>CM073426.1:25795000-27075000 GCA_037114965.1 Monochamus alternatus | reverse complement strand
AGTTGTTTTTCTTCTTTTTATTTTCTCATGATGAATTGGAGTGAAGAGCAAACATTGTCTTTTATTGAAATGTATCGTGATCGACCTGTATTGTGGAACTCAACTGATAAACAGTACAAAAATAAAAGGCATGATGGGCTGACAGATATGCTTCACCATCACCTTCGCCTGCTCCACCTACCCCAACGAGTGAAAATGTAACTACCTCACATGATATTGAGGAGCAGCTTCTTTCTCTATGAATGATTGTATGTAACTTGGAATATAGTTTTTTTAAGTTTGAAATCTCAATATATTGGCAATTTAAATTAGAATGTACTTTTTTTAAGTTTAAAATCTGTATGATTTTGTTTAAATAAAAGAATAGAACAATTCTTATGAATTTTGGAATACTTTTCTTACCTTGATAAAATCTCGCAGCACTTCTACCAGGGCATCACAGACTAATGGTACAATACAAGAGATCGCTTGCTTTGAAATCTTCAAATGGTAGCCGAATAATGTGTATGAATCTCCAGTGGCTAAAAATCGCAACGTTACTGCAAGGCGCTCGCTTACAGGAATAGCATTTCTGAATGATGTATTTTTTTTAATGATTTTTGGCGCAATTATTCTCAATAAATTTTCAAAATCGGAACTCTTCATTCTAAAAAAGTTTTTAAAGCCTGCGTCACATCTGTATTCCAGATTTAATTCATCAATCTCATCTAGCAGTAAATCTTGCATAAATTCCTGTGTGGGATACTTTCTCCTGCTATTGACCTGGCTGGGCCGTATCCAAAACCTCCGAGAACGACGCCGACGCTGTTGTTGGTTTCCAACAACTGCAATGATAATGACAGCAGTGGCCACTGCAATATCTTCTGCATCACTCATTATTTTAATATCTAAATTAAAAAAGTTTGTCAAAGAGAGTCAACTAGAGTTTTACTTAAATGGCACGGCGATGTATATCGGTCAACACGTCTCCACATACTAAGTACATAAATACAATGTGGACGAGTCGAAACTCTAGGTTTGCCGATCGACATTGTCGATCGACCGCGTCGATCGACACTATTCGGCATAATGTGGACACGGCTTTAGGGTAGTCACAAACAGGTAGAGCGCTGTTGCCGTTCTTATGCTCGTATGTTCAGATTTTTTTATTTGAAATTGTGCTTTCGGACCACTTTACACGCATTGGTTCACTTAGCCCCGCTCTACGGTACTCTTTGACTGTACCCTTGTAGGTGTACTCTAGAAACTCCAAATTGATAGTTATTTGTTTCATCCGCAGTTTTCTAAATTCTTTGTGGGTGTCTTCCTTGATAGTTAAATGAATATATAAAATAAATATTGCGACCCGATACACTCTTGACTAGCTTGTCAGCTACTTTATTGCCATTGTACTGCATACAGATATGCTGTTGTCGGTTAAGGCCGCTTCCAGTGCC
Organism: Monochamus alternatus; assembly: GCA_037114965.1. Classification (NCBI taxonomy): domain Eukaryota; kingdom Metazoa; phylum Arthropoda; class Insecta; order Coleoptera; family Cerambycidae; genus Monochamus; species Monochamus alternatus. The sequence continues at coordinate 27,073,564 of CM073426.1, read as the reverse complement.
TGATGACATTCCCATGCTGATCTAGTTGTTATCTAATAATTACGTAAAATCAGTAGTTATTGTCTACTATATGTGTAGATTCTGATGGTTTTGCTCTTTGTACCTATTCCCGGCAATTTCTTTTGCGGCTATGGTTATATATGCTAATTCTATCTGTACCACAGTAGCATGCCTATCCATTGCTCACTGATATTGGATATGTAAGGATCTGGAATAGATACCACATCTTGCACCTTCTTTCCTTTTTTATTCATCTGTGAATATCTTGACGCTACCATATAATTAAGATCTACTACAGAAGTCAACATGTACTGATTATATGTAGAATATTTCGAACGTAAATAATTTATTTATTTTTTTTTTATTTATGTCAAGTTTAGTAAATATTTTGGCAGGATTAAATTCAAAAGTGTGGATTCAGTATTTGGCCAATAGCAAAGTGAACGTGCTGGATTCGAAAAAAATAATTTTGATTTTGACCTATCTACATCATATTAGTTAACCAAGATAACTTGTTAAAGATATATCTATGATTTTTATTAGTTTCCAGTTATTTTGCCTACACTCAAAAACGTGATGATGGGAGATATCAAGTTTAATTTATAAGTATTTTATATTTATGTAAAAGTGTATCGTTTTTGTATTATTTAATGAGTGCCTATCGTCACTGTAAAATCAAATTATATCAATGTACGTAAATAAATATTAGTAATTTTAATACATTTAAGAGTTTTTATTACAGATACGTTGTTTATATAGAATAGCAATGCAAAAATATATCTAGAAAGAAACTTAACTAAGGATTATCCAGGATTATCGAGCATTTGAGTTAGTAATCGCCATAAATTATGCAACGGCTGAAAACACATATTAGGATCAGCATTCTTTTAATACGTTTCAGTGTCCATTGTTTGCAGTGCATGCTGGGCGACGACAAAGCACCAACCAGTCATGTTTCATGTGCATTTTGTATACGTCATGTAAACAATGTAATCGAAGGTTTATAACGTTTTCATAAGAGCGTGACTTAAATTCCACGGCATTACGGCTGGTCAGGAATTGGAATATTTATAACTGCACTGCGACACGACTTCTAATATGCAGACGTTTAAAAATTGGGGTTTATAAATTTTTGTGTGCTATTGTCGGCATTTTCTATAAAAATATGTGAAAATTTACATATACCTACGGGATATTTCACTTTTATACAGGGTGTTTCAAAAAGACATGGCAATATTGCTAGAGCTGATAGAACATTGAAAAACAAGTGGGATTTGCTTAATAAACCAGATCCACTCATTTTTGAGATACAAAGATAGTTTAAGAAAATCAAATTTTAAATATAAGACAAACAGACTTAAATAAAATTGTTTGCTTAATAAACGTATGTCCTAGATCCACTCATTTTTGAGATACAGAGATAGTTTAAGAAAATTATATTTTAAATATAAGACCAACAGATTTAAATAAAATTTGATACAGGTACGTGCTGCCGAACACTCTGGCGTTATTAGTTTTTTTGTAGAACGTAGAGGGCGCTAGTTGCAAACATTTCCGCTATCATTTTAAGTGTTATTATACAGGGTGTAACTAAATAAGTGTAAATCATTTAAGGGGGTGATTCCTCATCGAAAAAAAGATAGGATCTTTCATATAAAGAGACTTTATTGGAGCATCCCTTGTTAAGATACAGCCCCTTAAAGGGGGTACATACAATTTGTTTAACAATTTTTTTCACAAGCACTAAACAAGGTACAATATTGAAATTAACCTGACATTTTCTACTACCAAAAAGACACTTAGCCAGTAAATTATTTGGTTTACCCCATGATTGTAAGGGGTGGAAAACGCAACCCCTAAAATTTATTTCCAACGTAACTTTTTGTCTTATTATTTATTTACCATTTAAAAATTTATTTCCGATAGCCTGTTTTATTCTAAAAAAAAGTCTCTTTTTTGCCCAAAATAAACCAGTTCGCAGCAAAAAAATATTTTACGAACAACTACATCGTCATAAATGCGAACTGGATTTACTGTTATTTTGTAGTTACTACCTGCATTAAATGATTAAAGGGGAATAATCAAAACTAATTTATTAATAACAAAACATATAACATATAGAAATCATAGTAAATGTTCAATATGTCCTTCAGACATTACGCATGCGTCTAGACGTCGGCGCATTGAGCCACATATTCGCTCAAATATTGCTGGAGTCTCTCTAATTACCCTGCACGCATCGATAATGCGGTTTCATAAGTCCTCTACATCGCGAACAGGAGTACGATAAACCAAATGCTGCAAATGGCCCCAAGTAGAGAAATCGAGAGGATTGAGATCCGGGGATCGAGCGGGCCAATTCTGTGGTCCTCCTCGACCTATCCACTGATTTCCATATGTTTCAGTTAAATGCTGATGTGCTACTTGACTAAAATGGGCGGGAGTCCCATCATGCATAAAAACCAAATCCCTTCTGACGCCCAAAGGAACTTCCTCCAGCAGTACGGGATGCACTTCTCTTAAAAATTGAACGTATGCCTAACCATTTAATCGAGAAGGTAGAAAATGAGGCCCAATTAAATAATCCCCAATAACTCCGACCCACACGTTAAGAGAAAACTGTTCTTGATGGTTAGTTTCGACAATAGCGTGAGGGTTTTCATCAGCCCATATGTAGTAATTATGAAAATTAATAATCTTGTCCCGAGAAAAACTACATTCGTATGTGAATTCGATCGTCTTCAGAAAGCCACGATTTCTTCTAATCATTTTCAGTATCCAATTGCAAAATTCAATACGGTTCGGAAAGTCTCGCGGTAACAGTGCCTGTACTCGTTGCAGATGGTAAGGGTATAAGAGATGTTCCTTTAAAATTCGAAATACAGTCATATGATCAACATTTAGCTGGAAAGCAATGTTTCTAGTACTGGTAGTAGGTTGTTCTTCTATCAAATTAAGTACTGCTTCCTCAAGGTGTGGTGTTCTTACTTCTCGATGGCGACCACAATCCTGCGTTCTTTTGTTCAATGAACCATATTCTCGTAATCGTTGATGAAGTTGGGCAAATATTCTATGTGAAGGATGCTGCCGTTGACGATACATTTTAGCATGTCTTCTAGAAGCTTCTAACCCATTCCCCTGCGACAGACCGTAAACGTAATGCATATCAGCCATTTCCTCATTTGTGTATGCCATTTTAATAACAAGTGAATTACTAAAGTAACAAATTAAGAACAGAACAGCAATACACAATTAGTATTACTGCAATTTCAAAAATTTACAAACTGACAGCTTGATTCCAATTTAATTGTCAGTATCGCTAATAGCGACCTACTAGATAAATTAGTTTCGTATTTTCGTTTTATGGCGACATGTATCTTGTTCGAAAATAAATTTTTTGCTGCGAACTGGTTTATTTTGGGCAAAAAATTCAAGAGGCGTTTTTTTTAGAATGAAACAGGCTATCGGAAATAAATTTTTAAATGGTAAACAAATAATAAGACAAAAAGTTACGTTGGAAATAAATTTTAGGGGTTGCGTTTTCCACCTCTTACAACCATGGGGTAAACCAAATAAATTACTGGCTAAGTGTCTTTTTGGTAGTAGAAAATGTCAGGTTAATTTCAATATTGTAACTTGTTTAGTGCTTGTGAAAAAAATTGTTAAACAAATTTTATGTACCCCCTTTAAGGGTATCTTAACAAGGGATGCTCCAATGAAGTTTCTTTATATGAAAGATCCTATCTTTTTTTTGATGAGGAATCACCCCCTTAAATGTTTTACACTTATTTAGTTACACCCTGTATTATGTAATATTTTATTTTACACAAAAAAGGTGCTCATTGTAAATTTGTTAATAATCCTTTTCTAGAAAAATGCAAGAAACTGTGGGAAAGTCAACAAGGAGATATCTGCAATAGTAGATACTTATTTATCAAGTGTGTATGTGTTAAATCCCGAACTCTTCCACTGATACGTCTTTTTAGTATAAGAGAAACTTCAGTATGTCTTTAATTCACTAATTTGAATAGTATTTTTTTTTAGAGAATATTGTAAACTTAACATTTTATTCTGCTGTGTGTTTGTAACGTACTGCTAAATAATAATAATCTAAACTTATACCAGTAGTGCAGATGTTCGCTTTCGGGGACAGTTTTAAGAGAGCAGGAGTTAGATGTTATTCCGAAAAGTTTCCTGAGACGCATTTGCTAAATAGAAAAACATTTTTGGTTGTAGAAAGGGGTTGTCGAGAAAGTGGTGACATTAAACCTCAACAAAATAATTTCGGTAGACCTACGTCAGCTAGAAATGATCAAAAGCGCGTGGAGAATACCAAAAGACAAAAATTACATCCATTCTATTACAGAAAATTATAAAAATTTTTATAGAGCCTCTAACTGCAGTGACACTCTTAAAACATTTATCTAAAAGTCAACTTCATTTTCTGCACGCTGGTATAAATTGCCATTGTTATTAAGTAATATTAGCAGAACGTAACAAACATAATAAAATTTTAATGTGATTACAACATTCACAAAAAAAAAATTACTATGGGAAAAACTAAACTTAAAAAAAAGATAGAGAATAAAATGTCTGCGGAAATTCTTACAACTAGCGCCTTCTACTTTTATATATTAATAAAAGCGACGTATTCGGCACCATAAAAAATATAACTGTGTCAAATTTTAATCAAATCCGTTGGTCTTTTAAAAAAAATATGTGCATAATTTGATTTTTAAAATTACCTTATGTATGTTGAAAATGAGTGGCTCTACATACGTTTTTCCATGTTCTATCAACACTAGTAATATTGCCATGTCTTGAAACATCCTATATAGGAAGTCGATTTTTTAAAGAAAAATTTAATAAAAGTCCAACAATTATCGTTTGAATAATCATTTTCATTGCTTGCCATTATAATTATGCACGTATGATTTGACGTTTTGAAAACACACAGAATGTGAACAAAAATCTTCATTTACACAGAAGTAAGATAGATAGGTAAGTGTGATAGGTATCAACAAAAGAATAAAATTCTACATTAGAAACTATAAAAATGTACAGGGTGTTTTATTAAAAAAAAAAAATAGTTTTGACTGTTTGAAGTTAACAAAATTCAGCCCTTGATATTTCATCACTTTATATGAAATTAAGCTACTTGTAAAATATTGCTAGAAAACTTAAAGATTCAACTATTCCTATTCATGGCAACCCCACGTTGTGGTTCGAGTTAAAAACGACTAGTAAATAGTATATAGTGTTAACAGAGAAAATAAATTATTGTTTTTTTTATATTAACAGTATAAAATTGTATGAAAATCTTAATTTTCGTTTCTGAAATAATCTCAGTCGTTGAAGAGGCAACAGAGTGAATATTTTTAAGTCACTTTTTTTGAAATAAGCTATCTTATTAGAAGATAAATGATATAAATAATAATATCTCTACCCCTCATTCTAATCACGAGGATTAGCCCAGAAGAAGATATATTCTGTAATATTCTTATACAACTTATTAACAAATATGATTGCACACTTGTAGATATAATGTATATTTTTCTATTTTAATAACATTGCTTTGTTCAAAATTTTGTCACAGTTACATGTCTTTTTTTGTTTTGTCTTCCTACGGTTGCTTAATATGATCTTGATTTAATCAGTTTAGTTTTCATGGTAGTGAAAGAAATAAAAACTTAAGAGAACAATTAATCATCACATCATATGCTAGCACACTTGCCATCCTCTAGGTACGCCTCTGATCATTTAAATGATAAATTTATATCAGTCTGTAAATGCTTCTTAGGTTCTTACATAAATTTTAATTACTCTTTTATGGTGGTAGTAACTTACCATTATTTTTTCATAAGTAGCTAATTAAGTATATGTTACGGATGTTAAGTGCAAGGGGTATAGTTTTTATCAGAAATTCTAATAGCCTTCACATAACCCAAACATACTTAACGTTCAATGCGCTCATGTAATTTATTTCACTAGTATGGCAGTTTATACCTTGAATAAAAACTTTTATAGAAACATTTTTTATGACAAAGGCCAAGCGCTGACCACCATGATGAAATAAATCGGCTTAAGGGCGCCATTTCCATGAAATAGTGTTTTCTACAAATAAACAATAATTTTAGACATTTAAAAATTGAATAATATAGAGTTTAGCAAGTAACGGGGACGTTATCTCATGCCATCTGCGAATATTCAAAGGTATCGAACTAAAACGCATGTATAACGATAGAAAGTGATCTAACTAACAAATTTTTAGGTACAGAAATCTTTCAAAATACGTATTTTTTTTAAATTCAACTGTAGATGTAAATATTGTTATAACATAAACTTACAAAGTTCTGCATATAAGATTATTCACCACACATCAAACTTCAAATTGATATCTCATCGCAGAGAGAGATGAAAGTAACTTCATATCTACAGTAAAAGGATTTACTTACCTTATACCATTGCGAACATTATTAGAAATATGTTCTTCGTTATTAGAAAGATTGCAAATTTGAGATTAATATGTCATGGCATTTAACGCAGCAACTTAATAACAAGATAATTTTTATAATTCGCTAGGGCTACTAGTATTTATATTTACCTCAGTTGAAGTAGTTATGTACTATTTCAGGTGTTTGTTTTTTTGGTAGTAAATGCACTCGGAATACGGGTTCAATATGTACGATACTTTTGTTTTTTTTAATATATGTCAATGTTGTTGATGAGTTGACAATTATTTGATAGTTTAAACCATAGAAACAGTAACTTATTTGTATAAATTTAGTATTTCGCAGACATCCGGACTTTTCCGGTATGCACGCCAATGGTCAGTTACTTCGGGTGTTTCCATAATTTTAACCTGTCAACTTTACTTGCCAAATGAACACCGGTCAGATGTTATGCGTTCCGAAAATGATGCTAACAATACTACAAGGGTTGTTATTAACGGAAAGGAAGTTAAATATGATAAAACAAAAAACGAAATGTGCTATACTATACTATAGCACTATACTAAATGCAAATGTCAATGTAAATAAGTAAATAAATTAAATTTGATTTATTATTTTTCATTATTATAGTAGTCAAATAATAGTATATTATGCAACGATCATGTAATGATGGTTATTAATACACGAGCATTAACGGGGATACCATTACATGAGAGTTGCATACGCTATTTTTTCTATACCCGATAAATAATCAAAAACCATAAATTTTATATTTTTATTGAACACAATAGGTAACAGTAATTATTCGTATGAACTGCATTTTCTGCTTTCTCCGATATGTGTGGAGGAGTCGATGGTAATTCTTCTATATCGCTGATATCAGACATTTTGATAAATTATCGAAGTTTAGCTAGGTATCTACAAAAATTTAATACGTACTGATTTTGACATCTAAAATAATTACATATACTCGCGTCAAGAATTCATACGTCTTACGTCACGGCTGACGTTACACATTTGTTTATATTGTCAACGTAGTTTTCAGTATTTGATCGCGTTAAAAACAATCATTTTTTGGAATTTAGTGCAAAATATAATGCAAACTTTTAGTGTAGTATATAGTTTTATTACTAAACTTGCAGTTTCTTAAATATTTTGATGAAAATATAATGAATTATTCATTTGTTCGTATGACGTAAGTCGTCTGAATTCTTGTCGCAAGTACAGGAACCTAGGATAAACGTCAAATGCACAGCATGCTTGATTGAAAAATCATGGGTTTCTATTGATTAAAAATCTGTATCGTAATGAAAAATCTGTATCGTAATGGGTATCATTATGAAACGGATTATGGGCATATAAGTGCATTGTTATAATACGGGTGCAGAAAAAGTTATTTTATTCCACTAGTCGATAAACTATCACTTTAGAGGATTATAAGGTGATTGTGGATAAATATTATTTTTATCAACATCTAAAGCTCCAGACGGATTTCGGTACACAATGGAATCCCATTGATGATCCCAAATTACGGAGGGAAGCAGAGTTCAGCAGTTCAGACGCCAAGAACAAACGTTTCTGCGCTCTGCCGATATATTTTATAGCTATTTTATTTCATTGGATGTTTCTTAGTCAGCGCGTCGATGCAGCCGCAACTAATGAGGTACAAACTATCCGACAGCAGATTGAATCACCGACAGTGGACGTGTTAGGAATTTTGTTCCTTCACGGTTATAGTGGAGGGTCCGACACCTCCAAACAGACTTTTAACGTCTTTGGTGTAAGAAGAGACCTTCTATGGCATTTCGATTTCTCTCTGTATAGAATTGACGTTGAACAATTTGAACTCAGATGATACAATTTAGTATTCATGTTGTTTCACTGTAAATCAATTTTGTTGGGTTGAAAAACAATTGATCATCATTATCTTTAATATGGATTATGTAGTAAAATAATATTATAAAAAAATAAAAGAGGAAGAAAATGGCCTTAAAAATTATTGATAAGCATATTGCATATTGATATGTTGAGAGCTGTAATGGAAATTGGATGTTCAAAACGCGAGTTAATAACTTCAAGGATAGCTGAAAATAGAACAAATGTAAAATACATCACTCAGATATGAAAGGGTTACGTAATTAAATTACAATATTGATGTTATGAAATTGATATTATGAAAAAGTTCGTATAGTTTACCTAAAAATAATGCAAAAAATCACGTTTAACCAAACTCTTATGTGAAACCAGCGATGTTGGAAATAAATCTACATTGTTAAAAATTGCATTGGCATGTCGCACCAATCTGCACATTGGAGAGTTTGGGGAAGCACAAGTGTGTTTAAATGGAATTAAGAATGAATCGAAAGGCCTTAAGGGCTTAGGAGATGTATTAAAATATATTTTACTAATTGCTCACAATCGATTTTACCATTAATGATTTTGTATAAGTGAATAACATCCGCCAATACTCTACTATTCTCTAAGGATATACTATTGTATTCTCTACATATACTATAGAAATTATGTATTATAATTCAAGATTTGCCTAAATTTATATAAGAAAAACTTGCTGAATCGTTTCAATACGATTAATGTACGTCTTGTATTGGGGATTCTATATAACCGAAGCAAAGTTAATTTTACTAAATATAAAAGTATGATTTAAAAGTAAAATAGCCTTAGTGACAGTAAACAGTTTTGACTGTCTTATAATGAAACCCAGTGTCTTAAGCGTATTTTATATTAGTTTTTTATATGGGAATCAAACAACATTTTATTAGGTCTGTTCAAGCAAAGTAAGAGGACTGGTTTCAAATTGTCAAAAACGTCTGTCCAACTACTTCTTGCATGATATTTACTGAAAATAAATTCATAACTTTACTGGTCAAATATTTCTGACAATTTAGAACCAGTCCTTGCTGCCTTGCTTAAACAGACCTATTATCAAAAATTTCTCAAAGGTCATTCATTTTGTTACTGCGGTTTAGAATAGTCATTGATACAATATTAGTAAAGGAATGATCTTATATGTGAAACTAATTATATGGCATATATTTATATTAATATCAATGCATTACGGTCATTCTGTGGTTTTAGGCAACCGGTAAAACGACAAATTTGAAAACAAATGTTTATAATCATCTGCATACACCAAGAGATTAAAAGGCATTCTTTTATTTTATTGATATAAATTATGACTAATTATGACTATCAGAGGCCCAAAGTGCGATCCCCTAGGTACTCCTAATGTTATAACGGTGAAATTTGACAAAAAATTATTAACTTCAGCACATTGTGATCTGTCGGTTAAATATGGATTTATCCAGTAAGGAAGAGTAAATGTGATCATAAACGAAAGTATAAAACAGTTTCACAAAAAAAAGATAGTTACTTATAGGTCTATAATTAGTTATAAGGTTCCGTTGACAATTTTTAAAGATGGATGTAACACTGGCCTGTTTCTGTTTAGCAAGAAAACGTCCGGTAGAGAGTGACTGATTATAAAGAAATGTTAAAGATAATGCTAAGGTTTTGCAAAGGTCGGTGAAATATTGTCTAAACCATCACATTTTTTAGATCTATATTACTTAGATCAATTTGAATTTGGTGTTCATGTAACTTGGTGTTACATAGAACAGATGGATAATTATATTCATTCAAAGTTATCTTTATACTGGCTTTCTTATGAACAAAGACACTGGAAATATATTTGGTAAATAATTCCCATATATCTACATAATTGTACAATGTTTCGCAATGTCTTGACTATACAAATTTAAAATGCATACGAATGTTGTTCTGCAAATCTTAAGAACAGTTCTTGAACGATATTCAAATTATATATAATTTCAATAATTTTAATAAAAGTGACATTTCAGACAAGGATTCTGCAAATGTAAAACCAAAGTTGTTGTGTTGTGATGCAGTATTTCAGTTATGATCTTCAAATGGATAATTTGCCATGCTGTAAAATCAAAGAGTTTCAAGTCATCTGCATAGGAAAATGATACATACAATCTATTACATAATGACACTTTTTAAAACGAATGAGGTCATTTAACCTTTTTTATTACAGTTTCTGAATGATTCTATAGTTTTAATGAGAACTAAAGACATGTTTAAAGCCTTTAAAATAATTTAAGAATATGGACTCGTGGAATTCGCTGAGTGACGTCACCGTGTCCTATAGCACACCGGGTTGCGGTTGCTAGCGTTTACTTGATTTTAGTATACGAAGCGTGGAAGGCCGTCGGTGTCTTTAGGATTGCAGTTTCTATTTCAAATATTGAACATGTTATTAGAGCCAAATGCCTCAGTACAACGATAAAATGCCCTGATAAATTATTTATTAGTTACGACCATAGACCTTATAAATCATGGACCGGCCCTAGAGAGTGTGCAAGAGGGATGAAGCTAGTCCGGGCAAAAACAGATGTTCTATGACAGAAAAACATATAAACATAACCTGACAAAACTTTTCCTGTTACTATTGTTAATGATTTGTGTGCCTTTTGTGATTTAGTTGTGTTTATTAGCAATAGTTTTTAAATATTCATAAACTATGGTGGAGTCGGTCTGTCACCGTAAATGTCATACGTCTGTCATTTACGGTTTTTGTTTTTTTTCGGCCAATGATCTGTGGGTTTTTGCCCGGACTAGCTCTATCTCTGTCGCACACATCTGAGCATCAACGATTTGTATAGGCAGAAAACGGTTTTGGGCGCGTCCATGATTTATAAGGTCTATGGTTACGACCGAATTCCAATATGCTAAACTTGTGGCAAAAAGCAATGAAGCGCGAAAACTGTTTGAGGGAGTGCCATTATTATTGTAAAATCTTGTACAGTTCCTTGAAAGTTAGATTTCATACATAAACTAAAAATAAAATGGGATTTAACACTGCCCTGAGGTATATCATTTAAAACATTGTGTTACTAATTGTAAGAAAAAGTTCGATTTGTAGTAAATTTCTTGGCATTTTAGGATATATCAGTACCACAAATAAAATTGGTGAGGTGTGTCTATTCTGATCCTTTGGTTTTCTAACAACCTGGATTTTTAGGGATCGTATTGAAGACCACATTTTAGAATATATATTTCAGAAATTCAAGGCTTGAGAATGCTTTTTAGCTAAATAAGTACTCTATACAAAATTCTCAATAGTATGAATTGAATATGTAGGTAGTTGAAGCTGAAATAACACTTTGGTGATGGCGAAAATTAATTGTCTATCACAAATTTGTTTATGTTGTGGGTATGTCCCCATGCCTTCCAATTTAAATTTATGACTGAATTTTCTTTGTCACCGTCGGGATCTTCATAATATTGCGATTTTCAAAATACGCCTTTATTCTGACTCTGACTAACTCTTTGGTCTAATGAAATATTCGTCGTCAACCTATTGGTTGACCCAGTCCATACGTTTAGATGTTGAAGCAGAGTGGATGACATAGACCGACCGAGTAGACACCGTGTTGATTGTTGTGTTAAATTGGAAGAATTTATTTTGTCCAACACCCCGAACTATTATGTCCAAGATCGAAATTTCGCCTAACTCATAGGCAGGTTGGGAAAAATCCCTAGAATTCAATTTATTCCGCTAAATTGACTCTTACGTTTTCTGACCCACGGGCGCAAATGGGTGTGGCCGGTTCATTTCGTATTCCGCAACGAAGAATATCCTCCTATTATCTTGACGCCCACGTGGGGCATGATTATCGTTTTTAAATATGGGTAACGAGAAAGTAGTTTACGAGATGACCGGTGAATGGCGCACTTAATTGGTGGCCAATTATCGATGTAATCGATGAGATTACGGTCGGGCGATATGGGGACTGCACGGTGCACACCTAAACGACGAGCGACTATGTTTTACAAGATGTTTTGATTGCACGAGATGCAAATCAGCAGCGTAACCCAATTTGCACCATAACTCAACTGGGGTGTCTTGCTCATCAGCGGGTAGCTTAATACTGTACCACGTGACCAGAAAGTATAATGTGGTGAAGTTTAAATTGCTTATGCATGCTTCTTACTCTAATCACAAGAGGTAGTAATTAAATAATAAGGATTACTGCATACAAAAATAAGAGTACCTCTACTCCTACTCAAAATAAAATAAATAGTAAAAATACACGCGTTACATAAGATCATAAAATATCAGGCAACAAACAATTCAAATTATTTTTAAAATTATTGACAGAAGTAGAAGATACAGCATAATTTGGTAATGTGTTCCATAACTGAAATACATTGTTGCAGGAAAAGCTCTCTTTAGCAGAACAATGAAAAATGTTCATGGAATGTGACCACGAAGGCACACATCATTGTTTATATTATAAATATTATTTAGGTCAACGGAATATAACTTTTATAACGCACTTACACTTACATTTGTTCTACATGATTCAATTTCTAATAATTTTATATCTAAAAACCTCACATATTTGATCATTCTACATTTATGAAGTTATGATTGTAATCAAGACTCGTAGAACTAAGGAAAATATTAGAACTGAACTGAACTTAGAACTCAATTTTCTAATATTATCTTCTACTATTTTTCAACTTTTCTTGGCAATTGACAATATGATATGCACAGATTTTACTGAAAAGTTAAAACATCATACTGAAGCTGGGATTCAATCGAAAATGATTAATGGTTTATGTATTGCCTGTTAATTATGAAAGTAGGAGAAATTGTTATTGCAATGATAAGATGTGCTCTTTTATCCTCTAAGTTTTGAATAACTTGGATTTTGCATGAATTGTAATTAAGATTCAAAGCTTTACGGCAGTACTTGTCCATAATAAAATTTTGTTTTGTTATATACAGGAGAATTACAAAATATGTAGCCAAACGTATACGGCGAAAACTAACAGTAAAAGTAGATATTTTGAACCTATTTTACCAAAATGTATGTACCAAAATGAATTCTTAACGAGGTACGGGGTGTACCTCGTTGTTAACGTTGAAATAAAAAAAAGTAAAAATACAAATTTCTCGCACACATTTGAAGATATATTATTTCGATTTTAGCAGACATTCAATGCTAATAATGTTTTGAGATAAATATCAATTTTTGAAATAAATTTCAATAAAATTGTATGGGGACAATATAGTATATCTTTATACTTCTTATTTTGATGGCTTATATGTATCAGTGGCCAAATAATTCTAACAGTTTTTAATACGATTAGTGTTATACAAGAAAATTACAACTGGTACTGATAATTAATATACTACCTGACAAAGAAAGGTAAACGCCCATTAAATATTATTTTATTCTGATATTTGTTTGCATGTTTACTTCTCTCGATGAAAATAAAAAATAATTCAATTTTCAGGTTTATCTGTTAACGTTTTTTGGAGTCTGCATAGGTGGTATTTTGATAACGTAAGATTCTGTTTTAAACATTTTTACTCACATTTGCGTTGCAGATGTTGTGAAACTTGTTGCAAACGACATTTTTTTCAGCTGATTATGCCCAGAACACGTAGATTTGGTCAGAAGGATCAACAGATCCTTACGTACCATAGTACAGTGTTTTAAGGCGAGCAGTCAGGAAGGCCGTGGATACAAAGCGAAAGGTACGAAAGTGACATATGGCTCCACCACTTCCTGGATATAGCGGTAAGCTGTCATGTTGCATCTAATGAAAACTAGTGGTGATCTGCTGCCATACACGATAGCATATGACAGCAGATATACCGTAATGCTTACGTAATGCGCAATGCGCTCTCTGTCAAATTGTGGATCGCGTCTTTCACTACGTCGCCTTCTCATCCTTGCACGATCATCGTGCATCCCCAGGCAGAAACGGGATTTCGTCACTGAAGATCCCTTAAATCAGTAAAAGCAGCGCCCAATGTGGATGACAAAACAAGAGACTAAAACTTCGCATACCTACCATCCTGCTATGTTTTTCAAACCGTTGATTTGCAACAATGGAGCTTCTGATAAATCGCTCTCTGACAGCTAAAAGTCGCAAACGACGATCTTCACATTCTATGGTTCCTCTACGACGACCGGTGCCCCTCGTTCTGTGTCCACGGCCCCCGTACCCTCTCAAAGTCACTATGCTGCCCAAATATACGTACTCTAGGCATAATCAGCTGCGAAAAATGTCGTTTGCAACAAACTTTACAACACTTGCAATACAAATGCGAGCAGAAATTTTTAAAACAGAATGCTACGTTTCAAAGTACGACTTATGCAAACTTCAAAAAACTTAACAGATAAACCTGAAAATTTAATCTTGTTTTATTTTTAAAGAGAAGTAAACATGTAAAAAATTATCAGAATCAAATGATATTTAATGGATATTTACCTTTCTAGTATATTATTGAGTATATGTAGTCAAGCTTGGACATAATTTACCTAGATATCAAAAAGTACCCTTAATGAGTTACAGCCTTTGATATAAAAATATTCTTTTTACAATTTATATTAGGGCGTTTTAGTATGTAGGTACATCCGATTTCTACAATCCATTTTAACTTTTAGTTTCGAGCGTATACATAATTTAGAAACTCTTAATAATATTAATGATCAATATTAAATGCACTGGACAAATTCGCCATAATTCTCCCGTTTAATATTAATCGTACCAGAAGATTCTGTTTTAATTAAACCATCTATTTACTGATACTGTTTTAACATTTGAGCACCAATTATTAAGTAAAGTTAAAGAATCTGCGGGAAAAATATTACCGTTTTCTTATGACTCATCCTCTATAGGTGAAAATGCAAGGTAAAACAAAAGACGCTTACTTCTACAGTGCTCCCATACTGTTAATTCATCAAAAGACTAATTTGACCTCAAGTTTGGTTACATATTTCAAGCTATAAAAGTTTCCATACTTTCATTCCTGCCTGATTCTTCTGTTCCTACAAAACTATGATTTTAAAATTTTTTAAATACTGCTACGAAAATTTGATCTAAACCGGTCGGTCAATGGTCGCGTGGTTTAAGGCGTCAGTACTTGAATCGATGTAGCTAGACCGATGTGGGTTCGAGCTCCGCTGCCGGTAGGCCATTATCTGTTATATTCGTGGAGAGGATTGAAGCGCTCTCTGCGGGTATGTTAGCATGGAAGAATGTTAGCTTGGGTCAATGTGAGAGATTGATACCGGCCGACATTTGACTATCCTCCTAAATAATGAGGTTTTCCAGGTTTCTTTCATTCCTGCATTGAATGGTGGTTAGGGCTTACCAGCGTAAGTCGTTTCTGGGCGCAAATGCGACCTGCCTCCCGCACAAGTCTCCGACTTCCGGGCTAATCCCCGTGATTAGAATCAGGGGTAGAGATGTTATAATAATAATAATTATTATTATTATTATTAAATGAAATCCCACTAAAAAATGCACATCCTGTCACTTGTATTCCATCCTTTACTGAAAACTATCCATAACTATTCTTATGATACTGATCAGATTAAGACGACATGGCATATTTTATAGACAAAATATTAAAATAAAAAATTGAACTTTGACACAAACTGAATAGAACCTAGTTTAAGACGTTTCAAATGCAATTGATATAAGCTAAAATAACAAGACACAGAGCACTTGAGATTTAGGTATAAGGAAATAAATTTGTGTTCGTCGTGCGTCTTTTCTTCACTACACTTTGTACCTTACTTACAAATTCTAATATAATAAGTGAAGAGGCTTGTTCATGATCGGCATGAAAACTTCAAAGCTTCTCTACTCCATCCCCCCTTTTACAAGTATAATGAATACTCAGAAAATTACTTCGGCGGCCTCATCGAATAATTAATAACTAACAAAGTCTAAACAGGGTTTCGTTAATTTGCCTCAGCATTTCAATGCACCTGCGTCCATTATGTCTCGCTGTCTAATTAACAAGATACATCACTTTCTGAAGGCCCTACAGCCATGCCGCTGTCAAAATTGGAAATACTTACAGGACTGCACAATGCACATTCATTTTGTTATTGATCAGGCTTCTGTAGTTTCAGACATTGTAGATATTGTGGAAGCAATTTAGTACCTACATCCACACAGACAAGACAGACAGACAATAATTTTCTGAAATATAAGATTGAAGTTTCTTCAAATTTAAAAAGGCATATTATTAATTAATGCATACAAACATGCATTTTTCATACAAAATTCACATACGTAATTCTAATTAATTGTCATCTTCTCTTTTTAAAAAGAAAATAAGTTCAAAGGATTTAGCAGTATAAACATATGTGTGTGTGCTGCCGCATTTACTTCAAATTTTCTATACAGTGTGATTCAGAATTTATTTAAAAAATTTTTTTGTAAAATCCTTATAGTTTTCGAGAAAAATTATTGCTTCGCCTCTAGCCAGGCGATTTCAAATATCCGATTACTTATCGTATTAATTTTTTTGTGATGCAATTATTTACATTAGTTTTTCAAATATCAATAATCGCTTACGTAGCAGTTGATGGGTATCGTTCTAATTTATGGTGAAATGAAAATGATTTAGCAGATTTCCTGGAAAACATGTGCCAAATGTAGCTACTTTTACAACGTGCAGTGAGTGTAAGTGTAGTACAAACGCAGGCGTGATAAGGGAAATTTGTAATAGAATCGTGGAAGAGATGGAAGTCCAGGGCGTTCACTGCGTATTGCAGCAATCATATCCGTACCATGTATAGCATATAAAAGCGTTAATACTAGGGGATTGGAAGAGGGGGACCGGTACCATGACCGCCACGATCTCCCAACTTTAAATCATTTGGACTTATTTTTGTGGGGATATTTAAAGAATGAAGTATATTGCAAGTGGACACTATTGATGATGCTATTGATGACTATTATATTCGTAAGTTCAAAACGGACAAGAAGCAGAAAAATTTGAGTTATTTTGTAGAAACTGAATAATACGGGCACATACAATTTTCAGATATGTCAAACTATTTTACAATTAAAACCACAAATTTCATTAATAATTAATTATAACAGCGGCAAAAGCCGGATTAAAATCGGTGTTATAAAATGTAATTTATTTTTTTCCTTGGAAATTTCTTTAAATTTTTTATACGTTCGCCGATTATACGCCTTATTAGGTTTTACAGTGGACTAATTTCCAGTGCTGTGTGGAAGTGTATTTTTAAGAGTCCGTTCTCTGTACACTCCTCGGGTAGCGTTCCGGGGTCGGATGCACGGACGTTACGACTGGAGGCGTAGATTGTCGCTCTCCCACTACAATGATTTTACGGTGGACGTATTTTAGTGGAGTAAAATCGGCTAGCAATTATGCCGTTTTGTTTTTAAGAAAATATAACCATCTTGTAGAAGGACATTTTTAGTATCCAAAATGGACTTGTACAACTTTTTTTAGTAGGGCTGCATTTTATAAAAATAAAATCAAATTATCGATGCTTGGGACATTATTTGACAATTATTACGTTTTTCGTTACATCGCCCTTGTAAATCAACGATTTTATTTATGTTCGTAGTTTTTTTACAGCTTATATAAAAAACTACAGTACTTCTCACGGTACACACCAATTTTTAATAACTTAACGCCTTTTCGAAAAAAAAAATGTTATAAAATCGACCCATCAAATTTGTGCATTACAAACTTATATTAATTATTTACTATTGATATGTAGTTATATCGAGCAAATGTAGTCAAAACTATAAAAAAAATTTAAAAACAGTTTACGGTATTACACTTTTCAAGAAATTAACTTTGTGCGCCGTGTGCGTACTTTTGATGCAGAAGATGTTTTAAGAAATAGGACAGCACATTCATTCGACGAGTTAAAAATATCTATATTTTCCATAATGAGAAAAACATTTTTATTGTACAGATTATGATTGTGTTTAATATATTTATGACATTGCCCACTTTAAACTTAGAAGAACAAAGATTTGAGAGCAGGTAAATTTTTATATAAAATAAATATAGTGACTACATTTATTTTAGTGTTGTATGTTTTTTATTATTTTAATATGGAAAATACGTATTTAATTTACAGAGAATTTTGTTCAATTTGGAAAAAATTACATTGTTTTAATAAACTTCTTATATTTCCGGAACTGTTGGTCTAAACGAAAACATGTATTCTACAAGAAAGGTTTAGACACCACCGCCAACAAATGAATCAGCATCAAACTCCATAAGATCGATTAATTCAATACTGTCTCATCTGAGAACGTATAGATTATAAGTGACTATGTATTTCTTTGAACTCCGGTCCTGCCCGCATTTACCAATCTCTAAGCCCATCCCACTGAGTGAAACACCACGTGCAGCATTTAAAATATATTCGTTTCTGAAGTTGTAGACGTTCGGCATTTAGCATAGAATTTTGAGCAATTTTTATCAATTCGATATAATTTTGGTATCGTTGCTAAAAGACAGACTTACTTCCCTCGTGTAACCAATTTTCGATTTAAGCCTTTATTTTTAAGCAAATAAATTGTAAATATGGCGATTTCTTGCATAGTTTACTCATTAAATTTAAATAATTAAAAACTAATTTCGAAAAAAATATTACACAACAGCCTTAGGAAACAACTTTGTCTTTCGATTGTTTTTTATTTGGACCGCCATGTTTATTCGTTGTCTAAATAAGTGTTATGGGCCGAGCATAAAAAATCGGTTTATTTCCAGCGCGTGACGGACTCTTAAATCATTTTTTAACTGCTTTTTTTGATTTTATTTTTACAAAATCGTATTTGTAAAAGTCGCCTGTACATTCAAAAAAATTTTTTTGATAAGTTCTGAATTACGTTGTAGTAAAATTTTCAATTTTTTTTATTTAATATACTGCAGATGCTATCACCTTATTCTACCACAAAAATGTTTAATACAAGCTGTTCTCGGTTTTTCGTTATTGGGAAAAAATAGAACATGACAAAATAATAGTTGTCTTTCCTATAACACTTTTTATCTATTAAACATATACATATTTGTTCCTTCAAATTTGGTATGCAGTAATCATAATAAAAGGTTAATATTTTGAGGTGAATTATTTGTTTAAGTCAGTGGCGTCGGTATGGGTCTTCTTTAACCTCGAACACCCTAAACCCTTACGCCAATGGATAGTCAGTAGAAATATTATAATTCTACTCTATTTTCTGAAAAAAGTGCTCTTGCGGAAATTCACTAAGTTTTGTTTTTCAGATATCTTGACTTTTTCTAATCAGGATTAGCTATCTATCTCATGAGATTACAAAGATCTTACAAACATTATAGGATTACATATACATTGCTTGTTTCTAAGTTTATAACAATAGTAATGACATATGCCATGTCAAGTTTGCTTATTCTGCGGTTAGAGCATGTTAAAATGATAATTAAATAGGATATATGGAAAAAATGGTTGGGGTGGTCCACTGGCTTGGCCAGCTCTATTACGGATCTCAATCCACTAGATTTATTTATTTAGGTCTTTTTAAAGGAAAAAGTATATGCAACTCCAGTGTATAATAGAATCTATTATCCACATTCGAAGATTTTGTGGTGAAATAATGACATGCTGATTCAGACAAGACGTTCATAAGAAATTAATGCTATCTTTGCATTGACGAAAATGGATGATATCCATTTTGAGCACTATTTAAATTGAACTGTTTACAAACTGTTATTTTTATTTGTTTAATAAATGATTGACAGATTTTTTTTAAATTTTATACGATAACACTCATTAGAAAAAGCCTCAAGAGGACGTGCTTTCAGAAAATAGAATAAAATTTTAATATTTTAACTTAGAAAATACTTTTCACCATTGACATAGAAGTTTTGTACGAAATTCAGTTATGAAAAGACTTATACCTACGCCACTGGATTTAGTTCAAAACAGTTATTTACATCAAAATATTAACTTTTTATGATGATTACTGCATACCAAATTTGAAGGAAAACTACTTATTTATTTGTACATGAAGCGTTCTACATAACATTCTTAACTGTTGACCTTGATCGCGATTCGGCGAGAACGATATACAAACATGGAATTTCAGGAAACTATTCTGCGGGTTAATGTCCCGAACAGCATTGAATTAAACCTGAAAAACCTATAGCTAAAGCCACTCGTCAGCAGCCCACCACTTTGGCTGTTTGCTGTAGGTTTTTCAGGTGTAATTTAGTGCTGGTCTGGGATATTAGCCCGCAGAGTAGTTGTTTCCTGGAACACTGTATTTGCAAAATATCGTTCTCGCCCAATCGCGATAGAGGTTCGGCATGGAATGGCGAATGGCCGTTCGTGATAGTTTTATTGCTTATTTTTGTAAATCTTCAAAAAGGTTATATGAAAAAAAGTGGCTTATAAGTGGAATACATGGTTAAAATTATATACCAACTTAAAAATCACTTGCATCTTTCAAATCTTGATATACCTACCTTGAGACAATATTAACAGTCGATGTTATGATGCAAAGGTTCGCTAATAAAATTCTTGTAGGTTTTCTGAAGAACGACTATGCTCCCAATAAGGAAGACGCCTTCGTTGGTAATTACACTAATCACTTATCGCAGACAGCATAAAAAATGTCCATGAGAACGGCGCGGACAAGGCCGAAACGGCCGCTTTTGAGAAGAATTACAATTTGTTTAGTGTAATTGGCACTTGGAGCTATTAACTTTGGCCCCGGGGAATATAAATACCGGGGGCTGAAGATTGCTATCTCGGTATAAATACGGTCATATGTAAAAAGAGGACTCCTGCATAATAAATTTCTGAGGCTGGCGCAAAAAAGAGACTTAAGGAGTGAGTCTGTCCATAATTTATTGTTATAACGCGTGGATAACGCAGGGCCGTAGCTCTCAGCCGCTCGCTTTAATCGATTTTAATGTAATGTTTCGGATTTCGAGAAAGCATTTAAGGTGTTTTTGCGCTCCGCAGTAGTATAAATTTATTTAAGGTTAAGTAATGCAGATTGACGTGTGAGATAAGCTTCAGGACTTAGATTCTACTTATTTTTAAGAAAATGGGCAAAGTACTATATGGAGCAACCGAGGGAATAACAAAATTATATGTACGATGTTTAACCATATATGCAATTTGTTAAAACAAAAATTAGAGTCCAATAGAAAAAAAAATGTTAACGGAAAATAATAAACTCTGCTACCTTACGGTAAAGTAGACATTGTATGAAACGAAAAATAACAAAGGCCAAAGATGGTTTCTTAATACAAAATTTTAATACTGGGTGATCCGAATGCATGAGATAATGGATACTTACATTTTTGTTTAGTAGTCCAGCAATTTTTGAATCAAGTACATACACAGAATAAGTTGGATCGGACGAAGTAGGCTACTACCTTGGCCTCCGCGATCTCCTATAGATTTTTATACAGGTATTAAAAAATAAAGAATACGTACTGAAGTAGAAAATACCCATGCCTTGCAGGTAAATATAGACAAATTTGAACAGCTTTTGTAGGAATACATAAAAATGCTATATTATAAACTTAAAATATAAGGTGTCCATAAGCTCTGCGCATAATATTTAAGGAGTGATACCGCTTGAAAAAACAATGTGCCAAGTTCATGTAACATTTTGTCGATACATAAATATTAACGAAGTTACGTAACTCAAAGTTATTTTTTAAACTTATTGTTTAATACTGGAACCATTTTTTTTCAAATTTGGTGCACTTGTTACTTTTACAGAGACGCGCCTTCAGGTAAAATATTTCTAAAATTGTAGCGCCCTGAAGGGTAGAAAGGGTACGAGCTAGCTGAAGAAATGATCAGAACTTTTTTGTCTTTAGTTTTATTGAATATTGATGGCATTTCCTTAAAGACGGATGATTATCTAAAAATGTGATGTCCTTGTTTGAAGTTGAAAAAATTGCCGTCAAAATTTTTGGACATAATGGTGAATCTCATTTTTTACGATGTCAGCTTGTACTTTGGAAACAATTGAATGATAGCTGTCATAGTATTGCTTTGACGGTAATTTTAAACCGTATGCCTCGTTTATACAAGGTAAAAGCGTAAACGTAACTTTTTATGACATCTAACTAATTTATTTTAAGAATTTCCAGACTGGTCGCCACGTCGTCGGATTAGCTTCTTTACCGATTATGTATATACATAACTAAAAAATTGACCCCCACTTAAAGTTACAACCTGTATATATGATTTTTCAATACAAAACTTGTTGAGAACCGCTGACTTAAATAACTTGTATTCTTTGCGAAACTATTCTGAATCGAAATCATTCAGTCAACTAACTATGCAATGCTACCTAAATTACACAAAAACACTTACATTCTTAACTTTTTACATTTGCACAAAAAAATTAATTATAAAATCATATATATAGGAGAGAAGAACAAAAGAATATAAAGTTCAATAACTATTCAAATAAGATGTAAATGGGAAATCTATGCAATGAGTTACAAATTGCATACATTAATATTAGGAAATAAAAAACAACAAAACGATAAAATATTCTAATATAAAATACATCAAAATAAATTACACTATATAAAATTACATATTATTTACTTTTACACATTTTGTATGGAAAATAAAATAGCAGTGTAAAACTAGACTCACATTTTTTACACATCCTGAATTACACACTGGTCTATACACCTTTTTTGTAGTGTACAATGAACAAATGTATCGCATTTACACAGCAAAAGTGACACACCTCAAAATTTACCATTTCCCAGTTTATTTATTACGTATATTGACATAATAAATGTTACAATTCAACATAGTGTTGGCTGAGACAGATATCTTGCAAAATTTGAAAAAGTTTTGTCGTGTCTTGAGAGAGTACCTAAAATTTCTTGTCTCTCAAGTTTTGCAAGACTCTTGCACGATTATTGAAAAACTCTTACATACAAGTGAGAAACTTTATTACGAATTTGATAACAGTGGTGGTTACTCTCGGTTAGATACGGTCTTGATCGGAGCTCACACGTAATCATCGTTATGGTCTATCGCCGACAGTAGCCGATTTTAAATATAATTTTATGTGCTGGATGTCCTATAAATAAAGTAGTAGTAGTTCACTTAAATATTAACTCTTCATAAAGTCATAAACTAAAATCCAAAAATTATGCATAACTGTTGAACAATTTTTATAACCTTTATTCTTTAAATGACTCCATAAAATTAACTCAAATATAGTTTTGCAATCTTTATAATAAAAAAATAAAATTTTAATTGTGAAATCATTTTCAATATCTGGCTATCAGTAAAAGATAACCCATTACATGTTTATTTCAATGAAATCTGAAAAAAGTGGAGAATCCAAAAATATAATAATGTATAGGGTGTTTCTTAAGAAAAAACCAAGTTGATCAATATCTCCGTAGTGCGTTGCTCGATTGTTTTCCGATTTCTCCTAAAATAACAAATTTACAATCTAATCTAACGTTTACGCGTGATCACCCTGTATAATAATTATTAATGTAAAATTTGCAAAATTTTCAAAATATTTGTCCTGTTATTCACATGATTTTCAAGGTGACCCTTGTAGTATACAAGGAATCAGTATCAACTTTAAAAATTATGTTCTACTAATATAGAAGTCTATAAAACTGTATCTATGTAGATCATTAAAACTTTATTTAGAAATTAGTTATGAGTATTCAAATTTGATGATATCATAAAATTGTGCTTTCCAATGTAAGTATAGGTATAAGTATACATTTCTTCTAGAAGCGCCTCACATTCCTATACTTTCTAAATTCGAAAAGAATGCTACGTCTTATGATAATATCTATACATCTCTTGAGGAAATGAAAAATTTTAAAATATGCTTGATACAACACAGTCCATTAAATTGGGATCTCGTTTGTAGATTATTTTTTTACCTTATTAGCAATTAAAATACTCGTATTCCTATCATATCTCAGTGATCTTAGATTGGATACTGTATATTTCTATATAATTCAGAGAGATGTAAAATAAAATATATTGGTTATGAAGGAGAAGCGTATGTATATTTTCAAATTTACATAAATATAGTTAACTTATATATAGAGGCTGGCCAGTTTTTCAAACAAATTTTTCTTGGAATGCTAGATATGAAATTTATTCATTCGATAAGCGGCAGGATGTTTGAGAATTAATAAATAGAGACTATATTTATCAAACTTCAAAAGTGAGATTTATGAATATCGCATTTAGCAGCTTCTAAGAAATGTTTAATTAAAATAATGTTCTTATAACTTACAAATAATGAGTATTATGTTTATATGAAATCGAAAAAAATATGAGAAATACTTATTCCCAGTGAAATTTATTACCACTTAACTTAATATGTATACATATATTTTTTATTTATTACAGCTTTAATGTAGGTATATACGATTAGCAGAATAAAATTGAAATGTGCTAGATTATACAGAGTGTGATCTAATAGGAACATAAGTAGAAAAAAGAAAATGTGTTTTTCTAAAATAAGTAGTCAAAGTTTTTCTAGTTCAACTTCAAATTTGGTTGCAGAATTCCTTTTTGTTATGGTACGTTGTCTGCATGTAAATTTTGAACAAACCTACCTGTGACGATTCAGATATGATGAGTTTGAAAGCTGCCCCAACAAACAATTAAAGTTAAAATTACGTTAACTTGACCTCTGAATTGGTCAAAAACTTTTCAAGACCAATTCCGTATAAGGAAAGTTTACCTATATTCGTTGGCCTTTTTCCTTTATGGAAAAAACTAAAGTAATATGGAAGTTAATAATTGGTCGGCAAGAATTTTATTCCAATAAGATAATTTGACTTAAAAGACATACGGACCAATTTTATGTTAAAATTTTAAAATATAAAAGACACTATTACCAAAATATACCCGAATAATGCCCTTTATATAACATACTTTTGCCAGAGAGAGACAACATTATATGTTTGATTTTATACATTGTAATAGCGAACAGGGATAGGAACAAAAAGAAAGACTATAAGTCAGGCTACTAAACTACAAGTAGAGTAGGAGTTAGTATATTTATAGATATTTAGATTTTAATATAATAAAGTCTGTATTTTTGGTTTCCATTCATCAAATTGTACAACCCAGGAAACTTTTTCGTATAATGTCATGACCAAACATTCATAAAAATAACGCTCCTTATAAATATACATTTTTACTATTGCTTTTTAATAATATTTCTATACTGAAAAATAACCTAAAATAAAAACTGAATGTACTTGGTGATAAAATCTTTTTATTAATTTTTCGTCATAAATGTATTAACTAATATTATCTGTATTAACATAATTTTAATGAGTAATCAATTAGAAATAATGAACAAAATATTTAGTGTTTATTACAACATGGCCGCTTAAATAAAATCAACTTTGAAGTCAATTTGTTTGTAAGTTTTAACCTATAGGGCAGATTGCCTATGCCAATGTTGACGTCACAGGAAAATATTAACTTTGTGGTTGAGATTTCCTCCAAATGAAGATATTTTATGGTAATTTATTACCAATTAAATTATTACTAGGTACCTACATATAAAATTCTACTCGTTTTTTACAACTCTGTAATATTGTGTAGGGCTTGGTTTTTACTGCAGATCGCCAAAACACAAAACAATTTCTACGCGCTATTAAATGAAGATCTGTCGGAATACATATAACAAGAAACTTATTTCCTAAAAATCCTTTATAAGACACACTTACGTCGAAGTATTATTAACAAGTAAATTTGTACCGTAATATAGAACAATAGTAATAGTTAGGTTAATTGAAATGGTTAAATATTCTTTAGAAATTATCAACAAAGTTGAAAATAGGTTGATATTGTAATAAAAATGGAACTTAACCAATTGAAGGATTTAAATAACTAGTTATTACCTTATTTTTAACTACTCGTTGAAGACAAAATAAGTTTTACAATTTTGTAATAAATTTTACCTATTGTAATAATTTAAAAAATCCTTGGATATTGAAGACAGATTTCAAGGCGAAATTAAGTAAATTATAACTTCGTCTTACACGTTATTGGAATTTTAGCATTTGAAAATATAGAATAGGTAAACAATATGTAATTTCGAACTATATAAATTGACATATATTTCATTTTACTTAGAAGTCATTATATTACTCTTAATTAACAAATTTTTAACTAAAATTTTTGTATTATAAAATTTTGTAACATTGAAGACTATTTTTATGGAGGAAAGTAGTAAATCTTGATCAATTTAGAATTATTTTTCTTGTGTAGTAGTCTATTAGGCTTAAATGTTAGTTGGGGCGAGACATCTTAGTTCATTTGACAGATACCAATGAATCCATATTTCAATAATAGTCAGATACAGGGATTCTAAAACGACACAAATCAGAGCCTGCAACCTCATCCTCAGCAAATTCTATCCCAATCGAACTATGAACCATATTTTTCACACTGGGAGCAATTAGCTGTTATTGAATTTTTCTGGTATGCCTTATGTCACGTTGATATGGTGACTACATGCAAGTGTCCTCTTCGGAACCTTTTGAATTCAAATTCGGAAGTGCAACTAAAAAAAATTTGGGGATATCGCCATGAAAAGTTTTTGTAAAATTTTAAGTGTCAAAACTGGCTTACATGTACAGCAACTCGGAATTGATGGATATCGTTTTAATTTATGGTAAAGTCAAAAATGCTTTAACAGAATGATTTCTCGGTAAACATGTGCCAAATGCAGCTACGTTTACCGCTGTGTGCAGTGAGTGCAAGTATAGTGTAACGCGGATATGACATAGTAAATTTGAAACCGAATCGTGGAAGAGAGATGGGGGTCCAGGATGTACACGGCGTATTGCAGCAATGTGTATCATACACGAGGCCCGATATAATTGGGCAATGTGTCCAAACATTAATACCAAGAGATTCGATGAGGAGGACCGATACCACAGCCGCCACGATCTCTTACCTTTAAATCCTTTGGATTTCTTTTTGTAGGGATATTTAAAAAATGAAATGTATCCCACCGAAGTGGACACTATTAATGATTTACGCAAGCGTATCATAGCTGCTGCCAATAACTTACGAGTTCAATACAGGCAAGAAGCAGAAACATTTGTGTTAGTTAGAAACTGGGTAGGATGGGCCGAAAATTTTGTTGTAACGTCAGGTATGTCAAATTATTTTCGAAATTAAAACCAAAAATTAATTATATTAATAATTAATAACAATAATGGCAAAAGTAATTGAATTTGCTGTATTATTAATTAAAACCACAAATTAATTCCATTAATTAACAACGATAGCGGCAAGAGCAGCTGAATTTGCTATAAAAAATAGATGTTATATAAAATGTTATTTATTTCTTTCCTTGGGAATTTCTTTTAGTGTTTTGTCCTGCCGCCGATTGCACGCTTTTCCTTGTTAAGTTTTACAGTAGACAAGTTTCTAGTGCCATGCAGAAGTGTATTTTTAAATCATATTTGAACTGCTCTTTTTGATTTTTTCTTTACAAAATTGTATTTGTAATAGTCCCCTATACATTCTATTTTTTTTTTTTAGATAAGTTTTGAGTTACCCTGTGTATTAACTAAAGTTAGCTACAACCATCTAGCTTAAAAACATTGCTAATTAAAATTCAGGAATAAAAGTAAATACAGGGTGTCGAAAATTAGTAGGTCAATCCGTTAACCATAGATAGCTGATATGAAAATAATACGACTTTCATTATGCCACTTTTCATTTAGGAGCCCCATTTTTGAAATACAGGGTGTCAAAATGTAAATGTCAAAAAAGAAATTTGTCGATAACTCCGGTAGAATTAGAGATATTTGTTTGAAATTTCGGTCCTAAAAGAAAATTATCAATTATTCCTGCCCATACGTTTACTTTAAAACTTACTTGATGATGTGCCTCTACAATGAATTTCGGATTTTCAGCAGCCCATGTATGAGTATTATGAATATTCGTTACTCCGTTACGAGTAAACGTGGCCTCATCGGAAAATAAAATAAATTTACTAAAATTAATATTATCATTATTTTCTTGGCATATCCAATTACAAAAAGTGACTACTAAAAGTACCTGCATTTTTTGTACATGATATGGGTACAGTAATTGCTGTTTGAAGACACGTCGCACATCATCCGACTTAATTATTATTGTTGCCAGCATTATTAATTTGATTAGCTAGTATCCTCGTACTTATACTCGGAGTTTCTTCGACAATTTGCAAGATTTGCTCCTCTTCGTTTGGACGTAATTTGAGTTGCCGTCCATATTGGCCCACCCTCCTATGCTTAAAGTTGCCAGATTCTCTCAGACGGTTGACTAAGCTTAAGAAAAATCTTCTTTTTGGATGGTGCCTGGTTGGAAATTTGTCCGCATAATGCCTAGCAGCTAAACTAGCATTAAAATTACATTTTCGTAAAAGCAAGAAAAATTAAATTATTTAGGTTCGAGATTACAATTAACACTTATTAAGAAAAAATCCTATTCCTTAAAAATAAGTACTTACTTACCCATTATTAAAATCATATCGGTCATTTCAGAAAATGATAGCAACCCTTCTCTGTTCGCCATTTCTTATTGAACACTTCAATTAAAAAATGTCTAAACAACGTTTTTTCTATTTAACTTATAAATTATTTTGACAACCAAATGTACCTACCTATCTGACTTTGTTTTCAAAGCCTACATAGAACTTATTACTTGAAACACTAGTTACCAAATCTATACAATCCGTCCAAATAAGTTACAATATCTGGTAACCCAGGCTCCAAATCAATATCTTGCAAGAATCAGAAAAGTTAGAATAAAAGTCGCTTTATCTATGAAAATATAATGTTTTACCATAGGCGTGCGTATGAAAAAGTTGAGGGGATCATAATGCACTTCAACCCCCTCACCTCCACTCGTGCTTTGATTTTTTTTACCAAAAGTATACTGAAAGTGTGTCTCTACAAGAAAATAATATTAGCGAAATTTCAAACAAATATCTCTAATTCTACCGAAGTTATCGATAAATTTCCTTTTTGACATTTACATTTTGACACCCTGTATTTCAAAAATGGGGCTCCTAAATGAAAAGTGGCATAACGAAAGTCTCATTATTTTCATATCAGCTATCTATAGTTAACGGATTGACCTACTAATTTTCGGCACCCTGTATATCAATAACATATAATAATTATAGTCAAATTATGTGTATAGCAAAATTTCCCATCGTCAATACGAGATTTACTTTGCTGCTATACCCTGTATCTTATATAAACCGAATTTGTAACTAATTTCGCAGCTTACCGATGTGTAAAATGAAATTGCTATAAATGCCATCCTAAGTCAAATCAGATCGTGGAATTCTAAGTGCCTTTAGCTATACGATCTCGTTTATATTTACCACCACATTCCACTGCACGGTTAAAACTGAAAACTGTGACTGAAAATTTCCTCCATACATTTAGGAAATGTAAAATCCGCTGTAAAAAGTCAAATTCGTGAATACGGGACGATTAAAGATCAACAACTTTTTAAACCCATAATCTCTAAAATTTTTATGACTGAAATCTATTTTTGCGACACAAAGTTAAGTCTGATGTAAATAATCATAGTAGGTACTGGCTACTGATAATTTTTTCTAAATTCTGTGCAAACAATTAATAATAATCCAGGCGCCACGTAAGTCGGGTAAAAAATTCTTTAAATCGTTTTGATTGTTTCATGTCATTGACATAATTTTATCTGTAAATGATTTATGATTTTAAATTATTCAAAATAAATAGAAGAGATAGTCACATACCTACCTAAGTAAAATTTTGGATTCAGTTTATGATTACTAATATATAAATACTAATTCACAAATATTCCATAAAATCATATACAATGTTTTACGATGTGTTGATAAAAACTTTAAAGCTTCTAAAATGTTTAAGGATTACTAGTAAAAAAATAAAAAGTAGGCAAGAAAGAAGAAACTTAATAAGGTCGCAAGAAAAAAAACTTTTACTTTATTTAGTGACATCTATACACAACTAAATGAAGCAATTTTCAATAGAGAAAAATTTAGTTAATGCGTATTATTTTCTTCCAATAATCTAGGATAACTTCATGTATACCAAATATTGGGACAAACTATATAATCATTTTTTGGAGCATACAGGGTGTCCGGATATGCCGATACTAAACGGACGTGTATATTTGACCAAAAGGAACGAAAAAAATCTTAAACTTATGAAAAAATGTCTAATATGAATAGTTTTTCTACAAATACTTTTCAAAACTAAAAAAACAGCTGCAGTAAAATACAAAACTGTGTAACGAAATTACAAACTAAGTGAAAGCTTCTGTGTGTAATGTGTTTTTTGTCTCAGTATTAATGAAGTAAACAATAGAAGTTTTCTAGAAAATCCTTAAAACTGTAACGTACAACAACATTGCAATCCTTTACCGGCTGCTGTTAACCTCAAAGTAGATATTGTTAATTATAATACTATTGGGGCTAGTGTGTTTCGTTTGCTTTGTACTTAGTGCTTGCTTCATATTTGTGAGTCTACATAAACAAAAGTGGAACAATTTATATTGTAACCATTAACCATACCCATTATTACGAGACGCTTATACGATAAACGCGTTTTAGCCTTAATTAGCAACATAAATCATTTTGAACATCTATCATTATTTCACATTTTATTCTGTATTGTGAAAAGAGCTCTAAGAAAACTTTTCACAGGAACTATGTTTAGGTATATTCATAATTATTATGTACAAACACTTGACATGGCACATACTCAAGACCTGTTTGCTGTCATAATTCTGTTGCTGTTGGTCTTAAGTCACATGTTTTGTTTGGTACAATTCATCATACAGTAAAATAAAGGCACCCAGTATTCGTAAATAAGCAACAAATATTGGTAATACAGGATGTTTATATCATCGTATGCCTAATTAAAAAAAGAAAAAATCTTATTACTTGGTTATCAGTCCAATCACTATACTACATCTCCTAAAGTACATAAGTCGAGGAAAATTGAATCTCAATTATTATGATGACGGTTCTCTCCTGAAACACGAGCACAACTGGTCCCTAAACTATTGAACAATTAGGACCCGATCACACAATTATTATACAATTAGTGCAGATTAGTTTAGATTTAGTTTAAGTTAAGTTTAATGTGCTCTTCTGTATGTACAAGTTGTAGTTCTGAATTAAAACCGGCTAGTAATGTATAGTAGATTATAGAAATCGGTATAATATGCAATTTCATATGAACACATTGAAACATCTGCACATAGTTTTGTACAGACTACAGAGTAACAAAATGAAGAATATTTTTTAAAGACTCGTAATGGAGTTTTTAATATTAAATAAAGTACATCAAATATTTCGTAAACAATGTCGGTACATACTTATTTATTCAAATAACATACTTTAAACTTTTTAAACTATTTTGTTTTTTTATTAAAAACGTAGAATGACAGTTTTTATATAATAAGTATATCTGGGTGTTTAATACATATTTGGAAAATTATATTTTGAGTAACTACTTACATTTTTTATATGTTAAATACTATTTATTTGTGTTGTTTTTACATACATTTTAGTTTAGAATAAGAACCTGTTTATATTTGTTCTAGATAGCACGATAGAGTGTACGCGATTTTAAAGATAATCTTATAATTTTAACGATACATTCTACTAACTAAAAGGCAACTTTATACAGGGTGTTTTCTAAGTAATCTGAAATATTTTGGGGAGCTATTCCTCATGTAACTCCATGAGGAAAAGCTCATATAAAGTTTTTTCTAAGTGCCTTAGTTTTTGAGTTACACGGCATTAAAATTTTATTTTTTTTAAGCTCTTTTAGAAAATCTCTGGAGTAGACTAATTTTTTTTTAAATTGCTGTGACTTACACACCATTTAGAAGGCATATTTTGGTTGTAATTTGTTCTGTTCTTAATTTGTTACTTTAATAATTCACTTGTTATTAAAATGGCATACACAAATGAGGAAATGGCTGATATACATTACGTTTACGATCTGTCGCAGGGGAATGGGTTAGAAGCTTCTAGAAGATATGCTGAAATGTATCGTCAACGGCAGCATCCTTCACATAGAATATTTGCCCAACTTCATCAACGATTACGAGAATATGGTTCATTCAACAAAAGAACGCAGGATTGTGGTCGCCATCGAGAAGTAAGAACACCACAGCTTGAGGAAGCAGTACTTAATTTGATAGAAGAACAACCTACTACCAGTACTAGAAAGATACAGCTAAATGTTGATCATATGACGGTATTTCGAATTTTAAGGAACATCCCTTATACCCTTACCATCTGCAACGAGTACAGGCACTGTTACCGCGAGACTTTCCCAACCGTCTTGAATTTTGCAATTGGATGCTGGAAATGATTATAAGAAATCGTGGCTTTCTGAAGACGATCGAATTCACATACGAATGTAGTTTTTCTCGGGACAAGATTATTAATTTTCATAATTACCACATATGGGCTGATGAAAACCCTCACGCTATTGTCGAAACTAACCATCAAGAACAGTTTTCTCTTAACGTGTGGGTCGGAGTTATTGGGGATTATTTAATTGGGCCTCATGTTCTACCTTCTCGATTAAATGGTTAGGCATACGTTCAATTTTTAAGAGAAGTGCATCCCGTACTGCTGGAGGAAGTTCCTTTGGGCGTCAGAAGGGATATGGTTTTTATGCATGATGGGGCCCCCGCCCATTTTAGTCAAGTAGCACGTCAACATTTAACTGAAACATATGCAAATCAGTGGATAGGTCGAGAAGGACCACAGAATTGGCCCGCTAGATCGCCAGATCTCAATCCTCTTGATTTCTCTACTTGGGGCCATTTGCAGCATTTGGTTTATCGTACTCCTGTTCGCGATGTAGAGGACTTAAGAAACCGCATTATTGATGCGTGCAGGGTAATTAGATAGACTCCAGGAATATTTTAGCGAATACGTGGCTCAATGCGCCGACGTCTAGACGCATGCGTAATGTCTGAAGGTAGACATATTGAACATTTACTATGATTTCTACATGTT
This sequence comes from Monochamus alternatus, assembly GCA_037114965.1. Taxonomy (NCBI): domain Eukaryota; kingdom Metazoa; phylum Arthropoda; class Insecta; order Coleoptera; family Cerambycidae; genus Monochamus; species Monochamus alternatus. The sequence goes on along the minus strand of CM073426.1, from coordinate 27,040,169 downwards.
GTATGTTTTGTTATTAATAAATTAGTTTTGATTATTCCCCTTTAATCATTTAATGCAACTACAAAATAACAGTAAATCCAGTTCGCATTTATGACAATGTATCTCTGTAGTTGTTCGTAAAATAATATTTTGCTGCGACCTGGTTTATTTTGGGCAAAAAATTCAAGAGACATTTTTTTTTAGAATTAAACTATCGGAAGGCTATCGGAAATAAATTTTAGGGGTTGCGTTTTCCACCTCTTACTACCATGGGGTAAACCAAATAAATTACTGGCTAAGTGTCTTTTTGGTAGTAGAAAATGTCAGGTTAATTTCAATATTGTAACTTGTTTAGTGCTTGTGAAAAAAATTGTTAAACAAATTTTATGTACCTCCTTTAAGGGGCTGTATCTTAACAAGGGATGCTTCAATGAAGTTTCTTTATATGAAAGGTCCTATCTTTTTTTCGATGAGGAATCACCCCATTAAATGATTTACTCTTACTTAGTTACACCCTGTATAACATCTGAGACCGAGCCAGTGAAATCTCAAAAAGAGGTGACACAGAGAGGTGACAAACACAGTGAAGATATGATTTTTCTAACTTGCTTAAATTTTTTCCTAGACTGTCTTTAAATACAGCTATAGATTCGTTGAAAATTGTGTAAAAACGTTATATAAAATGAGTAGAATAGGTATAATTGTTAAAATTAAATTTATTTAAATTTCACTTTTTACTACATATTGTTATATTTTATTTTTTTTGTTTCAGGTAAGTCAATTTGTTCCAATGATATTAGTAAGTACCTACAATTTAATTATTAATGATTTTTTTCTATATGCAGTAGATTTCAGTTTCTTTTTTGCTTGATCTTATTTGAAAAATGCGTCTTTAATCTGGAGCTGCAACTAGAATCAGCACACATACTGTTACGTACAATATACGCAGATTGTTCCCGTAATTATGTTACTTGTGCGGCCATTAATATATTTTGCGGAAATTGCATTTTCCACGTCGGTGCAGTTGAGATAAACTCGACAGTGTATTGTTTCACAGTTTCCACACCGGAGTTTTGTTTAATTGACGATAAATAAACGAGCTGATGTAGAACAGAACCAGGATGCGTGGCTCTAATTTCAAGAAAAAAAATAGTGGAAGTGTATAAAGGTTAGATGAGCATATTTTAAAATAGTAATAATAAATAAATGTAGAATGTTGCAAAATTTCCAGGAAGCAAGTTTGCGTATGATTCATCTTTCGTTCCTTGTGTGTTTATCCAAATTTTATTGAGATCTATTGCCAGCAACTTATCAGACATCAATGAGCTATTTTGCAGCATCAGCATGATAACGCGCGTCCTCATACTGCTAACTTCACAAAAGCAGATATTTATCTCGGTTGGAGGTTTACTTCCCATCCTTACTATTTTCCTGATCTTACTCCATTATATTATTCGGTATAGAGCAATTATAATATTCGAAAACCATAGTTTAATGACGACGAGGCACTTCAAAACTACCGGATTTGTATTTTCTAAGAGTTTGTTTATTTGGTTAATTAAAAATAAATTGATTTTAAATTCAATCAAAACGGTACAAACATATGCATCAATTTAATAGATTGTAACTACTACCGATTAGCTATAATGTGTCTTCGAAATGCGACGGGATAAATCGCATCTACACCCTGGAATTATGCAGGAAATTAGAAACATTTTGGGTGTTTATCTTGTAACTATTAAACAGTATTAGAGGTCAGAGTTAGAGTTAGTCAGTTTAATATGTCAATATCACAATAAACAAACAATTATGTTGTGTAAATAAATGAAAATAGTAATTTAACCAAAAATATGATTTCTTAAATTAACAAAATAATGTTGTTCAATTTTAAAGCATAACCAATCACGGAAGGGCGAGCGTACCGCTCATTGATGCAACTTCAATAGAAGTTTCTAGTCTTTCTTTTGAGAATGTCATGTTGCTTTCTCTCTTATACTTACCGTAGTATCAACTATTAGCATAGAAAAAAATCGCTAACATATTTTCAACATACATTATGCAATCATTTTTTATACATATACAATTTTCCAAAGCAATTTTGCAATTGTATATGTTCCTTAATCACTACTGTCGAAAGTTTACTTTTAATACTATATTATACAAATTTGTGCAGTTTTGAAAAAAAACAAAATATTTACATATGATTTTTTATTTATATGCACAATAGATTGCTTTAAAAGTATAATTGTGCAATGTTCATATTTATTATCTTTCGCATCATTAAATATAATTTTATTGAGTAGCTAGTGATCATTTGATGTAAACACTTACATTTCGCGCATTCTTGTCCATCCGTCGGTTATGATACAGGTGAACATCAGCCAATAGCCAGCAATCACCTGACAAGCTGATAAATGTCTGGTGGCACCGTTGTAGACACTACCTAACTGTAGCTGTTTGCTACAGATTTTTCAGGATGTAGGGAACAGCCCATTATTTGCATAGTGCATAAATTACGTTTAGATTGCCACCTCACTAATTGGAAAAACGTAATGTATGCTACGCTACATAAGAATACCTAATATTTTGTAATTTTAAGTTTTTCTTGTATTTAAATTAAAAATTATAAATTGTTAATTTAATTTATATGAGTAATCAAGTGAATGGTAAAACTGATTAGTTCAACAAAATAATTTGTTAAAATAACAAAATATTGTCTTGCTATCTGTAACGAATAGTCTTAATTTGAACAAAATATAATTGTTCGAAAACTGTCATCAAAAGCCGACATTTTCGTTAAATTTTTATTTGACAAAGTGAGTCTTTTTTATCACCTAGGTGCAAAATGTTATGTTCTAGAACATCAAAGTCTTTTTTGTTGTAGAAATAAAATAATTTGTCATTTTTTCAAAATTTATTTATGGTTTTATTAACTGAACAATATACAATTTAAGTAATATAACATTCGGGAATGTTTATAATAAGAATTAATTCTTTGTCTTCTATATCACCGATCGTTATCATCTAGCTTGTCTCTTCTCAAAGCTCCACAAACACCAGTTATTAAAACCTGCCCTGAAAAGTTAACCAAAATTATTTAAACCGATCGATTTATATTAATTTGAATTACCTTTTCTAGCAAATGTCAAAATAATTTGTCATTTTTTCGAAAATTATTTATGATTTTATTAACTAAACAATATACATTTTAAGTAATATAACATTTGGAAATTCTTATAATAATAATTGAATCTTTGTCTTCTATATCATCGATCGTGCAGCAAAAATCTAGTATCAGATGCTTCTTCTAAAATTTCCTCTTTCGTTAGAATTCTGGACTTTTTTAGACGGTATCCAACTGGTTTTCTTTTCAAATCTGGTATTAGTTTTGGAAATTTTGTGATATTTATATTTTCTTACATTGCCATTCAATATATTTTTTAACATGAAATATACTGACCATAACGTCGAAGGTTTAATTTTATGTTCGAAATATGCCAGTAATATCGCTTCGGACACTTTTTCCTCAAACTACACCACCCTTTGACATCATTGTAGGCAATCTCGTATTGTCTCGACGAATTTTTGGGTATTAATTGTAAAACAATACTTTGTGCCACTTCCTATACTTTCTGGTAATTGCTCGTCTTCACTTTCCGAAATCATTTTGAATTAAACACTCTTAGAATGTGAATTATAATTCTGACACTACTTTTTCAAACAACTGGTTTCTCTTGTTTATTAGGTTGCTATCGTTATGATCGTCACCGCGCCTAAACAGTCTTGATTCGAACGATTTCAAATATAAATTAAATTGTTGTACACAATTGTCTTATTTTATTGCAGTTTTCTAAAAAATATTGTTTGTATCTCGAACGCGAAATGCTTTTGTATTCTCGAATGGATATTTTGCGGCAAAATAACTTCCATTCTTAAACGCAAAAGTACCATTTCGCGTTCTAAATACAAAAATAACTATTTGAGATATACTCGCGACAAGAATTCAGACGACTTACGTCATACGAACAAATGAATAATTCATTACATTTTCATCAAAATATTTAAGAAACTGCAACTGATAGTAATAAAACTATATACTACACTAAAAGTTTGCATTATATACTGCACTAAATTGCAAAAAATGATTGTTTTTAACGCGACCAAATATCAAAAATTACGTTGACAATAAAGACAAATGTGTAACGTCAGCCGTGACGTAAGACGTTTGAATTCTTGACGCGAGTATAGCAGTATTTGTATTAACTAAATAAAGTGGTCAAATTGACTTATGATTCAGAAATAGAACTAAATATTTTGTTAGTTTGAATAAATACCGCAATCAAAGGGAACCATTTATATTCTTGTGGATTTTCTACAAAGTCCTAGTTAGTTAAGAAAGTTGAGTATGTTACTAATAATATTTAAGATAAGAGTTCGCTCAAACCATTTATTTTATTTTTGCGCTTTGTACAAAGAGAGCGTTTCGCGGTTACAGATTGTATCACCGCGGCGTGTTATGTTTATTGTTTTGCGAAATCGAGGCGACAACGTGGAAGGAGCAATCCTCCCGCAGCCATCCGAGAACCGAGCGGGAACACAATGAGCATTTAAAATCTTAATCAGTGCGTTAAATCCGTCTCTGTAATCTGGTAGAACGTAAATGGGACGCCCGACCGAGACCACATTCCAAATTAGAGCAAAGCAAGTTGATTCTCACCTTCACGCGCTGAAAAACCAACATAATTAAAGGCAGACACCAGACACATTTCTATTAAAATCACCGCGGATCCTCGTTGGTGGATGGAGGAGTGAAGTGCTGCGGGGTTGGTGCATTAATGACGATTTTTATTTTTCCCGGTTCACGATAAGAGCTTTTAGCCGCTTTTAAGCCGTACGCATTTTCTATTCCATGCAGTCACGACTGAGCCGATAAAACATGGTAAGCGATCCATGAAAATATGGAATTATATTTGCCACGGGCCATAAGAATATATTCGTACTGCCTATATGTCTTCCTCCGGAGCCGCGGTTTCGCGAAAATAAACATCTCCGGGGTCTTGACCCCTCGACTAAGTGCATTCATATGCCTCTCCTTTGATACGACCACGATCTTGATTTTACTCGAGCAATAATATTTACTTTACGTCTCCTCCGTAACACTAAATTCGAAGTGGATGAAACGAGACTCGGACTTTCTCTGCGGATATTAACAAAAATGTTAAATCTGTCAACAGGAAGTCGCAACCAGTAATCTGTATTTACACATCAAAGAGCGTTTTAATGAAAACTTTCATAATATCTCTTTTAAATAATTTTCAAAACACTTAGAAGGGGAGGAAGTAGTCGGTAATAAATGTTTTTATTCCTTTCGTTATGTACTTAAGGATCAAGATACTATTTATTGAATGATGTACACACTCTGGACTGTTTTGCCGTGGTCGATGCTTAACTGCAGACCACTGAAATGTACGATATGGAATGCGTTTAGTCCAGTTGCGCATCCAAATAAAGGTACCAAACCTAGGAGCAGGCAAAAGGAGGCACATGAAACTTCATTGGTTATGTATGTGGGTGCGAGAGAGACAACTATCTGCACGTACGATATGAATTGTGTTTTTAATTTCCTATTATTTTGTTTGTAAAGACGTCATTGGCGTATAGTGTGGTTTCTTCTTTTATCTTGTATCTCGTTAGTGTTATTCTTTGTGAATTTTTGTGGGAGTTATTGTTGGAACATGTCATGTTTTATAAGGAACTGTAAAATTAACCAGCATATAGCACTAAATAATTTTCCATATCCAGAATTCAGTTTAATTTCAATTCACAATCAGCTAAGCCCCTACTGCTTCGCCATTGCTAGAGGCACAAAATAAAATATGGCGCTGATCATGAATAATCCATTCGCGCAGCTTTTAGCGCATTTCAGTGCCGCAGACGTTTTGCCATACTTAGCAGATGGCAATAATCCTCTTGAGGATTGACCCCAAAAAATCTAATGAATTGAGAACCGGTGATCAACCTGGCTAAACTACTGAGCCATCTCGACCAATCCATCACAACAAACTAATTTGATATGACATCTGTCAATACTTGATTCAATAATTTTTGTAAGATCTTTGTAACCCCATAAGATAAGTCAAGAAAAAGTCAAAATAGCTGAAAAACAAAGCTTCTTAGTGAATCTCCTCAGAAGCACATTTTTCCAGAAAATAGAATAAAACTTTAAAATCTACATTGAAAAAATACTTTTCATCATTGACCATGAACATTTATTTACATCAAAATATTAGCATTTTATTATTTTATGATTATTGCATACCAAGTTTGAATGATATTTATTTCTTTAGTTGATAATAAAATAAATAAAATATTTTTTAAGGTTGAATGCCTTGGAAAACGTCATAGTGTCATAGAAAAAATATTTATTATTATTAAAATATGTATAAGAAAGACGTCTATTATTTTTTCATACTCCATCATTCCCCAAAGTTAAGAACAATAAAACGAGGACAGCAACGAAGGAATAAAATGAGACGCTGGATTTTAATATACATACATAACAGTTAAATAATATTTAAATTTTTTATTAACCCATCATATTATATATTAATGGAAAGGCAAAAAATAACAATTTCAACTGGCCCATGGCCACCAAATTATTTGTACAAGTATTTTAAAAAAAACTCAACTTTAGGTTATAACTCAAAAATTAATAAAGTTACAAAAAAAATTAAGCACGCCACTGGACTCTACTCAAAAAAGTGCCTGAATAACGTATTAATTTTTTTTCTAAGTTTACAAATAATCAAGTTACAGACATGTTTCGCAAAGTGGCAAATTTGAAATTTTGTTTATTACTCGAAAACAAAAGACGATAGATCATTCCCGTTTTGACCATTAATTTTCTCATGAACAAAGAGATCGTGAGTGCGGGGTCTCCTATAGTTAACGAGATATCTTATAAAAACGTCGAAATTTGCCCATCTGCACTGTTTTCAGTACCTAACATTCTTTTCACATCATGTCCACAAACTGCCAAATTTAACACTTATGGCTCGGCTTCATAAACACCAAAGTCGATTTTAAAGTAAATAAAGGGTTTGCTAGTTTCCATAATATACAGGGTGTTTTAAGTGTCATTACTTCAGCATATGATCAAATTGATCACAACGTTTTGCTATTAAAATTAGAAAGGTTTGGTTTTTCTGATGCTTTAATGAAACTATTTTTATCTTACTTATTAGACCGACAGTTTATGGTCAGATATCAAAATTTTCTTTCCTATCCGTTTTTTCCAACGTCAGGAGTACCTCAGGGTTATAACTGGGGTCCTCTATTGTTTTTATTCTCATTAATGACCTTCCGGATATGGTTTCTTGCGAGTTTTTGCTCTTTACTAATGACTTCACGTTGTTTACTGAGATAAATTCCCGCTTGGACCGCCATCAACTGCAGCAATGCATAAATCATATGACGTCGTGGTCCAAATTAAATCGTCTCAATCTTAATATTTTGAAATGTAAATGTATGACTTATACAATCAATTTTATTGTCATGATTATATCATTAGTGATAATGCCATCAGTCGAGTCGAGTGCTATAAGGATTTGGGAATAACTTTCGATAGCAAGTTTACTTTTACTGAGCACATTAACAATATAGTAACCAGTGCCTTTAAAACATATGGTTTTCTGTATCGAAATTGCAGGAACTTCTCCAATATTCAAACATTTAAGTCTCTATTTTGTGCCCTAGTTAGGTGGAAACTTGAATACAGTTCCATCATATGGTATCTGATTTATGAAGTTTATCGTCAGAGGTTCAACGATTCTGTTTTCGGTTTTCTGTATAATCTTTTGCGTGGTAGAATCGATTGTCCAATTCTATTAAGCAAGATAAACTTTATTGTACCTCGATCCAACAGAAGACAACATGCTACTTTCTATTGTTCTAGTCCTGGATCTAATATGTTAGTTAAATGTCCTACTTTACTTATGTGCGAGTTATATAAAAAAATTGCAGTAGATTGTGACATATTTAACGATAGCTTGAATCTTATATGTAAACATGTTCGGTTAAATTAGTATGAATTATATTTGTTTTTTTTTTTCGTGTGTATTTAGTGTTGTACTAAATCAATAATTTTTTTTGTTTAAGATAGTTTCATTCTTGTATTGTACACTATTTTTTTCTTTTTAGTTATTTTATTCCTGTAATTGGGTTCATCCTGTTGGAATAATAAAGATTATTATTAGGTATTATTATACCCTGTACAGTTTGAAAAGTAGAAAATATCTATCTTCAAAAATAATCTACTGACAGATTCTTTTTGGTGATAAATTTACGTAAAGTAAAGAAGAAGATGATATCACACCTGACTTTAACTGCACGAATACATTCCGTCACATTCTCGGAAACGTTATGCAACCTCACAAATTAAAAGAAGGTCCCGTCTAGAGATTACGCTTAAATCTGATACGCCAACAGGCACAGCCAGCTCGGACCCAATTCCGACTTAGCGCAGAACGGCCATAATAACGTTATCGCCGCGCCTCATCCGCGTCGAGCAGTGCGGACGCATCCAAGGAGCGACTTAGCGCATTATGCCCGGCCGTGTCCGACTATTGTGGAAGAAACAAAATATGTCAACGTGTAAATGATATGCTCCTCTCCTCCCCAGAGCTTGCCCCGTATCTCCGACCGCGATCCGTCTGTGACACGCCGCTCAGTGACGAAGCTCGGCGGCTGCCGCGGGGGCGAATATAACAAAATTAGATTTTAGCCCCATCCGATTGACGAGGATTAAGCGATCTGGTTAAATCAGTTTCATGTGCTCGATTGATAAATATCATTTATCCACGACCACTATATTAAGAAGGTTTAATACGTCTGTTTTCCGTGGATTAAAGGCCTTTCTTCTACGTTCATGCAAAAAACAAAACTATTGAACTATATTTAGTGGAAAAAGTGGTTCTTTCTTGCACTAGTGCAATAAAATTTTTATTGCACTCATTTGTCATTCTAATACAGCGTTTTGTCATCATGACAAACATAAACCTTCAAATCGACGTCATATTTTCGTAGACCTAGTGTCATCTAAATAAAACTTTTTTTGGTTTTTGCATGACCGTAGAAAAAATATTGTATGCAACTCGTACAAAAAGCGTTTATTGCACTCGACGTGTTGTCCTATTCGGCCTGACGGCCTCGTTGAACAATTTCACGTCGCATGCAATAAACACTTACTTTTCGTACTTGTTGCATAAATAACTATTAACACACTATAGTCTGTTTGGAAATGAAAGAGAGTAATAAAACCCGGCCATGGGCGTGGTAATATTTCATTTCAGGTAATTATCGGGTAACACTAATGCTAACAGGTAATGGGTGTACATTAGTATATTTTACTGGAAACATCATGGGGCAGCAGCCAGTGTATTGTGACAGATCAATCCAGCCTTAGGTCTGAATATACGAAGACGTGCTAGTGCAGTAGAGTAAAATTCGACTTGTGTTTAGTAACTATTGTGCCAGTGGATATAATATTGTTAGGGTACAATGTCGAGCTTATCAGATTACGTACCTGCTAAACGCGTGAAAAGATGTGCGCTGGCTCAGAATGAAAAGATTATTATATTAAATGTATTTAATGCATTGAAGCACCAAAATCCTACCAACAGTGTTGACGACATCGTGGAAAAGTGTTCCAAAATGACAGGGATTGGGGACAGGGGAAAATCGACTATCTACAGACTTTTAAAGGAAACAAAAAATGAACATGATACTGTATATCCCACCAAAATCATTTACATTGAGGTCAAAAGTCGTTATAGATGATTTCTTCAAAAATGTCATTCGCAGAAAAGTACACTCATTTTATTTTAAAAAAGAAATACCAACGCTAAATAAAATTTTAAGTGAACTTTCAGAGGACAACGATTTGCCAAAAATCAGTACAAGCAAATTATGGGCCGTCTTACGAGAGTTGAATTTTTGCTGGGAAAAGCAGAACAGGAAGTCATTTCTTATCGACAAAGATGAAATTATTTGTTGGCGAAGATCCTACTTAAGATCAATTAGAAAATTCCGTGACGAAGGGAGGAATATTTATTATCTAGACGAAATTTGGGTCAACGAGGGATATACTGTAACAAAAGTATGGCAAGATAAAAATGTAAAAAGTTTTCGACAAGCATTTTTGGATGGACTTTCAACAGGGTTCAAGGCACCTTCAGGTAAAGGGCGAAGATTAATAGTGACACATATAGGTAGTGCCAGTGGTTTTGTAGATGGCGGTTTACTTTTATTTGAATCTAAAAATACAGGTGACTATCACGAAGACATAAACGCAGATGTTTTCGAAGAGTATTTTACATAGATGTTGGATCTTATTCCTTCGGGGTCTGTAATTGTAATGAATAATGCCAGTTATCATTCACGGCAGACCGAGCGGACGCCTACGACTGCTTGGAGGAAAGCCGGAGGAATTCAATGGTTATCCGGAAAAAACATTTCTTTTGAAACAAATATGGTAAAACTTTTAACACGTTATCGATGAAATGGCAACAAATCGCAAAATAACGGTACTACGGTTACCACCTTATCACTGTGAACTTAACCCAATCGAATTAGTCTGGGCGCAGGTAAAAGAAGATGTAGCGCGAAATAATACGACGTTTAAATTAAGTGACGTGAAAATTTTGTTAAAAAAATCCTTGGAACGAGTAACTGCAGATAACTGGCAAAGATGTATACATTATGTACAAAAAGAAGAGGAGAAAATGTGTGTAAACTCGATAATTTATTTAACGTTACTATGGAACCTATCGTTATCAATCTAGGAGACGATGATAATTCATCAGAATATTCAGAGGATGAATTTTAATATACCTACTTTTTTATTTTCTTTATTGCACATTTATACAACACTACATTTACTCACCTTAATTTGAATTTCCAAAATACATATATTTTTGTGTGGAATAAAAGTCTATTCATTAAATTTAAATAAATATTTTGATAATAATATTGAATAATTTTATTTGAATTACTAAAAACCCTGTTAACCCGGTTATGATGCTTAAAGTAGCCTCTAGTTTTGAAATGCTGTTTTTATATTGTTTACTTATAAGAGAAATGGACCGAGAAATTGAAGCGACATAGACAAAGACGGATTGTCGGGAATTAAATTTTAGCTACCTGCTACAATTTAGTACGGTTCGATGACACAAAGTTTTTTTTAAAAGTACGCCTCATCTATACCGATAATACATAATATAAAAATATTGAATATAAGCACCAGTACTACATTTATTTACGATTTGCATACATAATAAGCTTTTCATGTCTCTTTCATTTCTAAACAGACTATAGTGGATTAGAATTCATAATACCACGCTTCGATTGTATAGCATTTTATTTTGAATTATTATTATTATTAACATTAACATTTATTTCAAGAACGATATTATTATTTTGACCGGGATTATCACCATGACGCTTCACAGTGGAAATATCACCCCCATCATTGGCAAGTAATGTTGCCGAAGAACGTCATTCCATGCCCGGTAAAACTTTCATAGCATCGACAAGCACTTGCGACTGCCATGATTGTTGCAATCTGTAAAAAGTTCAAAATAAAACGCTCAATGTATAAATTGAAATATTAAAATCGTATATTATTTACCTTAATTTGTAAATATTCCTCGTCCGGTGCTTTTAATCAAACGCATGCCATAGAAATGATTCCAAGACTTTCCACAAAGTATATACTTTGTTAGACTTTCCAGTATTCATAATTTTTCACCAGCGCTCACATGGCTTTTACTCTCCCAATTGACCGGTTTTGGCCATGGTCGTGGATAAAACGTTGAATTACATTCGAGAAATTAACCAGCCTTTAATCCTCTCGAAAAAATGTAACTATCGGCTGCGATTTGAGTATTCATTTTTTCTCCAACGTTTTGTTGCAATTGCAAAGTCGGACTCACCGCAGGTTGTTCTAAAGCTATTCATGTTGAAAATTTGTCTTGCTAAACTTTCGGCTGCTTCTAACGCTTTTTCTTTTGTTAGAGGACTAAGCGAAAGATACAATTTAATTCCGCTCAGTTTATATAAATGAAATATATTTTAAACTAATCAAAAGCTTATTAAACCTATTTTCAGAACCGTCAATCGCATAAAGCTATCCATAGATCTTTGGTACCTTCCACTATGCACGTTATTCTCAAAGTTTAAGTTCGACGGTCAGTAGGGTTCTGAAGACCTTGGCGGAATACAATAAGCTACCTCTGATATGGCTACAATGATATGTTGAAAATGACAAATCAGTTAGGAAGATTTTATGATCACCTCCTTGATCGAAGCCAAATAAAAGAGTGGGTCAACTATCAACATTTCATAGTTATTGGAACAGGCTCAATATTCAATCAAGCAATCCTATAGAAATAAGATAATGGACCGTCATTATTAGTCAGGAATCTGACATGTATAATCCTTCTGTAAAAGGACGTTGTGGCTTTAGAGGACATCCGAACAATATTGTGTTGTATAATTAGAAGTGCGAATAATAGGTGAATGTTCAGAATGTTTTGCTATTGACACAAAACTGAGGCAAGGAGATCTACTCTCAACGCATCTCTTTAATTTAGTACTAAAAAGGTCATAAGGGAGTCAGCTGAACAGACAAGGACATATATTGTTTAAAATTCAACAAATAGTAGGCAATGCAGATGATGTGACTATTATTGTAAGATATAGTAAGAAATTAGAAAACTTGTGGAGGAAGCAAGTAAAGTGAGACTGCAAGTAATTCAAGGGAAAAACAAGCTTTTGAGAATAGGAATGCAAAAAAGATATAATTTTCAAATTGAGAGCACAATACGGAAAGATAGAATTCGAAGTACTAGAATATGTGTATTTGCGGGTGATAACAACTAAGTGTGACGAGCAACAAGAAATTATTAGGGAAATAACATAAGCAAACAAACATTCAGCAGTAATCAATCACTTAATCATTTAAAAAAATTGTCCAGAGGAGAAAAATTTAGAATGTACAAAACAATCTTAAAGCCGAGGACGGTATATGACAGCAAAACCTGAACTCTCAAAAAGAAGTCAAGAGAAAACCTGTTGAGATGGGAAAGGAAGATTTTAAGAAGAATCCTAGGGGGTAAGAAGACGAACGGAGGAGAGGAGAGGAAATATATGGCATACACCAGGTACCAAAAATTGATGAAGTTGCGATATTCTGAAGAATGCAGTGGCTAGGTCGTCTAGAATGAATAGGAGGTGAAGCAGAAGCAAAAAGAAAATATTGGGATATAAACCTAACTATAAACAGCAAAAAAGTAGACGGAAGAAGCGATGGAGAGAGGCAGTTGCACTAGATCTAAGAGAGAAAAATGTAACGGACTGAATAAAAGCGAGAAACAATAGGGAGTGGAGAAAAATAATAAAACTCGGGACCTAAATAGCCGATAAACAGCTTTATATATGTATATATGATTGCTCAACTAATTCCTTTATTTTTTTTACTATATTGCTCTCTGGATTGTGGGATCTTGAATTGTCATTATATTAATTAATTGTATACTTTTTATTTTGTTAATCTTTTAAATCTGAAATTAACGATAAAATTATCTTACTTGCTAACTGACAAGTTTGACATAATAATTTGTGCTGAGAGTATTTTTATGAATTAAGCAATAAAACAATGAATTTTTACTACTTGGTAATAAATTGTTTATATTTTTATTGAGAAAGAAATTAAGTTTATGTATCGAAGTTAATTAGTGCATCACGTACTTCCATCAAGTAGCTGTCGGCAATAAATAAATCCCAGTTCTTCGAAGTATCGCGGAAGTTCTTAGAAGTAATCGAATCATGTCCGAGGCAATTAAATGGTTAGTTCTGCGGCAACAACTGTCCAGGTCTATCATCAAAGACCAGTTCTAGTTCTGTGGTTTTGTATCAAACGTGTACCACTTTGCCAATAAGCGGTGCGACTGATAATTGAGTTGACTGTTGAAGTTATCAGTAATATCAGGAACTGAGAATTTGACCTCGATATAAAGCGCTTGTTCTTAATAAGTATATACAACAATAACAGAAAGAGTAGCTACATGTAAATGCATTTCTGCAGTAGACGAAAAATGTAAAACAGGTATCTATTTTACCTGCTCCAAAAGAATTAAAAAAATGTTGACACGATGGTGATCCGTGCGTGCTGATAATTTCTTCCACTAAACACCTTGTCAGAAGGAGCATTCTAATATAAGCAAATAATATGTGCGAATAATAGTATACCTACCTTCAAAAAACAGTTTAATAATACAGGCCTGATTGTGTTAAGTTGTGAAAGGGTTTCTGAATTTTTTTTAGTTAGTTTAGTTATTTTAGTGGATGCAGACAGATTTGTATTCCATGAGTAGCGCCAAGAATAGTTTTTTTGTGGTGTGTTCAGATTTTAATTGCATTAGAATTCATTTAAATATTTAATGTACAAAACCTTTTTGTCGAATGTGATTTTTATAGAAATAGATCTACTCTGTCCATTCCAGACAATGTTTTACAGTAGTGAATGTTAACACAGTTTAACAACTTAAATAGCTATAGTTTTTGTGCTTTATCGGACTTGGTAATTAGTTTTAGTTTCAGTCTGGCACTTTGTATTAAATTGCAAAGTGTTTTGAAAACATTTTTAAATCAAGCAAACAATCAATACCAACATTATTTCTTTCTTAAGGGTAACTACACCTATTCGAGAACAAGCTGTATTTTGCATTGTTTGGAAATATATCCCACTCTTTAATTTATTAATTTTCACAAAAACTTTATGAGAAACTTTGTTGTGACCTGAAATGTCTGTTTTTGTTCAATTCCGAGAAACCATCATTAAATGTTATTTATTTTGGTTTGTTTTTTTTTGGTACCCTATTGAATATTTGCACTTATGACACGGCACATGTGCACTCAGTATTTCATTTCCAAATTCTTAGTACACGCACTCTATATTGTTCGAAATTGTATTTTAAAATATAGAAAATACGATAAAATATTTTATCGTGTCCTCTAAATACTATTATACTAATAAGTGAATATTAAACAATTAAGTTCCTACAGCTCTCTAGAGTTCCACAAAATATAGACGATGTGTAAGTAAAATGCATGACGCATCATCATAAAAATACTGACTAAATGAAAAACTGGCCAGTCTGTTTAGTTAGAGGAAGTTACTTCCAAGATATTGGAGAATTTATAACAGTGACCAACACATATTATAAACAATTATCCAACTCTCAGAAAATACTGAAACGGATTGTCTAGTAATCAAGTGAAAGTATTGAAGTAATGTATTTTGGAAATAATAGGCAGATGAAGGACTTGTTGTATAATAGACTTTATTTCTTTTTACCAAGGTCAGATAACTTTTCAGAAAATTATACAGAAAAATGTAAAATAAAATAAAAATACATTGGAAATAATCATCATGGGTAAAATTAAACACCTGAGCGAGTATAAAGGGTGATTCATTAACAATGGGACAGAGCTTAAGGGCATGTTGCTGACCTCAAAATAGAGCGATTAAGCCAAATATGCCTTATCCGAATGCTGCTCCTTTTCGATCTACAGGGTGTCAAAGTTGAAACAATAAATCACATTTTCTTTATTATTTTTCGATCGCATCGACAGTATTTTATGAAATTTGGTATAGGGGGGTTTCTTGGTACTAGAAATTCGAATATGTCGACGATTTTGGTGTGTCTGCTAGAGGGCGCCACCAACGATGGTTTGAACCCCTTTAAATTGCTACACTGTATCTCATTTTGGACTGAACAAATTTTCTTCACTATCTTTTCTAGTTAAAAAAGGTACACCTTATTGATGTCGCTAGAAGCAATGGTTTCTGAGAAAAATGCATCTAAATTTCATGATGCATGCAATTTATCTAAAAGTAAAGTCCAATTGTTGCGTAAGTAATGAGCCATAATGTAACAGCATAATACTGTTGACGCTAAGTTTGGGTACTTAAATATCTTTACCAGTCTCTTATAAAGCATTTT
Organism: Monochamus alternatus; assembly: GCA_037114965.1. Classification (NCBI taxonomy): domain Eukaryota; kingdom Metazoa; phylum Arthropoda; class Insecta; order Coleoptera; family Cerambycidae; genus Monochamus; species Monochamus alternatus. Next base: position 27,024,126 of record CM073426.1, on the reverse strand, counting down.
TACTATTTCTCTTTCCATTGCCACCTTCGTAATCGTAGAATGCTCAAACCGCTTGTATTTGGCGTAGAAATGTTCAACCTACGCAACGATACCAAAAGTACTTTAATATTAAAAAATTCTCATTGATATTCGATAACATACCGTAAAAGATGACGTTGAAGAAAATCGGTTTATCTGATTTTAAATAATGTTTCATCATTTAAGGTCACGACCGAGTTAAAAGGCTAAGGAATCTTCTCAAAAGTCGGAGACTGAAATAAAATTGTGGACCCCTTATCGTATACGCCACTGGCGTCGTTGCTCCAGCTCGAACGGGCATGAAAAACGGCCTCGGTGACGGATTGATGGAGGCGCGTGAAAAGGCACGCGGTCTCAAGATTAGTGGTCCATAAGCCCAGGTGTTAACTGGGGAAGGCACAAAAACCGATTGCTTGCTTTACTTTATAAACACCACCTTGGAAAATCAACATTATTAAAATGGATATGTTTATCTTGTGAGGCTGGGGACCCCCCTCTGAATAACAACGTGTTGATTCTGATGTATGAATTGACGAAATTTATTGTCACTGTTTTCATTTAGGACATAATTTAATCGGTTAGCTCTTTGTAAAATCAAAGTAGTAATCTGAATTACTGATTTTTGCAGTACTAGGGTTCTGCAACAGATTCTTCAAATTAAATATCTGGAAAGGCAAACACTTTTTACGTTTTGTATACAATTCAAAACCCATAAAATAAGATCCATTAATAGGGTCGTATGATGGTGGATGTTCATAAATATCTATAAAATTGTTGATTGTATGAGAGCAACCGTATACAGATGTAATGCACGCAGTGGTGGTGATTGAAAAGTCTGTTGGTAAAATAAGTTCCTGACGTAAATATAAAACTGTCGCAGAAAATAGCAATTTCTTCTCGCAATCTACAAAAATTAATTATCAATTGGTCATCTCAGTGACGTATTATTTAAATTAAACAGTTAACACGTGGTATCGATACAAATTATATCTTTGAAAACATCTATGAGCAGATGATTGGGTATGATGCGTACTTAATTGTAGGAATGTATTGGTGGTAAAATTACTCTGCAATAATTGTTTTCCTGTTGTCTACTAGTACAGAAAGAATCATAGGTTTACATACATTTTCAAATTATAACGTTGCGTTTTCAGCATTGTCGGTTAGACGACTTAATAATGATGTTGACATAACTTCAGTACTGAGAAAATTTGTTCGATCAATGCCTGTCAGATCAATGGAAAAAATGTTTTAGTGATGTATTCCGTTTCCATATCACGAATTTCTATATTTTAGAAAATATTTTATATTAAAAAAGCTTATTTTTTCCACCAATTTTATTATCTAGTCAAGAACGGAAATTAAATAGAAAATTAGTTATTTGAAAATAATTCTAATTGGTAAATATATTTCAAAACTCCAAAGCAGTCCAGTTCCAACCTAGTTTAAAGTCATTGCATAAAACATATTTTATTTTAATTTCGTAATTATATTCTATACTGTGGATAAAAACGTACAGCCGGCAGGTTACGACATTCCCAAGTGCATTGACCACGATGACGTTTTTACTGCAAAGCACTGATTGGCGGTGATCCATCAGGCCATTGCTGACTTTACAAAAATCATGAACCTAGGGTTGGAACTTGAATGTGGAGGCGACGGAAGTCAGTCGGTGGTGGTGTAGTGAGTGTAGAAGTTCCCCCTTTTTTTTGGAATAGCGGTATCTCCCCTGCAAACAATGGGAGTTGGAAATAGGTAAGACCTATTATTAACTGATATTTGTACGACCTCCAGCTGGTGGCAATATTTTCTCGCCCTTATACTTCTTGTTACTGAATAAATTATTTTGTTACTGTTTTTTTGGTTTGATTAATCTACATCTGTAGCTACCCCCTTGTGCGTAGAGATAGTACGTAACAATCTATCTACATATATTCTGAAGTTTTCCGCGTTGAAGATGATAACACCATGCATATTATGTATAAAAATGTGGTATTACAGGTTTAACCTACTTACTGTAAACACTGTTTTCATTTTTCAGCAAGTAGGTATGCATCAAAATCTATTTTGAAAGTAGTAAATACAGATAAAATAAACATTTCTCTTTATTTAAAGTACCTAACCTTTCATCTTGATTTATAGGTGTTAAATTGGCCATAAATGTCGAAAAACGATTGGAGATACACCAATTCCATCTACCACTTTTGAGATGTTGACAGACATTGTAAAGGCAATCGTAATCTCGGCAGTATAACCTATTAGGAAAATTGTGGTTAATTATCTGTAAATGTATTTATTATAAATAAGACGAGTATAATTATTTAAAAAAATGAATATATCCGTTATATTCATCTTTATTTCAATTCTGTAAAAAAATTAATAACATTGCAAAGAATAAGATGAATCTGTTATGGTAGCTTATCAGAATATTTCCAAAAAAAAAATATTATAAAATTAATTAAATCTTTACTGCAAATAGGTCAATTAAGATTTAATTTTCATAAAATATCTAATTGAACGGTACAATTTATATAGTAGATGCATTTATTTAAATTATTGTATTTCCAAAAAGTAGCTTCTATTCAAATATGTTTCTTAAGTAGAGGGAAAAATTTAACCAAATTCGGCGTGCATATTTATTATGACAGTAAGTATGAAGCAAAAAATAACCAGCTTTAGAAACTTACCAGTGGCGGAGATGTGGGAATCAGCGATCAATATTTGCCAAAACACAAATAAAAAATAGGTCATCATATTCGCCATTTAATTATATTAATTTTTTGTATCTATGCACTTTTTTGTATTCCAAACAGATTAACAACAAAATTGATTTATTTTCATGTGCATGTGCATTACATTACTTGAAATAATAACTCACAGAAATTAATGTGCAACGGGAAATCTCTAGGGAGTAATGCCTGGACTCTTTGAATGTGATATGGATATAACAAACTTTCGATAAGAATTTTCCAATCAAGTACGTGTGAAACATTAAATGTTGCCGCAATTTTCCTCGTGCTAGTTTCGGGGTTCTTCTCAATTTCATGTAAAATTCCTTCTTCAAGTTCCGGTGTTCTTACTGTTTCAGGAATTCCTTTAGCACTGTGGTCTACATTTTAGTTTCTGGTTTCGTGAAGACGTCTATAAATCCCAGAAAATGTTCTCGGATCGGGTAGTACGCGATTTGGATACCGCTCTTGGTATATCCTCCGGGCTTTGTATGCATTTCCGTCGGCAACCCCTTAAGTAAAATGCATGTCAGCTGATTTACCGATTGTAACATTTACTATTTTTTATGAAATTTTAGCTCCTACCCTAATAATAATTGTTTAATAATGAAAAATCAATGTCAACTTTATTGCGGAAAGAAGCACCAAAAATTATGACACTTCACCCAGCCTACTAATTTTTATTTCATTTGCTTTCTATTCAAATATTCAATATCATGTCTACGTGAACGTGATTTGTGAAAGTACAAAATTAATTTTTGCCCCACAAAAAGTGTTTCCACTCATGGTGGGTGTCTACAAAATGGCAACAAAATATCAAAAGCAGTCTCTATGAACTTGGGGAAACAATTTTTTTTGGTTTTAATTTTTTTTACGTGAAAATGGTGCGTCATACGAGAGTAAGTCTAGAGACCGAATTTGCTGTAAAATAAATAGAGATTTTAAAAATAATTTTAGTTTTTAGAAACGCAGTGACGTACCATTTTTTTCTTCAAAAATGTTTAGTTCAAACCTCGTACGGACGTCATTGGCAAAGATTTTAAAACATTTTTTACATCAAGCAATGCTCCTTAATGATTCATAGGTGTGTACAAAATTTCATAAAAATATCTGGAGTTATAATAAAAAAGTAAATTTTTTCTTAAAACTGTAACACCCTGTAGCTCAAAAATTAAGAGGTTTAGGACATATGTTGATATTAAGTTTTCTTCTTAAAATGACCGAAGGATTCACACTCTTAAGTATCGACATTCAATTAATAAACACCCTCTATAAATTCGCTTAGCCTAACCATTTTCATCTGCAAATCCATAGATGTAAACCATATTGGCCATTTTAGTATGTCATTACAAAAGCTTAATCTTTTTAAAAAGTAAGCTTAATTTTACAATACACAATATTTAATTAGATGACGGCTTCTTATTATTATTGTTTTGCATGGCCTCCCTAAGATATGTTTAAGTAATTAAGTAACTGTGCAAAAATACACTTAATAGAATAAATAAATTTTGATAATCGGTATGGAATACAAGAAAGTGTAAAAAAACAAAAAGTGAAGATAATACAGTTGCGCATAAGATGAGCTATTTTATTTGTAATATTATACAGGGTGATTTATTTATTTTTTGACAAATAATGACCGATGATACCACTGGTAAGTTTCTAGAGCTGTCTCATACCTACTCTCATACTAAATATAAAAACTGAATTTGATTAAGCTGGACAATGGCTGTCCTAAGATTTATATATCAAAAAAACACTTATTTTTGAACGTAGAATACGCCTCTGCATTTTTGATCTTTACTTAAGAAACACCTTGTATTTTCAATATTTCAAATTCTTTAATCTTGCATACAATTCTTAAAAGTATCATGATTTAATTATATTCTGAAAAAAATACGCTAATCATGGGATTAAGTAGTAAGCTGAGAAAGTAATTACAATTTCAATGAGAAATGCAAATCCATCATCGACATTGTTACTATTTTCATAGGTCATAAAGCATCAAGTTTCCTAGTACGACTAAAGTTATTATCTATAAATCATAGGAACGTATCCAATAAATCTTCGATATTCTAAATATAGTGAGGGCACTGAAACTCAAATAAGGATTATCAACTTGTAATATGCAAAGGTTATAGTGTTACTTTTCACAGGATCATGTAATTTGAGATTTATGTGTGTGTTCTGTGCAAAATATTTCACCTAAAATGGATAGATTCGTCCAAAAATATCATAGTTTTGTTACTGTGAAAACGACTATTACAGAAATTTTAAAATATTCGTAACGTAATCTTTTTTTGAGATATTTAGTTTCACGGCTATGAATTTCGCATGAGGTTGTTGTCCAGAGTGACAGTTTTTGACAGTTTTAATTTCTAAATAACACTTACTAGAGTATCTATGAAGTTGCTTGATGTAGGTACCTGAATATTGTAGAATTTAATAAGAATATTGTAAATACAATATGAGTGTATCAGAAAAGCAGATCATATATATAATTCTTAAAATTGTTTTTTCGCTGTAATTGTTTTCACGTGTCACATTGAAATTTTGTATAAATGTTTCTTGTTTTTAATCAAATCCTCAAGGCTATTATTGTAAACGATTCCTAAAAAACAAACGTAGAAACTGGGAAGAAGGGGTTATTTTATCCTACCCACTTTTATCTGTCGTACGCCTATGTGTACTATGTGTAATGAAAAATTTTGATTGCAATATTTCATTACTCTTGTTAATTTTTTATTACTCTTGATAAATTCAATTTTTGAGCAACCAGCGTTACAGACAGTCGCAACAAAAAGGAGTCGCATTTAATAACATTTTTAAATTTCAAATTACAAAGGAACAATGTGTGTGTTCTAACTTACTCTAAAATGTTCTAGCATGTTTCATACAGAGTATCTCTGAACATAGGGGTAGCCAGATGTACCATTTTTAGACGTTTTTTCAATATAAATTCGTTTATTAAGGAAAATCGAAATTTAAGAATCATATTAACATTAACAGGAGATTTATAGGTACTAAAATTTAATTTAAAACTGCAATTTCAATTCACTAATCCAATATTTTAATTTATTAATTGCTTCACATATCTATCTGCTTCCGAAATACATAAACGAGGTATTTTAAAGAATGTCTGCTGCATTTGTAATACGCCTTTTCAGTTAATTAATTTTCTCAATAGATTCGGAATAAACGTCCAATGGATTAAAATCAAATGAGAAGCGTGGTAGCTACTTAATAGTTGCGTCTTTTCCATATCCAAATAATGGATTTAGAAAAATTAAACATTTAATCCGAATTGAGCGAATCACTATCAATTTGACGAAGAGAAAGTGGCAAATTGTCGAGTAAAGTGAAAAATCCGGAATAATCATTTTGCAGAAAGTTTAGAAATATCGCGGCATATAAACTTCTTGGTAAACTATGTGTATGCACATCAATTAGTGTAAATTCGTTTACTGACTGATACGTTTCTTAAATCTTTGTTTTCTTTCTTAATAAACAAATTTATATTGATAAAAAATATTTATTTTGTGTAAAAATGTTCAGACATTATGTATAAAATGAGCTAGAACACTTTAGAGCAAGCTAGATTATTACAAATTGTTCCTTTGTAATTTGAAATTTAAAAATGTTAAGTGTAACTCATTTTGTTGCGACTATAGCTAACGTTGCACGCTCAAAAATTGAATTTATATTGAAAATGAATTATAATATTATAAAAAATCGTCCATAAGCATACGTCAGAAAAATGTGAGGAATAAAATAACCTTTGAGGATGTTGTTAATGACAAGAAGTATCTCTACAAAGTTTGGAGGTGATCCGTGAAGAACTAGAAATTGTAGCGAAAAAACAATTTGAAAAGTTTGACTTTAATACCCTATACCTATCTATTAAAGAAGCATTTTTGAATATAGGGAAGTAGGGTTAAATAGCATATTTTGCCGCCAACCTGCTATTTTGTTACACCATGTGTACTATTTTAACATAATTTAAGAACATTTTTAAAATTATCTTAAACTTACTTGGTGCCATTAAAAGATCCTTTAAAAATAATTTTAGTTTCTAGTTATTTTAGTTAGAAAAACTGATAATTTTTTAGACAGATAGTTGAAACATGATGACAATAAATCAAGTCAATTTTATTAAAATCTAAATTTGAATTAAACACTTTTTACACTCTTTCTGATACATAAAGTCTGGCAAAAACAGCTACATAGATGTGCATATTTGATGATGCTTCTACCTAGATAATTTAGTATGTGATAATTGGAGTTAGGATAACGTAGCTATTAACAGAGTTATATTCAGGTCACTTCGCTCATCCCTAATTTATAGCGTAGTAATGAAACTTAGAAAGTGCTTTGTTTGAAATACAAGGTGATCCATAACTTATCCTGAAGAAATTTGAATGTACAGAGGACTTTTACAAATGCAATTTAAAAAAAATACTCAAAAAAGGTTGCACTTCTGCACAGCACTGGAAGCTGGTCCTGCATGCAATCGGCGACCGGCACGGTGTATTATATAAAATTAATTTATTGTTTTAATTAATAACATAATTTGACATATCTGATACTACAAAAACTGTTCAAAATTTTGTCTACCGACGTGTAATCACATTTGAGCCCGTCTTACCCAGTTTCTACGAACTAACTCAAATGTTTCTGGTCCTTGTCCGTTTTGAACTTATAACTTCAGCACCAGCTGCGATAAGTTCACGTAAATCATCAATAGTATCCACTTCATACTTCATTTTTTAAATATCCATAAAAATAAGTCCAAAGAATTTAAGTCAGGAGATCGTGGCAGCCATAGTACCGATCCTCGTCGTTCAATATATCGTATTCCTTGAACTTCATTCAGGTACTACCGAACATTTGATCGAAAATGAGGGGAGCACATCTTCTTTCTAGCAGTACAGGCAAACCATTACCAAGGGACTCGCAATACTGAACTCGATCTATTTGATTTGGTAATATGAATCGTCCAATCAAGCGCTCATCAACAATCTCTGTCCAAACATTTAAGGAAAGGCGTTGTTGGAAATGATCCCGTTGGATTTGTGTAAAAATAGCTTTATTAGTTACTAACGCGTTAGCTGTAAATCTGGGATTTTGAGCATTTTGCAGTAGCAGCCATTCACAAAATCTAATTGGTAAGGGATAACCCCTTGTTATTAATGATTGGACACGCTGTACACGGTACGGATATAATTGAGCCTTCGTATATGAAACGCGACACTGTTGATTGGGACATTCCTTGTACTTGTTGAGGGTTTTGCATGGTCCTTATTAATGTGTTCCTCAGCTACTGCAATACGCCGTGGACGCCCTTGACCTCCATCTCTTACACGGTTCCGTTGCAAATTTCCCGTGTCATGCCCGCGTTGCAATACCGTGGCGCCATTTTTAAAAAACTAATGTAGAATCTATCGCAAAACGTTAATACTAAAATCGGATTTCAGGATTCAAAATCGCCTGCATTCCGATGTCGCTAGAGACTACAGTAAATACTATAATTTCAGTAGCTGTTTTCTTGGAAACTATAAGGATATTACAAAAAAAGTTGTATACACAATATGAGTCTGGTTCTGTTAAGAGCTGCATATCCCTGAAATCTAGTTGCAACAAACATTTTAACGTCAAGAAAACCTTAGAGAAGCGTTCTATTTTAATGCGGGACGCAGTTTGATAAAATTAATGCACCTTGTTTATCTAAACTAATTCACAAAGTTGTATCGCCTACAAGATATAGTACGTATTTAAAACTATTTTTACTAAGGTAGAAACTGTAACAGATGAGCTTTTTTATGATCAATAAATAACACGAAGCAAATTTTAACGAGGAATCTTCTCGAAGCATAACTGAAAAGTTTATACACTACAATTATTTTAATGACCCGAAAATCTTATTTGTTTCACTTTGTAGGGCGCCCGTTAAACTTTTCCCAACAAAGTTTAATGAATTATTAAAGTGTGCTAATGCGAAAAATTGCCGGAAGTTAATCCTGTAATGTGCACTAATAAATTTTACAACGCGACTGGTTTGTAAAGTAGCCATCATTCCTTTTCAATTTGTAATATCGATATGGATAATGGCAGCCAGCTCAAGTTTTTCTGGTGAAATTTATTCATCTTTGACCTAGTATGGATTTGCTGCCAACATTTTCTTTTCTGACTTACAAAATATGCGACCGTTACCTGTAGCTGCATTATGCATAGCATTTTAAAAAAGTATTGTTGTATCAAAAATTAGTGATCTTCTCTGTCTGTATACAAAGTATTCCAGTAATAAATATGAAATTCATTAAAAAATGTTTATCTCGCACGTTTTTTGAGTTACAGGATGTTCAATTAAAATAAAAAAAATAACGATAAATTGGACGAAAAATAAAAAATTTTAATGATTAATTAATTATTCAAATGTAAACTTATTTATATACAAAACAGTCTTACGAAAAAGCTAAAGTTAAAGTTAAAAAAAATTTCAAAAGCATTAAAACGTAAAACAAATAATTTTGTAGCGACATATTTATGATAAAAAAAAAATGATAAAACTCAATTAGAAAATCGCTTTTTGTTGAAAATAATTAAAAAGTTTTGCTAACTTTAACTTCCTCTAACTTATAAATGAAGTAACTTTGATAAAAATAAATTTAGTAGTTAAATGGTTTTATTCTAACTTCAAAGAATTTGTAATAATTCCGTACAGTTTTGTGCAGAGAGATCCAAAATGGCCACCCAGTTTATACCCAAAGTTAGAGTCACTAATAATAATATACTGTTATAACCTTTGGCCACATCGGATAAAGTAAGATATTAAACATGTCAAATATGTACTACATTACTTAAAAAAAGTAATAGTACTTGCACCTTTCTATAATTTCATATTAATGACATAATAATATGTCTGAAATAGCTTTCTTTTCTTTTGTGACAATGTTGTGGTAGCAAAGTTGTAATTGTAAAGAATAATATTTTAAAAATTTCTACTAAAAATGCTACGTATATATATGAATTTCTGTAGATTCCATAAGTAAAAGTTATTTTTAAAAATATAGGTATCTACAAATTTTAACAGATTGCTATATAGATATGTAATATCTAAACATTATAGAGGTTCCAGTTTTAATTTTCAAAACATTTCCCCAGTAGTGTTGTACCTACGTCGATTCACTTAAGTATTAAGTTACAATTCCACTGGGTTTAGTCGTTCCAAATTATGGAAATGATAATTCTTTACAAGAACGCAGGGAGATAAAGATACATAAAATTATAATAATTTAAATTGAGTTAGTCGAGATATGTAAGAAATTACCCCCTATTAATTGAAGTGACGATACCGAAGAGAGTACTGATAAAGCAAGGAAGTCGACCAGTGGCGTAGCGTAATAATTTCCGTAATTCTTTAATAAGATGTCAGTGTGATAATTTTACTTTTACGCATTCGAGAGATAATTCGAACAAAGTTAAGGGCAACATCAACATCGACATATAATCGACGAATGCGTATGGATCTAGTTCTAATCCTAGAAAGGAAGCCGTAAAGTTCGTTGCAGCATTACACAAGCCAAAGGGCATCTCAATAATTCCCGTCCAGGCAATGAAAATGCTGTCGTTTCACATGATTGAGCATATGAACTGCTTGTTACTTAATGATATCATATCGAGAGCCTTGCTGTATTATTTGTCACTTCTAATAACAATAAGTCTGTTTCCACAGTTTAAAAATTTATTTCAAACTATTAGAAATATTGAACCAGTTAAGTTGTGAAAGTTTTTTCAACGCATGTAACTGAAAAAACTTGTTAGACAAACATTTCTGTTAGTCCTTGACTCTTGTGGAAACCGACCTAATATCAACAGCAAAACGAATCAAAATTGACCAATGCGAATGGGTTTAATTCTGGCAATAAAGAGTTCATGAATTCAGCTGCAGCATTGTATAAGCCAAAAGGCAACTCAATATATTCACTAATCCCCATCCAGTGTAAGATTCAGAGTATATACAGGGGTGATTCAATCATAATGTCATTAATTGTTACGTCACGATACGTTACGTCATGTCACGTGTTTAGAAGGCCTAAAAAGTCAGAAAATCAACAACAGTTTTTTTGTGCTAGACCTTTCAAAAGATCAACAAATCACCCCATAACAATCGGTAACATGACGCTCCTGGTAAGCTACAAATTTTGTGATGACGCGTACGAGTATTGAAGCTATCTAGAAGTCCAGTAGCGTTGCCACTCATATACATATAATAACAGCCTGTTCAGTACTGAAGTGATAGGTTTTTTTCCTAATGACAAACTTCTTGCTTGCATGTAATGTAAATGTATGCATTTTGTATATTCTTTGGCGTTCCTTTAAAAATTGTTGAATTTTTAAGTTATTCATTATGTGTTTTGTCAAGTTTTGACGTAAAATTCATTCGCCATGCCCTCGTAATGTAAGTTCAAAAACCCCGCAAAATTTTATACAGTAAATAATTTTTTATAAAACATTTATTGTCACCCTTTCGTTATGTTCTTGAAAGTAGAATCAAGTTGAGCTCGTACGTTGATATTCCCAAATAATGTAAATCTCATTTTATTGTGAATCAAATAAATCCATTACTAATGATAAGTAAGTACCAAATAACACAGACGCACACGGAAAACACAGACGCAAATGTCTATTAAAATGTTATACATTTTTTTAGAGCTCTGTTCAGTAGAAGACAACCGCCGTCTTTCACTACTTTACTTTATCTAACTTGATTTGCATTATTACTTAGGCAAATAGCAAATTTTATTAATAATTATAAACTACACTGGCGACACAAACACACGAAAGTCACCAACTTCTGCCATGCGAAAATAATGACTGATGGATGAAGAAAGGAGAGAAGTTGGGCCGCGTGCATAGTAAAACGAACCCACACGATGTTTGACTTATTCCCCCGGTAAGGTATTAAACAGGAATTTGAAGTGCCAACTTTTTAGATGTGCCGATTACAGCCTATCTGATGTAGGCGCTAATTACTACGATTGGATATTTATTATAAAAATCTCATGATTTCCTATTAATTACATCGGGTGTTTATAAAAATGCAAATTTAATTATTGTTTGTTTCTGTTCTAGTTAGTATTGGATTTTATTTCACTGTTTATGTAATGACATGTGAATAGTTTATTTTGATCCGTTGGAGTTTTGTAATTTCAATATTAAATATTTTTTATGTTGAACATAAACAAAAAACAAACATGAACATATTAAGTTTGTTAATTGCGCACTTTTAAAATATAATTTTAACATTACTTACATAATACAATAAGTAGGTACTATAGGAAAATATTTAAATTTGGCAACGTCGCGTCAGATCGATGAGTTGAATTTCCGCCAACGGTCAGTGACAGTCTGAATAGGGGGTTCAAATAATGGTTTGAACATATTTTTTTCGGCGTAAATATGCATTTTTTTAAATCGCGTACTCGTATTTTCACTATATTCTGTTTAAAATTAATTACGTTATGACTAAATCATCATGTATTGTAGACTTTCTTATTTAACATTTAAAATGTATTTGCTGCATATTCTCAGTGGCTAGTTTCCAGTTCTCTCTTTACTTCTTAAAGCATCCTGTGACCGCACGCCTCTGATCGCGCTATCTACGTTTGCGCCAACATTAGCAACTCCACTTTGTCGTTCCTCGGAACGTGTACCGCCTGGGGACCCCATCCGTATCCTCGACTTACCGACCCCTCGCATTAACACCTACCTCCGATGCGGCTATCTGTGTAAACTATCACTACACGCTGATATCTACCTGCAGCCCCGCTGGCCATCTAGGAAATTATAAACAAAAGTGGAAAAATCCCGTGCAGCTCCGGTGCACCGAGATAATCATAGCCCACTTTGAGCCTGAGTAACAGAAAGTGTGATGAGGTATTTGTATTGATCTGATCGAGATTGAGGAACTGTCTTCGCGGTCTGAAGAACGTGTGTACATGCAAGATCAAAAGTAATAAATATATATGCCAAAGAAACCGAACAGCGAGGAAGAAATTAGCGACTGGATGCCATCGACCAGTGCTTCCCAAGATAGGTTGGAATTGGGAATTCAAGCTGAGAATTAACAATTCCAACCGCAGTTGTTTAATAATGTCTTGACTCAATTCATCATTCACATCATCAAGTGTATACTGTCGAGTGACTTTTAGTGTTTGCCATGGGTTCTCCAGATGTAATTCAATGCTGGTCGGGGCATTAGTCCACAGAGTAGTAGTTTTCTGGAATTCCGTATTTGCAACGTCGGATGGTGTCATGTAGTATGATATAAGATAGTAAAGAGTATGCACCCAATATATAAAGATACACAACAATTTGTGTCACCAAAAGGAGCTCTTGTTGCAAATACGGTCTGGTGGGCTGTTGAAGAGTGACTTTGGCTGTTTGCTATAGGTTTTCCAGGTGCAATTCAATGCTGATCGGAGCATTAGCCCGCAGTTGCTTCCTAGAATTCTCTACTTGTAACATATGGTTATCGCCTAATCACGATATAGAGGTCGCTAGCTTTCAGTGGGTATCTACTGCGATGTATAACGCTTCGTGTCTCTGGCTTATTAGTTCGGTATGAAGTAACGAATAGTCGCTAGAGGTAACTATGCTACTCCGCGTTCCTTATGGTCCCTACTCTCGGGTTAGATAGATCTAAAACAACTAGGATTATATACTCGCGTCAAGAATTCAGACGTCTTACGTCACGGCTGACGTTACACATTTGTTTTTATTGTCAACGTAATTTTCGATATTTGGTTGCGTTAAAAACAATCAGTTTTTGCAATTTAGCGCAATATATAATGCAAACTTTTAGTGTAGTATATAGTTTTTTTACTATCAGTTGCAGTTTCTTAAATATTTTGATGAAAATATAATGAATTATTCATATGTTCGTATGACGTAAGTCGTCTGAATTCTTGTCGCGAGTATATGTCGGTTACCTCACCTATGACATACTGATAAGGGTTAATAATATCAAAACCGGTATATGTCTATTGAGCTACTGACAAGAGATTTTGGTTGTTTGTTACAGGTTTTCCAGGTGTAATTTAATACTGGTTGGTACATTAGCCCGCAGAGTAGTTGTGTCCTGGAATTTCGTATTTGCAACGTCGGATGGTGTTATGTAGTGTAGGATGGGATAGTGTTGGAAGAGTATGTACCCAATATATAAAGATACAGAGCAATCTGTGTCATCAAAAGGATCTCTTACAGTTTGAAAGCTAAGGGAATGATAAAAATAGAATTTTTGCATTGGGTAAATATGATTCCAGCATAAGGAACATGGAACTTGTGTAGAAAATAAAATTTTAAAAAATTGACGATTGTTTAGACTCTTAATTGGTGACTGTCTCAATATTTGAAAGACTTTGGTATATTTTAAAGATACTTTGTTCAAATTTGGATACAAATATACTAATTGCCTTACCACATCACATACCAAAAAATAATACCATATCCAATATAGTGATATCATATCCAATATAAAAAGCTAATAACTATGTGAAGAATGATTTGTTTAGAATTGACTGAAAGAAAGACCAATAGGACTACGATAAGAATCTGAAGCAATTCCAAGGCATTAATATTATGTAAAATTTATGGTTATATGATTTATATGCTTACTTTAACTATTTTGCGATACCAGCACATAGTTTTGTCCAAGCTATCAAAAATTGGACTTATGCTTGTATTTGGCGATAACAGAATTGTATCCATAAAAATGTGTAAAAATAATTTTACTTTGGATGGTTGTTAAATAACTGTTAAATTCTTGGTCGAAGAAAGTGAAAAACTATGTTATAGAAGTTTCTTTTTTCAACATTTATCTGTGGAAAAATGATGAGTTCAATTTCTCTACCTTTTTCCAACCAGTCATCATAAGTGGATTGTTGAATTCTGCCCTTATCGCCAAAAGTATGTACGACACATGTTATTGAAATTTGGTAAACATTATACAAATTAGAAAGGAATAAGTAGTTAAATTTTAGGAAGTTTATACAAATATAAAAAGCTCCCTTGGGAGTTATACTAAGTAAAACGTGTACCAATAGCAGTAATAGAACTGTAATTGTGAATAAAATACAAACTTTTTAAGTTAGAAAAATAAATTGAGTACTTATTGAAAATATATTTTATACCATTTATGTTATGAACAAAACATCATTTAAATATCCCCCTTTTGCAGACGCGTATGCGATGGGTCCAATTTCTCATGGCTTGTGCCAATATCTCCGATTGTATTGCCTGAATTTCGCGGGTTATGTTTTCTTTCAGCTGCTGTTTGATTGTGGTTAAAGAAAGAAGTCCAGGGGCGTCATGTCACAGGAACGCGGCGCCCAACTGCGTGGGCGAGACATAATGCAATGACCAAACCTCGTTCTTAATAACTCGATTGTTTCAGCCGCTGTGTGGCAAGTGGCACCGTCTTACTAGAACCACATGCCATCCATGTCTAAATCATCGAGTTGGGGCTAAAGAAAATCTGTTAACATTAATCGGTAACGTTCCCCGTTGACGGTAACAGGTTCACCGTTGTCGTTCTCAAAGAAGTACTGCCCGATAATGCCGCCAGCCCACAAACCGCACCAAACAGTATCTTAAGTATAATTGTTTCTTTAGCACTTGTCGATGATTGTTTTCTTCCCAATAGTGCATATTTTGTTTATTGAGGTACCCATTGAGACAGAAATGGGCCTCATCGCTGAAGATGATTTTCTTCGAAAACTCCTTGTCGGCTTCGATCTGCTCCAGAGCTCAATCCGCAAACTCACGACGCAACCGATGGTCGGCAGGCGTCTTGCGTCAGCAGCAGTTTGTAAAGATTTAGACCCAAATCCTTATGCAAAATACGCCACGTTGACATTGTGGATAGACCTAACTATCGCGCGCGCCGTATGACCGATGTCGAAGAAGATTCATCCGCACTGGCTTGTACATCTGCGATATTTTATACAGAAGGTGCAGTTTTTCTTCGAATCAGTGGTTTTTGGGGATGTAATGTGTAACTTCTTCGTTCAACAATACGACAAATCATCAATTCACTTGGGCGATTATGTCTACCAAACACTACACGTAAAGCACGGTGCGTAGAACGGATCGACTCTTGATTTTGGTAAAATATTCTAACAATTTGTAAACGTTGTTGTGGTGTTAGTCTTTTCATGATGAAATGGCAAGCCTTACTGAATAAAAAAAACATTGACATTTGACAGTGACATGTCCAACGTGGCGGCAATCTCCGTCAAAAGTTCTATCACTGCTATTGATACATCTTTTAGTTATAAATCCTTAACTCTTTCTAATGTATTTACAAAAATAAACCGACAATTGTCAAATTTTTTACTGAAATTATTTTCCGAATTGCAAACATTTTTCTATTAAACTGTTGTCACTACCTATGACTATAGTCAAGCATGAAGTTGATGTTCCATTTCTTTCTTGTGATATTCCAGATAACATTCTTGCAGTTTTATTTTTCAATTCCATGTTTTCGACCAAATATCCTTCTGCTACCGTTGAACTTCACCTTCGATGTCCTCATATTTGCCCGTGAAAGCTTGAGGGCAAACCCAAAAAACTAGCAATTTTATTTGGCATTTTTCAAAATGCATTTTTCCCAACGGGAGCTGAACTGTGCAACGCTTATACTTATCTTATACTTCCTCACTAGACGTAATGCAGATAACTCGTTTTCTTCCACAACTGTAAATTTCTTACGGATAGCTGTTTTACTTTCCGGAAGGACAACTACCATCTCCGAGCCCCTATCTTTAATATGATTACTCTTCATATTAAATTCTTGACCTATACAGCCTTCGAAATAACCCATAATTAGAACCACCTGTACAATAGAGCAATAAATGTGTAATTCTTATAGTTTAATGCATGTTCTTCATGGGAAACATCCAACAAAAATTTTACAATGTCATCCCGACTAAACACTTTAGACTTTTTTGGCTCATACCTTTACTTTTTCGTTTGATAAACGCTCCCAGTTCATGAAACTTTCTCCCATTATGAATTCTCATCATTGATTTTAATACTGACCACTTAGTCCACAGAAAATTAGGACTGTACGATTCAGACTGTAAGAAAAATAAATCAATATCACTTATACTAGAACATGGAAGAATAAAAACATACCATGCTTGAAAGTAAATCAATACAATGTCTACTGCAGGAATTTGTCATAACAAATCGCCTGAAATATCACTTCTCTCCAGGTTTTCATTCATTTTCACAAATTAATAAATTTGATAAACTTTGTCAGTAAATTTGTCAGTTGATATATCTTTGGTAATCATGTCTACTTAATAATAATACAGCTTTTGTTTAATTTTGAAAACTAACAAAATTTGGTTTTCATGTTTCATTATTATGAAATAAAAATCTTTATCTATAACGTTATTGGATGTTAATAATCTCAGGCAAATTAATAGTACCTCGGGATTGCAATCTATTACCCTTAATAATTAACATTCTCATAATTCCCTTGATACATAAATAACTATTACTGTTACTATTCTTATGTCTTTGTCATTGTTGCGTCCTCTACACAACAGGACCGGTTTAAAAATGCATATTTGATATTTTTTTACTATGTATGAATTGGAAATCTATCAATCCATCTGTATCTCATTTTATGTTTTAAGTTTAAGACTCAATACGATTTTCTGATCTACTTTTTAAAAGTGATGATTTAGGTGTAGACCCTGTCCCAATGCTATATTTGTTATGTATTGAGTAGTCTTATCACGACTTACGAAACATATTAGTGCCGATAATGAATAATTATTTAATTATTTCAATTTTAGTCCCAGTCCCAGTAGTCCCCATTTGAAGTATACAAGATGTTAGGAATTTAATGGAATCATTAACTTTTAATGATGTATATTTAGCAACTATTTAGTTTTAATGATATACTAACTAATTCAAATTACATAATTCTATATTATGGTAGCGGATTAAAGACGCCAGACTGACTCCAACACAAGATGTCAGAAAATACATATTTCGAACAAAAACTCTTTTGTTTTAGCTGTCAACGGCCCCGTGCTACTCCCGGTATAATTTCGCGATTTGAAGCAGTTTATCTAACAGGCGGAGAACGCGGCGTGTCCGCTCTTTTGTTTTATCCTACAGTCATCTCGCATAGCTGCGGCTACCCCGTTTGTTATTTTTAACTCAGATTTTAGTGTAGAATTAACCTCGAATAATTGCCGCTTAGTATATAGTAGCTCAGTGCTATTTGTAGGAAGATAATAAAAACTACTATTTTTAACAAAGGTGATATTTTTGGTAGCACTGGAGAATACTTATTTTGGGGTAGAATCATTTAATTATCTGCAGAAATCGTTAGTAACATTATTTATGATATTGTAGGTTAAAAGGATGTTATTTATTACATAATATATTGATAATATTCAATGTAATGTATATTGAGGAAAATCGGGAATGTGTGTTTAGAATCGATATACGTCTGGGAAAATGTGGAGTCGGTTCATTTTACTGACAATAAACAAGAGTATCTTTTTTTTAGTCCAAGGTCGAAGCTACTCAGAATTATTATTTTAAAATCTTTGGTAAACTAAAAAAGCTAAATATGTTTCAAGGACACTATTTTAAGATGTCCTTACTAGTGTCCATCACATTAAATATTTATTAAATTGTATTAAGTACTTTAAATGTTATTCAATAAAATCCGATTTCCATCGGCGTTCTTCAGGGGTATATACCTCCGGAGGGAGGGCCTATAGGAAATATTTTTATAGGAACTTATCATCTTATTTTTTCATGTTTTCCCACATTTTCCCGGACACCCTGTGTAAGCTAATTAAATTGACTATACATAGTACTAGAACAAATCATGTAACTTTTAGGTAACACTGAAAGGTCTTATTATCCCATTTACCAACACTGACAAGTAATAATTATAAATAAATACCTATGCGGTAAACATGATAGATTAATAGGTATTAGAACTATTTTTTAGGTATCAGGCTTCTTTTTTTATTAAAATGCTCTGCTAAGAATTTACGTAGTTCCAAAATTTTGTATCGTATAGACAATATTACAGCGGTAGTTTATATAAATCGAATGGGCTGTGAACACCACCCTAAATTAAATTTATTATCAAGAATTATGTTATATTATATTTATATATTATTAAGAAAGTTATTTATTTTTGCTTCTTACATAAGTTCTGCAGAAAATCTCGAGGCAGATGAATTATCCTACCAGCTACCAGGTGACAGTAAATGGAAATTACATGATTCAGAAGATAACTTCGGTTTTTTGGAAAATCTGACACAATGCCAAGTATAATAATTTTTTCCGTGGCATCTGTGCCACCAATTAAAATATTTCAATAAATCATCTGTAAGAACCATAGGACAATCGTAATTATCAGTCGATTTTGATAATGCAATAAATTTCTCCCTTTCAAATCGTTTAATATATAACCATCCGTAACGAATTGCAGGACAGGCTGAAATAATGAATTTTGCAAATTGCCGAGTGATTTGTTTTTGTGAATATGGTGAATTATTACTTTGAAGAATTGGCCGACATACATTTTATGTATGGAAAAGCAAACGGAAATTCGAATGAAGCAAGGCATCTCTATGAAGATGCATTCCCTGACCGCCAATTACCTTGTGCAAACCCTTTTTCGAATGTTCATAGACGTTTGAAGGGAATGGGAAAAGTAACAGGGAATTTTGTAGATTGTGGAGCGCGAAGAATTGCACGAACAGTAGAAAACTAGAAAAATATTTTACAAGGGCTGGAACACAATTCTGCAATAAATGCAAGGCATCTGGCCAATGAATTAGAGAATATGAACCATGTTAATGTATGGTGGATCCTCCAAGAGCAGCAGCCATATTCTTATCATATGCAGAGAGCTCAAGCCCTTTCTGAAGATGATTTTGCAGTATACTCAATAACTAAGCCAAAAAAAAACAGAAGATCGGCAATTTATTTCTTTCATTTTGTACACAGATGAAGCTTCATTTACCAGTTAAGTTCATTGTCACAGTGAACATTTTTGGGCGGATGAAAATCTATGCATTATTTATGAATCGCCAGCAGTTTTCATTTAATGTGTGGGCAGGAATTATTTAAAATTGTTTAGTTGAACCTTTTATTTTGATTAGATGGATTTTACCTGGATTTTTTACAGGAAAATCTACCTATCCTTCTAGAAGGAAATTGGTTACCGTGGCACTGAAAATTGCTGGCACAAATTCAAGGTTGCCTACCGAAAGGTGCAACAAAATTTTGTCTGAACAATTTTTATACAGGGTTAAACAGTAATAAACATTATTATACATGCATATTGGAGACCTTATGTGTAAAAGCTTTTTAAATTATTTTTATATGGTAAATGAGAAATGTTGCTATACACTTTTTAGTGGGTCACCCTGACTTGGAAGAAGGAATATGCCACTTAGTATATGGTATTCTATTCTTCACACCCTGTATAATAAATAACTAGTACATAACAGTAAAACTATACTTAAACAGTTTATACGTTTGTCAGATGAGTTTAGAGTGATTTACTACAAATAGAGTATAAAACAACTGGTAGGACTAGATCGTAAACAAACACCATTTTATATTATTTTTATAACTGACGTTAAATAAGTCCTTATATCCCACAGAGTCGAGGAATGAATGCGACAGGCGGTTCTGTTATTAAAATCTATTTTTAATTTTTCCTCCAGGCTATAATGACCATAAATTTATTTACGCATATTGTTTAATCAAAATGTGATTTTGTTTTTTTTTTAATCACAGTGTGGGATCCGGACACCTGAGGAGTAAAAAACAATATATAACGCCATTTACGGCGCATGGACGCTAAGGTGCGACCACTGCTAAGTGTATATCCTGTTTGTTCCTCGACGGCTTAAGTGTTTTCGTACGTTTCGTTCATCAGAGACAACTATGTGTACATGACACACTCGTATAGGCAACTTTAGTATATATTACAACTGTATCCATACAATAGGTTTGTTCAATAATGTTACTAGAAGCCAATTTTAGAAACAAAAGCACAAAGCCACCATTCCCTTAAGGCTTACGGTGAGCGCTCGATCCAAGGGGATATAGTTTTCGCTCAGTAACTCCTCAACGAAAAATTATAAAAATATGCGGTGTTTTTTAATAGACTACAGATATTATTTTACGTCGACGCTGTGTTTTGAAATTTTGAAAACATGCAAAATTCATTAAAAAAAATTAATTTTACACTTTTTCAAAATTTCAAAACACAGCGTCGACGTAAAATAATATTTATAGTCTATTAAAAAAAACGCATATTTTTATCATTATCCGTTAAGGAGTTACTGAGCGAAAACTATGGGTTTGTTCCAACACAGCAAGAATCGATTCCGAACCATCCAGAATTAGTCAGTCAGTTCAGTTGTTAATGTACTATCGACGAATGCGATGTAAGACGGTGTTGGTCAAACATTTCTCACGGTTCTGAACCAGTTCTCAACGGTTGTTGGAACAGACCTTATATATCGTTTGATAGAGCACTCAGCGTAAGCCTTAAGTCTCTGGTTGACAATCAAATTGTTGTTACAGACATTACCTTAGCTTAGTGAAATTATGTCAACTGTCAAAATAACCTGTATTAATACTTGCTGCAATTCTCGAGCCGTAGGCGAGTGTTGTAAATCACCCGAGTGGATTACAGTCATTATGTGCAATTTGAATACTACACTTTGTCTACGACTATTAACAATATTTTAATCAACTTTTTACTGAAAAAAATATTGTACAGTATTTTGACATTGATAACATGAATATGACACAACATAAATTAAGAACTGACTAAACACCTTACTTTCATGTTTGATATTCGTTGTTCACCTGATAAATTTAAAAAAGCAAATAAAACTTTTATCCACGACCATTACAAAGATTTAATACGTCTTTATTTCATTGATTAAAGACCTTTTAACACACTAGTAGATTAGAATTCATAATACCACGTTCCCATTTTATAGCATTTTATTTATAATTATTATTATTAACATTAACATATATCTCAAAAACGATCTTGTCATTTTGACCGGGATTATTTAAATTCGCTTGATAAGGAGTTTCTGAAGGACTGAGACCCACAACTTCGCTAGGTCGGACCTCAATTTTTTCAGCAATTGCCATCGTGTTGGACAGTGAATCTTCAATATAATTCAATTCAATATAACTTTCCGCTACCGTGTTCGATTTCCAACCACCATGATGCTTCACAGTGGTAATATCACCCCCAGCATTGGCCAGTCATGTTGTCGAAGATCGTCTGATTCCATATCCGGCAAAACTTTCTGGATCAGGGAGGCCAAGAAATGCAGCTTTTTTAAAACGTTTTCGAAATTGTGTGATGCCTACATGTTGTGAAGTACATTCTCCCATCCGCATTTTTAGTTCGCAGATTGATATATTTTCTTCCATGATGAGTGAAACTTCTTGAAACATTTGTTTTCGTATACGGAATGAGTACGCATAGGTAACTGCCTTTGTCTTGGACATGGGTGATATCCAGAAAGGTTAATTCATTGCATCGTACCTGCGACTCCCATGATCGTTGCAACTATTAAATAGTTCAAAATAAAACACTCAATGTATTTTCTACCTTAACTTGTAAATATTCCTCATCCAGTGCTTTTTGCAAAAATTCTTTGATTTGGTTTCTCTCCAGTATCTTTGCCTTCTTTAGTTTATAATTTTTTATTCTACTTTCAAATATGAAGCATATTTACTATACTTCGAAATATCAATACCTTTGTGCACTTTCAACATTGAATTTAACATGGAATATTTTGCCCACATCGAAGAGACAAAAAACTGTTTCTCCACATTGAAAAAGTAGAATAGTAACACCTCTTCACCTTTTTTTGCCAGTTATGGAATTCTACCAATTCCTTCTCTTACGCACTTTTGCTTTTCACTGGTAATAAACGTAATGTTGCTTCTTGGGCTTCTTGTTGGATTTCAGCCTGAATAAATAAATTCTCAGCATTCTCACTTATTTTTTGTATCTATTTTGTATATTTTTTTTACTTTTGTTGACAAATAAACAAACGTATGTCATAGAAACGATTCCAAGACTTTCTAGTATTCAACTGACCATTAATATTTTTAATGTTTACCTCTTTATTGTAAAAATTTAAAGTGTTTACAAATCAGTAAAAACAAATAAAAATTGCTTATAATCTAGACACTTTGGACCACTGATTGTTTCATGAAAAGAGTCCTTAATAACTTGAAAGGATTTATTTCTCATATAACCTGCATAGTTTCATGTACAAAAGTGGAATATTATCTATACTTTCATACTCAGGTTATATTTACTTAAAATCGAGCTTAGAATTTAAATTTGAGTATCCTGATTAGTTAATAATGTAGAATTATAAATAGAGTGATTCACAACTTATCCAAAATAATTTGAGAACAGATGCGTCATGAAAAATTGAACTAATATCATGAACAGAATTTTTGTAAAATCCTTATAGAGAAAAAATTTATTGAAGGTGTAGCATTTTCAACCTTTACATCGCTGTATCTCAATGTTGCACGTAGTGCCAGGCGATTCTGAATTCTGAAGTGTCAAAAATGATTTACGTGTATAGCAAGAGTTGAAGGATATCGTTTAATTTATGTAAAAATAAGATAAATGCTTTAGCAGCTTCTCATCTGCACACAGAATGATTTTCCGGTAAGCATGTGCCAAATGCAGCTACTTTTACTGAGGTAGTGCAACGCGGTTGTAGAATGGGAAATTTGCAACCGAATCATGGAAGAGATGGAGGTTCAGAGCGTCCACGCCGTATTGCAGCAGCTGAGGAATGCATTTTAGAAATTGTGCAAGAGAATCCCCGAATAAATACCAGGCAAATCAGTCAACAAGTACAGGGTGATTCTTTTATCATGGAAAATGAGTTTTTCTCGTAAACGGCTGCAAATTGAGTTCTGTAAAAAGGATTTTATTTGGGCTGATTGATGCTTGAAATTGCGATGGATATGAAAGTTACAATTAAGCGACGCTGGGCGTCGCGACGCTTCAAAATTTTTTTTGTCAGAAGCATCTTTATTTCAGAAATTGGAAGATCTATTGAATAGAAACACTTTTTCCAAATACCATTTTTTTTTCATCTAAAACCATTCAAAAATTACAGACCAGTTTTTATGTGTTAAATTGGTCGACTGCCATGCAAAGAATCCATGGTTTTTTAAATTTCACTAAAGCAGACAGGCTAACTTTTATGCTGATATTGACCACAAATATAATTTAGGATTTAAAGAAAACAATTTACAAAATGTTACTACATTTAATAACACTAATTTAATTATTTAAGAAATAATGAACGTTTACACTAACAACAACCAATACATAAAACACTAAAGAATAACATGAACTGTATTTAGTAAAAATTAACTCTTAATTCACAAATCTTATTTTAAAAATTGCTCAATATAGGCGCCATCGTTATCTAAACATAAATTGTACCGCTTTCTTATTTCGCAAGATGTAACTTTTCTTAAAACATCACCAGATATTAGATTATTAGATTTTGTTTTATACACTATATTTTTTAAAATTCCCCATAATAAGAAATCTAAGGGTTTCAAGTCCGGGGACCTAGGCGGAAATTTCAACGACCCGTGTGTCCCCAACCATCTTCCGTGGTAGAATTCATTCAAATAATTTTGAACAATGGCCGCATTGTGGCAAGGGACTCCATCTAGTTGAAATCATAAGTTTCTTCTGATTTGCAGTGGCACATGTTCCAGCAAAAGAGGAAGGTGATTTTGGATAAAATCTAAGTATCTTGCGCCGGTCAATTCGCCTTCATAAAAGTATGGCCCTACTAAGTGCCGCTTGACTATTCCGCACCAGACAGACATTTATGCCAAAGTGGCCCTGCCTTTGATGTTGCCTGATTTTATACGGGTTTTCGTCCGACCAATAATGGGTATTTTTTTTGTTTGGTAATCCATGACTAACAAAATGACTTTCGTCTGTCCATAATATATGAGAAAATAAATTAGGATTATCATCCAAAGACACCAAAAACTGACAAATAAAATCCTCCCTCCGCTCACAATCTCTTAGCGAAGTTCTTGCAAATTATGAAATTTATAGTCATGGTATTTGTTGCTTTTTAAAACTCTTTGTATCACGCTATAATTTAAATTTAAGTCTCTTGAAGCCTCTCTTATAGAAGCTTCATGATGATTGTTAAAGTAATTTAAAATAATTCGTGACAGTTTTTGTTCTTAATCTTTTACCTGCAAATTTAGCTCATTGAATTTATGGAGATTTATAAAAAAAACGCGAAACCTACCTTCAAATGCTTTAGGGCAACTAGCAAAAATTTTGTGGTCTGGAAGGTTGCGTTCGGGGTATTTTTCCGCATATAATCTTTTTGCAGTTAAAGCATTTTTTTGGGCTTCTCTGTATAACAAAAGCATGTCAACTTTTTCTGAATGTGTAAAACATATTTCTTATTACTTACTATTTTAATAGAAGTAATTAAAATTACACTGACAATTTCAGACATCAATTAATATAAGCCAATTTTGTTTTTTCAAAGCCTACCTGCTTTAGTGAAATTTAAAAAACCATGCATTCTTTGCATGGCAGTCGACCAATTTAACACATAAAAACTGGTCTGTAATATTTGATGGTTTTAGATGAAAAAAATGGTATTTGGAAAAAGTGTTTCTATTCAATAGATCTTCCAATTTCTGAAATAAAAATGGTATGCTTCTGACAAAAAAAAATTTTTTTGAAGCGTCGCGACGCCTAGCGTCGCTTAATTATAACTTTCATATCCATCGCAATTTCAAGCATCAATCAGCCAAAATAAAATACTTTTTACAGAACTCAATTTGCTGCAGCCGTTTACGAAAACTCATTTCCTATTATAAAAGACCCTGTACAAGGAATGTCCCAATCAACTGTGTGGTGTACGATACACCAGACTCAATTATGCCAATAACATAGGAGTTCAAAGCGGACAAGAACCAGAAACATTTGTCGGTAAACAAAATTTTTAACAGATGTTGTAACATCAGATATGTCAAATTATTGTGTTAATTAAAACCACAAATTAATTGTATTAATTAATAATAACATAAATAATAAAATAAAGCATTATTAATAAACGCAGTTGATTTGCTGATGTAACGTACGTGTTATAAAATTTTATTTAATTAATTCCTTGGGAAATCTTTCAAATTTTTTCCGTTTTTTTTATTACACTCTGCTGTCGTGCCGGTCGCTAACTGCATGTTTTGCCTTACGCAAGGTCAGGTTTTACTGTGGACCAGTTCCCAGTGCCGTGCAGAAGTGTATTTTAAAATAATTTTCGAATTGATTTGATTGATTTTTTTTACAACATTGAATTTGTAAGTCTCCGGTACATTGTTGTTTGGATAACTTCCAAATCACCATGTATGGTTTAACATGTTTTCTGCATTCAAATTATTGTATTTGCAAAAACCGAAAAATACGATATTTTTTGTCTGTGGTAGACTAATCCTTGTACTTACAATTTGTTAGTTATTCTTAATACTTTCTTCGTATAAACTACGCAGAATAAAAAGTTAAAGAAACTACAAAATTAAATTTGTTACGATTTAAAAAATATGTTTTATATTAATGAACATGTTTCAGAGTAGTGAACATCAAAACATTATATCCTTCAAATAGGTATTAAAGTAATCCAATGAATAGAAAGTAGAATAACATAACACAGAAAATAGCGAATAACATCACAACAAAATGTAATATAATCTCATTATTCATGATAATTATTTTAAAGTTATATACTTGTAAATAGGTTGAATATACCTTTTTCTTAGACATTCGTAAGTACATGTGGTTGACAGCAATCGGGTTGTAACAAAACCAGACATATAATTAAAGATACTTACATACAAATTACATGGCGTTTAATAACATCACTCCCCCCAGGCCCATCAGAACAAGTCTGAGCCAATTTGAATTCAGGAAATAAGAAAAAGTTTTGGATGTACATTTTCATGTAGATCATAAACGTTTAAATAACAAGGATAATACGTTTTTAGACATTTTACGAACGTAAGCATAATTGAGATTTGCGACAGGTAGGTGGAAAGACGGTCTTTTTAATAAAACAACATGATTACAAAAATACTTGTTACTAAAATCGTTTTTAGTTGGAAAAATTTGATCCCTGTTTACATGTAATCGTACATCTAATTAAATTAATTTTGTGTTATAAAAATTATATACAAGTATAATTAATCTTACTTTTGTTATTTTAAATAAAATAGGTATATTTATTATTTAAAGGTATTAAATATGTGACACAATGACACACAATATTTTGCTATTCTAACCCCATGTAAGTTTATTTTATAACATATATTTACATCTACAGTTGAATTTTAAAAAAAATAAGTATTTTGAAAGATTTCTGAACCTAAAAATTTGTGGGTTAGACCACTTTCAGATGTTATAATTTATTCGTTTTCCTTCGGCAGGTTTGAATATTCGCAGGTGACATGAGATAACATTGGTGTTATTTACTAAACTCTTTATTATTCAGTTCTTAAATGTCTAAAATTCATTGTATTCGTAAATAATACTGTTTCAAGAATACGCGCCCTTAATACCTACATTTTTTCATCGATCGGCATAATTTCAGTGACAGCACACTAAATTGTCACATTTACTGTGTAGGCGTTAGAATCATTTTTATTATCGCTTAATTAAAATTTGTTGTTTAACGAAGGTATTTTTATTTATCGTAAACATTTATATATAAAAATTGGAACAGCTTGTAAGGGATATCTCTTGTTTTGCTTGTTTTGAAACAATTTGGTCGTCTATTGAATCCTTCAATGTCATTTATTTATTTTTATTTATTTATTTCATTTTCGTGCAACATAACACCAAAGGTGCTTACACACGTCAAAAGCAGGATAGAATAAGAGAAAAGAAATATAATAAATCTAGAAAAACTAAAATCAGAAAAATAAAATATTAGAATATAATAACAAATATAGTAGGTAATTAAATTAATTAAAATATCTAAAGGTACAAAGAAATAGAAGAAAAATATAAAAATTGAGGATAACAGATAATAAAATAAATAATAAAAGAAGCTATTTTTTTTAAATCGTCAAAATTACTATTAATATATTCGTCAATATTATAAAAAGCAGGTCTGTATAAAAAAATTTAACTGTTTTAATTAACCTTGAGTGCAAAGTCTGTACATTTTGGGGTAACTTATTAAAAAACAGAATTTCAATATAATCGGTCCCTTTTCTGGTCCGTTGAAGTCTGGAGTAACTATTTTTAAGGTCATTTTTATTTCTAATATTATAGTGGTGGTACTTACTTATATTTTGAAATTTATGCAAGTTATTTTTTATGAAAAGAAAACAGTGGAATATGTAAGTTGAAGGAACAGTAAGAATATTTAAAAGTGTAAAACAATATCTACAGTCTTCTCTGAATCTCAAACCTGAAATAATCCGTATGACTTTCCTTTTCAGTGAAGATACATGAGCACTTGTGGGAGCATGTCCCCAAAGCAAAATCGCATATGATATAATTGAATGAATCAGAGTAATACGCATTTTTTAATGTAGATAAAGACATTTTATGTACCAAACTTCTGAGTAGATATAGATGCTTAGAAATTTTTTTGCAAATGTAACTGGTATGTCATTGAATTATTTAAAAAACAGCTCTCCGAACTTTTTTGCTAACAACTAATTTACGAGTTATGAACTCGTCAATGTGATCTTTAGCTACCGTTGAAGATTCCATCCACAATGAATTTTTAAAGTTGTGTTATCAGCTTCTGAATTTATTACTAGTGTGACTGAAGTTCTACGGAAACAATGTCCGGTATATTCGTAAGCATCCTTCAATTCGAGAAATGCAGCAACTTGTTTTGGCAGTTTTCCAAATGTATGAATTCCTATTAATTGGTTTTATGCCCCACGATTTGAATATTAAGAAAAAATCTGTTACTATCTATTTGTGTAGGTCTTGCGGCACCATATGTCCGATATGTGTAAATATTCGCTTAGAATAAAGGATCTTTTTTTTTTGTTTTTGCAATTGAATGAACAGCAATCTATTTCCCATATCTTCAATGTCCAATTTTTCTCCGAAGTAATTCATCACATAGACACACCCCAGATATGGGGTTACCACCTAAAATAATAATAGTACTTTTCGTTTACAAAAACATTTTGTTTGTATATCTTTGTACCTAAATACGTATCATTTTTCTAAACGTTCATTTTTTTAAACGCGTGATATCCATCCGATTGCTGTTTCAAGAAAGCTTTTAATTTAAGATACTTCGATGCTGTTGTAGACAAATGTTGTAGCTCTGACTATCACATATATTGATCATAATGAAGATTTCATACTTTTGCTTAATTCAGAAAAATATATCAATAGTACATTTACTGAAAAAGACATAATGTTATTCTTAGCCCAGTACCTTATCAATTAATTTTTTATAGTTTTGCTGATATATCCATTTTTCCTGTAATAAATTACACTTTATATGCTTTGTTGATTCAATAATTTCTGGTGCATTTAATGTGAATTCTTCAGTCTCAAATAATTAATAGTATTGTTTATTGGATTTAAATAGGAACAATATGGCGATTACTGTGTACCTAAGTTATTTAATAATTTAATAACGCTCGTCTCATAGCAACCACAGACCTGATGAAATTATTATTATTAATTTAGGCAGTAAAGTATATTTAATGCCTTGGCTGCTGTAATAGATTCGGCTGCGCATCGTCTATTAAATACCAACCGCGGCATTAAATCTTGTATGTTACTGCCTAGTTAAACAAACAACTATTAAATTTTTATTAATTTGATGTCGAACATTGTTTTTTGTTATTATTATATAAAGATTATAAAAGCATGTGTGTTGTTTTTGTTATACGCAAGCAAACGTGACTCTATGGAACAAACCCACGTATCATTATTGTCAGTAAGGTTTTGAAGAAAGCATGTAGGAGCTTTAAAGTTTCAGTACATGTGATTATATCTTGCCAACTAAGTAAAAGTTTTATGATTTATTAAAATGGGTTGAATTATTATATATAATCAGTCACGTATTTGCAATTTTACTCATATGCTTCATTATATTTTACGAGCATTTTTTTATTAAAAAAATGATAATTTCTTCTTAATTATTCATAGAATAAGTAAGTAAAGAAAACAATATGTAATATATACAAACAGTATGTAATTGATTACTTTTTATTATAGAATAATTTAGCATGTATGTTTTGACATTTCTTATACATACCACTTTGTCTAAAAGAAATACGAGAAAAATAAGATTTAAAAAAATATTGCGAGTTGCCTATATAACGATATGAAGTCATTCTCTGTATTTTTATACTTATCTTTCTGTTTGTAGCAAAATGATTTTATGTAAATTATAGGTACATATTTTGAGTTTTATTTATTAGAAACATATTAACTAATAAGATCTCCGTCACGAAATGATCAAATTTTTGGTGTCTCCTTCAAGAATAAATCAAATCAAATCAAATCATTTATTGTCCGTACATTAAAATGTTTACACAAGTCAAAAAAGGGAAGCAATGAAACACACATATAAACACTAAAATAACATTCACAAGTAAAATAATATTGAACATTATAAAAATGACAATAATATAAAATTACAAAAACAGCAAATAAGTTAAAATTAAAAAAACATAAAAAAACAACAATTACATATCTAAAAACTGGTCGGCAAAGAACTCATTAAAATCATAAAACGCTTTTTCTTTGAGATATTTTCTAATTCTGAATTTAAAACAATTTAGATCTAGGGACTGAATTTCCGTTGGAAGTTTATTAAAGAATTTAATACAAAAATAATTTCTGCCATCTCTGGATTTCGCTAATCGAAGAAGGCCTGACATTATGTCTTTCTCTAGTATGGTGAAAATGAAAACTTTTCTGTCGAGCAAATCTACGTTCATTATTTTTAAGGTAAATGAGACATTCAAGAATGTATATCGACGGCAGTGTAAGAACATTTAGCTGTTTGAAATGCTCACGACAATCTTCTCTGTATTTTTTTTATGAATATAAAGGGAAGGATTAAAGTTATTTAAGTAAAAAAATAATAATATTTAATAGTTCAACAGAAAAAAAAAATACAGAGCCATAATAGAAATTGTTTATAACATAAAAGTTCCTAAAACAATCAAACTAATCTAAGACAAAAAAATAATTAAATAGATAGATAAAATAGATAAGTAAAAATATAAAAGTATGAAATAGTACCTACCGTTAAAAACATGATCTAACAATAGAGGAAATATATAACAAGAAACAGTTATCAAAAGTATTAAAAATAAATAAGTAACTAAATAACCATGACAAAAATTATAACTGTACGTCATGGGCAATCTCTAGCAGCTGCTTTAGACTGATATTATTAATAACATATATATATAATAAATCAAGTTGGATATTATATTGTATAAAGGGAACTTTAACATGAGGTTAATTCCAGCAGATTGGTAGTAAAATGTCATATAAGATCTAATTGAAGGATGTAGTACCAAAAATTAAGTTGCGAGTCAATTGTATTATGCAAAAGATTATGTAGAAATCTGATGGAGTATAAATCTTTTTTTCCTTAAAGAACGAAAGGTAAACCCAGATATTAATAAGTTGTTATCAAAACCTTGTACCGGATAAACCCTATCAGATTTAAATGAAAGGTATTTAAGAAATTTTCCCTGAGAATATTGATATAAAAAGGAGTCCAAATTAAAGAATAGTATTCCAACTTGTATCTAACGAAAGCATACTATAATAATTTTAACGTGTAATTCCATTGCTCC
Source organism: Monochamus alternatus (assembly GCA_037114965.1). NCBI lineage: Eukaryota > Metazoa > Arthropoda > Insecta > Coleoptera > Cerambycidae > Monochamus > Monochamus alternatus. The sequence goes on along the minus strand of CM073426.1, from coordinate 26,992,402 downwards.
TAATGCTCCCTCGACATATATTCAATATATTCCGAATTAATATGGTAATCATATACAGCTCTTCCTGAAGATTATGGGACTAGTTGGCTGAAGAAATGCAACGACATAGGTCAGATTTAAAACCTTTAAATATAACATATTGCATCCTATTGTGAAGATAGTAACGAAAAAATTATTATCAATGCATCACTAAAACCAAATGTATTGAGTTTATGCAGTAATACTTAATGATGTATCCTGGCGAATGCCTTAGAGAAGTTAACTAAAATTTCGTTGTAAAGGCAAATCTTAATGGGGCAGTTTCTGAATTTATGTCATCTTTTTTCAAAAACGCCTTGTATAGGATACGGTAAAACAATTTCTTTTCGAATTATAAATTCATCTTCATAAAAATGATAATACTTCATTCTGTAACGACAGAAAGGCCACCAAATTACTTCAGGCGTCAGATATATGAATTAAGATCTCTTTAATCCCTACATGATCTACTAGAACACAATGGAGCAGACAGCGATGCCTTGATCAACTTTTTAGAGCTGAATAGTTAATAAACCCAAATCGAATAAGTTATGTATAGGTCCGGCGATCAATCAGTTTATTATGCCGGTACCCCAAGTAGTCATATCTCGATCATGTATTATTCATATTATAAAATTGGTTTATGCCTTAAGTACGTGAACCTAACAGCTCTATCTCCGCCGAAGATCACTGAACAATGTTCCTGTGCAGCATATTAAAATGGCTGCAGCCCCGTGGAAGCTTGAAAATTCAAGATTATCAGCGAAACATTTTTATTTCTGTTCAGTTGCCCTCTTTGAAATACTGGAAACTTGTAAAGTATAATATAATAAATAAATAATTATCAGATTATGCTGTGGTGAGCTGTGCATGTTGTGCTGACGGTAAAATTTAAAAACTAGTTTTAGTTTCTTGTACGTAATAAATTCAGAAGGATTTCTTGACACCACATAAATATAAAGGTGAGGAAGGACTCCTTTGTTTTGAAATATGTGACAGAATCTAGCATCTCTCATGAAATGTTCCATCACCATGTACATATACAGCGTGTCCCAGTTTCGTTACAATTACAAGGTATCTCGGAAATTACAAGAGATAGAAGGATGCGGTTTTCGCAACACTGGTCTACTTTGCAAGAAAGTTACTTTTGAATCAATCAAAACTTTCATAGACTTCTTCGTTTTTGAGATACATGCTACCTTTAAGGGATTGTTCGTATCTCAGAGAATAGTTGAAATATCGGAATGCTGAAAAATGCTTCTGATAGAGTTTTTACGTAGAGTTCAGTGGCGTAATTGTAATTTCTCTACAGGGTGTCTCTTTTTAAAATATGACCCAAACATACATTTTTTAAGTGGAACGTCTTGTATATTTTTATTTTATTCAATTGCTTTATTTGTTTCCTTCATAATGATATATATTAGTTGCTAGTTTATGTTTTGGAAATTGTCAAAAAACGTTAAATTTATAAAACTGATGTTGCCTGGTGCATAGTTGGCCGTGCATTTTTATATAATTAATACAAAATTGGTTCATAAACTCTACCTTAATTACTTAAAGTAAGTTAAAAATGTATAAAAAATAAACAGTTACATACATTTAAATTATAGGGTGTCCGATAAGTATATGGCATACTTTCGTAAGTGTAGAGGGGAGGTCAAAATAACACTAGTATGTCATAAAAATTTGTTTCTTAAAGTGCCCCTTAGCGGAGATACAGAGCCCTTAAGGGGTACCCAACGATTTACCTTTTCGGCTCTAACTTCTGAACCGACTTGTATAATTTAATGATATTTTAATATTTTATGTAGGCCATAAAGGCTCATAGAATCATACTACAGTAGATGTTTTATACTGTCAAGGAAGTCAAGAACGGACTTGCCACTATACTCATTGGGCAAAATTTTGACAGGTGTCATTTTATAAAGGTGAAAACTGAATTTTTAAATACTTTGGCCATTCCTCTTTAAAAAAGGTACTTGGTTAAATTGGAATATTTTTGTACCCCCTATATGCACCTGCTCTGTGTCGGTTCTTATTCGGAACACTCTGTATAATAGGTTCAAAACTAATAGTTAAAATTAAGGAACAAATCAGAATACGAAAAGTTAGAAAGCTTAACAAATTTTACATTGAATATTATTTTATAAATTTATATAAGTATGTATCTGTCTTTCCGGATGAAACAAAACTTACTTAATCCACAGAATAAAAGTCCCATTTTTTGTGGTACCGGATGCAGCAGTGAACAAACTATGATTTAGTCCTACATTATACATATAATACTAGATTACTTCTTCAATTCAATATTATGATGAACTCAAAATTTGTATTTTTGAGTTGCCTTTATTGTATATCTACTGAAATATTTTTATTGTAATCATACCAGGGCATTCGCCATCTTTTTATTTTATTATAATTTTTTTTTTTTGTAAAATTGGCTATGGAGTAATAAGTCTGTTCAGAAAAAAATTAATGTACTTATATTAAAATTGGTTGAAATGATCAAACTATTATAAACAAAATATGAAGTTTTTTTGGGAAAAAAGTTATTTAGAAAAACAGCAAGGACCCGATAAATTGCTTGCTTTGTTTGAAAGAGATATACGCTCACTCATTGGCTTGACGTCATATGCTCGCTGACCTGCTGTCTATCTAAAGCGTATACGTGATGCACTTAAGAACAAAACGAAGTGGTAGTTCAAAGTTATTACGTAATTTATATTGCAAATAATTTTCAGTACCTCATTCTAGCTATAAGAATGTAAATTGCAATAAGCATTTACTTTTAATGATACAACAGCTAGATACACACATCAGATACACTTACATTAAAATGATCTTCACAACAGTAAAAAGTAGAAGCAGATACATTTTTAATATCTTGTCGTACGACTGCAGACCACGGCGTATTGCAGCAGTGTGATGAATTAAACACGAGGCTCAATTATATCCGTACCATATACAGCGTGTCTAAGCACAAATAAAACCACAAATGAATTATATTTATAATTATTAATAATAGCGACAAAATCAATTGAATGTGCTGCATATAAAATTTTTTTGTCCGGTCGCTGATTGCATGCTTTGCCTTGTTTTAAAGTGAACCACTTTCCAGTACCGTGCAGAAGCATATTTTTAAATCATTTCCGAACTGTCCTTTTTCATTTTTTTTTTACAAAATTGTATTGGTAAGAGTCTCCTGTACATTCAATTTTTTTTAGGTAAGCTCCGAATTGCTGTATACTACAAAGTTACCGTGTCCATTACAATTTTGTAAACGTCCGTAGCCACATCAGCAAGCATGTGACGTCACACCGCTAGCCCCTAACTGAGGCAACGTTTTCTAGCCTTGCTCTTTTAACAGTATTTCTATTACAAATAACTAAGAGAAGAAAAATACTATAATTCTTTCAACTTCACAGTTGTTTACAACACTTAAAAGTCTACCTATTTCAAGTAATATCAACATTTTGTGGACAGACCTATTACATTCGTTAACATACAAAAGATATTGCATTTTTGCTGTTAACTATTGAAATCCAAATATCCATTTTTTTAGTACGTGATTGTGTTGCTGATATAAATTAATAATATAATAAAAATTACTAATGTCAAAGTGAATTACAAACAAAAGGTAAAAAACCTGCACGTTTAGTATAGATTTTCAAAACTGAAGCCTTTATTTATTCCGTAGCAATTCATCTTTCAGTTTTTATACACTTGCTCTCATCTAAAATTATATACTTTATTGCTTGATGAGTTACGATTCTTAAATATTTGAACTGGCACCTAAAAACAAACCAAACGATAAATTTTCTTCGTTCAGTTGTCGAAATAAATATTTTGACGTGTTTAGGTATGTTAGGGATAAATCAATTAAATATCTTAATTAATGCTACATCAAACAAATTATTTTGACTCATAAATCACAATATTAAGTAGCTAATGCACGGCTAATACATGAGATGTTACGGTAATTGACAGGGTTACACCAGACATCTATGATTTAATACCTCTACTATAGATATTGTTTTTAAGCCTAGTCCAGACTGTAAAAAAATGTTTCGGAACATTGTTGAACATGTTCCCAAATAGTTTATAAACAGTTCCGAAACTTTATTCCGGAACAGTTCCGAAACAATGTTCCGCGTCCAGACTTTCCAGTCAGTGTTTCTCCAGTTTTGAACATGTCGAGTGAGGCTATTGGAGGAATTTGTGCTGCCAATTTATTTATTTTACTTAACAGGCAAAGAAATAGAATAAAGAAAAGAAGGTGGTGGATACGAAAATCACTAATGAAAGGCACCAGTTATGGCAATGACCTTCTGAGGGACCTAAAATTGGAAGATGGGGCAGGTTTCAGAAATTTTACTAGGATGTCCCCAAGTGATTTTGAAGAATTGTTAGTTATGATTGGAGGGAAAATATCCCGAAAAAATACTACATTTAGACAATCAATTCCCCATGTTTACAAACACGGGCTGCTATGCAACATTTCAATAAGTTCGAGGGTTTTTTTCTTGATTCCATATTGTAAAATCAAATAATAATAAACCACGAACGAATCACAACAATTCTTATTATCACAACACTAGGGCGGTTATTCTTGAGATCGAGAGAACTGAGCTCTTCTCATGAGAAAATATAAAATCACTTTCCCTAAAGTTCACTTCATTTCAACACAGTTATAAAACAGCTATTCTTGAACGTATGTGAATAGGAACGTGGTAGGAACTTGTCCCCACAAATTTTGCAGTGTTGCCGGTGCTGCGTTCAGATTATAACCAATCAAAATCAAGAATTATCAGCTGATTATTTTCTGTGGTTGTTATGTTATTAATATTTTTGGATTTTACGTCAGATGCCGTAAATGGATCTGTCATTTGAAGTACTTGACGTTCTGCCCCAGCTTGCTCTTCAGCATCCTGCAGATCACCCAATGCAACAAATGCTTCCAACATTTTATCAAGATCCATAGTGTTCAAAACATATATCTGTCGTAATATTATAAATTAAAATTTTTATTATGATTATTATATACCTATAAGTTGAATATGAGTATATAAATTATACAACTTACTTATTTCAACTTATTATGACTTTTTACTTAATACTTAAGGTTATTGTTCACAATATCAGATTATCTAAAAGTTGGGTTAGAAGCGCAATTTTCTCAGGAGAACTTAAACTTCTCCTGTAACATACCATGAGAAACAAGTTCTCCTACTATTCTGGGAAGTGAGTATTCCGTGGTTGTCAAGAATAGCATAGTTTTTAATTTCGGAGAACTCCGTCCCTTCCTCAAGAGAAAACCTACTCCCAAATTTCAAGAATAGCCGTCCAGGAGTCAATATTATTATCATAACACTAGAGAGTTGTCAACAAATGAAATAAGTACCTAAAAAAATGAACTGTGCTCAGGAACACGTCCAGACTTGTTGCAACTTGTTCAATGTTTCCGTGTTTTCCATCTCCAACGGGAAACAAGGACCAGGGCTGATTTTGTTTCGCAACATTTCTGAACAGTTACGGAACAAGTCATAAACAAATTTGAACTGTTCAGGAACATCGGGAACATTGTCCCTGAACACTGTCCCGAAACATTTGTTTACAGTCTGGACTAGGCTTTAAGTTTATGTCTAGTGATTTTCAAGATACTTATAGGAAATTTGGAAAAATATGACGTTTACTCCAATATCTCGACGATCTTTGACCGGTAACTTAGGCTATTGACATAAATGGATATACTATAGGATGCATAGACAAATGGGAATAGAATAGGGCACCAAATATTTTTTCTTTATATACATATTTATAGATGGCGTTGTGCAAAGATTTTTCGATTTTGGAAACAAAAAATGTGTACGTAGAGACAATTAAATGTTGGCCAATATTGTCTCTATCTACTTACTCTATTTGACAAGAATGGCGCGCTGTAAGTCTCTTAATAAAATTTTTTAATGGATGAATTTAAAAAATATTTTATAAATTGACTTATTAAATTCGGTTATTTTTAGGCTTTTAGGCACATGTGCGTAAAAGATTGTCATTTCGATACTGAAAATACAATAGAAATTTCATTATTATGCAACGATTTTACGAAAATACATTTTTAACTAACCAATACTTTCACGTCGAACTAATAAAATAATGAAATGTTGAATTAACAAATACTGTTTGACATTTTTAAATAGTTAAGTGAAGTAGTTTTTTTGGTTCGCCTTTTTTAACAGTTTTTGAGTAAATTTAACAGTTCTTTTTCTCGGTGTAGTATGGTACTAAAAAACTGAAAATGAGCTAATTTTAATTAATTCTCTTAACAGATGACTTGGCATATTTGCAATTCATGGCGTCGCTCCGCTTATATGCATCTTTCCATCAGTGGTTCTCAAAATGTTTTTCAAAATATGTTCTTTTATAGTTATTTTGTGCATCAAGAGAGTTATGGGGATGCTAATTATCGAGACGCAACAGATTGTTAATTTGCCCTAGATTATTAACATCCAATAAGTCACGTGATAGATACAGATTTGTATTGCATATCAATGAAATTTTGTTGGTTTGCAAAATTAAATGAACCTTGCCTAATAATTAAGTAGGCATGATTACCATGGATATATCAACTGGCAAATTTATAAATAAAAGTTTATCAAATTTATTAATTTGTAAAAATTAATGAAAACCTGGAAAGAAGTGACATTTCAAGCAATTTGTTACAAAATACTGAAAACGCTCGTGCCGCACTACTAAAAACAAAATCGAAGCCAAAATATAAAAAAGAATATGACAAATTCCTGCGGTGGCTGAAAGTTAACTATATTGAAAATAAAAATGTAAGTGAAACTATAATGGTGGCTTACATTCAAGACGCAATATATATTTATTCTTCCACGTTCTAGTAGTAGTGATATTGATTTATTTTTCTTACAGTCTGAATCGTATGGTCCTAATTCCCTGTGGACTAAGTGGCCAATGATAAAATCAATGATGACAATATTTATATATTGAGACATAATGAAATATCAGACATTCAATACCTATGAAAATTTACATGTTTATTTAAAAAACCATAAAATATTATTGAAATTATTAATGTTGTTAAATTAAAATACAATAGAATTGAACAAAATAATATAAAAATGGACAACACAGAGCATATAGATTGATTATTATAGTGAACATTAAATAAATTAATCATTTTAGAAAATAAAATATAGTTAAAATTTATCTAATATTGTGACATGATCTCATATTTATGAAGAGTACATAAACAAAAACAGATTTAAACCCAGACCAAAGTATATAGAAAGAACAAGTAAAGATCATATATTAATTTACTAAATATATCGACAGGAGTCGAGCAAAAATGATAAAAGTATTAACAATTTAAGTAAATAAATTTTATAAAATGTTCAGAAATGTCAAATAAATTTCATAGCTATGAACAAATGTCAAGCATAAAGTTGGCTTCACAAGAGATATCACAATGTACACAAAAAAATAGTTTTTTTATATTTAAGAATATTTTAATATTTAGTTATAAGTAAAATTGTAAATACATATGAAAAATTTTAGTAGGTTAAGCAGTGCAGTGAAAAACATAAAAACAGTGCATCGAAAAACTCATTAAAATTATCATAATATGTATGTAAGTTTTAAAACAAGGAATCAAGATATTAAATTGTTAGAAAAATAAAGGAAAAACAAGTTTTTGTTGATTAGATACGAAGAAAAGAAAGAATGTGCAGCGTCGGTTTTTAGAGAGGTTCCCGAAAATGAAGAAAATTAACAAGAAAAAGTTAAAGTAAAAGTTAAAAATTAATACTAACGTTATAAGAAAATTGTTGATCAGCATTAGAAACAGAGATCCAGGTCCAATCTAGGAATTTGGCAGTACCATACAGTGGGTAAAGCATTCACCACCATCTGCAGCCCCATATCACAAGTTATGAGGGATTTCTAGAAGATTTCCAGTAGAAGTCCTATAAAGATCAACATTAATAAAGGTGTTTTATGTGCACAAAATTTAATAAAAGAAAATAAACGCTAGCTAGCCATTCAACTCAATAAATAGACAGTAACACACTCAAAAATTTAGTAAAACAATAAAGTTACTTACCATATAGTTAATGATATTCACGTTTCCATTTATTATATAAAAATTTATTTTATGGACCATCTGTCGTATGGTATACGGGGGATATCATTAAACTGGATAAAATCTTTCTTAAGCGACCGTAAACAATTTGTTAGTTTAATGCACGCAGATAGTACGAGAGTACAGATGGTAAACTCAGAATATAGCTGCATAAATATGGGAATTCCACAAGGCTCTGTACTTGGCCCAGTATTATTTTTATTTTACACAAATGAACTTGATTCTCTGACTACTGACGCTAAATGTGTTTTGTACGCAGACGATCAATCGTTATTGATTTCCGACACCTCAGACATACAGTTAGAATGTAAATGCACTGAAGTTCTACAGTTGTTAAAAAATTGGTATAGCTGTAATGATCTTTACTTCAATACAAAGAAAACACATGTGATAAGATTTCACAATAGACAAAAATATTGTGAACCATTAAGCATACCCCTAAATGCCTCAGAAACATTATTATTTGACCAAAAAGTAAAATTTTTAGGTGTTACAATTGATGAGTGTCTCAGTTGGAAAGAGCATTGCGCTCAGTTAGCCTCAAAATTAAATTCTGTTTGTTTTTTGATAAGAAATCTACGCAACCTCCGGTCATATGAACATCTTACCATGGTTTACCATGCGCAAGTGTCTTCCAGACTGAGATATGGCGTATGCTTTTGGGGGCCGACTGCTCACGCAGCGGATGTGTTTTTAGCTCAAAAACGGGTTATTCGAAGCCTCGCTGGGGTATCTAAATATCATTCATGTCGAGAATTATTTAAGAAGTTTCAAATTCCTACTTTGTTTGGTGTTTATTTGTTTGAGTTGTGTGTTTTTATTTTTAAATATAAAAGTGTTTTTAGTTTGAACAAATATTTTCATCAGAAAAATACGAGATCCAAAGACAAATTTCATGTGGCCTTGTGTAAGTATGTTGTAACATACAACTCACCCTCTTATTTAGGTTTAAAAAATTTTATTATGTTACCTGTTTCGATAAGATCTGTTGAAAATATGTCCATTTTTAAAAGGATTTTAAAGGACTATATTGTGAAAAATGTTATTTACAGTTTACAAGAGTTTTTTAATTGTAGTTAGTTTTAAGCAAAATTGTGACTATTCCTATACAAAGTGTATTTTGTCTACAGGAAAATAAATTATTATTATTATTATTATTATTATTATTATTATTATTATTATTATTATTATTATTATTATTATTATTATTATTATTATTATTATTATTATTATTATTATTATTATAAGAATCATTTTACAATATAGTGTTTAATCTGTGAATATAGTATATCACCAGCAATGAACATCAGTCAGAATGCCATAGAATAAATTTTTTTAAGAAACTTTGTACTAGAATTTTAAGTTCTAAATATAGGCAACCCTTAAAACGCAACTGCATTAAAAAAAATATCTGTTACCTATACATTAAATGTACATAAAAGTTAAAATATTCTTCTGTTATGAAATAAACATTGTCAATTGTGGAATGATATTTATTTGATAAAATAAGGTACAGTGTGTTGTAATAAGATTTGACTTGACGAGCCAACCGACTACCAGAGTCTATGTTCTACAAGCAGCCAGGGTAGTTGAGTAAGTTAAAAAATATAATATACAGGTTTGTAGCCCTATAAATACATTTTTTTAATGAGACATATATAAACACAAAACATAAAAAAAAACAAACACAAATTAAATATCAATATTAATTGGTGCCAAAGTGTTTAGTCGGGATAACATTGCCAAATTTTTGAAGGATGATTCCGATGAAGAACATTTACTACATAAGGTAATGCATTAAACTATTAAAGAAAGAATTACACATTTATTACTGTATTGTGCAGATGGTTATGAGTTATTTCGGGGGCTGTAGAGGTCAAGAACTTTTGAATATTAAGATTAATTATATTGAAGATAAGGGATATCCGTAAGAAATTTACAATTGTGCAAGAAAACGATCTCTCTGCATTGGGTCTAGTGAGGAAGTATATGTCTTTGAGTCGGTCGGGAAAGAATTTTTCTAACGTATCGCGAAATGCATTGCACAGTTTAGCCCGTTGGGAAAAATACATTTGAAAAAATGCCAAGCAAAACTGCTAGTTTTTTGGGTTTGACAGATCCAGAAGCTTTCACGAGACATTGTCTGGAGAGGACTTTCGCGACTGTCTTGGTCAATGCAAGAGCACATGGTAGATGTCGATGTTCAACGGTAGCAGAAGAGTAGGTATTTGGCCGACAAGATGGAATTGAAAAATAAAAGTGCAGGAATGTTGGCTGGCATGTCACATGAAACAAGTGGAACATCAACTTCATGTTTGACTACAGTGATAGGCAGTGACAACAGTGCAACGGAAAATTCTTGGAATTCGGGAAATAATTCAGTTGTAGTCAATGGAAAATTCGACAATTACCGTTTTATTTTTGTAAATACATTAGACGGAGTTAAGGATTTATAATCCCTGAACAAATTCTCAAATTATTTTCACTGGACATATTTACATCGCAAACTATATAAGTATAGGTACATATTTGGAGTTCATCCTGTATAATGTGTGAAACCGTTTCCATCATTCGTGACAAAATTATGCGCCGTAAACAGAAACTTATTAACGTAATACCACCCATTTAACATATAGGTAGGATTCATGAATGGGATTTTATCAGAAACGGTGATCTCCCGTATACCCATGCAGCGCGTGGGTGGTACGGCATATACGAGTTGTGTGCCGCTGCCAACCAATAAAAATACATGACTAATATTCAGCCGTGGAACTTATTATACACGAAATTACTCATTTCATCCCGCGTTAATGTGATTATAGAGAAAATTAAATAACAGTAGACAAAACAGTACTTACACGGCCGCCTTTCTTTGTTATTGCCACTCGGTGCAATAACTCTTTACCGCTTTATGAATTAGCCGTGCGCTAACATACTTTTTATAAGGGGAACTTCATTTTTCATATCGTTCCCATTCTTGCGGGACGACGACCTGGTGCTGCTGAAACACGATAGGTTATACTAAGAAAGCATGCAATAATAAATCATTTTAACTAGAACTGATATACTAGTTGTTGATTATAGTTAGGCAATAAACCTACAGTTCTTACACTGACAAAAACCTTCCAAGTAAACTATGTCGCTAAAAAAATAATTACCGCAAATATTACTTTATATGATGTAGGTGTCTTACCCACAGGCAAAATAACATTTCTACACATGTACCTATACCTATCGCTGACATCACTTGTAGTCAGTAATAATTATTAATTACACAGGTCCACAAAAAAAAGTGGTGTGTGCTGAGGGTCCCATTATATTTTTTCCATGTATTTTTTCCCGCTGAATACGAATCTGAAGTCAAAATGGGGGGTCGCACAGCAAATTTTAGAGAAAACATCACACATCACATCAAAAGTTTACACAGATCCACAAAAAAAAAGTCGTGTGTGCTGGGAGTTAGACTATATTTTTCTTTTGTATTTTTTCCAGCTGAACACGAATCTGAAGTTAAAATTGGAGGTTACGTAGCAAATATTTGAGAAAAAATCGATAAAAATCACTTTCTCGTAATTTATTCTGTATAATACTGTTTAAACCTGAAACAATGAGAAATGCTGTGAATTAGTGAATATTTACTATTTTACAGCCACATTGGTATACTTATAGCTGTACAATAGTAAATATACAGCCACCTTGGTATACTTACAGCTGTAAAATAGTAAATATTCACTAATTCACAACATTTTTCATTGTTTCAGTTTTAGAGAGTATCATACAGAATAAATTACGAGAAAGTGATTTTTATCGATTATTTTAGGTTTTCTCAAGTATAGTCTAACTCCCACCTGACTTTTTTTTTGTGGACCTGTGTAAACTTGATGTGATTTTTATCGTTTTTATGGGTGTTCTCTGAAATTTGCTGTGCAACTCCCTCAAAAAAAATAATGGGACACTCAGCACACACCGCTTTTTTTTGTGGACCTGTTATACAGAATCGGAAATTGCGGAACTTTACAGAGAAAGTATAAATTGCCGCTTCATCGCAGGGAAGGTACGAAGTATAAGAGGCGCGGCGACGTGCATTGGTCTAGCATTCCCCACTACTACGGTAATCGGTTCCATATCGCCAACGCCAATTCGCCATTGCAAATCTAACTGTCCGGTCACCTGATGCCAGTGTTGCCAGGTCTCATGCTTTTGCATGAGATCTCATGCATTCCGAGGAAATCTCATGCTCTCATATTTTGATTACAAAATCTCATGCTTTTTAATAGACACAAAAAGAAATAATAAAATTATCAAAATTACTCTTTGAAATCTAGCAAAACAAAGACCTAACGAGAAATAAAGGCAAAATCGAGGGCAAAATTGAATAGATAGAGGTAGGTATCTACAATATTTGGGTACTTGAAATGTGCTTTATTATAGACTGCTCTCTTAATAATTAGCAAAGAATACATAAACGGGTATGACAGGTACCTACATTTTCTGGAAACAACAGATTTTACGACCCGTGAGTAACCCTGCGTCACGTCAACTGCGTCTCAACGTTCGCCCGGCCTAACAATAAAATAAATTAGAAAGGTTACGTGGTTAATAACTTTTAAGTAAGTACCTGTAAGTACCTACTTGCAATGTAATGTTATGATAAAATAGCAGAACATAATGCTTTTCAATGAAATAAAAATGGCATTACAGAAGTAATTAAAAATTAAGCTGTGTCAAGAGGTGTTTTTTTGATAAATTCAGCCATCTCATGCTTTTTTCTCCAAACCTCATGCTTTTTTGAAATTATTCTCATGCACTGAATTTTTCCCACCTGGCAACACTACCTGATACGAACAGTAGAAGCACGCTGTGGTGCAAGCGGTATATGGTATATATATATGGTAAATTTATTTTAATCAAGAATACTGATTGTCACCTGAATAGTAGAAAGTCTTGGAATCGTTTTTATGACATGCGTTCGTTTATTTGTCAACAAGAGTGAAAAAATGAACAAAATCGACACTAAAAATGAGTGAGAATGTTGAGAATTTCTTCATTCCGGCTGAAATCCAGCAAGAAGCAACATTACATCTGTTACCAATGAAAAGCAAGTGTGTACGAGAAGAAATTGATGGAATTCGAAGAGGTGCTAATCTCCTACTTTTTCAGTGTGGGGAAGACAAAATATTCCATGCTAAAATCAATGTTGAAAGTGCACAAAGATACTGCTATTTCGAAGTATGGTAAACTTACTTCATATTTGAAAGTAGAATCAAGAAATTATAAACCAAAGAAGGCAAAGATACTGGAGAGAAGCCAAATAGAACAATCTTTGACAAAAGTAACGGATGAGAAATATTTACAAGTTAAGGTAGAAAAAGAAACACGATTTTAGTATTTCAATTTATACTTTGAGCGTTTTATGTTTACTCTTTACAGGTTGCAATGATCATTGGAGTTGCGGGTGCTTGTTGATGCAATGGATTAACCTTTTTGGATATCTCCCATGTCCAAGATAAAGGCAGTTACCTATACGTACTCATTCCTGGTACGAAAACAAATATTTCAAGAAGTTTCAACATCATGGAAGAAGCATTTTCAGACAATGCTATAGAAATGTGTCGAAAATACATCAATCTGTGACCTAAAAATACCGGTGGGAAATTTTCCTTGCGATATGTGGCTGGAAAATGTACTACACAACATGTAGACATCAACACAATTTAAAGTGGGTACATTTCTTGGGCTCCCTGATCCAGGAAGTTTTACCGGACATGGAATGAGGCATTCTTCGGCAATATTACTGGCAAATGCTGGGGGTGATATTACCATTGTGAAGTGTCATGGTGGTTGGAAATTGACTACGGTAGCGGAAAGTTATTGTAGACTCTGTCCAGCAAGACAGCAATTGCTGAAAAAAATTTTCAATACAATTTCACAATTAAACCTGATTCTTCAATTCATTCAATGATGATTATGATTGTCACTATGTTAGTTTGCGTGTGCGGTATGGCCTGTTTCGATTTCTTTTTTATTTAACTTTTCAGTATATTTTCAACCATTCTGCAGTGTCTTTTAATTATGTATGTCTTGTAATTAGTATAAATAAGTATGTAGGCAAAAAATTGGTTATAAAACATTTCTGGATTCTGAATTATAATGAAATAAATTCATGTTTGTCTAAGTTTCAAAGAAAATATAATTAATAAAAAGTGTCATCTTCGCATGTAATGTAAACAAATTTTTCAGTATCACCTTATTTCTATTTTACATTATATAAATTTCATAATGTACTCACTTTTTGGAATTGTCGCCTAATTGTCTTTTTTATTTATGTTAAATGAGTGTGCTTCTTAAGGTAAGTACAAAATTTAAACTTGTATTGTTTAAAATACAGACAACTTACAAGTCAAACAGTATTATTGTAATAATATAGCATATTCAATTATTACTGCGTTACAGTCAACTGACCTTTAATGTACAGTTCACTTGTCCTTAATATACCAGTAATGCATTTAGTTTAAAAGTTTTAATAACTACGTATAACAACACAGTTTAGGTATTCCAGCAAGAAATGTTAGTCACTGCTGGCAATCACAGTTTGATGACTTATTCACTTGTGACAGGTTTTCAGAAAACTTGATTTAGCTGCTATAATTGAATTGCTTATCTGTCCTCTATTTTATACAAGTGTATTTATACCTGCCACTAATTAATTTTTTTCTCAGTGTAGGTATTAAAACTAACTCATATAAACATCCAAATTATAGTTTTAAATTTTTGCAATTAATTTTGAAGCAAGGATTAAAATAAAGGTAGCTATAACCATATTATAATGTCTCATATTGATGAATAGTGAATCTTCACTCATTTTAAATTTGTATAGGTTTATTTCTTTATTGTTTTCATCTTCACATGTAGAACCTATATACAGTGTGTTTTAGTATGGGTCAAAGAAAGTGGTGAGTACAATCTATTGCAATAATAATGGCATTCTTCAAAACGATTTTTTCAACTCATTTTAGACTGTTGACGTATTAATAATGAAATCTACTCAACTTTTAACATTAATTCTTATTTGTTTTTTTTTTTCACTCATCAATAAAGATCTAATACAATTTCTACTCAGAACTTCCAGCAGTAGTGTTTAGAAAATTAAAAGTATTCACATTACTTTAAGTATCTGCATTTTGGTTTTCTTGTGATTTTTGAGAAAAACAATATTATATAGTCAGATCACTATGATTTAATTTTATAATAATTTATTATTGGTTTTCACATTAGAAGCAATTGGGTCTTTAAAATTATTTTGACACAGACAATGTAATAAAATAATATTATAAGAAAATCTGTATTTTGCATACAAAAAGTACATTCTGTTTATTATTTTTTTGCAATTGGCGTCTTTAAAACAGGTTCTACATTATCTTGAGCAACACGAAAATATTTAGGTACATTTTTTTTAACTAAAATTGAAAAAATGTAATAAATACTAAAGATAAGGGCAACATGTAGTATATTGCATGAAAGACGAAAAAACAGGCAATTTTTTGTGGCCATAGCCTGCTTCAATAAAAAAAAATTTTATCCGCCTAGAGGGCGCAGCGAACCACAAAAAACAATTAAAGATTTTTGACGTGTCTCGCATATTAAGCGAGACACATGGGAATGACCCTCTTATGTGATACAGCCTGTATATTATATAGTAACATTAAGACTTTAGTGTGTAAATGTATAAAAGTTGCACATAATATTTGTATAGATATTAAAAAGTGGAGAGTGTTAAACTTTTAACACACTGCTACATATAGAGAAGTGTGTATAAATATACACAATCCTCTGTTGATTTCGTATAACACAAGAATGTGTTTATCTTAAAATGTGTAATGTAGCAACTGATGATCCGAAACTGCACTCGGCTTTTTGTCAAAGGGAAGTACCTCTGTAAATTGACCTTCAATTATCTACGAGATGTTGCATACTTTAATTTAACTAGCTATAGTTTCTGTAAATATGTATATACTGGATATAAGATTCTCGAAAAATCCATTTCTCCGTCCAAAATTTTAGGTAGTAAAGCTGAAATTAGAAAAGGCAAAAGTCAAAATATGCAAAATCTTATATAAAACTTTCAATTTTTTTTCGTGTAATTTTTGAACTAAAATCATATACACTAATGTGCAGGAAAAAACACATTTTTTACTGTTATATGAAATTAAAGAAACAACAACACTAAAAATTCTGGAAAACTCAATGAATTTATTGTAATTAAAATAAAATGATATAATAATAAATAAATGAGAATAATATTTCGAATATTTTAGGTAGGTACTTGTGATTGACTGCAATCTATCAAATGTAAATTACGTCCTGAATGTCACGGCAACAGCGGCTATACAGTAGCTGAAAAGTAAGTAGCGGCTAATTTATGCTACTTTACGCCCATCCGAGGACACGACAGAGAAAGCACTTTTAAACCCTAATACTAATAACAATAAACGCGTGTTTTTATAAGTGATTAGATGTCTACAATAAAATATGGTAATTTGTCACGCCCATATATTTCGGTATGCGAGAATTATCGACTTGGAAGGATCTGACAGCACAATGAGATATTATTTTAGAAATGGTCCTGGTTAGGAATGTTTCGTAGTTTTGCTCACAGTTAACGAGAAATAACAGTAATGAATTTGTTGTACAATACATACAATCTCTTATAACATACTGTTCATCTTAAGTAAAAATGCAGGGTGTTTCTTAAGTTGACGTATAAAGTTCAGGGATATATTCTATGACCAAAAATATTTTTTTACTGTTATACTGGATGATTCAGTCATGGTGTCACTGATTTTAATAGAAGATAGGAGAAAATTAGTATAATATGAACAAGTAATTAACATTTTTTTAAAAGCATATTTACGCCGAAAAAAAATATTTTCAAAGCATTTCTTAAAGCTTTTTTTCAGACTGTTACTTACTGCTGGCGGTAGTTCGGTATTAACCTGACGCAACGTTGCCAAATTTAAAAATTATCCTAGTACTTATTATAATGTTAAAATATGTAATGCCGTAAATTATGTTTTAAAAGCATTAACATAATAAGTGTCAGTTTAAAAATCTTTAATGTTGAAGTTATCCAACGGATTAATAAATAAACCACATTTCATTGCATAAATAATGAGATAAAAACCAATACCTACTCACTAGGTATATTATTAAGACAGACTGAAAAGATTTTCGTATTTACTGACAGTAATCCAAAAAACCCTGGTGCTGTCAACAAATAACAGTTCAAGATATCATTGATAAACAATCCGGTTACAGTGTATGACATTAAGGTTTAGACAATCTTGTTTAAATGCGTACTTAATGACAAGCGCTTCAGAGCTGCAGAGTCGCCAAATAGTGACAGAAACAAACAATTAAATTATCATTTTTATAAACACCCGGGTAATAAATATGAAATCATGAGTAATTAACAGATTAGTTCCATAATAAATGTTCAATATTAGTAATCATGCGCTGATATCGGATCGGCTGTAATCGGTGCAGATAAAAAGTTAGCAGTTCAAATCCGCGTTTAATATGTTAACGGCAGAATAAGCCAAAGCTTGTTCGGATCCGTTTTGCTATGCCGTCGAACCGCATCTCGAGCAAAGTAGCCCGACTTTTCTCCCTTCTCCCACCTCCGTTAATTACCATCTTCGCGTTGTTTAGGAAGGAGCATTTTATGTATTTGTTTCTTGTTTGTATCGCCAGTCACAATTATTAATTAAATTTACATTAATAAAAATGCATTTGAAATTGGGTGATACTAAATTTCACAAACTTTCCTAGCAGGAACAATAATTATTAGTAGTGAAAGAGCACGGTCATTCCGTGCTTGATTTCAACATTGAAGTTGCTGAACGGAGCCGTGGAAAGATTTATTAAATATATTTTGAAAAAGACATTATATTTAAGAAACAATTGGATTTGTAGCTGTCCCGGGAAAAATGCTTTTTTTGTTTTGTTTTCCGTGTATGTTATTCGATACTAATCACGACTAGAATGCACTTGAGAATATAAAAATACATGAAAATGGTAAAGCTCGTATTTATAATCAAATATGATTTGAATTATTTGGGAATATAAACGTACAAGCTTAACTTGATTCCGTTTTCAAACACATAACAAAAAATAGGTATATTTTATCCAGTCATTTACCTACTGTATAAAATTTTGCGGAGTTTTGCAGTATGAGGGCATGATGAATTCGAAAATTCTGAAGATCCTGGTATTTTTCGCATATTAGTAAATTTTCGTCAGAACTTGAGAAACTGTATAGTGAATCCTTTAAAAATGCGACAATTTTTAAATGAATCTCAAAAAATTTACGAAATTACATTTTAGATTGCATATTAGAAATTTGTCATTAGAAAAAAATATCACTTCAATACTGAACTTTAATGAGCATGCTGTTATATTGTATGTGGTCCTGACATGGCAACATTGTTTCACTTCAAGACTCGAACACGTCATCATAAAACTTGTAGCGTACCAGGAGCGCCGTGCCGTGTTGTCGATTGTATGAGTTGATTTGCTATCTTTTAAAAAGTCCAGTAAATAATTATTTCACTGGATTTTCTCTCTTTATTCCGAATACGTGCATAAAATTAATGAAATTATGACTGAATCACCCTGTATATGGGTCCAAAAGCAGCTGTGTAGATGTACAGGATATCAAAAAGAGCTTGAGATAATTTTCCCTAATTTGGTGTAGGTATTTTGTATGTCAGGCGGTATGAAATATATTAAAAAGTTACCAGTTGTTCTTCTAATTTACTTTAAATATTTAGAAAAATAATATAAAATAAAAGAAAATATACAATTAAGTACCTACTTACATATTTTTAAATTTAATTCTAAATGTACAAATTACCTCAAACTCTCTCTTAATTCATTTACATGTTCAAGATGGAATTCGGCACTTTGTAATAAATTATATGCCCAGTTAATTAAATCACACTTTAAAGTTTTACGGTAGGCACTAAAACTTCCGTAATTACTTAATGGCGTCTTGCTGTTCAGCGATAATCCTTCCGGTTATTGAAAGACACAAAGGAACAGCATTATACATTGCTAATTATCATAAAGCATGTGTACAATTAATGATACTTTTACAATTAATACAATGTAAAAAAACTATGGTCGCAACTGCATTTGATAAAGTATCAATATTCAAATTATTCAATACAAATTTTTTAAAAATATAAGGTATCTCTTCTAAAATAACTAGCAGAGTATAATTACGAAGATAATAAAAGATCATAAGACATTGAGTGTCGAAAAAAATTGGTAGGTTTCATATCAAAATTATGCATGCATTTCCCACCCATCATTACATTCGCAATTTTTATATTTTTGATTTCTTGGATTTTGGACCTCAAAATGTTATTTTTGGAAAAGTAATTAAACATCTCTCCTTTACTTTATTTAGTTTATTGTGTATCTTACCTAATATGTGTATTATCGTTTGTTTACTTGCAGTTTGTTCTGTCTGTAATTCAGTCTGCATTTCTTACTTTAATTTGTTTCAGATTTTCGTATGTGCACCACGACCATCATGGGAGATAAACATAAACAATTTTGTTCCTCCTTTTTACCTATATCTGTAGCATATTGTTTCCTTTGTTTTGATAATGTTTCCATTGCCCTGTTTTGATAATGTTTCCATTGCCCAGTTTTGATAAATATGGCACTGTTCTCCTACTTTACCATCTCTGTATCTATCATTTGGTCCATATGCTTCCGCTATCTTCACTTTACTTGTTACCGTTCATTCCTTGTTATTTCTTCTTGTTTCTTTTTTCTATGTAGCCCTATGTATTACTTTCGGATCGATATGGTGTTTCCGTTTTTAGCTTTCTATTTTTGCATTTTATACTTCATTCATCATTTTTCATTTTATTTACTTCAAAATTGTATATTACATTTATATATTTTCTGTTCCATTGTTTATTATAATTTCTCTTCTAAATTACTTACAACTTTTATTTTTGCTCTCTCTACCTCCCTCTTATGACTAATCGTCCTTTCTTTTAAACTTCCCTTTATCTGCTTCTATTTTTGTTTGTAAGAATTCCTTCTAAGTTGTCTCATTTGATATGTTATAGCACCATCCTTTGTTTTCTTTTCAAATTTCAACATCTGTCTCTGGCTTTTCTGATTTCAGAAAGATGATTACTCTATATGAGGTTCAGTTTTAATTTTTTCAATAGATGTAAGAAATTATTAGGAATTTTTACTGAGGCATTTACATTTATACGTATAATCATCAAAAGTATAACTTATGTTTAGAAGCCGCATAAATAAATGTTTGAAACCTATAGAACAAATATACAGGGTCACAGATAATTTATCTAAAAAAAATTGGAAATAGATGCGTCATGAAAAATGAAGTCAGTATCGTTTTTTTTTTGTAAAATCCTTATAGTTTCCGAGAAAAAATTATTGAAGTTGTCTGTAGCCAGGCGATACCGAATATTAAAATGCGATTACTATTATAATAAGTATTAACGTTTTTGTGATGCGGCAAAAACAGTGCAATTTTCTGTGCAAAATAGGTGTTATAAAATGTTATTTATTCCTTTCCTTGGGAATTTCTTCCAATTTTTTGTGTAGTCGCCGATTGCATGCTTTGCCTTGTCAGGTTTTACAATGGACCAGTTTCCAATGCCGTGCAGAAGCGTATTTTTTAATCATTTTTTAATTTTTTCTTTACAAAATTGTATTTATAAGAGTTCCATGTACATTCTAAATTTTTGTTTAAATAAGTTGTGAGTTACCCTGAATAGGCCATTTTTCTTCTTAAACCTAAAAATTTAAAAGTTATTTGAGGGATTATCTTTAATGCGATATTTTGTAACATTGTATTTTCGTTGTGGAACAGCACAGAGGTCGAAATTTGATGCTATTCCCATAGGATTTTGTTTTCCAATGCATTTAGCTCTATCATTCTGATCAGTAAGATTACTTTCGCCATTAATATTTGCAATATATATGGACAACCGTAGCAAAAACATGCTTGCACACGTGACCTAATTCTTCTTCAGTTATACTTATTTGTCAGAGTCATTGTAAGTAGGCTTAAGACTATTTTCACTAGGTTATTTTTAGTAACAGTAGGTAGCAGCTGCCTACATAATTTGAATTAAACAAACAATATTTTCATAAAAGTTGCATCTTACGAAACAAAATACCGGATGAGAGATTTCTAAATATTAAAATATTGTAAAATATTGTAGCAAGTGTCCTAAGTAGGCTTTAAATGCTCCTCAATTTAAATTCAGTCAAGTGTAACACCCGCCTGTATCATGTAGGCATTTTTAAATGTCATATGTAACACTCAGATTAGTTTGAAAGTAATTGCTGAGGAGGATGTGATTTTACAAAACGAAACACGGATATGAAACGCATCCTTGATGTCATGATAATAAAAATAGAAAATGAAAATTAAAGAACTAATTTTAAAACCATAGGATATTGCCTACATTATAAAAAAGTAGAAACATCCACAGTTCTTTGCATGTTTACTTCTCTCGGTGAAAATAAAAAATAATTAAATTTTCAGATTTATCTGTTTTTTTTTTTTTTTTTTTTGGAGGTTGCATAGCTTGTACCTACCAAGGTTATACTTTAATAACGTAGCCTTCTATTTTAAAAATTTCTGTTCACATTTGTGTTGCAAGTGTTGTGAAACGACTTTTCCTTTGCAGCGGCAATTATGCACTTATGAGTACTTAGATTTAGGCAGAAGAGGCGATGGTCGGTATGCGTACAGTATATCGCCGAATACGAAGTTTTGGCCTCTGTCTTATCACCCACATTGGGTGCTGCGTCTCACTCTTCAATATTGAGCTAACCGCTTGCAATGGCATAGATTCGGATTCCAAGAATGGAATCAGGTGATCTTTGGTGATGAATCTCGTTTCTACCTAGAGATGGACGATGACCTGTAGGGGTGAGAAGGCGTTGTTGTGAAAGATGCGATATACAGTTTGACAGAGAGTATCATGTCCATCACATAGTAAGCGTTATGGTATTTGGTGATATCGCATATGGTAGCAGATCCGCACTAGTTTTCATTAAATGCAACGTGTCAGCCTAACTGTATGACCCATATGTCATTCCATATCTTTACACCATCCGAAACGTGAATTTCCAGCAAGACAATGCTAGACCTCATGTTGTCAGACAAACAATAGCTTTTATGGGTCAACATCAGATCAACCGTTTACTCTGGCCACCAAGATCGCCGGATCTGTCATCTATTGAACATGTCTGGGACATAATTCGCTGCAGATTGCAGTCTTTTGAGGTCATTTGAAAGATTTAGTTTTAATTTGGAACAAGAAAGGTTATTCATTTAAAGTAAGTCGATATTTAAATAGGGGCATAAGATTCATGTTAAAGGTGGACAATTCTCTCAATTACTAAAGTAGTTTTTACTATAATAATGTGATAAAATTGGTAACTATTTACTTAAATTTTTGTTGTAGTCAGTTCTAATGAATATTGTTGACTGCTATCATAAAGTCAACATGCATTGAAAGACTGAAGTTCTAATATCTTGAAAACCGGGCGAAGTAAGCATCTTGTTTGCTTAAAAATGATTGGAGATTCATAAATAATGTGCAATAACCATAACTACAAAAAAGTTTAATCCGATTATATCAGCAAAACATACTGTAAGCAGCGTCTGTATGGGGTATATTGAAAGTGAGCTTACGATATGATATACTCTTCAAAAAACCTCCCTATATAATGAGAAAAAATATTTTTTGCTTCTACACCCTGTATCTTTCTTAAAATTGACATTCGGACTAAGATAATATTACTTACACGATATATTTTAATATTTAGAATCTACATTATGGACCACCCTGTAGTGCGCATTACTTGATTTACAGTTTTAATAATAAATTTAGTAATGGTTGTTGATTGGTCAGTGATCGATCGGTTTAAGGCGTCAGTACTTGAATCGATGTGGCCAGACCGCTGTGTCGAGTCCGGCAGCCGGTAGACTGTATATCAGCTATATTCGTGGATAAGATTGGCATTCCCTCTGCGGGTGTGGTAGGGTGGAAGAATGTTGACTTGAGTCAATATGAGAGATTGATACCGATCGACGTTTGACCCCCCCCCCTAATTAATGAGGTTTTCCAGGTTTCCCTCAGTCCTGCACTGAATGTTGGTTAGGGTCTACCAACGTAAGTCGTTCATGAGCGCAAATGCGGCCTACTTAATAATATATATACCCTCACCCACACAAGTCTCCGACTTCTGGGTTAATTCTCGTAATTAGAATGAGGGTAGAGCTATTATTATCGTTGTTACAGGCTCCCTTCAACTGTTTTCTCTACTCACACAAGAGCAAATAACAAGTTTTATTATGCCTTTTATACTTTTAATCTGCATAATTGCTAAATACATTTAATTTATCATTATCCGAATCACTATTCATATCATCAGTACGTCTCTTCTTAATTGCCATCAATATCTCAACAAAAAACTGTAAACTGAACTGGCTCGTTCTGACCTCCAATATTGTTTTAATAACCACAATCGAAACTTCGGGAACATCTTAAATTTTCTACTCAATTCCAGCGTGTCGACTCGATTCATCCCCTTGTATCTCAAAGGCATATCATAGCAGGCTGGTCTCGCAGTAAAAACAATCAATTCATACGTTTTACTATAGAGATTGTATTTACAATTGTCTCATAGCAATTTCAAGTCTATAAATAACGAAAATTAATATCACACTTTCATCTATCATATAAAATGACAAGGTATGTGCTCCCTCTGTATTTTACTTCTTATTAAGTCATAATAAATGCCAGTGAAACTGTTGTATCATATATACTAAGCACTTTGTTTTATTTCAGCGGTTAAGTTAATTATATCATTATAACTCATTAATTAAACTAGTTTTGCGATAAACGGAGGCTACAAAGGAATCCCATTCCCATTTCAGAGAAGTTGCTCGCATATTGTGGCACATAATGTTCAAATTAATCAAGCACATGCAGCAGAATATAGCAGGTTGTATATTATAAAACTAATTATTCTGGAAATGGTATAATTCTGTGACAGGCTAATATGTCAAGTGCAAGCGCTAAGGTAATAGAAATGATCAACAACATAAAAGTTTTACCTACGGAAAAAAGAATTTATTTATGAATAATTAGGCTTTATTAACAGTAAATTTATTGTATATTAAAATATGGCAAAATTGATATTTTTTTATCATCAATTCAGTGGATATTTCAATAATCCTTATTTAAATTATCTTAATAATAATACTAATAATAATAATAATCTTAATCATATGCAAAAAGAGGAAGAGCTATTGCCTCAAGATTTAGATCGACGAGTGACCTTTTGCGAGTTTATCTTGCATAAGGATATTAATTTTAACAAGAAAATTTCACAATAGTATTTTTCAGCCAATTAAAGGCCTGTATTTTGTAGTATTACTATAGCAACTAAGAAAATTTCCGGAAATTTTTCTCTTCCTTGGGATAAGGAGCATGAAATTACACTGGAAATTTTTTGACATTTATAAATAAAATGACATTTAAACTCGCGTCAAGAATTCAGACGTCTTACGTCACGGCTGACGTTACACATTTGTTTTTATTGTCAACGTAATTTTCGATATTTGATCGCGTTAAAAACAATCATTTTTTGCAATTTAGTGCAATATATAATGCAAACTTTTAGTGCAGCATATAGTTTTATTACTATCAGTTGCAGTTTCTTAAATATTTTGATAAAGATATAATGAATTATTCATTTGTTCGTATAACGTAAGTCGTCTGAATTCTTGTCGCGAGTATATATTTAACTTCAAATTTATTCTATCATAATTTAATAAGTACAAGTCATTTATAAATAATTATTTACCAAGTATGTACTTTTAGTAGTTTTAATTAAAGCGTCCAAATGTTGCTGAAATTCCTCAGCCACGTTTTCTTTTCTTAATGGGGAATAAACAAGCACACATTCACTAAAATTTATAAAATGTCTATGTTTCAAAAAATAAATGTAGTACTTTGAAACAATCTTATTCTGCTGTGATCCACGAAGAGCTCCATATTTCTTACACACCAGAAGCAAATGATTTTTAATAATCCCAAACAAGTTTGGCGAATAAATTTCTGGCCCGCATTCTTGTAATAAATACATTAAAAATTTTATGATGATACATTTTAATTTCACTAACTTTTTTGCAAAACTTGCATAAAACGTATTTCTCAAACCGCTCCATTTTTCAATTGTACAACATAACGATTTTAAAGAAAATGGTCAAATAACATCAAAAGTCACGATTACCTTGTTTGACATGGATTGCATGGCCTTCTTAATAATATATACATATGAATTTTATTGATATTACATAGTGCTTAAGGTTCTTTGTAAGAAAATATATTTCTACCAACTTTAGTAAAATGAGTATGTGGAAAACTGAGAGATTGATCTACTATTGACTTATTTTTTATTATTTTGCTTAACTAAAGTCGGTTAGTTGTATTTTATTTAACCTAATGTTATATGTATGTAAGTTACTTTGATTATATATACTGCTTCAAGTTTTTTTGCAATAAAATATATTTTTACCAACTTTAGTACACAAAATTTTTAGAAAACTGAAAGATTGAACTACTATCCACTTATTTTTTATTATTTCTGTCTCTTCAAAACAATAAAAAAATTTTAATATCTTTATATTTTTGTCGATATTTTTTAACACTTCATTGTAAAATTTTCTTACCGAATACCACTCTAGCTTCAATTAAAAACTGGAAATTTTTTCTTGCACACGAATATTTTTTAGAAAATTTTCAAAATATTCGTGTGCTCGAAAAAATTTCCAGTAATAATTGAAGGTCTAGTGGTATTATAAGTGAAAATTATTTTCACTCATGAGGCTTGTTTCACTCGTAGAAAAATTTCAAATGTAATTACTTTCATGAATATTCCGAAGTAAACTCCTAAACATTTTCAACTCAAGTTTATGATAAATGTTATTGATCGTTATTTGATTGGACCATTTATTTTGCGAAATTGATTAAATAGCGAATTATTTGGAATTTCTGCAAACTCTTTTTGAATTCAGTCAATGGAAAGAAAAGTTTTGTATAATTTTAGGAGTGACTGACCATCAATAAACACCTTGTAGTATTTCAATTTACTTGAACTCATAGTTTAAGAAGGCCAATAACAAATCTAAATCATGTACCAAATTAATTGAGCCCACTTTGAAGGCCTATAACTCCACCTGTGTACAACATTGTATACAGGTATGTTTGGTTACATATTTTGGTACCTCCTACATGCATGCATGCATGTTCTGTGTCGGTTCTTATGCGGAACACTCTGTATTTATTTTAAATTATTGATTCCGTATTAATAAAAAACACACCTATTAATTAATTATAAATTATTTTTTATTTTCAATCACTAACTAGTAAATTATATCAAACGTATAATATATTCGCAATTATTTAATAATATTTATAATTGTTTTTATACTGTATTAGAATGGTATTTTTATAGCTAATATAAATCAAATTTCCTACAATTCCTATCAATGAAGTTATATGTATGCTTTCTGATACCAAACATCTAGGTATGCTAATAGACAATTCCACAGACAAAATTTCAATTATCTAAAAAAAATTCACTTTTGACATTGTCGATATTTAATTTCAAATAATTTTGACTTATCATTATACTAGATTTTTATAGTTAGTTAGATATTTGACTCAACTTAAAGGAGGCCATCTGAAAAAGCAATTCTAAAAATGCAGAAATAGGTCAGATCTCATTTATTGTGGTTGAATTTTCGTGTTCCCACAGTTTCAAAAGTGAACTTAGATATATATATAGAGTGTTTTTATTAAACCAGGTTAGTAAATTTAACTAGATTATTTTTTTTTAGATAATTATTGAATAGAACTTTGTCTGTGGAATTGTTCATTAGCATACCTAGACGTTTGGTATCAGAGAGCATACATATGACTTCATTGATAGGAATTGTAAGAAATTTGATTTATATTAGTTTAAAATACAGTAAAAAATGTTACAAAAGCTAATAATAAAAAATATATGGGTAAATATTGTGGGTGTAATTCAACGCTGGTCGGGGCTGTAGTCCGCAGAGTAGTTAGTTTGACACAATATTGTTTATACCTAAAAATATATAAAAAACGATTTATAATTAGTACTGTGAATACAAACCAAAAGAATACTAATACTAAAGTATTTAAGAAATTTTCAGTGCCAATTCGAAAAGTTTTTGGACATGGTAATTATAAAAAATATGGGTAATATATGTATAATATTCTAAATTAACAATACAGTTTAAATGTATATTTTTTATGATAAATATATCATTATAAAAAATTAAGAGAAAAATTATCAAATTAGAGAGAGAAAATGAAGCAATAACTGTGGAAGAAATGACTCATGCTTTAAGAAAACTAAAGAATGGAAAAGCGCTCGGACAAGAAGAAAATAACATCAGAAATGCTCAAAAATATGGGAAGAAATGGGATGAGAATATTACTGGAAATAGTTAATAAATCCTGGAACGAAGAAGCTATACCAACAAATTGGGAAATAGGAATGATAGTACCTATCTTCAAAAAAGGAGATCAGAAAGATTGTAATAATGATAGAGGAATAATGTTGCTACTGCAGAAATGACATTATATGAGCAAATTCTGAATGAAAGATTGAAGAATATAATAGAAATGACAATGTCAGAATCTCAGAGTGGTTTTAGAAAAGGCAGAACTGTGCAGGATCATATATTTACTCTCCAACAAATCATAAATAAGACGAGACTGAAGAGAGAAAACGCCTATATGGATTTTATAGATTTAGAAAAGGCTTTTGACAAAGTGCCTAGAACAATAGTGTGGAATATAGTAGAGAAGAAAGGCTGAAATAGCAAATTGAATAAAGTAATATAGAGTCAATATAGAAATACAATAAATTTGGTTATTTACAAAAATATGAAGTCAGTAATATTTAAAACACGGGAGGGATTAAGGCAAGGTGAAGGAATGGGTTCTACTCTATTAACGGTTTTATGGACCACATTATTAAGAAATGTAATGAAAGAACAAAAAATTTATTTGTAGGTTACAAGAACTTGCAGACAGTGAATATATCGGAATGTGCTTACGCAGATGATGTCGTCATTATGACTGCAAGTGAAAAAGAATTATATAAAAATATAGATGTATGGAGAGGTGTATTAGATGCTTGGTTACTTAGGAGTGACGATAGATGAATCAGGAAAACAAGAGAAAGATATAGAAAAACGAATTGAAAATACAATGAAAGTATACCATAGCATAAATAAAACCTTCATTAGTAAGAGAGAAATATCTACGAAAAAAAAATTAATGTTTTTCAAGCAGTGTATAAGCCTATTTTGATATATGGATGTGAGACATGGACATTGAGTAAAATTCAAGCAACAGAGATGAAGTATTTGAGAAAAGTGAGAGGAGTAACGAAAATGGATAAAATAAGAAATGAGCAAATAAGAAAAGATGTAGGAGCGCAATCGATACTAGAATTCATAGAACAGCAACAGTTGAGTTGGTAGGGGCACTTACAACAGATGAATGATAACAGGCAAGTGAAAAGAATATGGGAAGCTAAGACGTAAGTTAAAAGAAGACGAGGATGGCCAAAGGAAACGTGGGATAGTCCAGTAGGAAAAATCTTAGCAAATAAAGGGAAATTATGGCAAGAAGCAAGGCAAATAGCAAGAGACAAAAATCAGTGCTGTAAATTTGTATACAGTTAGGAAATATTTGTAAAGTTATAATTCCGACACCTTAGGATAAAAGGGAATCTGATAGAGGGCTTATTAATTAAACAAATGTACAATATTTTCAGTGTACAGTATAAACGTAATTTCAAATCTAAAATTCTTGTTCCACATATACATCGATGGAACAGGAACGAAATCATTAGTGCAGTAATGTAAGTCCGCTTAGTACGCTCATGAGCAAAGGGATTTGTCGCCACTCTCTGTGGAGTGCGAATATTGCCGTTCATTATATCAACATGGTTACACAGCGGTGCAAAAGCTTCCTGATGTGATTTAGCCTGACATAATTAAGCACATCAAAACCAGTTTTTTCAAACCGTCTTATTTTAGGTTGCTTAAAGTCGAGCAGATTATTAAATTCAAACTAAAACTACGCTTTGCTAGCCTTGCGTGTCTCTCACTTTACAATTCAGTGCATACATATACAATAAGAGATAGTAGTATTAAGCTTACGTAGAAGCCAAATAAAATTGACAAATTAATGGCAGAGGGCGTCATTTAGTGTAGAATAATATAAAATAGTATATTTATACGAATCAAAAAATATGTACCACATTTTCTATATCATATGACGTGACATGTTTTATTAAAATTAAAATTTGGCTTAACATAAATAATATACATACGAGATATATTTTCATTTTCTGTAGAAAATTTTATCTACGCTACATAATAACAGTAATATGAAACTCATTTCAATATCATAATGACGATGTTTATAGCACTAGTGTGATATATATTTAATGCACACATTTTGTAAAAAAGCACGCAGTAGCTTCAATAAAACTTAATCCACACATGTTTTACTTTGGAATTAGTTCCTACTAGTTACTCTTCAAATAAGCAAATTAATTAGATTTCCATGAAATATTTCCCTTACATTATAAAAGAAAATTAATCAAATCGGTGATTATTTTATTCTCCATTGCTCCAATGCACTAACGCCATAAGTTATGACGTCTGTCACTGTTGGGTTTCACGGGATAGTTGGCTGGTCGAAAAATTTATTGACATCATCGGTTGCGAAGGAGATATCAATAAATTATCTTACAATTAGTTATTACTAAAAAAAGTCATAATACATACATAAGGGCAACTGAAGCAATTTTAGGCTTTTAGGTCCCACAGAAATCTCGCGTACAATATAAGGCATACTTATCTCTCAAATAAGGTTTGAGAGATATGAGAAATGGTGCCTTTAAAACAAAATTAAAGACATAACTGGTGAAAAAGTTCTGTTAACATATTAGGATCGTAAACGTACTTCATTATGGAATTATTATTCCATATTAGAAACAGAACTATCATAGACGGAAAAAACATAGATATAAAAAATATGCTACTTTATTTGCCATACTTAAAAGAGAATCGGAGGACTATAAGCTAAAAAATCTAAAATTTTAACCAAGGAACATATAGCAACATTTCTACAAACAGAAGCACAATTATTTAAGTTTAAATGAGATTTTTAATATTCTTTTTACATTTTCAACAAAATATTTATTTGTTAAGATTTTACTGATTTTTGGAATGGCGGGTGCCTATAGAAGAGCAGCGGGATTGACGAACATGTTAAAAGAAGATGCTATAAAAGGAAATTGCTTCAAAGTTCGAGTTAGGGATATAAAAACAAAAATTGGTATATATTTTTTTATAATCTCTGGAGACATAGAAGGTGTCGATTTAATGGATTCTATTAAAAAATATGATGAAATGCGATCACTAAATTGTATATTGCCAATATTTTGAAACTATTCAACTTTAGACAATATACTTGGGCACTGTTTGCATGGTGGATGGAAGAGTAATGCAATTACAGAGGGGTTCATTGAAAACTCAGAAGAAATTAAAAAGAAAACTACAATTAAAATATTATCTGAGAGCGCTTCATCAGGATCATAAAACAAACTGAATGTTTGTAGCACTGTTAACACAAAGGCAATCTGTCCTCAATCTGGAGTTAATTTCATAAACTTGCAAAATTGTGTACCTAATATTCATAATAAATAGTGTTGATTAATTAGTTTTTTTTGTATAAAATTTCAGACGCGTGCTATAGACACCTCATATGGCACTTATACTATAAATAATTAATTAAAAAATGTAAGAGAGATAAATGTTTTAAAATAAAGTTTATCTGAGTAATTTTGAATACTCAATTTTTGTCAGGTAAAAAAATTGTAGAAAAAAATACTTAAGGAATGCTTATTTCAACCCCTCCAAAAATCAGAAATTTTAGAAAAATTATTGAAGAGTTTCACAGGCATTACTAGAAAATTTGTGTAAAATTTGACTATTATACATTTTTTTGTACTTGTACTTTTTTGTTTCCAAATTACCATATTTTCTTTTGAAACTTTGAAGAGTTGTAGGTATCTCCTAAGTAGACATTTTATTAAGATCATTTTTATGCAAAACATGTTATCTTTAGCTGTAGTGTCATTTGTGCTATTTGTGTTAGGTACTTCTGTCTGTCATTATATGCGAAAAAATAATGCAAAAATGTAAAAATTGCATATTTGGTAATATTTTAAAAGAGACACATTGTAGAGAAATTTTAAGTAGCCGCTGAACTGTACGTAAAATATTCTATGAGATGCAATTTTCACCATTCCGATATCTAAATTATTCTCTGAGATATGAAGAGTCCCTTAAAAGTTTTTATTTAGTTTGTATAGTATCTCAAAAACGAATAGGTCTATGAAAATTCTAATTCTTTTTTTTAATTTAACTGTCTTCTATTTTTTTTAAATTTAATTGTGGATGTAAATATTGTTATAACATAAACTTATATAGTTCTGCATATAACGTTGTTCACATTTATTTATATGTGAAAATAATTATTATAATGTAGGATTAGAATAGTAAAATAACATGTGTCTTAAAATTGCTTTTTAAAAGTTATTATTTCATTTGCGGAGAATTTAGATAGTGAAATTGAAACATCAACAATTTTATTTTTGATATTATTTTGGTTCTACGCATTTTATTTTTCGAAATTTCTGTACCTGAAACACCGCAAATTGATCATTTTACGGCAAGAAGTACGGCGACCTTAAGTTCCTCCAAAGAGTTGCCCAGTGTTGTAAAAATCGCGTCCATCTATCTCTTGTAGTTTACAGCTCATTTGTAATTAGGTACAAAGAAATTGGCACACCCTGTACATTATTGAACTTATTAAACTACAGCATTGAGTAAGGTAATAGGACTTATTATTCAATGACTATAGTTTGAAATCCACGGTGCACTAAACTCCTAGATCCATCACAGAATATATTTATTTTATGTCAGGGTGAAAATTTCACCTTCCTGTGATGAATGGATCCCATCGAAAAAATTAAAACAATGGAATTAGGTTAACATTTACGCATCAGAACTGACGGAAACATTACCCGTAATTTATTTAACATCAGCGCTCAAAACCACAGTGTGTAACATTAGCTGCTTTGTATTAAATATTCTGACAAAAATTGTACGCGAGTAATAAACATAAATAAACAAAAGTGATTTAAATATGAATGTGAAACACCAAGGGCGTTTCGTGCCTCTAAAGTGGAAGTTTTAAAGCTGATGAAAAATAAACTACATGTTCTTAATTGCTGACGTATATTGGGCAACTGAACATAAAAGTCGTTATAAATTTAATATTTTATTCCACTTAAATAATTTTTAATTACAGAAAATAGAGTTGTAGTTCTACATTAGTTTTAGAGGAATTTTAAATCCGACTGTATATAATGTATAATGATAAGCTTATATCTAATTTAAAAAAGTAATAATATGAAAATAATTTTTCGATTAAAATGGAAGGTATCTTATTTCTTAGAATTAGCAGTAATTAAATACAGTTATTTAATATGCAATATACGAGTAGTAATGAAAATGTGTACTTAAAAAAGAGCTAAATTAAAATAAACATTGAGCTTGGAAATACAGCGTGTTTCCTAATTTCAATGAAAAATGAAAATTTTTACTGTGTCAAATATTTCATTTTTCCAACAAAGACCACCCAAATTTGAAGAACGTCGCTTTGATAATAACTAACATATTAGGGTGGATCTAGGAAACGCACATGCACTGATTTGATTTGATTTTATTTTAAAAACTCTGACCATTTAAAGTTCTTATAACTTAAAATTATCATTATCATTAACAATACTGACCAACACAACATTTGTGTATTTTTATTAATCTATTAAAAATGTGATGTATATCGTATTATGACTAAAAATCAGAATTGTGGTTATCATTAACAAGGCCAATATAAAATTTATGTTGGTATTATTGAGATTTATATTTTGTATTTATATTATTTTTATTAATTTGTTAAAGTGTAATGTACATTTATAAAAATGAATGTAAATTTACAGGGTGTTCACGTCATACATTAATATAAAAAATAGCAAATCCATACTGTATTACAAAAATCTCCATTTGAATACCATACATATCTACATGTAAAATTAAATGATTTTTTTGTAATATATAACAACGTTGTAAAATTACATTTCATGTGTACACGGTTTTACTATGAAAACATGCATATTCATAGGTAGTAAATTTTCATTACAATTAAACATTACATTCTGGTGTGTTATAGTATATGTTACACTATTGACCTAGGCGATAAATAACCAACAATCCACCCTGTGATATTACTAATAATTCTTATGTATAGGTATATCGTGTTATAATGTTGTTCCTATCTTTTAATCAGCTGGCACATTTACTAATTCCACTTTCAAAATTTTTTAATTTTGAACTGTACAAATATGAATATACACTGATAAAAATTATTGTAAATTTACACATCGTTCCCATCTTAGCTTAATGTAAATAATAATAAATCCATACTGTATTACAAAAATCTCCATGTGAATACCATACATTTACATGTTTCATGTAAAATTACATTTCATATGTACAAAAACACAGTTTTACTATAAAAAATGCATATTCATAAATACTACTTTTCCATTACAGTAACATTACATTCTGGTGTGTTATTACACACTATTGAAATAATTAAAATATTGAATAATCCACCGTGTAATATAAAAATTTTTATCAGTGTACTATGCTAATTATAATTTTTGTGTCTTATAATTCAATTTTATTCGCATTATTCTTAGGATGTAGTAAAACAACGAAACGTCGACGCTTAGATAACAATTTTTTCAATATAATGGACAAAATTCAGGAAAACTGACAGCATTAATTAAGGTCAGTAAATATTTGGGGTTTATTTTTAACAAAGTGATGTGAGAAGACCGCGATGGATATTTTTGTTTATTTACTGTGACATTATAAGACTCAGTTTTGCCGTAGATGCAATCACTGCAGTCTATCGCGTTGAAGATGCATGAATGCTGCTTCGTGTTTGTACAGTTTCCGTTGTGATATAGAGTGGGCGATCCCAGTTTTGATTTATCTCAGGCAACTATTAAGTAAACCAGTAAAGCAAAAATAAGTGCAAGTCTACGGCGCTGTAAGTTCCCTATACACGACGTAATAGCTTCCCATGAGACAATATTGTACAACGTATCTCGCTTGTAATTTACTCCGCTATCTACAGAATGGAGGAGAATAGAGGAGAACCACGGCAATATCTTAAAACATAAAACACGGTGGACAAAGCTTGAATATTTATATTGTTCTGGGCAAGAATGTAATACATTCTGGCCGGCGCAATCATTTACTCTTTACCGTTCTCTAAGGGCACAATCAAGTAAGAGCATTGCGTTTATCAAGAAAAGTCGGAAACAACAAAGTTACAGTCGTAACTATTACAGGAAACTTGGGTAATTTAAAAAGCA
This sequence comes from Monochamus alternatus, assembly GCA_037114965.1. Taxonomy (NCBI): domain Eukaryota; kingdom Metazoa; phylum Arthropoda; class Insecta; order Coleoptera; family Cerambycidae; genus Monochamus; species Monochamus alternatus. The sequence goes on along the minus strand of CM073426.1, from coordinate 26,957,517 downwards.
TACATGCATATCTTTTCCAATTTTAGCTCAATATCTAGCTGCAGTGCTCAAAATAAAAAATGTCTCAACATCGACATTACTTTCAATAGTGTTATTGAAATGTACACCCAATTTGCCAAGACAAACACTGTTAACTTTTTCTAAGAAAATCTACAAACTAAAAAAATGTGTTACAGAATTTGTCATCAAATATAATTTTGACCATTGGAAATGAACAAATAGAATGAATAAAGTAAATTTCCTGGTAACTGGGATAATATAAAACTGTTTACAGGCCCTTTAGGTCCAGAGCTGCGTTATTTTTCTCCGCTTCGTTCTGTTCTTAGCCTTTATTTTCCAATCCGTTACATTTTTCTCCCTTAAATCTATTGCCACTGCCTCTCTCCATCGCTTCCTCGGTCTCTTTTTCTTGTAGTTAGGTTTATAACCTACAATTGTTTCATGTTCTTTCATCTTCCATACGTTCTGGATGTGCCCTAGCCACTGCACCCTTCTGGTTTACAACTTCGTCTATTTTCTCATTATTCATCCGTCTTCTTTTCCCCTATAATTCTTTTTAAGATCCTTTCCCACCTAAACAGGACGTCTTATTGAGGATCCAGGTTTCACTGCCATAAAGCGCAGTCGGTCTCAAAATTGTTTTGTACACTATAAATTTTACCCCTCTGGATAAATTTTTTGATTTCATTAAGTAGTTGACTGCTGCCGACTGTTTGCTTTTATTATTCTTCTGTTAATTTGTTGCTCCTCATTACATTTAGCTGTTATAAGCGCCTCCGAATACACGTATTCTTGAACTTCTCCAATCTCCATCTCTCCGTGCTGCGTTCTTAATTTGAAATTGGATCTTTTTCTGTTCTCCTATTCTTGAAAGCTTACTTTTCTCTTGTTTTCTCAATGCAATCCCACATTACGTGCTTCTTCCACAAATTTTCTCATTACTTCTTCTAATTCTCTAATATCTCTTGCAATTATGGCCACATTATCTGCATAATTTACTATTTGGTAACTGTTAAACAATATGTGTCAATCTCTGCTCTACTGACTGTCTCCTGTGACATTTTATAACTTAAAAAGAAGAGTTGAGAATGGGTCTCAGTCTTTTGTCAATAGCTTCCGAACATACACATTTTATTCGTACTTTGCTTTTAGTATTTTCTTAGGTCATTTTCAATAGCCTAATCAGTTTGGTTGGTATGCCAAATTGCTTCAACATTTTACTTAGTTTTCTTTTGACAGAATCATATGCTTTCCTGAAGTTCACGAATAAGACTATTGTTTTAATCCCATATACATAGTAACAATTTCCTTCATCATGAAAATTTGGTCCATTGTTAATCTCCTCTTTCTAAGATCTGCTTGATACTTCCTATCTGTAGTTATGCTGTACGTGCTATTGTCTGTTTTATTAACGCTATCATAATTTTATACTTTATATCTAGCAATATAGTTTCTGCAGTCTGTTGCATCTCCTTTTTTAAAATTGGTATTGGTATTGGTATCATAGCATCTCTCCAATCTTCAGGCATACATTCTGTTCTCCAAATCTCTAGGATCACTTCATATATTTTTTATCTTAAATCATCTCCTGCATACTTAATGTCCTCTGCCTTTATTCCGTTTGAACTGAACTGCAATGACATCTTGACATCTTGACATCTTAGTAAAAGCGTCGCTGCAAAATCTGAACACGGTTACACCACTGGAATTCCATCAGTAAATATACCATTAATTTGAAGGATCAAGCACTATCTTTCGAAATCGAAGTACCATATTGTAATATTTCACTACGTACCCCCAGAATCACAGAACTGAAAACTGACAAAAACATTATAGCCTATCTTCATTCTCAAACACACATTGAATATCAAGTTCTTGTTACAAATTTGTCTATTTTCCTTTTGAAAACTATAGATATATTGACTGACAGGCTCTAACAAATTTATTCCTTATCATATGTGTCTTGGAAAAGTTTTCACGCATGGTTATGGAAATAACCAAAATGTCACTATTGTTTTGAATTAAACATTGTGTTTTGTGCATGTGTAAGAAGGATAAAGAAGGAAGAGTAAAGGACACGAATACAGGAGAATGACAAAAAGTAGAAATCTGTACCTATCTGCAGCTTCGTGCTACACAGCCTCGGGTTTGAGGCTAAGACCAACAGTGGCTATGAAATGGTCTTAGCTAGGATAAATACAAGAAGGAGAGGAAGAAAAGGGTTCCAGATTTCACGATTTATTGTGAGATCACACGATTTCGTATTGAATCGCATGATTTCATGATTAATGCGTTGAATCGCACGAATATTGAGTAGTTTGTTAACCATTGAAATTGAAGATTTGTACGTTTTAATACTATGAAAATGTAAGTACTAACCAAGTTGTAGTGAATTAGAACTGCTGTAGTGATTGCGTTTTTTTAGTTGTTAAGCTAAGAGAAACCATTGCATTACAGACATTTCACGCTGAAAGCGACTTTAACGGATCGTAATCACACGAACGAAGGATAGGTTTCTACTTGTCATTCTCCTGTGTATGTGTCCTTTACGGTCCTTCTTATTTTTAACGTTGCACTGTGATGTGTAATCAGAAAAAATATTGTTCACAATTTCTGCGTTGTTCTTTCCACCTGTTTCTAAAAACGTTTTAGTCGCCTAGATGGATAAGTAGGATGAAATTCTCTGGCTGCTTCAAAATGTAAACACTTACATTTCTCTTTACCAATAAATCTGTGGATTTAACCTACATAATCACGTCAAAATCAATTCGATGCGTCCACCTCTGCATACTGGGCTTGCGACCCAACGACCCTATACATCTAGCATTTTATTACCGATTTCTTAGAAATGTTTAATGTTAATAAGTTATTTAAAAAAAACTACAGTGATAGGATAAAGAAAAGGGAGGAATATCTGCCAAGAACGGATTGAAAAGAAAGCGTACAATCTCTTGCAACAATATGAAATCATAATAATAAAGCAATTATCGTTTAATTTCAAAATAATAAAAATATAAATATAATTGTCTGCTTTATTATGCAACAAACGTTACCAGCCAAAAGAAATAAAACCAATTATTTTCTACCCAGAAAGTATATGGTTTGTGAAAGTAAGGGCATTAACATACAATAGCCTCAGCTCATGCAACTGGATTTTTGTTATTTTAACCTATTACGAGTATTTACTTAGAATTAAGAATGCCATTATTTTATTTACTTATAAGAGCATGGTAAGTATTACAATACGTAACGTAATTTGTGCAGATGCTTATTGACCTCTCACCATACTGTTTGATGGTCGAGAAAATATTGAATTATTTTGATGCGTTTATGTGTACGTTTATGTCATTCTTCTTGATGTTAGTAAGGCATTTGACACCTCACATGATGCAATATTTTGTATCAAATTAAAATACTTCGCCTTTAATGATATTGCTGTCGCATTATTTAAAAATTATCTGTCGGGTAGTCGTCAGAGGTTACTTTCAACGCTGACATATCTAGATTTAGGGCCTCTTATCTTTAACATTTATATCGCGAATGTTTGTAATTACCTTCAATATTGTCAGCCTCATCAGTATGACACCTAAATATATTTCGTTTTTAGTCCTTCTGACATATTTCCAGCTATGGCCCAGATCAACGTAAACCTATAATAATAATAATCTTATTTTAAATAAATTTGAACCGCAATTGTTGATTTTGGGAAATAAAAAGATTGTCATTGTAGATAATCCAGATTTTACCATTATTTTAAATGAACATTCTATTATCCTCTTAAATTAGACTTAATCTAACTATCTTACTCAGAAATCTTTTGGCAAGCTGAAAGTTCTTTACATGCGTAAGATATTCTTAGCACTGAAATTAAATTAAAAATTTGCAACTTACTGATATTATCCACCTTAGCATACTGTATGGTCGTGTACTTGTCTGAATTGGTACTCAAAGATGAAAGAGTGTCTCTAAAATAGTCAAAATGCTTATATCAGCTTCAGATATAATCTTCGTAAGTTTGCACTTAAGATACTGTTAAATCATAAACTTGAATAATTTGTCTCAAAGTTTGTTACACATTTTAATGTACAGGGTGTCCCAATTTCGTTGTAATTACAGAATATCTTGGAAACTACAAGAGATAGAAGGATGCGGTTTTCAACACAATGACTACGTTTTCGAGAAACTTAAAATGCCGCAATCAGAACATTCATAGACCTCTTCGTTTTTTAGATACAGGACGAAATTTAAAGAACTTTTAAGGGATTCCTTGTATATCAGCAAATAGCTGAGATATCGCAATGGTGAAAATTATGGAGTTCTGCTGTGAACGAAAATATGAATTAAATGAACATAGAAGCGCACTGATACTAAAGGATTGGATGGTCAATATGAGGAAGAAAGATGGGACAGAATTCAAAGAAGCAATAGTAACGACTATGTAAAACACTTCGTTCAAACCTTTGCAGAAGATACTATAAAATTATGAATGATACGTTTGACAGCATAGTATTTAAACCTGTCCGAGATGCCACGATGCAACCAGGAAGAAACTGCGAACAGTTTTCGTTAAATTTGTCAGAAGTAAACCGAATAATATTGTTCTGGCATGAAATTCCCTGAAGGTGTTATGCGTAAATTCTACCATGTTGCTGATGTAGAATTAGCGTATAGAAGAGGTAAGACACTTGTGTTTCTCTTGGATTTTTTTTAAATCCAGAAAAATAACGATGGCTATTCAGTAAATCGCATTGAATATAATCTGGCGTTCAGTAATAATACTTGCCAAGGCGGTTTAATTGATTGCCAATAGTGAGGCCAAAGTTGCTCTGTACACCTTTTTCATAAACTGATATCAAAAGGAGGCGAACATAGTACTTCACCAAGACTGTTCTTAAAACCTAATCGACACTGGAAAACGGAAACCGATAATTAATACGACAATGTCCCTATTGGAAAAATACTGTTATGGATGAACTAAATCCTCTAGTGAGGCTATTGGCCTGAAGTAGATTTCAGCATCAAATTTACAGTAAATATTTCGTAGATATTAGCAGAAACTACCTTAAATACAATCACGTTTCTCATATTATCAAATATACAAAAGCATTCCGTATTTATTTCGGTTTTTTTTTGTGTGCAATGCCTATTTTATATATGCATTAAAGCTTAATAAGATCGATGGCGCACTGTGTAAAGGACAAAAAGATAACAAACCGTTCGAACAGGTCAACTGCTGTTAGCAAATTGGCAAAAAATGAGGTGCAAGAACAGCAATTGCTGAAAATTACTAGTCATAACAATCCATATTCTATAAAACTATACTTGAACATCGACCAAGAACACCACAATATGATCATAAATACTATAGAAAAATAGCCAATCTAATCTTGCTTTAAATTTTCATTTTCCCAGCTGTACTTTTAATAAATAAATACTTAGTTGTTTTGTGTTGCGACTTCTTTGATTTGTTTGTCAAAAAATTTTCTGACCACATATCCCTCAGACATTGAAAAATGTCATAATTTTCTATCAAATTTTGCAAGCATACATTATCATTGTTCATCATTTTCAATGAAAATTAGTGACGTTTCATACATTGTCAAAACTTCACAACAATCAAACATATTTAAAACATGTTTTCTTTTATTAGTGGCACTAAGTTACCGTCTTTAATTATTTAACAAACTAATTAGTAAGGATAAAATTGATTGAATGCAGTAATTTGTTAACATATATATCGTTTAATCTGCTTTTAATATTAACACGAGACACTGGGAATGAGATATTTCTATCTCCATGGTTATTTTGTAAATCAAAAGTCGTGTGATTATGTTTTCACATTGTGATATACTTTTTGTTAATCCTGTGTACAATATATCATTTTGAATAATTTATCTCGTCATTTTTTGTTTCTGATATGGTGATGGTATTAATATATGTGGTAATTTATTATTAATGGTGCAAGAATTAGCGACTGAGTGATGAAGACATTTAACATCTTTGCATTTAATATTCCTCGCCAAGATCGTATCTCAGTGCATCATCCACGTCTGTCCGACCTTTTATATATATATAAAAAATCATAATGAATGGGGCTCTGAGAGGAATGCAGCGATATTATCGGAGATCCAGATAAAATAAAATACAGTTCACTAAAACGTGAAACTATCCTACTCCGATTGTACATTGCATTGTGCTCACGTACTCTTCATTTTTAATGAACGTAAGGCCACATCTTGATAGCGCGTTGTTTTCGCTTCTCGCGGAGACGTTTATTAAAGTATTGTGCAGGTCAGATGTAGCACAAAGAAATATGTATTTCTTCGTGAAACTTTTTAAAAATGTACACAATTTGAAATTTCAAATAAACAAACACTCTTAGAATTATTTAGTAGCTGAGGTCTTGTAAAATTTGAAAAAGTCTTGTCTTGTCTTGTATTGCAGAATTAGACAAGAGTTTTTCTTTAGTTTTATTGGGTTTTTGCCACACTTCTGAAAAAATAATAAAGATTAATTAAATAAGCCCTTGTGCAAAACGCGTCAAGGGTTATTTTTGAAACTACGTTTGCCTAACCAAAAAATCTCATACTGAAAAAAGCAGATAAGTAAAAAATAACAAAAATTACATCACTATCGCGCACTTCCGTATTATTCAGACAATATCTTAGACAAGAGATCTTAGTAAAAGGGTCAATTTGAAAAATATGCTTGTAAATGTTTGTGTGCTAGTGTAAAACTTTTAGGAAAACGTCATTTTTGCCAACTTGGGGAAGTTTGGCAACTAAAAGTGAGCGAAAGCTAGAAAAATCCCGATATCTCGAAAAGTGAAATTTTCTTCGTTGAAAAGGGGTGTTTTTTGAAAACGGCTCTAAGGATTTCGGTGGATTTTTTGTTCTGGCCTTCTTATGACTCCAGGAATCGAATACTGAAAGGAAATCGGTTCAAGCCCACCGTGCTTCTGGCCGTATCAACGTTTCTTGTCTTGTCTCGCAGAACTTTTTGTAAATCTTCTCTTGCAATTCGAACTGTCAAGTCTTGTCTTGCGAGACCAAGACAAGATCAAGAAAAAGCAAGACCAGATGTCATCACTAGAATTAATAAAAACTCTCAAGTTTTCAACAAATATCTACAAGTATGGAGCTACAACTTAAGACAAACTATATAGCTCCATATAATGATAAATATAGTAATAATATTTCAACTGTTTCACTGCTTTTTGAATTCGCTAAAAGTCAAGTCTCCAGTCATTAAATCAATAATTGCGAAATTTACTCGAATATTCTCTAATAAAGTTCATGAGGTTAAGGCTGAACAGAAAAATAAACAATCCGTATTGTTCCAAGTTTCGTTACGTTGTACCTGTTGTTACTTGTTTTCTGTTGTACCAAAAGCCGGACGGACTAATTTTTAACCAAACCTGTTGAGCTAAAACTGGACGTCTGACAATTCTAGGCATAGGTCCTAAGATTACAAAATCATCATTTTAAAAACCATATTTTTTATATAGTTAACATTTATAATAAGCTTGGGTGTGACGGCGTAGACAACAGTTTAATTGTATTTTATAGAATTCATTATAACTAGATTAAATAAATAATTATTTAAAATTAGTATTTTGGAGAACACTGACTATTTACCTTTAAAAAAAACTCAACTATACGTGGCTAAATAATATAACTTTGAATTAGTATTCTGGAGAACACGTAATATTACCCCTAAAAAACTGACCCCACTTGATGCTACACCCTGTATAAATGCAAACTATGCTCTAACGCATTTTCGCCACATACTTCTACTATATACCGCTCACTTGTATACCAGACTGGTCCCAAATGGTGGGGGAAATGCGTTCATATTGCCAGATTTCAAATTATTTGATTTTTTAAACAATTTTTTCTATTTAATTACTAAATAAGACTTCTTGAGAATTTATTTTTGATATATATATACACACATGTGCATATATTTTTTTTATTAAAAATATTATCCATTCTTTATTTTATGAAGACACATTGTAGATTTGGCAACGAGGCGGGTCAAATGGATTGATGCGAGAGACTGACGCCGCCATTTTCAATAGTTTTAAATTTCGTAATAATAAAAATTTATATCAAATAGAGAAATACCAGTTGCGTTAAAACTTTTTAGTGCAATAAAATATCACGTTGAAAAAATAAAGCGTTTTCTAACAGAACAATAGGTATTTACTAACCTAAATAGGTTTCAAAAATAGTTGTTTTTTTTTTGCAAATGAAGCTAGAGTGTCTTTTTTATTTTAAATTAGGTGGAGAATTTAAATATATAAACTGCATATTGAAACAGAGGAAATGTGTCAACGGTCACTTTACGTTAAGGCTGGCGTTTCAAGGACAAATAATCATATCTAAAGATGCACCAAAAAGTGCACCAAGTAGGTGGAGGTTCTTATTAGCGTAGTACTAAAATATAATGCTGAAATTCAATTATTTCCCTTAACTTTTGAAGGGAAAATGTTCTAGAGATCATGAAAAACCGTGAATTTGTACCTTATCACTGTGTTCTATACATCGTGAAAAATAGTTGATAATTTAAATAAATTCAAGTGTTACTAGCTTTTTAAAATAATTCTGCGGGATGTAATAATATTTATAATGTCGTATATAATTTTCTTAATGTGCAGTTGACTTATAAAATTCAGGAGATTTTATGATAAAACATAATAGGTGAAAATGATGCTCTTCTTTCTTATTCTAAATGACTTATCGGCCTGGAAATTTTAAAAAATGAACGAAAAAATGGCCACAGTAATCCGCAAGCTCACAATAAGTTAACAGATAACCCTTTAATGTGTCTAGGACATGATAAATCAGTTGGTAGTTTGAATCTGAAAGATGCGTTTTATTATGAAGCATACACAAATGCATCACAGTTCTTGTATTCCCCTAACTTTCGGAACCAAGGTCATACATTGAAAAGATACAAAGTGCGCGGTATATAGTAGAAGTATGTGATTTTCGCTCGTCAGCGTCTCTCCCGAGATAAGTTTCTCCACTCAACACGGAGAAATCTTATCTTCGCGGTCTCCGACACAGCATGCCTTGAGACTTGAGAGATGCCTGCAATGTAGACTCCAGCGATTCTTTTTTGTTTCAGCTTGCGACTGCCATCCCATAGGGGCCTCCGGCAAGACCTGCAACCAGGCATCGGGACAGTGTCCGTGTAAGGACGGCGTAGTCGGCATCACGTGCAACCGATGCGCCAAAGGATATCAGCAGAGCCGCTCCCATATTGCACCTTGCATCAGTGAGTATGCCCTGCTGTTCTATAAAATTATAGGCCAGCTGCTGGCTCTAGAAACCTGACCGTGATAATACAGGGTGTTTGGAATATGAGTATCGTAATTTTAATGGCTTTTGCAGGGTTAACTACGACTAAGTGTAACAATTTTAACCACGTGTTCAAGAAGGCAATAAAATTATTCCACAATTTTCACTTCCTTACTTAAAAGATGGGGCAAAACCCTATTTTCCTGCGCAAAGTCGGCACCTATGATCAGCATCGACTGAGATGGCTTAGATCCATAGATAAAGCTTATACCTGTCAACATTATCATGTGGTCGTTATTTCCAGCGTTTCTAGATGCAGAAACGAGAAAAATTAACATTTTAACAGTTAATCCAGTTAGCTGCAGTATTTTGCATTCGTTTTTCATTATTTCGTTACAAACTGGCATTCATTACCACTTACTACCGATAAAACAAACTTCTCGTAGGTACAGTTAGATAAAATGACTATTTATTATAAGAAAATCTAACGAAAGGAATAGGTAGATACTATTAGATAATAAAAAACTTTTAATGCACCCGCGGCGGTCTTGCCCCTTAACCTAGAAAAACTAACCGGCGAACTATATTGTGGGAAAATATCTGCACCGGACATAAATTTCTTTATTTAGTAACTATAAATCGTTTAAAATTTAAAAATGGCACTAAAAACTGAAGAAGAACACTAAACTACAACGTAAACACAGAAATTGCAATGCGTTAAACGTGCGACGGACGGGTCGCATAGGCGGCGTTGAATAAGGATTTTATATAATACCCAACAATTTTTTTTTAATATTTTTTTTTTAAATAAGTTTGGAATTTTGTTGAAGGGCGATACCGTTAATTCTTAATTTTCTCTATCACCTCTTAAAATATTTATAGTTAGTCATAGTTAACCCTGTATAATTGACTAAATGCAATAAAATACTGTTACGAAAAAAATGTTTAAAACGAATAATTTGGCTACAAATATATTTCAAAAATAGAAATACAACTGCAATAATATGCCAAATGTTACGAAATTACAAACTAAGATACAATTAAGGTGAAGTAAAAGCGCCTGTAACGAAATTTGTTCGTAATTTAATTTTTGACCCAGTATTAATGAAGTAAACAATTGAAGTTACCGAGAAACTCGTTAAAACTGTAACGTACTGTAACGTTCGACAACTTTGCAGTGTCAGGTTGCTGCTGATAACCTAAAAGTAATATTAGTCATAGTGGTGCGTATAGCTAATATGTTTAATTTTTCTCTAGTTTTTCTTTGATGTTTGTGTACATAAATAAAAATGGAAGCATTTAAAGTAACCATATCCAACTGCATGATATGTTAATTTACTGCGAATCTAAGCAAAACTCTCTGGCTACGAGACGTTTATACGGTAAATGCTCCTTGCAAGGGACAGAAATGATTTTAAACACTTGTAACTATTACTCTGTGTTGTGAAAAGAGCTCTAAGAAAACCATTCATAGTAAATACTATGTTTAGGTGTACCTAATTAATTGTTATGTATAAATTGATAATTCTAAGACAATATATGAGCGACGTTGGCACCTATTTGCTAACATATTTCTGTTACCGTTGGTCAAAGAAAAAAAATTGTTAAGTCAATTTTGTTTTGTTTAGTACAAGTTATTATATAGCAAAATTAAGGCACTCATATTCCGGACACCTTGTATATTACGAGACAAAGAAAAGTAATCACCCATTAAATATCATTTTATTTTGATAATTTTTTTCATGTTTACTTCTCGGTGAAAGTAAAAGACGAAGGAGTTTGCATAGGTCGTACTTTGACAACATAGTATTCTGTTTTAAAAATTTCTGATCACATTTGTTTGCATGCATACGTAGATTTGGAGAGATTTTTCAGCTTAGTTACTTTGAGAGGGGACGAATTGTTGGTTTGCACGAAGCAGATTTGTCGGTGACAGACAGTTCTAGAAGTATTACCAGAGCCTTACGTACCATATGGTGTTACCAGGCGTGGACTCAGGAAGGCTGTGGACATAGATTGGGAGGCACCGGTCGTCGTAGAGGAACCACATAGAGTGAAAAACGTTAATCCCGACTTTTAGCTATCAGAGACCGATTTAGCAACAACCGGACTATTGCAAATCAGTGGTTTGAAGAACATGGAGTGATGGTCGGTATGCATACAATATATCGCCGAATACGATGTTTTGTCCTTTTGTCTTATCGTCCACATTGGCTGCTGCCTCTCAACATCGAACTAACTGCTTACAATGATGTACGAGAGAATTCAGTGGTACCAAGAATCAGGTGAGCTTTATTGACGAATCCCGCTTTTGTCTAGGGAAGCACGATGGTCGTGGAATGTGAGACGGCGACGTGGTGATTAGAGGTAACATGATAACTCAACGCTACATCTAGAAAATGGTAGAGCCATATGTCATTCCATATCTTCTTCACGCTCTGTGGTCCTCTACGACGGCCGTTGCCTCTCGCTCTGTATTCACGGCCTTCCTGAGTCTACGCTTAATATCACCGTACTAGGATACGTAAGAATCTGTTAGTCCTTCTAGAAATTTCTCTCACCGACAAACCCAAGTCACTAAGCTCGGAAATCTGTCCAAATCTATGTATTCTAGACATAATCAGCTGTAAAAAATGTCGTTTTCACAAGATTCACAACACAAGTGTGAGCAATTTTTAAAACAGATCAGTACGGCATATTATGTAAATTCCAAAAAAACTTAACAAATAAACCTGAAAATTTATTAATTTTTTATTTTCACCGAGGAAAGTAAGCATTGTGTGTTTTGAAATGTTATTTTATATGAAATGGCAGAAATTATAGTGTTGTAGTTAAAATAAATCAATACATTGGGCTGTAAGTAAGAAAATAATTAATGTTTTATTTGTTTATTAATTTATTGGTCATCAAATTCATCATCATTAAAATATACTTTTGGAAGATGGAACACTATTTTTTTTTTGTAAAAATAATTTGAATTTTATACCAGATTATGAATTCTCAGACATTTTTAAGCGAAAGAGACTTTGCTTATTCTGCTAACTGCGCTATAATTCTTGATTCTTGAGTTATACTACCGTGCTGACCTGGAAGGTCCTAACTGGCAAATTTTGTGATTCTGTTCTAGATATATTTTGTAGTATTTGTAGTGTTTATCTAACCACTTTACGAAATAATACCTATTTTCAATATGTTTAGTTTAACTAAGGGCTGGTATGTTAAAAGCAGTAATTTATCAATATCTTGAAACTATATTCCCTAATCTTCAAGATAAATCAGGCATTCATGATCTGCAGGACAATGCATAGATTATTTATTTATTATTGCACGAAGAATCTAATAGAACCGTCTGTCAATAAAATTATGATATTTGAGATTTCTTCTGTAGTATTAGTTTTTCAGAAATGTCCTTAAATTTTGTGTAAATGTTTCTTTGTTGATTATCTGTTTGAAAATTATTGAGTATATCTTATACAGGGTGGTCCATGATAAATTGATTTTCGTTGAAAGAAAATTTCTGCGTAATTTTGGTTATTTAACATTCAGTTATTTTTTATGAGCGCCATATTGGATCTTGGTAGTAACAGATGGAGAATAAAATTTCAAACATGTCAATATGTAACACTATTATTTTATTTGCAGAATAATCCATAAAATTAAAGAAATTCAATTTTATTTAAAATCTTGTAGTTCCTGACATAAAACAGAAATCAAATATTTTGATAGAATCGATATTTGCTAGTTTTGTCTTATTGTTGGAAGCCTTAATCCTCAGAAGTATTTAAATATTTTAAGGATGGAAATAGGGGATGCACTGATAATCCTCTATGACCTATATTATGTTTCAGCAAGTTGGCGCAGGATTTCATAATTCAGCAATGGTGTCCCAATATTTAAATCGACGCTTTCTGGCCTGGTGCTTGGCCTCCATGTTCTCCACATCTCAACCCATTATTTTTTAATCTGTGTCTGAAAGATAAAATTTCTTAGAGTCCCTATGAAAACATAGAAGACCTAAGTGACAGAATGTTTGCTATTTTTGTATCTATTTTACAAAGTATGCAAAACGCCATGGAGAAATAAAAGCAGTTTTCTGTGCGTAAAAATAGACGCACGGCTTTCTGTGCGCAAAAATAGACGCCATTTTGAAGTATTAATGTAGAATTTGTAGAATATTTGTTTGGTTGAGTACTGATTTCTATTTTACGTCAACAACAACTAGATTTTTCAATTAAATTACTGATTTTTTTTAATTTGTATTATTTTTCAAATAAAATAGTAGCGTTACATATTGAAGTGATATAATTTTATTTTTTTAGAGCGCCCATAACAATAAAACGAATTGAATCTTGCACAATTTAAACTACAGGTTATAGAAATGTTCTTTGGACGAAAACAGATTCCTCGTAAATTCTTATCTCTCTGCTTTTGTGCTATGAAATAATGGCGCTAGATGGCATTTTTAAAAATAAATATTTTCACATTATTTTGGCCACGGCGGGGAATTTGTTTGGTGTATTTTAATGGCCATGAAAAGATGAAAGTTTTTTGTAATTTGATCCACCCTGTATACCAATGGTGAAATACGAAAAACATACTTCCCTGTATATAGTTTAAAGTGTGTTCAAACACTAACAAAAACAAACAAAATTATCACAAAATAACATAATTTAACTGATACTAGAAGAAGAAGGATAAAGTTGCAAAAGAGGTGTACGTGGATCATTGGTTTTGTTAAAAGGTTACTTATTATTTATACATTTTCTGTCACCATCCACCGGAATATCAAAGTAAATTTTTCAGTCCTATCATATGTATTCCTACAAAAGAACTCACTTCGTTTATCACAGATATATTCCTTTCAACATTATTTTTGCTTAATGTTACAAGATTTGTTAAAACATAAAAGAACTGCACGGCTAATATAAGTACCTATAGACTACTCCATATACAGAAAAATTTGCCGGCTATAAAATATTATGTCAGAATAACCGGTACCAATGATATTTCTTCCATTTCTTGTTGAAATTCCTATAATTTATTGGGAATTATTACTGGTTTTTGTCGGGTTGAAGAAACGTCGTTTCATTATAAATCAGCAAGCACCTTTACAGGAACAAGCATTATGCCGAGTAGAGATATATAGGTGCATTTGAAACTCAAGAATTCCACTTATTATATTAACATTAAATGTACATTCCATTTATATACTGCAAAAGTACGTGATGTACGTAATATCCATAAAACTCATATGTATTAGATATTTACATTATACTAAAAACATGAAGGATGTTGGAATTAATTGAAATACATTTGTATTTTCTAATGAATGACAACTTAATATCTTTCATAAAAAAAATATGTTATATTTTTCAAGTATTTAATTAATTGCCCAAAAAAATATATAATAAAGCTTTTATTGAACTACTACTAACTATTCTGTACAATTAATAAAATAATTTCATTAATAAATACTAATCTAACAAACAATAATACTGTTTCATTTTATTTTGAAGATATTTCTCATATTATTAATATTTTATAGGGAGTAGAAACGAAAATAATGTGTTGATTACTTTTCCTACAACAAACGTATAAAGCTCTATCAATACAAAGCTTTTACATCAATAAGGAAGCAATTAACACAGACAAGTTTGTTGATGTAATAAAAACGTAAACGAGCTATTACAAAAAATTAATACATCCATAGCGAACGTGAGTTATAAACAGCTATCGCTTTTCTTCTGAAGTATGATAATGTAAACGGCTGTGTTCCGCCATCAAAACTAAATATTTGAAACGCATTTTTGTCCATATTACAAATCTGCTTCTTTAATTCATTCATTAACGTTTTGCGTCATTAAAGGAAACAGACAACTTTGTTATTGTAAATCGAAATTTTAAGAAATATACTTAAAATATACTTAATTTCCTTTGATGTTGTCAATTGCCTATGATATAATAAAGTATAATGCGTCATTTTTTTAATTATATTTTCTGACTGATCGTGTAATTTTAATGCCAACTAAAAAAAATAGAATTTTCTGACGCCTCTACAGTCTTTAATAGTTATTAACACGCTTATATTAGCTTCACCTGTATGTATGTATGTATGTATGTATGTAACGGAATCTTTCAGCGTAATTTTCACCAATTTCAAGAAGTCTGATCAGCTTGAAAATTTGCACAGGGGTCAAAGACTGATGACAAT
Organism: Monochamus alternatus; assembly: GCA_037114965.1. Lineage (NCBI taxonomy): Eukaryota > Metazoa > Arthropoda > Insecta > Coleoptera > Cerambycidae > Monochamus > Monochamus alternatus. The sequence goes on along the minus strand of CM073426.1, from coordinate 26,942,001 downwards.
ACAATTATTTAATAACTTTGTTCTAATGTCCTGACTAGGATCATCAGAATAAAAACTATTTAGATTACTTTGCAGGTTAAGTGTATACAATCCATCAGTGTTGTTTCCAAGCAGGCAAGGCAGGGGCAGGGGACTGTAATAGATTCGTGCTCTTGCTTTTCACGTATAGATGGCGACCTGACAGAATTAGTTTTCGGTTTTCGCCTAATTTTAAATTAAAAATTTTTATAAATAAATAAAAATTTGATAATTTATAACAAAATTCAAATAAACATTTTGATTTAAAAAATTTCGAAAAAATACAGAATTCAAAATTAAAAAAAAAATTCTAAATATAAAATTTTGGAGTTTAAAAAAGTTTTGAAATACAAAATTTTGTAAATAATTTTGGATTGTGGAATTACATGATAAAATCAAATTTAAAAAATTTTAGAAATAAATAAAAATTTGATAATTTATAAAAAAATTCAAATAAAAATTTTTGGAAAAAATTTTCAATTGAAAAATTTTAAAATCCAAAAATTTAGAAAAAATTTCGAAAAAGACATTGAATTTTAAAATTTTGAAGAGCGTAAATTTTCAAATTCAAAGAAATTTTGATTTGAAAATTTTGGCAAGAATTTTGAAGAAAGTTTTGATTCTAAAATTTTGTAAAATTAGAAAGAAAAAAAAAGATTTTGATACGAGAACGTTGACAAAAATTTTAATTTGCATATTTTATAGAAACAAACAAAAATGAAAAATGAAACTATAACACAAAGAAAGAGGAGACTGGAGAAAAAAAAATGTATAGAAAAACTATATGAAATGGAAAGGTTACGTAAACATGAATGAAATGAATTTAGATTTATTGTCAAATATAAGATATTTTAAAAATTAAGGCTCTTAATTATAATTACTTTTGTTATTGTTTTGAGACTAAAAATTAAGAAAATAAATTATAGTTTAAAAAAACTAAAAAAACACGCTTTAATAGTAAACCGAACTAAAAAGTAGAAAATAATTTTGAAGTATCAAGAGTTTGTTACAGCAATAGAAAATTCCGACAATCAATTACGACTAATTAATTGGGAATAAGATTAAATTAGAAATTAAATTATTAATAAAATAATTCAATTATAGTAAAAAAAAGCGTGGGGTGCTTGATATTAAATGTTACCATTATTTCAGTAGTGCAGCTATTTATAAAAATAAAGTCATTATGAAAATATAGTAAATTGCACCCCACGCTTTTTTTTACTATAATTGAATTATTTTATTAATAATTTAATTCCTAATTTAATTTTATTCCCAATTAATTAGTCGTAATTGATTGTCGGAATTTTCTATTGCTGTAACAAACTCTTGATACTTCAAAATTATTTTCTACTTTTTAGTTCGGTTTACTATTAAAGCGTGATTTTTTAGTTTTTTTAAACTATAATTTTTTTTGTATTGTTTTGTTGTAAGTGCCCAAAATGACGCGTGAGAATGTGAATTTTTGGTCGAGACAGTAAATCAAGACAGAAAATAATTCGAAAGCGCCATAAAACACAGATTTCGCACACGAAATGCAGGATTTCCGGAATATAAGTTGTACTGAACATATTTGACAACAATTTGTTTCCTTTGGCCAACGGTAACAGAGCAAATAAGTCTTGAATATGTGACAACGTTGCTCACTTACTATATTAGCATTGTTATGTTTTATACATAATTATTACAAATAGGTACGCCTAAACATATATACTTACTGTGAACGGTTTTCTTAGAGCTATTTTCACAACACAGAATAATAGTTACAAGTGTTTAAAATGACTTAGTTTCTTGCAAGAAGTGTTTGCTACACAAACGTCTTGTAGCCAGAGAGTTTTGCCTAGATTCACCGTAAATTAACATGCGATGCAGCTGGTTATGGTTACTATAAATTGTTCCATTTTTGTTTATGTACACTCACAAACATCAAAGGAAAACTAGACAAAAATGAATCACACTAGCTGTACGCACCATTATAACTAATATTACTTTTAAGTTATTATCAACAGCCTGACACTGCAACGTTGTCAGACGTTACAGTTTTAACGAGTTTCTCGGAAACAATTGTTTACTTCATTAATACTAATCCAAAAATCAAATTTTGAACAAATTACGTTACAGGCGCTTTTGCTTAACCTTAATTGTACCTTAGTTTGTAATTTCGTAACATAGTTTTGCATATTATTGCAGTTGATTTTTATTTTTCAAAATGAATAAGAGTTTTTTATTGCATTTACATAAGCCCTTAAAATTACGACATTTATATGCCGGACACCCTGTATATACAATATTTTTTGTCCAACTGTCCAAAATATTTGCCCTTGTAGGTTTATTATTTTTCAATGCGTTTTTATCTGACGTTAGTGTCAATATCAAAATTGACATCGCGAAAAAGTACCCGAACTGTGAAAACAATATATTTTGTGGCGAGCAAAATTGCAAAACAAAAAAGACACTTTTAATCCGAATAAAACGTGCTATTTTTTTCTAACCGAAATCGCCCGGTTAATTATATATTTTAGGGCTGGTACTTTCAGTCTCATGATTAACGTACTTTAACAGTTGATCAAATTTAACAGAGATCTTTTGAGGACTTTCATCATTAATTATGATTAAGTATGATTAAAATGTGGACGTGGTGCTGTAAGAGTTAACGGACCTTTAGACCCCTGATTAATGCACAAATCAAGGTTTAGTAACCTCACATTTTGGTTTCTCTGTCATTCTACTTTTATTTTTAATTGAAATTGTGAAATGGATCTCGAAGAGTTAAATGAAATTTTCGATGATAATGATGAAAATATCATAGATTTTTTAATGAATATGAGGACATATATAGTTCAAGAAAGAAAAGATTATTTTGTTGATTTGGATGATAAAGAGTTTTTCCGTCTGATTAATTTCCGAATGAAAGTACCAGCCCTTAATGTCAACTTTAGCTCCTAGGATTAAAAGTGAATACTTGTGTTCCTACGATATCACTTTTTTTCTCAGTAAGGAAAATGTCAATTTAAAAGATTCCTGACAGACAAAAGGGCACAGTTTTGTGACGATTTTGTGATAAGACTATCATCATTTTTTTTTCTCAGCGCGCAACTATGCCATTTTTTGACTGTCAGGAGTGTCTAAGGGTACGTTTACATCTGACACTTGCATTCCGATATATGTATCAAGCATCAGATATATATCGCTAGTGACTGTTTACATTACAGACAAAAGTTACTATATATTTATATCATGGAGATGTGTATGACACTTCTCGTCGCTATATGTGTACGAACCGTTTATACCTATGTTTTAAGTAAATACACTTGTGTCATACACATCAATTCATAGTAGAAAGACAAAGTTCAGTCGTGTCATGATGAGTATCGAAACAAAAAATTGCTACCCGTGTGATTGCCCTGGATATGTTACTTAAGAAAAAAAAACGTTCGGGGTAGTTTTAGGAATGAATTTTGAAACGTGATGAATTAGATGTCTATAAATTAGTTAATCTCAGAACTAAGTGGCGAGAATCCGCAACAATTCTCAAATTATTTGAGGATGGCACCAAATCAATTTGAAAAGCTTGTTTGAAAAATAAGTAAGGAAGGTACCAAATTCAGAAAAACTATTAGCGTAGCAGAAAAAGATTAGTTGTATCTACCTATACCCAGTTAAAAACACTGATAATGTAGATATATACAGGGTATCTCACAATAAGCGTGCATTAGACGTATTTAGGAAACGATAGAAATCTGAATTTTCGTTTCTAGGAGTTTTCAATACTGCTAAGTTGAAATATAATATTTACAGTAACGTGGCGATAGTACCGGAAGTAGACGTCAATTCGTTAACTTTATACGAAAAATAGTATTTTTATTTCATTTTGAGATTCTACGTGCAATTTTAAATCAACTTTATTAAATATACCATATGTCCAAGCTCAATAGTTATTGAATTATTTCGATTCCTTAATTTGTCTTTTATTTTCATTATTCAGTCTCCCAGGTAATTAACAACTTAAAAAGTAATAATTTTGTGAGTGAAATGACAGAATTGTATGTAGAATCTGAAAATTAAATAAAAAAATACTTGTTCCATTCAAAATAAGCGAGTTGACGTATAATGAAAATATGTTGCATCAATTCATCAGTGTTGAAACGAAAACAAAATCCTCTAAAAAAGAAATTTCAGATTTCTATCATTTACGGTTTCCTAAATACGTTTAATGCACACTTGTTGTGATACTTCCTGTATATACATGTCTAGTTTTATTTGTGTACAAAGTTATATAAATTGTATTCTTCAAGATAATCTAACAAATATTTTTTTTTGTTTTCAATGTCTTCAAAATTCGCTTCTTCTGATCCTACCATGGTTTTTAAGATGGCGATGCAAGGTCTGCTATAATTTTTTTATACCTTTGAATTTCAATAAAAACGTTTAGCAATTTTTTTATTTAAATTTTTTTGTTAATCAGGTGGATCCCTCAAAATGTAGTATGTGAAATTTGAATAAAAACTATACATAGTGTTTTCTTCTACACGAACTTAAAGTTTTATTCGTGCTTAAATCTGTAAAAATGGTTTTGTTCTAGATATTTCAACAAATATTTGTTTGTTTTAAATGACATCGAAAATCGCTTCTTTGGATCCTATTACGGATTTTTAGATGGCGACCGAAGGCATGCTATTTTTTTACACCTGCGAAATTCAATATAAATGCTCAGAGATATTTTTTGAATAAGTGGTGCAAAGCAGGACCCCTCAAACCCCTATGTGTGAATTTTTAGCAAAAACTATACATAATGTCTCTCTGACAGAAATTCTGCACTGTTTACATTAGGTATAATTTCCATTCGACATAAATATCGAGCAATTAATGTCAGATGTAAACGTACCGCAAGGTTAGCATTTTTCTTACACTTTCGATATCACGTTACAATAAATTTTGACAAAGAACTGGAGCGTTGTCGAAGATGTGATAAACTATAACTGTTTCGTTTAATTTAAAATCCTTTGACTGTGATTTCCATTTTAAACAACAGCTTTTAAATAGTTATATTCACACGTTGTGAATTTCAAGTAGAATGAGCTTCTGCTAATCTGGTTTAATTTAACAAATCCGTTCTTCGGACAAAGCCGCTATAAATTTACATAACCGTGTTCGAACTATAAAAAAGTAAATATTTTTTCAGAAATACCCGTCGTCCAAATTATGGCGACCGAAGAAGACGATGACGGATACAGAGAAGACCCAGACTCGCCCACGGCGGGAGGTAAGTAAGTGCGACATTAACCTTGTTCCATTCACATCTTGTTATTTTTTATAGTCGGCGTTATTTATCGCCTTTATCTTTCATTGTTAGGGGGGCTCTTTTTATTATATTCTAAATTTTGTTCAAGAATAAATTGCAGACAGTCATACGATACCTAATACATGACTCCGCAAGATAATGATCAGAGGATCTCACAGTCTCCACGACCACGGTTGTAATTAGAATAATATACAGGGTATAATGAGTGAACATAATCATGATCATGTCAATATATGAAATTGAAAATTTGGCAGTATCAATTCATAAAGTTTAGAGGCCTCTTTAAGTATATTGAAACTAATTTCGAAATAGTTTCCGTAGTAATAAACCGATTTTGAAGCGGCTTGCATCGCACTCTAAAAATGTTTTGTAAAATTTCAAAAGAAATTATTTATATTTACATAATATTTACCATATTATAATAATTTTACAGTTATCTCATGTAATTTTACAAACATTAAGAAAATTTGCAATATTAATTGAAATAATACCTAAACCATGTAATAGTCCTGTATGCACAGAATATATTGTAATAGTTCTATTTCACTTTGCAATTTTAACAGCAAATCGTGTAAATTTCTGTAAGTTTAACAAAAATTACCAATATTATGTATTTTTACAGAGGTAGTTACGGTTAAACACATTTCGATCCAGTAATGGTCGGTTTGTCTATGCAATCATGTGCGTTATAAATATTGTAGTATAGTTGAAATTAAAGTGGTACGCGACATTTCAAGTATGTATACGGTTTAGTTGTGCTGTAAAGTAGTGTAGGTTCTCTGAACGTGATTTAAAAAATTCAACATGTTTAAATGCATAATGTGTGGTACTGCCCGAAAATGCAACACACCTATATCAATATTGTCATAGAAATTTTCAAAAAAAAGATGTATTTTATGCTTTCTGCACCTTTCTACATGTTAAATATGTATTTGTTATATTCAATAAATATTACTACCTATTTGAAAAGATTGTTTATATACCTATCATTTTTGTTTTTCACTAACTTTTCTCATATATTGCACGCTTTAATAATGTCTATATTAATAGTGAAATAACACTTCTAACTTAGTATAACAATAGTAGTACGTAAAAAGACGAACACGATAATAAATCAACTGCAAAATGAAATTATTTTTCTTCTTGTTCCTATTAGTACAATGCCTCGCCCTACTAACTAATTCACATAGGTATTTAATGAACATTATTGATATTGATACCATAATACCTAGATTACTGGTGATTTAGATTACTGTGTCAATATTTTAGAAAATAAAAAAAAATCTAAATTTATTTTTCTTAACTTCTTAAAGTTCTTTTTATTTAGGTAAAGGAATATTTGCAAATTAACGTTTATAGAAATTTATCTTCAACATAATGCTGTTTAATTTTGGAATTATATACTTTATTTAATTACATTTGAGTTTTACGAAGAATTAGTTAATTTACACAGTATATAGGTAGGACTTCATTTCCATGGTAAAAATATATGTATCTAAAATTTTTACATATGATGAATGATACATAATTCAATTCTAATTTTACAAAGAATTAGCAGATTTATATGTTATATACGAGTGTACGTAGCTCCCATGATAAAGATACATATAATTTTTTATTACATTGAAATTTTGCAGAGCATTAGTATAACTTCTCAAATCGTAAGTAAAATATCGTGCTACCTAAGGGCATAAGAAAGCCAATGATAATTATGGTAAATTTACATAAATCATTTTTGGTGCAGTTTTTTTAAACAAAAATCTGGTTTATTAGATACCCAAAATCGTATTTTTGGTGAACAGGTTTAAAACGTAAAGAGAACAAAATAAATTGGCATCGGCGAATTATTATTTTATATGCACTCCGTTTCTGAAAATAATTGATAACTTTATAAATTTGGAACTAAGAAAGTGCATTTTAAGTTAAAGTAACCGCTTACGTCCAGATAGACTCAGGCGTTAAGAGATAAGAGGTAGGCAAAGATGGAAGATGTAATGGCGGAATAATATAAAAGTTTATTTTGAAATTGAACTCTGGTGATTAGACTGATTCATCTCTAGCCCATAATGAAAAAATAATCTTGTTTTTTTTTCGATCTAACCGAGTCTTTATCTGGAAAACAATTTTACAGTCTTAATTTTGAATAATATATTTTGCTTTATTGAGCATAACTAAAACTAGTTTCAGATCGTATTTCAATAAAAAAAATAATTTGCAGCTTTTGTTAAAATCGTGTTACAGTGTTTATTTTTGATAAAATATTGTAACTAACGAACACATATGTTAATGATTCTATTTTGTTAATAATGACTCTCCAAGATTTATACATTGTATGATTCGATTAATCGATACGAATCGATTTTTTTGAGGAATCGAAAATCGATCTGTTATTTTGCGTATAGCAAGAATACTGCATCTCCCTCTCATTGAGGGGTTGTAACTTCCAATGTTTTAAATTCTGAACACTAGATTATGCATGAAAGTACCCTTAATTATTGAAATTTTATTACATTTTAAAATATTCGCATCATATATTGACTCACCTTGTATAGTTATTGAAGGAGTATTTCGAAAGTATTTTGAAACTTACAAAATTATTAATCATCTACACCACTATTCCTATACATATTATTTTTTTTTTATAAAATTTATATTTTATTTTATTTTTGTAGATATAAATTTATCAAATGATGTTATATAAAAACTATTTAATTAAAAAGAACAGTAATAAAAAAAATGATAAAGAAACATTAGAAGTAAAATATAAATTTGCGAAATAAGCGTATATACAGGGTGCAATTTTAAATGAGAGTCATATCTAAGAGGCTAATTTTGATATTTGAAACAACACATATTATAATTCCGTCGTGAAAGCTGAATTTCTTTTTAACCTTATTTTTGTAATATTCATACCCCGGCTAGTATCAGTCAAAAACTACATAAATTAAATTGCACATATATTTTAAACCAATAAACAGAAAACTAAAATAAATGTAGGAAGTACAGTAAATCTGTGACATATTCCACCATTCTAATTTCGTCGAATTAAAGTTGTCTGTTTGTTTTTTGCCTATCTGCCACCCTGTGAACATACCGTAACAGGCGTTCTTCTAAACTAAGTCAATGCCAGGGAGGAGACAACTACTCTACAGGCTAATGCCCCGACCAGCATTAAATTACACCTGAAAACTTAAGCGGGGCTTTCATAGTACCCACAGTATAATGGGTCGCGCTCTGCTTCTGGCCATGTCTAGGCTCAACCCAGTGACGACCAGGTTTAGACACTTAGATTTCGCACACAGCGTTCTTATACAATTATTCGGGCATGGTCTAATATCAGCAGAGACGATTTTAAGAACAGTTCATAACACAAATTCAAGTATTTATTCAATTTTTGAAAAAATCATTTTAGGTTAGTATTCTGAGAAGCATCTACTTTTACCCATAAAAAACTGACCTCTCATTTAAAGTTATACCCTATATGAGTTGAAAATTTTACATACATTTCAATGTAATTTTCTATTTTCAGTATTGATCCATACTTTCTATACTTTTTCGATTTATTTTTTTTTATTATCGTTCTATATCTTCATTTTAAAAATCAATATATTTTTTGTTTAGGCATGCCATAAATACATAATTGGCAATTAATTCATTAAATAATTATATTTCCTTGGTCATAATCAAATCTGTTTATAGTAAATAAGTTTAAATTAAAATCATCAATCAAATGTGACCTTTTCCATAAGCCTGCAACATGTTACAGCTATATAATTAAATATTATAATCACTTGTGCAAGATTTTAATATCAGTTATAATATACCTACAAATGTGTGAGTATTTGTTTATATGTATAACAGTTTTTCTCTTTTTATGTCACTATCTGTTTAGTACTGTTTACCAGTTGATGAAGTATTTAGTACCATCAGCGCATATATTTTCTAAACTATTGTTATCATATTTATTTTGATAAACAAATTTATTACAGTGATATCCAAACGTATTAATTACTTTTATATGATAGCTAACAAATTAATTAGAGGAAGCTAAGAGAAAACACAAACCAATCTGAATATAAAAGTATATAATGAGTTGAAAATATTTCGTTTATATTGTTTCATAAAGAAATCTTGACCTCATTAAGAAAATAATGATGGGGGTCCTTATTTTTGTATGTTGATTTTCATTTAATTGAATTAGGTAAGAGGTGATATACAGCAAGAGTTTCTTACAAAATATCATAATACGTTGATTGTTCAAGTATCCAGTTAATTAATGAACTAATTAGTGGACGAAATTTTGTAGAAATAAAAGATTCTTTACTGTTGCGAAACACCGAACGCATTGTGTTCACTCTGAAACAGCCCTCAGAGTGATTCCTATTCGTAGGTACTGATTAACGTAAAAATATTGTGACGTTTTAAAAACCTGTGTATTAATTTTTTGTGTACGCATCCAAAATAGTAACTTTAGAGACTAAAAACAATCCGCAAATCAGCTTTTAGTACTTAGTCACCATCGAAACACATTATTCCGTTTACTGAAATATCAAAAAGTGTAGACTACTGAACGAAACTTAATTAAAACACAAAATATACAAACCTCTTCTTATCTATAAATTATATTTATTTTAATACATAAAAATTTTATTTTGTGGCATACTTGAAGCTATTGTCGGAAAATGACCAGGTAGTTGCTTCCATTATACAGTATGCGCCAAAAGTATGGAATAAATTCAATAAAAACGAAACAATTATTTTTGGGGAAAAATCCTCGAACAGGTCGATTTTTAATTTAAAAAATACTTATTTTAGCGTAAAATGTGATTTTCAAATGTCATTTGTTTTCGAGTAATGACGTCATCGATTTTTTTTTAAATTGTAACACCATATTTTTTTTCTTGATTCTGAAAGATCGTTTAATTCTCTATCAGACAGTACTAAAATTTTGCCCTCTTACATGGGAAAGTTTTCGAGTAAATGACGATTGAATGTTAGAAAACGTAAATTTTATCCATAAAAAAGTAACAATTCTGAGGTATGTAAAATAAAATACAATTGATTAAATTTTATACTTAAATTAAATGTTCGAATTGCCATCCACCAACTTCTTGACAATGCGCAAGTCTGTGAAGAAATGTGATTTTGAAGTTCTTCTAAATTACGTGGTTTATTAATGTACACTTTTGACTTCAAGCATCCCCATAAAAAATAGTCAAGAGGTGTAAGATCTGGCGATCTTGCAGGCCATTCTATCGGTCCGCGTCTGCCGATCCACCTCCCAGGAAAACATTTGTCCAAAAAATCTCGTACAGGGCGCGCATAATGCGGAGTGCACCGTCTTGCTGAAACCATATGGTATCGTCAGGAATGTCAGGGTCATTATCGTTAGGAAAAATTACTGCAAGGGCTGGAACAAGGTCATTTTCTAGAAACTCTAAATATCTTTGTCCTATAAGGGTTCCTTCAAAGAAGAAAGGCCCTACTATTCTGTCGTCAACTATTCCAGCCCACACATTTAATTTCTGGGGGTGTTGGGTATGTGCAACTGCCATCCAATGAGGATTTTCCCGACTCGAATATCTGCAAGTTTGACGGTTTACTGTACCATTCAGACAAAATGTGGCCTCATCTGAAAAAAGTATTTATGATGATTATCCACCATACTTATCAAAATGTTTTGTTTCTGATTTTCATTAATGCTTGGACGTCCAGGTTTTGGAATATTTACAATATTGCCAATTTCTCTAAATTTAGACTCTACCTTACTGACTGTTGATTGGCTGATAGGGCGATCTGGATATTTTTCGTTAAATAAATCGCAAACTTCCTGCTGAGTTCTAGTCATATTCCCGCATCCGATAAGAATTAAAATTTCAGTTCTTTGAGTAACAGTTAAATGTGCCATAATACTTTAAATTGAATAATAATTTCTATGTCGCTTACAATACTTATTAGAAAGTCGGTGTGACAATGACACTTTGCAAAGATTTTCACCTACGTGATCCATAAAAGAACTATGCAATTCGAAAAACTAAACTTGATAACGTTTTTGCTTTATTTTAATTGATTTATGTTTTCTAATCGTTATTTACTCGAAAACTTTCCTATGTAAGGGCAAAATTTTAGTACTGTCTGATAGAGAATTAAACGATCTTTCAGAATCAAGGAAAAAAATATAGTGTTGCCATTTAAAAAAAAATCGATGACGTCATTACTCGAAAACAAATGACATTTAAAAATTGCATTTTACGCTAAAATATGTATTTTTTAAATTAAAAATCGACCTGTTCGAGGATTTTTCCCAAAAAATAATTGTTTCGTTTTTACTGAATTTATTCCATACTTTTGGCGCAAACTGTATGTGTTAGTTATCGGAAGAGACTGAGACTATAGTTAGCGACCGAAAATCTAGAGACTAATCGCTAGATAGAATTTGAAGGCAATCAGATATAAAAAATATAAAAAATGACAAAAATAATTGTTTTACATAACCATCCATTATATTTAGTAGAAACAGTGATATGACAGTTTTTACCAATTTCGAGGCGTAGATAATAAAAATGATAAGAATTATTTCCAAATTTAAAGTTTTTCTCTTGGATTATCAATTACCCAAGGTCGAAAATAATAGAGGGTGACTATTTCACAACACAGATATAAGTACCGAAGGTAAGGGTGGCATGATTACCTAAGCTTGCCACTTGAGAAGAGTTCAAAGCACACAAAATTATCAAGTTGATGTCGACTGAACCTAGCATATAAACAATTTACTTTAAATGTGCCCCCTATGCCATCCTCTCTACAAATGAGAATGCCGACGGCGATTACCCACCACCACCCACTTACATCTGCCTGATGCGCAGATATCACATTTTGTTTTAATTATTTATGGTGCGAAAATCTCAACTTTTGATAAATTTTGCGAAATAGTAAAACACTACAAATATTATTGCTACTTTCATTGTTATGTGGTGTTAATAAATTTGCTTTGAGCCATGGCAGTTTCATGATGAAAATGATAGAAAATGTTGCATCCATGTTTCGTCTGATTCTGATTTTTTAATATTTATTTTAAATAGCTTCTTCGCGATATCACTATTTCGTTTTTTATTTCTATCAGGATACTCTTTTCAGTTTTATCCTGTAAAATATAGCAATCCATTTTTTTTTTTTGTTGAAAACTTATTTTAAAAATACCATATTCCTTCTGCGAGTTTTCATTATTTTCCGTTTCGCAGTTGTACTTCTTTACCAATTTTTTATTTGCACTATACATATATGCTACTCACGTACCTTTTTGTTTATGAAATATATATTTCAACATCACTTACACTCATATTTTGACCATGCGCCCTAATCTGTTCATACATGTCATCATTCCGATATTCCTCACTTGTTAAATTAGGTTGGTTGAGAATACGATGTAGAGCTTGAATTATTTTTCCTTCCTAAGAACACAAAATCACCAATAAAATTAATTACATTCATAATTAAATTACCGAAAAGATATACTCGAAATTTTGCTCGCCCGAACGATATACCCGCCCATGATAGCGCTGGAAATTGAACAGGTGGATCCGTCAATTCGCCACAGCCAATTGAAAACTGCGGAGCATGCGTACCTACTTACTGTAGCAGAAGCTGTGTAATCGGGTAGGCCCTCAGAAATATGCGACCCACAATTTTATAGTAAAAATATATGGGCTGCATGTATGTTTCTTTGTGTCGACTGCTATAAATTGTGAGCAGGTCACTCTCTAGATTTTCGGCCGTCTAATATAGTATCTACATGCTTCTCGACATAGTTTTCTATATACAGCTTTCAGCAACTGATGAAGATCGTCATCCATCGTGACATTTTAGAGTTACCAATTCAGCAGCCGCATTGACAACAAGGGTAGTAGACGTTCAATGTCCAATGTATATAGCTCTGGGTTGAGCAATTTCAGATACTTTGCAATTGCAGGCATTTTGCTAAACGTGACACCAGACCACCTAAGCCCTCTAGAACACTCGAAAAAAATAATTATATGGTACGTTTGGCGAAGATGAACCTATTTACTGTACAATTTCAGATAATTAACAGCCTCTACAGCTACGGAAAATATTCTCTTCCAACTAGTCTTGGTATCAGAGAGCATAATTATTATGGAATCATCATTTTCGATAATGTTAGGACACCTGTAGAGAATGCAATTATTCTCTTGTGCATGTTTCGCAAACAACAATAATAAGAGCTACCTTCTTCATCATTAGATAAGTTTCGTCGTCAACCTCTTTCAGAAACCTCCTCTCTTAAACACTTTCGATTTCTTGGGTTTATACCCAGCAGAATTACGCTTCAGAGAAGCTGTCACCTTCGCATACGTCTGAATATTTACATTTTCTTTTGTATAGGGTTCAGCATTCAGTACTTTGAAGTAACTTTCAAGATTGTTCATAAAGAATGCATCTTTATTTACAACATTTACGTCATTTATCTGCACCATACTTTGACTAGGTCGTATTCTCTTTCATCACTTTTACTGGAAGTAGCTTTTGTTTTATTTCTTTGTGATATCAATTGCAGTTCAAAATTCGTTTTTCGCATATTATTTTAAAAAATTGACAATATTACGCATAATAATTATGTGAAATCCTTTTTGTGTGTAACATTTTCAAGATCGCATCGTTGATAAACAAATAATTGCTGATAACGTCTCTTATCTGGTTGCTATTTTCGGGCACTATACAGTTTCTATGTTATCCAAGAATATGTTTGACAATTCCTATCATATTTAATAAACGAAAAAAGAGCAATTGGGCGATAACATTTCACATATTTTAAATTTGTATGGCTTATGCAAAAAATAAAATTGTATGCAACTCTCCTTAAATGGAGTTTCATCGGACTCACCTGATGTTGCTGAGTCGGCTCTTCTTCCGTAAACATCAGACTCGTCCACTAAAGGTCTATTTTAAAGACTTGTTACGTATCTAGCAATCATGTATTTAAAATTAAGAAGCTGGAAACAAAATAATTCATCCGTTTTAATACATTTCCAACATTGTTCAGGCTCAGGCCCTTCTTAATAAATTCAAATATTGTTTTTTTTTCTCTGATCTGCAATAGATGGCGTACTATATACGGTTTATGAAATACAATTGTTCATTTTTATTTTGCTTGGAATGTGTGTAATGTATGAAATAAGACAGAATGATCTTTTTGGTCAAGTAGTTAAAATACAGTCGTTAAGTGGGCAAAAGCAGTGTGTTGAATGTCATGGCTTTAAAACGCTTTACAATGTTTGTGCTACATCTGGTGTACCCCAAGGATCTATCCTTGGGCCACTACTCTTTATACTTTTCATTAATGACGTGGTCTCTGACCTCAATATTTCCTATATTCGTTACGCAAATGACGTAAACGTTTTTTGTGCAAATAGTGCTGAGATAATTAGGTAAATCTCCAGAATAACGTCAGTAGAATGTAATCTCCCGTTTAATGTCTCAAAATGCAATGTAATTACTATTTCAAGGAAAATATCTTCATCGTTATACAATTATAATTTAGATAATGTCGTACGTAAAAAAATGGTGTTGTAGTATTTTCATCCCTTACATAATCTGGGGTGCTGTAGCCTCTAACGTCGTTGGAATGCAGGCCATTCCAAATACTGTAATCCGATTGTAGTATTAACGTTTTTACGATAATGTTTACATTATTTTTTCAAGTGGCAAAAATGGAATACGTGAATAACAATTCGAAGTTGATGAATATCGTTTTAACTAATTGCAGCAGATCTTAAGATAAGATTTTTTGTTACGTATTTAATTTATTATACAGGATGATTCAGAAATTATCTAAAAAATATTTTTTAATGTATATAGGACTCCTACAAATACAATTTTGTAAAAATAATATCAAAATGTTCAAATATGATTTAAATATAAACTTCCGCACGGCACTGGAAACTGGCCATTATAAAACCTGATAAGGGGTATGACAAAAAAATGAAAAAAATTCCCAATGAAAGAAATAAACTATTTTAATGCAGCAAATTCAACTGCTTTTGCCACTATTGTTGTTAATTATTAATAGAATTAATTTGTAAGTTATTATTTAAAGTCGTAAAGGAGAAAGTGCCGGCCATGGTACCAGACTCCTCATCCAATCCCCTGGTATTAGTGCTTGGTCACGCTGTATATGGTACGGATATAATTGAGCCTCGTGTATGGCACGCCACTCTGTTGCAATATACCCTAGATGCTCTGGACCTTCATCTCTTCTACGATTCGGTTGCAAATTTCCCGCGTCACGCCAGCATTTACACTACACGTGCACTCACTGCACACCGTTGTAAAAGTAGTTGTATTTGGCACATGTTTACCAGGAAATCGTTATGCTAAAGCATTTTGATTTCACCATAAATTAAAACAATTGCGAGTAGCTATACACTGTAAAAAAATAATTACACATTTTAACACAAAAGAACACAATACTGTGTTAATCGAGGTCCACACGGAATTCTGTATATTTTTACACATTTCTCTGTATTTAGCAGTGTGTTAAAGGTTTAACACAATCCACTGTGTTAATATAACAAATGTCATGTGTAACTTTTACACATTTCTGTGTTATTTATATCATTGAAGGTGTAGGCTTTACACATTAACATGTTAATTTTATTGTATAATAGATATTGATCTGGAATACTCACCTATCTTTTTAATTTGTTAATTATGTTTTTGTTTACTTTCGGAATAATTTAT
Organism: Monochamus alternatus; assembly: GCA_037114965.1. Taxonomy (NCBI): domain Eukaryota; kingdom Metazoa; phylum Arthropoda; class Insecta; order Coleoptera; family Cerambycidae; genus Monochamus; species Monochamus alternatus. The sequence goes on along the minus strand of CM073426.1, from coordinate 26,925,929 downwards.
ATATGACCCAGAGAAATAATTTTTAATAAATATAATTTTTGAAATACTTTTATTTTCACATTTTCTAGAGGTTCTGCCTATCGTCGAGAATGCATTGAATATAGCCTGTAATGTTCTATTAAACGAATATATGTATTAAAAATTATAATTTCAAAAGCAAACAGGAACATAATTAACAAGGTAGGTGAGCTTCCGTATCAATATAAAGAATGTTCTGAATTATGGTGTAATTATAAAATAAAAGATATTTTACTTTTTATGATTTTTATTAAAAAAATAAAATTGTGTTCAAACAAAATATGTATGTATTAAAATTAACAGTGTAATAGTACATATTCTAATAAGGGACTAATAATATTCTAGTAAATCATAAACAATGAAACAACAAATAAAGATGTATTTAGGCACTACATAGGAGTTTACGAAAATTAACTGGTAGTGATCTGAATATATAATTTTCTTTCTCTAAAGTTACAAAAAAAGTTAGATTACAGAGTTATCTAAAACGTCAGAGTAAACTCCTAATATTTTTAATAGTTATTTTTTAATTAGTTTTAGCCTTATTACAATAATTATCAATAATATTTGTTATAGTTAGTAAGTACTTACCATATTCCTTGATTAAACCTCATTTTAAATTTAAATATCCTCCATTTGAACACAGTGAACGAGAGGTAACTGTACACAACACCGCTACATGACCAATATGGTGTAGTGACGTGTGTTGGATCAGCTGATACACTGCAGCTGCGCAGTTGTACTCAACCAGTCAGGAGTAGGGATATAGAACACAATTAAGTTATGTGCGTGTTAAGTTTACACAAAATGGTGTACTTTTAACACACAACTGGCAAATATTACACAAATTCAGTATATTTTATTATAATACTAGTAATTTCAACATATTTTGTGTAAAATATACAAAAAAGCCATAGTGTGTGAAACTATTAACACGGAATTTTTACACATCCTAAATTACACACTGGAAAATCTCGCTTACACAGCAACTTTTTTTTCAGTGTACGTTATAAGCCATTTTTGATATTTGAAAACCTAATGTTAATACTTGCATCACAAAAAAGTTAATACGATAACTAATCGGATATTTAAATCGCCTGGCTAGAGAGTACAGTAGCCCAACGATGTAAAGGTTGAAAGTACTAGAACTCCAATAATTTGTTCTCAGAAACTATTCTATACTAAGGATTTTATAAAGAAATGTTTTACGATATTGACTCCATATTTCATGACGCATCTATTTTTTCAGATAAGTTCTGAATCAACCTGTATAAAAATACAGTCCATATTGTCGCTTTCAAACAAAAATTATTTATTTTGTAGGGGCTAAAGTTATAGATAATTTTTTTTCTTCTAAAACGCTCTGATATTTATTAACCAACACGCGATATTCACAGCATTTGATCCCGACGAACCTTTTTATTAAATTTTGCCGGTAGACTGCGTGCATTATACATGAGCAATTAGATCAGTTTAATCAAAAACCGATGTGGGTATAAAGTTTTCGGAAGTAATATAGAATGCAGAAAACTTGGAAAACTTATAATTGAACGAATGCCGATTGTTTACGTTTCCTCCGATATGACAGGAGGGAAGTTTTTGGTAAATTTTAATAAGGCGGACCTCTTCCGTGGAGTTTTAAAGTTTCCGTGGGATAAAGGCGCATCGATGCAGTCGATTTACCGGATTATGGGAAGAAAGAAATTCCGGCAGTTTATTAAGAGAAAATTCCAAGAGCTTATTTGAAGGATCAACACAAAGCCGTTGTAAAAATTGCTGTGTTAGTAAAAACGTTTTCTAGATTTTCAAAATATTGATTTAATATTTCTTATATTAGTTTATATACTATTGAAAATAAATCTCAGTTTGGGTACTTTAGGAAACATTAAATTATAATAAAACATATTGGTTAAGAAATAAGTGTACAATTAAAATAAACCACGATTATGTAGGAAGAAGAATTCGATGTGATTGCTAGTTTTGGCGGATGCGCCAATATTTCTCGCCGTAAAATGAGCAAATTTGTGGTCTCTTATAGGTACTGAAATCTCGAAAAATAAAACACCTAGAGCAAAAGTAATATCAAAAATAAAATTATTGATATTTTGTTTATACACTTTTACTATTTAAACGCTCCTAAATAATATAATAACTTTTAAAATGCATTTGTATGACACACATTACTTCGCTATTCTAACCCCACATTTTAACAATTATTTTCACATAATTATAAACATAAGTGAACAATCTTATATGCAGAACTATGTAAGTTTATGTTATAATAATGTTTACATCTATAGCTGAATTAAAAAAAAAAACACGTTTCCTCCATTTCAGTACCTAAAAGTTTGTTGGATAGATCGCTTTCTGACGTTGTAGTTATATTGATTTTACTTCGGTACCTTTGAATATTCGCAGGTGGCATGAGATAACATTACTGTTATTTGCTACACTCTATATTATTCAGTTCTTAAATGTCTAAAATGAGTTGTATTTGTAAAGTAATAGCTCTCATCACTCGGCGGCAGCAACGACAGACATAGGCTGGTTTCGGACTTATTAGTACTCATCAGTGTGCCATACGCGACTGCCGACGAGTGATCCAACTATTATGAAGTCTATCTACGCATGTAATGAATATATAAGTTCAAGACTAAGCTTAGGGATATGAGTGGTATCGGATTCGGCCTGTTCAGCAATACACTACTCATAACCTTAGGCTTTTAGAGTTGCATAATGGCTTTATATCTCACTTATATTTATAGAGAACTTCTCTCTTTTTCTACATTAACGTCTTGACATAATATATTAAGTTTATTGGAATATGAAAAATGTGACGCTTTGGTCAGTAGTACAGAAATAAAACAGAATGGAAGTAAATATTAAATTAAAAATTTTAATAAACCTAATTTGAAAACGACGACGAATAATCGTAAAAAATCATTTCTATCCTTTCCAAACGTTGATGTAGACGAATTCTCTACATTTTTTTTACTCTTCTCAATCACCTAAATCTCTATCTCTTATTCTAATCGCGAGGATTAGTCAAGAAGTAGGAGATTTGTGAGGGAGAGGAGGTGGCATATTAATATCATGCAATGAGGGAAACCTGGAAAACCTTATCAATTAAGAGGGTGGTCAAATGTCGACCGGTATCAATCTGTCACATTGACCTAAACGTCCCTCCACTCTACCATATCTGCAGAGAAGGTGCTAATCCTCTCCACAAGTATGTAATAATGTAATAAATATATCAAAATTCTTATAGGACTTGATTGATATGTATAGATTCACTGGAGGAAATCAGTTTATAAAAAACATTGACCCAAGCCAACATTCTTGCACCCTGCTGCTGAATTGAAGAAAAATATTTACAGTGACGTGGCACTTTCCATAAAACCGGACGTAGACGTCAATTCGTTTATTTTAAATGGAATATATTTTTGTATCTTTGTTAAATATGCTTATGTCTAAATTTATCAGATTTTTAATTATTTCGTTTCGAAACCGATATTGTCTGATGGGTTGCCCACGAATAACTGCTCTAGCTGTTGCTAGAGGTTTTCCAGGTGTAATTCAATGCTGGTCGGGGCATTACTCCTAGAATTCAATGTTTGCAAGTGTTCTCTTCATTTCCGAGTAGATATTTTACAGAAAAAAATAGTTTATGATAACTTTAGTAATATTTAGCAAATCAAAGGATCTTAACTGAAAATTTGTTAAATTCTATAGTTTATTAAAATCCTTGCAAATAATAATATAACAACAACATATAACTTTACATTTGTTATTCTTGTGTTTGAGTTACCGTGTTTACTTCAATATACTTCATTTCTTTCCAGCCGGCCAGCGGTAGTACTACAACTTTAACGACGTTTCCTAGTAAATTAACCCTTAAATGAAAAAAGTTAAGTATTTTTTTTTTTTTGTTGTGCATAGAGAAACTGTGCTTCGAATTCGCTGGAAAATAAATAAATATGCATGTATTAAAATATATTGTGGAAAAAATTAAAAGACTGTCTAAGTTCAACAGCAATTTTTTTTGCTGTAAATACATTTTAATAATAGTAATAGGTCTTTATTTATCTACACAATAGTTACAAAAAAAAATATATATAATAATATATATATATATATATATATATATATATATATATATATATATATATATATATATATATATATATATTAGTTCGAGAAATAGCCGAAGATCATATTAACCTCCCACAAGGGAAAGTTCCCTGTTTTTTATCTTAAGCCAATATTTATAATATGACATTACAACTAAAATAATGACAGCAAATTAATAAATGTGAATTAAACATGAATTTAACAGAGAGTAGATGGAGGATAATTCATAGTCAAAGGTAACTACAAAAAGAGTGACTATTTTACTGTCTGTAAAAGAGATCATGTTTAACTTTAAACTTAAAACGAATAACTGATATTTTTTTTATTTCTAGTAATTTGAAAAGAAAAGGAACATTTAAATTGTTGAGTTCTATGTTTAGGTGGTGTCAACCTACCTTTAAACTTTATGTTTATATTGTGAACATCAGTCCTATAAGTTATTTTAGAATAAAGGTAAGTAGGTTCTTTGTAAGTTATAATTTTATGATATAGGGAAGCAGAAAGCAATAACCGTCTATTGGACATATTGAGCCAACCCACCTCCTTCAATTTATGGGAAAAATGTTCAAATTTTCTTAATCCATAAATGAGCCTCATACAGGCATTTTGAACAACTTGAATACGCCTGATGTCATCAGAGCACATACAAGAGCCATAAATGGTGTCCCCAAAGTTAAATCTAACTAATACTAAGGATTCAGTCAGAACAATTTTAGCATTCTGAATTACTCTGTATATTGTGTATTACTTAAGGTAAAAACATATATATATATATATATATATATATATATATATATATATATATATATATATATATATATATATATATATATATATATAAAGCTGTTTACAGGCCTTTTAGGCCCAGAGCTGTGTTATTCTCCTCCATTCCATTCTGTCCTTCGCCTTTCTTTTCCAATCCGTTACATTTTTCTCCCTTAGATCTATTGCCTCTGCCTCTCTCCATCGCTTCCTCGGTCTACCTCTTTTTTTCTTGTAGTTAGGTTTACTCCCTACTATTTTCTTAACTGCCCTTTCATCTTCCATACGTTCTAGATGTCCTAGCCACTGCACTCTTCTGGCTCTTACAATTTCGTCTATTGTTGGTGCCTGGTACATTGCATATATTTCCTCATTATTTCTCCTTACATAGCCTTCCTCCGTCTTCTTACCCCCTAGAATTCTCCTTAAGATTTTCCTTTACCACCTTTAAAGGTTTTCTCTTGACTTCTTATTGAGAACCCAGGTTTCACTACCATACAGCGCTGTCGGTCTCAAAATTATTTTATACATTCTGAATTTTACTCCTCTGGACAAATTTTTTGATTTCAATAAGTGGTTGACTGCTGCCGAACTTCTGTTTGCTTTTATTATTCTCCTATTTATTTATTGTTCCTCATCACAGTTAGCTGTTATTAGCGCCCACAAATATACATATTCTTGAACTTCCTCAAACTCCATCTCTCCATGCTCTGTTCTCAATTTAAAATTGGTATCCTTATTTTGTTCTCCTATTCTCAAAAGCTTACTTTTCTCTTGATTTATCTGCAATCCCACTTTACGTGCTTCCTTCACAAGTTTTCTCGTTACTTCTTCTAATTCCCTACTATCTCTAGCAATAATAGCCACGTCATCTGCATAACTTACAATTTGATGACTTTTAAGCAATATGTGTCCTTCTCTGTTCAACTGACTATCTCTTATGACCTTTTTTAGTACTAAATTAAAAAGAAGCGTTGAGAGTGGGTCTCCTTGTCTCAGTCCTGTATCAATAGTAAAGCCTTCCGAACATTCACCTTTTATTCGTACTTTGGGTAAAAACATATCGTATGAAAATAAAATACGAGCCTGGAACGTATAAATGACTCGTGGGCGTCAAAAAAGTAAATATTTTCTTTAGCATTCCTATAAATGTATTCCTAAATAAAAAAGGAATAATTAAGCCCGCCTAAAATATTTCAAGGTCACTCTTTGAACATAAATCTTGGTATTCAATATAGCCCGTCGCATATTACAATGGAAATGGAAGAAATTCGTTCCGCACAACCCAAGAAAAATAAATTGCGTTCTGCAACGCGAATATATTACGGCCCTACATGATGCGGGTGTGTACACGTATGCAAATCAAAATTCTTTTCATAACGGCGAATTTGAAATCTCATTCATCATCCAGCGACTGTTTTTATGGCGTAGGTACGGCACAGCGTTCCGACATATTCGAGGCAGGAAACAATATGAACTTGAAATATAAAATGAAAGTGAAGGTGTTCGGAATGTAGACTGGAGGAAGATGAATTTAGCGTTTTTAACAGCCGCATTTAATATTTGAATAAGTCTGTCGACTCTTGAGCAAGAATAATTTAAAGATGAAGTCAGAGTCAAAAATATTTTATTCTTATAAGACATTATAAGTACAATGTATAAGAAAAGTCAAACAAAATTGCAAACATTACAGCTAAATACAAACCGCACATTTATACACAAACATGAGTATACAGACATACATAGGTATACATATATAATATACAAAAAATGTATAATAAATCAATATAACAAACACACACACAAAAAAAAATAATATAGCACAAATTCATTTAAAGAAATCTGTGGTACTATAAAGACATTGTTCCGTCAAATATAATTTAAGTTCATGTTTAAACTTTTTTAAGGAATGAATTGTTTTTATGCAAACTGGGAGCTGATTAAAAATTTTGACTCCAATACGACTTGGCGCATTGTAAGTAATATTTACTCTGGAGAAAGGAAGATGTAAGTCCTCTTTAGTCCTAGTATTTTTATTTTGAATATTAGAATTTGAAAAAAATTGTGATCTATTATTAAAAACAAACAGGCATATTTCATAAATATACAAACCATATAAGGTAAGAAGTTTAAATTTTTTTAAAATATTTGCACATGAATGTGTGCTAGGGACTCCAGCAATGCAACGCAGTATCCTTTTTTGAGCTACAAAGACGTCACGAGAACGAGTAGAATCGCCCCAAAAAACAATGCCATATCTCAGACGACTTTCCACCTGGGCATAATATAATTTAAGTAAATGATTCTGGTCAAGAACGCGTTTAATGGAATAAAATAGATAACTGAGTGAAGCTAATTTAGATGATAAAAATTCACAATGTGCCTTCCAGTTCAAACATGAGTCCAAGTAAATGCCTAAAAATTTACAAGATGTATTATTTTGTACAACAAATTCAGTGCTGTCATCAACATTCAATATGATACTATCAATGTGTTTTTGTGCTGTGTGAAATCTGACGAGTTGTGTTTTGTCAGAGTTAAAATATAACGATAAATTGTTAAACCAATTAATTAAATTCGAAATAACAAGTTCACAACTATGTTTTAAATTAATGCACGATTTCTGATACTGACAGAGACGTATCATCTGCGTAAAGAACAAAGTTTGCTTCATCATTGAGATTAGTAATATTATTAATGTATAAGAGAAAAAGTACAGGGCCCAGAACGGAACCCTGGGGTACTCCTATATTTATGTCGACAGCATCTGACTTGTACGTATGTATGGTGTTCTTACTCTGATGGCTGATACTTACATACTGGCTCCGATCTTCAAGAAACGATGTTACCCAGTTCAGAGACTTACCTCTTACCCCGTTATTACTTAAAATGTGAATTATATTGTTATGATCGACACAGTCGAATGCCCTGCTGAGATCACAGAAAATCCCAACAGGGCACTCACCAGCATCAATGAATTGAATTAGCTGACCAATGAAACTATGAATTGCTGTGGTAGTAGAATTATTACGGCGAAAGCCGTGCTGATTTTCTGTTCAGATTTTAAACTTATCAATAAAATTCAATAGTCTGTCTAAGAAAGCATATTCAAAAATTTTAGAAATTGTTATAGGTCTGTAGTTATTTAATAGATGGGGATCAGATTTCTTAAAAATCGGGATAACTTTTCCAGTTTTAAGATGAGAAGAAAAAATTCCTTCTGAAAATGAAAGATTAACTAAATAAGTGATAGGTTCTATTATATGCATTTTTTATTTTTGAGTATGAGAATAAGCAAATTATAAAGCTCATCAGATGAGAAAGGTTTTAAAAACATTGTATTACAGTTAAATTTGACATTCTGTTGAGTACAGCCCTGATTTGTTATAGGAACTTGTAATTTTACCTTTAAGGGGGCTTTTTAAAATGAAAATTAAACAATGAAAACCTATTGTTATCAGTTATACAGACTAGTCACTTTTATTTCTGGTATTTCGGGTATTTCTGAAATAAGTTGGTATAGAATTTTTATGTAAAATTTAGGCCAACTCTGTCCAACTCTGTATAATGCACTAACCTAGGTTACTACTTCATTGCATTCTTTATCTTCGCCATCAAACGTTAAGGGCGCCGTATTCTTGAAATAGTATTTTTTACAAATGATAATTTTGGACATGTAAGAACTGAATAATATAAAGTTTAGCAAATAACAGCAATTTTATCTCATGTCACCTGCGAATATTCAAAGGTACCGAAATAAAACGCATATATAACGGTTAAAGCGGTCTAACCAACAAATTTTTAGGTACAGCAATCCTTCAAAATACATATATTTTTTTAATTCAACTATAGATGTAAATATTTTTACAACATAAACTTACATGGTTCAGCATATAAAATTGTTCACATTTATTTATAACCAGATATGTGGAAAATAATTGTTAAATTGTGGCGTTAGAATAGCAAAATAATTTTAAGGTCGCCGTATTTATCGCCGTAAAATGATCAAATTTGAGGTGTTCTTTAGGTACTGAAATCTCGAAAAATAAAACACGTAGAGCAAAAGTTATATCAAAAATAAAATTACTGATGTTTTGTTTATCTATCCACTTTTACTATTTAAACTCTCCTCAAATAATATAATAACTTTCAAAATGCATTTGTATGACGCACATTATTTCGCTGTTCTAACCTCACATTTTAACAATTGTTTTCACATACTTATAAACAAAACTGAACGATCTTATATGCAGAACTATGTAAGTTTATGTTATAACAGTGTTTAAATCTATAGTTGAATTTAAGAAAATATGTATTTTGAAAGATTTCAGTACCTAAAAATTTGCTGGATAGATCGCTTTCTGACGTTATATGTATATTGAATATTCGCCGGTGTAATAAGATAACATTCTTGTTATTTGCTAAATTCTATATTATTCAGTTCTTAAATCTCTAAAATTACTTGTATTTGTAGAAAACACTATTTCAAGAATACGGTGCCCTTTAAACTTATTATATTACTTGAGAAGAATTTAAATAGGAAAAGTGTATAAGCAAAACATCAAAAATTAATATTTTATTTTTGATATTACTTTTGTTCGTTTTATTTTACCTGTACCTAAGACACTATAAATTTGGTCATTTTATGTCAAGAAATACGGCGACTTTAAGCGGCATTTACATTTGACTGATAACTCATGACAACTTTGTATAAATACTTGGAAAGTACAAAACAATTAATAGACATAATAACATTTTTATAAACGTAAGACATGTTTAAAGTCGTTACCAATTGTCGGTCTGAATTACAACGCCCCTTCCATATTACGATGACGAAAGATTGTCATCATCCGAAGAAGGCGAATCATTCGACATTCAATCTACATCTCTCTGATATCCATGATATTATGTAAATATGTATCATGCACTTGTGAATATATATTTTTTCGAAGTATAACATGGAAATAACCTTATATGTATTTAAGTCGGCGCCTATGATAAGCATCGACTGAGATGGCTTAGATCGATAGATAAAACTTACTTCTGTCAACAATATCCACTACCATGCGGTCGTTGTTTTGCAGCATTTCTAAATGCAGAAACCACAAAAATTAACATTCTTATTAATACCTGATAGATAGGTAGGTAACAGTTAATCCAGTTAGCTCCACTATTTTGCATTCGTTTTTCATTATTTCGTTACAAACTAGCAAAACTACAACATTTTCATTCATTATAACCACTCACTACCGATAAAACACACTTCCTATAGGTACAGCTAAGATAAAATACCTATTTATTATAACAAAATCGAACGAAAGGAATAGATAATAAAAAACTTTTAATGTACCCGCTGCAGTCTTGTGCCATAACCTAGAAAACCAAACCGGCGAACTATATTGTGGGAAAGTATCTGCACCCAACACAAATTTCTTTATTTAATAACTATACAACGTTTAATAATTAAAAAGGCACTAAAAACTGAAGAAGAACACAAAACTACAACGTAAACACATGGTAAACACAGAAATTAAATTACGACTTGACTGAAAATTTTACGGTCGTGTTGCTAGTTGCCTACGTTACCTACTCTGATTCTGTAAACGTGTAGCGGACAAACCGCATAGGCAGCGTTAAATAAGGATTTAATATAACTTCGAAAATAATTTTTTTTCGCTTTATAAATAAGTTTGGAATTTTTTTGAAGGGTGATTTCGTTAATTCTTAATTTTCTCTATCCCCTCTTAAAATATTAGTTAACCCTGTATACATCTGTTTTCTGTGACCCATTTAAATAATTAAATACTACTCTAGAAAGGAATACAATATATATTTAAAGCAAAAATACTCTGATAAAAATTATTAGCGATATTACATGGTTGATTGGTGGTTATTTACTGCCTAGGTCAATAGTGTGAAATAACAGACCAGCATGTAATGTTGCAATTGTAATGGAAAATTACTACTTACGAATATATATTTTTCATAATAAAACAGTGTTTTTATACGCATTAAAATGTAAGTTTACAACGTTATTATGTATTTTCAGGGAAAAACCAATTTTAAATGAAAGATGTAAAACTGCAGTATTCACATGGATATTATTGTAATACAGTATGAATTTGGTATTTTTTACATTAATATGTGATGTGAACAACGTGTAAATTTACAATCATTTTTATCAGTGTACTAATTATTTACTCCAGTTTTATTTTTTCGTAATACTATATTATTATTTATTTTATTCAAAATTATGTAATTATTTCAAATATTTGCAGTAATTCTTTCAAATCACTTAAAAGTTCAAATAATGAAACCATAATTTTACTCTGAGAATAACAATTGTTACCTCAAATAATTCTTATTGTCTAACTAAAACAAAACAATTCTTTATACAAACGGAGCGATCTCATATTAAGTAGCAATTTGTATTTTTAAAAGAAGAACATATGTTGTTATTATACAAGAATAAGTCAATTATTCAATAAAGTATTGCTGTACCTGAGGAATAGTGAACTAAGCTAGTGTTGGGAATAAGTGTATTAATGCTAGTATTTTTTTTTCGTGTAGTTTTTCAAAAACAATGTCATTCGGCATAAAAAATGTAATACTACTGTATTTACTTGGAGTTTATTGTAGTACAGTATGTCTTTCGTATATTTTATTGTTGCTATTTTTCTCAGTTTTTGTAATTTCCGAAGATATAAATAAAGCTGAATATACGTTTATAGTTGTTTTACTAATATTTGTAAATCTATTGTGATTAATTCTTATATCCATCTAGAACTACCTGAACACTTACGCCACATAAGTGGGAATGTGTATAGAAAATACTGATGGATAGCATTAAAAAACATTCGAGGAGAACATCTGTGCCGGATAAAGTTGCTGTGTCATACACTAATAACTGAAAATGCACTTTAATCTCGTGTTTGAACAGCCATAAATCATGAAGTGCACATTTGAGACGTGAGAAGTCTGACGCTGCTTGCTTGACCCCAACTTTGGGGGCCAGCGGATAAATATTTGAGATGTTCGAAGTAAGCGGGGAGTATGGAAGATAACAATAATATTTTCGTACCCTGGAAATGGTTCGAGGATAAATATATAACCGAAAAAATAATTTTTAACGAATCGCGATTGTAAAGAAACTTATCATTGGCATCTCGGAAACCGTAAACCATACAGGGTGGCACAAATTAGAAAAAGTTGTGCCTTTTTATGGTCATCGATATAAACTAATATCCAAGATATATGTTGTCGTTGCTGAAATATTGTGAAAAAAATTAAAAATAGTGATTTTAGAAAATGCCATCTAGTGTCATTATTTATCAACACAAAAAGCTGAAATTTGGTACAGAATGATAAGACTACACAACAAATCGATTTTTGTCGAAAAAAATGTATACGGCCACTAATTTCGGTTAGCTATGCAACATTCAATTTTTTTGTTTTTCTTACAGACATATTGGATCTTGATAGTAACAAATGTAGGATAAAATTACAAATACGTAAATATGTAACACTACTTATTTTATTTCAAAAATAACACATAAAATTAAAGAAATACAATAATTTACATAAAAAATCTGGTTGTTCTTGATGAAAAACAAAAATCAATACATAACTAAACAAAATACACAAAAATTCTACAAATCCTACATAAATACGTGACGCCCGTGAATACGAGAATAAATAAGTGACACCTACTTTCGCGGGCACTTTAAGTCAGTTCTTAATCTAATAGGCCCATTTACACGTACGCTCCAATCGGTCGGTTTTGGAACGACGGATTAAAGTGCCGCGCTGGAGCTAGATTTTGAGGCATACGCTCTAAGTGTGTGTTGTCAAATAGAATAACACTCTAAGCCTAGACTTCATCATTGCAGATTTGAAGCATCCAGTCCATAAATGTCTTTGTAAACGCAAAAGTTGAAGGTATTGGAGTGGGGTGTGAAATTTCCGCAAAATTGAAAGTTCCACATGACGTTCCTTTCTTTATTTATTCATAGCCAAATTACATATTCATATCGTATTGTAGTTAATTTCTGCTAATTTCAAAAATTTAAAAAAAAATAGAAAAAGTCGCGCATGTACTGGTTTATATGCTTTTATTAATTCAGAAAAAAAATGAAAATTTAAGATAAATTTGGGTTAAAAAATGGCAGGAAAATAGAGATCGCCATACCCATATGCCACTTTTAAACTTCGAGAAATCAATGAACGTTACAAAAATTACTTACTTATGGACAAGATTTGATTTCATTTTAAAGTTAGTTAGAACATATGTCAAAACAGGGCACATTAATGAGAAAATGCATACGTGCAGAAGAACAATTAGTAACAACTTTGTGGTTCTTGATAACTGGGAGTTCTTTCCAAGACTAGTATAATATTTTCTACATATGTGTAAACGGGCCTAATATCTAATATCTATTATTTTTCATATGCTAGATTTTCTAACAATAAGAACAAAGTCAGCAAATGTCAGATCTGTCAAAATATTTTATGATTTTTGTTTTATGTCAAGAACAACTGGATTTATTTATTTTAATTATTGTATTTCTTTAATTTTATGGATTATTCTTCAAATAAAATAGTAGTGTTACATGTTGATGAGTTGTGTGATTATAATCTACATCTGATGCTATCAAGATCTAATACGACACCCATAAGAACAAAAACAATAGAATGTTGCATAACCGAAACTAATGACTGTAGACATTTTTTTCTAACTTCAGCCACCCTGTATATGTTACAGTTTCCGAAATATCAATGGAGAACCATGAAAAAAAATCTCCCTGCATGCAGGATAATGCAGAAGTACTATGAAAAAAATTCGATACATAATCAATTTGAAAGATTTGATTTCTCTATTGTTTCTCCGAATTTTTATTTTTGTGCATCCTGTTACCCCTTGAAAATTAGTGCAAAACGTTTTTTGCAGATATCTGAGGCTGAAGCCGATTTTGATATTTGGTATGCGTTGTAGATAACCTGTCTGAAGTCTTTAATTATTCTGTATGTTTACTAGATACATTTTAAAGGAGGAGTCGGTGGACTATTAATAGGAATTTTAGGAGACATCAGTGATTAGGTTATGTCAATACGTTATCAATATTGTTTTTGTTTAGACACACGTATGATGGACATAAGCAGTTAAGACTTCTTAATTGAAGGATAAATAAAAATACGAGAACGTGTAAGTGAAAGGTGAGACATCATATGGAAATTGTATTGAAAATTATAAGATACCTACATACATTCATTTTATAAAAGGCATTGTATAGGCTCTATGTGTGACTTCAATTTAAAAGACAAATGTAAATTTTTTCCATAACAATATAGTTGGCATTGCGACGCAAAATATTCTTTTTTTACTGTATTAGAAAGGTATTTTAACCTAATATAAATCAAATCTCCTACAATTCCTATCAATGAAGTCATATGTATGCTCTCTGATACCAAACATCTACGTATGCTAATGAACAATTCCACAGACAAAACTCTATTCAATAATTATCTAAAGAAATTAATCTATCTAAATTTACTAACCTGGTTTAATGAAAACACTCTATAAATATCTAATTTTCACTTTTGACAGTGGGAACTCGAAAAATCAATCACAATAGATGAGATCTGACCTATTTCTGCATTTTTAGGATTGCTTCTTCAGGTGGCCTCCTTTAAGTGAGTCAAATATCTAACTATAAAAATTATTATAAAAATTAAAATTATTTATATTAATTATTAATTATTTATAATTAAATATCGACAATGACAAGCTAATGCCACTTTTATCATTGTCGATATTTAATTTCAAATAATTTTAATTTATATAATAATTTTTATAGTTAGATATTTGACTCAACTTAAAGGGAGCCACCTGAAGAAGCAATCCTAAAAATGCAGAAATAGGTCAGATCTCATCTATTGTGGTTGAATTTTCGAGTTCCCTGTCAAAAGTGAAAGCTAGATATTTATAGAGTGTTTTTATTAAACCAGGTTAGTAAATTTAGATAGATTAATTTCTTTAGATAATTATTGAATAGAGCTTTGTCTGTGGAATTGTTCACTAGCATACCTAGATGTTTGGTATCAGAGAACATACATATGATTTCATTCATAGGAATTGTAGGAGATTTGATTTATATTAGCTTAAAATACCTTTCTAATACAGTAAAAAATGTTACAAAAGCTAATAATAAAAAATATATGGGTAGATATTGTGAGTGTAATTCAACGCTGGTTGGGGCTTTTATCCACTGAGTAGTTAGTTTCACACAATATTATTAATACCTAAAAATATAGGAAAATATTCTTTTGATAACAGGAACTCCGAAAAGTAGTCTATGCAAAATATTACGTATTAAGTAAATATTGTGATATAAAAAACTTTCGAAGACTTGGTTTCGGAAATATTTGGAGCTGAAGCTAGACATTTTTGTAAAATTTTAAGGTGTTGGTGCTTTCAGACTTCATTCATATTGAGTCACGCTGATTAAAATGATGACAACTAAAATTAAATATTAAATGTAAACATTTCAGAATTAATGAAAATACATATTTTAATTTAACTGAAACATCCATCTTGTGAAATAAATATCTTGGAATTATTAGATATACTAATGAAAAAGAAACACAATTTATGATAAAAAATTCAGGAGCCTGTGATAAAAATAGGATTTACTTAAGTTCCTTATCGATATAACCCATCAGGACTACTGGAGTATCTATAAACGATTTGCGAAAAGCTGATCAGATCCTATATATCAAAATAAGAGGTATATCTACCTATTAATACATTAGTAACCTCAATTTCAGGTAAATCAAGTATATAAGATATTATTTTTTTACTTTTTTTTATTTTTTATTACTTTTTATGTAGCTTTATGTTATTAAAGCGTTAGTATTTAACATACATAACTGTAACAGTTATATCTGGTAACAATCATTTAAAATATAATATATAAAGGATTAACTACCACACTGCTACTAAGTACAAAAATTTTAACCAAGTGCTCAGGGAGGCCCCAGACAGTAAAAAAATTGTTCCGGAATTGTAGCTCGATGTTTAAAAAATGGGGGAAAACTGTATTTTCCTGGGGAAATTTGGCATCTATGAATCCGAAATGGCTTAAATCTGTCAACTACCAGCATTTCCAACTATAGAAACGATAAAAATGAACATTAATGATAATACCTGATAGATAACAGTTAATCCGGTTAGCTGCAGCATTTTATATTTGTTTTTCGTTTCAAAGTGACAAAATTGCATTTTTACTCATTACGTACAGGTCCGTCAGGATTACCCATTAAACTGTTAAAATGTCCATTTATTCTCGAAAAGATTATTAAAATAGAAAACGTCTAAACGTCAAACTTGCGCTCGTAGCTGCCGGCTGTCAGAGTCGGCGATAAACTAGCGTTTAATATGGTTTCGAAAAATTTATTTTTCGCCTTATAAATAAGTTTTGAAAATTTTTCTACTTTGTAATAGTTAACTCAGTATAAGCGATTTGTGTCCTAAAATATAATTTTAATAGACTGTAGTGCTGCAAATTCAAATCATAGGGTATAGGGTATAAAGTGTCTGTTAAAGCAGTAGTATAAGTTCTACAAAAAAATTTATTAGACTTTTTCTAAACTTCGATATATTTATGGTATTGAGGATTCCACACTAAAGTGATAAAATCAAGACCAGACAGGACCATAGAATTACACTGGATGTCCTGGAAAATGTGAGAAAGCAGTTAAGGAGAGATAGAACATGAAAAAATAAAATAACAAGTTCCTATAAATTTATTTCCTGCAGACGCCGCTGGTAATCGAGTTTTCTTGAATAACTTAAGTACTTAATATAATTTAATAAAAATATAATGTGATAGATATAATAGTTTTAAAATAGTGTCCTTGTAACATATTTAGCTTTTTTGGTTTACCGGGGGCGGACTAAGCTTTACAACTTAATGCCAACATTTTCAACACCCTGTATGATAAAGATTTTAAAATAATAAATTTGGGTAGTTTCAGCCTTAGACTAAAAATAGATACTCTTGTTTATTGTCGGTAAAATGAACCGTTTATGAGAAAAAGAAATAAACGAATGTTATATTTATATAGGCCATGATTTCTATTTTTTTTTTCTTGACAATAAAGTACGATACGAAAGTCATTTAAACAACAGAAAAGTTTAATTTTAAAATGTTAAATCTTAAAAAGTGCAAAATTTAAAAAAACGCAGTGGTGTCCCAGAAGGCACCTTAACGAAATTATTGAAAAACTTCATAAGAAGATAGGTCGAACTTATTCTCGTAAACAGTTTATCCTATCGACAATAAACAGGAGTGTCTTTTTTTAGTTTAAGGTTGAAGTTACCCATATTTATTATTTTTTTAAGTCTTTATCATATAGGGTGTTAAAAATTTAGTAAATAAGTTGTAAAGCTTAGCCCGCCCTTAGTAAACTAAAAAAGCTAAATATGTTTCGAGGACACTATTTTAAGAGGTCCTTACAAGTGCCCATCACATTAAATTTTTATTAAATTATATTAAGTACTTAAGTTATTAAAAAAAAATCGATTTCCAGCGGCGTCCTTCAGGGTCACAAATATCCGTTAGGAAGGGCCTGTTGGAAAAAAAATTATAAGAACTTGTTATCTTATTTTTTCATATTCTATCTACACCCGAGAGATTTTCCACATTTCCCGGACACTCTGTCTGATCAAGGACTGGGTTCACGAAAGGAATTGATATAATTAAAATCAACCGAATTTTTAAGAGGGGTTAATTTTAATAATTGTTTCAATGAATCTGTCTTCGTTACTACAGTGTTCTGCAGCGTTTTGGTTCAAAGTAGGATAGACTCCTATTACTTTCTCATACTTTATCCTTTACCAAAATTAGTATGAAAAAAGCCAATACACCGTGTTTCAAAATTAAAGCAGACTCTAGTGTTACTCGAGTTTTAACTTGAACTGTATAAAGTAATGCATACTTTATTTATTAGTTAGTAGGGTGGAAGAATGTTAGCTTAGGTCAATGTGAGGGATTGATACCGGTCGATATTTGACTACCTCCCTAATTAATGAGGTTTTCCAGATTTCCCTCATTCCTGCACTGAATGATGGTTAGGGCCTACCAACGTAAGTCGTTCCTAGGCGCAAATGCGACCTGCTTAATGATAATATTCCACCCCCTCTCCCGCACAAGTATTTGACATCTGGGTTAATCCCCGTGATTAGAACAAGGAGTAGAATTATTATTATTATTGTTATCATTATAAATGATCAGGGAAAATGGAAAAAAAACAAGTTTGCAAGTCCAACGAATTTAATGAACTTCACATCCGTTTTTTAATTAAACGCCAAAATTTAATCTACGAATTTTTTCACTAAACGAGTAGGCTCTTCACCTTTTATTATTTTAATCGGCAATTTAAACAGATATTTTCGCCTTTTCGGTTTGCTAAATAATAATTTATTTTTTTCTCAATTAACGCTTACGCATATAAAGTAGGCGGAAATGTTTATTTCGACGGCTTTTATTGCCTCCAAATCGAGCGATTCAATACGATTTTTATTAAATTTGTCGGCGCGGGATTTTTATTAGTTCGTAAATCGTCCAGCTGCCGAAAATATTATCAGCAATACCTTAATTTATTGATTTATTAAATCTGCTCCTGAACGTGCTAATAGCTTCGGATAAACTTTCGTTTATATTACCGTTGTGGTCTTCAAGCAATCGAACACACGTTTTGTTTATTTATACCTGGAGATTTTAAATTTGAGACATTTGTCTTAACTAAACAAGAGCTCCATTTGCAACGATACAAGCTCAAAACATAAAAATACTTCGATATACATTATAGGTACGTGTTCTTTATGAACCAATGCTGAGAGTCCTTCTTGTCCCTAGCACTTCGATGCGGCGCTTACAAAAATGATTCAAAGTTGGTCTCGGTTTGGTCGAGAGAAATATTAAAAATAATAATAATTTATTTTTAAATATATTTAATCATATTTTTATTGCATATGACAGCAGATTAAATATTTGCAGTCCTAAATATGAAAGAGAATCATGTGTTACTTTATATTTATAAAATGGACTATGAAAGTTATTCCTTTATCTAATACCTATGTCATGTATGATTTTAGTTAAAATGAAATTAGTCTTATTTTTACAAATTTAAACGCACGTTTCATGTATTAAAATATCTACAACAGTCAAAATGCCCATATTGCCGAAATAGTTTTATACAAGAAAATCTACTGGACACACAAGTAATGCATCGTATAATTTGCTTTTGAGATTTAAACACATTCATTGCTCGATTGGATCATCCCCAAAAACACACACCATATCTTAACCTAGAGAATACTTGTGCATGATAGTTGTACATCGGACAAGACAGTTTTCAAATTCCTCAAAATGTAACATACTGAATTTAACTTGAAATTCCACATCCATTTAATCTAATGTTCAGTGTTTTTGTAACCATTGTAACTATCCAACCATTTATGGATTCAAGAACTCTATTGCATTTGTACTTCCAAATCAACACATTTAAAATCTGTTGCAACGGCGTGTCTTAATGTTTGTTGTATATGTAAAACTTACATATTGTGTACAGTGTTTTAAAAAGGAAGAAACCCAGTCAAGAGCCACGCCGATTCTTGCGTTATAGCCACGTTTCTGTACAAGTTAGTAATAACGACAAAGATTTTACGCCAATTATTTAGGCTATATTCTCTATCATCGATAAGGAAACTATTAATGTAAATATTCTCATTTAACAAAGCAGGAAGATCTTCTCAAGATGATCTGGTAAAATGATTCAATCATTATGCTGTGTACAATTCCGATACATATTTACGGAAAAACAGTATTGAAATTTGGTTTTCCCTACTGCATGAAGATTCTCTACAGACTAAGCATGTATTTTGATTCTATTACGGGTAAATAAGACTTCATCCACCACCGAAATTAATCTAAAATAGATTTTGACATGCTGCTCTAGAAACCAGTTACAAAATTCGATTTTGCGTAAAACTTCTCTGGGATCAAATCTTGGATTCTTTGAACATTATAAGAAAAATAATGGATGTTTAACATAGAAGAAAAATATATTTAAAAATGCATGTCAATCCGTTTGTAGTTTGTCGTGTGGCTAAATATACAGTTATTATATAGAATTCAAAATTAATTAGTGTATGAAAAATCTTCTTCTTCATCTTTATTTGCCCGTTTTACAAATGTCCGTAAAATTATACCATCTGGTAACACTGACTCGGACTTTGGATAGGCAACCACTAGCTGTCAAACAGTAACATTTTGATCAGGGCCGTACTAGGAGTTATTTTTCTACTACAAAATTGAAGTTCAATTTTCTTGGCAAAACGTAAATATAGGACTTTTTAATAAATATAAGATTTTTTCTACGGTCGGGAGTAGAAATCAGTTTCTATGACATCAAAATTAAAACAGAAGTAGTCGAGGGAGTATAATGCTCTCAAGGGGGTTTACATTATGGAGAACTTTTTTCATGCAAAAAAAAGATAACATTGAAATTATTTATTGACATTTAAATTAAATGTTACATTTGTACAATTTTCAAAATTAATATTAGAATGAATATTACTTTCGCTTACATTTACAGTTTTTGTGATTGCGCTAGTAGTGGTACCTACTAAAACCTGATTAGCAATTTTGGTCTTATTTTCAATGGAGTTCTCGACATAACCCTCAGCGACTGTCGTTGATTTCCAACCAGCATGACGCTTTATTGTGGTGATATCCACACCAGCATCTGCCAGTAATGTCGCTGAAGATCTTCGTAAGCAGTGACCAGTATAACATGCAGCATCAGGTAATTTTAAATACGAAGCTACTACACTCGGAATTTTTCCCATGGTATTCTTGCCAACTGGCTGCAAACTACATTTTCCTGCTTTGTAGTACAAAAAAAGCGCTTATGCTTACCATGGGGAGGACGAAGGGACAGGTATTTTCGAAACAATTCAAGCATATTTCCCACATCGGTAATCAGAAAGGTTCGTGGAATCTTTGTCTTAGTGTTTGTAATTTTTACAATCAAGGAAGAGCCTACATCCTCAATATCATTTACAGTTAAATTGACTAGTTCATCAGTTCGACAAGCTCCGGCAATCTCCAGAATTAATCCAATCTATAAAAAATCAAAATACTTAATTTTTGAAATACCTAACAACAAAAGTAATGTTACCTTAATCATTAAGAATTCTTTGTCATCTGCATTTGATAGAAAACGGTCGATTTCACCTTTTGTCAATATTTTCGATTTTTCACTAGATATCCGTCACCGATTCTTTTCAAAAATGCGATCAACTTGGGGAATTTGCTTATATCTATAATGTGGACGACTTGTAATTCTTTGCATTTTCACTGAAGTATGCCAACAAAATATTCTCGCTGTATACTTGAACATTTTTCTCGGCGCACCACTTTTTGAACCGATTGTAGGCTATATCGTATAAAGATCTTGACTTCGTAGGCAGCAAATTGCTTATTGCAATATTTGCAGCCTCCACAATCTCTTCCGACTCACAATTATTCATTGTGCACTAAACAAACTTTAAACTAAACCAAACTAGCACCTTAATTTGACAATTCTGTTTGTTTGTTTATTTTGTAGTTCTGACAATAACTCAACGACTACTAAATAAATGCTCAAATCCGAATACAATAATTCTGGTGCTACTTACTTCATAATGACAAAATATGTGTTTTTAAGTTAATAAGACCATGGAAAAAATAGTATATACCATTCGGGAGAGATGCTATTTTGTCCTCGGTGCATTGTAGCCCTCGGGCTTCAAATTGCACCTCTGCCAAAATAACGCATTTCTCTCTCTTATAGTATAATGTACTATTATTGTTCCGAATGTTCCCAGGAGGAAATTTTATTTATTCTGCATTAAAAATGCCGCACCCTGTATAGCTTTCAAAGGTAAATTTTGTAACCTGGTCCCTGAACGACGCAGAACTATCAAAACCACAAGAAAGTGATTGCAATTTCGAAGTTATATTTTAGTAACATGATTTGATACATGGTGATTTTCCGGGTTGTTATGCCGTGAGCTCGGTAACTGGTCGCTGCCAGAAACAGAGTTAAAGTGCACATCCCTAGTATTAGCCGGGATTCTTTTACCTGCCCTGGTTGTTCTCGAGCTAAGCTCTGTGGGGACAGATCCGCTTTCAGTGTCTCTGGGCTCGCCCATATATTGATTTCGGTTCCTACTGTTAGTATAACGACTGCTACGGTCGGAATCGTTCCTCGGATAATGGCGATTCTCCGAGGCATTCCGTAGCCGCTGATGTAACTGGTCGCATCCCATGCTTCCAAATGTTTTGCCGCTCTTCACTGTCGGCATCTTCAGTGGTGACTCCGCAAAAGGTTCTGTCGAGGTCACCAGCCGTGAAAGCCTAAAAACCACTTTAGTAACATGAGTTACTGCTATGATCCTTTGTATCTTTCTAGTTCTGAAACCTTCCCATTGGTCACTGGGACCTCTTCAAAATCAGGAGAGTTACTTAGAAGTCACATAAGTGTAAAATAACCAGAAGTATTTCAAAATACGTAGTACTAAGTGTAACTTTGTCATATGAATTTATTTATACAACAAAGTAGCGGTTACGTAGTAGGTACTCTTTTAAGGTTCCAGTCCAGTTAGTGTAGTGCTAGTTGGGACTACTGTATTGTTTTGTGCTTCCCATCACGTTATTGTGATTTGTCAGTACTTGTAAAGATACATAAATAGCCTCATTCAAAGAGATGTTTTATGGAATTGCAATGCTTCCAGTATGTTCAATTGGATATGTTTATCAAAATTTGGACATGTTCTCATTTTTATTTCATGTAGAATGTAAATAATTTGATAATTATTGTTCTTCTTCACCTAGCGCGTTTTATACGTTTCACATTCCTACAAAAAGTAAAACCTATTTACAATAATTAAATTTCTGTAGTCACTCAACTGCGTAGGCTACCGAGAAGTCTATAATAAGGGTGAGTAGCAGTTGAACAATTTATAGAGTGTAAAATTTCTCGTTGAAAACATCTGTCTCGAGTCATTTAACAATTCAGTTAACATATCCAACCTACGCGAGCTCGCTTAATTAAATTGTTGGATTTTTATCAGAAAACTTCAACTTAGCATATATAGCAGTTATACAACACGCAGGCGTTAATGAAGTGAGTCACAGTCAATAGAAGAGCTTATTAGCGCGTTCAAATTAAATGCATATTGTAATTGTTTCCAATTATTTATCTTCAACCTTAGGCTGAGTGTTCCAAGTACTAATTTCTGCTCGTCGTTTTGCCCATACGAGTTCTTATGTCCCGGAGAAATTCTTGTCAAGGCGTTTCTAATGAGAAACAGTAAACATATCTAGATCAGAAAAATATGTCGACGATGAAAATATAGAGATTAAACACTAAATTGATAAAAGGCGTTTGTTATGTTGCAAAAGAACTGATTTGTTTTTAATTAATGTACCAATCTTAAACTTTTCATTTCTGAGCGAATTGAATAATGAGAGTTTATTTCTGAAGGAATTAATTTATTGGAAAAAAAATCTTAAAATAAAGACCTAATTTTGTATTTATTGATTTTATAGATGAAAACTACAAATATTTAAATTAGTAACAACCACAACATAATTACAATACGAGGTGATTCACAACTTATCAAAAAAAGTTTGAGAATAGATGCGTCATGAAAAATGGAGTAAAAACATTTTTGATTGTAGTATTTTAACCTTTACATCGCTGGGCTACTGTAGGCATGTGTTGTGTGGTTGTGCGGTCTTGCGTTAGTGTTTAATGTTTTAATTTATGGTGAACTAAAAGTGAGGCAAACGTCCTCACACTACATACATTTTAGAATCTATTCTCTATATGACCTCCTCTCATTTCAAGACATCTATCCAATCTTCGCCTAACTTGTTTGTAGACTGCGTTTAACTCATTACAATCGTTTGTGATTTTTTCTTTCACATGATTAATATCTCACAAAGGTGTTTGGTAAACCTTATTTTTTAAAACCTCCCATAAAAACTCGAGGGGTGTTACTCTGGTGACTCTCCGAGCCACTGAATAGGTCCATTAATCCTAATTCATTTTTCTGGGAAAGTGTTATCTAAATGTTGCTGCACAATCCTGGCTTTGTGGGGTGGAACAACCTGAAACCATAGATTTCTCCTTAGCTGCAAAGGCACATTCTCCAGAAGAGCATAAAGTTCTTCTTGTAGGAAATTTAGGTAACTCACGCTGTTCAATGTATGTTCATAAAAATAAGGCCCAATTAAATGCCTACCGACGATGCCGCATCATACATTTACTCAAAAATGACCTTAGTTTTAGATTGAATTTACGATGTTAGGATTTTCAATGGATCATTAGTGCTTGTTGCGCCTGTTTCAAACCATTACTGACAAACCGACTTTCGTCTATCCAAAGTACATAGCGAAAAAGGTTCCGATTAACAGTTTCTATATTTACTACAATTCGTGATTTTCAATGTTACGCTCAGATCTTTTAAAATTCGTTGAAAAGTTGATTTATTCTTACCCTTCGGTCAATGGAGAATGCCAGTATGTTGGAAAAGTTTTTGGAAACTCAGTAAATTACATTGTTTTGGAAATATATGAAGACCATATTCGTTGTTTTTTAAATTAAATTAAATTTAAAAAATTTATTGGCAAATTAATATACATGTGACGTCAGATGTACATTTTTAACATGCGGCAACAGAGCAATAGCATGCAACTTGTCTTAGAATAAAATAAATGAAATACAGTACTATATAAATAGAGACAGATATAGTGCCTGTAAACATCATTTGTCACTTCTATCAATATAACATAATCTATTTTTCTGCCGAGACAAAACTCAAGAGATTTAATAGTGTAGAAATATAACTAAATTACAAAGAGGTTATGTTTGTTTAGGAATATCACGGGCCATAGATCAGGACAAGACAGAATTCATAGACTATGGCATGTCATAACCTCAGTTTGAGTTTAGTGGCTTTATTGTCAAGCATTGTTGCCAGCTGGTAAAAATGTACGCGTGACGTCATGTTGTTTTAAATAATTAATATCTCTCATAAAACTGAATATTAGTCCAAATCCTATGACACGTATCCAACGTTTTTTAGAGTACTCTCTAAAAATGCAAAATACCAAATTTAGTGGTATTCCCCATTATTTGTATTCCAGTAGACCCATACTATAGAGTTTGAGACATCATGTACATATGAGGGGAATAGTATCAAACGTTTTAATATCCATCAGAAACAAATTTACAGGAAAAATCAAAATATCTCAAAATACGCTTGGGAAGGGGAGCTTCTGTATAAAATAGTGTTTTTCAGAGCTTAATCAAGAATATTGCAAAATAATTGAAATCGGTAAATTGAAATGGATATTGTTACTTTTTCAACTATTCTTTGGATATTGTCCGTTCAGCAAAAAAAGAATTGGAAGATTGTTACTTTTGTAGCTAACGTTATGCGAATTACATCAGGTTATGCTCACGTAGTGCATTTTTTAGCTTATAATTGAATTTCTGTAGATTGCACCCTTTGCAACTTAACATATTATGGATATTGTCTCTTTTGAATCTAAACTGAAACTTTAAATATACTCATTGGATATTGTCTGATTTGCATAAACTACTTTACACACTCGTGGAGGTCAAAATAATGTAAATAACTAATTTTGAGCGAAACATAGATATTGCAACTTTTGCATCTATACCACTCATATAGATAGACACATATATTTAATAATTTTTAACAGGTTTACACCCAATTGCAAGAAATACTTATGCTAAAAAATATACATACATTTTCATACACACACTTATAAAAATACACACATAAAAATAAAATAAAAAAATAAAAATAATAAAAAAATAAACTATTTGTTGCTGACTAAGCAGCAACAAATAGTTTCGAGATTATACAACAATTCAAGGTATCATGATTAATATCGCAGATATGGGTCGGTCAGTGGTCGCGCGGTTTAAGGCGTCAGTACTTGAATCGAGGTGACTAAATCGGAGTTGATTCGAGCCCAGCTGCCGGTAGACCGTATATAAGCTATATTCGTGGGGAGGATTGGCATCCTCTCTGCGGGTATGGTAGGGTGGAATAATGTTGGCTTGGGTCAATGTGAGAGATTGATACCGGTTAATATTTGACTACCCTCCTAATTATTTCCAGGTTTCCCTCATTCCTGCACTGAATAGTGGTTAGGGCCTACCAACGTAAGTCGTTCCTGGGCGCAAATGCGGCCTGCTTAATAATAATATGCCGCCTCCTCTCCCGCACAAGTCTCCGACTTCTGGGCTAATCCCTGTGATTAGAATGAGGGGTAGAGATATTATTATTATTATATTATTATTATCAGCGATGCAATGAAATATACTGCACATTGAATGAAAACGAGATCTAATAAGAGTATTAGTCCTAGATCTTAAACAGTAAAATGTATGCTTGCTTCTAGAATGAACTCTTGGAACCAAACATTTTTTGTGTAAAATAGTTTCACATTCAATACCGTTATACAAAAAGGTAACTAGTAAAATTTTCCTTCTGTGGACTAAAGAAATACATCGAAATCGGTCAAGTAGTAATTGCTGATCCGTACCTCTCTCAGGATAAACTCCGTCTGGCCGAAAAGCCAAGTACTAAAAATTTTCTTTGAACGCCCTCAAACCTCTTTGCATGACCCCGAGCTAGAGATTCCAGATTACAGCCCCGTACTCTACTTTTGATCTGACTAAAGCAAAATAAAGAATTTTAATTTATAGTGAAAGTTGTTGCAATTCCGTTATATAGAGCCACATTTTACTTGCAGATGTAATTATTTGTTGAAAATGAAGGTTAAAACAGTTTGTCATCAAAGAATATTCCTAAATCTCTAAAGTCGGTGCATCTATGTGTCATTTATCTGGTAATGCAAATAAATTGGTAAGACTTTCCTGTTAAAAGAGAAGACAAAATATTTGGTTTTACTTAAATTTGACTTATTCCTAAAGCACCAGTTATTAATAGCGACTAAATCATGTTGTAACAATGAACAGTCGTTGATAGTGTTGATAGTTTGAAATAGTTTCATCATTTGCATATACAAATTTATGAGTTTTGACTTTATCCAATTAACTATTAATAAACAATAGAAAGTGCAAAGGACCTAAATTAGATCCATATGGGACACTCAATGTAGGAATAAATTGTGGCGATTAAAAGCCTTCATATTGAATATATTATTATTTCCTTTGCAATAAATCTGACTTCATTAAATTGTAAAGCTGTGGTAAAAATCCGTAGCCAATGAGTCTATTCAGAAGAAGAGAATGATCAATTGATCAAAGGCATCTCTGGTCATCCAGGTCTTCGGCAACATATAAGTTAAACAAGCAAGGTTTGCGATGCACGATCTTTTCTGCATGAAACCATGCTGATCCGGCGAAATCATAGAACTAATAGAATTGTAAATAATATCGTACATAATTATCTCAAATAGTTTGGAAAAGTTGCAAAGAATAGAGATGGGCCTGTAGTTTACTGATAAACGCTCATACAAGATTTTCGTAAGTTTATCGCGCTCTAATTACAGTTTTACGCAAAACCGATCGATGAATCTCAGTTTCTTTCATCTTGCACAAAGCACGTGGTTAACTGCGCTCTTCTGGCTACGTCAGTTAAAGGCCGTATAGGGAGGATTAGTTAAGTATTACATTGATTGCTTGCACATTGAAGTAATCTGTAGCCTGTTAATAATTAACGCATATCAAGGGGATTGGCCTGCACAGCTCCTCTACGCACCGGTATCGTTGGGGGTAGCCACCCTTTGTTTCTGCGGGGACCGCGAGGATATAGGTTTTAAGTCACGGCTTGGGTAAATACGACGACGCGGGGATATTGCCGACGGGTGATGAAATTATAATTTGTTTTCGTCGCGTTTATAAGGTAAATAAGTTAATTTTATCTTAATAAAGCAAGGAAGATTTGTTAAATTCTATTTAGGAATAGTTATTTATACACGTTGTTTACAAAAACACCTGTTAAATGTTAACTCTGTATTCCTCGTCCAAAAACAAGAATTTTTTTTATTTAAATATAGATCCTCTGAGACTCCGTTATGGAGATATAGGGTATTGATTTTTTTCTTTTGATATTCGTTTATCATTTATATTTTCGACAAGCCATCGTTTTTATTGAAGTTCGGTACACGTTATGAGTCTCTTACTTAATAGACGATTTTTGGCATTTTGATGTAAGACCGACTTTAAAATATTAAGCCTTATCTTGTATTATTTTCAGCGAAAGCTTATATTTTCAGATATCACCAATAAACTGTTTGATATACCTACTTAGTGGTTTCTAGGCTTTCGCGGACGGTGTTATTATTTAATATACCTAATTAATTTTGTGGGTTGTTATGCCGTGACCTCGGTAACTGGTCTCTGCCAGTAACAGAATTAAAATGCACATCTCTAGATTTAACTGGGATTCTTTGACCTGCTCTTGTTGTTCTCGGACTAGGCTATGTACCGCTATGGGTACCTCTGGGCCTACCTATATATTGATGTTGAGTCTTGTTGTTGGTATTAGGACTGCTACGGTCGGAATCGTTCCCCAAATAATGGTGGCATTCTAAGACGTCCGGTAACCGCCTCTGTAACTAGTTGTATCCTATGCTTCCAAACGTTTCACACATCTCCACTTCACGTCTTGAAAGACCACTATTAACCGAGGAACGGTTCCGACCGTTGCAGTCGTAATACCAACAATAGGAGCCGAAATCAAGATATGGTGGGCCCAGAGGTACCGATAGCGGGTCTACCCTCCGCACAGCCTAGCCCGAAGACAACAAGAGCAGATCAAAAAATCCCAGCAAAAGATAGGGATGTGCACTGTTACTGTCAACGACGTAGCTACGACTATCGTAGGTAGGTACTTTCAAGTGTTTTGCCTAGCCATGGGCACGTAATAGAAACGTTCTCATCACGTGTCTACGACAAAAATGAGAAATAAATTTTTGGTGCCTGCTACGTTCCGGTGACGTTTCCGGAATTGAACGAGTACGTTCTAGCGACGTTGCGGCGTGGAAACGTTTCAGATTAGCATGTTGCTTACTTTATCTGGCAGCCAATACAGTTGCATTTCATTACTTTCTACATAATAGTAATATTTACTACAGAGTATCGACCGAGGCTGTACCATTATTTTAAAGTATCAGTAAACTTGTCACTGCCACTTTTAAGTAATTCCTGTTACTCATTCGCGCTACGTATGTCGTTTACACTGAACATACTTCTTGAATTATATCTTCTAGTAGTAGTTGAATACTTATCCCTGCATTATTAATTTTATTACATTTCTTTATTTGTGGTATTGCTTGATGTAGTTTTATATGGGGTTCTGTCTATACTTAGCACGTTAATAGTTATAAAAAATATGATAATATTCACAAATACAAAAAGTACACTCCACACGTGCATGATCGAATAGGTACAGACATTACAGAGTGGCGAACCTCATGCCAGTGTTCAACTTTGGAAAACTACATGGTAGAATCACTTCATGGTGAATTTAAGAGGTGGTACGCTGTAGCTGCTGTGTGTGGTGATGCTAAATAGTTTTACAAGAAGCAATAACGTTGAAGTCATATTTTAGTAACATTTTAGTCGCCGCTACGATCATTTACCACTTTCTAGTTCTGAACTGAAATATATCCAAAACCAGCTATTAGAAGTCACACATAACTATAAAGTAACCAGAACTAGTTGCAAATATACAGGGTGTTCCAGAATGATGGTCAAATATTTTACCAGTATATTCCACAAACCATTTCAGGGGGGAATTTTCATATGTAAGTATATAATAGGGGTTGTTTATTCCCGCCCTCCAGAAACATGAGCCAAGGAATAAACACCACCACAAAATAGCTTTTGGCTAACTGATAATGTGTACCAAAATTAAAATTTCTAAGTGTAACCGTTTTTAAGCAAAAATAAAAAAACTGTCTTTTTCCGTCATTTTGAGACTCGAAAATGTCAACAGGAAGGACCCAAATTGAAAAATTTAATATGAAGATCCTCCCCTGAAATGGCATGTGGAATACACTGGTAAAATATTTGACCATCATTCTGGAACACCCTGTATAACAGTGACTGTAACTTTGTTGTATGAAGTTAATTATACAGGGTGATTCATTAATAATGGGCAATCTCTGAACTGGAGATACTGCACACCAAAATATGGCGATTGAGCCAAATATGCCTTATCCGAATGTTGCTGGTTTAAAAAATACATGGTGTTCAATGCTAGAATTTTATTTTGAAATATCTCAATAACTTTGAAACCTGTCGGAGTATTAAAAAAAATTGGCACAATTATGTTTTTTGACGTCACTAGTAGAGGGCGTCACTTATGGCACAACATATTTCTTTTAAATGGCAGAATTTTTTTGCTGTTTAGTGTATCCATCTGTCTATTGAACAATAGATTCTCCTGCCTGTTGTATCTAAAAAAGGTATACCTTGTTGAAGTCGTTATGACTAACAGTTTTCGAAATAATCCTATTTGAAATATTCAGTGCACCGATTGAAAACTGTTATCGTTTCAGGCAAAATGCTTTTTCTACTGAAAATACAGGAAAATTTTACTTGAAAAAGTTGGTCAGAACGGTAAAGACGGAGATTTTATCAAAGCAGGCCGATCTTCTTGAAATTTTGCACGTCCCTATAATTTAGAGTTCTGAACAACTTTTTTAAGTAACATTTTGCTGTATTTGAACAACAAAAATGTTGTGACAATCTAAAGTATCGTAGTTGGAGGTCTTTACCAAGTTATATGTATTACATAAGTACTACAATTATTAATAATGTTATTGAAGGAAACCAAAAATAAAATTGTATCCTCAACACCTTGTATCTAAGGAGCTGTCAAATTTTGGACTAAGATAAGTTCATTTTTAACCTCAGGAATAAACAGAGTGCAACTAAAAACCAGGTCATCCCATTTGCTGCGTATTTTTTATAATCATAATAATATATGTCTTTATTGTTTTCAGTAATAAAAACAAAGGGCGAAGTTTAGCTGACGCTACTCTTACACTTAAACCTTAAACTTAAAATATATCACAGTATTAGACAATAATAAATTAACAAAGACACATACAACTTCATACAAAATAGTGAAATAAAAAACACATAACTTAAAAACATAAACATAAGCAGCAGGAAACAAGAAAACAAGAATACATCTAACATAATATACAAACAATATAAAACGTAATAATGGTAGCGGTAGCATAATTTAGAATTTAAAATGACATCCTTTATTACTTTTTTAAAATGCGGTGGTGCCAGGAGTTTGAGGTTACCTTCAATTGAATTGTAATACTTAACTGCATTGTACGTAAAAGACCTACAAAATAGGGATGTACAAAACTGAGGCTGAGACTGAAATATTTTTTGTACTTATATGAACATTATGTTCCTCTCATTTGCAATTTTTCTGCGAGGAACTAACTAGGAATACCAATATTAAGCAATTAATGCTGTTTTAACTATATTTTCCATATTTAACCAGCCCCTATTTTATCCGAAATATGGTAAAATTTCCTCAATCCAAATATACAAAGACAACATGCATTCTGAATCTTTCGAATTCAGTTTTTTGTTATTAGCATGGAAAATAAACCAGGTCACAATAGCTGAAAATAGGCAAAATTAAAGTTTCACACAATTTTTTTCTCACTTTAAAATTCAAAATGAATCTATCTAATATATAAAATTCTCTTGTCACAGTGTTAGACGCCATACTCCTCGGAAACGTCTTGACCGATTTTTATGAAATTTTATACGTATATGCGGTAGGTCTGAGAATCGGTCATAATATATTTTTCATACTCCTAAGTGATAAGGGTGGTCCACCCCAAACAATTTTTTTTTATTTTTTTGACAAAATTTTTAATTTTTATTTTTTTTATGATGTGGCATTAAAAATACATACAACCCTTAATTTTCATCCTTCTATCACAAACCCCTATTTTTTAATAACCATTTTAGTAATTTAATCATTTTTAACCCTGGTCGATAACTGATCGATTATCACTAGATCAGTTATCCCCGTCAGGCATCTACCGGTGTCACTTCTCACCCAGTAAACAGCACGGAGTAGGGATGAAAACGAAGCCGGTCTCCTGACTCTCTCACACAATAAGCCTTCTCTCACTCCCAACACAGTTTTCGACCATTATTATTGTGTATGAATCGAGCGTAGTAGTGACGTTTACAATTATCATTTTACCTTCTAAGTGTAATTCTCAAGTAAATTTATTATTAATTTGCTGGGCCATAATTATTTATTTCCTATTTTATCAATAATTAATAAAATTATTAATTTTAAGTGTAGTTCTCATTATTAGTTAATTAAGTGATCTCTATAACCTCAAAAGTACGGAACACGTGTCACGAGCTCCCGCCAACAACGGCTATTATTTTACTATATGGCTATTTTTTTGTACAGTGAACAATGCCAACAAAACGTAAAGGGGCTAATTTGGGCCGTCAAACAAGTAAAATTGCAGGCACGCGAAATAATTTAAGAAATGAATGTTTCGTGTTTTGTTTTCTTATGGGCCGTCATCGTTCACAATGCTCAATTCCCCTTTTAGTCATATACCACATCTCCACACAGTTACAATAAGTTAGATATTTTTTATTTAACTGCCAAAATATTCACTAGAAATAATTCATATGGCAAAACAACGTTTGCCGGGTCACCTAGTTTGAATATAATAATTTCAAAGAAATGAAGGATTTTTGGATTAATTTATTGACATGCTCATCAAATCTCAATTTTTCATCCATTAAAGTTTTTCATAGTTTTCACAAACTGTAAACTTTGACCTTCGACACGAATATCCAAGATAGCCTTAAACAGTTCACGTTTTTTATTGGAACAAAACAACATGGCATTACTTTTCTGAGGATTAATTTTTAAGTTGCGTTCTTTAGAAAATGATACAATACTCTCGAGATCTTCATTTAGCTTATTTGAAACATCATGTACCTCAGGACTGCCAAAATTACATAAAATTTGAGTGCCGTCAGCATAAACCTGCATGGTTGAAAATTTTAAAGTATGAAAATTTGCTGTATATACAAGAAATAGAAATGGACCCAATATGGACCCTTGAGGAACTTCAGAGCAAATGGATCTCAGATTAGATATACTATTGCCGATTTTAACTCTCTAACAACGACCAGTCAAATAACTATTAAAAAAAGAAACCGATATGTCGTTAATACCATAAAAATTAGCTTAGCTCTCATAAGGTCATGGTCAATAGTATCAACCGCCTTCGACAAGTCGAGTGACACTAGAATTGTTGCCAATTTTCGGTCAATAGATGTAATGATACTGTCAAACATGTATAAATGGGACGTTGTGATGCGCTGAACGAAAGCCGGATTGATGAACAGGTAGAATATTATTGCTGCAGAGAAAGACGTTTATGACAAAATATTCCGATTTAAGAACCGAAGTTCAATTTTTGAAATTGAAAGACAAAATACTTCCTTTCCCTCTGTTTCTACGTTTCTTTTTTAGACGTTGGTGTCGTTTGCAATAATACCCTTGAGGATTTGGTTAGACACAAGGAATAGGTATCTCCATTAAATTTCAAACTTATATGTGAAAATTGACAACGTTATTGCGAAAAAAGTCGACTTCAACATCTTCTACCTTCTAAGGGGAGCATTTCTGTATAGATAAGTCGCAAAAAATATGTAGTTAATCGGATGACCTGTTTTTTTGTTGGATTATTTATTAATTAGTATAAGAATTAATAATTGCAATTTAACAACTCTCGTGTTTAGCTTTCGTTCTATTTTCATTAAAGTTTTCAAAGTTATTGAACTTTACGTCCCCTGATGCACCTTCTTTTATTTATACATCGACTTAATCAGTTATAGTTATAAATATTTATTGACGGACTGTAACGGAGAACCGTAACCTGATGCTCACCAGCGTTTAACATCTGGAACTGGCTAATAATTTGTGTAAATATATGTATGTACGTGATATATTCGAATTGAAACACATCCACGATAGCGGAATTCTTGTCGTTTCAACTGTATAAATAAATTAAGTATCCTGTACAAATATAATAAAATCAATAGTATCAAATAAATTAATATTCACAAACAAATAATAGAAAGTATATTTTGGCATTTGGGAATCAAATTGTTTAAAAACTGAATTTATTAATTTTATACAGAGTAGTAAAATGTCACTTTCCTGACCTATTCCACATGTTGCCATCTCACAGTAACCAGATGAAATAATACACCCCTTGTTCCTTTATTATTATAATTTTTACGCATTTAAAAATTTGTAAATTTTTGTTTTTAACAGTCCAGTTCAAAACACAACTTTTTTCTCTCCTTGCAAAATCTGAAATACTTTTTAAAACTCGTACAAAAAAATAATATGTATAAATCTGCATCTTAACCCTACGATTCTTCGAACGATACTTTAAACGAAATTATCTCAGTAGGTTCTTCTCTCTTAACCGTCATTATCAGTTTATTTAATTTACCATAACTGCATTCGTGCAAAAATTGAAGTTTTTAATTTGAACCAGTTTTGAAATTGCCATGGCGACTTGATTCTAACTCATTTCTAAAGGGCTGTAACTTCTTAGGGGAGGCTGGAATAACATTTTTGTATATAAAATGCCCTCTCTAAAATCGGTTTAGGAATTCACTGTTCCATTTTCGTATATCGATTTCATTTCATTTTATTATATCTGAACCGCTTTAGTATGCCATAACCGTATCTACAGCCGTTCAGATATTTATAAAATTTTTACTGTAAATATACTTTTCAATTATGTCATTGAATTTTACTCAATGATTATGTCCACCAAACTACCCGCATCCACGCTACTGCTATGGAGAAAAGCCACCTTATTTGCAAAAATCTCCATACATATTTTAAAAATTGGCAATAGTAATATCTTAATAAAAACGGCAATATTTGTATACAAATTGTCGAACAAAATATATGTTTTGAGTATTTATTAGAATTTATATTTTGCATCATTATTATATGTATGTATCTTTTATCAAAATAAAAATTGAAATAAATTTCACAAAATTATGCTATTTTTTTAATTCAAATCATAATAAGAAAGTTACAGGGTGTTACAATTTTTTGTTTTGACAACTTACGTCATAAAATGTCGTTACTAAGGAACTATAATTGTTTATGACAATAAATAGGTCGTTAAAAATGTCACTTTCTGGTTTAGCAGTTTTATTGTTGTAATTAGTATGTTTATTGTTTTAAATTGTTAATAACGTTAAGCATGTTACTAACATATACTTTTTTGTCAAAAAATGATCAAAATTCTAAAAATATCTTAAAATTTTAGAAATATCAGTGGCGTACTTTTTTTCTCAAAAAATGTAAACTGCCCACCCAGTAACTATGCCACTGGAGTATACAGTGCTTTCGAAAAGTAAAGAATAAATTCATTATTTTTGAAATTGAGAAGTTTTTGAAAAAATCCCATGGCACGTTGATTTTGTTTTAAAAAAAGGCAACTTTTGACATACGACCCATATTTGTGACGTCATCATTGTTCAAGATATGAGGTCATCTACAATTTTTTTAAATAGCAACCCCCAATTTTGACCATGCCATTTGAAAGAGCATGTGATTCTACATACATACATTATGAAAAATTATGGTGTTACATAACAAAAATTTCAAGAAAATAATATTTTAATTTGATAAAATTTAATTTTCACAATATTGTGCACCTCCCCATTATGTAACACCTGTCCGTGCTTATTTAGATGAGCTGTTCCCGAATCGTTGGATAGGGAGAAGGGGACCGATTGAGTGGCCAGCCAGATCGCCTGATTTGACACCCCTAGATTATTTCTTCTGGGGATACTTGAAAAGCAAAGTATACGTTGCTAGACCGGTTAATTTAGAAGATTTAAAAGCAAGAATTCGTCACGAGATACATCATATACCTCCTGAAGTTATTGATAATATCCAAAAAGAATTTATTAATGATCTTGGCTACTGTCAGACAGCCGACGGTACACAATTTGAACATTTACATTTAATTTAGTCGATTTTTTACATAATCATTATCATTTTCAGTATTGTGAAAATTAAATTATAAAATCTTCAAACATTATTTTCTTGAAATTTTTGTTATGTAACACCATATTTTTTTATAATGTATGTATGTAGAATGACAACCTCTTTCAAATAACATGGTCAAAATTGGGGGTTGCTAATTTAAAAAAATTGTCGAAGACGTCATATCTCGAACAACGATGACGTCACAAATGTGGGTCGTATGTCAAAAAGTGCCTTTTTCAAAAACAGAATCGACGTGCCAGGAGATTTTTTCGAAAACTTCTCAAAAATAATGAATTTATTCGTTACGTTTCGAAAGCGCTGTATTTTAAATTCATGAGAGCATAGATAAAGTTCACCTTGAAAAAATATCAACTCCAAATATTGTCAAATATTATTTTCCTGTATTTAAAATTCCTGTAACACCCTAATGTTGAATAAAAAATTGCTATATATAACAATGATTTATTTTCATATATCGAATATGTCGGTAAAGTTTTGCCGAACTTATGGATAACACCTCTTATATTATTATATGTTACCTTATAGCCAACGATGACGTATATTTAACATACTTTTTCGGGTATATTAACATAATTTTCTTCATGTATTCGAAAGGAAATCAAATATAACAATAAATAAATGTGATACCACTATAAGAAAATGAAAAAGTAATAAATTGTAGGGTGCCTTTTTTATTTAAAACATTGTAGCTCTTGACTTATTTTTAAAGAAGAAACCGATTTTTTTTATAAAAAACAACTATAACAGAATCTTATCTAAACTCATAAAGAATAATAAAATATTTTTATCGTAATTTTGTCGTTAATATAATTTTAATTTGTTATAGTTTGAAATAATTTTGTTGCACAATATCAGGGTCAGTTTTTCATGGCTAACTATTGACATATCGGAAACCGTAAAATATATCGGGTGGCTCAAATTAGAAAAAAGTTACGTCTTTTGATTGTCATTATGATAAACCAAACATATCCAAAATATTTGCTGTTGTTGCATACACAAATATTCTACAATTCCTACATACTTCCAAACCAAATTCTGTCGCGTAGGTCTTCTACATTTTCACAGAAATCGTAATAAATTTTATCTTTTGGACTATCCTAAAGATAAAAATTCAATATTCTAATACTTTAATAGTAAGGCTTCCAACAATAAAACCAAAGTTAGCACATGTCAAATCTGTCATGTTTGTTTTATCAAGAACAACTACTTATGGGTTATTCTTATAAAATATTGACGTGGCATCCATGAGAAAAAAATTATAATTGAATAACCGAAACAAGTGGCTGTAGGAATTTTCTTTCGGAGAAAATCGATTTCTCCTATATGTTTATCCATCTGTACCAAATTTTAGGTCTTTCTGTTGAGAAATAATGGCACTCAATGGAATTTCCTAAAATGTCTATTTTATGTTAACTTAAATTTATTAAAGTATATAAATTAAAAATTGTTTATTCAGCCAACAGCTAACTAAATTTCTATTTTGAAATTTGACAAGAAAGTTATCACCACAATCCTTTTAATGGACGCTTTAAGTAAATCGTCCTGTACGGACAAATTATCCGTTACATTCACCAAAAAAATAGCTTCTGAGCGTCCCTACAATTTAAAGAATAAATTTGCCAGTATCTCCTGTATCCATAAAACTGAAATTTCGGGGGAGTTACATAAAATCAATCAGGCAGAAGTCATTGAAAAATGCTGAGTAAAATGAAAACGTTCCATTAATATTCATGACAGTGTGCTCAGTTCCATATTCTTCAACGGCCTTATTTAATATGATTACCTCGATTCCGTTCCGTAGAAGAGTTATGGAGTTCGACGAACGCGGAAAATTTGAATATGTAACGAACTGAAAAAATATATTGGAAATTTGAAAGCCCGCTTCAGATTTCGTTAACTTAATCTAAAGCAATTGGTAACCAAAAACGTGCATATTTATTACTATATCACTTGGAGTAAAGGCGTTATCTTCAAAAATGTTAATGTAGTTGCAATCCACAACGACAAAATTTTTACATTATTAACATATTTAGGAAAAAGTATTGACTATGTACGGAACAAAATTTTATGACTTGAACTGAATTGAATAATTTTTTGAAATATACAGTGTGAAACCTTGAAAAATAAGTAGAATCTGCTTAATAAACATATGTCAGCCACTCATTTTTGAGGTACAGGGCGTGTAAGATAATTTTAAAAATGAAGTTTTGTATGTATTTGTTTTAAAAGTCAATAGATTTCATTAAAATTTGACACGGTATATGCTGGTGTTAGGGGAAAGTGGGGGAATACCGTGCACCTAAAGAAAATAATTCATTACTAGGTCATGAAAGTGATTTGAAAAATTAA
The DNA here is from genome assembly GCA_037114965.1 of Monochamus alternatus. Classification (NCBI taxonomy): domain Eukaryota; kingdom Metazoa; phylum Arthropoda; class Insecta; order Coleoptera; family Cerambycidae; genus Monochamus; species Monochamus alternatus. The sequence goes on along the minus strand of CM073426.1, from coordinate 26,887,420 downwards.
AACTGGTACAACATAATCAGCATTTATTAAGAAGTACTCAATGTTTTTTAGTTCATTTAAAATTTTTAGATTCTGAGAAATTTTGTTAGTTGTGAAATAATACAAATGCGCGATATTTCTCACCCAGCGGGATAATGATGTGCATACTGTAGGGTAATATCGCGTATATTCGGAATTGTAGTTTAAAGTGCAATGTTTTTTCACAAATGCTTAAAAAAGTAATTGAATAGGAAGTAAGTGATAGAAATCATATTTATTTTTTACATACAGATACTTTGCAGCGATCTTCAGTGCTTTCAACTCTTTTTTCTTCTAAAAGTTAATTGAAGATGAGCTTGTTAAAATTTAGGAGTTGCTTTCTAGTTCCATTTTTATTATTTTACGAAATCCTTTTTTTTTTGGAATTGGATTCGAGTCTTGAACATTCACAACTGAGGGGTTACTCAACCTGCCGATGCTGATGTTTTCGCTACTGGATCTACTAATGGTCCCATTTCACATTCAATGTGAAACAGATGTAGCAAATTGTTTTTCATGATTAAAAATTTCTTGTTGCAAAATCATAGACAGTTTTTCTGAGTATAAGGTTTTCGTATGTTTGACTAGTTCTTCTTCTTGTTGGGGGGTAAATATGGATTTTCTACCTAATTGTACATCGCTCAGTGGCTCCACATTTATTAATTTATCTCTCAACGTTGATTCCATGATGTTGGAATTACGCGGTATTACCTCTAGATGCTTCTGTGTACAAAATTGGTTTACAGAAAAACAAATAATGAAATCATTTTAACGTTCAGGCTTAAAATGATTTACAAAAATATGACAAATTTCTACAGAACAAACTTAAAATCCAAGTACTGAATTAGGACTTAACTTGCTTTATTAAAGATAGTACAAATATTATAAGATATACAAGCACTGCAAACAAAACTTAACTGACGTCACCTATAAAAATTTAACGAATCATTCACTGCTCTATAATTCTTAGGTGATCGACCGCTAGATGTCAGCAATATTTACTTTGAACAATTATTTGTTACACGGGCAACACGTCACTGCGCGGTATTACCCTGTGCGCGATATTCCCCCACTCTCCCCTATTAGTTTTTTTATACAACGTAGAGGGCGCTAGTTGCTAACATTTCTGCTTACATTTTATTCTAAAAAAATATTACTGTATGTAAAATTACCGCTTGCCTTCATACCTGTTCACAATTACCATTTATGATTGGTATTTACAGTATTTTTAATACAGGACTTACGAACTTCAACTAAAATAAAAAATATAGTAGTAAATGAATTGATGACATTGAATTAAACCGGATAAGAACTCGAAGATATGAATCAGCATACATTTTAATACTTATATCGATGTAAGAAAATAGGTAATAGTATTATGTTGCTATGTGAGTAACTAAAAAGATTATAGATATTCCGGTATGCTTTTCTCATTTTATATATCTTCCTTTCTCGTTGAGATGGAAGGTATCATTTTTTTCGGTTTAAATAACAGTGACCATTATTACCCTGTTATGGGATTGTATAAGTAAATTTACATCTTAAATAATTTCAAACTAAAACTCTTTATAAATCTGTTAACTGAAAATTATGTACCCTGTAATAAAATAATTGTATGTATCTCTACAATGAAAGCAACCAGCTAACTTTTTTATGTATTTAATTATCTGATACTGCGCATTCAAAAAGTAATAAAGGTAATTTTTTATAAAATTGATTTAGCCTGATACAACTGTGGACAAAAAAGTTTCCAACCAGGAACGTTTATATGGTTTTACAAAACAAATAAAATTCTGTTTTATAAAGAAGCAAAAATATAGTTATTTTATGTAAAGAAGGGATTTATTTCCATTAAAAAACATTATTGTGTTGATTTAATTATATTCTAGGTACGATAAAACAATATTTGTATATTTCAAAGAATTTTTTTAGTTAATTGCTTATTTAGGTCAAGAACTTATCAATCAGGAATTTTAAAAAACAACTTCGTGCTAATGCCCCGACTATTATAGAATGATACCTGAAAATGTATAGCAAATAGTCATCATATACCGATTTCGAGCTTATTAGTTCTTATCAGTACACCACAGGAGAGTGGTGAGTTAAGTGACGGCTAACTCTGGTTACTCATGTAATTTTTTTTATTTTACGATTTGCCAAAGATTAGGTATATAAGCTAATAAAACTTCATTTAAAAACATTACAAAGAAAATTAAAATATTACATATTTCCTTTGTCACAAACCTCAATTAAAAATATGCATTTTTGAATTAAATAAACGCATTATTTGATTCGAAATACACATTTATTTCAATCAAAAAACATTTTTTTTATTTCAAAACGTTATTTTTATACAGATTTGAATAAACTGTTTAAGAAATTGAAAAAAAAAAAAAAATATATATATATATATATATATATATATATATATATATATATATATATATATATATATATATATATATATATATATATATATATATATTTGAAAATCATTCACCATTCAAATGGAATAACTGTTTGTTTCATTTAAACAAATATCCGTTGAACAATGAAATATTCTTACCAAATAAATTTATTTTTGTCAGAAAGTGATCATTACACCAAAGATTTGGTCCCCGAGAATAAAATATGTTTTAGGCTGACGTTTGAAGGACAAGTATTTACAGATGCGCAAATAAAATTCACCCAGTAGGTAGAGGTTCTTATTAGCGTAGTACTAAAATATAATGCTTAAATTGAATCATTTCCTTTAACTTTTGGGGGAAAATACGCTAGAGAACATGAAAAACCGTGAAATGTACCTTATTACTGTGCTCCAGACACCGTGAAAAATACTTAATAATTTACATCAATTCAAGTGTTACTAGTTTTTTAAAAGAATTCTGCGGATGTGATATTATTTATAATGTCGTAAACAATTTTTTCAATGCGCAGTTGACCTGCAAAATTCAGGATATTTTATGATTTGTCAGCTTGGAAACTGTTATACAACCTGGAGAAAACTTGTATAATTGTCATAGTGAAGAGATTCTCAGATTATTTTAAAACTGTCCTAATAAACAGCTGTGAAATTCGTTAGAAATTTGCGTCTAAAAACGACCCCTTTAAATAAATTTGCTGATAAAGAAATGTTCGTTGTATAAATACAATAAGAATTTGTTAGTTAAATAAGGGTGAATGACACATAATAAAGTATTTTATATGCGATGCAAATAATGACTGTCGTTAATTTATTTTCAGTAATCCACAAAAATCCTCTTCCAGCTTTCAGACAGAAGCAGTTTTTTTTTCAATTGTCTATATCCTTACAATAAAATTTATGTCAGTTACAATAATCCGTACTATTTTTCAAGAGGCGCATTCAATTACATTCAAATGGCTTTTTCTGTGATTATGTTCTTAGAATAGTGAGGGGGAATTACCTTGCATCAGTTCCCCTCGTGAGGTATGGCATCCGACGAAGTTAATCGAAGGGAAAATCCCTTGTAAGGGGCAAAAAATATTCAAACTTTCATTGGAGCATTATAACATAAACAGGCAGAAATTCGGATTTTAATTAGAGGATGCTGCTCTAAACTTTGCCACGCGGCAAAAACTTTTGGCAGAATGTTGGGCACCGTTGAAAAACAAATTATGAAAGTAATTAACAAGTAATTAGACCCGTATTCTTTGCGAAAATTCACTGCTTGTCGTGTGTGTGTTTTATTGATATCGCTAGATTTACAGGGCAAAGTGTAAAAAACGTGTATGGAATATAATATAAGTCAAAAGAGACTGTCATGGTGTTTTTGGCCTGATTTATATTTTACATTTATAAGTTTATAAATGGATAAACTGTGGTTTAAAATTCATTACGTATGTTGATCAGTATTGCTCGAGCACAGCAATGTATCAAATCTAGTGTTGGCTGAGACCAGAAATCTTGCAAAATTATGTTTTGTATTGTGAAAGTCTTCGCAATTTTTTATGACCTGGATGAGAAATGATAAACACGAAACTTTATTACGAAAAAAACATATCTAAAAACTAGTCGACACAGAACTCATCGGTTAGAAGTTTATTATAGAATTTAATACCAAAATAATTTGTGGCATATCTGGATTTCGCTAAACGAAGAAAGTTTGACCTAACATTATGTCTTTCTTTAATATGGTGAGAATGAAAGCGATCTTGCTGAGTAAATATGTGTTGATTATTTTTAATGTACATGGGACATTCAAGAAAATATATTGACAGCGTAACAATATTTAGTTGTTTGAGATGCTCACGGCAATCATCTCTGTATTTTATTCCCAAAAATATTCTTATACATTTACGTTGTAAACCAAAAATTTTTCCACTGTGAAAAGAATGGCCCCATAATCTGCGGGCATAAGCACGGATTTAGAGACTACATGATTCAAATTGCTTAGTACAAAAATATTCTTAGATAAATGTGAAGATAAATCGTTGACATGCTCGTTTCAGTTATTTCTAGTATTAATATGGCGAAGTGTAAAGAGCAAAGATTGAGTTTTGTCAACATTTAAGTTTAACCTGTTAGTAATAAACCAGTCCTTTATCAGCGACTGTGCATCCATGGAATCCTCTGCGAGTTTTATTAAATTGTTATTATTAGAATTTAAAGCGGTGATATCATCGGCGAATAAAATAAAATCAGTGGTATCACAATTTGGGAAATCATTAATATAGATAAGAAATAGAATAGGGTCCAATACTGAGCCTTGGGGAATTCCATGAACTAATGCAGTTTAGTGTGACAAACAATAGTTATAAAAAATATACAGTTCTGTTAGATAGGTCAATAAGGGACACACATCAAAATTGTAAAATTTTAGCTTATTTAAGAGGATTCCGTGTGACACACAGTCGAATGCCTTTGTCAAATCATAAAAGCTCATGCGTAACTATCGATATGGCCGATCGTTAACAGTGGTCGATTGGTAGAGGTTATAAGTTTTACATCATAAGTAATAAATAATGGTCGAAAACAAAATCTCTTTCAGTCAAGTGGCAATGAATTTATAATTAGTTCAGTTCAACAGAACTGAACCTAGACGCAATAAACTTTGATTTTAAAAATAATGTTATGTGCTGGATAACAGTATATTATTCAACGAGCATATAATGATAATTGTAATTCACGAGGGTGAAGGTGTAAATCACCCCAGTGAATTAGAGCCATTATATGCAAGTAGAATACTATACTTTGTCCACTATTATTAACAATAGCATACTGTTTACTGAAAACATTACACAAGGTGTTAACACGCATAACATAAATATGACGTACCATACAATTCAAATCTATCAAAACACTTTACTTTCAAGTTTGACATTTATCGTTCACTTGATAAATTTAAAAAAGCATATAAAACTTAATTAGTAAACTTCTCCTAGTAAAATGGCATACTAGTAGTGTTTGGCTTTCACAGAAGAAATTCAGGTTCAAGTACTGACTGACACTGGAAAATGTTTGTTTTTCTAATTCATTCCTGATTCTTTGAAACCTGTGAACAATGATTTCACTATTTTAAATAATGTCTTATGATTCAAGCTGCCAGATCTTATCTTGTCCTATCTTGTGAGACCAAGAAAAAGCAAGATAAGGTTGCCAACACTGATACAATCAAATGCGTCGAATGATATAAAAATCAGTGATTCCAAGATTTATAGTAAAGTGTTAGTAGATACAAATTAATAAAATTATAAATTTTAATATCAGTTATCACTGCAAGTAGTACTGCCCTAAACTTTGCACGCACAGAAGCAAAATCTTTTCACAGAATGTTGGGCATCGTTGAAGAAGTTGTTAAAAAATTATGAAAGTGATTAATAAATACTTAGACTCGTATCCCTGGTGATATTTCACTCGTATTTAATTCATGTTAGTTTTGCAGTGTGAAGAGTAATAACAAAAACATATACGGAATATGAATATCAAGTTAAAATATTTTTGTTTTTGTCCTTATTTCTTATCTAACTTAAAAATAGTCAGGTATGGTCATTAGTAATGCACTAATCATGTCAACTTATATGATAAAATGTTACGAATCTCCGAATGATTGTTTTTACACTGGCAGAATCAATAAAACATCAGTAAACTTAAGATCTATGCAAACTGCTAGATACAAATGGACAAATCAGTTTCTATGACATCAAAATTAAAACAGAAGTAGTCGATTATTCCCAAGGGAGTATAATGCTCCCAAGGGAGTTTACATTATGGAGAACGTTTTTCATGCAAAAAAAAGAAAACATTGAAATTATTTATTGACATTTAAATTAAATGTTACATTTGTACAATTTTCAAAATTAATATTAGAAAGAATATTACTTTCGCTTACATTTACAGTTTTTGTGATTGTGCTAGTAGTGGTACCTACTAAAACCTGATTAGCAATTTTGGTCTTATTTTCAATGGAGTTGTCGACATAACTCTCAGCAACTGTCGTTGATTTCCAATCAGCATGACGCTTTATTGTCGTGATACCCACACCAGCATCTGCCAGTAATGTCGCTGAAGATCTTCGTAAGCAGTGACCAGTATAACATGCAGCATCAGGTAATTTTAAATACGAAGCTACTACACTCGGAGTTTTTCCCATGGTATTCTTGCCAACTGGCTGCGATCTATATTTTCCTGCTTTGTAGTACAAAAAAAGGCGCTTATGCTTGACGTGGGGAGGACGAAGGGACAGGTATTTTCGAAACAATTCAAGCATATTTCCCACATCGGTAACCAGAAAGGTTCGTGGAATCTTTGTCTTAGTGTTTGGAATTTTTACAATCAAGGAAGAGCCTACATCTTCAATATCATCTACAGTTAAATTGACTAGTTCATCATTTCGACAAGCTCCGGCAATCCCCAGAATTAATCCAACCTATAAAAATCAAAATACTTAATAATTGAAATACCTAACAACAAAAGTAATCTTACCTTAATCATTAAGAATTCTTCGTCATCTGCACTTGATAGAAAACGGTCAATTTCTCCCTTTGTCAAAATTTTCGATTTTTTCGCTTGATATCCGTCACCGGTTCTTTTCAAAAATGCGATCAGCTTGGGGAATTTGCTTATATCTACGTTGTCGTAAATTATCAAGCATGACTTAACCATAGAATATTGCGCCCATAATGTGGAAGACTTGTAATTCTTTGCATTTTCACTGAAGTATGTCAACAAAACATTCTCGCTGTATACTTGAACATTTTTCTCGGCGCATCACTTTTTGAACCGATTATAGGCTATATCTTATAAAGATCTTGACTTCGTAGGCAGCAAATTGCTTATTGCAATATTTGTAGCCTCCACAATATCTTCCGACTCACAATTATTCATTGTGCATTAAACAAACTTTAAACTAAACCAAACTAGCACCTTAATTTGACAATTCTTTTTGTTTGTTTATTTTGTAGTTATGACAATACCTCAACGACTACTAAATAAATGCTCAAATCCGAATACAATAATTCTGGTGCTACTTACTTCATAATGACAAAATATGTGTTTTTAAGTTAATGAGACCGTGGAAAAAATAGTATATACCATTCGGGAGAGATGCTATTTTGTCCTCGGTCTTCAAATTGCACCTCTGCCAAAATAACGCATTTCTCTCCCTTATAGTATAATGTACTATTGTTCTATAATTGGTTTATTTTGACACAATTATAAACTGACTTATCGGTTAATTTGTCGCCAAGTTTACACAATCTTACATAAATTCATGTTTATTGTCAATGTCAACACTGTCAACTACTAACACTCTGAAATGACAGTTATATTAACGTAAGATTAACATTCCCATTCATAGATTTGTTTTGTGTTTATTTTTCCTCCTTGTTAGTCTAAAAACACATAAATAGTTCTGTTCAAAACTCAGCAACGAATTGTATTGCTTTTTGTGCTTTTTTTCAAATTTACCGCCGAAATGATCTAGTATATTTTGTAGCTACTTTTCTCTGTGTATATGTGACTTTACTCCTCCTAGTTTAAAAATAGAGTATAGTAATACACTATTTAATTTTAGACTCATAAGTTATTTTAAAATTGAATTAGTGTTTTGTATTATAAATGCTACCGCGACAATAATAGCTTTTCTGTTCAATGTAATTGAAATTGTACTCATTAAACTCTTTATATCTCAAAATTTCTAGATTTTAATGACATTATTATAGCTTTACAAGAAACAGCGCGAGACTGAACTGCTATATGAAACGTCTGCAAAGTACCATAACTACAAGCGAATGTTGGAATAAATTATTTTTATTATGTAACCTGATCTTGAACATTGACTTGCGTAAAGGCATAAATGACCGTTGACTAATTGAAAAAATATATAAATTTTTGCCATTCATAAAAGTAATATACTTGATAGGTATATATTTTTTTATTTTCAGATCACTGCGGAAAGTGCAAAGCAGCTACAAGAAGACTAAACCTAAACAAGTACTGCAAAAGGGATTACGGTAAGTGTCGGAAAGGTTAAACTAGTTTTATTAAGGCTTACGGTGAGCGCTCGATCCAAAGGGATATAGTTTTCGCTCAGTAACTCGTCAACGAAAAAAGATAAAAATATGCGGTTTTTTTTCATAGACTACAAATATTATTTTACGTCGACGCTGTGTTTTGAAATTTTGAAAATATGCAAAATTCATTTAAAAAAAATAATTTTACACTTTTTCAAAATTTCAAAACACAGCGTCGACGTAAAATAATATTTATAGTCTATTAAAATAAACCGCATATTTTTATCATTATCCATTAAGGAGTTACTGAGCGAAAACTATGGGTTTGTTCCAACACAGCAGGAATCGATTCCGAACCGTTCAGAATTAGTCAGTCAGTTCAGTTGTTAATATACTCTCGGCGAATGCGACGTAAGACGGTGTTGGTCAAACATTTCTCACTGTTCTGAACCAATTCTCGACGGTTGTTGGAACAGACTTTATATATCGTTTGATAGAGCGCTCACCGTAAGCCTTAAGAAAAAAAAATACTTCCTCCTCAATTTTTTCTTCGCGTTAGAGTTATTATTTATTGAAGTAATTTAATATTGTCACATAAGCTAAATATGAAAGCTGTTGATTGGTATTAGCATTGGTTATATAAGCTACGCTATCTATACTCAATAGTACTGGCGATTCAATCAAATATTACGTTCTATGTGGCAAAAATTTAAACTGTATCTAGAAAGTCGCTATGGATGACTGATTATTATTTTATATTTCATTTCCGTATAATTTAGGTACCTAGAATACGAGATATATAAACATACCCATATCACCCCGGACATTCATAATGCCCGCTGTCATAGCAGCGAGCAAAATGGATTTTTTCACGCCCGCTGTCATGAGAATCCAAAGATATTGACTCTTGGATATGTTTGAAAATATCTAGTATCAGTCATAACCACAAATCAAGAAACGTCAAAGCTATGATCTTTCATAATTTTTATTTCGTATGAAGTGAAATTTAATTAATAACTTCATAAGTCCTTTACCAATTGAATTGACACTTGGTTATAGATCATCAAGGCATTTTAGCGATCACTGGTGGTATTTTTTTTAAACTGGCAGCAACATTGGAAAGGTCACATTATTCTAAACAAAAATTATCTCTTGAGAACATCGCGTACAAATAACCAGTCTTGAGAAAAATGGCATTATTTGTAGGTCTGTATGTTTCCGTTTACGTAGCGAATGTCACGCATTTTAAATTTTGAGTTAAAATATTTTGTTTCTGCTTTCGCGTTTTTTGCCAAGAAATTCAATTTTGTAGTGGAAAAATAAATAAATACGGCCCTGGCCAAAATGTTACTTGCAAAACAAACAAATAAAGAGTTTTCATACAATAGTAATTTTGAACTGTATTTATTACGGTAACTAATTAAATGAGGGACTAGAATCAATACAATTGCTGGCGAAAGGTTTAAAATGAGTTTTTTTCAACGAAAACCCTAAGAAATGAAGTTCAAAATCAGTATATATGTGGACGTTAATTAATAATTGTAGGCATTTCGGACGTTTCTTATTTTTTACTTAATGTAATTTACAATAACACTATTGTATACTCTCTCAAAACAGCAAGACAAACACAACACAATACAAATCCATAATTACAATAACGTAATACACTGATCTCTTTGAAACAAAAACAATTGGAATGCTTATCAATAAACAGCTTTGATATAAATGAACATAAATTGAGTGCATATTATAGTTTATAAAGGCTTATTGTTTAAAATGTTCTCGAATCGAGCGTCTTCTCTACACTAAATAGTGCTAATAACATTATACTCTGACACACTGCGTTGGAGCAAAGAGCGTTATACATATATAAATCGAGTAAAACATGTGTAGAATATAGACAACTTTAAAATAGAATAAATCAGAAAATTCTTAACATTTTAGGGTACAATTTTTAGGTTCAATGTGAAGAAATTAATATCTGGCAACACTGATCGTAGTGCCCACTGCACTCCACTCCACTCCATAAGTGCATCTATCCCAGTGTAGGGTACAAGATCAACGCACGTTCATAATACCGCCAGGATTGTCGTTAACTTTTTGTCACTTTTTCAGATTTTTTATTAAATATTTTTATTACTTATATCTCATAATCGGCCTATGATCTATCATTTTACTTTATTTGCTGACAGGAATTTAGGTATATTATTCTACATTTACGAGAAAAATATTTCAGACAAAAATATCATAGTTTTATAAGCGGGATTTAATGTTATACGTTGGCATTAAAATATCATGGTTATTTGAAGGACAGCCTTGATTTTTTAAATAGGAGCCTCTTTTTTTCTTTAATGATTCGTATTGTTCATAGAAAACTTAACAATTTTTGATCCATGACTTTTCGTGTTAATGTTTACGAGTAATTACGCATTCGAACGTAGAAGTATATAACACTTCTGAAAAGTGACTGTATACTAAAGGCAAGTGGAACCCAGAAAAAGTTGAATTTGTAGATAATTTATCACAGCTTCTAGAAGATATACCTATACAAGTCAGGAGGGACCTATGGTACCAGCACGATGATTGTCCACCACATTATGGACGTCTCGTGCAATATTGGACCGAGATTATCCTAAGCGGTGGATTGGACGAGGTGCACATTAGCCCGCCCGATCTCCTGATTTGACTTCCCTAGATTTTTTTTTGTTGGGATATTTTAAACAACAAATTTACCTGGAGGAACCAACCACACCAGAAAATATGCCTGGGCGCATTAGAAATGCTTTCGGCGACATTACCATGTACGAACGGTGGATAGTTTGCAGTACGTATTGAACAATGTATTGCAGTGAAAGGCGATCACTTCGAACATCTCTTAAAATGATTAACTTTTAATTTCCAGATGCAATAACTGGCAAATAAATGTTACTTCCTTTTTGCAATAACTTAGTACGCAATAAAAATATGTTACTATTGTAAATAACATTAGTTTTCCTTGGGCTTTCCGGGAGATTTCTACTTACCTTCAGTGTCCAATCAATGTTTGTCCACTTTTCAGAAGCGTGTTGTACTTCTACGTTACATGAGTAATTACTCGTAAACGCTGAAAGTAAACACAAAAAGTTATAGAACAAAAATTGTTAAGTTTTGTACGAACAATACGAATCATTAAAAAAATGGGGGTTCCGATTTAATAAAATCAAAGTTACTCTTTAAATAACCTTGAAATTTTAAACCAAATGAACCAAACGTATAACGATTAAATTCCGCTTAAAACAATGATACATTTATCTCTCAAATGCTTAATTTTCACGTTTGTCAACTTAAATGGCGCACCCGGTATAATGGTTACGTACAATCCTTGACTATATACACTAAGACGAGTCAATCTAATGGGAGACCTTGTTGGCCTGAATGGGAAACCAACTATCACGTAATGGGAAACGAACTCAAAATGAACGTTTACGCTTGGACTATTTGCTAATAGATGGCGCAATATTAGGTACTAAAATGACATGAATTTGGACAAATAATTTTGAAAGCTCTTCCCATCGAAGATGGTTGGTTCATACATATTATGTTATGTACAATCGTTTTCAATAATAATGACACTCTTTAAATTGAATTTTGCTATTTCTTTTGAACTGCTGACGTATTTGTAATGGAATATACTTTCAACTTTTAACATTTAACAGTAATTAGTTGTTTCACTTACCAATATAGATTTAATGAAATTTCTACTCAGAACTTCCAGAAGTTCAAAAACTGTTTTGAGAGTGTCATTATTATTTCAAAAGCTTGTATATACTTAAAATTCATAACTTTAATGACATTCAATAGGATTACTGTTTAAGTGTTTAATTTATTATTAAGGGAATGTGTTAGTCATGAAGAAGCAGGTAGGAAATAAATGTTAATTTTTAAAATGTAATAAAACTAGATGAAACATTCCAGGAATAACACTTTTCCGCAAGGCGAAAATCGACTATAATGATAGATTTTGAATTCTGATAAGTAATTACAGTAATTCCATCACATGATTTAATAATAAAAATATTCTCATATTTACAGAAAACAAACAAATTACAGAAGTTCAGATATTCAGTTCATATTCACTTTCACGTATCAATGAAAGTCAAACCTTAAAATATATTAACCGCCAGATAACACTTTTATCATACTCCTCCAGCTTCGGCAAATTTAAGTGAAGTCATTCAGTACATATGGATAAAAATATACAGGGTGGGCCATTAATAACGGGACATAGAGGAGTAACATCATTGGGAGAAAATATGAAGATATAGCTAAATATATCTTAGCAAAAATATTGCTGTGGAAAAAGATACAAGATGTCAAAGTTGAAATATTTTTATTTGTGTTTTCTTTTTTTGTAATAGCGCTAGTATCGCTCAACTGTTTGTTACCAAATTTGGTAGGGAAACATTTTTCAAGAAAAAGAAAAATAATTTAAGTATTAAATCAGTTTTGCCAACAAAGGGCGCCGCACTAACAATGTCTAATGATGAATTTTTCTCTTATTTTTTGTTGACAAAACATTTTGATTTTTCGCAAAATAATAATAATTGTGCAGTAAGAGAAACTCACACGATAGTCTATATGTCTCTTTATAGAAGTAGGTATATCGAATTCATTTGAATTATCTTAATGTGTTTAAAGGAAATAAAATAGAAACTGTAAATTTTGGCATATCGCTGAAAACTCTTTTTCACAATCTTATCTTTCTTTTTTTTTTAATTAATTAACAGTTCATATTCTTACTTCTCTGATGCAATAAAATAAACTGCTTATGTTTCAAACTTTATGATCTGTGGTTTGAATATAAACATATTGCCACAATTTTATTATTTAGGCAGGTATATGAAAAAAGGTCACATGGCCACGCCCTCTAAACGTCTTCGCAGTTTTTTTGCAGATTAAAATAGTAGCGCTTTATTTCCTTCGTTTGAATACATGCGTATTGTTACGTGTACGACATCTAACAGGAATTATGATAACTATTTAGGTCTTTATTAAGGACTGACTCTTGGTGTATATACTCAAGGGTACAGTATAGTGCTGTTATGTCAACCGCACAACGCTACGATGATCAGACCTCGTACAGTGTACCTATACTTGTACTGGATTCGTATACTTCTCTTTGTACACACATCTAGTAAACCTTTTAGTTGGGTTAAATTCCATTTTTAATTTACCTAAGATTTAAACGAAACATAGCCATAACTCCAAGTGTATTTTCCGAGAAGCGATTACGTTTTTTGTGTGATAAATCCTCCGATTTGTATACCCATAATCGTAAAAGAGAGCCGCTTCTTTAAGTTCTCTCCATCGCGTATTTTACGGCCGGGTAGCAATCATATTCAAGATGAACGTACTTGAGGTTTCAATGCACCCTCACCCGTACGCGTAACGTTCTTATAATTGGAAGAATAAATTAATGATGTCGTTAAAATTTAAACTTAGATAGCGTTTTGAAATATGTACAATAAAATTATCTTAATGGGCTTTAACGTTTTTTAATTTTATCGAAAATGAAATACGTCTTTTAGACCAGTGTTCAAAATGATAAATTTGTCGAATAACTGAATAAATAAATTAATACATTAATTTCTCTTTCATCAGCCGCACCGTTATAAAATCAATATCAATTTATTTATTTATAACTGTTCGTGTTATTACACAAAATGTTTACACACGTCAAGAACAACGAAGTTATGTTCCACTATTCTAAAGATGCATATACGGACAATATAATAAATAGAAGATCAATGACTAAATAAATTAATATAAATAAGATATAAAGATAATATAAAAAGTTATACAATAAACAAATATTAAGCAAAATAAAATAAGATGAATAAAAGAACAATAAATTAAGTATGTCTAACATCACATGTTAGAAACTGGTCAATATTATAAAGGCATTTAGTAAAAGAAACTTTTAATTTGTTTTTAAATTCTCTATAATTTAGATTTCTTATGTGCACCGGAATAACGTTAAAAAGATGTATACCAATATAACATGTTATCCTTAGATCTAACATTATAAGTATGAACTTTACTCCCAGTCTGGAGACTATTTCAATTTTGTTTTATATATAGCAAGCATTGCAATATGTACATTGACGTAACTGTTAAGATTTTTAATTTAATAAATTGATTTTTGCAGTCGTCTCTATAACTAATTGCCTTCTTCATTTGCTGCGCGAACACATTCATAGTAAAAGTAGTATGACTCCACACAATAAGAGCATAGGATATGTGAGCGTGTATATAACTGTAATATGCCGTCACTAGAATATTCACTGAAACCTTACTTGTAAGGCTACGAAGTAAGTACATGTTCTTTGAAATTTTTTTGCATACATAATTAGTCTGTTGATCCCACAGTAATTTAGAGTCTAAATAAACTCTCAAGAATTTAACAGCTTGATCGGTCTTGGAGATATTTAAGGATAGCTTATTAGTAGGACCTTATTAATTAAATCTAACAGTATCTTACTTCTTCCTGACAGGCTAGTGTCATCAGCAAACAAGATTTCTAAAATATCATGATCCAAAGAATTAAGTAGGTCGGTTATATAAATTATAAAAAATATGGGCCGCAGTATCGACCCTTGGGGTACTCCATGTTTATTATCTCCATATCAATAATTTATTCACTAAATAGATACTTCTCTAGACATGCTTCTAGAAAAACTATGCATATTGTCGCAAGTTTTTAAATCACTGACTTTAGTGTAAATCTAACACATTAACGTAAACTGGAATTCTGTCGAAATATTTATTGGGACTAGTGTTGGCTAAGATATGAAATAAGAATGTAAAATTTGAAAAAAGTCTTGTCTTGCAAAACAATGCTAGAGTTTCTTTAAAGTTTGTTGTCGACATTGCAAGATCATCTCGTGTTTTGTCTTACATGATCCTTGTAAAACTCTGGCATGAAACATGGAACATTATTACCAATTTAGTAACTGTGGTGGCTGCTCTCGGTCGGCCACGTTCGCTCTTAGAGCTCACACGTAACACTCGATACGGTCTATCGTCGACAGTAGTCGATTGATAGACGCTATAAAGTATAGCAACGGTTAGTTTTACATAATAGGTTATAAATAATGGACTAAATAGGCGAAACAAAATCGGAGCTCTTTCATTCAAGAAGCAGTGAATTTATAATTAGTTCATTTCTGCGGAACTGGATCTATACTCAACAAACTTTAGTTTTAAAAATAGTTTTTTGTGCTGGATGTCTTTTAAATAATGTATATATACCTACAATAGAAATGCAATAGTTATTCAGGTAATGTTCACTTAAATATTACCCCTCCTTATGTTTGCAAGACTTCTTGTCGTAGCAAATGTTTTCTTGTCTTATGAGACCAAGATGAAAAAGTAAGATAATATTGCCACACTAATTGAGACTGTCGTCAACAAAAGTAGCTTTGGTGGAGATTCGCCTTTAGATTGAACGCACGTAGCATAAACATGTTTGGTAATAACATAAAAAATGTTCACAAATATATATAATGCAGAAACTTTTGACAGAAAAAAACAAAATTTCGTCAATAACAAGCTGGCTACAAACGAACATGACATCCGAAGGACATATATTAATTTATATAGAGTCTAAGAAAGTTAGTATAAATTGACATTCCATAAAACATGTTTTCTGAACATTTTTCTGTAGCAGCTCGCATCCATGTTCATATTCCCACTCTTAAAACTTTGTGCAATATAATTGCACAATTGTTAATACTTTCTACATAAATTGTGTCAAAAATAGTCCAAATCAAAATCGTACTTCTTTTTCACATTTTGTCGCGTAGAATTGTGAGATACAAGGTACTAAATTTTTCACATATAGGATTGAAATTTAATAGAAATACTCTTTAACCAAATCCTAAGGGTATTATTGTAAACGATGGCTAAAAAGTAAAAGTAGAGACAAGGGACTGACGTACGCCCATGGACAATTTCTTTCAATATCGTGGCATAATATTTTATTTATTATTAGTCATGCAACATTAGAGGTGGCAGCATATTATTGGGCTGTATTTAATAATTTTAAATTACAAAATTTTCAAATTCTAAACAATCACGTAAGGAGCAATATGTAGATAATTTGCTAAGGGTTTTAAATATCTTTATATAAAAACCTACTAAACATAGGGTTAGCCAGCTTTATCATTTTTACGCAGACAAATATTTTTTTAACTACGTAATTTCGTTTACTAAGAAAAATTAGAATTGTATTTATGAAACAGATTTATTAAATACACTTATAGTAAATGCTACGCATATCCGTCTGTATTAGCAATGCATAAACGACTTTTAGATACAAAATTTTTTTAAAAATATATTTTAGCATAAATATTTCAACATTATTTTATAATATTTTTTCCAATTTGAATAGACCTAATTTTGATACATTTGATTCCAGTTTATACAGGGTGTCTGTAGAAGGTTGGGAAATCTCAGAGCTGGATATACTGGTGACCAAAAAAAGTCGATTGAGCTAAATATGCCTTATCCGAATGTAGCTGGTTTCAAAAATACAGGGTGTTCAATGCTAGAATTTTATTTTGAAATATTTCAATAACTTTGAAACCTGTCGGAGTATTAAAAAAAATTGGCACAATTATGTTTTTGGCACGGCAAATAAGAATTTTTAACTAATTTTGACGTCACTAGTAGAGGGCGCCACTTATGGCACAGCATGTTTCTATTAAATGGCAGAACTTTTTTGCAGTTTAGTGTATCCATCTGTCTATTGAAACAATCGATTCTCCTACCTGTTATATTTGACAAAGGTATACCTTGTTGAAGTCGTTAGGAGTAACCATTTTTGAAATAATTATATTTGAAATATTCAGTGCAGCGATTGAAAACTGTTATCGTTTCTGGTAAAGTTCCTTTTCTGCAGAAGAAAAGAAAAAGTTATTCAGAACGGTAAATTATAGAGACGTGCAAAATTTCAAAAGATGCCATAAGTGGCGCCCTCTACTAGGTATACCTTTTTCAAATAAAACGGGTAGGAGAATCGATTGTTTCGATGGTCAGATAGATACATTAAGATGCCAAAAAGTTCTGCCATTTAAAAGAAACATGGTGTGCCACAAGTGGCGCCCTCTACTAGTGACGTCAAAATTAAAAACATATTTGAATTTCTCGTCCACAAAAACCCCCGATTTACAAATTTTATATAAATATTTGGATTTCTTAAGAAGTTATTTATAAATATCGAAAATAAAATTTTAACTTTAATACCCTGTAACTCCGTTAATAATCAATTTTGGAAAAAATGTTATAGAAAGAGGTCTAGAATTATCCCTTGAATTTTTTGCTCATCATTTCCGGACACCCTGTATAATACGTATGCACAATTTTATACCTAACTTAGTAAATAGGAAAGAAAAGAAAACTTACAATTTGCGTACACAAATCAATAAATATTTTTGAAAGCGATTTGTGAATACGGTGTAATTGATTTTATAGTTTTGCATTATCTATGAACCTGTTGATAAAGATAACTTTTTGTTTTCAGCGATAATGGCAAGGGTGCTATCGCCAATCGAAAACAACGACGACGAGCACACAAAAGGATGGGTGCGGTACATGATAAACGTGGAGTTCATATACAAAAAAGCCAAAGACTCCCGAATAAGAAAAGGGACGATGCCTATGCTTATTCCAGCGTCGGATCTGGCATGTAAATGCCCGAAAATAAAGGCTAATAGGTAAGTAGCACTTACATAAAAAATTGCAATTCTACTAAAAAATGATATGTGATGTGATAAAATCTTACTGCGAAATTTTGCAAAAACTAAATTCAATTAAAACTAAAATTAGCATATACGTAAGGGGTAAATGTAAGTTTAACAAAAAATAAACTAAAAAAGCGTCTGTAACGCAGAGTAGCAAAACTACATCTAGCGGCCATTTACTACTCCATGCCGGACTGACAAATCATAGACACAAAGTATTCTACATCGCAGTAGAAACCATTGGAAGCTAGCGACCACTATTGCGATTCGGCGATGAGGATAAGGATATGTTGCAAACACGGATTTTCAGGAATCAATTACTCTGCGGGCTAATGCCTCGACCAGCATCGAATTACATCTAGAAAACCTATAGAAAACAGCTAAAGTCACTCGACAGCAGCCCACCCGATATATACTGATTGCAAGATTATTTGCTCTCATCAGTTATGTCATAGGTTAGCTAATAGAAGAATAACCTTAGCTGTTCTAAATCTGTCTAACCTGACAGTAGAGACAGCCCGTATAGTAGTTGTTTCCTGGACTTCTGTATTAGTAAAAAAGTGTCGTTTCATGATTCTCAAAAATAATTCACTAGTGTTTTAATAACAATGCTGTACCTGTAAACAATTTCTGAGTTAAATTCTAACGTAGTCAAGGTACGTTTTCATCTGACATTAATTGCAGGATATTTATGTTAGACATAAATTGGACATAACCTAAACAGCGAAGAATTTCTGTTAGAGCTATATGTGTCGACACTTCTAAACACTTATTATTGTCATCTTCGGACGCGCCCGACAGAAATTACTGTAGTTGATTAGTCGTCGGCAGCAAATTAAAACAAGTGAGAAAAAAGAGTGACTAAACTGGTTAATTTATACCGAATGCTCGAAACTAAAAAACTACTACGTCTTTCTGCTACGTTAATTTTTATAAATTTGATAACTTCTTTGTGATGACCATGACCATTTTTACCAACACCTCGACACTGCATTCGAACATTCTTCACGTCTCAAAATCCACTGTTTCGAACTCACACTGAACATGTTTTCTTTTTTTTTCTGTAACATCGCCAAGACAATCATACTGACAGTCATTTTTCCGTAATCTCACTGAACGGTGTGTACTTAATAAATATGTAAACGGTTCGTATATTGTAAATTTAAGGGTTCAAGAGATGCTATACAGTATGCGCCAAAAGTATGGAATAAATTCAATAAAAACGAAACAATTATTTTTTGGGAAAAATTCTGGAATCTGTCGATTTTTAATTTAAAAAATACATATCTTAGTGTTAAATGCGATTTTCAAATGTCATTTGTTTTCGAGTAATAACGTCATCGATTTTTTTTTAAATGGCAACACTATATTTTTTTTCTTGATTCTGAAAGATCGTTTAATTCTCTATCAGACAGTACTAAAATTTTGCCTTCTTACATAGGAAAGTTTTCGAGTAAATGACGATTGAATGTTAGAAAACGAAAATTTTATCCATAAAAAAGTAACAATTCTGAGGTGTGTAAAATAAAATACAATTGATTAAATTTTATACTTAAATTAAATGTTCGAATTGCCATCCACCAACTTCTTCACAATGCGCAAGTCTGTGAAGAAATTCTTCTTGATTGAATGATTTCTGGGGTAACTCTGCGTATTTCGTCCCGAATGCGATTTTGAAGTTCTTCTAAATTACGTGGTTTATTAATGTACACTTTTTACTTCAAGTATCCCCATAAAAAATAGTCAAGAGGTGTAAGATCTGGGGATCTTGCAAGCCATTCTATCGGTCCGCGTCTGCCGATCCACCTCCCAGGAAAACAGTTGCCCAAATCTCGTACAGAGCATGCATAGTGCGGGGGTGCACCGTCTTGCTGAAACCATATGGTATCGTCAGGAATGTCAGGGTCATTATCGTTAGGAAAAATTACTGCAAGGGCTGAAACAAGGTCATTTTCTAGAAACTCTAAATATCTTTGTCCTGTAAGGGTTCCTTCAAAGAAGAAAGGCCCTACTATTCTGTCGTCAACTATTCCACCCCACACATTTAATTTCTGAGGGTGTTGGGTATGTGCCTCTACCATCCAATGAGGATTTTCCCGACTCCAATATCTGCAAGTTTGACGGTTTACTGTACCATTCAGACAAAATGTGGCCTCATCTGAAAAAAGTATTTGCCGGTGTAAATTTCCTTGACATAAATCCATTAGAATTTCGCAAAAGTGTAAGCGGCGATCGGGATCCTCTTCATTGAGTTCCTGCACAAGTTGAATTTTGTAGGGATGATATTTTTCCTTCCTCAAGATACGTAGCACTGTTCTCTGACTAGTGTCATTGTTTAATGCAACCAATCGTGAAGAATTATGAGGATTAGCCACCATACTTATCAAAATGTTCTGTTTCTGATTTTCATTAATGCTTGGACGTCCAGGTTTTGGAATATTTACAACATTGCCAGTTTCTCTAAATTTAGACTCTACCTTACTGACTGTTGATTGGCTGATAGGGCGATCTGGATATTTTTCATTAAATAAATCGCAAACTTCCTGCTGAGTTCTATTCATTTTCCCGCATCCGATAATTAAAATTTCAATTCTTTGAGTAACAGTTAAATGTGCCATAATACTTTAAATTGAATAATAATTTCTATGTCGCTTATAATATTTATTAGAAAGTCGGTGTGACAATGACACTTTGCAAAGATTTTCACCTACGTGATCCATAAAAGAACTATGAAATTCGAAAAACTAAACTTGATAACGTTTTTGCTTTATTTTAATTGATTTACGTTTTCTAACATTCAATCGTCATTTACTCGAAAACTTTCCTATGTAAGAGGGCAAAATTTTAGTACTGTCTGATAGAGAATTAAACGATCTTTCAGAATCAAGGAAAAAAATATAGTGTTGCTATTTAAAAAAAAATCGATGACGTCATTACTCGAAAACAAATGACATTTGAAAATCGCATTTTACGCTAAAATATGTATTTTTTAAATTAAAAATCAACCTGTTCGAGGATTTTTCCCAAAAAATAATTGTTTCGTTTTTATTGAATTTATTCCATACTTTTGGCGCATACTTCTGTCAGAATGTAAACAATCACTAGCGATGTATGTCTGACATTTGATATACATATATTATGTCTGAATACAAGTGGCAGATGACTGAAATAAGTACAGGATAATCATGTGAAAACGTTAAATTCGGCTATAACTTTGTTACGCTAGGGTACTGGTAAACTGAAATGTGCATCCCTCGACTAACTTTTCACAAGAATTTCAATTCTTTTATCACAAAACCAATGGAGCATTATTATCTTTCATTTTCTTATGAAACAATCTGTATATTATAACATTTTTGGATTTTTCAGTTTTTCTAGATTGCATTGCTATAAACATGACGTGGGTTATCTTTTATTCTTTGCGAGATATTGGTGATTAAATAATTCCATGATATACTGTTTTATTATAAAGAATACAGAACTATAGTGCGATCAACATTTCAATTGAATATAACGTTTTCGTATGTACATAAATTCATTTAAATAAAAATTATTTCTGGAATAGCTTTCAAGACTGATTTGTCACTCAAACATCAAAACATTGCAATGTAACTTTTAAAAGTTGGCAAGTAAATACAGGCTAGACGAGAAGTTATTTTTCAGAAGATAGATTTGACTTTTTAAACCTTAATGCGCACTGTGTTACAAATTGTAACATTTCTCTTTTCTAATGTATAGTTCAGGGAATTTAACTTTTAGTTTTATAAACGACTTTAATTTATTTTAATGTGGCTGTAAAATATTTCATTATTTTGTAAATTCAAGAAATTTAAGTAGGTACACTTTCAGTAAATAAAATTAACCTAATAAATATTGTTCACGTTTGCTACATTGTATAAGTACAGGCTTTCAATTTTCAGTCCTATTTCTCAGATGCAGTCGATGTTTAAGAAAACGTACGTATAGGAAGTTCTCTTTTTGAAATGACTGAGCAATATTTCATATTGGGTGTGTCGTTTGAAATTATAGATTTTGACAAACTCATATTGTTATTCGTCAACATAAAATGAAAACGGTACGGCTACAAATGGAACAGAATATCATTCATACGTCCACCTCGACTCATATAGCATGGTGTTATTCGTTTAGGAAAATTGTTCATAACACTTGCATATAAAACTTGTTCCACTTTCGAATAACACGTTGAATGATTGCTTTATCATTCATTTTTGGCCGCTTGACATACACTTTTCCACATAATGCATAATCCCAAAGAAAAAGGTTCAGAGATATTGGTTGAAAAAATCAATTGATGTCACCATTCTGCAAGATAACGTGATAACAGGATATTTGGTATGCGGCACGGGCTTTATGACAAATTGTACCATTTTGATGAAACCGTATGTTGTTCAAATCCATATAAAAATTGTTTGAAGTGTTTCAATTAAGTAAGTTCCAATTTCTGACATTTCTTTTTCCTGAACAGTATGTGGATTTTCATGACGTATCCGTGAAGATCAAAATGTACTTTATCGCTAAACAAAATTTTGTTATTTCTTTTCTAACACTCAACAAATGGACATTGCAAATGATCTGAAACATTTAATTGTTGTGTCTACGGAATTTTGTATGTTGACAGATACAGATGTTTTTGTCCAATCGTGGTGGCTCTTGAGGGATTAAATTATTGTTGTGAACAAATTAATGTGTTTGGATCCTCACGTCGACTTTCTCTTACTGCAGCAATATTTTCATCTAATCGACCACGACGAGTACGTATGGATCTTATAAATGGTAATTGTTGCCTTATCAAAAAACAGAACCCTTCTCTGTAACTCTATTCTTGCTTCATTTTGTACGAATTCCTCTTATTGCAACTGTAAATGATTGCTTATATTCATAAAATAATTATACAAAAATTGTTCAACTGTTAATCGCGGTCTGTTGTCGTATGGTTTGCAGCAAGGAATTCTAACCCCTAGAAGAAGGCTTTGTATGCGAATGCACATAAATAAAGCCCATATCAACAAGTTTTCCGTACGATCGGGTGTCACCGACGGAAATTCGGAGATAGTTGGATGCGGCAGTCATTAGCGCGTGCGTTTTCTAACAATATAATAGTGGTATTTTTGAAGTTTGCATTGAAAGTAAAAAAGGTGAGCCTTTCATGATGATCGCTCACTGATCGCTACTGCGTATTGAACACCATCATTCACAAAACACAAAAGGCGCGTAATTCAAATATTTGTGTTTCAAATCAGATACCCTATATTAATTTTGTTTTATATACTAAAGCGAATAAATATTTTACAGTAGAGAGATATTAACATACATAATTTCGAAACAAAATTTATTCTCGTTCTCTCAATCTCATAGCTTGAGACAAATTATTTGTTTGTGTTCGCATCTCAACGTAAAACAAGTTCACAGTCAATATGTATTTAATTTAAATAAATTTAATAAAGTAAGATCTATTTCTATCTTCTACATCATGATAAATTATAATTGGGTAACTTTATTTAATCTGTACTGTTTCAAAACTGTATGAAGAATTTGAACCATATGCGTTTCCTTTGATGAAATTTTACCAAAAAAGATTTAAAGCTGTGCATTTTCTATATAGTTTTGTTGATGAGAACAATAACAAAAATATACTCCTAGCCTCAGAGAACTCAATATAATGTATGTGCACCTAGGAACGTATTACCTCCGAATATTTTTCCTTTGGAACATCCACTGCCAATTAGAGAAATTCCACTGGAAAAGCAATAAATATCCAGCGAAAATATTGTAATAGGTTTATAACATGTTGTCTAAGTAACCTTCATCTATTGTCCGAATGTACATATATTCTATACATACAAACACATGGATACAATATATATTAACATGTGTTTATAGATGCATAAATGTAAACACGTATGTATGTACGGTTTTATGGCTATATGTCATATATTTTTATTTATTTATTTATTTAGTATACAACACGCGATAGTATACATATGTAACATAAGAATTACAAATGAAATACAAACCAAGAAATCGAATAAAAGAAAAAAATTGCCTTATTGTAAAATAAATATAAGTAACATGATTTGCTAAGTTATAAAGACCTTTTTCTTAATGCATCTAACAGTGTCATGAAAAATGTTCATATAATTTATAGTTACAACACAGTTAATAGTCTATCGATTTTACTTTAAATTAGTAGAGACCGTATATCATTCGCACATGACGTCATTATCAGGGGCGCACTTAGGACGCTCACAACGTTTGTGGAAGTCAAGTAAATAAGTACATTTATTGTCAAATACAGTTAATATCAACGTCTTGCCTTGTACTGGTGATATGTATGTTGTCCAATATGGTCCATATTAAGTTGTGTAGGTTACAAAACACTATACTATTCACTTTTAGTACTGAAATAAAATTGAATAACCAGCAACTGTTGTAAATGTTCAGTTTGTCGCTTAAAATCCATTTCAGTTTCGAAAACGTACGTTCAACGTCCACAGAGGTCACCGGGGTACATTTAAAATATGTATATTTTTTCATTGATGGCACATCAGCACCAATCCATTTATCCTTTAACTCAGAAATATTTTTTTCTTTCACTTCCTCGTACATTGCCGGCATATAGTTGATTCTCAACGTGGGTTCTGCGGGTACAGTAACATTATTGTACTTTCCATTACCACAGTTTTGCAAAAATTGTCTAAACTCTGCATTATTTAGTTTATTTAAAGGAATATTACACCCCACCATCATTTCTACCAAGTCGTTGTTAAATTGTTTTTGACGTTCACGGTTTGTCATACTATTACTCACACGAACTTTGTGTTGTTCCGAGCGCATATGTTCCACAATACGTGTTTTCGAGCGTGTTTTATAATTCACCAATTTTGCACTTTAATTCTGTCCCGTCAAATTCTAAATCTGGATAATCTTTAATCCATTTCTTCACCGTAGAACGAGTGGGAGGCCGACGGAATATATTCAAGCAGCGAAACAGACAAACCAACAAGAAAGTCGACAAGAAACTAACATTTGCTAATAACGCGGTATCGTCCCTACAAAGATCCGATACGCACAACGTTTCACTGCGAGATTGATAGTGGCAATTGAAAAACGGAAGCGACTGCGACCTTGACACATGCCGGTAAATAAACAGGGTGAGGTTCGTCAACACTAGCCATTATTTTGAAGATGATATTTGTTTTTAATTAGGAATATTTAAATATTACGATTTGGGTACGGACCTGAGTACGGACCTGAGATGTGCGAACGACATACTATCTTTATAAATTAGTCAGAAAATCTAGACCATTAAATGTATTGTCCTTTTTCCGATTAATCCATCCTAAACACACTTTTAAGGACATTAGCTATATGTCATAGGCATCTCTTTATGTGTATATGTGAGTATACACTCACTGTATATTGTTGGTTAAATTATTTAATTTATATAATCATGTACTGAGTTCAAATATATATTTTCTTACAGGTCGTATCTATTCTTGGGTAGGGAAAAAGACGATTCACCTGGAGGAATAGTGACTGGCAGTCTGGGAGTAACCCAAAGATCTATCGTTATTGAATGGAGAGATGAATGGGATCAAAGAATGCGTAGGTTCCGTCGCAGGGCCCGGAAATGCAAGTGAGCTACCAAACCATAGAAGCCCCCAAAGTCGTTTACTGGATTCTAAATTTTCAGAGTAAAGTTGACAGTTGTACTGTGATTTATTTATTTCGTTTCAGTATTTAAATTTATATATGTATGTAGCTTCTGAGGCTCTCGAGACTTACCATTTTATTAATTACTAATTAGTAATATAAATGCACTGTACCAAATGCATTTTTTATTCTATTTTAATTTTAGTTAATAGATATTGTAATATTTTATATTTTGTAAATATTTTTTATATGATAAATGCCGCATTAGTGATTATAATAATTTATTTATTTTTGAATGATAACGTGAGAGAGAGACGACTGAAAGTGAATTTTAATTAAGATATTCAGTAGGTATGTTTTTCCTAAATTATAAAAGTTTTTGGCTTTCTGAATACTATAATTTTTTGCATGTATTTATATATTAAATTAAATTTTAATTATTTAGTCATGAAAAGTAATGTGAGTAATCAAATTTAAATTTCAACATATATTGTTGCATCAATGAACATATTTTAAATGCATCATTTTTACGTTTACGCTTTTTAAAATTTTTGTCATAATTGTATATTTCACCTTATATAAGCCAAAAAATATCAAAAAAAAATATTCGTTTGTAATATATATTTTTTCTGCATACCTACTATGAAAGGTTTTCTATTTTAATTTTGAAAAAATATACAATGTTTTACCGATTCTAAAGTTCTGCATGCGAGTGAATGAGTAGAACTTGTATGTACCAGTTGAGATGAGATGTACAGTATTACAAATTGTTTGCTAATAATATAAATATTCCATATAAAATAAGTTAAGCTGCTATATCTATGTAACAAGTAAATCTAGTTCCTAGAGGCCATATTAAACATCTAAATGTTTTTAAAATGTTATATGATATAAATAACTGTAGATCTAGTGTTTGGTGTTGTCAACATATCAAACTGTAACGTGTTTTAGCAATATCTCAGCTATGCTAAATAATTAAATAATTGCATATTCATTATTATAAAATTATGTTAATCGTGGTATAACATTTAAAGTTTATCCAGAACGTACAATTTAAGCATAATTAAATATCTCAATGGAATTAAATTATTACCTACGTATTAAAATCCGATGCATAGTAATGTGTATATTTGAAAGCTATAAGGAACTTCCATTTAGTGAGAATTAGTTACATACTTAATTTGTCAACATCAGTAACATATTATTTGTAAATTCTTTGTGTACCTAATAAAGTTGTAATAAATGTATTATGTATAACACATTGTTTATTGCTTTATTTCTACCATCCATCCCAGCATTAGTGATAAAATCATAATTAAGTTTCAATATGGACGTCCGATCAAGGCATCAGAGGGGGGAGAAAGCGCCAAACATCCTCCACCCCCCGTTTTTTATTAATATTGTTACGGATGTTCCAATCCGACTTTTACTATTGCCAGAAAAACAATCCGTTAATTAATTACTTCTTTATTAACTATACTCAGTACACTACTGAACACTAATTAAACACTTATTTAATTAATCGCTATCTAAATCACTTTGATATCTCCAACTAAACACTTCAATTTAGCACTGTAATACAAGACTTATACAAGACTAACTTAATCGGCCGTTTATTTTTCTTTTATAGACCCAACGAATATTCCAGGTATATTCTAGCATCTCTAGATCTATTTTCTAGCATCTCTCGAACGCTTCTCGTCGTTTCTCAAATTTTCTAGTCCCGTCTCGATCCACGGCTTTTTGTTTGTTTAACAGAATCGTGTAGGGGCGATCGGGGCAATCTTAGTAATTCGCGGTACCAAAGTCGTTGATTTAGGTGTGAGTGGGGCAAATTCCGTGACAATATTTTAATGATCAATTTTTTTTTTATGTATAAACCTTACTCTCGGCAAATATTCAGCTGTCAAATAAAAAAAAACAATTATTTATGCCCGCCTGAAAGTAGTAGTAGTATTAGTAGCAGTTGGAGTGGTAGTAGGAGTAACAGTAGAAGTAGGAAGAGGAGTAGCAGTAGGAGGAGGAGGAAGAGGAGGGGGGGAGGAGGAGAAGGAATAGCAGTATGAGTAGCAATAGCAGGTGCAGCAGTTATAGTAGTAATTTTAGTAGTAACAGTGCGAAAAGTCTTAAAAAAAACAAAAAACGAACGATTGCCCAATAACCGAACAGTGTCAGATTTGTACTGACTAAAAAACCCACTCATATAAAGATGGTCTTCCTGGAACGGCCATGTGGGTATTACTTTAGAAGATATATTCTTATTCGTAGATGTTTTGGGTTATTTTCTTTTCGACTGACATTACGTAGCTATTAGATTATTTACATTATGATCCATTTCTTTTCGTTTTTCTTTAACGTTATCCTTTTAGACACTGACTTCACGGTTTTTCAGTTTTTCTTCGCTAGTAAACATTTTTTTGTACTTTGGTCTATATTGTTATATCCCCCAATTTCTGGTTTGGTAGTTATCTAGTTACCTACCCATTACTGGCATTCAAAAAGTGTATAAGTACTTCTCTGAATTCATAAGATAGAATCTATGCTCCAAAACCCACATGACCCGAAAGGATAATAATCAGTTTGACTTCATCTCCTACCAACCCACGAACTTAGTTCTCAGATTAACTTTTTTGTATAGCTAGATGTTCAATCATTTGCCTGCCACTGGTCCCGCCACTTTTCCAGTAGCATTCTACAAGCTTCTTTCTTAGAGTCCTTATTTTCCCTCATTATTGTTTCGTCCACAAGCAAATCTATAGGAGGAGTTTGAGTTGAGTACTAGCAGCGTTTCTCTAACCGTAATCCTAAGCGCTAGTTATCCTTATGGCGGCTTTATGTTTTCGAATTGCTCTTGCCTATACTGACGGACCACACAGCATTATCGACTGTGGCGAAACACAGTAGGCACCCTTCTGCTATATTTGCGGAGTCGTTCGATGTTTGGCATTAACCTGTCAATCATTGCTAATGCTATTTTGGCCATTTATGAGGTTTTCTTTATGTGTTGTCCTTTAGCTATGTTTTTGCCAAAATGGACATTCCTGACTGTATCCTGACTTCTCACTTGTACCTCTCCTACCTGGATGTTTGTATCATTAAGCTTCTTACAAGCGACCAGCAGCACAACCTCTGCTTTTTGAGGGCGTCGTTATTGCTATTTGCATTACGTTTACTCGACACATCCTACTAGTTCTACGCCAGTGGGGGTCGATAATCGCAATACTCCATCATAATAGATGTTCCATAGCGTAGGCCCCACACAGACATTTTCCTTTTCTCTCCAAACTATATTTTATCAGGTATACATATAGAAAAGTCAATCCTATTAACTTCACTCAGGAGTCTCAGGTTATCTCGCGTCTGTTACTATTTTGCGCTATTACTTGAGCTTGGTCTGCTACCTATACCCTCTTCATCGCATCTATAGTGGATTTTCCTTTCTACAATCTAAAATAATCGCTGGATAATTCACCTTTATTGTCTTGTTTTTTTTTTCAGCCCTGTTAGTTGTTAGGATTAGCTGTTCCATAACCTTTGCAAGTACATTTACGAGATGACTTTTCCTCTAGATTAGAGTTTCCTTTCTAAATTATAGTACCAATCAACTATATCCCATTCACTTGGAAACTCTCCACAAAGTAGGGTTTTGTTGAAAATCTTAACGTCATATGCTTTAAGAATAGCGTTGACTATGTCCGGTGGTATGTTGTCGGGACCTGCGGCTTTGTTTTCCTTGATCTTATCAGAAGCCTCAATCAGTTCACTGAAAGTGAAATGTGGTATGGCCGAGTTAGTCTCAAAATGTTTTCTAATATTGCGGATTTAGAGCTGATTAACTTGCCTTATATTGTTTCGTGCATCGGATTTTTTATTCCAAGTTGCTACCCTTATTAGCCCTCGCCATCTGCCACCTTTTCCTCAGAGAATCGTTTCTCTTTTCAGAGATATCACCTGTCCACGGCAGTTATTCTTTGCGGCTTTTGAAGTGTGGATCTTAAATATTGTGACTTCTCCATCTGCCCCTCTTAATGGCATCCTCAATTTGGTTAATTGTCTTAGTCTTCTCAATATCGATCGATTTTATGATCGTTTGTTTGTATGGCAAACGACAAGTATATCTTTAGGAGCTTAATAATTTTTCTCAAATAAATAGGAAACGTAATTACTAATTGATTATAATTATAAGTTAGATTACAGGTTAAATGTGATCTGACGTAACAGTAGTATGCAGCCTGAAGTAATTTATATCATAAGAAATTACGTGTTATTATAATAATGATCTTTATGGAACTTATATTCAAGGGTCAAATTATCTGACTGAAAAGGGGACATTGGAATTTAATTTATTTCACTATTAATAGAAAAAAATATTTTAGAAATTTCTTCACTTGAATTTGACAAAACACTGTTATTTGCTAGAAAAAAATATATATGCCTATAGAGTCTACAAAACGTGCCAGAAAGTACGTAGTCCGCGCACCCAAGTTTGTGAACATTGGCTATTATATATCAATATTAAATTTTAGATAAAGTGGCTTATTTGTTTTTTCTGTACTTATAGCCGAGGTCCAAATTAATAGTGATTCGCTCACCATTTAAAACAGTCAACAAAGATAAGAACATATAGCCTATATATTTATTTACAAGTGCCTCTCAGAGCATACCCGATTATTCAGCTTCTGCTGCAGCAAATATGCATGCACCATATCGGAATGCTCGATTTCCATTGGTAATCATGTGACAGATCCTACCACGCGCACACCCCAGCTATCTTGGGCGTGTGCGTGTGAAAATTTCAGGTATATCTTTCCGCGAATTTAATTGTGAATGTAATTAATTTATTAGAGATTTTGTGTTTGTATTCTTAAGAATGGAGCTCAACGAGCGTGTTCTCAAATTCATAAACGTCTTAATTTAACAATATTGGCTGATGAAGTGTTATAAAGTGATTAGGGCACGATACCAAAATATGAGTGTAAGTGATGTGGTTAAAATATGTAATTCATTATCAAGAATTTTCGTGAGTAGCGTAAAAAATGGCAAAGAACTGCGAAACGGAAAATAGTGGAAACTCGCGGAAAGAAGAAATGATACAAAAAATGAGAACAATTCTTGGATAGTATTTTAAAAATGCCTATAATATCTACCTATGAGGGTGCTTTTGCGAATTATGAATTTTTAATTTATAAAACGAAATAGAAAGAGTTTGCTGATAAAAAGACGAAATAGTGATACGGAGAAGAAACTATTTAAGACAAATATTAGAAGGTCGAAGTCCGAACGAAAGAATACATTTTATATACTTATATATACAGGGTGTTCCAGAATGATGGTCAAATATTTTACCAGTGTATTCCACAAGTGATCTTAAGGGGGGATCTTCATATGAAATTTTTCAATTTGGGTCCTTTCTGTTGAGATATTCGAGTCTCAAAATGACGGGAAAAAATAGTTTTTTTTATTTTTCCTTAAAAACGAGTACACATAGAAATTACAATTTTGGTACACAATATCAGCTAGTCAAAAGCTATTTTGTAGTGGTATCTACTCCTTGGCTTATGTTTCTGGAAGGCGGGAATAAACAACCCCTAGATTTGTTTCTTCCAGAACTTTTTCCTGCAATACCCGATTTCAACAAAACTTTTTTTTAAATACTATACCTAATTTGACTACTTTTTTCCCTCTTGCAATTTTTTCATACAACCAACAGTTTGCGCGGAAAAAATAAAAATACTTTTCCTTACTCTAAACATCTTATCATCATCGGTTACTGATAACCGCAGTAGGCGGTTGCTATGTTGATGTTTCTCTATTGTCTTGTCAAACAAATTGCTATTAGGTCTATAATTGACAGTTTTTGCAAATATTTATAAACAAAGGTATTCCTATAACTGTTGCCAATGCTGCCGTATGCATATTCCATCAATTTATTCGCTAATATTTGTATGGAAGAGTCAGTTATTTACAAATATTTGCAAAAACTGTCAAGACTGATTTATTTCATAAGACAACAGAGAAACATCATCATAGCAACCGCCTACTGCGGTTATCAGTGACCGGTGACGAAAAGATGTTTAGAGTAAGAAAAATTATTTTTATTTGGTTCCCCGCAAACTGTTGGTTGTAAGAAAAAATTACAAGGTTGAAAAAAGTAGTAAAATTAGGTGAAGTATTTAAAAAAAAGGTTTTGCTGAAATCGGCCATTGCAGGCAAAAGTTCTGAAAGAAATAAATCTAGGGGTTGCTTATTCCCGCCCTCCAGAAACATTAGCTAAGGAATAGACACCACCACAAAATAGCTTTTGACTAGCTGATAATGTGTACCAAAATTGAAATATCTAAATGCAACCGTTTTTAAGAAAAAATAAAAAAACTATTTTTTTCCGCCATTTTGAGACTCGAATATCTCAACAGGGAGGACCCAAATTGAAAAATTTTATATGAAGATCCCCCCCTGAAATGGCTTATAGAACACACTGGTAAAATATTTGACCATCATTCTGGAACACCCTGTATACAGGGTGTCCGGAATATAAATGCCGTAATTTTATGGGCTAACACATCTGACTAAAAGCAGTAAAAAAACTGTCTAAAGCGAATAGTTTGCCTACAAATACATCTCAAAAATAAAAATATAACTGCAATAATATGAAAAATTATATTGCAAAATTACAAACTAATGTACAATTAATGTAAAGTAAATGATCCTGGAACGTAATTTGTTCGTAATTTAATTTTTGGATCAGTATTAATGAAGTAAACAATTGAAGTTTCCGAAAAACTTATTAAAACCTTAAGGTACTGCAACGTTCGTCAACTTGTAGTATCAAACTACTGTTAACCTAAAAGTAATATTAGCCATACGATGTACAGCTAATACGATTCATTTTTATCTAGTTGTTCTTTGATATTTGTGAGTGTACATAAATAAAAATCGAACAAATTTATAGTAATCTGCTGCATGTCATTTAGCAAATCTAGGCAAAACTATCTGGCTGCGAGACGTTTGTATGGTAAACGATTCTTGAAGCAGAAGTTATTTTAAATACTTGTATTGTAAGCATTATTCTATATTGTGAAAGAAAACCATTTACAGTAAGTACCAATGATTAGGTGTACCTATTTGTAAATGCATAACAATCCTTAATATGTGAACGACATTGTCACATATTGAAAACTTGTTTGCTGTCATAATTCTGTTACCGTTGGTCAGAGAAAAAATTATTGTTATGTTAAAAATATTTTGTTTAGTATATATAACCTTTCATATGGCAAAATTAAGGCACTCATATTCCGGACACCCTGTATAGTACAGAAACACTGACGAACATGGACAAATGAAGGCCATATACGATGAATTATGGCAATGTTTTGCCACATAATAGCATACGCTCTACATCTAGACGTCTGGCGATTGGAAAATGTTTTCAACTGTTCTACGAATATACCTAATAGCCAACGATAAGTGTTAAGGTGTGACCGTTATAGTGACAGTGTTAGTAACCGGTAGTGTATAGTATGTATGTAAATAGTGTAGTGTATTATGTGTAAGTGTGTGATATCCGCGGTAGGTGTAAGTGGGTGGTAGGTGTCTTCGCCGTTAAGAGGACGGCATTGTACGGGTGAGTATAAACTTTTTAAAGTAAACTATTAAGGTTCTATTAGGTAACTAAATTCGCTTAACGTCAACTTATTTTTGGTAATTTTATGTCCTTTGAACCTTTTTCAAGTGACACATCTATGGAATTTGGTCTGCTACCCTAACCTCCCGTGCTCCTTCTAAGTGCTGTAAATGAATCGTCATTCTCTATTATTTTGGGGTTTGACTATAGCTTAAAATAAATGTTCATTAATTTTAACAGCTCCTTATTTTCAAAACGAAGCGTTACGGACCCATATAATATGTAGGTACAAAATTTTCTTATCAATTTATCACATGTAGGAGTCCGTTAATCCAACAAATTTAAATATGTATTATAACATATAATTATATTATATTTTAATTACATCTTCTTACTATTCAGGTCAGTTGGGAAAACACGACCGTGTCAGTTATGTCACAATAAAACAGTATTGCCGGTAAAGATTTGCTAGTTTAGTATAAATTTTCTTCTGCCACTTGTAATGTTGGTTGCCCAATTTGTAGCAAAATTGTTGTAGCAGAGTCACCTACTATTCATAAGACAGTACTAATAGAAATGTAGAATGCAGATATTACAGTTTTCATTGGACGACAAAATCCTGAGTCGATAACCGCTGTTACAGATTCGTCATTTCATTTATCATTTAACCAATTTAACCTAACTTTTAGGTTTTTGTCACAGAGTTATTAGAAGATATATATTAAATAAATTCATACAATTATGGCTGCCACTTCTAATAAAGGAACTTTTCAACCCGTAAGTAGATATTAATTCTTACCACAAACAGACCGGTTAAGTACAAGTGGTAATTTTATTTTTAGGATTCAGATGTTCACATTACTTATGAAGACCAACAGAAAATAAATAGATTTGCTCGACTAAACGCTAAACTAGATGATTATAAGGAAGAAATAAAAATTAAAGAGGTATGCTTGAATTAAATTTTATGATATACAAATTGCTGCCTTATAAGGTTCTTTGTTTCAATTTTGACCTATGTGAGATGTGACGTTATGAGATTCTATACATCGCATAGAACCTTGCTATATAAATAATGTAGTATTTTAATTCTAAATTAAAGTTCTAAACACGAAACATATATTACTTGAAAGCATTGTTTTATATAATACCCAAAATTTCAAACTTGCTCTTCTCGGACAGTGTTCTATATAGTGCAACTATTCAGATGACTTACATTATACAAACAAATGAATAATTCATTATATTTTAATTATAACTGAGGATAATAAATTTGAGGCAGCTTAGTCATAATATAGTTCAGTACAAAATTATGGTATTTACATAATTCTACCTATTAAGAATCACCTATTTATTATAGTAATCAGTTTGAGTATTTAAATAATTTAATATTTTACTCAAAAACCGCATATCGGTATTTTGTCTGGCTTGCACAAAATGAGTAAATTCTAATTTGGCTGGAAGGTTTGCTTCTAGAAGGGTTTGAACGGACATAGAATGGTAGGAATCAAGGTTTTCGTGCTTAAAAATTCTTAATACAGATTGGTTTACTTATTCCAGTAACCATAGCCATATGCCTGGAAGTTTTTAAACAATTTAAAATGTGACTGTCTCCAAATAAGTATCTGTGTTGAGACCCATTACTGCAGCTCTTCCAGACTATTTACAGGAGTACCATACACTAATGTCTTCAAATATCCCCATACAAAGAAATCTAGAGGGTTCAGATCAGGCGATCTTGGAGGCCACAACTTTTCCACATAGATGGGTAGGAAGGGCCAGACCTGTTTTATGGCCTCCAAGATCGCCTGATCGAGATTTCTTTGTTTGGGGATATTTGAAGACATTAGTGAATGGTACTTCTGTAAATAGCTTGGAAGAACTGCAGCTACGGATTAATCAGAAGTATCAAGAAATCCAAACCAAGGAGGGTGTTTTCGAAAGAGTTCGAATATCATTGAGACGAAGATGTTGTGTCTACTTGGAAATGGACGGAGGGCACTTTGAACATCATCTGTAACTTTGTTTTTTGTTTCTTAAAAAAGCTTCCTTTGTCGGTTTATTCCTAATAAAATAAAATGTTTGAAAAACGAATAGTGGTCCATATCTCCGCAACCGTTACTTTGCGAACCCATGTTTATTAAGACTTTTCTGCTTATTTTGGTTCATACTATTACCTCCTGAAATATTTTACACTCTTTTTTAACACTCTGTAGATCCACTCTTACTCTGTGTACTATTATGATCCACCCTGTATAGTGAATACATATAAAAATATTATAATTATGAAAATTGTATATTACTCAATGTTATATTTGTTTTTTAGAATGATCTGAAAAGTCTCGAAGAAGCTTGTGATGAAATTGCCTTATTTGATGAAGATGAGCAGATTCCTTATTTAGTGGGAGAAGTTTTTATTTATCAGAATACTGAGACTACTCAGGTAATCTAAGTTTAAAATCTATAAGTATTTATAAATGTGAACATATTTTCTTACTTTTATTTATTTATATTTCAGAACTGTTTAGAGGAAGCCAAAAAAAGAATTGGAGAAGAGATTAAAGAATTGAAGGGTAAATCAAATGAAGTTCGGGAGACCATGGGTGACTTAAAATCTCATTTATACGGTAGATTTGGTAGTCACATCAATTTGGAAGCAGACGAGGAATAATTTTTTTGGTCCATTACATATTTATACTACTATTAAATTATTAAAAATATGTGCTTTTACCATACTTTTTTATGGCCTTTGTAACCCTGTTGAAGTTTTCATTTGTCACTAATTAAATGAATAATTATTTATATTGTTTATTATATCGACGTCATTACGACGAAAAGGCATAAGCGCAAAAAATGTGAAAATAAGATTTTTGTACCCGAATATAGTACTAGTAAAGGCCTAACCAACATTTTTTTTAAATACAGTTTAATGGAATTTTTGTTGGTTTAACGATTATACTTCTATTTTCACAATTAAAACAAATAATTTTACCAGTATGAGTTTGAAAAGAATACCTGTTTCAGCAGATTACTTGGGTTTTTTCATCTTCTGTAAAATTAGGCAAATGGCACTTACGGGTTTTTGTCGTGAGACCATCCATATGGTAAAAATCATTCATTTGCAAACTGTGATTTTTCACCTTCTACTATAATTTTCAGGCATCAACCTGCCCCATGTCTTAACCTAACCCACACTCATCTAGTCTTAATTTGCCAGTTTTGCATTTTTTAGTAGTTATGTTGTTGTCTTCAACATTTTTTGTTGCTTTTGGTTAGATAAAGATGCAATACTGGCAGTATCGGCACTCATATATCAGACACCTAGTTAGATATATCTAAAAGAAAGATTGCGATTTTCTGTAGATATATCAATGAAAACATTCTTCAATAAATTGTATACATGCATGTTCAATTGTAAGTACATCAATTTTATACACTTGACTAGATTAAAACAATTTTATTTAGCTTTCTATAGTATAAGAATGTTTTAATTTGTTTTGCAATATCAGAGAACAGTAAAAGTTTTTTTACAAATTATTTATTAGGTACTAATAGTGGGTGAAATTAAAGAGATATTTACGCATTGTATGAGTGCTCGGACGATGCGAGCCGTGTGCTTTGACGAAAACTCCAAGATACCAAGAAACAAAAAATTTTAACTAGTAATTTAATATACTGAGGCACAAAAAAGTTATAAGGCTTTAAATGTAGACGAAGTGCTATTGGTGACGCCCTCTGCAATGTATATGCTTTTGCAATAATAATGACATCCCACGCAAAACAATTTTTGAACTTCTGAGTAAAAATTTCATTAAATCTCTATTGGTGAGTGAAACAACTAAAGACTATGTTTTAACATTAGTCCTTTCAACTTTTAAGTTGAAAGTAGATTTTCTTACAAATACATCAACAGTTCAAAGGAAATCGCAAAATTCGTTTTAAAGAGTGTCATTATTATTGCAAACAATTGTACACTGAATAATTAACAGTCAATTATCAAGAAAATTCGACAAGGGCCTAATTGTTCAACACAGCATATTAATATTTGCATTTTTCTATTTTGTGATCACCCCCTACAAAAATAAATTGCAGCAGTTTGAATTTTGATCTGGCGTGATGTAACACCGGAACTTTAATCATTGAATTCACGAATCAATAGATGGCCCTGTAAAATTCAAGATGTCGGAAATAGCGATGACAAAATTTTTGTTTACAATTACGAGAGATTATAATACTTTTAATTGCCAGGGATGTTATGTTTTATGGTGTAATTCTTTGTATTTATGTAATTTTTTAGGTGAAAGTGTATTTTAGGACTTATCAAAAGGATTATTTTTATTTTAATATTCCTAGTACATATAATGTGTCCCACTTGAAAAGTTGAGTCAAGCCTTACAATAAAGATGTAAACAAGCAACAGCTAAATCGCTGCGCGCGTGCGTTAATGTTTATTGGACAGATATCTTGCCATTTTTCTTTGGATATCTGTTCGATAACTTATGCAATAGATAAGCATTATCGAATGGTTCAGAAACCGAATTCATGGGATATCTCCAGTTTATGGAATCGATAAGTTTATTTAATAGATATCTACTAGTTGAGAAACCGGCCAGCAGTCGCGTACATGTTAAAAGCAGGACTGATTGTAGCTAAAAAATATACAATAGTAATATATTTCACAGGTGCTGCTCATGCACATAATCGGGTAGCTAAGAAAATAACCCTTTGGTAAACATTTTTATATCAACTCTCAAAAAAGTTTTCATTAAGGCGCCTAGAAGAAGAGACGTTTTTAGAGAGGCTTTACCATGTAAACCTCTGCCTGTCGAACCAGTTATAACTAGATGGGATATTTGGTTAGAAGCGTATTATGATAAACATTTCCATGGCATAAAAGATGTCGATTTAATCATAATGACAGCAGCGCCATACACACACTGCAGGACTTACTGAAGGACCAAAATATTCCCGATGACACGTTGCAATAATAGATACTATGTTAGTGCAATAAGGAAATTGAAATCACATATGGACTGTCCCTAAATGAACAATAATGCACAAAATATATAAACGATGCCAATAAAAATAAAAACACCAGGTTACACCGTTTTGGAAAACATATGTAAAGATTTAGCTGGCATACATATAAGGAGTGACTACATATTATAGTTTATGCCTCAATAATTTCTCATACTATCCGTTGCCAACACAAGATGTTGAATGGTCATTTTCCCTACACAAGTTAATATTAAGTGATAAACGTCGCCGTTTCACTACAGAAAACTTAGAAAAGCACAGAATAATATGTTTTAACCACTTGTCTCAACATTAAGGTTTGTCGGGTAAGTGTTGTTATTTTTACGTATTATCTTAATTTATATAGGAAGTTCATTCGTAAACTGACTACAGCCCTGTTAAACTCCGCGCTGCACTATCTAATGTTAAGTTAATATTCACATAAATTCTCAACAAAACATTTTCTATGATTATTGCTTATTACATTATAAGATCTTCAGACAGACTAAACAGATGTGGAGATTTTTAAGTGGGTACTAAGTTAAAACTTTTAATTTTTATTGTGTGTTATTATGCCGTTGTGAATTCCCATAGTTATAGCATTGCGTTTATTTCTTTATTTAGATAGAGCCGTCGTTAGTTATTACTTAAAATCGTATCGTACGCTGCTGGTGTGCTCTTTTCATGTGTGGGGGTGGAGGTAAAGAGAAAGCGGCTCATCACTTGCAAGTTCGCGATTTTCTATCATCGAAAGCTATAGGGACCATTGCACAGTCAACAACTACAAACTAGCATAATAAACTACTTTTAATTTAATGTAACTGTTTATATATTAATTAGTTTAACTATTTCGTAACCATACCTATCTGGTAAAAATACATGCCTTGTCAATTAGGCTGTCCTAGTCTAGATTTTCGAGAAACGAGAATAAGAATCTAGAACAGTTCCTCTTGTATAAACCATGCAGGAGATACTTTGATGTTAAAGTTCAGAAAAAAACTGAAAAGTGGTAACTTACAAATACGTATAGAAATTAGGTTTAATAATTTGTTTCAACAAGTAAGTTTTTATATAGGGTGGACGGTGGACCATAAGTAATTGTGCACAGAGCAAGAGTAGATTTCTCGTATAAAAATAACGTTATTTAGTTGATAGTAACCGACATACAGGATGTCAAAGTTTTTTCTCTGATGTTTAGCATATTTAACACATTTTAATATAGGTATGAAATTTGGTACGGAAACGATTTCTTGGGTGGATACATTCAAATTTGCCAACAGATTACCAGTAATGCGTAAAGAGCGCCACCTGCGTCACTTTAGTGCCTATATTGAAACGAGTTTAATAGCTATGGGAAAAAAATCAGAAAAAAATTAACCCTGTATGTCGGTTAGTATCAACTTTTGATATAAGATAAATTTAGGCAAATCACATTATTTTTATACTAGAAATTTACTCTTGTTCTGTGTACCATTACTTATGGTCCACCCTGTATAAAATATATAAACGTACATAGGTGTTTACATAAAATTAGATGAAATTATACAGGGCGATTCATAACTTATCTAAAAAAAATGGGTATAGATGTACCATGAAAAATAGTCAATATCATAAAAAATAAATTTCTAAAATCCTTATATCAGAGAAATATATTATTGAAGTTGTAGTATACCCTGTATACAGGGTGTTATAAAAATAGTGTAAAATATTTAAGGAGGTAATGGTATGAACCAAAATAAGCAGAAAAGTCTCAATAAACATGGGTCCGCAAAGTTACGGTTGCGGCGATATGGACCACTATTAATTTTATTTTATTATGAATAAACCGACAAAGGAAACTTTTAACAAACAAATAACAAAGTTACAGAAGATGTACAAAGTGCCCTCCGTCCATTTCCAAGCAGGCACGATATCTTCGTCACGACGATATTCGAACTCTTTCGAAAACACCCTCCTTAGTTTGGATTTCTTGATACTTTTGATTAATCTGTAGTTGCAGCTCTTCCAGGCTATTTACAGGAGTACCATACACTAATGTCTTCAAATATCACCAAACAAAGAAATCTAGAGGGTTCAAATCAGGCGATCTTGGAGACTATAAAACAGATCCGGCCCTTCCTACCCATCTATGTGGAAAAGTTTGGTGTAAATGCTCTCTAACTGCCATGGAAAAATGAGCTGGAGCACCATCATGCTGGAACCAAATTTGTTACCTCTGATTCAAAGGAATGTCTTCCAAATACTCATACAGTGTGTTCTGCAGGAAGTTGAGGTAAGCAGCGCCTGTTAATCGGTTTGGTAAAACAACAGGACCTAGAAACCTGTCACCTACAATACCCATCCAAATGTTTAATGAAGAACGTGCCTGATGTCCAGATTCTATTAGAGCATGAGGATTTTCGTCGGCCCAAATATGCATATTGTGAAAATTAAACACTCCATTTCTTGTGAACCCGGCCTCATCAGTAAAAAATAATGTTTTCAAAAAAACGAGGGTCTTCAGCATCATAACGTAGAAACCAGCGGCAAAAAACCAAACGTGCTTGATAATCATTTATTGGATTTAAGGCCTGTACTTGTTGCACATGGTATGTGGAGAACAAGGATTCTCCAAACAAGAGGACCACTAATTCCTACCTCGGCTGATATTCTCCGCACACTCGTACCTGGATTCTGCTCTACCAGTGCTAGAATTTCTTCTTCTGCTCTAGGAGTGGATACTGACCTTGGTCTTCCGGATAAATGGCACTGTTTGCTCAAGGAACCGGTATCACGCTATCTTTGGTGAATTCTTCCAAACATGCGTTGTGAAGGAATCTGGCGATTTGGATAAGCGTCAACATAAAGACGTCGCGCTTCGGTGGCATTCCCATTACCACGACCATTGAGTAACCAGCCATAGCGAAAGAAAACTTGTGCACTGAGAACAAATACGTACTGTTTATTTCACGAAACATCAACCAACTATTATAAGAAAATACACAACGCTTTTGCAAAATAAAAAAGGGGCTAAAAAACATAAAACATTCCATATCTCCGCAACCGTTACTTTGCGGAGCCATGTTTATTGAGACTTTTCTGCTTATTTTGGTTCATACTATTACCTCCTTAAATATTTTACACTCTTTTTTTAACATCCTGTATATTGTAATAGGTATACATAGACTAAATTTTAAAGTGATAGTGAAATTTAAACAAGGTCTCAATGGAAGGTAAAAGGCGGGAAATAGAATACAAAAATAAAATTTGTTTTCAAGAAATATTAAAGTTAAAGAAAAAATTAAAAAAAACGGGATACCGCCCCCGGAGCCGCCCCCAACCGATCGAATCGAAATTTTGAAGACACGTACTTTTTGAGACGCGGAATCGAAAAAATTAGTTCGTCTTTGCGTTAGGGGTTCCTAGGGGCAGTTTAATAATAATACCGCCGCCCCTTGACTTTATTCGATATTTTGGAGAAACGGATAAACGGATCGTCTTCATTTTCGGTATGGACGAACACACAGCTGCAATGTTGTGTACTCTTCTATCGCATGGAATGGTTCGCTGGGAAATATTTCACTTTTTAAAACTCGACAACCGGAATTGGTAATGAAATAATCTTTATTTTAACTTTAATTTATTAACCACACCGGTGCAAGTTACTAGTATCGATTTACCTGTTTATACCTGCCTACCCAAGAGTTGTGACGGGGAAAAAATAGTCAACATAACGTTTGCATATTCTATAGGCTTCATACTTTCGATTGGTATGGAATTTGTCTATTAACCAAACCAGTGAAATGTTTAAAAACATAATAGTTTTTAATTGTTAATTAATCATATTCTGGACTGAATTTTTTTAGACAACCCATTTGCAATATTTTTATTGACATATTTAATTGGATATAAAATACTTTTCATCCATTAGCCAGCTCGGTGAAGATCGTTTTATAGTGGGATTTTAGACTATATCACGAATCGCGAATACAAGCAATGTCTGTCGCAAGCTTTATAGTTTCCGAGTAAAACATTATTGAAGTTGCAGTATTTTCAACCTTTACATCGTTGGGCCACTGTAGTCTGTAGACAAGCGATTTCGAATATTGAAATCCGATTACTTTTTGTAGGCACAAAAGTTTTTGTGACGCCAGTGTTTGCATTAGTTTTTCAAGTGTCCGAAATGGCTTAGGTGTATAGTAGCAACTCAGAATTGATGCAACCATTAACACGAAGGGATTGTATGAGGAGGACCGGTACCATGGCTGCCACGATCTCCTGACTTTAAATCATTTGGACTTCTTTTTATGGGGATATTTAAAAAATGAAGTGTATACATATTATTGATGATTTACATAAACGTACCATAGTTGCCGCCAATAACTTACGAGTTCAAAAGGGACAAGAAGCAGAAACATTTGTGTGAGTTTGTAGAAACTGGGTAAGATGGGTTCAAAATGTTGTAACATCAGGTATCTCAATCTATTTTATTAACTAAAACCGCCAATTGAATCTATTAATAATTATAATTAATAACAATAGCGGCAATAACAGTTCTATTTGGCTTTATAAAATGTTATTTATTTATTTCCTTGAGTATTTCTTTTCATTTTTTGAGCGGTCGCGGGTTTCCGCCTTAGCAGGTTTTACAGTGGACCAGTTCCCAGTGCCGTGCAGAAGTGTATTTTTAAATCATTTTCGAACTGCCCTTTTTTATTTAATTTTTACAAAACTGTATTTGTAAGAGTCCCCTTTACACCCAGAATTATATTCGTTAACTTCTGAATCACCCTGTATGTTTTGTTCAAATTAACATTTTTCTTCTAGAAATTAACCAATTAATATTGTTATAATGACAAAAATATTTATATTTTATTTGTTTATACGTATCTATAAATTTATTTACCTTATACCTAATTATTATTATTTGTGTGAAATAAAATTAGTATTCCTGTCAAATATTTTATAAAAATATTTGAGTATTTTATACTTAATAATAATAGAAATAACTTTTGTATGAAATATGAGGCACATAATTAATATACCTACATATTTTTAAAAATAACAAGCTCGCCGTCGGTTTGTTAATATAAAATAAATTTGTTTTTATGTATATGTAAGTGCTTGTTTAAAAAATAAAATGCAATTTTTAACCTCTGTGGGGTTAAATTTGTTTTGTCGAAAACAATTTAATATTTAAAAATAGGTACATGCAGTAACAATTACAAAAGTTATCAAAATTAAATAATTTTTAATACTCTCTGGATGAACGTACGTTTAGTTCTTTAATAAACTTTACTTACTTTGTTGAGATATTTCTTACATTTTTTTTATTAAACATAAATATGAAGACATTGGTTGGTAGGTACTTTAATTGTTGAACGTTTCGGTAAGAATACAAGAATACAAAGCCTTTTGGATTATTTATACAGAGTTAACTACCGCTAAGTACATAAATTTTAACCACGTGATCAGAGAGGCCTAAAAGACAAAAATATATTATTAATAATTAAAATAATAATAGTTCAATGTTTATAAATAGGGCAAAACCCTCTTTTTTTTTCTGGAAAATCGGCGTCTATGATAACCAACGTTCAAGATGCTACCATGCGGTCGATTTTTAGAGCGTTGCCAAATGTAGAAACGACGAAAATATTTTCATTGATAATAATACCTTATAGATAACAGTTAATCCGGTTAATTGCATTATTTTGCATTCGTTTTTCGTTCTTTCCTTACAAACTATCAAAACTACATTTTCACTCATTACAAGTTCATCAGGATTACCCTCTACCAACAAAACATGGTCCGCGTACAGTTAAATAAAATGCCCATTTATTTTTAAAAATCGAACGAAAGGTATATATTAATAATAGAGAACTGCGAATGCACCCGCAACATTTATTTATTATAAAATCTCGTGCGATAACAACGAATTTTATCATTTAGTCTTCTGTTCATCGTAGTTGTGTTGCTGGTTGCCGTATTCTCCGAACGTCAAATAAATGCCAAATGCGTGCCAAATAAATAGTACTTTCTTTCTAGGCTCTATTTTCGAAAAAATAACAGTGACAAAACCCACATATTTTACCGTCTTAGCTACAGGGCATTTTTCGCCCTGTATCTCGAAAATGATAAAAGATAGAGAAATACGGTTTTCGCCATTGTTATTTTCTCAAAAAAAGGGATGAGAACTCGTCCATCGGATTATTCGTAACCCTACTCAAAAAG
Source organism: Monochamus alternatus (assembly GCA_037114965.1). NCBI lineage: Eukaryota > Metazoa > Arthropoda > Insecta > Coleoptera > Cerambycidae > Monochamus > Monochamus alternatus. The sequence goes on along the minus strand of CM073426.1, from coordinate 26,842,627 downwards.
ATACCAATTTGAACCACCGCATACAGTTAACTGTGTATTTTGAAATGCAATAATTGTGGTAGTACTTTCAACATTTACATCGTTGGGTTACTGTAGCCTCTAGCCAGGCTAATCCGAATATTGAAATACAGTTACTGATAGTATTTATTGAATGTTTAAAAAAAACAAAAATCAATTGATACCTAAAAGTCAATGATAATACGCTCCCAACTTGGACCTCTTTTATGTTTATATAACTATCACGTTTTAAGATTAAGCATTAGGGAACAGGCACTGTTTCTCTTCCATGTGAAAAGTGAAACTACTGCAAAATAATATACATATATAGCTTTTACAGTCCGTGACAATCAATCTAAGAAAGAGGACATAAAAATTTAATTTAAACAACTCTGGTGTGTTATTAAAATTCTCCCTGCAGGCTCCAAATAATCCAATAGTATTAATGTTTTTGTGATATTTACATTAGTTTTCAAGTGTCAAAAATAGCGTGACGAGGTGAACTTGCTTTAGCAGAACTATTTCCAGGTCAGTGGCGGCTTGTTAGAGGAGGCAGGGGAGGATAAGCCTCCTCTACGGTATTCGTAGCATTGCTAAAACATTTCTTTAATTTATTTTCATTTTACATTACATAAGTACCTATCTATATCATATTTGATGTTGAATGTGCTTGAAATTTCGCACTCTCTAAGCTAAGCGCGGTAAGCCTCCAGCGCATTCATATATGTATCTAACAATGCGCGACCTTGAACGATAGAGATAGCGTCGTTACACTCGCAAATAAATCTCAGCACAGTCAACTAGTTGCCATCATCTATCTCTTTTTAATATGTAAGTTTTTTAATATAGCCATCCTTCTTCTACAACCACGCGATCGCCCGTCGTAAAGCCTCGGGTGTCGCGAAAGTAATCGGAAATAGAGCAATACAAACAAAACAAAAACTATGACCGTTTGTTATTTGTCATCCATGATCTGTAATTGTGCGGGTTTCTGTGATTAACGGGTGTTTTTTGTGTAATTTAAAAGTGTTTCTTAAGAATTTGTATTTGACAAGCAATCTTTTATATTTTACTGATACGTATTTAAAACTTTTTAAAAAATGAGTGCTGAAAATGACAATAACGTCAACAGCTTCTATAATTGCATAGACATTGTAGATTATTTGCTATTAAAAGGATTTCATACTCTCAGTTACGATGAAAAGCTGATAACTAAATAAAAATCTAGACCAATACCTTCTTTAGTTGTAGTAGATGAGAAACAAAATAGGGAATTTAACAATAATAATTATAAATAAAACGACTGGTTAACCGTGTCAACTATTTGTTATTTACTAATGATAATTTATCAGTTTTGGGTAGGATGGGTTTTAATAATTTGCAAAATATAACGCGAGGTCTCAAAAGACATGAAAAATCTCAGAAACATATTTCATCACGTATTAAATTTGAAATGCTGGGTAAACGTAATATTGCAAATGCTGCTCACAAAATAGAAATACAAAATTATAATGAAAAGGTCCGTAAAAATAGAGATATTTTACATAGATTAATCGATGTAGTAATATTTTTATCGTCTCAAGAAATTTCTTTTCGCGGTCATGATGAAAAAGAGGATTCTTCTGGTGCCAGTATGGTTACAAAACGATAGTTTGAGGTTTTTCACTTCAAGCCTCCTTTACTGAAAACATCACGAGCCGCCACTGCAGATAAACATGCGCCAAATGCAACTGTGTTTGCCGCAGTGTAGACAACGCGAGCGTGGCACGGGAAATTTGCAATCGAATCGGAAAAGAGATGGAAGTCCAGGGCATCCACGGCGTATTGCAGCAGTGTGACGTATCATACACGAAGCTCAATTATATCCGTACCATTTACATAGTGTCCAAGCGTTAATAGTAAGAGAGTTAACAAGGAGAACCTTTACCATAGCCGCTAGGATCTCCTGACTTTAAATCCTTTGGACTTCTTTTTGCGGAATATTTAATAAATTGAAATCCTTAGTAGTTTTGTTATCTACATCTACTGTATTCTGTCCTTATCCCGAAACTGGGTTAGTCCCGTGGGATGTTGTAATTAAAAGAAAATGAAATAAAATAAAAATAAAATTAATACTACATTATTTCGCAACACCCTTTATAGCATTGATGCCACAAATGGTGTCTTCCGCGACAGTTGCATTGTGTGTCTGTCGTGCCTTGTTCAACGATGAGCATTAGAAAGTTAGTGCTTAATGTTTAATTTAATAGTTTGTTGCACTGTCTCAGACCATTATGGTATACGTACGTTTAGTTATATTTAATACAGGAGTCTTCAAATTCTCATGCAAAACAATTCTGCGAATGGTTGACTTGAAGTTTATTGCACTTCTGTACTGTGGTGATTATTTTCAGTTTGCATTCATATAATTTTTATAAATATTGAAATGTTGACAAAATAATTCATCTAGTAATTTTGCAATAGGAAGACAAGTTATTTGACAGCTACTTTGAGACGATTTTTGTTCCAAAATATTTGAAAATTCCAGATTCCATAACCACTTGTTTAAAATTCAAAAATTAATTTTGGTGTAGGATAACTACATAGTAAAAAATATTAACATTTAAATCATGGTATTCCTCCTCATTTTACAACAAATGTTAAGGCCCATCTGCATGAAAATATTTTTTTGTGAATAAAAGGTATCAGATAATACACAAATTTTTTTAACTGAGATATCCAGTTTATGGTACCTATTTATGCATGTCGGTAATTAACATTAATTACATCTTTTACTAATAATAAATTTCATTTTAATCGTTCAACGCTTTTCCGTTTTATAACTTCTTTATTGAAATTTTTTCAAACATTTTGCCGCTCCCTAACGTCCTAATTTTTGCAGTAAATAACCATAAATCGTCGTATTACCTTAAGGTCGCCGTAAAATCACAACAAAAGTAATATTAAAAATAAAATTCTTGATGTTTAACCTCACATTTTAACAATTATTTTCACATACTTGTAAACAAAAGTGAACAATCTTATATGCAGAACTATGTAAGTTCATATTATAACAATATTTACATCTACAGATAAATTTAAAAAATATGTATTTTGAAAGATTTCTACACTTCAAAATTTGTTGGTTTGATGGTTATCTGTCTCAGGTATTACTATCATGCTTGGAAGGGACAGAAGATAAATGATATTTACCCAAATATACCTACATCTAAGAGTTCAAAGATTTTGAAATTTTTATTATATTTTTTATTTACTTGGAAGCCCTTTGTGATAAAACAGCAATAATTCTAGGTTGTAATGGAACCAATTATTCAATATGTTTAAACATTTCTATTACCACCAGTGGCGTAGAAACTCTGTGCCACTCATTTTATTTACAATAAAAATAATATGCCCCTGTCTTAATTAAAATTAAGGTACTTTAAGGTTTGATTATTTTGAACAAATAATTATTTTTTGCTATTTTCCTTAAAATGCATTGTATTCAAGTAATTGTTCATTTCAAATATCTCTGCATTTCGTAATTTGTACATATTTGTATCATAAGCTGAAGGAATCTTGAAAATTTTTCACATCGCCATAATTAACCATTTTGAGTAATTTTTTTCAAGTAACATTTTGCTGTATTTTCAGCGGTTAAGACGCTTTACCTGAAACCCAATCAATTTTTCTCGGTGCATTGAATATTTCAAATAGAATTATTTCGAAAATGGTTACTTCTAACGACTTCAACAAGGTATATGTATATTTTTCACATAAAGATGATAGAAGAATCGATTGTTTTAATAATCAGATATATATATACTTAGCCGCAAAAAAGTTCTACCATTTAAATAAGCAGGATGTGCCATAAGTAACAGTCGTCAGGAATCTACTTTTGCCCTACGGTACATTAATCTTGGGACACTCTGTATTACTAAGAGGTCTCACCACGCACAAATCTACGAAATGCAGATATATTTTTAAAGAACAATTATCTAAATACGATACATTTTAAACAATAATTATTTGTTCAAAATAATCAAAATTTAAAGTATCTTACGCTTTTTATAATTAAGACAGTGGCGTACCATTTTTACCAAGAAGGGTGCTACAGGGTTTCTACGGTTAGATATAGGTAGGTATATTTGGGTAAATTTTATTTATTTTAACTGTACAATAACCCCTTCCAAGGGCACCTGGGACACCCTGTATATTTCGTTTTACTTCGATACCTTTGTTATTTAGTAAGATTCAGCTTAAGAACTGAATAGCACAGATATTATTCAGTTCTTAAATGTCTAAAATTATTTGTATCTGTAAAAAAACACTATTTCAAGAATAATGCGTCCTCAAGAATCTAGGGTCTAGATTCTACTTTGCAATTGTAATTTGAAACTTTTCTTCCAACAGCTTGCATTAAAAATTGTATGTAGACCTTAAAGGTTAAAAGTATAAAAATAAATTTATTATCCGTACTTTTTATCTGACTATTAATCCGTACGAATTCAGTTCCAAATTGCTTGGAGATAAATTGTCGCAGAAAGTGGGTTATGGCTTAAATAATAAATCAAGAAACTCTTGTGACAATGCAGATATCCAGTCCTCATGAGAAAAAGGTTTTCGACGACAACAGAATTACCTAAGTGAAAGTGCTAGAGGCATGTAACTACACCTTCCCTGCTATCTCAGTACAAAACGGTAAATAAATTTAAACGAGTTTCATAAATATTATTACTTCAAATAACGATTAGTGTAAGATGATACTTAGTGTAAATAAACAAAATAACGATATTGAACTGGTTCATATCTACCAGATATGCTTATTCCAAATTCCAAAATCCAATAAAGATATCAATAAGTCAGTAAGTACATAATTATCAACAGTAACTTGTTTGCAGGCTTCCGTGGCAGTGTCAATGGTTGCCACGTTATCTGAAACTAAATTTGAGAATTACAGTTTAACACTTTCAGAGTGACTTCCGTTAGAAGCCACTGTGAACCGCTGAACGTAACATGTTTATTAGCAAAACAAACATGTTTTTCACCCCCCTAAACGGGACGCCTATGATTTGAATAACCAAAAACAGACTAGCTCATATTATTGACGTAAAAAGTTGTTCATGTATGTTCAAATTTTGTCTACCTATTTTCACCATTTTATCAGACAGAAAAAAACCAGTTTCATTTGTATATTTAAGAGTATCTAACTTCATAAGGGTACCTACGTTATAAGCCACATGCAGTAGAAGTTTCGAACTCTATTTTAGAAATATCCTGTATTATCATGTTATTAATGTAACCTAATAGGTTCTACATTACATGATATAGTTATAGTTATTTAAGACAATTTATATCAACAATAATATTTATAGCACAGTAGGTAATTTACAGTGAAAGCAATCGGAATGTTATTGCATGATACTCGCTAGTAGATACCTATTATTATTATTTATTTTTTTGTGTTATATTCCATAATATGACAATAAATAGATAAACCATTGAGCAATTTTAGGTTACACTATGTTTTCCTGTATTTTGTACCTCACCTATAGTTGTTATTTTCATAAATAAATATTAAAAAAAATAAATATGAAAGTTTTATATATTTCATTGAAGAATAATCTAATGAATTTTGAAAATTTGTGCAAATAAACGAAGATTAGTTGCCTGAAATGGAACCCACTGTACAGGTTTGTGTTAATTCGTTGAGCTGGATAATTTTATGTTTTATATTCTAGTGATATACACATATATTGGGAACTTCATGTTTTTAACAATGTCCATACTTGACAAAACCTTGGTTGTATTAGGAACAAAAGCGGTAGCGCATTACAATTTTTTATACATTTGATTTTTTTAACTTCAGATATATATGTACATTCTTAATTACTTGCAGCTTTTGCTTTCTTTAAACCACTGGTTGGAGGAAAAATTTATAATACCTACATACTTTAGTAATCATATCGTTTTTTGAGTTACGTAATGCAATTATAAGAGAAAGTTATTGTAAGTCAAATAAATAATGTTTATATTTAATATTTACGTATTAAACCCTGTGGTCAAATTTAATGATAAAATATTAATTTCAAAGTAAGTCAATTATTTCCACATATATTTCATGAATAATTTGTTCCAGTTTTCTTTCTCAGCAATCTTTATACGAAACAAATTCATTTTTGAATAATTAACAACTATACTTTTAAGTTTCTACCGTGTACAAAGAGTTTGTTCACTATTTTTTAAATACAATGAAAAATGATTGAGTTCATTGATAGTAGGTATACAGATACGCACTAACTATGTCCAAAGAATGTTTTCCTTTAAAATAAACTGACAATGAAAACACCGAAACTAACTATATCTACAGCAAGGTTAGCGCTTGTGACGTCACATCGCGGAACTGCATACTGTACAGTTTGTGGTGTTTTTAGGTGCACAAATCTCGAAAAATAAAATACGTAGATCAAAAGTAATAGGTACCAAAGCAAAATTCTTGATGTTTTGATTATCCACTTTTACTATTACAATTCTCCCTAAATAAAATAACTTTAAAAAAGCTTTTGTAAAACACACATTGTTTTGCTATTCTAACTCCACATTTCCAGAATTATTTTCACATGGTTATAAACAAACGTGAACAATCTTATACCTAGAACTATGTAAGTTTATGTTCTAACAATATTTACATCTGCAGTTAAATTAAAAAAAAATATCTACGTATTTTCAAAGATTTCTAAAACCTAAAAATTTGTTGGTTAGACCGCTTTCTGTCCTTGTATGTTTGTTTTATTTCGGTGCTTCTGAATATTCGCAGGTGGCATGAGATAACATTCCTGTTATTTGTTAAGCTCTATATTTTTAAAGTAAATATACGATGCAAATAAGGCAGTCTACTGTTACAAATAATAAAGAAAATAAAATTATAAAAGTGGATTTCAAATCAATTTCTAAATGAAACATCAAAATATACCAGTGATGTGGAAGCGTTCACAATAAAATTCAGTGATCACTTATACGTTTTCTTTGAATCTGCATTATAATTTTTAATGTAAATCGTTTTATACTAATTTTTATCTTTTGCATAGAATAATTACTACGCAATAGTATTGTTATAAAGATACAAAGGGCAAACTTGAAAATAATAATAAAATAATCAATGACATACAAATATAATTTACTTACAACAATTTAGTATAATTTAGGTAAATTAACATTAATTTTGAATTAAATTAACCACGCATACATATTAGTGTTATTTGCTACCACGTAGATCGAGAAATTTTTTAATACAATACCAATGTGTGTGATATTAGCGATTTATTTTAATATTACCTTTTTAAAGTTGTAATTTGTATCTAAAGTTACAAGATCATGTAACTTTTTTCGTAACCTTTTCCGTAACCTTTTTTTAAAGTAGCTATTACATTTAATTTGTAACACCCTATATAAGAAACTAAAACTACTAAAGGTTTCGTGTTTATAGTACTGATTTATATACAACAATACTTACAGTTTTGCTTTTATACTACTGTCTGATTCAAGCCTTTGCACATGGCTATAAATTCCATACCATAGTATACTGCCAATAGGCACATTTTGTGAGTCTATCTTTTGAAAATCTTCATCCTTTTTAGTATACAGGGTGATTCATTAATAATGGGACAAAACTTAAGCTCTGTCCCATTATTAATTAATCACTCTGTATTGCTTTACTTTAATTAAAATTTTAAAAATCTTCAAAACGAAGAAGAACACAAAGGACACAACGGTACACAAATGTCAGTAAAGGTAGACTTCGTAGACTATTACATGAAAACCTAATCTAACCACTAATTCTCGCGCGCTAGAGTATTCCGCAGTGTGACGTCACAGAGCGTTTTACGCATTAGGACGAATATTGATATTTCTTTTAGACTTTTCCCATACAACTATTTTTAACCATCTTAGGACATTTAAACAGATTTTTTTTTTGTGGACATTCTTATAATATATTTGAAAATTAATGTAATTAGTTCTGACTATACCTGCCTACTAACTGAACAAATTAAATTATACCTGAATTTTATTAAGTAGGTATCTGCAATTAAATTTTTCAAAAATTAATTTATTAGCTATCTATTATTTTATGAATTTACCACAGATGTCTGAATTTCAATAAATTTTATAAAATACAAATAGAAAACAGAAAGTAAATGAATGTAAATAGAAATTTATCATATGTATAAAGGTTAACAAACTTCATAATTAAATCCGATTTTGAAAGTTTTTCATGGAACATGGCAGTAATTATAAAATATAGGTATAACATTTGTACTTTTGAAACATTAAAGGACAAGTGAATTTTTAAATACAAATATCTCTAAAACAGTTCAAAGTATGGATTTTCACAAGGTATAAAATTTTTCACAAAAAAAATCCAAATTATTATAATTTTAAAGCGTTTTTGCTCTAGTGTTAGATAAAAAAAAGATAGCAATATTTTTTGTATAAGAAAAACTATTTTGTTTCAGAATGATGGTCAAATATTTTACTACAAACTAGGGAGAGATCTACATTTCAGGGGGAGATCTTCATATGAATTTTTCAATTTGGGTCCTTCTGGTTGAGATATTCGAGTCTCAAAATGGCGGGAAAAAATATTTTTTTTATTTTTCCTTAAAAACGATTACACTTAGAAATTTCAATTTTGGTACACATTATCAGCTAGTCAAAAGGTATTTTGTGGTGGTGTCTATTTCTTAACTCGTGTTTCTGGAGGGCGGGAATAAGCAACCCCTATATTTATCCCTTTTAGAACTTTTTCCTGCAATGGCCGATTTCAACAAAACTTTTTTTTAATACTACACCTAATTTTACTACTTTTTTCACTCTTGTCATTTTTTCATAGAACTAACAGTTTGTATGAAAATTAAACATAGTTTGCCTTACTCTAAACATCTTTTCGTCACCGGTTAGTGATAACCGCAGTAGGCGGTTGCTATGTTCATGTTTTTCTGTTCTCTTGTTAAACCAATTGCCATTAGGTCTATAACTGACAGTTTTTGAGAATATTTCTAAACAAAGGTATTCCTATAACTGTTGCCAATCCTGCTGTATGCATATTCCGTCAATTTATTCGCTAATATTTGTACGAAATACAAATACAAATATTTGCAAAAACTGTCAAGACTGATTTGTTTGACAAGACAACAGACAAAATATCAATATAGCAACTCTCTATTACGGTCATCAGTAACCGGTGACGAAAAGATGTTTAGAGTAAGGAAAACGATTTCTATTTTTTTCCTCACAAACTGTTGGTTGTATGAAAAAATTAGAAGGAAAAATGTTGTAAAATCAGGTTTAGCATTTAAAAAAATTTTATTGTTAAAACCGGCTATTGCAGGAAAAAGTTCTGAAAGTAATAAATATAGGGGTTGCTTATTCCCGCCATCCAGACACATGAGCTAAGGAGTAGATACCACCATAAAATAGATTTTGACTAGCTGATAATGTGTACCAAACTTGAAATTTCCAAGTGTAACCGTTTTTAAGGAAAAATAGAAAAACTATTTTGTCCACCATTTTGAGAATCGAATATCTCAACAAGAAGAACCCAAATTGAAAAATTTCATATGTAGATCCCCCATCATTCTGGAACACCCTGCATATTATGTGGCGCCCCCTATAACATAGTTCAAAAGTGATATAAAATTTGGCACTCTCAAAAATCCATCGATACCAAATTTGAAAGTAATATATCATCTTCACTATTTATTAACTTTCTCATATTTTTCCTCGTATCTTCGTTCCTACGCATTATGCACCAGAATAGGATAGTTTTCGAAGATAATGTTGTCTAGAACATATATCTCAGTCCTCTAGTGACTAAAGGTGAAACCGACATGTGTATGTAAATTAATGTTTCGAAATTACAGAAGCAATGCTAGATATGTGAACTATTGTTAGATGGGAATTAGCTATTTCTCAGGTTATCTGGCACCTGCTTCAAGTTATTTTTCACTGTTTCGTAAGTGCGTTTCTTCAAATAGGTAACAGAAATTAATACAATTTAATAATAATAATAATATTTAATCGAAAATCATGTACAATGTATTCCCGATTTTTATCTTTAAGAAAAGATAGAATATGAAAAATAATAGAAGTCTTTCCTATGATATTTTTCTCTATGACAATTTTCCTGTTCAACTTAAAAGAAATGTATATTTTATTTTCTTTATTATCTCAGGATGTTTCGAAAATAGTTAAGGAAAATGAAACAATGAATTATTTAGTCGATTCCTCAGAAGTTACAAGTTTTTTAAGTGACAAAACACCAGCTAAACTTATCATAAAAATGATAAAAAGCAATTAAATAAAATAACGGTTGACAACTAAAATGACACAAACCTACAAAAATTATCGTTCGGAGAATCATAGAATTCAGATACTGTTTTTTTTTTGTACAAGAACTATAAAATATTTCTTAATTTGTGTAGAGACAAAAAAGTTTTGTTTTGAATAGGGTTATTCAAAAATTTTGTTTTCTTATGTTTAAGTATGCAGAAAATCTTATAATAAACGTACAAGGGTTGTATTATTTCATCCCCTTACTGTCCATTCAGAAAATGAAGTGTTTAATGTGTTGTAAAACAGCCCAAGGAAACTTTTTGGGGGATGTGAAAATTATTTCTTGTTTTACATGAAACTACACTTTCATTTTCCTCAGCTATTTTCGAAACACCCTGTGCACTAAACACATTAATATTTTTCGTCCAAACTTGGTATCCAGCAATCATTATAATAAAATGTTAATATTTTTGACTTGAATAACTTTTTTGAACTAAAGCCAGTAGTGTAGGTATGGAGTTTTGTTCACTCTTGAAGAAATTCACTAAGAAGTTGTCTTAGATTCCTTCCTTCTTTTAAATATCAATACTTCAGCTGGCACGATGTATAAAATAGGCAATTTAGGTAATAGGTAATTAGACGAAAAGCAACTTTTTTGACAGAATTGAGGTATTTCGAAGGCCATTAGAGATAGATATAAGCAAGCTTGATAAAAGTCCTCAAATTACACATAGAACCAGAATACATAAAAATAGACAGGGTACTTCATTTAAAATAAGCTCTGAAATATTCTAATAGACTCTCACCATAAGATTGTAGGAATATATCGTTCTGTCTAGGATCTTATAAACAATGAAATACCTCCAACGACTTTATTTTCATTTTATATCACTATGAGGTTCTTTGACTTGAAATAGACATATTACTTACAGCCTGTTATCCTTGTGATGCTCACTACAAATTGTTGTATTTCTTAAGTAGCCATGTAGTTAATTTTAAAATAAGTATACATAAAGTAGACCCAGTTAACAGTTTTCCCTAAGCACATGTAAATATTTTAATCAATGTGTTCTAATATTATTTGGTAATACAGCGTCGGTTTGTCAGATTTGTCACCTAGAATTACCGATTGTACATATCACTTAAAAATATTATTAATCTAATATAAACTTTTAAATTTATATTTCCATATAAAAAAAATGGTTTGTTTTTTTTAATAAAAATACGGGGTTTATGTTTATCACATAATTGATCAAAATCAGTAGATACGATATAAGAAAAATAATTATCATAAAACGTAAGGCGCTGAACGCCTTCTCAAAAAAACATTGCCTTCACTGAACGCGAATACCAATTTCGTACAATCCATAAGCAAGAATTGTCGCAGAGTAGACATCTATTCAAATCCATCAGCCTCATTCCCAGCGGTTGCTATGACAACGGGGAGGCGTATATTAGTAATTAGTTGTTTGGCCTGTTTAAGCAATTAGAATAAGTTTTTGTGGGTGTTATGGTATCATTGTTATTTCTGTTGGTTCCTGCCATGTTATGAATATTATATTCGAATTCGTCTAAATGTTTCTATTTTATGATCCCGTTTGCGTTGTAGGAAATACCATTACAGTAAACTGTTTTTCTTGCTAAAAATAGTTTAAACTTGTCTAACTTGTTTACGTAACTCAAAAAGATAAACAACTTACAGATTTGGCAAAAATTTCAAATGAGAAAGGGATTAACGAAATTTTATTTGGTGGCCGATTTAAAATATTTTTTTTTTAGTGACAGAGCCTCAATAACTCTACTCTGGTACCAAATTTCAGAATGAAAATTAAATCCCCAAGTCCTACTTTGAATTTTTTTCAACCGCAAAAATACAAAAATAAGATTAGCGATTTTTTAATTACAAATCTGAGTGCGCCACTGGATTTAGGATAATTTCAAATGGGTGTGACTAACATTTAAAAAATATACAGGGTATCTCGGATGGGCGCAATGTTTCTTGTAAGATACAAAAAATGGTCTCGAAGAATATCCAGAGAAATTCTACCATAATTTCAAATTCATAAAATCCAGTAAGAGTCTTGATAATTTGGAAAAAACTGAAATACGACAAAATATTAAGAAACGTTTCTAAAAATGAAACACTTAGTATATGTTCAAGTCCTACACCTAGTTTGATTGTTTGCTTGATATGAGATTTTTACCAGCGTGGGCAAAGACAAAGCCTGAAAATTGAGCAATAAATCAAAGTAGGCTTATGACATTGAAATTTTATACACATAATCAGTTTTTCATTCCGATAAACTTTTCTTAATAATATTTTTTCGTATCTCAAACAGGAACAACACTTTACTTGTGGAAAAAAATCAATTTTTTCCAAATTTCCAAGGCATACTGGATTTAAAATCATGGCAGATTTTGTTTCTTAAACAAGCAGAGCTGATTCTCAGCAAGCCATTTATAAACTAAATTTTTTGTCTCTTTCAAGAGTCGTGTATATTTTTTCAAATTTGGTAACACTAAACTAACTTCTAAATCCAGTGGCGGACTTCGATTTAAACTAAAAATATTGATATTTCTTTTATTTTTGCCTTTGCAAAAATTCGAGGAAGACCTTAAAATTTAATTTGTATTCTGAAACCAGAGTAGTTATTGAAGCTCTATCACTTAAAACAAATCTTTTAAATCGGTTAACAAATAAACCTTCTAGAGGTGACCCACTTTAAAATTTCCAAGAGTACACAATTTTTACAATATTTTGAAATTTTTTGAATTCTGATGTCTTTATATAATTCCTATAGTCTGTTTGGAAATGATAGAAAGTAATAAAACCCCGAGATAAGAACCGGCCATGGGCGTGGTAATATTTCGTTTCAGGTAATTATCGGGTAACACTAATGCTAACAGGTAATGGGTGTACATTAGTATATTTTACTGGATACATCATAGGGTAGGAGCCAGTGTATTGTGACAGATCAATCCAGTCTTAGAGCTGATTATACGAAGACGGGCTAGTGCAATAGAGTAAAATTCGACTTGTGTTTAGTAACTATTGTGCCAGTGGATATAATATTGTTTGGGTAAAATATCGAGCTTATCAGATTACGTACCTGCTAAACGCGTGAAAAGATGTGCGCTGTCTCAGAATGAGAAGATTATTATATTAAATGTATTCAATGCATTGAAACACCAAAATCCTACCAACAGTGTTGACGACATCGTGGAAAAGTGTTCCAAAATGACAGGGATTGGAAAATCAACTATCTATAGACTTTAAAGAAAATAAAAAATGAACAAGATACTGTAAATCCCCCAAAATCATCTACAGGGAGGTCAAAAGTCGTTATAGATGATTTCTTAAAAAAGAAATACCAACGCTAAACAAAATTTTAAGTGAACTTTCAGAGGAGAACGATTTGCCAAAAATCAGTAGAAGCGTTTTATGTGTCGTCTTACGAGAGTTGATTTTTTGCTGGGAAAAGCAGAACAGGAAGTCAGTTCTTATGGATAAAGATGAAATTATTTGTTGGCGAAGATCCTACTTAAGATCAATTAGAAAATTCCGTGACGAAGGGAGGAATATTTATTATCTAGACGAAACATGGGGCAACGAGGGATATACTGTAACAAAAGTATGGCAAGATAAAAATGTAAAAAGTTTTCAATAAGCATTTTTGGATGGACTTTCAACAGGGTTCAAGGCACCTTCAGGTAAAGGGCGCAGATTAATAGTAACACATATAGGTAGTGTCAGTGGTTTTGTAGATGGCGATTTACTTTTATTTGAATCTAAAAATACAGGTGACTATCACGAAGACATGAACGCAGATGTTTTCTAAGAGTATTTTATACAGATGTTGGATCTTATTCCTTATTCCGGGGTCTGTAATTGTCATGGATAATGCCAGCTGACGTAAAAATTTTGTTAAAAAATTCCTTGGAACGAGTAACTGCAAATAACTGGCAAAGATGTATACATCATGTACAAAAAGAAGAGGAGAAAATGTGGAAACTCGATAATTTAATTGACGTTACTGTGAAACCTATCGTTATCAACCTAGGAGACGAAGATAATTCATCAGAATATTCAGAGGATAAATATTAATATACCTACTTTTTTATTTTCTTTATGTACATTTATACAACGCTACATTTACTCACCACAATTTGAATTTTCAAAATACATATATTTTTGTGTGGAATATAAGTCTATTCATTAAATTTAAATAAATATTTTGATAATAATATTGAATAATTTTATTTGAATTACTAAAAACCGTCTTAACCCGCTTATGATACTTCATTTTGAAATGCTTTTTTAATTATTGTTTACTTATAAGAGAAATGGACCGCGAAATTGAAGCAGCATAGACAAAGACGGATTGTCAGGGATTAAATTTTAGCTACCTGCTACAATTTAGTACGGTTCAATCACACAAAGTTTTTTTAAAAGTACACCTCATCTATACCGATAATACATAATATAAAAATATTGAATATAAGCACCAGTACTACATTTATTTACGATTTGCATACATAATAAGCTTTTATTACTCTCTTTCATTTCTAAACAGACTATAAATGTCATAATTTTTCTGATTTAATTTACTTGATATTAGTTTAGGTATCATTTAGAGCAGAACCCAATTAATTCAGAAAAAATCTTATATGGAAGTAAGTATACAAGTTATCTAAAATATATTTCCCAGATTGAGGTTTGAGAAGAACGAATCTATATCTATTTTAGGAAATAATTGCGGGTATTAAATATAAATTACACAACCGTACTTCCACATGTCAAGATTGTTAAAATAAATGAATGTAAAATTTTGCTAATTAATATCTACAATTATAACTCATTAAGCCTTGTTCCTTTAATAACTCTTAGGTAATGTTTTGTGCAATATACAGACTACAACTACCTATTTAAAGATAAAGGTTGCTTTAGTTCTTGAAAAATAATTATTTTATTTACACAATGAAACTTATTTGTTGCTATATTTTAAATTAAATGAATGAAGAAGTACAGAATTTCCTGTTTTGGAGAAAATCCTTTTACTCCTAATATTAAATATCCAATTTTGATTCATTTTAAATGAACAAAAATGCATACTTCTCCGCTATTTTAGTATACTATGAATTTAGTTATCGATGTTCATCTTCTTAATAACTTTATTTTGGCACTGTAGTTTTAAAATACCTTTTCGAATTCATTTGACTACATGGCAAATATATCGTATAACAAACATTTTTTTATTATTACCATAGATATAGCCTCAAAAATGATTCAGACTTTAAAGGATATCCTTAATCAACGCGAAACATTCGCAGTCGCAGTGAATTTTTTGTGGCCAATTATTCACGTCGAAATGCCACCTATAAAATTTAATTAGTATGCCTACACTGCAGTTTGACCTTTTCTTTTTTTTTCAATGATTTTTAAAATTTCTGTCACCAAATGCTGAAAAAATAGTATTTAATATTGAGTTCTGAATAAAATGATAAAAAAGAACTTTTAATAACGGCTTTCTAAATTATAGCGTAAATCAATTTGTGATCGTTTTGTCTTCTTTATACAGAATGTTTTTCATATATGGTGCCAAACTGAAAAAGAGTAGACTGTGCACCTTTGCACTGCTAAAAACATATTTTAAATAAAAAATTGAACTAAGAAGAACATTCCTTCTAAAATTTTATTTTCAAATAAAATGTTTTTTCATTTTTATTGCAATTTTTTGCGTGTGTTAATTTTATTATCTATTTAATTTTATCGTAGGCAAAATTTGCAATAAACGTTAGAAACAATTCATGGCATTTTTGATTTTCAGAAACTTTAAAATTTTAAAGATTTTGATAGAGAATAGCAGTTTTTCAGAAAAGATTATTATTTATTAAAATAAATACCAGATATCAATTTTCACTATAGCATTTTTAATTTTCAGAATCTCTATTTCGTTGACAATTATAGATATCGAAGAGGGAGTACCTTTATCATAAAAATATAAATAAGAAAACATTTTATTTGCAAGGCATGTCGGATAGGAGGGTGTAGAGGAAATATAATATTATATTATAACAATAATTCGGTACAGTGTTGTCAATAAAGTGTGAGTCCTAGTTACCTAGTATTCCTAGTGCTTAAATTATTTCTAGAAATTTTTTCGATGTTATGAATATTTTGAAAATTAATTTTCTGAAAATATTCATCAACGAGAGATATTCAGTAAGAAAATTTCACACCATCTATCTATAATTTGAAGGCAGAAATGATAATCAAGTGAAACAATTAATGTAGAATATAACTTACTGTTTATGTTTGTTTTCATTTACATATAGTTCCTTAAAAACTCAAAAATAATTAAAATATCAAACAAAACATCAATTTATACATTAAGGCCAAACAAATTTCAGTGTAATCACATTCAGCTTACTTGAAGAAAGATGAAAATTTCCTAAAATTTTTTAATTATCATGGTAACGGAACAAAATCAACAGTTTCTAATTGGTTTGACAAAGCAGGTGTGAAATTTTCAGCAAAATTTAATTTTTACACTATACAGGTTGTCCCGAAAATAATGGAACACAGAGCACATATATTTCTAACGACAAAATAGTGCGACGTAGCCGAACTTACCTTAGTCCAAAAAATGGTGGTTATAAATATACAGGGTGTCAAAGTTAAAATTTTATTTTCGATCTTTTCTGATATAAGTATTTTTTTTTTTTTGGAGGTGAGAAATTCTAATTTGGTTCTTGCGTTGACGTCATTAGTAGAGAGCACCACTTATGGCAGATAATGCTGCTTTAAAATGGCACCTACTTTTCTTATCTGAAAAAGGTATACCTTGTTGAAGTCGTTAGGAGTAACCGTTTTCGAAATAACTCTATTTAAAATATTCAGTGCACCGAATAAAAATTGCTTTGGATTCAATTAAAGTACGTTTTCTACTGAAAATACAGGAAAATGTTACTTGAAAAAGTTATGCCCAATTGTAAGATTAAGACGACGTGCAAAATTACAAGATTGGCAAGGTTTGATGAAACCATTATCTTTACATTTTCAGCAATAGTTTCATCAAAGCACAAAGATTACATCAAAGCAGGCCGATATTTTTGACATTTTGCACATCGCCATTATTTAGCAATCTGAATTAGTTATTCAAGTAACATTTTGCTGTACATTCGGCGGAAAAGGCACTTTACTTGAAATCAAAACCAAAAAATAAAATTGTATGTAGAAGGGTGTAAAGGAAAATTTGTAATAATGATTTAGAACAGTGTTGTCGATAAAGTGTGAGTTTTCCGAGTTATTTTATGATTTTGAAGATAGATAGTGCTTAAATAATTTCGGGAATTTTTTTGAGGTCATGAATATTTTGAAAATTAATTTTCAGTTCAGGTTTCGAGGGATATTCAGTAAGAAAATTGTACCGAAAAGGCACTTTATTTGAAATCAAAACCAATTTTTCTCAGTGCACTAAATATTTCAACTAGGATTATTTTGAAAACGGTTGCTTCTAACGAATTCAATAAGATATATCTTTTTCAGATAAAAAAGGTAGGAGAATCGACTGTTTCAATACTCAAGTGAATGTACTAAGCCGCAAAATATCTACCATTTAAAGAGGCATAAGGTACCATAAGTGATGCCGTCTACTAGTGCCGTCAAAATTAGAAATAAATTTGAATTTCCCGCTTCCGAAAAATAATAATAATAATAATAATAATAATAACAACTTTATTTCAAGGATATGTACTCGCATATTTTACAAGCATATAAAAAAAATTGCAAGAAACATAAAAATGAAATGACGTCACATACTATATATATATATATATACAAAAATACAAAAAAAAAACATCTGTACCTACTTATACCTACTTAATTACACACAACTTCATTACTTACAAATTTGCTCATTTTAATGTATAGATTATGCAGTAAAATAATCGTCTATATTATATGGTTCCAAATTAATTTACATTGCTTTAATGTATTTCTTAAATTTTTTAATACTCGATAACGTTTTAGCATGATAAGACAATTTATTGAAAAATTTTATACACATATAAAAAGGACATTTTTCTGTTAATGATAATTTATGCTTTGGGTAAGTAATATTAGCAGTTCTTGTATCATACATATGATCAGAGGTGTTCGTTGCGAAACTATTTTTATTTTTAAAAATATATAGCAAACATACATAAATATATAATCCGTATATTGTCAACATATTATTTTGCTTAAATTTGTTCTTACATGATTCATTATATGTCATTTTATATATGATTCTAATAATTCTTTTTTGTAACATAAAAATTTTTTTTATACTTGAATTACTACCCCAAAAAATTATTCCATACTTGCAACAAGATTCAAAATTTGAAAAATACAATATTTTTAGACTTTTAACATTTAAGTATCTACTTGTTATTCTAATACTATAACAAATTTTGTTGAGTTTTACAGATAAATGTTCTATTTGATTTTCCCATGTTAAATATTCATCTATTAAAATACCAAGAAATTTAGTATGATCAGCGAACGCCATTGAATCATTTGCAATATTTATAGTTTTAGGTGTGTCAATTCTAGTTTGTTTTGTTCTGAATAATATTGTTTTCGTTTTATCTTTATTTAAAAGAAATCTGTTTCTATCATACCACTCCTTTGTGGCTGAAAACAAATTATTTCCTTCCCCTAACAATTCTGGATAAGTATCTGCTCCAACAAGTATATTATTGTCATCAGCATAATTGGTGACACTTTGATTTGAATTTATAGTAACATTACATAAGTCGTTAATATATATAACAAATAAAATTGAACCAATAACACTACCCTGTGGAATACCAACATTAGTGTCCAGTATATCAGATTTTACAAATTCTGTATTTTGTCCAATGGCAACTCGCTGACCACGATTACAAAGATATGATTCTATCCACTTATTTACATTTCCACGAATTCCATATTTTTCCAATTTTAATAACAAGTATTTATGATACAAACAATCATATGCTTTAGATAAATCGAGGAACATACCCAAAGCATTTTTTTTATTTTCAACATATTCTAATATTTTATTAGTGAACTGAAAAATAGCTGTTTGTGTAGATCTTCCCTTAATGTATCCATATCCAAAAAAACCGATCTCTAAAGTGTATGAAAAAAAAACAAAAATATCGAAAATAAAATGTTAATTTTCACACCATGTGAATCGTAAAGGATCAATATTCGGAAAAAGCTTATTTGGTTTAATCGCTCCATTTTGAAGTTTGCTGTCCCATTATTAATGAATCACCCTGTATATCGAAAATTGATTTAAATATTCTGCAGATAAGTATTTTATTGCTTTGTACTTTGCTGTCAGTTAAATTGTCATTTGTATAAACACCTAAATGAATTTATTTTTATACCAGTAATGGAATGTTTCAATTTATCTGTGATAACTGAGCTCATTTTCAATGTGCCAGAAGTTTGCTTGCAGGGAATTCTGTAAATTTTATATGAAATACTTTTAAGAAAGTTAGCACATGGGACTGTTCAATTCATCAATTTATCGGTAAATATTTACACTTTCTCCATATTTTCCAATAATACACAAAATTTCAGAAAATTGGCGTCTAATGTGAATACCATGTTAATAGAATTACCCATGTACCTCGTGAAACTGTAAATCTTTTGACAGGAACTTTGCAGTTTGCGCGACCCTGTATAATACAACATTTTCTTAATTTCTTGTTGCTAAACAATACAGCCGCGGTCACGTTCGTCCCTCAAGAAATATTTACTTAATTTTGCCGCCGCAAACAAAATAACGACGTTTACTATTATTGCAGCAGGAAAATGTATACAATGTTCTACTCTGTTCCATCCATGGTCGTCATCACCAGGTGTCCAAATGGTAGGGGCACCAACTACAAGGCTGCGACTCCAACAGTTCTCTTACCAGTCGGTCACAGCGGCCGGTGAAATTACTTTAGTCCACTGTTTGCACCTGGAGACCATCCTCGCGCTACTTACTGTTTACTTTTGAGTGTTCGCAAAACCGAGGCGCCGAAATGGAGAAGGAGCCGCAGCCAGAGTCCCTTTCCGCCGTCACCATCAAACCGGAATACGCACCCTCCGAGGTATACTCGTCGGAGCCGCCACCGGTAAGTTTCATAATTTTCACCGATGTTTCCATTCCACAAAATATAAATTGCGCTGTAAAATATCCCGAAATGTTAAAATCTCGCAAAAGCACTTTTCTACGCTTATTTCTGTGAAGTTGCTGGATTTAAAAACACTTACATATCTATAATATTTGAATAAAGTAAAAAAATAAATCATTTACTTAACAAAAGATACTTGAAATGGAAAATTATCCACATCATCAGTAACTTAGTTTCTCTTAAACAATATAAAGACTTTCTCTGAAGCTATTTATTTGTGATATAATTCTAGTTTTTCTCTACTTTAATTTTGTCACACTACTGAAAAATAAATATTAATTGAATAAGCTACTGCGTCAAAAAATACGGAAGTACGTGATAGTGATATGATATTTGTTATTTTTTACTTATGTATCTGCTTTTTGAGTGATCTATTAAATTTTTTGTTTAGGCAAACTTAATTTCAAAAATAACTCTTAACTGATCCTTTCAGTCAAGGATTATTTTTGAAACTGAGTTTGCCTAACGAAAAAATCTCACACTGAAAAAGTAGATAAGTAAAATATAACAAAAATCACATCACTATCACGTACTTCCGTAGTTTTTGACGTTTTGAAAAATTCAGTTCAAATTTAAGCTTCACTTATTCTTGATGCAACTGCAATTTTTGAGAACGAAAAAAGAGTTTTTCGAAACGTTAAAAATTTTGGAAGTGCGCGATTTTTGTTATTTTTTACTTTTCTGCTTCTTCATTGACAGAATTTTTGCTTAAGCAAATTTAGTTTCAGACATAATCTTTGACTGATATTTTTGATGCAAGGGTTTATTCAATTAATCTTTATTTTTCCATAAATGTGGCAAAATACCAACATATAAAAACTTTTTCGATATCAATAATTTACACTGTTTCTGACAAAATTGATAATAAGCATTGTTGATAGAAACTTCAAAATCCAAAATTGGGTTCAAATTAAATTCTAATAAAATCTAATCTAACAAAAATTGTCAAAATACTGGATTGGCGAAATTTAAATAACTTGTTATAATTAAACTAAAAGTTGTTAGTCATCATTTTGCAGATAAGTTAAATTAATAAACAATGCACGGTATATTTTAGAATAAAAATGTAATCTCTTTTAGCGATAAAGGAGATTACAAGAGCTATTTGTACAGGGTGCTGTCAATTCATTTCTCTAAACGCAGGCAGCAAATTAAGCCACAATAAAACCTTTCTTCTTATCAATTACCTGTACAGGATGTCCGCGTATTTTCAACTATAACTTTTGTAAAGAATAGAGATGTAACTAGTAACAAATATCTTCCTTATATCATTTTTCTTTAAAACATTACTTTTTCTTGATGGAGGACGTTCAACTTTAAAAAAATAATTTTCTTTATTAGGTATCTACTAAACAAATAGATTTTTTTGTTCTAATTTGGTACACAGCAATAATGATAGAAGGCTTTTATTTTATCTGAAAAAAAAAATTCAGTTAAGCGCAGGGTTTACTGGTATCTTCTACGCCAATGGTGAAAAGTATTTTTATTCTGCAGATAAAATTTCGATCTATTTTCTGAAACTCGGTTTTTTTGATAAAATTTGGTAAAAAATGTTCTTTTACAGATACTTTAACTTTTTCTAATCATTGTTATCTTGTAATGTTTGGAATTTATATGGTTAAAGTTGAAGTATTTTGAATGTATCTTAAGAATTTTTGAAAAATCTGTCCAACATTCTGGAAAAGAGAGGAAAAGTCCAAAAGAACTTCCTTATTTTATGCTATCGTCTGTTTCATTTTATGAATTTTAATAGTCGAAATATATTTCTTATTCTTTTTGTTTATGAAAAATATATTAATGGCAAGCATCTCTACATTTAACGTTTTTTCTCAATTTGCAATAATAATGAAGCTATACAAATGAAAAGCGAGATAATGAAAGCGAATTTCGTACACCTCCTCTAGAGAAAACCTCCATGAAAATTTAATTTCAAATAACTTATTCATAGTTCATTTATCACGTCGTAATTGTGTGACAAATATGGAACAAACTGAAATAAATTTTAGAAAGTAATTAATTAATATTAGAGTTTCACATGGGTGATTTGGGATTCAAAAATAAGCACAGGATGTTATCTGAAAAAGTTGGAATTGTTATATACAATGTAACAGCTAACAACGAATTTAACTTTTAATTCATTTTAGGTACTCTAGGTAATTTTATTTGGTGACAGACTTCAAAGCGAATAAAATTATGTTTTATATTAATAGTAAGTAATTGCTATTTGGTCAAATATCCATATTATTTAAATATAAACACAAAAACAGAAAGAACTTCGTAGAAATCACATTAATTCATCCATGAAACTGAAACGAATGCAAATTTGTGTATTGTGTTAAAGAGATATATTTTTATATCGTTTTTTATAAACTGCAAAATATTTGCATGATATTAGTAGAAATACAGTACAGTGGGACAGATTTTAAAATATTCGAATATACGAGTAGTTTTGTTTGAGGGTTTCGTAAACAGTAAAAGTTCAAACGTCTAAAATGTAGTCAAGGTTACTCATCTGAGTACTTGGTTGTTTGTATATTGAAAATTAAGGTGCTGTTTAAATAAATTTAATAATAAATAGACTGTACAAATAATATAATTAAAAGTGGATATAATCAAATTTAAGATAATAAAACTCAACAGTTGTATCACAAACTGAATTAACATGAAATGAATCTTTTAAAATTTATACAGTGTTTTCGAAAAGTAACTAATAAATTCATTATTTTTTAAATTGAGAAGTTTTCGAAAATATCCCCTGACACATCGATTTTGTTTTTAAAAAAGGCACTTTTTGACATGAGACCCACATTTGTGACGTCATCGTTGTTCGAGATATGACGTCATCGATAATTTTCTTAAATAGCAACTCCCAATTTTGACCATGCCATTTGAAAGAGTGTGTCATTCTACATACATACATCATGAAAAATTATGGTGTTATATAACAAAAATTTCAAGAAAATAATGTTTAAAGATTTTAAAATTTAATTTTCACAATACTGAAAATGATAATGATTATGTAAAAAATTGACTAAATTAAATGTTCAAATTGTGCACCGTTATCTCGTGATGAAATCTAAATTAACCGGTCTAGTAACGTATACTTTGCTTTTTAAGTATCCCCACAGGAAATAATCTAGGGGTGTCAAATCAGGCGATCTGGCTGGCCACTCAATCGGCCCCCTTCTCCCTATCCAACAAAACTAAATTAACCGGTCTAGTAACGTATACTTTGCTTTTTAAGTATCCCCACAGGAAATAATCTAGGGGTGTCAAATCAGGCGATCTGGCTGGCCACTCAATCGGCCCCCTTCTCCCTATCCAACGATTCGGGAACAGCTCATCTAAATAAGCAGAGACAGGTGTTGCATAATGGGGAGGTGCACAATATTGTGAAATTTTAAAATCTTCAATCATTATTTTCTTGAAATTTTTGTTATGTAACACCATAATTTTTCATGATATATGTATGTAGAATGACATGATCTTGCAAATGGCATGGTCAAAATTGGGTGTTGCTATTTAAAAAAATTGCCGATGACGTCATATATCGAACAACGATGACATCACAAATATGGGTCGTATGTCAAAAAGTGCTTTTTTAAAGACAAAATCGACATACCAGGAGATTTTTTCGAAAATTTCTCAATTTCAGAAATAATGAATTTAGTCGTTACTTTTCGAAAGCACTGTATATTGTTCTTATTAAAAAAAGTTCATTTTTTCATATATCCGCATAGCTTTACAAGTGTAGCAAACTTAATAACAAATTTGTAAATGCAAATGTAACGTAACTATGCCCTCATTGTCTTCAACTCGAGGTAAAGTGTCGAAATAAAATTAGAATTACTATTTCTACAAAGTAGTGCTTGCTTCTTAAACAAATTACATTGTTGCTAAAGAGTTATTGCGAATTTTTAGGAAGATTTATGGAAAAACCAAATTGTTATTTTAAAATTCTGTAGGCTTACTCCGTTATAAATCCAACTGTCAGCGTTCTATATGACTGGATATGAAATATTTATGAGATCTTAATGCATTTCAAGAATTATGAACAGTTTTATAGAACATAATAGTGGATTTACAATTGTGAATATGTCGACTAAAATCAACTACTGTCATGTCAAAGAGATGAAGGTAGAAAGTAGAATCAATTAGAGCTCTTAGCAACATGTAAGTTGTTGATTGTATAGGATGTTATACGAATTTGTGACAGATTACATGAAAAGAGAAGTCAAAATATTTTCTTAATAAAGTTTAATACCAGCCGTAACCTTGAATCTTACACTTAGATATTAAAACAAAGATCAATCAAATTTATCAAACACTTACAACGTAGTGATAATTATGTTAGTTGCACTCTAGTTTCAAGTGATATATTTTATGGCAATTTTCTCATTATATCGAGAAATAGAAACTACTGCAAATTAGAACAGAAATCATTAGCATTCACTTTCTTTTTCTCAGCTCAACACTATCGTTATGCAGATAATTATATCGATTCCGTTCACAATAATGAAGTAAAAACCGATACGCTATTATTAGGAACAGGTTGGCAGTTGTTTTGTTTGCTTCCTGACCGAGACCAAAGCAACCGGATTTTTCTACCGAATAGAAGAGTAAAAATAGATGGATTTCCTAAACCGAATCATTCAATTGATATTCATTATGCGTATACACTTTTTAAGGAAGCGAATTACGTAAAACGTTCGCGAATGAGGAGCCGTATAGTTGCAGAATGTTAAATGTGGTTACGTCAGGAGATATTAAAAACATTTGAATGTAATTACTGTTTTGGCTTCCTAGATTCATAATTTTAATATTAACCAAAGGGAAACGAATCTAAGAGTTAAATAACGGCCAAGAAAACCGGACAACCACAGTTATGGATCGCTGCTGGTTAAAATATTATTTAATTCAATAAGAACTCGTTTTATTTTTATAGCGACCACAGTAACTAGCTGGATTCTTTCCAGAGATATTGAGATTACGTAAACTTTCATGGTTATCCGGTCTGTTATGCAAACCATATCTTTGGTGTCACGTGACCTGGTGCTTAGAATTTGTTTATAGTTGGTAGGCAGCAGGCAGTCTTCTAGGTTTGGTTATTGAGAAATTGTAAACATACTTTAAAATTATTGCATCAAAGTAATGTTTCCCGTGATTGTTGCTTCAGAAGAAAACTTTAAGGATATTTTGGAGCCATTTTGATGGCAAAATATCAGCATTAAATAGGTTCCAGAAAGGAATAGAAATAGGTTGTCATAATAAAAATAACCTTTTGATTTATTGCTGCAATCTTACCAGTAGGTTTTGCTATTTTTCATTATAGCAAAAATTAATTTTGTCCGAGGAACTATTTTTATTATTTTTTTTAATCTGCAGGAGTTCTATAAAACAATTTATTAAATACCATGATAATATATTCTGATGTAACAATCTCTTTAATACTGTCTTAAAGCAGCAAGCAAATAAGCTTTTTCATTTGGTTTTATAAAATGCTATAAAACTTATATAATATAGATAAATATGCTTAAAGTCTATTAGGTATTAATCATAGCATCTATAAGATTAAAGATTATTTTATAGCCCTAACAAAGCTTTCTTAAAACTGTCTGAAGTCCAAATGACTTTTAAATTATTTCTTGGGAGGCATTCATCCTAGTAAGACTAGTTCTATAAGAATACAAGCAAATATTATTTTTATTTCATAAAAGTGTCTTTGCAGTCATTATTAAATGATATTCTTGTCATTACTATGCACAGAAAATGATCGTATAAATCATGCGTCTGTTTATATTAGAAACGATTAGTATGTGCTAGCAAAATATTTAGTTATTATAAAAATTTTATTTGACGCAGTTTCAAACATTCTAGCCAAAGATTTTTAATCGCTAATAAATAGGCCTCAGCTAAAGTCAGTTACCTGCTGCAATAACTTATCTAATTACCTCTATCAGAATTAATAGGAAATATGTTCGACATAAAAGAGCACTGACTCTGACTTAAAATGCATATGGTAGGGTGGAAGAACGTTGGCTTAGGTCAATGTGAGAGATTGATATCGGTCGACGTTTGACTATTCCCCTAATTAATGAGGTTTTATAGGTTTTCTTCATTTCTGCACTGAATGGTCTACCAAAGTAAGACGTTGTTGGGCGTAAATGCGGCTTGCTTAATAATAATATGTCGCCCCCTCTCCCGCACAAGTGTCCGGCTTCTGGGTCGATTATTATCATTATTATTATTTATTATTTGTGCAACCAAAACAAATTGCTTATAATTTAAACTTATAATGTAACATTTTTTAAATAATTTTTTTCTTTTAGCTTCGATAATTCCTATAATATCCAAGTTTTTAACTAACATTTTGAAGTAAATTAAGAAATTATCATGTGGTTTTAAAGCTTTCAAACCAGTTCACATTAGTGCCTAGATTAGATTTCACTTAATTATTATCTTAAAATACGAAAACAAAGAATAGTATCAGTTTCGAAAATTTGTTTAAATGAAACAAAGGAAACAAAGCTATTAGGAAACAGCATTACTACAACTAGCATAGCAATGTAATCGTATATGTTAGGGTACTGAGGCTTGTCCTTGTTTTCGTTTTTATGAGTCTATTAAAAAAGTAATAATAATTATACACTAAATGAACCTGTACTTTATATGTCTTTCCGTTGACTAAGATTGCTAATTGTGCTACCTTGAAAACAATGCCTAGTATAAATAATGAAGGATAATTTAATAAATTTACAATTGCACAGGCAATTTTCAAATCAAACTATTATCTTATACATGCGTTTTGAATAATTTGTTAGTAGCAACACAGCCGTAATGAATACAAGTAGCACTTATTGTTTAATTTAAGATTAATGGAAAAACAGCTTAATTTATTTATTTTTTAAATATCTAAATTGACATTGATTTCTAAGCTTATATTTTGCTAACATCTAATTTTATAATAAGAGGCATATTGATGTTCATATCTGAAATACAAGTAATATAGAGTCATAAAATACTGGAAAAGCGCTTTCATAATTATCAAAAAATTAATTCTAAAAATATAGATGCAATGTATTTAAACTAAGGTATGTACAACCATTGAGTAAGGGAATACCTACTCAATACAACTAAGCTTAAAGTCGCCGTATTTCTTGTCGTAAAATGATCCAATTTGTAATGTTTTTAGGTACAGAAATATCGAAAAATAAAACACTAATACAAAAGTAATATCAAAAATAAAATTCTTGATGTTTTGTACTTTCAATTTTTAAAATCTCCTCAAATAAAATAATAACTTTTAATGGCGTTTGTAAGGCATTATTATTTTGCTATTCTAACCCCGCATTTGAACAATTATTTTCACATACTTTAAATGAAAATGAACAATCATATACAGAAGTATGTATGTTTATGTTATAGCAATATTTACATCTACAATTAAATTAAAAAAATACGTATTTTTAAAGATTTCTATAACTAAAAATATGTTGATTAGACCGTTTTCTGTCGTTATATATTCGGTTAAATTCGTTACCTTTCAATATTCGCAGGTGGCACGAGATAACATTCTTATTATTTGCAAAGCTCTATATAATATTCAGTTCTTAAATGCCTAAAATTATATGTATTTGTAGAAAACACTATTTTAAGAATTTGCATCCTTAAATAAAAGCTCCTGTAATGTAATTTCTTTTCTCTATTAGTATTAAGGAAGTAAACAATAAAATCCTAAAACTATTACATATTGTAACGTACTATTTTGTAATCTAACACCTACCACCATTCACAGTAAGTATGTTTAAATATATTTGAAATTATTATGTACACACACCTGACATGGTATGTGAGCGACATTGTCAGATATTCAAGACCGGTTTGCTATCATAATTATGTTACCGTTGACCAGAGAAAAAATTGTTAGGTAAATTAAAGGCACTCATATACCAGACACTGTATATTACCAACATGTTGTATATTTGTTTTATGCATTTTTTTTAATGAAAAATTAAGTAATGAATTAATAAGCTAAAATACTACCATTGTCTTCTTTGGAATACTCAGGATTTCAGTAAAGAGATAAATTTTTTGGTTGTGTTTGATTGCAATTATTTACTAAATTTCAAGATGTGAGTGCAACTGATGTTGCACTCACATACAATTAATATACAGTTAAAATGAAAATTAGGGTCAGAAGTGACCACGATACCATGAAATATGTAATTATCCTTTATAAGCGGCCACGAGACAGGAAGTTTGCTCTAAATGGCAATTTTGTATTGCATAAATATGCATCCCAAATGCTACAAGGTGCAATTTGTTATAAAATCGCTTGCAGTTGCATAAACGATGATAATGGAGTAATAAATACTATCGTCGATAATTTTAAATTTCACAAATATGTTAAAATTTCTACCTTGGAATTTTATTGGACGTGTCGTTTGAGTTTTATTTGATAAATTACTTTTGCGATATTCTCGAAAATATCATTCGTTCATTTATTTCTGCAAAAAAATACTTACAGATGTTAAGGTATCACGTTCATTATGTTAACTATTGGTTTATGTGTGAAAAAATCTATCCTTTGCACCACATATTTAATATATTTCTACAAAAAATATACTAATTATAGGAATTAAAAGTACATTGATAACTTATTATTTTAAATTTGACATATACAGAGCGGTCCCTCATTATGGCTCATCATCTTGGAAACCATAAATATACAGGGTGGCTCAAATTAGAAAAAAATTTCATCTTTTGATGGCCATTAAGATAAACCACACATATCCAAGATATCTGCAGCTGGTCTAAAAAGAAAACTGAAAATAGCGATTTTACATGCCTTCTAGCGCCATTAGCAGAAGGAGCTGAAATTTGGTGCAGAGGGATAAGAATATACAAGTAATAGATTTTTGTCGAAAGAAAATTTCTACTGCCAACTGCCACTAGTTTCAGTTATGCAACATTCAAATGTCTTTTTTATTATGTAGAAATCTAAACAAAATCTAAATAAAAATCAACAAACATTTTATCAGATTCCATATTTGCTAACTATGTCATTGTTGAAAGCCTTATTTCTGAAAAGTATGTAAATATTTTAAGAATGGAATGATAATCTTCCGTTAAATTAGGTTACAAATGGTACAGCAAGTATTTATACCAAATATCAGCTTTCATGTGAGAAATAATGAGGTTTAAATGCCATTTTCTAAAAATCGTTATTTTTCAGTTTTTTTAGAATACCTGTTTCAAAATTAATGTTTTTCTAATTCGAGGCACCCTGTCTATTTCTGATTTCCGAGATGCCAATGGTGAGCCGGTAAAACGTACCACCCTGTATAAATGCAAAATTTAATATTCTTTTGAATTTATTAAATTAATGTTTCGAGATGTTTAAAACGTGTACGAAGTAAATATAGAATCTTTATTAAAAAATAATTGGATAGGTAACGTCCAGAATTGATCTAGGGCTGGTATTTCCACCTACTAATAACTTTATTTACCCGTTAAATCTATACCTGTCTCATAAAAATAAATGTGTCAGAAGATGACAGATGCAGATTTATTTGACCATTAAAGTTATTTAGCAGTTGGAAATACCAACCCTAGTGTAATTTTTTATTCGTGGCATTTCTTGTATTATCCATATTACCATAGTGCGATTTTCCCTGTTTAACTTACAAAAAAAAAAAAGAAACTTTGGGAAATATATAACTCGATATTAATCGATTCGCAAATGTTTATGTAGTTCGAATTTGTTTTTTAAATGTTAGGTATTATAAAAAAGTCATAGACCTCAGCGGTAAAACTAATAAACAAATATCCAATAACACATACTAGGTAATTATATTTTATACTACATTTCTACGAACCACATGACTGTAAATGGTTTTAATAGCAATGCTTACTAGAAACAGATGTTGAAGTATCGACTCGGTGATGTTTGTAATGTAACATATAAAATACAGAAGCCATAACAATTAACTGTTTTCGTTATTCCTTAGAATTAATTACCTATTCTTGCAAGGGCAATCAATGTTTTATTTTATCATGTCCCAAATTTCAAAATCTAATTAATAAGTGTAAAATATTGTTTTGCTACATTTGCCGTGATTTAAAAGTAAAAGTTATTTCAGCAAAAAATTTGGGACACCTCAATTTTATTTCTGCAACAGGGATTGTAGCTTAGAATTTCACCTTGAAGCATTATTTAAAAACTGTTATAAATTCCAACAGCGTTTATTCCCACTGAAATCAAATTTAGCAAGGCTAGAAGCGACGCCCGAACAGCTATTCTTAGCAAATAATTAAAATAATTGTAGTGTTATCCTAAAAATCGGCCAAAACTTTTCTCTTATAAAACCAACCCAGAAAGAGAAACAAACTGCGTGTTTTCAATGTTGACAGTTTGCGTGATAGAACTGTATTAATCTAACCTTCGAATTAATGACGATGAAACTTTCCACTGGTGGATTTATTCTAGAATAGACACATTCATCCGGAACCATCGAGTCTCACCTGTTTTGGAATAATTAAATTAAATCAACTGACCGTTTTCGTATTAAGCGGATACTACAGTTTTACAATTTTGATTCAATCAATGATGATTAACATAGTATAATATAAAAATTGATTAGATTGGGTTTATTATTTTTAGTTGCTTGTGAAACTATTTCAAAAGAAATATTGACAAAAGAGCATTACCAAGAAATAGTTGTTAATACATAGTAAAATATCCGTTGATATAATAATTTAAATGTAAAAATTAAATGTGTTGGTTTGTTTCTAGATTTCAGTAAATCAGAATTATTGCTTGACTCACTACACAGTAAAAAATATTATTTAGTAACCTCAAACTCATTTATGAGTGATATTAATTTGATGTTGAATTTTAGTAAATTCGTTTTAACAACCTATTATGTTGAGTGAACTTTTACGGTGTATATAATAAACATGGTTTAAGGAGTAAGGTTCATGAGTGATTAACTGCATATCTTTTAAATAGAAGTCAAATTGTAGAGATAAATAATTGTAAATCTGAAAAAATACATTAAAAAGTTTTAAAGTAGGTATCTACAGTTTGAACCGAAATTTTGACATAATCGACCAACACTTATTTGTCACTTTTAACTTCTTTAATATAAAAATTTTTTAAGTTAACGTTGATAGCTAATGACCACTATTGGCACTAGCACTACACACACCCTATCATGAATTATGTATTTGTTATTCTTTTCCATATAACACAAGTCACAAGAACTTGCTGGTTATTATTATTCTTTTATATATATTAGCGAATACGAAAACATCGACTTATTGGAGTAAAATCATGTTAATAAAATATTTTTTAGTATGCTTGGTACATGATAATATAATACAAACAGGATAATGTAGATTATTTTAGCTAAACATTTTTTATTGGTCGATTTCTCTCAATTTAATTGTATTTTGCGTAATAACGAATACTCCTTCAAAATACTTATTAAAAAATTGATATAAATTTATTACAAATAAATAAGTATATTCTGTTGCAGTTCTGTTATGAACAGGGCAGAATCTGCAGAAACCTGACCTGATATTCGTCCTGAAAAATATCTCTGTTCGATAGGCGTTATGAATATATTTAATAAATGAATACATTTATACAGGGTTAACTATGACTAAGTACAAATATTTTAAGAGGGAATAGAAAAAAATAAGAATTAACAGAATTTCCTTTCAAAAAATTTCGAAACTTATTTATAAAGCGAAAAAAAATGTTTTCGATATTATATTAAATCCTTATTTAACGCCGCCAATGCGAGAATCAGAGTATGCAACCAGCAAGCAACCGTCATGCAACAGTCGGCCACAGTCGGCAGTCAGTCCAGTCGAGTCGGTTCGCTGTCATGTCATAATTTAATTCCTGTGTTTACGTTGTAGTTTTGAATTCTTCTTCAGTTTTTAGTGCCTTATTTTAATTTTAAACGTTTTATAATTAATACATGAAGGAATATGTGTCGGGTACAGATATTTTCCCACAATATAGTTCGCCGGTTTGTTTTTCTAGATTATGGGACAAGACTGCCGCGGGTGTTAAACGTTTTCTGTTATCTATTAGAACCTACTTACTCATCCCTTTCTTCGATTTTGATATAATACATAGGCATTGTATCTAACTGTAGCTACGGAAACTGTATTTATCGTTAGTGAGTGAAAATGTAGTTTTACCAGTTTGTAACAATGAAAAACGAATGCAAAATACTGGCGCTAACTGGATTAATTGTTACCTACCTATCAGGTATTATTACTAATAAGAATTAATGTTAATTTTTGTCGTTTCTACATTTAGAAACACTGCATACGACCGCATGGTAGTTGTTGACAGATGTAATGTCAACTAAGGATCTAAGCCATAAGCCATCTCAGTCGATACTCAGCATAGGCGCCGACTTTCCGTAGGTAAAAAGGGTTTTGCCCCATTTTTTAAATATCGAGCTAAAATTCTGGAATAACTTTTTTATTGTCTTTTAGGGCTTCCTGAGCACGTGGTTAAAATTTTTGTACTTAGTCATAGTTAACCCTGTATAGTACTATGTATAAGTACCTACATATAGGTAGATAAACTTTAAAATTTTCAGCAAAAGTAATGAATATATGAAACAATATATAATATTAAACTACAACATTATTAACATGTAGTTTATTGGCGGAAATTTGCTTGCCCATCTTGTACACGACGACTACATAATTTTGAAATCTTATGTATTATTTATGTTCAACTATATAGTTCCTCTTTCTCAATGCAAAGGCGACAAAAAAATATGACCACATCCTTCCACGTGGCAATTCACGAGACAGTGAATAAATCATCTGAATCCCAGAGGTCGCCACACCTGTCTGACATTATTGCATCATACTAAAATGTTTATAATAATCCAGAGATTTCTCTAATTAATTAATTGTTAGATTTATATATTTTGCTGTTGAATGTTGGCCATCTGTTTCTCTTCTGAAGTCTGTAGGTCTTTATCTTTAAAATTTGAACGGCAAGTTGGAGAAATATGTAAATATATGCATTAACCTTCACATGCAGTGACAATCTATTATTCCATAATCTGAATATAGCTTGTGGAAACACATATAGAATAATAACAAGCTCGCACAATTGATCTTACTTACCTATGCAATACTAATAACAGAAAATAACATCTCAGAATAAGAAGATTCGCGTTTTAATAGTTTCTCTCTTATGAATAAAGATATTTTCTAAAGTGTTATTATGCCACAAACTATATTTTCCAAATAATCAATGTACACTGATTGCATTGTACACTTCACATCATACATTAATGTAAAAAATACCAACTATACTGTATTAAAAATTCCGAATTGTGTATTATTTTAACTCAATCAGGGCTCGTTTTAATAACAAATTTGTGTTGAGACAAAAGTTACTCACTATCTTTGTCATTATAGGTGTATTTCTCAAATTTTAAAAATCTTGATAAAAGTAAAATATTGATTAAATATGATTACGATTTCACCATTAATTTTCTTATTAATCTTTTTCACAGTACTTTTAATTGTCAGAGTTCAGCATCACAAAATGCTTTAAAATATTTATTATAAAAAACGATACACATGCACACAACAAATGTATCTTTTTTAACTTTTTAGATTTTCTTAAATGTGTACGAATTATTTTACCAAAAATGTCGCAAACAATATTTGTTAGATAATTATCTTCTCCACTGTATAAAAAAGGTTAATATTCCATGAAATTGTTACTACCCATAACTTCAACACCTAGGTATATCAAATATTATTTATATCTGATAATCCATTTAAAAGTTATAAAATGTGCTATTGGCAGAAAAATAACATATAAATACTCCATTAAATAAGCTGACTATGACGAAACAATTAGGTACAGGTTCACAACATCCTTAAAATGATAATTAATTATAAACCAAATATATCTATCTACTTATTTCACAGCCCATAAGCGCACATCTGGTAACAAACGCAGAATTTCTCATGATTTCAATAACACCGTTGTTTGTTGGATACTGAACCCAGCGATCTTTAATGTGCCGACATAATATTACGAACCAAACTTACACAATAGCAATAAGATCCAATTAAACCGCAATTAGTTTTTTTTTTGCTCGAACGTGCCAAGAAAATTACCATACAATAAGCTGGCGAAGAAAAAGACTTTAATGATAAGTCAGGAAGGAGCCTTACACGTAGGTAGAAAGTCTGATCATAAGAGATGCGAATCTGGCCGTAAAATTGTATAGATTAAATTGAATGGTTGGTATTATCTATATCTATATCAGTTTTCGGTTTCCTGATGTCTACAGGGTGTTTAGAATTTCGCCCCTCGCTTTCGTTACAGAAAATCAAAAAATAAAAATAAAAAATTGAGGTACCTAAATACTTAAAGCAAAAGATATTATTTTGCAGAATTCCTGAAACGGAGGAAAATAATTGTCAAAAAGGTCATTACCCTTATTTAAAGAAGACGAATTCGGAAGAAATATGCAAAATTTTGTCGTAAAATGGATCATATCTACATAATAACAAATTTTTAATAAAAACTTAGTCAAGATCAATACCATTGGTTGTTAAAGTGAGTGATTGCGCTGAAATAATAACACAATTTTTTATTAATGTTCACTCAGGAATATGTCAGCTAAATAATTTCTTTACGAGTAACAAAATTGAGTTATATTATCAATATATTTCGTTGTTTTTTTTTCACAAACCATCTCTCTAATCAAAAATTGTATTGATAAGCTTATTTCTTTGTTGAAATATTTCATAACTCAAAATTAAAACCAAAATAATATCACTCATAAACAAGTTTTGGGGTTGTTATTTTTTACTGTGCACTGTACGTTTTCAAATTGTCACACTGTATGTTCTCAGTCACACTCACCAAAAATTCTCTACCCAAAAATTTATTAGCAGTTAATTTCTTTATAAAATATTAAAATTCAGTACCAAAATAATTTTACTTATAAATGAATTTGAATTTGCACAATGTTTATTTTGACCACGCATTTAACCCAACGTATATATTTCATTGTTAATTATTTAATAATAAGCAGTTCACAACTAATTCAGGTAAATGTCATACACTGATAAAAATTATTCATAATATTACACGGTGGATTGTTGGTTATTTATAGCCCAGATCAATATTGGGAATTAACATATGCATTTTTTATGTGTTTTTCGTGCAATTTTACATGAAAGATGTAAATGTGTGCAACATTATATAAATAACGTCTGAAATTGAGTTTATTTAAGCTGTCTTATTACAAATGCAAAATTATATTATCAATATATTCCTTTGTTTTTCTCACAAACCAACTTTCTTAGACTAAAAATTGTATTGATTTCTTTGTTAAATTGGGAATTTACTCAAAATTCAATACCAAAATAATCGCGCTTATAAATGAGTTTGAATTTATACAATATTATTTTTACTGTGTACCTATAGTTACGACAAGAATTCGGAAGACTTACGTCGTACAAACATATGAATAATTCATTATATTTTTATCAAAATATTTAAGAAATTGCAACTGAGAATAATAAAATATATATTATAGTAAATGTTTGCACTATATATTGCTCTAAATTACAATAAATTATTGTTTTTAACGCGATAAACTATCGAAAATTATGTTGACAATAAAAACAATTGCGTAACGTCAGCCACGACGAAGTCGTCTGAATTCTTGCCGCAACTATACCTACTCACATCTGGGAAAACATATAGATTTTAAAGCCATACTCTTATCTTTCGTACTGCAATTCAAATAATACAGGGTGTCTCCGATTATTTATTCTTAACATCTTTCTCTATGGCACTGCGATTTTTTATACAGGTCGTTCAACATTAAACAAACATTTGATTCTATTTTTTTTTCTACTAAACTCTATTATACACTGGAACTACATACACGTTTTCCGTTAAAAAACCCCAAAGAAAAAATGTAGTGGATTTAGATCCGATGATCGAGCTGGCCAAACACCTCGACAAATCATCTTTCTTCTTAGATAGTTTTTAATTTATATTTACATTTTATATTTTCAACATGCTCTAACCGCACAACAAACTGATTTGATATGACATTTGTAAGAAACACATGAATGTCTATAATAAGAAAAGTTGATTATCAACCAATTTGGTTAAAACTGTAGTAATAATAATTCATAAATAATAAATAATAAAAATTAATTTGATATTTTTTTTTACAGAAAATGATTTGTTCAGTTAAATTGTTAATAAGTGTAGAATGAAATGAGATGACTTTTTACAATTTTATTTGAAATATATAAATTTTGGGAAGAAACGCCTTTTCTGTTACTCATTTTCTTACAACCGCTCTGTTTCCGGCATGTCTTCAGAGTAGAAAACCACAGTTGACTATGTATACAGCAAAAAAATAAAGAAAGACTTAGCTCTTTGATTAATATTAATACTAAATACTAACTTAATTTTGTATTGTAAATTTCATCAGTTTTTAAATAAAATTGTTAAGAATAAGAATGCCACTTAAGATGTGGCATTTCCAGATTCATGACCTTAACAAGCATCTGTGATGCACTGTACAATAATTTAGAAAACACTTTATTGCTATTTATTATTACTTATTACTTATAGATAAATAGGTAGGTATGTAAATAAATATATTTACCTATACAGCCAAAATGCGTAATTTTTTAGTTTCGTCTGTACCTTGCACCTACTTTTCCATAATTTTTTAGAATAATCGTTTCACTTAAACGACTTGCTAAATGGTCTACATCATTAGAAAGTCCAGTCTATCAATTTTTTATATCGAAATGGTATCATGTGCTACTAAATTACTTTTAATTTTGACTTTCATTTATATCAACAAATATACACACTTGTCTGATAAACGTGAGAATAAATATTACTTTCATTTATATCACCAAATATTCACATTTGTCCGATAAACGTGAGAATAAATATTTCAAAACAGGTGTCGACTAGAAATTTACGTGAAAGTAAAAATATTAATTAACTTGTAGAAAATCTACACTTAAAAATATCTTTTAAAATCACAAAAAGACTATGAGCAGTCTAAATAGTGGATTGCAAAATAATGAAACTTAAAAAACCTTATTTCTGGAACTCCTCAGACAGTATTTCATCTGCTTGAATTATATTTTTAATATTCAGCAATAATATGATAATACAATACAATTTTATTTTAGGTTTAAGCAAATTAATTGTCTTACAATTGTTATTACCTAAATAAAATTATGTATTTTCTTTGATAGCAAATATGTGTACGTATGTATAATTATTTCAAATATTGAAATTATTAAATAATTTTTCAAAATTAACTATAGTACAAATGTTAAAATGCAGTCACGAACGATGAGATATGATCAATTTTTGCATTTCAAGGATTGTGCCTTCACGTAATATGCATACTTTTAGAATTAATATTAATGAATATTAAAAAGTATTAGACCTATAAACTTTTCAAATATCAATATTTAAAGATTGATATTTCGAAATGTCACGCTGATAATAATTATTTGTAAAATTACACAGCTGATTGTTGGTTATTTACTGCCTAGATCAATAGTGTGAAATAACACAATATAATGTAATGTTAAGTTTAATGAAAAATTACTATTTTAAGTAAGCAGTTCTATAGTTGCAGCAAGAATTCACACGTACGAACAAATGAATATCTCATTATATTTTCATCAAAATAATTGATTCTTTACAACTTTACATTTTAATTTTTTCGATGAACTTAAACCTACCTACTTATGTATTTACAATTAAATGTATATTAAACTAGTCTACATAAATGATGTTGCAATGCTTAATATTTTGCTTTCGTCGCGCTTCATCGCCCTACTCCACATTTTTCTTTTAATTTTTTGGCACGGTGAAATATTTTTTATTAAGCGCATAATGGCATAATGAAATACTTTTTCCATTTGAGATCCTTTCTGTGCTTATTTTACGAGTATATTTTGTAACTTTATTCAATACGAATGTCTATTTAGCATAACAATACTTAATAATATCACAAATGATAAATTAACTCTTCTAAACGCGTTGTCCGAAAATGGAAATCGTGTACTGATACAAGGCCCTATGCTGTATTAGGTAGGTTAGGTGCTGACGTCACAGGTCTGCGCTGTGGCTGCCTCCGTTTTTTAGGTATATTTTTCCACGAAATTGTCTGGGATAAACGCCATTTAGATTAAAATAATGCATTCTTCTTCTGCACATAATAAAATAGCAATATTTACTAATCTACTACTATATCTATCTACTTCTAATCTAATCACGAGGATTAGCCCAGAAATATTTGTGCGGGGGAGGGGGTGACATATTACTATTAAACAAGCCGCATTTGCGACATATTTGGAAAATCATGCAATTTCCCCATTGTAACTAAGGCTTTGGAAATGCTCATTAATTATGTTACTGGCAGCGACCACAGCATGACAACCCGGAAAATCATTATAAATCAAATATCAGCGCCGGTCGTGGAAGCTTCAAAACCACTATATAATATTCATAATTATTAGAGATAGATTTATCAAATTTAACTACATACAGGGTGTCAGTTTTTTGTAGACAAACTTTAAAAGAAGATAGAACACATATTTTTAAGAAGAAACGTTCCTATAAACATATGTAGAAGAAGGTCTCGTTTCCGAGATACAGAATGTTGAATATAATTTTTTATTCTTGAATTTTGATTATAACTTATAAAGGAACGCTTAGATTTTTTTCATATTTGGAGGATAATGCCTATTAATTAAGTGGCATAAAACAAGCCATAAAACTTGTACAGTGGCGGAGTGGAGGGGGTGCTCAACCCCTTTCTTAAACAGAACTGCTACGCCAATGACTATTTTTAAAAGAAACTGTTATTTTCATTATCTACATACAATTTACCAAAAATAATGTCCATTCTTTTGTTTCGTAATTCCTGGGCGTGAAGAAGGGACATTATTTTTGGTAAACTGTATGTAGATAATGAAAATCACAGTCCTTTTTTAAAATAGTCATTGGCATAGAAGTTCTGTTTAAGAATGAAATTGAGCACCCAGCAAGTTTTTGAACATTCTGATCGCTTGTTTTATGCCTCTTAATTAATAGATATTGTTCCCAAACATGAAAAAATCTAAGCATTCGTTTATAAGTATAATGAAAATTCGAGAACAAAAAATTATATTCAACGGAAACGAAGCCTTCTACGACATATGTTTATAGAAACTTTTCTTCTTAAAAACATGTGTTCTGTTAAAGTTTGTCTACAAAGAACTGATTCATCCTGTATATTATTGCAAACATATCATCAAACAAATGTAAGTATGTTTATTTTTTAACGACTCTTTTCATTATTTTGTTCTGATACAAAATTCTGGCCCTTCAGGTAAATCCAAATTTGTTATTTATTTAACATTTTCTTTTTGTATCTTCAAAAATAACAGTTGTAGTTGAGGTGTAAAATATATAAAAACAATGTTTGTAAGTATATTAATGACCCAATAGTTTAATCTTCAGAAATATTATTGAGAATGGGGTCTAAAGTTAAAAAAATTGTCCTGAAGAAGGCTTAAATACATCCGAAACATAGACTTGCCAATAAATTGGTTTTCTTTAACTTTAGACCCCATTCTCAATAATGTTTCTGAAGATAGAAAAACACATTGTGCATATCTTTATATTTGTGAATAAATAAGACTACTAGGTAAAAAATTTAGCACACAGAAATAAGGTTAACTTTAAACAATCAGAACCTCACCTATTTTCTTATGTCTTGGCCCGTTTATTAAATTAATATTAAACATAAAAATGTTTCTCATAAACCTTATAAACTTTTAAGTAAAAGACATTCGCGTACACTTGAAGCGTCTATTATAGAAACTATTTCATTTACAGCTAAATACACTAATTGCCTTAATCCATCTACTTCACTTGGCATAACGT
This sequence comes from Monochamus alternatus, assembly GCA_037114965.1. Taxonomy (NCBI): domain Eukaryota; kingdom Metazoa; phylum Arthropoda; class Insecta; order Coleoptera; family Cerambycidae; genus Monochamus; species Monochamus alternatus. Next base: position 26,802,099 of record CM073426.1, on the reverse strand, counting down.
CTGTTGGTATATCTTATTATTTGAAGCCACATAGTAGACATGGGCACCATTATGGTCGTGACCATTCCGCTTATCAATTAACATCGACTTTATTGCTTACTCAGTCAATTAATACTTAGATGGTTCTTCCTTCTGACAACTATCATGAGTTTCTATTCTCTACAAAGGCCACATCAGCATTGGGATATAAGTTCAGTCACTTTCTAAGCTGCAGGAAATAACTGATGGCTAAACTGCATTTATGCAGAGGCGTAGACATCTCGCCAATTCATTGGAAAATGAAACTGTGCTTTACAAAAATACATAAATTTTGAAAAACATTGAGTAATGTTAAAAAATAGTTGAAATTTGTTTGAGTATCACTGAAAAAAAATTATCTGTAAAAAAATGTTTCATGGAAATAAATTATTTGTTTGTATAGGGCCAAACAAATATTTATGTCTTAATACCAAATCATTTTTTTTAAAGCAAAACAGTTATTTTTTGTAAAGAAAGTATTTGTTTCTATTAAAAAACATTGTTTCCTTTTTAATGATACACTTCTGGTGTTGATTTAATTATTTCCTATGGTAAAACGATATTTGTACATTCCAAAGTTTTTTTTCCAATTAAACTGCTTATTTAGTCAACAACTTATTGCTCAGGAAACAAGTATACCAGCATAAAATAACACCGGAAAAATGTATAGCAAATAGTCAATATATACCGATTTCGAGCTCATTAGCTCTCATCAGTACGCCACATGTGTCTCAAATTCGACATACCTGAGTACGCGAAATATAGTACAGCTACATCTAGCGGCTACCTATTTTTTGTGTATAGGAAACAATTCGATTTTTCCTTTCAAATAAATACTTTTTTTGACGATACGACTATATTAGGTAATTGAGTTTTTTTAATCTACGTTTTTTTATTAGATTACATAACCTAATAAAACATCATTTAAAAACTTTACACAAAGAATTATAAGATTACATATTTTCATTTTGCACATCCCTCAATTAAAAACATGCATTTTTGAATTAAATAAACGCATTATTTGATTCAAAATACACATTCATTTCACTCAAAATACATTTTTTTATTTCTAAACCTTATTGTTATACAGATTTAAACAAGTTGTTTAGGGAAATGAAAAAAATATTTACTAAGTACAGTATTTACAATATTTGAAAATTATTTTTTAAAGTTAAGTTTTCATATGTTCAAATGGAATAACTAATTGTTTCATTTAAACATATACTTGTCAAAAAATTAACTGTTCTTAGGAAATAAATCAATTTATTTTTGAAAAATAAGTGATCATTACACCAAAAAAGATGTGTTTCCCGAGAATAAATTATGTTCAAAGAAATTGAATTGTTTCCTAAATAAAAAAAATCAGTGTAATGATCATAAAATGTAATTTAGTAGTGGTATAGTAGCAATCATCATGTCATCACATCTACTAAAGTATTTATTATAAAATGATTATTTAAAACATTAAAATGTAATTAAAAATACATTAAAACATATACTCACAAATGGTGATTCAGGTTTTCCAATTTTATTGAAACAATTTCTCAGTATTCAGCGTATATACCTACAAGCTTATATCTGCTTCTAAATGTTGTAATAAATATTAGGATAAGGTGGGTATGCTGTTTTCAATAGTAAGAAATATGAATAATTCACTCATTATTTACGCAGAATTGATTTATTTTATTAAAAAAAAAGTGAAACGTGTATTCCAGAAATGTATTTAGTAATTTTCGTGAAATCATAATAAATAAAACTTATTTTACTTTTTCGATATCTTTAGACGTTTTCGTTGAATTAAACATTTTCGAAAACTACATTTTTGCAGTTCAATTAAAATTAATGTCATTAATGTTCAGCAAATCTGATACGCCACTGGGCAGATAAAACTATCGGTTTAGCTTAAATGATGCTTGACTTTTAACATTCCAAAGTTGACTCTGACTGAATCTTCCTTTCACTCCTTACAGCTAATATTGATTCAAAACGGATCCACGAGCAAATATACCGCTCTGGTCTGGAACTTTGCAGTCCACATCTGCGGCGATGTTTGCTAAAAATGTTTGACATTGTCTGCAGAAATACCACAAGAAAATGTTATTTTTTGTCGCCCGAAGGTTTGCAAAAGGCGGTAAAGCCGCAGAACTGTTTATTTTTTTACATTTATTTAGCTCGGCTCGCATATGAGTGAGCTTCGCGAAGGTTAACAGCACTAATAAAATATAATCTGACGTCTAAAAACTACGTTTCCATTTTCATGGTTGGTACAAGGTACTGGGTTGAAAGTGCGCATCCTTACTTTAGAATTTAAAAATTCGTGTATTCATTTATATTTAAATATATATCTGCTAATCAAGTAAATATTCTTTTATACACATTTTTTTATTAGGTTTTAATTATATTCTGTTAAACTAACTACTCTGCGGACTAACATCTCGACAAGCATTGAACTCATATTGAAGATCATCCGCTAGTTAGTCGTAGGGAAAAATTATCTGGAGTAGTGGCAACACTGTAAAATTCTCATTCGTCTACCTTCATCGCTCGGACAGTGACAAACTAGCGTTAAAACTCCACTTGTTCTTCACGCCGATTGTGAAGAAAGTGTTGTTAATCGGTTACCTGCCCTGTGAAATCATGATGATTACAGATGCGGAAAAATATGGTTGCTTGGTGCAAGATCAGGAGAGTAAGTGGGATGATCGAAAACATCCCATTGAAACTCCTCAATCAGGACTTGAGTCCCACGAGCGGCATGTGGGTTAGCGTTGTCTTGGAAAAAGAAAACTGTTTTGCCGAACTTTTCCCTCCTTTTGGTTTGAATTGCTTCTGAGGCTTCTCAACATCTCGCAATAGAGAGCAGCTATGATCATGATCACACGAGGCAGGTAATCAATCAACAACACTTTGTACTTGGCGCTAGAAACAAGTGTCACAATGGTTGTTAGTGCGTCAGTATCCGAGGGGTGAAGGTAGAGACTTGGGAATTTTGCAGTGTTGCCACTACACCCAGACAAATGTTTCCTGCGACATCCAAACTTTTCCCGTCGATTTAAAAAAATATTGAGACGACCATCGTACTTAGCCGTTAGTATTAATAAAAAAATGTATTTATTTGCAATTAGAAAAGAGAAAAAAAAACAAGATACAATACAATATGAAAATATGAAAAAACACACACAAACGCTCACAAATATGGTAAAAAATTATTTAAATGAGAGAAAAAACAAAATAAATTTAAAAATAGCCACAGGCATTTATTTCATGCTAAGAAAAGCATCACAAACTAAAAATTAAATAGTGAACAGGGGTAGGATAACACATATTTAATATCAAATTCTGCTTCATAAATAATATGTCTCTAATAAAAGTTTTAAATTGGTTTATGCTAAACGATGTTATTTAAGAAGGAAATCTATATATATATATATGTGATATTCAAACCCTCTTTCAAATAATGCAGTTTTGTGATAAGGTGGTGTAAGTAATCATTTCGAAATTTAATTTTACCATACAAGTACGGAGGAGTTTTTGTCAACACAAGTTGAAAAAAGCACAATAAATAAAATTGTCAACAGAAGAAAATTGGATACAGAAGTCTTAATGCATTATATGATCATTGTATAAGTTTGCTGACTTGTTCTCTAAACCTTAATGACCTATCAAGAATTAATCCTAAATTTTTGACACTTTCAGAAATAGTTAATGTTGAAATCATTAACTCAGTTTTTAATAAGTTTTTCAACTCATTAAAACATTATGCTTATTTTCAAATAATATCGCAGCTGACTACTATTCACTAGTCACTATTCACAGTCAAGTCGCTGTTCATTTCAACACTTGCCACTTTATAATCTATCGAAATAAATGAATAGTAAAGTTGAATATCATCAGCATACATATGAGTAGAACAATATTTAATAAATTTAACAAACTGGCTGGTATAAATGTATTGTATTTTACCATGGGTCAAAATTTTATAATTTACTTCCTCTTAGAACTAAAAAGATTTCTAACAAGAAAACTTTCAAAAGAGAAATTAAGTTATTCATAAATAATCACTATATACAATTTCAAGATTTACTAAAATAGTAAATATTATAAATATGGAAATCGCCTGCCTCTCATTCGTTCTTGTTATATATTGTTGTTGTTTTTTATGCACAACTGTACAATATGTCTATATAATATCTGCGCTGTCCTCCCTTCCCATTGAACTTTAAGCATATGTATATATATATATATAACATGTTTTTGTTTTAAATAAAGGTTAAGCTCGGTGGCGGGGGCAATTTCACAATACAAGTTGCATAACTTAGATCAGTTGCCTGCGCTACTGAGTTTATAACAAAATTATAAAATAATGTTAACCTCAAATGTTATATTATTGTGTGTGTTATTTGCTTTGAATAAATTTGTACATTTTATTAATAACATTTGCTTTTTTACTTTATTAACATTGTAGTTTCAAAATTTGTATTTCACATACCTATTAATATTTATTTATGATAGTTTAATTATATTTAAAAAAGAGGTCACCTGAAATATCAAGCCTTGAAATGCAGATGTAGCTCAGATTTTATCTTGGAGCTGCATGTTAATATGCCAGGTACGTTTTTTTTAAGTTGTAGGAAAATTGATATTTGAATTACCTTAAATAAAGCTATGTTTTTGTATACTTTAGAGTTTTTTATGAATACATTAATAATGCTAATAAAAAAATAACAGGATGCTACTTTCAATTTTACTACGTCAATGAATTTTCTAAGCTAAGTTAGTGATTGCCTTGTATTTAAAGTCGTGTTTGTCGCAATAATTAGATATTTTTCCAACCGGTAATTTTAATGTTATTTTTCAATTCATTAAATTGTCTTTTGTACCTAATCAATAGTGCTGGTATTTGGCCAATGATTGACCAACAAAGTTTCTCAAAAAGCCCTATTCCTATATTAAGGTTTTTGAATGTTGGAAAATGAATTGTTTCCAATTTAGGTCAAGAACAATATAACACCTATTTTATCTCGATCTATTTTAGGATATTAAATCTTTTGATACGATTTCAGCTACGTTCAGTTTATTTACGTATGTTTCTGTTGCGGACGTAGTCTATTTCCATAGAAAGGAGGTCTGCCGGTAGGAGATATTCAAGGATTTTAGTAGATGTGGACCATAAAATTATTTATGGTTGTAACAGAAAGCACAAATAATATAGTTTCACGTCTTCTGACCAACTTAATGGCAAAATAAAAATTTTGCGTTCTTATTTCCGAGTGATTGATTTATCGCTATATAACGAGCTGGCTTATGAATAGATGTATGGTTAACCATGTCGCTCAGATGCCGCTATTAGTTTAATGACGATAATAACTAGAACTGTAAAGGTTTATACCATAGCCAATATTACTAAGTTCTTGTTTGCATTAGTTATTTTAAATTATAACTAATATTGTTCCTTTCTTCAAAAAACAATTCATTTTCACAGCACTTCAAAATTTTTAATATGAAAATATTAAGTCAATTATTAACTAACACTTCAAAAAATAATTTTGTTGAAATGCATTTGGGTACTTATATCTTATTTTTCATTCTTCTATGTAAGATCACTTTTCCAAATACAGGTTGTTCCGTATAAGAACCGACAGATAGCAGGAGCATATAGGGTGTCCAAAAATATTGCCATTAAACCAAATTTCAAAGAAGGACAAAAAAATTTATATCTAAATTACTTTAACCAAATTTGGTTCATGGTTTAGGTTTATTGTTGGTCTTCTTTGACTATGAGTTCAAGTAAATTGGAATACTACAAGGTGTTCATTGAAGATGAGAAACCTCAAAAATTGTACTTTTCTTCCATTAATCGAACCGAAAAATTTGGCAACATTTGGCAAAGTTCTGGGGGTGAACATAACTAAATTACTTTTCCGCACTTCTGATTATAAAGGAAGTCAACACTAGCTTCGTTATTTTAAATGGAACACTCTGTATATTATTGCATTTTTAGATTCTATGGAAAATTTTAGAGCAGCTTTATCCAGTATTCCCTATAGTTTGAAGTTATACATAATTTATTAAGAAAAAAAATTACGAAAATAGATAGGTCAAGAACTTATAAGACGCTAGATTATGATGTATCTGGAAATTTAAAATTATTACAAGCGTTTTATTATTGCTTTACATTTTGACAATTTCAGACAGCTATTATAACTTTTTTATTTCAAATGAAACACGTCAATCTACGTCCCGTATAATATTATAGCAACATACATAACTTATTTTTTATATATTTTTAGGTATTAATAATATTGTGTGAAACTAACTACTCAGTGGACAAAAGCCCCAACCTGCGTTGAATTACACCCACAATATCTACCCATATATTCCTTATTATTAGCTTTTGTAACATTTTTTTACTGTTTTAGAAAGCTATCAATGAAGTCATATGTATGTTCTCTGATACCAAACATCTAGGTATGCTAATGAACAATTCCACAGACAAAGCTCTAATCAATAATTATCTAAAGAAAATAATCAAATTTACTAACCTTCTAATGAAACACTCTATAAATATCTAACTTCATCTATTGTGGTTGAATTTGTCGTGTTCCCACTGCCAAAAAGTGAAGTTAGATATTTATAGAGTGTTTCATTAGAAGGTTAGTAAATTTGATTATTTTCTTTAGATAATTATTGATTAGAGCTTTATCTGTGGAATTGTTCATTAGCATACCTAGATGTTTGGTATCAGAGAACATACATATGACTTCATTGATAGGAATTGTAGGAGATTTGATTTATATTAGCTTAAAATACCTTTCTAAAACAGTAAAAAAATACATAACTTATTCTATTAAGTAATTTATGTTTCCTTCTTAATAAATTTGAACAGAAAATGTTTTACTAATAAATCTGTTACGCCACTGTATCATTGACGAGAATGTTGCAGATGAAACAGCACTTCTGCATAGTAATTAAACTTTTGTTCTGGTTATAATGCTTGGTTAGTTTAGCTAATAAAATTTAGTTCCACTGCTGTAGTAGATGAAAGAAAATTGCGATAATTTTGCAGGTATAATATGTTTACGGACAATTTTAATGCTCGTTTACTATTAAAATACATTTTTTTTATAAAAGTTACAGTTAGAAACAGCACTAAGTACAAATATTTTAACCACGCGCTAAGGAAGGTATAAAACACAATAAAAACAATATTTCGGAATTCTAGCTCGATATTTAAAAAACTCTCTTTTCCTCCAGAAAATCGGGGCCTATGACAAGCATCGACCAAGATGGCTTATATCTGTCAATTATCATGCGGTTATTTTTTACAGCGCTTCCAAATGTAGAAAAGACAAAAAATTACTTTTTTGTTAATAATACTTGATAGGTAACAGTTAATCCAATTAACTGCAGTATTTTACATTCGTTCTTCGTCCTTTCGTTCCGAACTGCCACAAATACATTTACACTCATTACAAATCCATCAGGATTACCCATTAACAACAAAACACACTTTTCGTACAGTTAAATAAAATGCCCATTTATCTGAGCAAATCGAACTAAAAGAATACTAATACAATTATAGAAAAATGTATGTATCCGACACAAATTCCTTTATTTAATTAGTAACAACACATTTAAAATTGAGAAAAGGCTCTAAAAATTAATGAAAGACACAAAATCATAACGTATATAAATTATGAACACGAATTTTACCGGTTGTCCTACTTTAACGTCAAACGTGCGAATTAAATAACCTCGCCTTAGTTGGCGATAAATAGGGATTAATATAGTTTCGAAAATAACATTTTTTCGCTTTATAAATGAACCTGGACATTTTTTGAAGGAATATCTTGGCATATCGAACTTATAAAAATAATTTATCAATTATATACCTAGACGTATAAATCTACGAAGTGCGATGTGTAAAAAAAATATTAAATATTAAATTTTATTTAGATTGGATAATACACACCTGTTCAACCTGACATTATACAAGCTACTACAAAGCTAGAAAGCAACAAAACTTTCTAGTTAAATTTATTTTAATCACAACTTATTTCCTTAAATTTTGCATCAAAGGATAGTCGACTGTTTCATTTATTGCCCTGTCCATATATAAAAAATTTTAATTAAAATTCAACTGAAATTTAATACGGTTATACTTAATTAATATCAGCTTTCTTTTCTAATGTATCACTGTGTTCTGTTCTAATTTGCATAATTTTAGCTATAAATTAGCTCTATTTCCTAGTTCATCACTACTAATAGTCATTAAAACTTATAAATTACCAACTTTTAAATATATGCAAATGTAAACATGTACATCAGTACCTCAGAACTAAATCAACAAATATTATACGCAATTTTCAACGAATTCAGCTATTAGACCAGGGTCCATCATTTTTGAAACCAAAAAAAATAATAGTAGGATGAAGCCCATTGGAAAAGGAAGAGAATACAACAAAAATGAAAGGAAAAATAATTTACGGGCGATCTGAGGTCGGGAAGTGGAAGGGAGTGAGTTTCTAAGGGTAAAAAACAATTTACCTCGATTTCTGGAAAAACTACAAGTCCAATGGAAAAAAGTAAAATAGCAAAGTTGTAGGTAATAAAAAGATCTACAACTTTTATATTTACACTTTTTTCACATAACCTCAAAATTTATGTGAGAAATTCAAATAACCAAGTTTTAGGTTTTTTATTTTTATCTTCTACAAAAAATATTTTTTTTTCACGATATTTGGTGAAAACTTACCTTTTTATGTCCCAAATACACTGTAATTTTTTTGATTTAAAATATTTATATTTTCACCTTATTTTGACTTAATATCGAAAAAGCACCCTAATTTTCAATCGAAAATTCTCACGTCAAAATATCTGCTTTTTAAATAATTCAATTTACTATATTTCGGCTTTCGCTAATAACACTCGGGAATCTCCCGGGTAGATTTTTTTTGTCAGTACTTTGTACAGTGATCTTAACTAAAAGTATGATTGTTCGTTCATGAATGCCATATTCTTCCAAAATTACTGAATTTTGGACTTTTGGATGTAAAATATGGTATGTGACATAAATCAATAATTATTATTGAAATCAGCAAGGAACGCAGAATGAACAAAAGATAAATGATATTAGCAGATTTTCTATCTTTAAGCATAACTGTCTAGACCACCCCCCTAAATCCGGTACTGTGCCCAATTGTTGGTAAACATACCCGTCGATGGTGTTAACGAACCCAGCTTTCTATTCTACAATTGCTCAGAAAGTACAGTCCGTGACACAGAAATTCGTTGGCAGGACTGTACGAGGCACAATATGATACCGGATTCACAGTGAGTTATTAACATGTGAAAATGTCGGGTACGAGCATAATTGTTCAAGTATTATAGCTATTTGAAGAGACATACACATCCCACGTTGCGCAATGAAGGCTGTTTGAAATTAATTTTCAACTTAGACGTCCCATTCTTCCAGTTTATAATAATACTAATATCTCTACCCCTTATTTTAATCGCGAGGATTAGCCCAGAACTCGGAGATTTGTGCGGGAGGCATATTTGTAAACGGCAGACAAGTAATGCATTCGAAATATCTCGAGGATTGCCGAAAAGACTGTTGTATCCAGCGGATGTCTGATGTCTAATACGTCTGCTGTTTACAATAGGTACTACCCTCCCACCAACCCTCATATCACTTAAATCATACTTAGATTATTACAAAAGAGGTAAGTATTAAAGACGGTTTTGTTATTTCGTAAAATGCGTGAATTGCCTAAACATTTTGATTACAAAAGTACAAATGATGACAACATTGTACTGAGCAACATGAAATCAAAACAAGAAGTGAAGGTACGTTGTTATAATCTATTTTTTCATGATTTCTTACATTTTTTATTGTCACTGTAAATACTGTCATGTTATTTATCAGTCAAAAAAGAATTGTTTGAGGCGGTTAATTTGAAATTTAACCGTTGCCAAAATAAATGTACAGGGTGTCCAAATTTCGTTGCAATTGCAAAAATTTCATCTCTTGTGGTTTCCTAGATACCCAGCAATTAGGTACAGCTAAACTGGAGCACTGTACAATGGTGATAAAAACTAGACAATTTTGATGACACATTTTTGCTTAATGTAGCATACTGTATTTATGAGGAGATTTGGCTGTCAAAGAATATTTATTATACAGGGTGATTCATAAGTAATTGTATAAAATTTATATTTGTGGATGGTATGGAGTTAATATTATTAAAATTTCACCAATATTACCTAAATAAAAGTGTTGACAGATAAAATCATTTAGGTTAGCTCTGGTGCAGCTTTTAGTACGTTTAATATGTTTAAGGCTATTTTAATTATGAATCACCATATAAATTTATCTCGCGCAGAATCCGTTTCAAATATACGTAATTTTTCAACAGAAATGGATATCAGATCTGCAGACCATTAGTAGAGAGACCTGGACAATAAAACAGAAAAAGTCGAGAAATATTAATTGCCCCGCGAAAATTTTTATTACTATTAAGAAAACATTAAAAAAAAACAAACACAACTTTGACGTCAGAACAATGACCTTGTTTGATACACTACATCCCTACAAATATTGACGTCTCTAATTTATGGAAAAAACAATTCAAAGAAAATTTAATTTTATTTATTAAATTATTTTTTATTCACCCTTAATGAGGGAATTCCATAATTTTTTGTTTTGCCAACTTACTTCATAAAATGTCGTTGCTAGGGAACTGTAATTATTCATGATAATAAGTTTAGTGTGTTTATTGTTTGTTTTAAATTGGTAATAATAAGTTAAGCTTTGAATAAAAAATTGTTATATAAAAAAGCTGGATAGAATATGTCAGTGAAAATTAGCCAAACTTCTCGTTAACTCGTATATACAGTGTGTTAGAGGTTCGACTGTCATAATTTAACAGGTGATAGTATATAACAAAATAAACAATAAAGTTCAGATATAACCAACACCTTAGTAAACAGCAGATGTGTGGGTGCCGACTCACCTGCTGTTTACAAATATGCGTGCGAGAGAGGGGACGGCGGATTACTATTATGCAGGCCACATTTGCGCCCAGGAACAACTTAAGTTGGTAAGCCCTAACCACCATTCAGTGCAGGAACGAGGAAAACCTGGAAAATCTCATTAATTAGGGGGATAGTCAAATGTCGACCGGTAACAATCTCTCATGTATTCTTGCACCCTACCGTACTCACAGAGGATTCGAACCTGCCAGCAGAGGGGGCTCCTCGATTCAAGTACTAACGTACATTTTAAAAGTTCAGCAGCCCTGTATTTTTTAGGCATTTTTGTATATAGGTAAGTAGGGTTAAATCTTCATTCTCCATTCTCCAAAAATAATAAATTTAACCCTTACAAAGTTTGTACCAGAGAGAAAGAATTTAATTTTGCACAATAAGAAAGTTTTTGTTCATTGAAACTGGTAAAATGTAAACGAAAAAATATAACAATGTTAAAACTTATGTAAAATAACATAATCTAAATATTTGTGCTAATTACTTCGACATTGGTGGTAGTTTTTCTAAAAAATCTTGTAATTAACTATAACCACAAGAAAAATAGTTAAATGAATGTTTTCGATTAATTTAAAGCATTACTAATTAAGAATAACCAACGTTAATCCATATAATTAATACGTACACTCCCTTTGTAGGTTGTAAAACTAACAAGCAATTATAAAAATATTTTTTATTTCATATTTTAATTGGGATTCGATGACGTGACTACTATATAAACAAAGGTAAATAAATTAAAAAATATTAGTTAAATATTGTTTGACATTATGACCTGCATATACTTTATAGGTTGTTGATAAATAAAAAAATAACCATAAAAATAATATTTTCCATAGTAGGTTTCAACAGTTTATGTTAGAAAACTATAGTAGTATTATTAAATTATAACCTTACACTTTGAAAACTAGAAAAAAGTAACGTATCTTTCAAATAATTACAGTAATTTTTGGAAACACATTTTGCTACACTATACTGGTATACCGGTATACATACGGGTACAATACATTATTTTTTCTAATTTTGACATATAAAGTGGCACTTTTTAAAACTGATTGACATTATGAAACGTCTCACTTTTTGTAACTAGTTGCATAAAGTAAAATTTTATGCAATTGGTGACGAAAAATGTATTTCAAAATTAGTGACAAAAAGAATTATTCTATTTATTAAACTGTTATAATACAAGTTAAAAACATAAATTATAAATTAATTAATTATTATAAATATTGATAACACAATTATTGCAATTATTCAAATTAATTCCCGACGACATATTTTTTCATTGCTCGAACTTGCTGTTATTTGGGAAGCGGCGCACATTGCATTAGATGTTTCACCAAATATTTCTTGCGCTATAAGCTTTTTATTATTCATGGAATTTTCAACATATCCCTCCGCAACAGAGCTAGATTTCCAACCTCCGCGCCTCTTTAATTTTAAAATATCAGCGCCACTGTCTGCTAGGAAAGTGGCAGAGCTTCTTCTGAAGCAGTGGCCAGTATATAGAACAGGATTTGAAAGACCAAGAAATTGTGCAATAACTTTTGGCAGACTGCTAAATGTGTTAATTCCCACAGGATTTCTGCTACATTTTCCATTCGCATATTTTACAAAAAATCTGTTGTGTTTAAGAACCTGGGGACGCAACTTAATATATTTTCTTAATATTTCAACAAGATTCGTATTTTCAATGTTTCCAGTGGTAATTGCAAACTGCCGTATAACTTTTGTTTTTGAAGGTGCGATATCAACACGAAAATGGCTTCCTTCGTCTATAACATTTTCAACTGGAAGAAATGTTAATTCTGCTTTTCTGCATGCTCCTGCCATTCCAATTATCATCGCAACCTTAGCCATTAAGTATTCTTTGTCATCAGCTTCCACTAAAAATTTGGCAAAATCTTCTTTAATAAGAACTTTTGACTTTTTAGCACTGTACCCGCTTGCCTTTTAATATATGCTACCAAATTTGTATATTTTTTAATATTATTCCTTTTCAGATTTAGTTCAGACCTTAACATTGACTAAAGTGTCCATAATGTGGAAACTTTTATATCTTTCTTACCCTCAAAATATGCAAGTAAAACTTTCTCATTAACATGTTTAATTTTCTTCTCATCACACCACGTAACAAATTTTTCGCATGCCAAATCATAAACTGCCTTTGACTTTTTGGGAATTACTGATAATAGAGCAATACCTGCTGCCTCTTCAATATCGCTTGGTAGCTCTTCAGAACTTGAATCACTCATTTTTTAAAAATAATACTAAAAATATATCAATCTCGCTAAAAACCTTCCGTCTAGACTTTTTTACAAAATGTCAAACTGACAACTAACATGAAGTAACAGCAACAAACTAAATTTATGTTTTCCAAATTTTTGTCAATTATATTAAATTTTATTTTTTTATTACTTTCTTCAAAATTAGAAAAAATCTTGTATGCAATACGTTACGAAATGAAATTTTGTGTAACTTGTGAGTTTTTGCGCTTTACACAAAATTAGGCATTTCGTAACTGATGGCATAAATAGCTATTTAATAATGTTTTGAACAGTTATGCATTTAGTAACTAATTTGAGCTAGGAAAAGTTCGACTTTTCCTAACTAGTGCGGAAAAAATTTTCGCGCGCACAAAAGATACATAATTCTTGAACTAATTCTTCATTTATCACCAGCTTAAATCATATCTTATCATTATTATACATTTTAACTGTAATTTTTTTACAATTGGTTATGGAAATCCATGCACATGTATTTGATGAAGTAAAGGCAGAGTTTGTATTTATATTGATCTCTCTCTGACTAAATATTTTTGAGGCTACTTTTTGTTTAATTGAATCCTTTATATATCCTTTTGCTACGTTCGTTGCTTTCCATTTACCATGTCTCTTAAGAGTGGTTATATCTGCTCCTGCATCAGCCAGTCTCGTAGCAGACGTTCTCCGGAAACAGTGGCCGGTGTAATTCCGAACATTCGGCATTTTCCAAAATTCTGCAATTTTTTTAGAGAAACCCCCTATAGAATTTATACCAGCCATTGTTTTGTATATTTTCTATTTCTATATCTTAGGAAGAATCTTGAATGCTAAATTGGTGTCGGACGAAGAGACGAATAAATTCGAAACATGTCGACAGGATTGATCCATCAATATTCCTGTTAGTACATTCTCTTCTCAAGTTCGTCTTTGTGTTGGGAATCTCTATCAATATATATTCTTCCATGTCTTTTATATGTTCAAACTCAAAAAATGTTAGTTCTTCAGGACGGCGTGTACTGATACTGATACAATTTCAATATTTAGGAAGTGTGATAATTACACTTTACCATCATCATCAAGTAGGTTTTATCACCAGCTTCTTCCAAAAATTTCTCAACTTGCGATGTTCTTAAAAACACTAAACTTACTGGATCTATGTCCTACCGATTTACGTTTAAGGAAAGCAATTAAAGTTGGAAATTTCTTTATGTCAGTATTTTTTTTTTCACTGATTATGTTGTTCTTATCATTGGGTAAAGACTCCACAGCGTAGAACTCTGGTATACTCTGGATTCTTGTTCAGAATAGGCTAGTAGAACTACTCCAGTGATAACAGTTACTAGTCACTACCTTTTGAGGACTCCAATCTTCAAAAAACCACACGCTTTTTCATATTTATCTTTGGATTTTGTCGGCAATAATGATTAATGATTGAATCGCGATTTTTGATTTTTCTATATCATCTTATATTTTATTATCGTTGTAAGCAGAATATTCTGACATTTTTCATAAATCACTGACACAATAATATTAACGAATACCTAATAAACAAACTTGTTTCTATATCAACATTCCCTCAGAAATTCACATTTTAAAAATTCACAATTTTCAATAAAAAATTATGATAAGTATAATTATTTGAGTTATTTTCAAACACTATTTAAAAAGAACATGTGTGCAACTTGTAGGAAAAGTGTCTTTTCCTCGTATGGTGTATTTTTTCCTAATTTTTTTGCACAAATAGCAATTATATTTATATTAAAAAAAATGTGTCAAAATATAAATAATAAGTATAGAGGGTCAGTCAAGTTTAAATAGTCAATAGATTCCTTACGAAATTTGAAGAGAAAAATGCAGATATTCCTTTTATCTCTCCCTCCAACGTAGATACAGGGTGTTCAAGCTCAGGGAAAATAATCAAATTTACCCGATTACTCAAAAATGACATTAGCCACTTTCCTAAAATTTTGTAAGTACTTCTTACTTATAGTGGATCATCTCGTGAAATAAAAACTGGAATCAAATTTTAACCAGTGGTGTAGGTAGATATGAGGAGTATACAACACTTTGAGTAAAATATTTGGTATGCCACTGAACTGAGTAATTAAAATATAAATCTTGTCAGATGCATCGTTTTCCCCTAAAATATCTTATGAGAACTGTGCATTAAGTAAATTAAACAAATACATAAACCAGGCAGGTTGGCTTTAAAACAACTACCTGGACTGTCTAATGTCAAAGTAGAATGATTGTCAAATGTCACAAATACTGCTTGATGGTTGCAATTTTTTCATTGAACTTGATCACCCTGTATATCTCTGTTGGAGGGCGAGATAAAGATATATTATATATACACTTTTTTCTTAAGGAATCTATTCCTGAAATTTGTCTATTTAAATTTGACTCAGTCTGTATAGGTACGTTTTTTTATTCGTATCTACTTGGAAAATGAATTAATTTCTCTAAATACCGTTTCTCTACTTATTCCTTTTTTTAAGGTGTTAAAAGTATACCTAATAAGAACAAAAATCTACTCAGTTAGTATGTAATTACTAACAGAAATATCTAGTAAATTTGAAATGTTCTAAGTCATATTAAGAAAATGTTATTATAAATATAATATAGTAGAGAGATGATTATAGTAGAGAATGCTTAATATCACTGACAATTATTATTATATTAAAGTAAATACAATAACTAATTAAATTCAACTTAGAAATGTAGTCAATGAATTTCTCTGTATTGTTCGAGAACACGCTTTTAGAAAGTTGGTCTATCGGCAACCAATGAAACTCAACCTCAACTTCACAAGTGAAAGGATGTTTACTAACCCAAAGAAGATGGTTGTGTTGCACGATCTGTGCCATTTATTGCATACTGCATTGCACAGATGCACGCCTGACGATTTTTTCGATTAAGTATCGGCATCGTGTCCCCATTAAAACGCATTCAAAAAATTAAAAAAAAAGTTGCAACATTTAAAATTGGTCGACTGATTGTGACAGTCCGCTAATTTTTTTATGAATTCATAGCTGTTTTCAAAGACAGTTTAAAAAAATCTAAAAGAATTCTCTAAAAAACTAATTAAGACTAGTTAGTTTGGTTCAGTTGATGCAAATTATTAAGTATTTTTCACGGTGTAAATAAAAAGGTACAAATCACAGTCTTTCCAGATTTAATGTTGAAAATGTTCAACTTTACTAAAAAGTTAGACTAGTAGTAGTAGGTAGTTTACTAAAGAGTTAATTGTGTGTTATAACTAAAAGATTTTTACCACAAAATATCAATGAAATTGATAAGAATTAAACCTCTGTAAATTTATTGTCAGTTTAGCTTAAAATGTATTTTTTCTTGTTCTAAATGACTTGTCAGTCTGCAAAACTGTTGTACACCCTGTAGAAAACTCAGATTTTTTATAGACTGCTTGAAAAAAAAATCAGCTATAATGCTCGTCTATAAATTACTAAACATTTCATAGAATAGAAATTTACTTTGTCTGGCAGTATTTGCTTATACTTTATGTACACTTTTGTATTTAAATAATCGTTTAATATTTTCTTAACAGTTATCCTTATTTATATTTGTTTTAATATAGGATATATAATTATTAGCCGTTTATATTTCACAAATATTTGCTGTACGAAATTTAACATATCATAACAAATCAAGTGACCACGTGTACTGATATCATAAAATAAAAATATTTAATTGTATAAATAGAAGTGTAATGTATATTTATATTTTTATTTCAACAATCTACAATAATTAAGCGAAACTATTTCAAAATTGATTATTTCTAAACAGAGCACACCCGATTAATTTGGCCTTTTAATTTCTGTTGCACACTTGCACACATTAGAATTCACAAATATTTTTAAGTTCTAATGGTAGGCAGCAACCGCTAGCGCTAGAAATTTTTCCTGCCGGTTAGCCTTCTCGCATGCAAATCGCACCGTGAAAAAAACAAGCAAATTAAATTTCTGCAAAATTTTATTATCAACCTTCATAATAATCTCCCTCTAACTCTACACAACGATTCCAACGTTGCTCCCATGATTGGTTGTACTCTTGGTAATCCTCCGCAGTTAACCCGTTCAGCATCACGGTTACAGCTTCTTTGACCTCCTATACGCCACCATGATGAGTTCCCTTGAGGTGCGATTTCATCTTGGGGAATAAAAAAATTGCAGGGGGCAATATTGGGGCTATAGAGTGGGTGCAGCAATGTTGGAATGCCTTTTTAGCCGTAAGTTTAGCGCGTTGTCGTGGTGCAAGAGTTCGGGTTGTGCACACGGAAAACGCGGGCCCGCAACCAATCCAGGAGGCCAGCAAAGAACTGTCCAGTCACTGTCTGGCTGGTAGAAACATATTCACAATGAATATGATTCTGTGCATATCGAAAAAAACGATCAACATTGCCTTCAGTCGTGACTTGGACATTTTCACTTTCATTGGTTGCTCTCTACCTTTTTCCACCCACTGCTGAATTTGTGTATGGGTCTCGGGGTCATACTCTAATATCCAGGTGTCATCTCCAGTGACTACCCGACTTATTCAGTCTCTACCGTCGCTCCGAAGTGGGACAACAAATCCTCGGAGAACGATTTTCGCATGTCTTTCTGTTCACGGGTGAAAACTTTTGGCACCACCTTTGCGCAAATCTTTCGCATATTCAAATTTTCGTTTAACATCCTGCGAACTTTTTCTTTGTTGACGTTTAACTCGTCAGACAACGCTCAAATGCTTAGGCGCCGGTCAAACGTGGTCAGTGCACGCAAACGGTCAACATTCGCGTCAGTACGAGAGGTGATGGGAGCTCCTTCACATGGATCGTCTTCTACCGATTCTTCTGCCCATTCAAACACGCGTGTTTTCGACATGTATTCGTCTTCATACACTACCTGAAATTATCTAAGGATTTCCGAGGGTTTTTCGCCAGATTTCACTAAAAATTGAATCACAACACGTTGCTTGTAATTTGAGTCACTCATTTTCACGACTGAAACTAAAAGGAAGGTCCCCACTCTCTAGAAAAACGTTGACGAACGATGCAGTGTTGCCAGTTTTCGAGTTATAACTAAACACACACCTCGTACGTGGTGTGTGTTTAGTTGCAGGCCGAGGTTTAGTATGACGGAAAGCAGTATGGTTAACATATTCCGTAGCCTTGTGATACGGAAATACTTATGTAAAAAATTACTGACATGACAACATGGTCTGCAAATCTTTGAAATTAACTGCCATATTGATGGATAAATTAAAGACAGTAGATGCAGTTGAAGTAATGGAGAACCATGTATCCGTATATGATTTTTCGTCCATACGTAGATAATTTCTATCGTCATGAGGCTCCAGTAGTAATTCGTTTAATAGGTGTATATGAGAATAGATTTTTTAACCAATGTTTTACCCATTTAGAACGTTTGCGCTTTATCTTTGGTTCTTTATACATCAGATCAACTGTCATTCCTCTTAAAACAAGATTATCTCCGAGATCATGTATACAATACTACTTTAACATAAAACTGAATAAACCACAGCGATTAAAAAGTTCGTGTATACACAGTTGAGGCTACAGGTTGACCTTCCGGCCTAACTGCCGGTATATGGCCACCTTAAGAATACTCGTCAGCGAATATTTATGTTTAACATATATTTGTATAGTTTTTTAATATAGTATGCAATAATATAAGATCATTATAAATATTCAATATTTATATATACAGGGTGAGTCAGAAAGAATGGGTCAACACTAAACTGGAGATACTAGGCACCAAAATATTATGTTATATCGCTGGTTTAATAAATACAGGGTGTTCAAGGTTTAAATTTTATTCCGAAACTTCTCAATATTTGCACGAATAATAAATCACACGCACGCAAAATACGCTCATATTTATTGACATGAAAATTTGACATAAGCTTACTAAGAAAAAAATAGCAATATCAGCGCCTGAAAGACCATCGATACAAAATACATTGAAACTTTTAAAAGCAAATAACTCAGAAACCGATAAAGTTAGACGACCTAAACAAGAGTACATTTTTTATTAAGAATTGAATGTTCTTTTAGATTTTTAACTTTTTTAATCATATCTCAACAGCTAAAAAAAATATGTTTTGATTTACCTGTATAATACGGTGAAACTGGCGCCCTCTAAGACCAACGTCAAAATAAGCTTTAAATTCGTAATTCCCACACCAAAACACTTAATACTATCAATTTTCAGAATCATGCTATTAAAACATTCTCAGTTATTGAGCAATTTCAGAATAAAATTTAAACCTTGAATATCCTCTATTTCTTAAACCAGTGACATTCGTTTAAGGCATGATGAGTTCAAACATAATATTTTGATATCTAGTATCTCCAGCTTAGTGTTGACCTGTAGGTATATTAAGAAGTAGTAATAAGGTGGTTGTGTAATGTAATTAATATATTTTTTAATAAATAAAAATGTGTAAATATCTGTACTAAGACAATTATTCCAAGGCAATTGTTGTAGTAGGTACAGATATTCACAAGTTTTAATATTTTTAAATACCTCATAAAAATTAAGGTTATGTGTGATTGTAATTGAAAATGCAACTTCAACATCAACAATTGACTATTATAAATAATGCCAAATATACTAAATATAGAAATGTATAATACCACATACCACCTTAAAATATATTGTATAAACATTTTTTTAATTTACAAAAATAAAACTGATTTATGACTTGATATAAAAATGATTGATTTATTACTTCATACCATTTTGAAACAGAAATCAATCATTTGTTATATGGGTTTAATGCGTACGCAGAAAAATATTTTTATTCAATAATAATATTTATTTGGTACACCTAAATAGCCAAGATTTATTCATTTGACTGAAGCAATTTGACTACTAAATTATTTATTTACCTATTTAGGCGTGGCCCCAATAAATCGAAAATTTTCAAACGAATAGGAGCTTTTTCTCCTCGCCATGCGTTCATTTGTCAAATTTGTCAATATTGATCCTTGATTAAATACCAAAGACAAAAGAATATCTGGCGAAATGCTGGGAAGGAAACAAATGACATTTTGTATAAATAATATCTAGAAAATTAATATCTAGCTTTGCATATCCCAAGAAAAAAAATATATTGTCAGTGTAGTTTTTGTTATAACTAGCAAGGAAGTCAAAATAAAATGCATTTATCGTCTCAGTACGTGTACACCAACAAAGTTCAGTTATTTACACTTTATAATATTTTTTAAACTAGTAGAGTAATCTGTTTTGAGAACGTGATTTGAGCATACCGTTTGTTTGTTTATGTAACGCAATGTTATTGAATTATAATATAAATAAAAACAAATCCGCTCTGTATCGAAAATAATTCATCAGAAGCATTCTAATCTATTGTATTGTTGGCAAACTTTTATATTAGTTTTGTTTATCAGTAGCGTAGTAAAAATGCATTAGATTGTAAATAATGTGAAACCACAACTATACAATATCGTTTTTTATTCAAGAGTAAATTACGTAGTAACCGTTTCCGGCATGTTATTAAGAACTTGGATAAACAATGTGTAGCAAGCTTTGTTTTAACAAAAATAAAAATTTCTTTTGATTAAAGTTAACGAGCTGAGGTTTTAGTATTTTGTTTCCAGATTACTTCAAAAGTAGCTTTTAAATAACCAATTTATGCATATCAGCAGAATTACTTTCACAAAACTTACTTGACAAATTCAACATATTTGCACAATCATGTTACAACTGAAAAAACTAATAAATTCTCAAGAAAAACAAAGTTACAGAAGATGTTCAAAGTGCCCTCCGTCCATTTCCAAGCAGGCACGACATTTTCGTCTCAACGATATTCGGACTCTTTCGAAAACACTCTGCTTGGTTTAGATTTCTTGGCACTTTTGATTAATCCGTATCTGCAGCTCTTCCAAGCTATTTACAGGAGTACCATACGCTAATGTCTTCAAATATCCCCAAACAAAAAAATCTAGAGGGTTCAGATCAGGCGATCTACCTACCCATCTATGTGGAAAAGTTTGGTGTAAATGCTCTCTAACGGCCATGGAAAAATGAGCTGGAGCACCATCATGCTGGAACCACATTTGTTGCCTCTGATTCAAAGGAATGTCTTCCAAAAACTCATACAGTGTGTTCTGCAGAAAGTTGAGGTAAGCAGCGCCTGTTAATCGGTTTGGTAAAACAACAGCACCTAGAAACCTGTCACCTACAACCTACAATACACATCCAAATGTTTAATGAAAAACGTGCCAAATGTCCAGATTCTATTAGAGCATGAGGATTTTCGTCGGCCCAAATATGCGTATTGTGAAAATTAAACACTCCATTTCTTGTGAACCCGGCCTTATCAGTAAAAAGAATGTTTGCAAGAAAACGAGAGTCTTCAGCATCATGACGTAGAAACCAGCGGCAAAAAACCAAACGTGCTTGATGATCATTTATTGGATTTAAGGCCTGTACTCGTTGCACATGGTATGGATAAAGCAGTTGCTCATGAAGGATTCTCCAAACAAGAGGACCACTAATTCCTACCTCGGCTGATATTCTCCGCACACTCGTACCTGGATTCTGCTCTACCAGTGCTAGAATTTCTTCTTCTGCTCTAGGAGTGGATACCGACCTTGGTCTTCCGGATAAATGGGACTGTTTGCTCAAGGAACCGGTATCACGCAATCTTTGGTGAATTCTTCCAAACATGCTTTGTGAAGGAATCGGGCGATTTGGAAAAGCGTCAACATAAAGACGTCGCGCTTCGGTGGCGTTCCCATTAGCACGACCATACATGAAATGCATGTCTGTTAATTCTGCGTTAGAGTAACCAGCCATAGCGAAAGAAAACTTGTGCACTGAGAACAACTGTCAAATACGTACCGTTTATTTCACTAAACATCAACCAACTATTATAAAAAAAAATGCACAACGTTTTTGGAAAATAAAAAAAGGGGCTAAAAAACAAAACATTCCATATCCCCGCAACCGTTACTTTGCGGACCCATGTTTATTGAGACTTTGCTGCTTATTTTGGTTCATACTATTACCTCCTTAAATATTTTACACTCTTTTTTAACACTCTGTATTTAAGATAGTCGTAGTGTAGCACGTGTTTTTGTCACGTTCTTTTGTTGTTTTATGTTTAATTTAAAAAAATCTTGCTATTTCCTTTTCTACTTCCTTATTCCTTTTTTATATTCGCAACAATAACACAAAATGTGTAAAAATAAATATTTTTATATAAGGAGAAATTTGACATTTTGTATTGATTTCTAATAGTGTAATTAGAAAAATTGGGCAACATATTGTAATGCTAATGTACATTTTTTTTAGCAAATATCTACACAACACACAAAGATACCCATAGAATTAATTTCTGATAAGAATTATTTTAATTTTACCATTTTCAAAAGACCTTTTTGTATTGTAAAAGTTTTTCACTTAAAAATTTAAAGAAAAAATATAAAAAAGATTTCTAATATTTCATTATCGTTGCTAGAATTAGCTCACCACACACTGACAGTCTAATCGACGGTCGACTCAATATTCAGTCGCATTTAAAAAGTCTATAGTGTTAGATATATGATTCATTAAAAAAGTAAAATACATAAAAATATTCTTAATACGTATCAGACAGTCTGAGAGAGGGAAAGTGGAAGCTAAATAAACTTTTGTCCATATTATTTATTAAAATTTTTATAAA
Source organism: Monochamus alternatus (assembly GCA_037114965.1). Lineage (NCBI taxonomy): Eukaryota > Metazoa > Arthropoda > Insecta > Coleoptera > Cerambycidae > Monochamus > Monochamus alternatus. The sequence goes on along the minus strand of CM073426.1, from coordinate 26,779,063 downwards.
ATAAGCATTGTTAATTTTTGAATGATCTTTATTTGTTCAAGTAATATACAGTGCCTTGCAATAGTGTTTGACGAGCAAACCGACTATTAGAGATAAAAAAAGAGTCAAGAGAAAAAAGAGACAAGCATCTAGGGTAGTTTATCAAGATAAGCAATAAAAGAGTTTACAAAGGTTTGTAGCTCAATTGATACTGTTTTTCTCTCTAAAAGACACACACACACAAAACATAAAGCAGAAAGCAGAAATAAGCACGAGCAAAACATTAAAATCAAAATTTATTCATAGAGAAAAAACACAACTTTTCCCTAACACAATTTAAATATCACTATAATATTATACTTGTACCATCATAGGTCATATAAAATATAACCAAAGACTTTTGACACGACGAAAGTCTACGGCCACGCCAAAACTTAGGACTTTTTAACAGTTTTGTGCCATTAACATACAGTGTTGACCCTTTACTGACTTAATAAACAACTTAGACCGCCAAACTTTATTTCATGTTAGTGTATAATAAAAGTGATGAACCGTCAGGGGCTAAAACTGCAACAGATCAAGCCCGTCTGCAAGGCTGTAAATGTATGCGCCGTTATTCTCAATGAATTTACTTGTAGTTATAACTGGCAGTACCTTTTCCTCATATTATTTCTAAGATTACTATGACTAAAACATAAAAAAAAAAAATTAGGCGTATATTTTGACGAAAATTTGAAATTTATAGACCATGTCACAAATGTTACTAGGGAGTGTTACATGAGATTAAAATTGTTATATGCTAATAAAAATCTGTTGACATATAAGATGAAGAAACGGTCGAGCGAGAGTTTAGTATTGTCCAAAATATCTTACTGCAATATAGTATTTTATCTATGCTTAGATAAATTTACTAGCAATAGGTTACAAAAAATTCAAAACTGTTGTAAATTAATTAATAATCTTAGAAAGTATGATCATATATCTGCCGCTTTTTCAAATTTAAATTGGTTGAAAATCAACAACACATTTAAATATAATTTCCTTTCCTTTGTATTTCGTATACTGAGCTCTTCATCTCCCGAGTACTTAAAGGAGAAGCTAATATGTCGGAACACAGTACATAATCTGAATTTACGAAACCAAACATCACTAACTATGCCTCACCATAAGACAGCTATGTTTCAGCGTTCATTTACATTTAACGCAGTTAAATTATATAATTCCTTAGATTTTAATATTAAAGGCATCGTGTCTGAAAAATCTTTTAAAAGATATTTAAAACAGTATTTGCTACTTTTGCAATAATAAATCTGATGTTGATCACTATTTGTTATTATATTTGTTTATTTTTGTATTTGTCTATTTTTTCTCTGTTTCTGTTTTATCATAGGATTACTAGTGTATTAATTAGGTATAAGTATTAGGTAGGAGGGGTTAAGTATGAGTGGCCATTAGGTTAGACTTCTACCCATTGTAAATTTCTCTTTGTAGAACTTGCAATAAAGACGTTTTATTATTATTATTATTAATTTTGTTGTTGAAAATAATACAAGCTATCTTCGAAGATTATAAAATTAGTATTCTATTTTCCAAGTAACCTATAACCTAGCTTAAAAAATCAGACAAGTTATAGCAAGGTCATAAAAAACCTCTTACAGCAAATGTGTAATGTGAAATTTTGCTGTGGCTTCAATTATTGGATCCTGGAAATTATGGAATAAGGAAGTATTTATTAAAGCTATATATTTTGTTTTATAATTGACGTTAATTATCTTCAACTACAAAAATAAAACTTAACTTGAACCGCGGACAATATACCTACGTATTATATAAATAAATAATTATTAGTTAGCTACGTTATTGAACATCGTACCAGGTACGACGCTCGCAGTCATTCTAAATGAATCTAAATAATGTAAAAATTCTCATAAATAATATAGTCATGGACGGGTCCGCCTATTATTTATATTTATAATAATCTGATTATTGTCACTGAAGGGCATGTCACAAGAAAAATACCGGTTCTATAAGAGAATACCCACTTGCATTGTTTTACACTGCACATAAAGCATGTATGTAGGTTATAAATGTATGTGCCACCCACAGCTTATGCTTTAAAGACTCCATGCAATTAATATTCAATGTCACTACGTTTTTTCATACATTTAACTTTTACTAGACGATTGGTCGCGTATCTACGGATTCAATTTACATTAAACAAGACGGTGAGTCATTCAGATCCTTTTGTGACTTCGGGCAAATCCGTTTCTTAAAAAGAATATAGGTACATGTCTTTTAAACATGGTTTGCATACTTGTTGCTTATGATGGCAAAATTATGTCATTAAATATTACAAACATTAAATATATAGGAACAAGACGACTTGCCTAATTTTTGACATTGTTCCCTTGATCTGGACGACCTATAAATGACAAAATTTGTCACCAAAAATCAAACCTTAACTTTGATAATAAATACGAAGTCAAGTTGGCCTTGAAAATTTGGACATATAGGGCATAGAGTAGCGACCAACTTAACCTCATCTGTCAACGCGCCACTTTTAATAATTTCGTTTTAAAAACGTCTAAAATGTTGTTTTCTCAAGAGCAAAAAGTGTTTGTCACAGAGTCCTACTTTAAAAATAGACGCAAGATTAATGAAACATGGAAGTAAATAAAGTTATGTCAATCACGTTATTGCGACTGACATGACAGCGGCGATCTTGCGCGTTGACAGATGAGGACATTTTCAGAGACAGCTTGGCTTCGTTTTTATTTGAACGCTCGTTATAAACAATGTTTGCAACTCCTGATCTTAGAAAAAGTCTACCTCTGTCTATCTTTCAAATATTCTTTTGATCTTTTGAAAGAAAACTCTACTATTGCATCATTTAAAGAGAACTGACAACTCCATAGTATACGAAAATAACATTAATGATAAAAGAATAGTAGAAATGTTAATGTTAAATAACCTTCTATTGCATTTACCTTTGATGCAAAATTTATATGCGTACAGAGATTAGACTGTTTAAACGATAATTTCATAACCGATAAAATTATCAGGAAATATAATTACTCAAAAAATATAAAACAATCTATTTATGTATGGGCTTGAACAGTATCGCCTTACAAGGTAATTTTAGTCCAAGAAAGTTAGGAAAAATAGCGGAAATTTTTAGGCACAGCAGATATCGAGATGCGGTTTTCTGCATTGTGTTCAGGGTTCAGGCGGTCTATATCGTCTGGTTTAGCCATTTTTAGAAAAATGCCTTCTGGGCCGGAAAATGCATTTTGCAATTGCATCATTACTTGCACCATTAGGAACGACTGGAAACTCGGAAAAATCGCTCAGAAATCATTACTCGGGGGTTTTCGGGGCCGCCGAACTCGATTCTGGCATTAGAATTAGAAATGGCAGCGTGCATGAAAATCGCTCCAAACTCGTTACTCGGGGAGTTTTGAAGATGCCGATTTCAATTCTGGCATTGGAATTATCCGGAGGCGGCTCTGCGGAGGTATCCGGGGAGTCATTCTGGGGGGGGGGGAATTGCATAGTCCATGGGAAGCGCTTCAAACTCCGTTACTCGGGGGTTTTCGGGGATGCCGAATTGAATTCTGGTATTAGATTTCCCCGAGGACACTCGGGGGTGGCTCTGTGGGTAATGGGTATTTGTGGTAACAAATAGTTTTTATTAATGTTGAATTATTTCCCCCCCAATCACCCCCAGACAACCCCACAGAGGGATCCCCCAGCGCCACGGGGGAAATCTAATGCTAGAATTCGGCATCCCCGAAACCCCCCGAGTAATGAGTTTGGAGCGCTTCCCATGGACTATGCAATTTAACCCCCCCCCCCCGCAGAATGACCCACAGATACCTAGCAGAGCCACCCCCGTGCATCCCCGGGTAATTCTAATACCAGAATCGAGTTAGGCAGCCCCAAAAACGTCCGAGTAACGATTTCCGAGCGATTTTTCTGAGTTTCCAGTCGTTCCTATAATGGTGCAAGTAATGATGCAATTGGAAAATGCATTTTCCGGCCCAGAAGGCGTTTTTCAAAAAATGGCTAAACCAGACGATATAGACTTTTTTCCTGGGACCTTCCTGAACACAATGCAGAAAACCGCACCTCGATATCTGCTGTGCCTAAAAATTTTCGCTATTGTCAATTTTGATCTAAATGCCCTGGACTATTTATTTTGATTCACCACAAAAATTAAATGGAAAGGAATCTTTAAATCTGAATGCAATAGCACAAACAAAATATTTCTTTTAAATTCATTTAATTTGTTATAATGAAGCAAAATAATTGAACTAAAATAAGCTCATTTGTCACTGAAAACCAAGTATACATTGCATTGTTAAGGAAATTTCAAACGATGCTATCTTTTTTCTCGAAAATTGTCAATTGTTGGGTAATAATATTTTCTATTAAAATGGTTCAAATAAGGAACTGTTAAATTTACGAAAGTAACACACCCCGTCTTAATTTGTTCTTGTTCACTTTACGAAAGTAGTTCTTGTAATTAAAAATTTATTATTCAAATGATGAAGTCACATTTCAATAACTACTAGTACGAAGAAAGTATCTTAGTGATTATTAAGTGAAAGCGTACGTATCCTTTTACAGTTTAAAGGTTATACAGACAAAAGGTTGTAGTTCACAGTGATGGAAAAGTTTTTTTGCGATGTGGAAAGCTAAGTTATTGTTCACCATAAAATTGATAACATCAGTCATCGATATTGCCGTAATAACAAAATAGAACATTTGTAGGTAGGTGTAGGACTCGCGTAAACCGCTATGTAACGTCACTATAGCATGCTGGGTTGCGCTCGCTACCGTTTCCGTGCATTTAGAATACGAAGCGTAGGAGAACCGTCGGTGTCGTTAGGATTCCAGTTGTTATTTCAATTATGATAAATTTAAATATTGAAGGTGTATTAAAGGCACTAAATAAAAAAAAAATAACAAAATTTAGAGATAAAATACCCAGATTAATTATTTGTATTAGTTGTTCCGGAATTCAAATACGTGAAACGTGTGTCAAAAAGCAATGAAACGCTATATCTCTTGAACCCAAACCCAATAAATATGTGTTGCATAATTTATATAAAATAAGTGTAATAATAATTTATAATGTTCATACTGATGTAGAATTTATTCTTGATTTAAAGTTAAAATTCTTAGGTACATATACCTAACCGTACCTTTAAAACCAAACAATCATTCGCTTATCGGTCTTTTAGTATCGAGTTTATACAAATCAAACTGCTAAATTCTAATATAGCTGCTGAAATTAAATATGTAATTGAAATTTGAATAATAAAATTTATAAACTAAATATCAGTGCACTTAATTATTTTTTTAGATATTGTGTGAAATTAGGATTTTCTTTTAGTTAGAAGACACCTGCAAATTTCTCTTTTATTTTTAACATACGCACTGCATTTTCGTGAAGATCCTAAATAAAATAATGTTAACTAAGCTTAAAGATCCTGGCTAATAGGTATAGCAATTATATATAGTATAACAAAATAAATGTTTTGTTTTGTTGTAGGTAGGTACAATCGTTTGCAATAATAATGACACTCTCTTAAAACAGTTTTTGAACTTCTGGAAGTTCTGAGTAGAAATTTCATTAAATCTCTATCGGTGAGTGAAACAACTAATAACTAATATTAAAAATGTGAAGTAGATTTCATTACAAATACATCAGAAGTTCTAAAGAAATCGCAAAATTCATTTTAATGAGTGTCATTATTATTGCAAACAATAGTACCTCTACATTAAACACTTTTTTTTTTAAACCAAAACATTCCATTTTATTATAAACTTTGTAACAACAAATACATATTTTTTAGTCACTTTAGTAACATTACCAATTCCGTGCATAACAAATAAACAGGTTCTAAAAATTAATCCTTATGCAAAACCTTGAAAAGCATGCAAATATTTTCAAATATCGGAGAATGTCATTCGATACTTCCGGTTTATGATAGTTTTAATTGACCTATGCGATTGGTCACGCAATATTATTTACAGTAGTGCTTTTTTGTTTCAACAAAATGCCAAAATGACCTCTTCAGCACTGTTTGATGTGAAGGTGAAAGAAATAAAGGACAGCGGCTCTTTTTTGTTTAACCTTAGAATAAATCATTAGGTAATTTATGGTTTATTTAATTATCAGCTTTGAACAATGACGATAATTTGCAACAATTTCAATTATTAGAGTTGACCCAAAACACGTATCTGAAAAATAATTAACACAGAAAATTAACACTTGCAATTTACTTTTAAAATTAATTTCGTACGGATAAACATTTTAAAGCAAAAATTCTCATTAAATGCTGAAAGGAATAAAATCATAAAATTCTATGTATTCTTTGGAGGAATTAAGGAATCAACAATTTACTATTCATAAACAGAGAGAGTAAACATTGCATTATATGCAAGAAAATTACGGAACGATTTCTGAACATATGAAATCGGATATTTTGATATTTTTTTCTCGAAAATGATTGGAATTAACATCCTGTATACACGAACAAGAGAGTCCGTCGTAATGCTCTCTAAATTCGAACAGCCTACAAACGTACAAGGTGGTTTGCGAACATTTTAGAATTTTTTTAATTCTAAAAATTACGCGATTTGAGTTACAATAAACCTTTAACTTATTTTACCGTTTTTCAATCTGCACATAAATGTGATACCTACCTTATGATAGTTTATTTAATGTTGAAAGCCTCACCTTTTTCAATATTTATGTAAATACAAATATGTACAAATACGTGCTAATGACCGCCGCATCCAACTCGCATGTGACACTATCTCTGAACTCGCGTTGATGACGCCCGATCAAACTGATTATTTCTATCTGTCGTTGACACTGACTTTGTATATGTACATTCTCAGCAAAACCTGAAAACCCCCCTTCTAGGGGTTAGAATTCGTTGATACGTGTCTTACAATCTTAGTTAAGCGTTTTAATAGCGTTACAAACTTGTCTATGTAAGTCTAAATCTAAGTGTCATTCATTAATTTATTTTTAATTATGCTGATATAGCAAATCAACAGAATTTTCACTGAGCCTGTGTTTTACTACGTATGTAATGTAAAATGGAAGATTCATTATTGTAATCTATAAAATCCTATCACATTCTTTGAATAACTTTTTAAATAATGTATAACACAATAGCTAACAATGATAATAAATATAATGAAAACATGGAATACCACGCACGAAGGTTAATTATTAGTTTTCCATTTCCACGTTCTAAGTATATAAAAAATGTATGCATTTTGATTAATTACAATAATTATTTAATATAATGATCGGTTGCATTTAGGAAACAACATGTGTAATTCTGTAGCATAAAATTAAGTATAGGATTAACTTCCATACAGAAGTTGAAAATTTATGTAACTAAATTTGCCCAACCTTGAAGGATTTCTAGTTGATTAATGTTTTATTTAAATATCAGCAGGTGACTAGTACCTGTTACTTATAATTTAAATTTAATAATAAATATTTACTTAGTTATTTTTATTATCGTAACATATATTGCAATCCTTTTGTAGTGCTTGGGTTTTATTAGATTGGAATAGTAGTACCTACATCCGTTAGACAGAAGATATTAAATGAAATATAACATCGGATTTATTTTATTTGACGTTCATTATAAATACATTACATTTTTTACATCCTGGTCAAAGACAAACATGCATATGTTACCGGTTGACATTGACTTTGAAAACTAGTTTTATTTTTAAAGTAGATTAGTCAAATGACAAATAATAATAAGTAATAATAATAAAAGATGACGCAAATGCTAAAACTAACATTTATTTTCCTTATGGCTGGCGTTTTACGGACGAAAAATTGCACTTTTACTAAGATAATTGAAAACTATAACTTTTAAAGGGTCAATTCAGTAAAAAACTGAGATTTTACTCGAAAATAATACTATGCGTGAAATCCCAACTAATTCTAGCCCCTAGAAGGGCTTTGTGAATGTAAATATTAATTTCAGTTGTAAGCAACATTTGAATGAAAAACTGTCAATAATTACCAATTGGATAAGGACAGAGTAAATTTATATATATATATATATATATATATATATATATATATATATATATATATATATATATATCCAAAGAGGCAAGAGGATATATTTTGACATGTATAATTCTGTGTACAAGAGTGATGAACTTTATTATACTCCTTTTTGAATATTTATGTAATTATTATTCTTATTTATCTATATGTGAAAATGTGTTAAAAGATAATGGTGTTAAAATTGGATTTTTGAAATTGTTTCTTTTTGCAATAATTTTGTCAATTTTTCACGTATCAGTTTAAAATGTAGAGTTTTCAATAATGCAACGGTATTCTTGAAAACTCTCTTAGCAACTAAAATTTAGTTTAATTTTATTGGTTAAAGGATAATTTATCGTAGCAGAATTTTTCTATTACTCCGGAAAGTAAAAAAAAACAAAATTCAGAGATACATATATAAAAAAATCGGTGGAACCCATCAATTTTTATTTTCAGTTGTGAATTTTTTAAAACCGATTTCATGTACACAGGGTCATCTTTTTTAAATTTAAACCTCCTTTTTTGTATTATTATTAAATTTGCCTTGACTCTCTAAGTATTTTTTATGCAACATACTCTGTACATATTAGACCAGTAGAGTAACTTCCAAGATCACCCAATCTTAAACATATACATTACTTTTTTCGAATAAATGATGCCTGAAAATCAACATCCATATTTCCACCTCATTTTACTCAGCAAATTCGAGATTATTTAAATGAATGTTTTAATGGCCGTTGGATTGAAAAACGCAGGCCACTAGAGTGGCCTCCAAGATCACCCGATCTTAAACATATGGATTACTTTTTATGGGGTTATTTAAAAGGTTTCAAGGGACTTGAAAAACAGAATAAGACATATTGTCTCGATGTTTCTTGACAATTTTGCATACAGTGATTTGATTGATTGGACGATCTGGATACTTAATATTGAATTATTCGAAAACGACTAAAGGGTGTGTTACATAAAAAATACTTAGAATTTCATTTCAATTGAATAAAAATACAAAAAGTGGGGTTTTCACTTAAGAAAGTTGACCATGATATATTTTTAGCTTAACCCTATATACATGAAAATTGATTCAAAAGATACGCAACTAAAAATAAAAATTGGCATTGTCCAAGGTATTTTCCAAATATCGGATATGTCACTTTCTAGATAGCTGTCAACTCCCAATTCATGTAATAAACAAACAAGAAATTTTTACGACTAATTGAATTTGTTATTCATTTAGTAATTAAATTATTATTTAACAATGCAGGTCGCAAATCATTTCAAAAATATAAATACTTATGTAGGCAGGGAATGTTGTGTGAACATCTATTGTTTCTTGGTAATTGCCACATTCCTACTCGAGTTGAATGCGTATAGAAATTTGTTCGTGAATGGCATAGCTTATTTATTTAATTGGAGATTCCCAACGATTGTTACCCGAAGCAGTCTTTTCTCTTTGGTTAGCAATACATAGATTTTCTAAATGCACGTCATTTATTACAAATTATAAATGCATTTATCTTAAGAACAGGTGAGATTAATTTCGACGTTATAATGTACAGCTTAAAATATATACTAAACTAACTTTGTTTTATGAAAAGTCGGTAACTTTTTATTGTATATAAGGGTGATCACGCATAAACATTAGATTCGACAGTAACTTTGTTATTTTAGGAAATATCGGAAAATTGAATCATTGATTAATTTTTAACAAGAATTTAAATTTTTTATCAAAAAAGCAGTCGAGCATCGTACTACTGACATACGGATTTCAACTTGGTTTTTCCTTATAAAACACCATGTATATTATTATATTTTTGGATTCTCCACTTTTTTCTGATTGCATTGATATAAATCTGTAATGGATTATCATTTACTGTGCGAGATATTGAAGAATAAGTAATTCCATAATTAAAATTTAGTATTTTTATTATAAATAATGCAAAACTATATTTGAATTAATTTCATGAAGCAATTTAAATAATAAAGTTTATAAAAATGGTTCAAACTTATTTCCTTGCTTTTCTGTGCCAAACCTATTTTTTCCAAATTATTTCAACAATTATGCATCATTTTTGGATTTTGGTTTATGTGATATATAGCTTCTTGTATTTTATCTTGTATTTCTAAAATACTGGTTGGTCTATTTTTATAAAAACTATTCTTTAAATAGTCTCAAAAAAATTTGGTGTCAAGTCTGGACTATTCGTCGGCCATCCTATGGTGCCATAACAAACTCATTTATTTTGTGACCCAAAAAATCTAAATAATATTTAAATTTTCTTGGCGGCACCATACGATGGCCGGCGAATTGTCCATAATTGACAGCACCTGACACATTTTTGTGGGGTATTTAATAAATATATATGAACCTATGTTTTTTGATAAGAAAATTGAAATTCTTGTGAAAAATTAGTCAGTGATTGCACGTTTCAGTTTTCCGATGTCTCTTAAAATAACAAAGTTACAGTCGAATTTAACGTTTCCTCACGTTTCAGTCTGTACACCACAGTAACATGTCCTTTCAACTAAAACTCTGTTCAAAATATAAAAACTTCTTCCTAAGAACATTTATACAAATAATTTTCATTGGAAAATGTCTTCTTTATTATGATGTTTAATCACTCATAACAACGGTGTGTTATTACACAGATATTTATACTTAACCTTGGTTTTGAAATAGAACACGATATAGCAAACAATCCATATTAAGTAGTGCTTACTATTTGTGATTGAAATACTTTCGAATAGAGTCAGAAAACTGTAGATATAAATGTTTTCAATGTTCCACTAAAAAATTCAAATGTGTAAAGTGGACATTAAGAAAGCAAATATTTCGCAACATTTTAGGATATTTTATAGTTTAAATTCTCTTTAGAAGGATATTACTTCACTAAACTTAATCAGCAGTTAGCTAAACATGTTTATAAATATATTTCCTTTGTCATTTTCAGGCATATCACAAACCTCAAAGTGCTGCAGTTCAAGTAGCTAAAATTGTAGCCGTTACTGTGGTCCTCGTATCTGTAGTATTAGGAAGCTTCATTCTAGCTTCTGCTTATGTCTCAGCTAATGCTAGCTGCAGGCAATTGGAACAGGAGTTGGAACTGTTGAGTGAGGCAGCTGATCGTTTCCAACCACCACCACAACCAGAAGCTCTCATTCAGGTATGTAGCGATGTCTGTTCTTCCAATTTCCATTTATACAGGGTACATCTAAAATAAGAGCGAAAAAAATAAGAGGTGATTCTTTGGTGAGAGATTTGATTGAGAGAGGTTATAGGTTTGTTCCTGCACAGAATCCATTACAAATCATTGACAGTCGTAGATTTTCGAAGGAGGAGCAAAAGCGACATATTTGACAATATGTACTAGTTGCGAATGTCTTATTGGAACAGTGGATTGTGGATTGAATGAATGACGGAGCACGGAACGAATACAGTATGCGCCAAAAGTATGGAATAAATTCAATAAAAACGAAACAATTATTTTTTGGGAAAAATCCTCGAACAGGTCGATTTTTAATTTAAAAAATACATATTTTAGCGTAAAATGCGATTTTCAAATGTCATTTGTTTTCGAGTAATGACGTCAACGATTTTTTTTAAATGGCAACACCATATTTTTTTCTTGATTCTGAAAGATCGTTTAATTCTTTATCAAACAGTACTAAAATTTTGCCCTCTTACATAGGAAAGTTTTCGAGTAAATGACGATTGAATGTTGGAAAACGTAAATCAATTAAAATAAAGCATAAACGTTATAAAGTTTAGTTTTTCGAATTCCATAGTTCTTTTATGGATCACGTAGGTGAAAATCTTTGCAAAGTGTCATTGTTACACCGACTCTCTAAGTATTGTAAGCGACATAGAAATTATTATTCAATTTAAAGTATTATGGCACATTTAACTGTTACTCAAAGAATTGAAATTTTAATTCTTATCGGATGCGGGAATATGACTAGAACTCAGCAGGAAGTTTGCGATTTATTTAATGAAAAATATCCAGATCGCCCTATCAGCCAATCAACAGTCAGTAAGGTAGAGTCTAAATTTAGAGAAACTGGCAATGTTGTAAATATTCCAAAACCTGGACGTCCAAGCATTAATGAAAATCAGAAACAGAACATTTTGATAAGTATGGTGGATAATCCTCATAATTCTTCACGATTGATTGCATTAAACAATGACACTAGTCAGAGCACAGTGCTACGTATCTTGAGGAAGGAAAAATATCATCCTTACAAAATTCAACTTGTGCAGGAACTCAATGAAGATGATCCCGATCGCCGCTTACACTTTTGCGAAATTTTAATGGATTTATGTCAAGGAAATAGAAATTTACACCGGCAAATACTTTTCTCAGATGAGGCCATATTTTGTCTGAATGGTACAGTAAACCGTCAAACTTGCAGATATTAGAATCGGGAAAATCCTCATTGGATGGCAGAGGCACATACCCAACACCCTCAGAAATTAAATGTGTGGGCTGGAATAGTTGACGACAGAATAGTAGGGCCTTTCTTCTTTGGAGGAACCCTTACAGGACAAAGATATTTAGAGTTTCTAGAAAATGACCTTGTTCCAGCCCTTGCAGTAATTTTTCCTAACGATAATGACCCTGACATTCCTGACGATACCATATGGTTTCAGCAAGACGGTGCACCTCCGCACTATGCGCGCCCTGTACAAGATTTTTTGGACAACTGTTTTCCTGGGAGGTGGATCGGCAGACGCGGACCGATAGAATGGCCTACAAGATCGCCAGATCTTACACCTCTTGACTATTTTTTATCGGGATACTTGAAGTCAAAAGTGTACATTAATAAACCACGTAATTTAGAAGAACTTCAAAATCGCATTCGGGACGAAATACGCAGAGTTACCCCTGAAATCATTCATAATGTGCAAGAAGAATTTCTTCACAGACTTGCGCATTGTCAAGAAGTTGGTGGATGGCAATTCGAACATTTAATTTAAGTATAAAATTTAATCAATTGTATTTTATTTTACATACCTCAGAATTGTTACTTTTTTATGGATAAAATTTACGTTTTCTAACATTCAATCGTCATTTACTCGAAAACTTTCCTATGTAAGAGGGCAAAATTTTAGTGCTGTCTGATAGAGAATTAAACGATCTTTCAGAAACAAGGGAAAAAATATGGTGTTGCCATTTAAAAAAAAATCGATGATGTCATTACTCGAAAACAAATGACATTTGAAAATCGCATTTTACGCTAAAATATGTATTTTTTTAATTAAAAATCGACCTGTTCGAGGATTTTTCCCAAAAAATAATTGTTTCGTTTTTATTGAATTTATTCCATACTTTTGGCGCATACTGTATACCTACCTACCTAAGGAAACCTGTATTATTTCTAGAATTAAAATAAAAAGAGCAAATACTCCTTTGTGCTTGGTAAGAATTACAATATCATGTCAATGAAATAAGGTCAGCTCCGTTGCACATCACGTTTTGAATGGACAGCCGCATTCATTTCCGTGTTCAAATATTTATTCCAAATAGACAAAATAGTAAACGATGGTAACATACATACAAAGCAGGTTAATACCTTTTCTATTTTTGAACAATGATTTCATCCTCTTTGCCGATATGAATATCAGTTCAAGGTATTCTGTTGGTATCTTTTTGGACATGACTGGTTACTTGACGAGTATTCATAAACAGATGTGGAATTTGCCATTTTCAATAAAATGTAAAGATAAACCAGTCCAAGGTTTCTAGATTCACTCGAAATTTATGCACCTAATACATGAAATTATTATAATAATATAATTTATACATATTTATACATATATACTAATACATATGTATTAAAACGACCAATTTATTCATTTTAGTTTGCCTGTGTTATGATTTTAATGATTTAGTGCATAGTAGATTACATACTATCAGTGTGATTAATTGATTTATGCAATTGTACTTTAGCTCTGCTAAAGGAGTTGTACTATAAATTATTTACTTCTCCATGAAGACTATGCAACATTACATTAAGGCGTGATTGCACAAAGTTAGGAAAAGGAAAAGTTCGATATTTCCTAGCTTCTGTGGGAAATCATAATTCTTGAAATAACTATTAACTTATTCCCAACTTAAATCATTTCTTATCGTTATCATAAATTTGAATTATAACTTTTTTAGAGTTGATTGTGAATAGCCCTACGCGTGTATTTAATGAAGTAGAGGCTGTGTTTATATTTCTATTGATCTCTCTTTATATTTAAGCCACAGTTTTAGTTGATAGTCTATACATCCTTCTGCCACGTTCGTTGCTTTCCATCCACCATGCCTTTTAAGAGTGGTGATGCCTGCTGCTGCATTAGCCAATATCGTAGCAGACGTTCTTTGGAAACAGTGACCGGTACTATTCCACAATATTCGGCAGTTTAAAAAATTCTGCAATTTTTTTAGGGAAACCCTCTATAGAATTTGTACCTTGTCTTGTATATTTTCCATTTATATCTCTTAGGAAGAATCTTGGATGCTCAAGAAGGGAGGAATATTTTTGAAACATTGAACAAGATTGATACCATCAATGTTCCCGTTAGAAATGGTAAATTTTCTTCTCATGTGCATTTTTTTGTTGGGAATCTGTATCAATATATATTCTCCCGTGTTAGTTCTTCATGACAGCATACTCCACTGATACCGATAATAAATACTATATAAAATAAGAAACAATTTTAATATTTGGTGTAAGTGTGAAAATTACACTTTAAAGTTTTATCATCGGCTTCTTTCAAAAATTTCTCAACTTCTGACTATCTTAAAAAACTTCCTGGATCTATATTCTACCGATTTACGTTTAAAGAAAGCAATTAAACTTGAAAATTTCTTTATGTCAATATTCTTTTTCACTGACAATGTTGTTCTCATCATTGAGTAAAAACTCCATAGTGTATAACTCTGGTACACTTTTTGTTCAAAATAGACTAGTAGAACTATCTCAGTGGTAACAGTTACTCGATACGCTTTTTCATACTTATCTTTGGATTTTGTTGTTAATAATGATTGAATCGTTATTTTTTATGATTTTTCAATATCATCTTCCACATTATCGTTGTAAGCAGACTGCATATAATAAACAAACTCGTTTCAATATCAAAATTGCCTCAGGATTCTTAATTCGCATTTTCAAAATTCACAATTTTAGTTATTTGAGCTATTTTCAAAACACTATTAAATAAATTATTTGTGCAACTCGTAGGAAAAATGTATTTTCCCGCATATGACGTATAATAGAACAAGAAATCTGCCCAGGATTCCTATTAGCGTTAGCCAAACTATAACAAGTTCAGTTAAATTTACACTGAATCATTTTCTATAACATTTCAAGGAAAACACGTAAGAAAACATGGATATTTAAAGAGAGCGAATTGTCCTGTTTCGTTTTGAATCACATTTTGTCAAAAATAATGAAAATTCATTGAAAATTGAGCTTAAAAACGGGTTTACTTCCAATTGTTGTTAGAATCTTTAAAAGATTATTAATCATCTGTTACTTCAATTAATTTATTGTAGATTCATGGCATTAATCTAAAAATATTGTCATTAAGATGGATCCACTAGTTATGAGCAAGGTAAAATAGTACGGATCGCAAAAATATGATAAATGTAAATGGAAAATAATAATTTATTAGAATTTATGGAATTTTTTGAGAAGCCAAGGTGAAACAACCTCTTCCAATGAAGGCACTGATATTAGTTATTTCATCTTTCTTCACTTCATCTTCCCTCTTGCTAAAACTCTTTTTTCCCTTGTTCATCTTAGACAACATAATAAATACACATTTTCTTTTATATCTTACTTTAAATTAAAAAAAAATCTATTCGATCTCTGTTTCAATATCGCTTTGATAATGATACTCATTTTAGCTAGTCATATTCGCCTGAAAGATCCAGGAAGTCTCTTGATATAACGTTGTTACACATAAAGCCATTATTTTTGCTGACTATAATAATGTACAACATTCTTTAGATAAGCTCTATGAGAATTTTAGCTGTAAGAATAGATTGAAACTGTTATATCTAATAATTAGAATTAGTACCATAATTACAGCAATGCATATTATCAGAAGAGAAATTTTTCCTAGTTTTTTGCTTTGTTATGAATCTTCTAATTTTTGTCGACATTTCAATCTTCGTTTTAACATTCTTCAGATTCCCCTTAATTTTCATTATTACATCACATCCTTGATTACATCTGATAAACACTGATTTACGTGACGCTGTATTGTTTGCCTTAACTTCTTAGATATTAGATTATTTAGAATCGTTACTATCGGTTGTCACGTCACGTTGCCATCCAATAAAACCATATGAATTAATTTAATGTATTCTTCCGATTAACATTTTACTTTGTATAATAATTCGTCTCGACCTGACTAAACGGGAACGCCACTGCGCATAATTACAGCGTTACCAACAATTTTCACAATTTATTGCAGATATCTGGTGCAATCAGATATTTAATAAAAGCGTGACGGATAATTATTTGTTGAAAACTCACGTTTCAAACTATGTAGAGAGGTCGATAACCTAGGAAGTAAAAAACGTAGTTATTATATAACAAAACTTTGTTTGTTCCTTATTTTACAACTGCGGTTTGCCAGAAGTTGACAGCATCTTTTTCATTTGCAATTTAAGTACAATATGTTTCCTTTTTCGTTTCGAATTTCGTTACCAAAGTAACCCTTCATCAGAATTTACAATGTTCAGTCTATTTACATAATAGATTCTATGTAAATTTCGTTAAGAATAATAATTAATAAAAAAAATAGTAGTAATAACTATTTAACGTATGTCAAGATAACATATGACACTTTGGTTTATATGTTCGCTAGGGATGTTAAACTACTACTAAAAATTATTTGAATTAAAAATACCTACATAAAATAAATATTTATAAAATATCCCTGAGCGAACTGTTGTCTGAATTATCTTGTCAAGGATAATAATTTTAATAATAAAATTATAAACTAGTCAATCATGTGTGATAAAAATGCTCTCAAATGTTATCTTGTATATTCTTACTTCAATATTTATTTCAAATTTTGTTCTTCAAGTATGCATGTTCCATTAGCTTCTGTGTCAATATACCCGTCTACTGATAGCATAGTTCACTTACAAATATTTATATTTATTGTATATGGACGTTTGTGATCAATGACGTTTTAAAAATATAAACAATAAATAATTATATCTAGACGTATCTGTTAATGCGATATAGCATACGTATCATATACATTCAGTGTACTTAGTCTGTTTAAAACAATAGTGGCTATTTTTAAGCAAACAAGGTAGCATAACAGTGCTATGTGTGATCTTATATTGGATAGATGAATACTTTTGCAAAGTGTTCATTTAATTCACTTTAGTAAACAAAATACATAAACTAGGTATTCCCTACATTGTCTACGATTAGTCTTCAAAGATCTGATAGTTTTTCTATTCCCCTCGTGAAGAAAACTAGCAGTTTAGAAGTGAAGAATTGACCAAACAAATTTTGAAATGGAACTTTGTTGACAAAGGAGATTGAATAAAGGTTGTTCGATAAAGAGTTGGAAATATGATCTGTGCAAGATTGGGAGAATAGACTTCCCAATCAAACTCTTAACCCTTTTTGTAATGTTAGCAATATAAAGCTGCATGTGATCATGCTATAAAATCACTCGATGGCATTTTCTCGGCCCCTCTTTTTGAATTGCAATCACAAGATGATAAACTTCCTGCCAATAAACCTCAACAGTGATGATTAGCAAGCAATTCATAGTATGCCTTTGTCCCACTAGAAGCACATTAATTTATGCGTTATACCAGTTTTATGTTAAGGCTAAGCTGTTCTTTTATGTTCTTAGTATTGATGTAAGGGCACCAACAATCTGTGACAAAAATGTTGTTGAGCAACCAAATATAAGCACAACAACTGTTGATACGCTGTTGTATGTTGTTTTTATTCAAAATATATAATTCATAATAAATAATCCATAATCCCAGTTAAAGAATCACAGATCAAAGCATTTAAGCAATCTCATCCAAGCCAAATGTGCTGTACTAGACAGAGTATCATTCTATTAGAAAACATCTCTCTTAATTGATTCTATCGACATCTGATGTCTTAACTTCTTCGGAAATAATATTTTTTTTCCACACATTTTATTTTGCATCTTTGTTTGATAAGGCAATACGTTAGGTTAGGTATGAACATCTATTTATTTAAAATATCTCTAAAACAAAGTTGTGTATTTAATTTTTATTTATGTATTATCCTAATACCCCAAATGTTAAAGCTGTTTTGTCTGATCTATCACTCTACTGTATCACAAAAGATTTAATTTTAAGGCAGCAATATATCTAACAATAGTTTCAGACTAAAAGTTTAATAAACGTTACCTCTTCCCACAAAGTAAACACTTTAACAGATTACTAAAGACATTTTTTAATGCATTATAACAATTTCGGGAGTAAAGTAATACTTTCATCTAATAACTCAATTATATATAATTAATATCAATTAAACATATCTCTTATATAATGTTTAGTATTCAATATATATGTATAGGTACTTAGTATGACATATTTTTTTAATTTTTGATATGATAGAAAATAAAAAGTCGAGAGACTCCCAACGTTCAATGAGCTTGATATTCTCCAATTCCAATAATGTATAGGTATTCCCAGTATGTTGACATGGTTGGCTATATCTACAGAACTTCATTGTTAAGTACATTGATTGTTGTTCAAATATGCAAATCTCTCTATTTTTAACTGCTCACTTGCGTTTGTTGACGTAGTCATTATATATCCCTCCATAACAAAATCACTTCAAACCAAGCCTGATTTTATTAGTTCTAATTTACTACCGTCTAATTTTTTCGATAGTTGCATGTGCTATTTTTAATATAACCTTGCTTGTGTATTTTAACCTTTATTAAGTATTTTATAAATTACCAACATTATCATAATTATCACCAGCGCTTATTAAAGCTAATGTTTCTACCATAAAATCTCACACATTGACACCAAAGCGGCGTTGTGAAACACACTATATAAAGAAAAAAGCAAACAAGATCTCAATGTTTCAAAATCTCCGTTGCTATAAATCTACAGGATGCGTCACTGACCTCGATGCAGAGAACTGCAAATGCTAAGCTGAAATTGTGTTAATCTCTCATTTGGAACATCTTTAATGACTGTAAAAAATGCCTCAATAACAAACGTAAAACCAGAAGTTAAACCTTGTGACCTAGAAACGTAATAGCCGCCTCCTTCTACAGACTTTTTTTTACCTTCACTGCATATCCTAAAAATAATCTCTAGGCGCAGGCTATCTGATATTTTGCGGTTCGAATACCGGTTATCGATATTGCTAGTCATTTTTTGACACAAATATATAAGTAACCTATTGGTGGCAGCAAATGTTGAATATAATATTAATTTCTTCAGTTTATTCTCTAGATACATTGATAAAATTGCAAGTATCAATAGTAGATTTAAATCAATACATGTAAAGATAAAATAGACATGTGTTTCAAAAAAAACTATATAAAATTTGAACTGGCTTCTAGATAAAATAAGAATAGCATGGGCAAGATAGAAAAAAATTGACTAGCATGTAAGAGAAAGAAGTCACTACAGAAAAATTGCAAGATCATTTGGAAAAAGAAACAGAAGAATTCAAAACAATTTTGGTATTGGAATGGTGAAGAAAATGGAAAATCCTAGGCAAAATATAGAAATATTAATACGAGAAGATAAAAAAACAATATGAATGATCATATGGTTTATAAACGTTGGGGGTAGAGTTCGTCTAAACTGTTCCTTTTGATGATTCTAATCACCGCATTAATATCAAATCTTGCCGGAATCAAATTTTTTAACTCGTTCACGATTCCAACTCTGCTGGTGTCAGTGTGGTAATATTGGAATCAGAGTTACAGTTGATACATACATTTTCTAATCCATGGTTTAAAATGTAGCAAACTATCAAAGACACCGCAGACTCGAATTTGGAATCGTGAATCATAAATCGTAGGAATCTGACTCAGGTATCGTTTCTTTAGAACGATTCGTTCAGGAACGGTACAGCTGTAGTAGGAGTGATACAAAACTTAATGAGCCAATGTAAAAGATTATTTTTCCAATATTGGAATATGAGACAATATATATCATAAATATTTGATATTTTAAAATGAATTGATATACAAGTTGCCCAAAAATATTAATTTAGTAAGCATAATTCCATCGCAGTGGTCAATACTTGAACAATGTATTCGATCGCTCCAAAAATTTATTCACTTTTAAACATTTTGGTAGAATACACTTTTTTTAAATAGTAAATTTGAAGATATTTTTAGGTCAATGGCATAATGCTTAAGTAATAAAAAGCACTTGTGGATAAAAGTAGTATTAATTTATTTATGATACATCAAATTTAATATGGAAAATATTAGTTTATCACTTTGTGTATAAATACACTGATTAGCCCAGAAATCGGAGACTTGTGTGGAAGAGAAGCGACATATTATTATTAAGCAGACCATATTTGCGCCCAGGAACGACTTACGTTGGTAGGCTCTAACCAACCTGTGCAGGAATGAGAAAAATCTGGATAATCTCATTAATTAAGTGGATAATCAAACGTCGGCCGATATCAATCTCTTACATTGATCCAAACCAACATACCCACAGAGAGGGTGCCAATTCTGTCCGCAAACATAGCTGATCTACGGTCTACCGGCGGACTGCCACATCGATTCACGTACTTAGACCGCTCGACCACTGACCAACAAATTAAATGATATTTCATTGTTCCATTTAGATTCAGCTGTTTTTAGAGGCATTCTAGAAAAATATACGAAAGTCAGAAAAAATATGTCTTCACTGTATCAATTATAGGTACAGGCTTTCTCTAGTCTAAATCATAATAAGAAAAAAAAAACATTTCACAACATTTCCTAAATTCTACACACTACTGAACATTAAGGGGAAAATTGTATACGGTATTATACATTATCACACCCCTATAGAATTCTTTTAAAAAACTAATAACACAAAATAGTAACACCTGATTTGAAAATTATTAATTATTTTTCATGGTGTAAGGTACAAAGCAAAACAGTACAATTCACGGTCTTTCAATGGGGAAGAACGTTTTCTATCGCATTTTTCTCCAAAACTTAAAGGAACTATTTCTACATGCTTAACGTGTCCATAAAACGCCAAAATTGAAATCGCAATGAATAAATAAAATACCTAGTCAGATAGACATACTGAACTAATAATAAGATATAATTTTAACACCAAAAATTATTTTAGAGCATTGAAGTTATTTGGCCCACCAAAGCATTTTAGAAAACTAAATATCCATTACAGAGAACGGCGATTGAGTTTTTATTGGAGCACCTTCTATACTAAATCTTCCCTGTACTTGTCCATTGCATATAAATTTACAATAAAATATTTTTTGTAGTATCAGAAAATGAATCTTCAAGAATAATTGTTCTTCTCTGGCACTATTTTTTTTATAATAACTCGCATAGTTGTAATTTCAAGAAATAATTGGTTTGTTTCCATGCATGCAACCAGCGTGTGTAATAATAATCGTCTTCATGACTAGGCCAACGGTGAAAGCGAGAGGTCTTTACTCTTAACTCTTAAGAAGCGGGTCACAGCTGTTAAGGATGGAGAACTATATCCGTCGCACTTTATAGCAATACAAAGTTCTCGCTTATGCAATAACTTTTTTACCTACGAACTTGCAAAAAACTAGTTTTGATTTAATATTATATTATATAAGGCGAGAGCTGTATGTTTTCCCTAATTAAGTTCGATCAACCAAATAAGTTTTAGTTGATAACTTTGGCCGTTCTGTTATACTATTTCTTCACTCAACGCTTTTGCACAGTCTTAGCATTGTTACGGCATATTTTATTTGTTGTTCAACTGTCTCGTTTAACTACGAACAACAAAAGTACAAGTGAATTTTCAAATGCAGCAAGATTTATACTGATACAATTTAAAGTATAAAGATTGGTTTTTCTAATTCATTTAGTGATGGCGTTTAAAAGGTACGACTAAACGTTTCTACTTAACGATTAAAGTGTGTTGTCCATTTTACGCATTTTGAAAATCACGATTTGATAGTACAATTTTTTCAAAATGGAGATGTTGCATGTTGCTAATGCGTCGTTAGATGAGGAAAAGGGAAAATATGTTTTACTATATTTGTGTAAAGGACAACAGAAGGCAAAAAACATATTTAAAATCGACAAGAGCAACTTATGTTGGTAGGCCCTAACCACTATTCAGTACAGGAATGAGGGAAACCTGGAAAACATTATTAATTAGGGTGCTGGTCAAAGACCAACTAATATCAATCTCTTACATTGATCCAAGCCCGACAAACTTAGTTTCAAAAATAACCCTTTTCAGAAGTGTGGCAAAATACCCAATTAAACTAAAGAAAAACTAGAATTATACCACAAATAAATAGCTTCCAAGAATACGTAATTTGTTGAAATAACTGTTATTAGTTGTTGTAATAGTTTTGTTTTTACATTAACATTTTAATTTGGGTAAATTAAATAAGTTGGGTAATTAAAGTAAGTAAATAGAGGAAAAATATTGTAGATTAATAATAATTTTCAAAAATTTCCAATGCCTCCTACATCTCTCTAAACAAAATTATTCTTTGATACAAATTGATTAATTTTGGGCCACAGGGGTTTTAAGATATGATTTTTAATAAAAATTCTCTAAAGTATTTTTATGGATCATTGTAATAGGTTCAACAAGTACATCTAGAAGGCTTAATATATCATTAAAATCAATCGCGCACCATTTTAGACAAATATAATAAAGAAATTAATTCAATGAGATGTTATTTTTGAACAGAATATAAAAAAGTTGAAACGGTATGACTGCGGAAAATTTTAAGTTTTGAAAACTTCTACTTTTAAGGTTCATATTTAAAATGACAGTAAAAAGCAAAGTGCAGTAAAACCTTGCTTAAAGAATTCTACATCACTCTGAAATTGCATTTCTGAATAATTACTTAAATGGAAAGTTGGATAGGAATGACTTTCCAATGATTTGTTTATAGCAGAGTTAACAATTTTAATTGCTGTTAATTACAAGTCTCACGAAAGATATAATTGCAAACGTTAAAAAATATGTTCAAAATACGTAAAAAGGACATCGCGTGATTGTAAAATGCTGCAGAAAGAAGAGTCACAATTTACTATAATATTTTTTTTAATATTTTGTTGACAATATCAATAAAAGAGTAGAAAATCCTGTCGCAAGGATAACAATGCCTTTCTCAAATTCCTTCGTATTGCACCAATGTTTTTCTATAAGCATTATTTATTAACTAGTAGTAAGTCAACTTTCTTCTAAAATAAGATACACCCAACTATCACCTCTGTTGAATATATGTTATACTTACCTAAATTTAGCATAATAATAATTAGAAATCGGTAGTAACAAAAACATTTTCTTTGCACCTCAGTTTTTTAAATATGTTTTATCACAAGGTAATATATTCTGAGCAGTTTACGTGAACAATGTTAAAACGAAATCTAATTTTCAATGCAATGCAAATTAATCTAAATAATTATACTTATAAGTATATTTAAAAGTTATAGATAGAGTTGAATGACTCAGTAGCCCATAAACAAAATGCAAAAATTATTTATTTATTTTTTCATTAATTAGGAAATATGTTTTATCCATTATTTTGAGTTTACTTATGTACTGCAATAATACAAAAAGAAAGTTTCATATTTCGTTTGCTTATTATTCAACTTTGTCATTTTATTCAGTAGCTTACTATAAAATAACAGGGTGTTTCAGAATTAACTGCAAATATTGTAAATTTGAATTGATGTTCGAAAAATATAAACAAAAACGTTGTACCACAACCAAGTAACATCAATCACAAGTTAACAGCAACCTATATGCCTATACATTTTTCTAACGAATTATACCATGTACCTACAATGTGGAGCACTCTTAAAAATTACTTTTCTTAATCAAAAACTACTGATTTTATAACAAAAAAGAATGAGATTAAAACGTTTTTTAATTAATTATTGGACCTTTATTAAAATAAAGTTTTCATTTATTTATTTGCCACGCACTGGTTTTTTGTAACATTTTCCAAAGATAACACGCACGCTTCTACCTAAGGAGAAATCCTTAACGTTCAAAGCTCATGCAACCCTCCATAATACTTAAATAGACTTCAAAATTATACAATTTTTCCATTTCAGGAAGCACCTTTCCCCGTCAAGCGCCACTCGGACCCCCTCGAAGCCGAGGAACCTCAAAGAGATACCAAAGAGATCGAGACCAACAACATAGACAATGACTCCGACTCTAGCAGTTCGGATAGTTCCGACAGGAGTTCTGAAAGCTCAGAATCCAACGAAACCGAAGAAGAGGACAGAACTCCAATTCACATCAAATTACCCTTACAATTAGACTTCGACGATCTAGCCAGTGCCCTCATCGAGAAGAACCAGAGATCCAGGATGAACTGTATTGTAGAAAAGAAACGCGCCGAAGAAGTAGTCGACCATCAGCCAAAGACCATCAGGTTGCCATTTGGAGTCAATCTGACCACCGATCCTCGTTTAGAAAGACTTAGCGGAGAACGCATGGTCATCATTTGCGAAAGCGGACACATTCAAAAGTAAGTATTGCACCTACAGATAAAGGTCGTCCAAAAGACGCACACATATTGTATGGTAGGTGCAATATGGAGTGTGACTTTAACATGTCCATAAATTTTATATGACAGTTCTATATTACGCACAAGCTCGACTCTTTAACTTATGAATTCCTCTCCTAATTTAAAATTTTAAATAATTTATTTTAAATTAAATATAGTAATATATTTAGTCACTATTAACTTCCTCTGGAAATATTCTAGCATTGCTAGTGTCTAATCTCTTTTAAACACTCATACATATTATGTTAAAGATTTAAGAAATGAGCCTTTTATTTGAAAAAGAAATATCACATGCTATTAAATTTATTATCCATTACTAATTTGTTTATTTTAGTTAGTAAAAGGAAATGACGTCATAAATACTTTAATGATATATCATTTCAGCACGGAACAGGAGTTAGTTCTTTGGACTTTATTACTTTACAAGTTACATTTAATAAACATGCACTCTATCATGTATGTAACAGTTCTCATTTATTAACTATTTATTATTTGCTACTTAGGGCTCAACCTCCACCACCACCACAACCCGAAGAAGAAGAAGAAGATACCATCATGATCCAACCAGTAATGATCCCAATCCCACACTCGCCCTTCCAGACTCATATGCCCCAACAAATGCAACCCGTCATGCAACAGCAGGAACCTCAATCTTTCCCCATGCGTCCTCCCATGAACCACATGCATCCAATGGAAACCATGAGGCCACCAATGCCACCCATGATGCAACCACAAGTACAAATCCAACCTCAACCACAGCCACAACCCCAGCAAAACGAATTCCCTCCAAACCCAATCCTACACCACATCGTTCAGCAAATCATCGCTCAGAAAATCATGGAGACTGAAAAAGCTAGAGAGGAACAACAGCAACAGCAACAGCAACAGCAGCAACAACAACAACCCCAACCTCAAATGCAGCCTCAGCCTCAGCTCCAAGAATTGCACACCATAGTAGAACCACGACCCCAGCACCGTTTCCAAGTACCTCAACAAATGGTAGAACAGAGATTCCCAATTCCGGAAGAAGTTCTCACTCAGCTCAATAGATTGCCAAACCGCGATGTTATTGTAGCTGTATCTGAACCGGAATCCGAGGAGAATTCTCAGGAAATTCGTTACGTTCAGGAGCAAAGACAGAACGCTGCTGAGATGAACGGAAGACAAGCCTATGCTAGAGGAATCCCTGTACATATTCCGGTACAGATGATGACCCAGGATCAAGAACAAGAACAGGAGCAAGACCAAGAACCTCAAGCCGTCGCTTCTGAAGAGCCCAGACCCCACTGTAAGTTATGTTTGAATTTAAGATAGTAAAAGTTAAAATACTTATCATATGACGAACATTACAGAGACGGATAGCCAGCAACTATAATAGTTTGCAATAAAAATTGCGGCAATTTTATCGATACTCATTCGCAGTAACGAACAGTTATTGCATTGCAGCAGCAATTGTGCTTCCAACTGTAAAAGGAAATAACTAACTTTGTGCAAAGCAAATATAACCAAAAAGTTGAGCAGTTCTTACAAAATAAATTCTAACTGCAACGATTTTGCAAACACTATTGCTGTAATAGAAGTAGAAACTTAAACAAGACCGTTTAGCAGACACCACTCGAATTTTATATTTAAGACAAGGATTCAATGCAGAAATTATGTTGTATTAATTTTAACAAAATAAAATCAAATATATATAGAAGTGACATGACAGAATAATAGCCACTACTCTTCCTACTTAAAATATCTTCTAATCTAAGTCACTAATTAAAGCTTATATTTCAGATGTTCAGCCTAGATCCGTTCGTTCAGTAGACGCTGTCCTGAAGAAGGACCAGAAAAGAGTGAAACGTTGCGCCTGCGACTGCGTTTAAATGCTGGGATGAACTTATGCACTAACCTTGATAAGAACATAAGTGGAAATTACAGTATGGAATAATGTTACTAATTTTTATATCATAATGTAAATATTGGTTTCCTTATATTTAGCGTAATGTGGCTTTACTAGATCTTAGATTTTTGTGTTAATTTTGTATACTATGTGTATGGATTAATAGAGTTTAATTGTAAATAAGTGATAGATTGTAATACCCTTTCGGTCCTTCCATTGTGATAGTTCTGTATTGTGGCTTACTATTGTAAAAACTTTATAGAAATAAACAAAATTTTATTTTTTACTATCCTGTTTTTTCATTTTATTTTTTTTGCATTCCCTGCCTGATTTTTTTTTTTATATAGAACGGTTGTAGCTCTGGGGTCGAAATGGATAATTTAATATCTCAAAGTACCCCAAGAACTCATAAATATGTTTGAAAACAGTTTAAAGAATTTTGTAATGTTGTAAGCATCGAAACTACAAAGTTTGTGCTGAAATCTCAGATGAACAACTAGCAGGTATCCTAAATGATTGAGCGTACTAAACTCGTACAGAAAAAGTTTTATGAAGAGTTGAACCGAGAAATAAATTTATTCAAAGACGTCATTTTTTAAGTTGCAAGAGAGGCACGGGCAGCGAAAGGCAGAAGTTACAAGCAATTTCTGCTATTCTGCCGTTAATAGGGAAGAAATTAGCAAAATTGTGACAAGTTTTGACGAAAACACATCAGACGGTTTGCAAAAAATTGATAAATTTTTTTCTGTGAAACTGGCATGGCTTGGAAATGAAGCAGTTTTTTGCTTAGTTGGCTATTTCAAAAAAGAATTCAACAATTATGGTCAACGCACGGAACGTATTGACTACAATACCATGTTCTCAAAGATAGCACAAGGTGGCGAAACACGCATCACTGAATCTAAATGATTGTCACCGAATAAAAAGTCTAAAGATCCAGTGCGTCTCCTGGATAAAATGTTAAGGAAAAGAACGGCAAGCATTAAAACCAATCTCTTTTTAACTTTTTAACTAATATTGGTGACAGAAAATAAAAATATCGTCCTGTGGGTATTAATCAGTTAAGTAAATACCTTTAGCAGCGGAAAGTATCATACTAGATAAAAACAAAACAAAAATAACAATCATTTAAATCGCTCCTCTGATGTGAGTAACTTGGTACATTCTGAAGAAATTACCAAGATACTACTATACATCTGAATCTCTCAAGCTTACTAATGAACATCATAGAAAGATTGTGACCACACCAGCACTTCAAGCAAACGATAATACAACAAATATTTACTATAATGATTGTTTATTTTTTATGTAATAGTAACCAAACAAAATAATCTTTTTATACAAACATGTTAAAAATGCAATTTTCTCAACACTCCCCTGTAGCATTAAAAATATTACTTTAAGGCACCAATGACTTAAAATGATCATTTTAAACCATTAGTGCCTTAAAGTAAATGTCAAATTGTGACAGTAAATTTGCAATACATTTAATTTCTATTTTCTTTATTAACATGAATAAATCCTTCCACAATTATACCACTATCAATTGAAACGACCGCATTCCTATTTGACGTTTAAGCAGACTCCGCTGATATTGATGGCACTGAAAGCAGTTTTCGGGCAATTGAATTTTTACTTTCCAACAAATCTTCGACGTATCCCTCGACGACTGTTGAAGATTTTCATTCCCCATACCGCTTAATTGTCGTTAAAAATGCTCCACTATCCGCTAGTAAGCTTGCCGACGAACGCCGAAAACAATGTCCAGTATAGAGGTTAGGATTTGGAAGTTGCAAAAATTTAGCAACAGCAGCAGTAAATTTTCCAAACTACTTATTCCCACAGGGTTTTTCGTACACCTGCCTTTCACATACTTTAGGAAAAGCCTCCGATGTCCCACATTTGCTGAACGAAGAGTGGTTTTTCGTACACTTGCCTTTCACATACTTTAGGAAAAGTCTCCGATGTGCCACATTTGCTGGACGAAAAGTGGTAAAAATCCAAATAAAATTCTTCAACGATAGTGAAATTTCATGGAATCTTGGTTTTGGTATCTGATATCTTAACCAATATTGACTTCGAAGTACCCACAATTTCCAAGTTGTTGAGAGTCAGCTGGTAAAACTCCTATCTACGGCAGGCACCAAATATTTCCAAAATAGTAGCTCCTTTCATCATAAGATACTCGTCACCGGTGCACACTTCAAAAACTGTTCAATTTGGTCTCTGGTCAAGATCTTTGATTTTTTGGGTTGATAAACTTTTTCTTGACGCTTCAGAAACCCAATGAGCTTAAAATGCTTGCTGATATCTACGTCGCTATTTATTCGTAACATAGCTTTAATTAGACCATAGAGATGAAGATTTCCAAACATTCAATTTCTCCTCAAAATAGGCCAAGAATACATTATCATATTTTCCAGGAACGCCTTTTTCATCACACCACTTTACCACTTATTTTATGCAATTTCATATTCTTCTTCTTGGTAATAAGTCCAAAGTAGCTCGGATGGCCGCTTCATCGATTTCTTTAAATGGATTGTTCTTTTCCATATTTTCTTTATACCTTTTAAGGACAAAAAACACAACGTTTAAAAGTGACAAATTCAAAGCTTTCAAACTGTTCGTGATGAATACAACAATGGTTGCCACCATGGTAATTATATATCATTGACAAGTGCCCACTTCGAAAATTTGATATAGTGCCTACGATGCTATTTAAAACTTAACTTATTTCTACACGGGTTAATTCTTTTTAAAGCTGTTTGTAGAAACAACTATTGTAAGATATTTGTGTTAAAAGTATTTTTAAGGCACTGATGTAAACTTTTACATGCGTGACTTAAAAATGCACTTTTAACACTCACATCATAAATAACTATTATCGCCAACCGTCATTAGAGCCCTGCAATTACCATAGTAATTTCTAGAAATAAACAAACACTTTATTTTATTGTAAAAATTAAGCATTTTCCTAATGCAAATATTTATCAACAATATTACTGTATGACATTAAACATAAATCACTTGTCGCTGTCACAGCTCCAACAGTAAAAGTTTTGTCACGAATTATGAAAACGATGGAATACATATATTAGAGACGTGTTACCAAATTCTGCTACAAAAATCAGTCGAATAATACAATAGTCAGTATGGCATATTCATAGAATGATACAAGAAACACAGAATTAGAAAATACATTGAAAATGTTTTACTGGCATATTTTTCCCAGTTATCAAAAGAGTATTCTCCTTCTTCAATGTTTCAATGTGGTGATACTATTCCATGGTGAAAGCAACCCTTTCAGCAACAAATTACGTTGACATTAGTAATAAAAGGCTTTTTTAAAACAAAAAAGAAGAAATAATATTCCAAAAAAGCTCAAAACTCTTTCACAAGAAATATTTAAATTCTTACTGCACCGCATGAAATCTACCTGATGATAGAGGTAATTTATGCTAACTTTTCAAAATTAATTTGATATAAATATAGTTATTATTTTAGATTTGTGTTGTGTTTGACATTACGTAATGAACAAATTTTGAATTTAAAAGTAAGTGACATAGGATACAAAAACGGTTCTGGTTGTTCATTCTTGTAACTAAAACAAAGACCAACAGGCCCCGAATATTTGTAATCACTTCAGAATTTGAAGGAAGTAAAATCTGTACAATTGTTTAACAAATATTTAGATCTGCGTCCTAAACAGACACCCCACGACTGATTTTTCCTAAATTATAGAAATGGTACAGTCAGTTGGAATCTATACTTTTGGTGCACCAAGCAAAATTGCCAACTATCTGCCTTTACTAGAATCATCACTTCATATGGGACATTGTTTTCGTCCCACGTCCGTCACTCTCTTTGCCGACGCAGGCAGCAATAAGAAAAATTTAAAACATCACAGAGAGTGGAAATGCGACACGATTGCAGAATGCTCTGTTGCGGAATATGTGCTCAACAAAACGAGAATCGCATAGAGGATTTTTGGTGAAGGTCAAACTGAAAAAGTAATAATTACCAATGATAATTCTACTAAAGATTTACAAATTGTTAACATAGATAATAATCCTTAAACATCTTCAATTGAAAATCCTTCAACTTCAGGGAATTAATTTTTATATAACAAAAAATAAGTAGATTTGATTTGTATTTGCTGTTATTTTTCTGCTTACTTTGTCATAATAAAATTTTATCTTTTCTAATTATATAATTTTGGCTGTTGGTGGTAAAATTTTATATCTACCACATCAGTAAAGTGTTTTTATGAATTCGCCTAGCTCCCTTGTCTCATAATCTCAGGCTCATTCAATAAAGAATCACTTTACTGATTTGGTATATAAATATTATACTAGCCTCATCACTCGACGTATTTCCTTAAA
This sequence comes from Monochamus alternatus, assembly GCA_037114965.1. Lineage (NCBI taxonomy): Eukaryota > Metazoa > Arthropoda > Insecta > Coleoptera > Cerambycidae > Monochamus > Monochamus alternatus. The sequence continues at coordinate 26,747,964 of CM073426.1, read as the reverse complement.
ACACCACACGAACTAACTCTCTCTTCGCAAAATACGTCTTGTGAATTATAATCGATTATTATTTATATTGTAACTGATTATAATCTTTGTGTATGTTTCATATGAAACAATTACGATTTTGACGGTCCTTGATTTTCACCACAAGATAACTGTCACTGTCATCAGCTTACATGTCTAAATTGTTTGTAAATTAAAAACCATAAGCAATGGGGGATGCAGAAAATGGAAAGAAGATATTCCAGAGGTCCTGTGCCCAGTGCCACACTGTAGAAAAAGGCGGCAAGCACAAAAATGGCCCTAATTTGAACGGACTATTTGGTAGAAAAACTGGCCAGGCTGCTGGATTTGCGTACTCAGAAGCCAACAAAAGTAAAGGTATAACATGGGACGAGTCCACTTTGGATATTTACCTTCAGGAGCCTAAGAAATACATCCCAGGGACCAAAATGGTATTTCCTGGGTTGAAGAAAGCTAATGAAAGGAAAGATTTGATAGCTTATTTGAAACAAGCCACACAATAATTACTTAATGTAAAGCAATATTCTATTTATACATAAAAATATAAGGTATGACCCAAATAAATTAAATATTTATTAATTACGTATTCAAATTTGGGACATAAAAAAATCTATTTTGGAACACCATACACTTATTTAAAAAAATATAATCATGGCAAATTTTAGAATATTCTGTTGAAAAGTGTACAACAAATTAAACATTATTAAGCTTAACTAAGTCAAAAAAACTTTCAATGGACTTCTCTTAATACGTTAAGCATAAACAAGTTTTACTTTTTTCATCTTGTCGCAGATACGGCATTTTAGTCTAGGGTTGTGTAGTTTTAGAGAGAATTAGTAAAATTGAATTAGTGTAAGCAACGAAGGAGTTGTATTATCGCCAACCGTCAATAGAGCCTTGCAATTACCATAGTAATTTTTAGAAATAAACAAACACTTTATTTTTATTGTAAAAATTAAGCAATTTCCTAATGCAAATATTTGTCAACATAGCTATTACTGTATGACATTAAACATAAATCAAGGAGTTGTAGCGTCCAGGGGAGAGGTAAATATTTCTCTGTGGGAATGTGTTTAGGGTAGTTAGAATATAAACAAAGTTCCCGCCCTTAGTCTATCCGCTTCAGGGAGGAAAGGAGGTAAAAAGGCCACATTTTTTATTTTTTCGCTTATAATTTGAAAACGGTGCATAGTAGCACAAATTTGTTTATATTAAAATGGGAGCCTATAACATTTTTTCTGCAAGATTAGTTCTACCCATTTTTCGCTACGATGCACCGCTTTTGAGATATCTGCTGTCTAAAAATAGGTAATTTAAATTTTTTTGTTTTTTTAATAAACTTTTTTGTCATAATTCTCCTGGTAACTTCATACATATGCTAATTTATCTCCACTGGGTCAGAAGTTATAGCAATTATTTGCAGGACGAATTGGCTCCACTTCCCTTAGCCTTATTCAATGAGGGTGGTATGAGGAAAAGAAATCTGTACTTTACAAGCTGTTTACACCAACGTGGATATATTTACTAAACTTTTATTTGGTGATTGATAGAAGCTTTTTTGCATAAGCTCATCTGGCAAAGAGAATCCTCAGTTTTCACAATTTGTGATACGTAAGTGAAATTTGTCAAGACCCACTTCCCAGGCAGAAGATGTGCCATTATTTTTTATGGATATAGTAGCTCTCTCGACAGCACTAAGTCGACAGAACAGGAAAAGCGCTATATTATGAAAAAGTGTGTAGACATCAACTTCAAACTGGGTACTAAAATTTCAGTGACTCAAGAATTATTTCGCTCCAACCACCAGAACAAAGATAGGCTAAATCGCTGTACATGATGCTGGCGTATTGATTGTAAGCATGTATTGACCAGTTCGTAAATGACTGTAGGGTTGGTAACGCAAAGGCAATATCCTAGTTCTTGTGATGGCAAAAAACAAAACAGCACCCAGAGAAATTTTGGACCTCATATTTTGTACTCGAAAGATTGTAGCAGTGGAAGATGCAGCTGCTAAAATGCGACAATGAGTTGCTCTCAATTACCAAAATCGCCAGGGTCATTATTTAAATATCGTTCCCATTTAAAAAAAAAGTGACGAAGAAGACTTGGTGCCCATTCCCACATCTGCTTATGATGAAGACGAAGGTGATTCACAATTCATGCTGCGTGTAGGTAAAAGCATGACCCTCCCGGCCCAAGAGAAACAGGTCCAGTTCATTTTGTTTTTGTAAAGATTTTTCTTTTGTTATATTTTCTCCTTATTGGTTCTTATAAAATAAAAATTTATTACACAATTGCCTTCTCCTTAAGTTTTCACAATTACCTATGCTCATACTCATATGTATGCTTGATACTGCATTTTATGTACTCCAAATATACAATATTTAACAAAGATAACCAGTTTTCTTGAATTTTAGGGAGTTCTCTTGAAAAGTCGGTACTTGTAACCAATAAATTCAAATTGCTGTACTCTGAAATGTTCCCTTATGGAACTTATGTAAAACAAATAACCGAGGAGTTGACAGGAGAATTATGACAAAAAACGTGTTATTTTTTTTAGTTGCCGACTTTTGAAAGCAGATATCTCGGAAACGGCACATCGTAACCAAAAAATTGGACGAAAATTTTATAAGCTCTCATGTTTATGTAAAGAATTATTTGCTACAACACACCGTTTTCAAGTTATAAGCGAAACACATTATTAAAACGGACACCTTTCTACCCCTCTACCTTCTGAAGAGGACTAAGGACGGGGACAATTAATATGTTAACTACCCCCAACATATTTCTGCATCAAAAAAATTACCCCCATCCCTTTCAATTGACACTACACTCCCCCACCCTTTTCGGTCATTCATTGACTAGCCTAAATACTTATTTTGTTGCATTTTGTATGACTCATCCTTAACCAATTAGATTATATTTTTATTCTAAAAAATTCAAAACAGATTCTTACATACAGAACTGTTGTAGATAATGCCCATATAAAAATATACAGGGTTTGTTTTTATGACGTACATTTCAATAAAAGAAATAATTTATTGATATTCTATTAATCATAGGGTTCTTTGATTAAATGATCGAAAACAGTACCATTAACTTCTAAATACTTTCATCTCCAGTTTCATCTACGAAGGGCTTCTATAGCTCTCCTAACTGCTGCACATCTTAATGATGCGTCGAATTATTGCCTTGTCTTCTCTTTTTGTTAATAGATAGTATACATTACTTTCATGATATGCTGTTAACGCTTGACAGAATGACTTTGGCTTAGTTCTAGAACCAAGGGTGGTAATTACACCCATTACGATTATTTTATTCATACTAAAAATATTTGGTTAACATTACGTCAAAAGATCTCCGCTTTTTATCGCATTGATACATCTTGTACAAATAATAAACTGTTAAGTGGAATTGTAAATTAGAAATACTTGAATAAATATTTACAAAAATATTTTAACATTGAAAAATATTATTTAGATTTCACTAAATATAATAATAATATACCTAATCATATATAGAATAAACGGTTTAAACAAGGTATCTTAACATAAAGAACCTGTTTAAATTAATGAAATTAAAACGACAATAGATGTAAAGTAATTTGCCTATCTTCGAGGTATGTATAATCTTCATTATTTCACTGTAGTCAATAGTTATTTATGCAACAAGTACAAAAAGTAAGTGTATTGTACGCGACGTAAAATTGTCAACACAACACGTAGTGTGTAATAAACACTTTTTGTACGAGTTGCATACAATATTTTTTCTACGTTGCACTAGTGCAATAAAGAACCACTTTTTTCACTAAATATAGTTCAATAAAGTTTTGTTTTTTTCATGAACGTAGAAAAACTATCTTAGTAATATATTTTTTGCACTAGTGCACTAGTGCAAAGTGAAAAAAATACTTTTTCTACAAAACTGTTAAAAGTGGGCTTTTTAATTGTCATTTTTGATGTTAAAAATGTCATTTTTTGACACACGTGTTAAAAGTAAATCAAAAGCACTGGTTGCTACGAAAATTTTGGTTCATAAACATTGCGATCTGTGTGGTATTTTTTGATTTCTTAATTTTATTGAGTTTAAAGTTCTTTCGATTGTTTTGTAGAAAAAATATTGTATGATATACATGTTAAAAGTGATTTTATTTTGTTCGTGAAGTTAAAAAACTCGCTACGCTCGTTTTTTAATCATCTTCACTCACAAAATAAAATCTTACTTTTAACGCGTATATCATAAATAGCTATTGTGCTCTATTATTATAATCTAATCTAAAGATAATATTGTTCTCGTGTAATTTGAGTATACGTATGAACGTAGTGACTATATCAATTTAGGTACCATAAAATATTCCTCAAAACGTCTGATATTAAAAAGAAACCCTAATTTTGATTAATCCAAACTTTATTACTAACGAAAGCATATTCATAATTACCTACAGATGACATCTGACATTGACAATATCCGTAGTTAATTTCAAGTTGCCTGTGTAAAACTGTAATATTGTCACGGATTTCCCAATCCAACTTTTTCTTTTACCAGAAAAAGAAACAGTTAATTAATTACTTATCCTTATTTACTACTCTGTACACTACTGGATACTAATTAGAACTCAACTAAACACTATTTAATTAATCACTATCTAAATCGCTCTGAATCTCCAGGAAATTTCCAACTAAACACTCCAATTCAAGACTGTAATTCCAAACTCTCATTCAAGACTGACTAACTCGGCCGTTAATTCTTCTTCTATAGACCAAATGAATATTCCAGGTATTTTCTAGCATTTCTAGATTCATTTCTCGAACGACTCTCGAACACTTCTCGTCGCTTTCTAATATTTCCAGTAGCGCCTCGATACACGGCATTTGTTTGTTTACCAGAATCGCGTAGGGGCGATCGGGGCAATCTGGGCAATCTAGTTATGCAATACCACAGTCGTCGAATTGGGTGCGAGCAGGGCAAATATTGACAATATTTTGTTGAAAAGTTGCTAAAAATATTGAGGTCGGGTAGTGAGGAAGAAACTATTTGTACTCCAGATATAATTAAAACAGCAAATGAAGCTACAACAGATTGTGTATTAAAAAGTGTTTGTTGCAGAGGGCTGAAGGCTTGTTAAGAACATTACTGAAAATGTTCAAAAAACGGGATGTTTTGTGAAAACGCCCTCCTAGCCTATTTAAAAGAAACGTCAAAGATACTAAAACCATGAACTTATGGTCAGGGTATTCAATGTTAAAGAGTAAACTTTTAATTAATAAAAATATGGAAATTTGACATTTCACCAAATTAATTCCATTTTGAAGAAGTCGGTAGGATACCGTCCCCAGAAATCAATTTTACTCGACAGAAATTTGACAAATTTTTAATTGAAGCTCCATATAATACATAATTAATTTTTATATAACACACTTTTTTATTTCAATAAATTCATATGACATTTTTAAATTAGAAAAATTTAGAAATTCAAATTAAAAAATATCAAAATACAGGATGTTTGAATAAATATGTCACAAATCTTAAAATAGGTTTTACAAAAATTCGATTTTTTTTCAAACCTTTAAAGAATCATGTAACTCCAATAGTAATTTGTTTTGCCTATAGTAATAAATTATAAATTTACCAGAGTGATCATTCTCTGTGGTAAACAATGTACATTATTTTCCAATCACTGAATGTAGACATTTATATAAATGTATTGCGCATATAAAACTAGCATTACTCTTAACCAATATCAACTTAAAGCGAATGAAGTAAATGAATGGCATCTAGATAGTATTATTAATTGAAGAGAAACACCAACAGAATCAATATCCCACATCAATCATCGGACAGATTAAGTCATTGAAACATTCATTAAGCTTTAAAGGAAGGAATTACTTTCGACACCAGAAAATATGAAACATAAAAGCATCCTCACACAAGTAATAGTACATATGATAACATAATATACAGGATGATTCACAACTTATCTAAAAAAATTGGGAGTAAAAATCCTTATAGTTTCCGAGTAAAATTACTGAGGTTGTAGTATTTTCAACAGTTACATCGCTGAGCTACTGTAGCCTCTAGTCTGGCGATCCCGAATACTGAAATTCGATTACTTACAGTACTTAGGTATTAACGTTTTTGTGATGTGACTATTTACATTAGTTTTTGAAGTGTTAAAAATGACGTACGTGTATAGCAACTGGGGGTTGATGAATACCGTTTTACTTTATGGTGAAGTAAAAATGCTTTAGCAGAGCAATTTCTCGGTAAACATGTGCCAAATTTTGCTACTTTTACCACGGTGTGCAGTAAGGGTAAGTGTAGTGCAACGCGATCGTGACATGGGAAATTTGAAACCGAATCGTGAAAGAGATAGAGGTCCAGGGCATCCACAGCTTATTGCTGCAATGTGGTGTATCATACATGAGGTCCAATTATATCCGTACCATGTACAGCATGTTCAAACATTAATACCAAGCGATTGGACGAGAAACACCGGTACCATGACCGCTACGATCTCTTGACTTTAAATTATTTGGATTTATTTTTGTGGGAATATTTAAAAAATGTATATCGCACTGAAGTAGACACTATGATAATTTATGCAAACATATCATAGCTGCTGCCAACAACTTCAAACGAGTTCAAACGGACAAGAAGCAGAAATATTTGTGTTAGTTTGTAGAAACTTTGTAAGACGGACGTAGCCTTATCCTTTTACAGTAGACCAGTTTCCAGTGCCGCGCAGAAGAATATTTTAAAATCATTTTTAAACTGCCCTTTTTGATTTTTTTTTTCAAAATTGTATTTGTAAGTCTTCAACATTTTTTTTAGGTAAGTTCTGAATCTCTGAATAAAAAGGATTAGATAAATCTTCATGTTTCTAAAGGAACTGCAGCATCGTGAGTCGCTCGCTTATTAATACATAATGTATTTACTTTCAATTTTTTTAAGGTTTACAGTAATATTAGTCTGACAAGAGATTGTCTGATTATTTTTGGCAAAAATGAATTTTAACTCATTCAATAGTGATTAGATTTTTACTGAAGAGATGTCACTTATTTTATATTTATGTACTATTCCGAATTATGTTTTTAAAAGGGCAAAATCAGCATAATTCGAAGCTTCTGTTTCAGAAATTCTATAAAACACCGCATGTGAAAGTAAATACAATTGGTTATGGTACTCGTGACCTGTTACTTATGTGGCTGGACTAATATATGAGATGTGTATCGAGAAGCATAAAATATTGAACTTTTTATTTCGTACTTTTACAAGATTTATAACCACGAGAATTTTTTTAGGTAATGACGTGACTAGAAAAGTTTGCTGTAGTAGAAAGTACTCAATTCCATATATTTTAAAATTGAATTTATCTTCAGATTAAATATAGTACCTATACAAAATATATGTTTCTAATATTAAGGCCCAATTTGTTCATCTGCTTATAAGTTAAATATACAAGGTGATTTATTAATAATAAGAGTAAACTAAATGTCTTATTCGAATATTGCTTCTTTTCGATCTACAGAGTGTCAACGTTATAATTTTATTTCCGATACTTTTTACAAAATCCTAATATTTCCATACGTTTTGGAGATTTTTTGAAGGCGAAAAATTTATTTTTTTTCTAATTTTGGCGTCACTAGTAGAGGGCGCCACTTATGGCACATCGTCTTTCTTTTAAATGCCACAAATTTTTTGAGGCTTAATCTGACTATTGAAATAATCGATTCTCTTACTATTTTTATCTGAAGTCACTAGGAGTAACCGTTTTCGAAATAATCCTATTTGAAATATTCAGTGCACCGCGTAAAAACTGTTTTGATTTCAGGTGAAGTGCCTTTGCCGTTGAAAATATAGCAAATTGATACCTGAAAAAATTATTGAAAATGGTAAACTATGGCGTCGTGCAAAATTTCAAGAAAAATGAATTCATAACTAAAATTTGGGTGGTAATATTATTATAGGTCCTGATATTTTGCCAAAAAGGTGAAATGAAGAAAACTATTTTAATAGTTTTAATAGTAGTAATGCTTTTAAACAAACCTTACCACAAAATGTGGTTTATGCATGATGGTGCCCCCTCTGGTTTTACATTGTCTGTTCAACATTATATACACATAATTCACACGTTATTCTTTTCAATAAGTGATGTACCTAAATTTAATACTATTTCACTAAGTTCATAAAGTTTAAGATAAAATTTTATATGACTTACTACACTTAATTTTTTTTGTTAGTTTCAAATATCTAATAAGTGTAATCCATTTCTTCGATTACTGAAGAGGTTAAAAATAGTTGTAAGATTCAGCAATCGATTCAATCTTCTGATACATTATTTGAAGAATGTCCCACGCACACTTAAAAAATACTTTCTAATGGCAACATTCACTTGGATTTTTTTGTCTGAATTTTACGATCAAAATTATTCATTTGAGCTTTTAAATTTGTGTTACTTACGTAAGACACACATGCAAAAATAAAAATGTACTAATATGGTTGCTTATTATTTATAATTTATGGATATTCACATCCAGTTTTGAATAATCTTACAATTTACCTTTCACCTGAAGCATTCGTGTAAATACCAATTTAAACGCTAAGGCCTCAATTCAGTTCAATGCAATTACTTAAAAGTAATAAATAATACTACTTATATCTTCAAGAGTTTCTTTAGCTTTTGCAAACAAGAGGTAGTACTTTAGTTAGAGAACTTATAATTAAGGAAATGGAACTGGATACGAATTCCTGTGAAGAAATTCAACATTAATAAAGCTGTTACTGGGTTGATTATATTTATACTCAAATCATCAGGTTAGTTCCCATTAAAATGACTTCAGCGATCATCCTGATCACAAATATTGTTACTGAAGCTCATCTACCTGTTTAGTTTCTTAACTGTGTTCCTGTTTGCTTTCAAATTTATAATTTTTGTAATATTTTTGTTTTGACGTGTTCTACAATATTCTAGGTTATATTCGATTTGGTTATAGACGCGTTCTCGAAGACCTAGGAAACTTCTTAAACTCTAAAAGCATATATAAGTAGATCAGTTTCGTCTCCACACTTCAGTTTATGTTGAGAAATCGAACGCGGATGTCGGAAACGTCAAAATAAAGATTTTACACTTTCAAGTATAGTTGTAGTAATTCAAGCAGTGACAATAAAGTTCTGCTTTTTTATATGGAGTATTTCAGAGCTAAGTTAACGTACAGTTTACAATATATAATCTTTATAAACTAGTGTACAAGTTTCGTTCACTTTAATACAGTAATGCGTGCCAAGAAATACTACAGATATGTATAATATGTATAAAACCGTAGATCAAAATATTGGTATTACTAATTTCTGATACTTGAATATTTTTATAAATATATGCATTTTCAAATAGTATATATTCCCACATAGCAGTCAGTTTAAAATTTAATAGTTGACTTTCAATATTGAGTGTAGTTCAATCGCCCACCTAATCGCCTAGTATGTCATATAAAACTAAAAGCCTGGTGGAAAAGACTGAGCATTATGTTACGAACGCTGATTTTTTACCAAAGGAATCCAACATATGTTCATTGTTCACAAAAGTGCTAAATAAAGAGGCTTTGGAAAAAAATTGATTGAAACCTATTTTAAAAGGCTAAGATGACCTAAGATGTCCTTGAGCCCCACAATTCCAGCACTGGATGGATCTCTGCCTATGGAATACTGTAGAATCGGTACAAACTTGTTTTTTCTGGTAGTTGTCCGAAAAGTTTCTTAAGTTCTTCATTAATCCTTCGTCACCATCCTTCTCGGCTTCACGTTGTTGATTCTTTCTGAACCTAAGATATCTTGCTTTACCTTGACCATTTCTGGAAGCCTTTCGGGTAGCTTCAATTTTCAGCTCCTGAGCTAAAGCTGCGGATATATTTTTATGTCTGGCTAACCTTAATGTGTTAGTGATCTTTGAATCCGCAGGCTATCGATGAAGCTACTCACTGCTAACTGCTCTTGAAAATCTGCGGTGCGGTGGGGTACGATAGCTTCACTATATGTGCTATATCTGCCTCAAATTGCTGCAGATTTTCTTCGAAGAATTGTCTTCGGTCTTTTAGTTGTGCTTGGTAAACGTGTTATAGATGATCTTCACCATACCTCATTTTCAAAGCTGTCTCCAACGTTTGATAATCATTTTAAAATCTTCATGGCTTCCCCCTGTAAAGCAACTATTAGTGATGTGGCATTTTCTTCTTCTGACCAATTGTTTGTCAAGTCGGCTACCTCTAACTGTTTAAGGTCCATATACTTTTCCATCAAACGTTGAAGGCTTAATTCTTGAAGGCGACAGAAAATAATTTTTAGTCTTAACCGATTCCTTCGCAGACAACTGCTTTTTATTATTTACTTCTTGATTCCTTTCTTCTAAACTGTTCCTCATTTCCTCTTGAATACCATTCATTTCATTCTGATCCTATTTCATCTCTCTTTAAGTTTTCCCTCATTTCTTTCATCATTTTGTCCTTGCTATTCTGTATTTCCTCTTGACTATTCTTCATTTCTTTTTTAAATTTTCCTTCACATATTTCATCATTCCCATTAACTGTTTCAATGTTTCCTCCATTTCCGTCGCTTTTGACCTTCTCACTGGCATTCACTTTTCTCCAAACGCCTTCTTTGTGTAAAGTCGCACTTCTGATACCAATGTAACCTCTACGCTAACTTAGCCTTGAATGACGTCACGTAGAAAAACAAACTTTATTGTCATTACTTGATTACACAACGAATATACTTCAAACAAATTTACAATTGTCAGATCATTACTTTGACGTTTCTCTCATGCGTTCGGCTGGTCAGTATAAGCTGAACTTAGAACTCAACCGCTTATATAAGTTTCCGCGATCTCGGATTTTCGATTGAGAATCAAATAAAATGTGTTTTAGATTATTCTAGAAAACGTCAAAATAAAGATATCACAAAAATTATAAAATTTTTCTATGATAGTCGAAAGGAAACGTCACTCTATAAAATCAACTTCCGTATTTTGTATCTTCGTAAACTATTGTAATTACGATTTGGTTAATATCGACTTCTACATTTCGATAGGTAACTAAAAATAATGAAATGGGGCTTTGCCTCCAGAGTTTAGTTGTCAGAACCGTCAAACTAAACATTTGACAGTTGTGAATTGTTTGAAGTCATAGACTTATAAAAATATATCTATGTTTGAAGTATATTAGTTGTGTGATCGAGTAGTGACAATAAAGTTTGTTATTCTACGTGAGTTATTTCAAGGCTGCTAACGTAGAGGTTACAATAGCAATGCAATTATTCCCATATTTAACACGATAAGTATTATTGATGAGAATACATTTTTTTTTACTCGCATACAGGATGATATTAATAACTGCTTTGTTCTATCATATTTTAGTAGTAGTATATTTCCATTGTTAATGTTCGTTGACACCAAATTCTCTGTAAAAAACATGGAATGCAGATTTAATTACGCTATAGGAAGAGCTGCAAATGATACCGCAACTGTTCCATTCATTGACCTCCTCGATTGTAAATTAGAAACAAATGTTATTTCTTAAATGGGTTACACTTGTTCGTAATTTGCTTTTTAATTATTTTCTTGTTTTACATCAAGTACACAAAATGTATTTTTTAACTACTGTAACTTCCAAAAATAAAAGTCAAAAGCAAAAATATTCTTAATAGTACTCATAATTGGAATATTGTAAGCATAGCATTTAACTTTATACTATAATTCGTTATTAATAACATTTTATAAGAAAGTAGGGTTGGTTGGGGTAAAAATCAAACAGTTATCGAAAAACTGTAATAAGTAAGACTTATGCCAGAGAATAGATGCAACATGGCATTTAGTGTTCATTGGCACTTAAAATATTGTAAAATTGTAAGTGATTTAGTAAAAAAATTGAAAATTCTGTTTCACTTTTAACCTGTCGATGGAAAAATGTGAAATGCACACGGGAAATTATGAAACACCCGTTTATTTGCTTATTTTGAAAGAGTTAGTTATTAATACGGGTAAAAATAAACTTTTTGGAAGAAAATTACACAAAAAAATTTTTAAAAATTTCTTCTGTTTTTCTATTAAACTCAGTACTGTAATTAAAATTTACATGTTTCCTATAAAGTACTATTGTAAACTTATTTTTTCAAAGTAAATTAATTAAATACTCTTAGTATGTAGTTTATACAGGGTGTTAAAAAAAGAGTGTAAAATATTTAAGATTTATTATAGAATGAACCAAAATAAGCAGAAAAGTCTCAATAAACATGGGTCCGCAAAGTAACGGTTGCGGAGATATGGAATGTTTTATGTTTCTTAGCCCCTTTTCATTAATCATTTGGATGGGTATTGTAGGTGACAGGTTTCTAGGTCCTGTTGTTTTACCAAACCGATTAACAGGCGCTGCTTACCTCAACTTTCTGCAGAACACACCGTATGAGTTTTTGGAAGACATTCCTTTGAATCAGAGGCAACAAATGCGGTTCCAGCATGATGGCGCTCCAAGTCATTTTTCCATAGCCGTTAGAGATCATTTACATCAAACTTTTCCACATAAATGGGTAGGACGGGCCGGACCTGTTTTATGGCCTCCAAGATCGCCTGATCTAAACCCTCTAAATTTATTTGTTTGGGGATATTTGAACACATTAGTGTATGGTACTCCTGTAAATAGCCTGGAAGAGCTGCAGCTACGGATTAATCAAAAGTGTCAAGAAATCCAAAGCAAGGAGGGTGTTTTCGAAAGAGTTCGAATATTGTTGAGACGAAGATGTCGTGCCTGCTTGGAAATGGACGGAGGCACTTTGAACATCTTCTGTAACTTTGTTTTTTGTTTGTTAAAAGTTTCCTTTGTCGGTTTAATCCTAATAAAATAAAATGTTTGAAAAACGAATAGTGGTCCATGTCTCCGCAACCGTTACTTTGCGGACTCATGTTTATTAGGACTTTTCTGCTTATTTTGGTTCATACTATTACCTCATGAAATATTTTACACTCTTTTTTAACACCCTGTATAGATGTAGCCCAGTCAATTGATTGTTTTCCCGTAACAAAACTGTGCGGAAGTTCTTTTCTCAGAGATTCTATATGTCTTTTGCTGAATCTGAAGTTCAAGTTAGCTGTCTTGTAGAGTTTGGCTTTGCAACAAAAAACGCAAAAAGTTACAAAATTTTCCTTTTTTCAGTTTCTCACTTATATCTCAAAAATTATGCATTTTTCGAAGTTGACCATTCTATAAAAAAATAGGGTAGATAAAATTTCCTACAAAATACACTAGCCAGCTTTGATTATCTGATGAGCGGTATTGGCGCTAAAACGCGATCAAAACCCCTTCTACGAAAGCGTCATAAACGTCGCCTCCTACTACGTACAATTCGAAAAATATAAATGTTTTCAACAAAAACATTATACCACGTGAAAGTACATTAAATTTCATACAAGAGACATCTCTAACCTTCAATTTTTTCATAAGGGAGAGAAGGGAGCAAAGCAAAAATTACGAAAAATGTCTTCTGCATTTTACAGCCAAAACGACGCTCCTCATCGGCGCTATACTTTCGATGTATTAAGCTTAAAAGAGGTTGTTTTGAATGAATTGATGACAAAGTATTAATTTTGCATACAATGTCATCTTCGAAAAACGCATAGTTTTCAAAATATAAGCGAAAAACATAAAAAATGCGAAAAGAAAGAAAACTTGTCAATTACAAAAAAACGTAATTTATTTTATTGTAACTCTTTAGAAACATGAAGCTGCAGACGAGTGGTTTTCGAGATATTTAGAATAAGTAAAGGTGTTGGCCCTGTTTCATATTAATACCCAAATAATTTGATGTGTCACTTTTACCCCATTTGTAAGCAAATCATTTAACTAACAACTAACTAACTTTATCTCTTCATGTGACCTATTCTTTATCCAACATCGCAATTATTTAAAATTTGTGGTAAAAGTAAAATAAACCAATCTTCATTTAGAATGCAATGAAAAAAAATTTTAAAGCAGGAACAAATCAATTAACATTCGTTTGCATGTTGTGCTTTTACCATTTTTATAGTCAAAGAAGTGAAAAACGATTCTACGATTACACTTTTAACAATTTCCTGATTAAAGGAACTAACATAGCAAAACACGATTTCCTAATTAACATACAATAAAGTTGTTTTTATTGGGGAAAGTTGAAGACATTAACGGTTAATATAAATGAATACCTAAACCATTGTCAAATCGTTAATTTCAGTAACAATTCTGAGGATAGTTACATATACCAGTAGAAAATTGATTTTCTGTTGATAAAATAAATCGATAGCAGACAATTTTATAATGAAAGGTCACTATTACATACCCGTAATTTAATTTTAATGAAAATTTTATATAAAAATAGTGTTATATCCTGAAAATATGAGAGACAGTGTGATATAAAAATGATGAAAATTAATCATTTTTGCTATAAAAATGTACTAATTTATGAGGTTTCAGAAAAATAGACAAAAACATTGTTATTTGCAATTAAAAATGACAAAAAAATATGTAAGCATATATGCAACTGTAAGCTGCAACTTTTTCATGATTTTTTTCTGAAAAAATTACATTAGTACTGCAACCTAAATTATACAATACCACGGATTTATATTTTTTGTGCATTCTTGTTATTAGATTTCTTTTGTATAAATAAATTAAATAAAAATATTGTTATTTCTTATTTCATACTTCAATTTAAATGATTTGCAATAATTTAGAATAGGCATTTTTAAGACTACAGTATAATTTTTAAATAAATTTTACTTCTAAACCATGAAACTGATTGTAGTAAAATAGTAGTTCTCGGAAAATTGCCTATAAATTCAATTTTTAATCAAGCAATTTATAGGTATACCCAACCGCCAAAATTATATGGAGCGACTTATTTTATAAACCAGCTCATAATTTATAGCAGTCAATACAAATAGAAATACATGCAGTCCGTATATATTTCCTATAAAATTATAAGTACCACCGAGAGCATAGCTGATTATATTGATTATAGTTTCTGCTGCAGCAAATACGCATACGCCAGTTTGAAATGCTCGATTTCTATTGATCATGAATGTGAATCTAATTAATTTATTCATGATTTTGTGTTTTTAACAATAGAGAATAATTCAAGGTCTTCTCAAAATCGTAAACGCCCTAATCTAACAAGTGAGAAATATCGGATGATGAGTGTAAGAGATGCGATTAAAATATGTACCTCATTAAGAATGTCCATGAGTAAGTAGTGTATATGTGCTGGGTCCACTGTTATTTTCTTTATATATAAATAATTTATTAGCATTAAATAGTACTGGTAAAATTATTAGTTTTGCTGACGATACGGTGATATTGTTCGAAGCAGAATCTTGGAATGAGATTAAAGAAATTGCTGAAAGGGAATTTAAAATCATAAAAAAATGGTTTCAGTATAATACTCTTACATCAAACGTTAATAAAACATCTGATATAACTTTTAGTTCATATGCTACTTACTCACCTACTTTGGGACCTTTAAATATCGATACCGAAACAACCATTCAAGAGACGCAGTCAGCAAAATATCTTGGTATTCACATTGACCAACATTTTAGGGGGGATCTGCAAATAAATAGTTTAATAAAAAAAATTAGAGGTTTATTGCAAAAATTTAAATATTTAAAAAATATATTACCAATAAAAAGCTTAAAGACTCTGTACTACTCGTTAGTTCAGTCACATCTCAGCTACGGAATCATGGGTTGGGGAGGAGTACAAGATTGTTATCTAAAAAATTTGAATGTACTACAAAAATGGATACTTAAAATAATTTATGGAAAAGAGAGAAATTATACAAGTAATGAATTATATAAAGAAAGTGGCATATGCGATGTAAGGCAACTCTTCTCATTAAGCATTCTAAAATATACATTTAAAAATAAAACACTATTAGAAAAAATAAACCACAACTATGAAACACGTTACAGGGATGAGTATCGCTCTCCCTTTTGTTCGAAAGCGGTTGGGCAGAGAAGCGTGCCATATATAGCGCCCAAATTATACAGTATATTGCCTACTAACGTTCAAAATATCACAAAATTTGTAAATTTTAAAAATCAGGTTAAAACATGGATTCTTCAAACACCTAGACAAGTTATAGACAGTGTAATAAATCAAAGATAGACTTACCCGAATATTATATACTTACAAATTTTATAAGAAACTTACTTACATATGAAATACTTATCCTGTATTTTTATAATCTTATATGTATGTTTTTTTATTTATGAGTTATTGTAGTTTTGTAACTATTTATTTTAAAATGTATTTGTATGTAAATGTATAAACACTTACAAGCAGTGATAGCTGCTTCTGTGCATTTTGTTTATTTACATATTTTGTTAATTGTTAATTATGATCGTGTAAGTATCCAGTTATGTACTGTAAATAAACGTTATTATTATTATTATTATATATAGTGCAATAATGACTGGCAAAAAAGTACAACTACGAAACGGAAAATAGTGAAAGCTCGCAGAAAGAAGAATCTTTGCCTAGAATATGTGGAGGGGTGCTTTTGCAAATTATGCGTGATATATGAATTATGGTATGTGAATTTCCGTAAAAAATTAAATCGAGTATACTAATAGAAAAAGACGAAATAGTGGTATGGCAAAGAAACTATTTAAAATAAATATTAAAAGATCGGAGTCTAAATCGAATAATATACTACACTGTAACATAAATAAATGAAGCTCCTACGGAGGACAGTACAATGCGATGTAATAAGTGTTAATGTGCGACCGTTACAGTGACAGTGTTAATAACCAATAGTGAATAATGTGTATGTATAGTGCAATGTATTCTAAAACTTTGTCCTCATGGATGCGAAATTCACGAATATTTGCGCGATTTATTTCTCTACTCCTCTCTTTTACTGTTTAATATTAAGTTTACGGCTAGCCATTAATAATAATTTAAACCAAGAGTGCGAAATTTGTGCAAATAACCGCGTCCATGAAGACAAGTGTGATATCCGCGTAGTGCACATCAAGTGGGCTTTCCACAATTGTGGAGAGGATGACACAGGTCAGTTTTTAAAGTGAAGTGCCAGGACATCAACACGTGAGACGCATATGGAATCCTATCCCCTGCTTCCGGTACTCATCTATGAGCTGTGAATTAGTCACTTTCTATTATTTTTGATCTTGGACGATTAACATATAAGACAAGACAAGACAAAAATTTGGAAATAACTCTATCATTTTTATTATCTAATGTCCCGAAATTGGCAAAACCTACTGTATCTACTAAAAATAATGGATGTATGTAATACAATTATTTTTATTATCTTTCTTGTATATTTTTTATATCTCCTAATTTAGTACGCCTATGTTCCTCGCCTGCTTCAGCTGTCGCACTAGTTTAGAGGCTAGCGATGAGTCACCTTCTAGATTTTCAATTTAGACAAATAAATCTTCACTATTTCAGCAACTAGTAAAATATTTCAGACTAATTATAGCACGCATATGATTGGACGATAATTTGTAAGGATTTACTATAATTTTGCTAATGCCACATAAATCCTGTCAGTGAGCAAATAAAAATATTATTTCCTACTAGATTGTGTTGAATTATTTATAGCTATAACATATTCCTATGAACTGAAATCAGTATTTATGATAAAAATACAAAATACTAAAGTAGAAATCGTTTCATCCAAATTGTGTTAGTAGGTAACTTATTCCATCAGTCTGATAAAGCATTTATTTGATATTCTTGCACGTTGAATATCTAAAAAATTGTAAAACTAAACTACTGCATGTGTAATTCCAAATTATTTAGTTGCAAGAAATATATTTAATAATTGTGTTATATATTTTTTAATATGTTTTTATTGAAAAACAGGAAAATGAACCTTGAAAAAAAACGTATATTTATATTGGCAAATAATTTATATTATTGTTTAATACAATACAGTTACTATGAAAAGACACGCACTATTGCTTGATTTCTCTGCATTTTCTGAATGATTAATTACAAATGAAAATTATATTGTAATAATATAAACAATTATTTCAACACTTACTTCACTTGGTAGAATGTTTGTTGTAAATAATAAGGATTGCAATATTTTACATCTGAACGTGTATACACTTGGTTTTGCAGTAGATGAGCATGAAGAATTGGTAGTTTTATAGTTAACAAGGAATTAAATGGAAATTAGATTCATATAATTGCTAATTCAAATAAAAATATCTGCTGTTTAAAAAATGTTTTCGAATCACCCTGTAGAAATGAATACATCACTTTTAGACATAAGTAGTTAAATCTGGGAGTAATCTTGAATTCCAAATTGGCTTTCGATTGCCATGCTGAGGCTGTTGTTAGGAAAACTTACAGAAATATATTGAGGAAGGAAGGTAAATACCAATTAAATGTCATTTTATTTTGATAATTTTTTGCATGTCTATTTCTTTCGGTCAAAGTAAAAAATGGTGTTTTCTCGGAGTTTGCATAGCTCGAACTTTGATAACGTTACTACGCAGAATGCTAATACTTTAGCATTCTGCTTTAAAAATTTCTGCTCACATTTGTGTTGCAAAGCTTGATGCAAACGACATTTTTTACAATTGATTATGCCTACAGTACGTAGATTTGCGCAGATTTCCCAGCTTAGTGATTTTGAGCTGGGCGGATTCTTGTGTCGCGCAAAGCATGTTTGTCGGTGAGAGAACTTCCTAGAAGAACTAATATATCCTTACGTACCATTAGTACGGTGTTATCAGGTGTGGACTCAGGAAAACCGTCAGAAAAAACACAGAGCAAGAGGCAGCGGACGTCATAGAGGAACTGACACCTAGAGGAATTAATATACAAGAGAAGCGTAATTGCTAAGGTGCAACCGAAACAGGCAAAAAACTAGGCAAAATGGCTTAAAATACATTGAAAAAAGTACCCACCAAAGTACCTACACATACACCAAATTTGATTGAAAAATATCTATTGTATGTTTTTTTATGGAAACATCGAAACATCAAACAACTAAAAATTATTATAAGACCAAAGGTTGGCATGAAAGTGAAAACAAATACCAATCGGACAAAGAAAAGACACATACACTAAGCTTAACACTTTCAATTGCGTCCACAGTAAAAATACTTAATGAACAAAAAATGTAATGAATTATAAATACTAAATTGTTAAACAATAAATTACAAATTGTTAATTCAAATTAAATGTCAGTTTTCTCCATCAGACCTTCTTCCAGTTAAACACATTTTCCAATCGTCTCAAATTTAAAATTATTTTATGCGGCTACAGTAAAAACAATTAACGTACAAAAAATGTATTGAATCACTTATACTAAGTTGTTAAACAACAACTATCTAAAGTTATTTTAAAATTAAGAAAAAAAATCGATATATGTGTTCGCCTAGATGGAGGTATGGCAAAGAAAATTAAAATTTAATTTAGATTAACCTTTTGTAATTTTTTTTAACAACTTCGTATTCATAAATTCATTACATTTTTTTACGTTAATAATTTTTACTGTAACCACAATTTAAAGTGTTAAATTTGTATTCTCGCGTCAAGAATTCAGGCGTCTTACGTCACAGCTGACGTTACACATTTGTTTTTATTGTCAACGTAATTTTCGATATTTGATCGCGTTAAAAACAATAATTTTTTGCAATTTAGTGCAATATATAATGCCAACTTTTAGTGTAGTACATAGTTTTATTACTATCAGTTACAGTTTCTTAAATATTTTGATGAAAATATAATGAATTATTCATTTGTTCGTATGACGTAAGTCGTCTGAATTCTTGTCGCGAGTATAGTATATGTGTTCTTTGTCCGATTGGTATTTGTTATCACTTTCATGGCAATCTTTAACCTGCTTGTTATAATTTTTAGTTGTCTAATTTTTCGAAGTTTGGCATCCAATAAAAAACACTCAGTATACATTTGTAGATAAAATTTGGTATATGGGCATTTTGATGGGTGGTTAATAGCCTGGTAATATTATCGTTTTAATAAAAAAAATGCCTAATACTACTTTCTGGAAAATGATTAGTTGAATATACACTCCCTTCAGGATATTAAATGTAGAAAAATGGCCTGCGGAAATTCCTTCTTACATTTAAAACGGGGCACACTGTACTTATTGCGAGTCCCTGCGTGTTGACGTTTTGTCTGTTTTTGTTATTAATTTCTTATTAGTGAAATATATACAGGGTACCGGGAAAATGTGGGAAAACTCTCGGATGCAGATGGAACATGAAAAAATAGGAAGTTCCTATTTTTTTCCTACAGGTCTTCCCTACGGAGATGTGTGTCCCTGAAGGACGCCGCTGGAAATCGATTTTTCTTGAATAACTTTTAAAATGCTTAATATAATTTAATAAAAATTTAATGTGATGGATACTAGTAAGGACCTCTTAAAATTAGTGTCCTTCAAACATATTTAGCTTTTTTAGTTTACCAGGAGCGGGCTAAGTTTTACAACTTGCCTAAACAATGCCAAAATTTGTAATTAACACTCTGTATGATAAAGACTTTCAAATAATAAATCTGGGTAACTTCAGCCTTAGACTAAAAAAATGTACTCTTGTTTATTATCGATAAAATGAACTACTTACGAGAAAAAATTCGACCTATGTTGAACCTTCTTATGAAGTTTGTCAAAAATTTCGTTAAATACGTTTTTTATTTTTTCGGATTAAACATCTTAAAACAAAACTTTGCTGTTGTTTAAATGATTTTCATATCAGACTTTATTGTCGAGAAATGAAAATAGAAATCGTGGCTCTTTTTATTAAAAATGAAACATGAATTCGTTTATTATTCTTTTTCTCATAAACGGTTCATTTTATCGACAATAAACAAGAGTAACTTTTTGTTTAGTCTAGATTGAAACTATTCAGATTTATTATTTTAAAATCTTTATCATACAGGATGTTAAAAATTTAGGAATTAAGTTGTAAAACTTAGCCCGCCCCTGGTAAACTAAAAAAGAAACTAAATATTTTTCAAGGACACTATTTTAAGAGGTCCTTAGCTAGTGTCACATCAAATTTTTATGAAATTATATTCGGTACTTTAAAAGTTATTCAAGAAAAATCGATTTCCAGAGGCGTCCTTCAGAGACACATCTCCGTAGGTAGAGCCTGTGGAAAAAAAAATTATAGGAACTTGTCATCTTTGACACTTCCTTGTCAGACAGCGAAAATAGAATAACATTTTTGGGTTTTAAATTAGATGAGTGTTTAAACTGGAAAGAACATTAACATCAAAATTGAGTTCTTTGTGCTACTTATTTAAAAGTCTAAAGTCAGTCCTTTTGAAAGATCAATTAATACAACTTTACTACACTCAGGTTGTCTCCCGATTGAGGTATGGGACATGTTTCTGGGAAAATTCTGTTCTGTCGTCGAATGTATTTACTGTTCAAAAAAAGAAATTCCGACGTATAACAAGTGTCCAAGGTACCATACTTGCCGAGCATTATTTAAGGAATATGGAGTGCTAACACTTACAGAAATTTTTATATTTGAGTTATCTACATATGTATATCTAAATCAATTTTTTAACAAAAAGTAATATTCATGAACTAAATACTCGACAAAAAGATAAATTTCATATGCCTCATTACCGGTACAAAATATCTTTAAGTTCTCCTGATTGCTTGGACTTTTTTTTGGTTTTTGAGAAGTTACCAGAAGAAATAAGAGGAAATTGAAACTAATACTATTTTTAATTGATAACTTTTTTTACACTCTTAATGAGTTTTTACTTTAATTTTAGGTATGTAATTTACATGACGATTCCTATATATGTTTGTTCATGCTTTTGCAATAATAATGACACTACTTCAAAACAGTTTTTGAACTTCTGGATGTTCTGAGTAGAAATTTCATTAAATCTATTGGTGTGTCAAACAAGTAACAACTAATGTTAAAAAAAAAGTATATTTCATTACGAATATGTCAGCAGTTCAAAAGATATCACAAAATTCATTTTAAAGAGTGCCATTATTATTGCTAACGATTGTACCTACATGTCTGAGAATAAAATAAATAGTTATTATTATCTTATTTTTTTCATGTTCTATCTGCACCCGAGAGATTTCCCACATTTTCCCAAACACCCTGTAAATTAAAAAAATCTAAATATTGTTCAGTAGATCAAAATTTGTTTTTATTGAATATTTTTCCTTGTAAATAGGCAATAAATACATAAAATCTGCAAAATAAACAGTATTTCTTCCATATACGGATGGATATACGCTGAAAACGGCACACATCGGAGATCGGCCACATGCAGATCATGCGGAAGCAGCAGCGGCGAGCAGCAGGCGTGGTGACCGGGAGGATGTCGGCAAAAGTTTCGGAACGTGCATTCAACTGTCAGTTCTTCACGCGCTCCGAAAGAGTTGAATAATCCGTGATGTGCACCAGGAGTTTGTACCGCAAGCTCTGAACCGCCGAATACAGTAATTACACCACTGGCGGAGTCTTCTCTCTAGCGGTCTGCCATTGTGATGTTTAGGTTGTTCTAATTTAGGACGATTTTATTGCATACTGATGAAAATGGATACGTTCTACAGGCACAGAAGACTGTCAATCCCAAAAAGGTATTGTCTCTTTTATTATTTGGCACTCAGATTTTTTTTGTATACCATCTAAATCAGTGCTCCATTTTATTTAAAAAAAATAGTTGTTGCTAATTTATGGCACAGAAGATTGTCAATTCTAAAAAAGTATTGTATCTCTTTTATTTTTTGGCGCTCTAGTTCTTTAGTACAGCATTTAAAATCAGTACTCCATTATATATTTATTAAAAAAAAAAATAGTTCTCGCTAACATAAGGCACAGAAGATTGTTAATCCCAAAAAGGTATTGTGTCTCTTTTATACTTTGTCGCTCAGGCCTTTTTTTGTATATCTAGCATTTTAAATCAGTATTCTAAGAATTACATATTTATTTTTTAAAAAATTAGTCCTCGCTAATATAAAATATTAAGACTGCCTTCAGACAACAATTTTTTTAAGCAATTACTGCATAGAAGTTATTCAGTATTTTCAATTTTTTTAAATATTTTTAAACTGGTTTATTATTTAAACTTTTGAAAAAATATATATTTTGTTTAACCACATTTGCATTATGCCAAGTAAATCTTATTTCAATCGAATTATGTTGTTCAATAAATAAATAAAAAAAACTATAGAAACAATTTCTTTAGATTTATGCCTTTTGAGACCTTAACAGTTTAAAACAACAAAATATTGAATATTATTATTTAAGGTACAGTAAATTAAAGTTAGATATTGACAAAACCTAAAATTTAAAATCAATATAAATAAGTTAAAATATAAATATAATTATTGCCAACACGGATATTGAAATTGTAAACAAAATCAAATATTGGGGATTAGACAGGGTGTTTTTAAATGAAGTAGCAAAATGACACCACAGATTCCTTAGGTGAATATAAATCGATTTAACCTATCATACCTATACCCCAAGTCACATAATAAAAAAGATACAGGGTGTCAAAGTTAAAATTTTATTTTCAATATTTGTAGATAACTTCGTCAAATATCCAGATATTTACATTAAATTTGTAAATCAGGGGTTTTTGCGGGCGAAAAATTCAAATTTGTTTCTAATTTTGACGTTACCAGTAGAAAGCGCCGCTTATGGCACATCATGTGTTATAATAGTATGACTCTCATCAGTATGCTTTCAAATAGTACCCAAAATCAAATTGTACCACCCAACATAAACATGATTAATTGTAATATTAAATTTGAGATAAAGTTTTAAATAAGCTCATAGCTTTGTGCCGTTGTATTTTAAATTGTTGATGTTTCATTATAGCCTGCTTGGTCATACTGACATCCATAGGCTATAAAAAGATTTTTACATAAAAAAATTGGTTATAATTGTCATATTATAATGTCATCAAGCATAAATACTTTTAACATGTGTTAATCTAGATTCAGCAATATTACTAAAAAATTCAGTATTTCTGCGCCAATTACTTTTTGTATTTTCAACAGTCACATTATATTTTTTATAGTATATCTAATACTGTTACATTTTTTTACTGTGAACTATAGTTATAATAACTTATCTTTTACACATAATATAGGAATAAGTAAATACACATTTATTTTGTTTATCCCCAATCATTTTATAATCGGACCTTTATCCACACATATGAACCGTGTAAAGTGACACTTTATCTACTAGTGGAATATAGTAACTATTTCACTAGTAAATAATGAAAAAATAATAAACCTATAATAAATCATATATAACATTAACATTTACACTTATAGTAATACACATTTCGTGTTTTGTTTTATCACATTTAACTTCCTTTCCGTTAATAAACCCTGTAGCATTATTGCCATCATTTTCGGAACGCATATCTGCCGAAGTTTGTGAAAAATTTGTACAAGTTATGGATATTTCTTCTTGTAAGGAACAGCTAAATTTCTCCTGGATCAAGTTTGTTAGATATGGACTCCTCAATATAACTTTCTGCTACAGAGAAGCTCTTCCATCCCCCTGCCGTTTAATGGTTTTAGCATCAGCACCTTTATTGGCCACTAAAGTTGTTGACGTGCGCCTCATGCAATGGCCAATATATGCTTCGGAATTTGCGGTATTCAGGAATGAAGCAATTATTCAGGGTACCTTCCCAATGTGTTGATTCCAACACGCTGAGAAATACATTTTTCATTGATGCATCTTAAAAAGAATATGTCATTTGTTAAGCGAATTGGGCGCAAAGAAATATATTTTCTTCATATGTCAGTAGTATTCATGCAAAATCCTTCTTCTATAATTGCAATTTTTTTTTAAAAGCCCGTCTTGGAGTCAGGTATTGAAATAAATAGGTAACTGCCAACGTTCTGGACGTCAGTCAATTTTGTCAATTCGCAGCATTGGCAGGCAGCAGAAAACGCCATAATTAGTGCAAACTAAAATAATTCAAAGCTCACTATGTACCTACCAACATGTAAAAGATAACCTCAATCACTCTTTATCGGAACCCCCAGTCAAAAATTCTTCAATATGTGCTCTTTCTAATACTGCAGCTTTTTTGCTTTGTATTCTCTCGATTCACTCTTCAAGTAAGCAGTAAACTTATATTTTCCAATATCTATATATTTGTAAACCTTTATGGTAGCCTGCAACATCGAATACTTCGACCACATAGATGAAATTGCATATTTTTCCTTTAAATTTAAAAAATACGATAGCATGACTTCTTCCTTTATTGTCATTGCTACCTGTGCCCCCTCCCCTCCCCCCTCGTTAAATTCGGTGAACACTTTTTTATGCTCGTAAAAACAAATTTGAGATCCATGGCCAACTTTATGAGTAATAACATAAAAACCTGTAAAGTGTCCAAACTTTAAGGCTGTCTAACTTTTTTATTTTAAGAGATAGAGAAAACTTATCGGTAATAAATTTTTATTGCAAAATTGATACCTTCCACCTGATATAAACAGATTTTTGAAATATCGTATGTGGTTCGCTGCGCCCTCTAGGCGAAAAAAAATATTTTTTATTGAAGCAGGCTATGGCCACAAAAAATTGCATGTTTTTTCGTTTTTCATGCAATATACTACATGTTGCCCTTATCTTTCGTATTTATTACATTTTTTTTCAATTTTGGTTAAAAAAATGTACCTAAATATTTTCGTTTTGCTCAAGATAATGTAGAACCTGTTTTAAAGACACCAATTGCAAAAAAATAATAAACAGAATGTACTTTTTTTATGCAAAATACAGATTTTCTTATAATATTATTTTATTACATTGTCTGTGTCAAAATAATTTTAAAGACCCAATTCTACTGTGAAAACCATGATATTATAAGAAAATCTGTATTTTGCATAAAAAAAGTACATTCTGTTTATTATTTTTTTACAGTTGGCGTCTTTAAAACAGGTTCTACATTATCTGCAACACGAAAATATTTAGGTACATTTTTTTTAACTAAAATTGAAAAAAATGTAATAAATACGAAAGATAAGGGCAACATGTAGTATATTGCATGAAAGACGAAAAAACAGGCAATTTTTTGTGGCCATAGCCTGCTTCAATAAAAATCCGCCTGGAGGACGCAGCGAACCCCATACGATATTTCAAAAATCTGTTTATATCAAGTGAAAGGTATCAATTTTGCAATCAAAATTTATTACCAATAAGTTTTCTCTATCTCTTAGAATAAAAAAGTTAGACAGCCTTAAAGTTTGGGCACTTTAAAGGTTTTTTTGTTATTACTCATAAAGTTGGCCATGGATCACAAATTTGTTTTTACAAGCATAAAGGCCTCCAAAAATGCAACAAAAAACAATTAAAGATTTTTGACGTGTCTCGCATATTAAGCGAGATGCATGGGAGTGGCCCTCTTATGTGATACAGCCTGTATATTATTTATAATATTAATATATTATTAATTATTAGGCAAAACATAGATTATATTTTTCCACTTCATCGGACCATTACTCGCAACTGTAACCCGCAATGGTGAATTTTTAATCACATACTTCTACTATATGTATGTACATATACCGCGCACTTTGTATCTTTTCAATGTATGACCTTGGCCCCCAAAGTTAGGTGAATACAAGAGACTAAGAAGAACTATGGTGCATTTGCGCATGCTCCATATTAACGCGCAACTTTTAGATTGAAACTTGTAACTGATTCATCATGATCCTAGACACATTAAAGGATTATCTGTTAACTTATTGTGAGCTTGCGGATTATTGTGGCTGTTCTCTCCATTTTTTTAAATTAAAATGAGAAACCAATAATCTCAGGCAGGTTATTTTTCATAAATACTGTCCCAGAAGTATTGAGATACATTTTAAGAACGGTTTGGTTGGGACAAAGATAAGACTAAAAATGTTCTATAATTATTTTTCGTATTTTAAAGTTACATTCTGAATGTATAATCACTTTTAATAAAATGTGCTAAGTGGATTTTGTTTATACTCGGATTAGATCAACATTTATCTTGTTTACCAGGGATGCGGTACCCTTAACGTAAAGTGACGTAACGTAAGGTTTCACACATATCCTCTTCTTCAATATGCAACTGTTTATATATTTCAGTGTTCCACCTAATTTAAAATAAAAAGGACATTCTCTAGTAAATACCTACTGTTTTTTCGAAATCGCTTCATTGACAGATTTTTATGAAATTTTATATGTATATTCGGTAGGTCTGAGAATCGGTCGTAATCTATTTTTCATACCGCTAAGTGATAAAGGTGGTCCACCCCAAACAATTTTTTTTTATTTTTTGTACAAAATTTTTTATTTTTATTTTTTTAAGATGTGGCATTAAAAAATACACCAACCCCTATTTTTTAATAACCATTTTAGTAATTTAATCATTTTTAACCCTGGTCTCCTGTCTCCTGGTCTGTGACTTCTCACCCAGTAAACAGTACGGAGTAGGGATGAGAACGAAGCCGGTCTCCTGTCTCTCTCACACAATAAGCCTTCTCTCACTCCCTACATAGTTTTCGATCATTATTATTGTGTATGAATCGAGCGTAGTAGTGACGTTTACAATTATCATTTTACCTTCTAAGTGTAATTTTCAAGTAAATGTATTATTAGGCCATATTATGTATTTCATATTTTATCAATAATTAATTAAATTATTAATCATTATTAGTTAATTAAGTGATCTACATAACCTCAAAAGTACGCAACACGTGTCACGAGCCCCCGCCAACAACGGCTGTTATTTTACTATATGGCTATTTTTTTGTACAGTAAACAATGCCAACAAGACGTAAAGGGGCTAATTTGGGCAGTCAAACAAGTAAAATTGCGGGCACGCGAAATAATTCAAAAAATGAATGTTTCGTGTTTTGTTATTCTTATAGGCCGTCATCATTCACAGTGCTCCATTACTCTTTTAGTCATATACCACATCTCCACACAATTACAATAAGTTAGTTATTTTTTATTTAACTGCTAAAATATCTACTAGAAATAATTCATATGGCAAAACAACGTTTGCCGGGTCATCTAGTTTGATATAAATTTTCATTATTACGAAATTTAAAACCATTGAAAATATCGGCGTCAGTATCGCATCAATCGATATGACCCACCAGCCTCGTTGTCAAATCTACAATGTGTCCTCATAAAATAAAGAAGGGATATAAAATATTATTAATAAAAAAAGATAGAGCTATGTACGTGTGTGCAGATATATATTATCATTAAAAATTGTATAAAAAGTGAAATAGTTTGAAATCTGGTCCCCTTAATTGCCCCCGGCGTTTAGGACCAGCCTGGTTCACAAGTGATATAGTAGAAGTAAACGTTTTTAATACGAACTGAGCATTAAAATGGGTCAGAGAACAGGGCCTTATTATCAAAATAAAGCAAAATAAATGCGAGAAGAGAAACAGCAGAGGTAACACTGCATGAATACCGTAATTGGAACTGTCACAGTCCCTTGAAGCGGAAAGGACGGCAGACAGGACACTTACATTATAATATCATCCTCGGAATGTTTAATTATCGAACAATACGGGTCGCTGAAAGGAGACAGTTCAATTTTAGATGAAACAAGGTATCTACGTTCCGCTTCCGAATAATAATGGGGAAGTTTCTTTGCAAATTTTTATTAGGATTTCGTCTTTCTCTGGTACAATGCTTCCTTCGATATTAAAAGCGTCTTATTTTTCCCGAAAAAGAAGTTAATTAATACAGAATATTAATAAGTTTTCTTTGTAAGCAACCGAGAACCATGCTTATTATGCCCAATATTATCGAAATGTGGTAGCAAAGAAAAGTTTATTATTTTTAGATAATTATTGAAATAATATTAATTAAATTAAATATGAATTACATTATTATTCAAATTTTCAAGATAAATTCACATAATGAATTGAATTAGCATAAGCTAATTAGAGATGAAAATGAAACATAATATTTGGATAATATAGGTCTACAAATTAATGGGTAGGTATTTAATATCGCATTGATCTTTATATTGATTCCGCAAGAAATTTGGTTCCCTGAATCAAAGTCTGTCCTCAGGATGGCGCTATCATGTCAGGATTTTGAAATATTCTAACCCAAAAGTGTTATTTTTAGACATTTTTATGGTTGCAGGTAATTTTACCGACATAAACTAAACAAAGCACGATTCTTATTTTTCAGTTTCCATTATTTATCTTCGAAATTGGATTTTTCTCATCGAGATACATTAGATTGAAGTTTATATTGTGTTCAGAGAATCAAATAAAGCAATAATGCAGGTACTTAAAAGCCCTTTTGGTTACAACATTACATATTTAAAATTTCACGAAAAATAGGGCTATGTCTTTTTTTTCTATTTACCTATACGGGTTAAATTGTTGAGGTTACATTATTGGATAAGCCGCCTTGAACTTTGAAAATCTGACTTCAGATTCATGATCAGTGACCTTTGGAATCCCTTGAACTACAAGTTTTTCATTTCCAGAATTGCTCAAAATTAAATGATAAATTGTTTCAAGAGAACTTCCATAATTGCTTTATTTAAGTTTATGTTTACAGTGTAAATTTCAATTTACTGTATGTCGGTGTAAAATAATCCTATTTGAACCCCAAAAATTTCCTAAAAGAGCTATTTTGGTACTATTTTCCGTTAATTAATTTCAATTTTAGATATTTCCTGAATCCAATCTTGTCTGTAGAGACTTTCTTTAGCAAACCTAGACATTTTATTCCAAAAAACATCAATATGGTCAGGTTGATAGGAAGTGTGGCAAAATTAACTTGAATCGCTTTATAATAAAATAGCAAAATATTAATAGCAAAAATATACTATATGTACGACGAGTATCATTTTTAAAGCCAGAAAATTGCAAAATAGGTGGAAAACAAGAATTTTTTAATCTATGATTTTTCTTTTTCGTATAAAGAATGATATCTACTATCTCCCTTTAACGTCTTCTATGTATACTTAATATTTTCACAAAATGAGGTGCATAAAAATATACACTTATTTTCTAATGTAAATATGGGTAAATAATTTGGCACCTATACAAGATGAGTCATTAATAATGGTACATAGCTTAAGAGCAGATTGTTAACGTCAAAATGAAGCGATTGAGCCCAACATACCTTATTAAATAGTTGCACTTTTTCATTTTACAAGGTGTTAAATTTGGAAAAATGTTTTAGACTTCTTGCTATATTTTAAGAACTTATGGACCGATTGTTTTGAATTTGTAGTCTTATGTTTTTTGAGGTTGCTGTCGAAGTAGAAATATGTCTAACTTTTTGTATTTTACACTTTTGATTTTTTTTTTAATAAGAAGCGATTGAACTACCTTCAATTCTAAATAGAAAAGGTATACCTGTTACAAATTTTTAGATAATTAGGAAGTCTTAAAATATCAAAACTGAATTAACAATGAGATAAATATTACAACAACTGAACATTTTCAATGCACTTTCTTAATCTCTTATTTAAATTTTGTCTGACGTTGAATAAAGCTGTATGTTGCTTGATAATATTAACCGATTCTTGAAATCTTTTCCCACGGTTGTTCTTGACTATTAATAATGTCTTTGTAAACTGAAGATTTAATATAGCCCCAGAAGTAAAAATCCAGCAGATTTAAATCAGGCCAAGGAACTTCGCTGCCGCGTCCAATTCAACTGTGCGGAAAATTTCTATTAAGATATTCATACAAAACCCAGAAGTTCTGCCGTAAATTTAAGGAAATATCTTCAAGAAGCAATGACAAGTCATTAATTAGAAAATTTTTACCGTTAAGTGGACGTGATAGTACGAACGGCCCTACAATATTATCGGAGAGAATTCCACACCAAATATTGATAGAGAACTCTTGCTAAAATTGTACTTCTCTTGGCAGATGAGGATTTTCTAGTTCCCAAGAATGACTATTTCTCAAATTAATAATATGACTGGGCACTTTAAATATAAAAAATAACAATAAAAAACACTACTGCCTAATCTATGAATTGAGTGGCATTGACAGAAAAAATATGGTATTGTAGTGACAACTGTCTAAACTCGCGTCAAGAATTCAGAAGTCTTACGTCACAGCTGACGTTACACATTTGTTTTTATTGTCAATGTAATTTTTGATATTTGGTCGCGTTTAAAACAATCATTTTTTGCAATTTAGGGCAATATATAATTCAAACTTTTAGTGTAGTATATAGTTTTATTACTATCAGCTGCAGTTTCTTAAATATTTTAATAAAAAAATAATGAATTATTCAATTGTTCGTATGACGTAAGTCGTCTGAATTCTTGTCCCGAGTTTACTTATTATTTCCACGCCTACTACTTTGGAAAAAATAAATTTTACTATTTAGTCTTCAGTCAGCCGTAGTTGTATTGCTGGTTTGTACTCTCCAAACGTCCCAAACAAATAACTTTGCGGCGAACGGGCTCTCGTAGTCATTGATAAATAAATAAGGATTCACTATAGTTTCAAAAAGAAACATTTTCGCTTTATAAACAAGTTTGGAAATTTTGATTGCGTTAATTCCTATATTT
Source organism: Monochamus alternatus (assembly GCA_037114965.1). Classification (NCBI taxonomy): domain Eukaryota; kingdom Metazoa; phylum Arthropoda; class Insecta; order Coleoptera; family Cerambycidae; genus Monochamus; species Monochamus alternatus. Next base: position 26,716,366 of record CM073426.1, on the reverse strand, counting down.
CTCTATCCCCTCTTAAAATCTTTGTACTTAGTCATAGTCAACCCTGTACATATAAATCATTAAATGATAGTGTGATGGTTAAAAAATAAATTTTTGCACTCCTTTCACAGATAATGGCAATCATGGTTATGACATGACAGTGTTGTTGTGGTTAATATTAAAATGACCTGGATAGCAATATATTGAAAACGCTATGCACTGTTCCGTTAGTTAGTTCATTATAAAAGGCAATTAATAAATAGAGACACAACCTTAATAATGAAGTTAACATACCCGTCGACTCACTAATATATTATTTAGGTCTGCTCTTTGAATGTTTGATAAATGCATTCGACAGTGATCGTGGATGTGGCAAAATTGTCATACATATTCATCAATAAATACTGGATGAAATTTAATTTGTATATTCTATTCTAATTTCTACATTCTAAATTAACATGGACATAACATATTTTATGTTAAAAAATGTTCGAATACTTAATTAGAAAATATATTTGAGTTAATGTAATATATTTTACACTCATTTAATGTCCTGTGTATATGTAGAACCAAAAACAAATTAAAAAAAAGTTTATTTAGTTGATCGTAGTAGGTCAAGATATTGTCACATCAATAAAATTGTTAGTAGAATATAAGCTCTCTTCAGAGTACTAATTGCAAAAAATTGGCTTCCGAAAATTCCACAGCATTCTCACATTTCTAGAAGTGTTGACTTGAAAAATGGGACACACTATATCTCGGATAAAGCAGTTGCTCGTGAAGGATTCTCCAAACAAGAGGACCACTAATTCCTACCTCGGCTGATATTCTCCGCACACTCGTACCTGGATTCTGCTCTACCAGTGCTACAATTTCTTCTTCTGCTCTAGGAGTGGATACCGACCTTGGTCTTCCGGATAAATGGCACTGTTTGCTCAAGGAACCGGTATCACGCAATCTTTGGTGAATTCTTCCAAACATGCGTTGTGAAGGAATCTGGCGATTTGGATAAGCGTCAACATAAAGACGTCGCACTTCGGTAGCGTTCTCATTACTACGATCATACATGAAATGAATGTCTGTTAATTCTGCGTTAGAGTAACCAGCCATAGCGAAAGAAAACTTTTGCACTGAGAACAACTGTCAAATACGTACTGTTTATTTCACTAAACATCAAGCAACTATTATAAGAAAATACACAACGTTTTTGGAAAATAAAAAAGGGGCTAAATAACATAAAACATTCCATATCTGCGCAGCTGTTACTTTGCGGACCCATGTTTATTGAGACTTTTCTGCTTATTTTTGTTCATACTATTACCTCCTTAAATATTTTACACTCTTTTTTTAACACCCTGTACAATTAGTGTAACTGGTAACGGTAACGTAATTTAATGTAAATATGATTATTTCCAAGTATAGAAAACATAACATTTATTTCAATCTTGGGAAATCGATTATCTCAGGTACAAATAGTTTTGAAAAATATCTTAATAATTTCTCTTTAAGTAGCAACATATTTTGGAGTCGTTATAATGCCGCAAGTATCTGTCGGTAATAAATATTAAAGCGAACAAAAACCAAAAAAATGTGGTAGCAAGGATGTTGCAAATTACTCGGTCTGATTTCACTCTCCACTTTCTCATCTTCAAAGAGCCCTTCACCAAGACTTGACCGGTTCGAATGTGACCCGTCGTTCACGTATGTCATTTTGTCAAAACGGAAAACATATATGGCGATACCCGGTGCTGACTTCTTGAGTTACCTGTCTTGCGATTGCCATGTTTATGTCGATCATTCATTTTTAATTATATGCAAAATATTTCGAATGAGTAGATACGTAGGTATACGAGTGAACATTCTGTGCAAGTTTAGTAAAATGATATACTGAAAGAAAATTGCGTGAATTAAATTATATTCATAATACATGATTTGAATTACAAGACAAAAGTTCAATTAATAGAATTAAATAAAGATGTAAAATGAAGACAAAAGTTCACAAAGAATAATATATAAATTTAATTGAATATAGAATTTATATGAAAATTGTTGTGATTTTTAGAAAAAAAAATTGTAAAACATAAATAAAATAGGAAAACATAGTATGTGGGAAGATTAAAATAATGGGTGTTGGGATAATGGAGACCAATAAATATTTTCCATTTCGTGAATATTTCATTCATTATTATTAAATCCAGAGATTTTATACCTATATTTTTTCAATATTTTCAATGCTCTATATACTTATCGTCTAAGGCGTATTAATAGTTTTCTGTATTCTCACTTTCTTGGAATGAAAGTAATAAAATTTAACCAACTTTACTACATCCGTTCCTATTTTACCAGTGATGTGGAGACTTTGGTTAATTTATTTAGAGTATATAGTGTTTTCAATAACATAATTTAATAAAACAAAATATATGGCTCTGCATATTATCACCTCTTAAATAAAGCACAATTAAATAAAAAAAATGGTATTCATTTCAAATTTTCTATTCCGTAAGTAATGACTATAAAAGTTGGATATACAGTGTAGTCTTACGTATTTCGAAAACCAAAAAATCGCTCCAACAGACAATTTTTATTTATAAGGTATAAACTTTAGTTCAATTCTCAAAAATGAAACCAGTGGCGGCGGAAGAGGGATAATATTGATTTTCTGATTAATGTTGAGCGTTGGTAGGGAACATTTTGGTGAAAAATCGACAAAAACCAGTGCGTTTCAAAAGTTATAAGCATTTAATAAACTGGCAATATTTGCTCGGACAGGTCAATTTTGTTTTTTGGGGCATGAAAATTTACAACCTAGTAGATAAGCATAGACATTGACATCATTGATAAAAGGGTCAATAATTGATTAATTAATTTAATGTTCATTATTACGTTTGTACTAATTTTGAGTGAATATATTGGGAAACTGCTAATATTACATTGCATACGTATTATTCTTGATAAATATGAGGCTTCATTATTGAAATATTCAAATATTAAAACATATTAGAAATATATTTATGTACGTAAATGAAATTTCTTATTATTATGAATATGTAAAATATAGAATGGTTCAGTGTAGTGTAGCAAACTAGGTACAACAACTTTAAGATAAAAAAAATATTACAATAAAAATTAGAGGATGAAAAATTCAATTATTTTCAATCAATAAATTATTTTTTGATAGACTTCACGTATTTGAATTTGTGATAATACAGGGTGTCCGGAATATGAGTGCCGTAATTTTAATGGCTTATATATCTGACTAAAAGCAATGAAAAATTCTTATGAAAAAAATATCTGAAATGAATAGTTTGTCTACAGATATATTTGAAAACTAAAAATATAACTGTAATAATAAGCAAAACTATGATACGAAATTACAAACTAAGGTACAATTAAGGTTAAGTAAAAGCGCCTGTAACTTAACTTCATAATTTGATTTCTGGATCCGTGTTAATGAAGTAAACAATTGAAGCTTCCGAGAAACTCGTTAAAACTGTAACGTCCGACAACGTTACAGCGTCACGCTGCTGGTGATAACTGAAAAGTAATATTAGTCATAATGGTGGGTACAGCAAGTGATGCATGTTTGTCTAGTTTTTCTTTGAAAACAACAAAAATAGAACAATTTATAGTAACCATAATCAGCTGCATGGCATGTTAATTTACGGCAAATCTAGGTAAAACTGTGGTTATGCGACGTTTGTATGGTAAACGCTTTTTGCAAGAAACAAAATTCGTACACTTACACTTGTAACTATTATTCTGTGTTGTGAAAAGAGCTTTAAGAAAACTATTCACAGTAAGTACTATATTTAGGTGTACCTATTTGTAATTATTATATATAAATACCTAACAATCCTAAGATAGTATGTGAGCGATGTTGTCGCATATTCAAGACCTGTTTGCTGTCATAATTCTGTTACCGTTGGTAAGAGAAAAAAAATTGTTAAATCAAATTTGTTTTATTTAGTACAACTTATCATATGGCAAAATTGAGGCACTCATATTCCGGACACCCTGTATAATTACGTAATAATTAGTATTAAGTTTCGTTTCGACGTTGTCAATTATTTAAAAAAAATAAAATTTTGCTAAAACAGGTACTGCTAAATTTAGAGATTTTCACATAGCAACAATTAGGCTTAAAATGTTTGATAATGTAAAAGACAAGGGCTAGCCCAATACTCTAAATCTGCGAGATATTAATTACTTTAAATAGTATAAACTTGTCTATACAATTTTATAGTATATTTTCTCTATTTTTTTAAATACTGATGACTGAGGCTCAGTGGCGTCCACCAGTTACCTAGGCCATGGCATAGTAACCTACACTGACAAACAAATTTGGTGTCTGTAAAAACTGTTGTTTCATGGAAATAAATTATTTATTTGTATACGGCCAAACAAATATTTATTTCTTTATATCAAATTCTGTGTAAGGAAACCAGTTGTTTCCATTAAAAACCATTATTTCCTTTTCAATAATACAGTTCTGATGTTGATTTAATTATATTCTGGGATAGAAGAGTATTTGTATATTTCAAAGATTGTTGTTTTTTTTTTCAATTAAACAACTGCTTATTTAGAGGTCATCAAATTATTGCTCAGGAATTTCAGGTAACAATTGCGGGCTAATGCCACGACCAGCATTTAATTACACCTGAAAAATCTATAGTAATTAGTCAACGTATACCGGTTTCGAGCTTATTAGCTCTCATCAGTAACTGACGACTAACTCTGGCTGTTCATGTCCGTTAAACCCGACATACCTGAGTATGCGAAATATAGTACAGCTACATCTAGCGGCTACCTATCGACATTTTTTTTTTTGTTTACAGAAAACAATTCTAATTTTTCCTTTCAAACAAATACTTTTTTCGACGATACGACTATATTAAGAAATTGAGTCTTTTTAATTTATGGTTTTTCAAAAAATTATATAACCTAATAAAACTTCTTTTAAGAATTTTACCAAAAAAAAAAAGTAAATAAAAGATTTCATATTTTTCTTTCCCTCATTCCTCAAATAAAAATATACATTATTGAATTAAATAAACGCATTATTTGAATCGAAATGCACATTCATTTTAATCAAAAAACATTTTTTTTTATTTTGAAACGTTATTTTTATACAGATTTGAAGAGATAAAAACGTATATATTTACTTGAAATTTATTTTTCAAAATTGAGTTTTCATGAGATGTTCAAATTTAATAACTATTTCTTTCGGTTAAATAAATACTCATTAAAAAAAATAAATTTTCTTGTCAAATAAATCAATTTATATTTGAAAAAAAGTGCACAAACATCATTACACAAACAAAAATTTGTATCTAGAGAATAAATTATATTTAAATAAATTGAATGGATTGCTGAAACATTTTTTTCTGTGTAAGTAAGTAAAATTTTTAAAACCATCATAAATTTTGTGTTTTTTTTTTATTATAAAATGTCACATTTCTATAATTATTAGTTCCAGCACTTATCTACTTTTGGAGCATTCTGAATGAATGATATAGCTTTTACAGAATAAACTCCAATAGTTTTGCTTCGTTTATAAAGGCGATGTGAGATGACTGAGACGAAAAACCCATCAGCGTTTGTGCGAATTCACCGGAAGTGGCACATGGACATTCTTCAGGTTAGACGCTACCCAAATCCGAATGTAACGGGTCAGTGTTAGAGTAATATTCGTAGGACGTAGAAAGAAACTGGGTTAATAATACTATAAAATAATATACATATTCTCAGCGTTCGATAAATCACAGGATACCTCATCTTTGTCTACACTGACCATACCGGTTTGGTAAACTTTCTTCGAACTTAACCAATTTAAGAAATTATAGCAGTAGGTCACTCGCATCCAAATATTTCCTGAATACTCGCTTATTTTATTGTATAAAAATTTAAATTTTTTGGAGGCACTAGAAATTTATTATTTTGTATGCATAAGAATAATTCTAAGTCATATAATAGTCGCGTAGGTACATATATACAGTGCTTTCGAAAAGTAGCGAATAAATTTATTATATTTGAAATTGAGAAGTTTTCGAAAATCCCCTGGCACGTCGATTTTGTTTTTAAAAAAGGTACTTTTTGACATACGACCCATATTTGTGACATCATCGTTGTTCGAGATATGACGTCCTCGACAATTTTTTTAAATAGCAACCCCCAATTTTGACCATGCCATTTGAAAGAACGTGTCATTCTACATACATACATCATAAAAAGTTATGGTGTTACATAACAAAAATTTCAAGAAAATAATGTTTGAAGATTTTAAAATTAAATTTTCACAATACTGTACACCTTCCCATTATGCAACACCTGCCTGTGCTTATTTAGATGAGCTGTTCCCGAATCGTTGGATAGGGAGAAGGGAGCCGATTGAGTAGCCAGCCAGATCGCTTGATTTAACACCCCTAGATTATTTCTTGCGGGGATACTTAAAAATCAAAGTATACGTTACTAGACCGGTTAATTTAGAAGATTTAAAAGAAAGAATTCGTCACGAGATACATCGTATACCTTCTGAAGTTATTGATAATGTCCAAAAAGAATTTATTAATCGTCTTGGCTACTGCCAGGCAGCCAACGGTGCACAATTTGAACATTTAATTTAGTCGATTTTTTACATAATCATTATCATTTTCTGTATTGTGAAAATTAAATTTTAAAATCTTCAAACATTATTTTCTTGAAATTTTTGTTATGTAACACCATAATTTTTCATGATGTATGTAGAAAGACACGCTCTTTCAAATGGCATGGTCAAAATTGAAGGTTGTTATTTAAAAAAATTGTCATATCTCGAACAACGATGACGTCACAAATGTGGGTCGTATGTCAAAAATGCCTTTTTAAAAACAAAATCGACATGCCAGGAGGATTTTTTCGAAAACTTCTCAATTTCAAAAATAATGAATTTATTCGTTACTTTTCGAAAGCACTGTATTTTATTTGCAACACATAAAGAGTAGCTTAGGACTGATAAAAAAATAAACAATAAATTAAATTAAGTAAAAAATTGTATTTTTTTTCTAAGAGCGTTTGTCTTAAAAAGCATTGTATTTGGTTAAAAATGGTAGCTAATAAAAATATGAGACAAAACATTTTTTTTTTTTTGAAAACTATTATCAAAAGTCGACATTTTCATTAATTTTTTAGTTGACAAAGTAAGTCTTTTGCTGTGAAATACTTTTATTTTCTAAAACACTAAAGTCTTTTTCGTTGCAGAATATAAAACAAATACCAAAATTATTTTTGTCAATTTTCGAAACTTTTTTATGATTTTATTAATTAAACAATATACATTTTAAGTAATATAACATTTCAATACAAAACAGTAGCTATTATAAACAGGACGATTACAATTTATTTTGCGCTGCATGTAAATTGAAAGTGCAGATATTGCAGTGAGTGATTTATGTCAGATCCAGTGCTGTCAATTATCGTAGATTTTAGTTCTGGTTGTTCCATGAATTGTTTAAGTTTACTGCGCAAGTTGTATTATTGGCAAGTTCCATAGGCTCTGCTGAAGATAGTAACAATTTATTTGCGATAGAAATTTTTGTATACTCTTAGAACCATCCATATATGTCTCCGTACTAAAACGCCACCCCCCATGTCGTTTAATGGTGGTAATATCAGACCCTGTGTCGACTAACAGAGTGGTAGAAGAACGTCTAGAGCAGTGCAGGCTACCTAATGTTTAAACTTTAAACAGAAATAATAATTATTGTTACAGTTTTATTTTAGGCTACTTTTTAAACTTGAAATTATATATATTTTAAATGTTTGTAATTTCTAAACAAAATCCAATCGGATCTATGTTCATATAAGAAAAAATGTTTCACTTTAATCTAGCTACCATCTGCCAATGTTTGTCACAGAGCTTGTATAACACCCTTCATAGAAACTCTCTATACTCCAGCATATGTGAACGGCATTTATTGTTCTAAATAATGTTTTTCTTTAGCTCTTGCTTAGATTATTCTTCGTATTCGTCACCGAGAACAAGTTAACAAGTATCATCGCCGATTTTTCCTTCTGTTAGACAACATTTATTACGGTGGATAAAAAAAATCGTTACCACATTCACGTTCAAATGCAAATATGTTATAAAATACCTGTTTAGTTCTACATTATTTGGGTTAGTGCGTTATAAAATGTGAAGAATACTATTTACTATTTATGTTAAAAATTAGCAAAATAACATGGACCAAACAGATAATATATGGATTTATACAAACAAACTGTTACTTTCAAGAGAATCTAAGAACTTTCATTTTTTGTCAACAAAGCTAATTTAATTATAATTATACAGAGTAAGTATGAGAGTAGACAGCAACTATTCTTAAAGCGGTAAATTTTACAAAATATTCAATTCAAACCTAATTTTTGATAACCCTTACCTGTCCAACTCGAAACATTTTTATCATACAAAAATCTTTGTAATCTTTTTGGACAAAGAAAAACATTACACTACAGAGCCCAATATCGGCCGAAACGTTGGCAGTATGTAAAAAATTGTTTTTCTTTATAAATATACTGACCTATCACCAGACAATAATTTCCTTTGCAAAAATTATTAGTTAAAATACTCGTTCACATACTTCTACCAAAACCTATAATAATTCTTGTTTTCTTTACATAAATTGAAATTACATAAATATGACCAACATATATTTTACGGACACTCACCTACCCTAAAAACCTATATAAGCGGATCGGTTTCGCCGCTGAAGTCAATTTATATTGAGCAGTAGAAGGCGATTGACAAACGTCAAAGTTAAGCATTGACAGTTGTGAAATTTGTTTGAAATATATTTCTTGTATAACCAAGAGTGACAATAAAGTTTGTTTGTCTACGTGACGTGTTTCCACGCTAACCCAACATAGAGGCTACAATATGATTAAAAATATATTACCCTTTTGTTAATACATCTATTTTCTAAGATAGTATTTAATATTGTTGGTATAGGTCTTCTACTAAAAAGTAATTTTAAAAAAATATTTTGTTTTTCTAATTTTTTATTGTAAATTTCCTCATTTTTGGATATACATACAAAATTTTATATGAGTATAGTTGTTCTATCACAAACTAAAATATTGAACAGAATTTCAAATTTCATATTTACAAATATAATTTGTAAAACTGACGTATACATAATTTTTAAATCAAAACCATGTATCTTGAGTTAGATATAAGTTACTAATTCTATTAGCAGGAATTTAAAAAATATAGTAAACATGTTGGAGAATATCAAATCACAAAATGTATAGGATATTGGATAACGCAAAAGAGAGTAGGTATATGTATTGCATAAGTGATTCAATGCTTTGATGTTAGGCAGCATGAGCTGCAAAATATTTCTGGAATAAGAATGCATACGCGACAGTCTTCCTCACCTCAAACTGAATTTCCACTCACGTGGTATTGACCTGCGTCTATACTAAACTGACTATTTTGAAATCCATTTGACGCATTGTACGGTATATTTATCAATTTTCATTTAGTAATATGAATTTCATTAATCCGATTCCGTCAGCACAGTATTTACTCTATAAACTATATTATACAAAAACTCAAAAACACAAGACTGCAACAAACGCCTGTTTACATCATCAACACCGCAACACTGCACTTGTTCTACAGAAACATAAACCACGCTGAACGTCATGTGACGTCACATCAATGATATCACGTTTTCGGATACGTGGTTTTGTTTACATTCCATGGCAATTTATTAATGTTAATATTTTACTTATTATATGATTATTGTCGTCAGACACATAGTCTGGCCTTTCAATATGTTTGAAAGATTACCATGCAATACATTTCAAACCAATATAAACTTCCCTATTAACTCAACCAAAAACATGTTGAAAATACAATAAATATCAATTATTTTAATAGGAATAAACGTCAATCCGTCTGATTCCCATACTCTTATATTAATTTTCATTTAGTAATTAAATCATTTTACTGTTACATCATTACAGTAAGATAACAATACATATAATACTTCCAATATACTTATAACTTGTTAAACAATACGAAATTTTGAATAAGGACGGTAATTATAAGGTATACAATTTATTATTGATGCATAACAATTTACTTAATCAATTATTGCATAATAATTAAGTATCCCAACTCCTCCTTATAGAAAAAATTATACTGCGGAAAAGTTATATAAAAAACGTAACACAATGGGTGTAAATTATAGGCCGAGTTCCTCGCTTTAATGCTGGTTAATTAAAATAAAATACCTTGTAATACATATTTATCGCACTGATCAGAAGCCAGATACGTTTGTAAACGTTGGTTATTATAATGTTTATACTAATTTGAAATAGATAGATTTGAAATGATGTATAACACACGTACATATTGTTATATAAAGTATTTCGTCCTTGCCACGTTTAGATTTTTTAAGTGCATCAGTTTTTGTTATATAATAAAAATATGAGTTAAAATAAAATCATTGTAACTTGAGTATATAAAATATTAAATATTTTTGTTTTTAACACCTAATAGTACAAGGTCTTCACACATTCTCGGTCTTGTCTTGGTCTTGTCTGAGAGAAATAACGATATTTAGTTAAAAATGTCAGTTGGGCGACATTGAACTTTTTTAATTAGTACATTAGATATATCGATTTTCAGTTTGTTTAATACAGATTTTTATTCACGTTTTATACATACCTGATAATTTGACTGGCGAAATGTATTTGCAATTACTGGAAGATGCTATTGACCCTGCCTTGACTGATATTATTGAAAATGTTCCAGAGTATGATGAAGATCATTTGATTTTTCAACAGGACGGTACTCCTCCGCATTATGCGTTAATTGTCCGTCAGTATTTGGACCAACGTTTTCCACGGAATTGGATTGGGAGATTGGGAGCATTGAATGGCCTCCACGACCACCAGATTTATCGCCCCTTGATTTTTTTTGTGAGGATACCTAAAAAGAAAAATCTATAAAACACAGCCGGCGTCGCTGCAAGATTTGCGTCAAAGAATCGTCGACAAATGCCGCCGAATTACTCCGGAAATGCTTCAGAATATGCGCGAACGTTTCGAACAAAATCTTTATTCTTATATGGAAGCGAGAGGTCATCAGTTTAAACATTTAATCAACTAAGTAGTAAGTAAGCAACTAAACAATTTAAATTTTAAAACGTAATTTTTTTTCAAAGTATTGGTCGGAATTATAAAATTTAAAGTCTGTTGTAAAGAAAATTGTAAGAGCTTTCAAAATAAATATTACTCTAACTCAATGCCATTTAAATATTTTGGGTGATGTTTACCCTTGCTTGGAGGTGAAAGTGGCGGAGTAAAAAATATCAGCAAAGAATGTCCCCTTTTGACGATTGTGAGCGTTTTTCTACAATCTTGACGCCGTTCCTGCAAATAGCTCTGTTTTGTTTTCATTTGGCCGCCCTGTATATTGTAGTATCTGATAGGTTTGCTAAACTTGACTTTTCTGTAAACCTATTACTATACCTATATGCATAAAACGAGAGTAACCTCAAAAATAATCTAGATATTCGCCTAGGGAGTGGTGTTTGGACAACCTATATACTACATCTTTAAAATGTTATTTATTTTATGAATATGACAGATTAAACAAATAAATAAAATACATTTTTAGATAACGACAAAAAAAATCATTAACACATTATTGTCGCGCAAAATAATAAACAATGTAACTACACACTAATAAAATAAAAAACATTGCTAAAAATAATTTAAATAAAACCATTGAAATAAAAAAAAATATTTGAAAATTTTTATAAAAGAATTCTGCGGGATGTTATAATGTTTATAATGTAAACAATTTTCTCAATGTGAAATTGACTTGTAAAATTAAGAAAATTTTATGATAAAACATAATAGGTGAGAATTATGCTCTTTTTTCTTATTCTAAATGACTTAGCTGCTTCGAAATTGTTTAATATCCTGGAGAAAACTTGTATAATTGACATAGTGAAGAGATATTCTTTCACTTAACTTACCCAGATTTTTTCAACAGACTGTTTCAACAAACAGCTATGAAATTCGTTGAAAATTTACCTATAAAAACGGCGTTCTTAAACTGATTTTCAATATGCCTGCATTATACAAGTGCAGACAAAATTATCCATTTTTATCCATTTGACAGCATTGCTAAATTTGGCATTTTTCTTCACAATTTGATTCCTCTCTTATTATGTTGAAAAACATGATATACTATGTTTCAATCGATATCTTGTACCAATCACATTTTATTAACCCGTTATTAGAAGAGGACCCTTTAAATATTAGACATAACATGTGGCTGATGCAATAAGAACTTATTTAAATATAGACTAGATATATTTGGTAACTCCATAACGAAGCCCGATAGCAAATTTTTGTTATATGAAGTACTAAAACTATTTTGACATCCCCTGTGTGTGCTTTAATTTTTGACATGACCTTTCGGGACACCCTGTATGTATTTACATATTATTGTTGTTAGAAAATACTGTTCATCCGATAAGCAGATAGGTCCATTAGACTACAAGTTACATTGATTTTTTTGATCAAGGTATAATTAAGTAGAATTAAAAAACATTTCAAATCTACTCTTTAACAATAAATAAACGTTTACATTTTATTTCTGTTAGAATTGTGACTATAAAAACAAATAAATTAATTTAGAATAGTCGACAACTTTTTTGAATGTTATAGTATTTCTCACGTCAGTCTACAAGAAACAATAACATATCACCATTGTTTAATTAGTATGACAAACGTGTTGCACTAACCCATGACCTTAAAGACAATAAACAAGTAGAACAAATGTAATTTGGAGATTTTAACACACATTAAGAGTTCGTTTGCCTTATATAAACAATGGTGCGGTAACAGCAGCTTTTTATTTACATTAAATTTAACAGTTAAGTGATATCTTTTTTATAGACGATTTGTTATAAACGATAACTGTTTTTGAGAATGATTCGGCGAAATTTTTATGCAAGTTGTTTAAAATTTATTGGAATTGAAACCTCAGCTGAATGCGTGATATTTTAATAGCTAATTACTTTTATAATTCAAATTTCATGGATCGTTGAATCAACGTTTCCAGATAGTTTGCAAACAATATTTTTATTATACGAAAATATCGACTGTAAAACAATACTGTTATGATATAATAATAATATATTCGCCAATTATTTATAACAATATATACTGAAAAACATATAATATACGTTGCCCACATCATAAATTAATGTAGAAAATACCAAATTTATACTGTATTACACGAATCTCCATATAAATACATCTTTCATGCAAAATTACATGATTTTTACTAAAAATATTTAATAAAGTTGTAAAATTCCATTTCTTGTGAGCAAAATCATGGTTTTACTATGAAAAAAAAGAAAAAAAATGCATGTTCATAAGCAGTAATTTTCTACTAGATTATATCGAGTTATTTTACATTATTTACCTGGGCGATAAATACTCAACAGTCCGTGTAATATCACTAATATTTTTATCAGTGTATACAGGATGTCCGGAAATGATGCGTCAATATTCCGGGAGGGGTGAGGTGATTCTACACGAAAACTTAAGGCCACCAAAGTCCTATAACCTTTTTTCGAAAACTCAAAATTAAGGGAGTAACAGGGCGCCAAATATATATTTTGTAAGTACTTCTTTTAATAACTTTTTTGTGAGTGTACTGAGTGTAACAGTTTTATATTATTATATTATTTGGATAGAACGCAATTAAAGATCGTCAACAAATCTTTAAAAATGATCCGCTTATATTTCTCTAAAATTAGCCATTTCCGAGAAAAACGACTTTCAACAAAACAAGTATTGAAAACAAGAAGGTGGATACAAAAGAACACTATGTATGCAAAATTGGAAAAAAATCAGTACACTCACAAAAAAATAAAAAAAAATCTATAAATTTGAGTTTTGAGTTTTCGAAAAATGTTATAGGGCTTTGTGGCATTAATTTTCCATGTAGAATCCTCCGAAATATTGACGTCATCTCCGGACACTGCATATCAAATTCAACTTTCACAATAGTAGAAAACTATATTTAAATAGATAGATAATAAATTTTGGTATGACATTAAATTTTTGTCATATATAATTTAAATCCTACAAATTGTTTTAATTTTCCAAATCCAAACTGAAAGTAAAAAAGAAATGTAAGTACACAGATATGGAAACTTTTAACAAAAAAATATACTACAACTGTTTATTTGCATGCATCTCTAAAATTTCTTAACATTATCTCAATTTTGCTTAAAATCGAGCAGCTTAAATGTTTATAATGTAAAATAGTGAAAGAATAATTCTGTTTATTTTCGGAAAATTTATATTTCTATATTCTTGCTACTTTCTAGAGTTTTTACTACTTTACTCCACTTTACTTTTATATAAAGAACTTATAGCAAACTGTCAAAGTCATCCATTAGCGGCGCACCAGACATATACCGCTATTGAGTTTGTTATTTGACCTCAGTATGCCATAGGAGGCGAGGCAAATGTCGACTTATCCGACATAAAGGGAACCTAAGTAGACGTGATGCAACATGGAACTACATTTTTTGGTCACATGCTGAACCTGATGGTTCACCTGATCAGTAAGTTTTAAGAAAGAAAGAAAATTGTTAAATTAAGTATAAGAATGATTCGATGTCAAGAATATGTAAACATTTATATCACATAGGTATACTTTATTACAGAATTAATACATATACATACATACATTAATACATACCTATACATATTATACTTTAATACAGATTAGATTTTTCCGTGTATTTAAATTAACCGCGGTCATTTTGGGTGATAAAATACTAGCTAACACTCTCATGAAGTTTCAAAATCAATTTAAGTGAAAGGTGTTTGCTTTTATCCGTGAGAATTTACTATTGAGCTTATTAATACATTCCCCCTTCTAATTGGTCCGGATAATAGCCAGCTTCAATAAACCAACTTATTTACTTTTCTTTCTCTTATTAGTAGTTAGATCCTTACCGACAAATAATTTCATTTTCATACAATGCCTAACCGATGCGCTGTTACTTTCTATGAACCAAATTTTTATAATTTTAAAATAACCGAGTTTGAATCTCAAATCAAAATTAAAGTAATGTAAGAATGGAAGTAGGTATAACTAGAATACTTAAGGCAATTTTAACTAAAAGACATTCTCTTTAAGAAAGATTTTAATGAGACATTAGGCTAGAAACTGTTCATAATTTTGAGTAAATTGTTGTCTTACAAATATAATAATGATACTTAAACTGAGGTTAGAACAGTTAACTGTTTAAGCATATTTTTACATTAGTTGTTTTAGTTTAAATAAATAGTAATATCCTGTCTGTAGTAAACAATGTTCTTAAAACATTTCTAACGGAATATACAATTCTATAGAACTGTTAACATCCATAGGCAAAGACCGTAGAAAAATGTATTCAGATTTCAGTTCGAGTGTAATTAAAATATTTGAATGGATACAAATGAGCTTTAAAAAATAAAAATGAGTATAGGTACTTATCTAGGTACAGATAATATTATAGAACAGTGAACATAATATTTGTAGTTTGGTAGGTATGTACCACTAATAGATCAAAATATTTCCAGCCGTTTTTACTTTTATTAGCTGTAATAAATACTATACTATACTTAACTATACTATATGGGAAAAAACGCATCACCTAGTAAAAGTGTATAATTTTAACCAACGACATATGTTTATGGTGCATTAACAATAACAATTGATAACATTTTAATTGGAAAAATCGCATCCTTTAGAGTTTAATTCAGTAATGGGCTGCCCCTCCATTTAAACGAATACATTCTGGGAATCCTTCTAATAAGGTGATCTAAAGAGTCCTGAGGAAGTTCATCCCAAGCAACTGTCATGCAGCTGTTGTAAGTTCATTGGAGGATTTGAAAACATTTTCAACCTTTGACTCATCATATCTTAGACATATTCGATGGGCGAAAGGTCAGGCGAATGTAAGAATCATGGGAGAATATTTATGTCACCGCTGCAATATGAAGGCAAGCGTTATTTAACCCTCGAATGTATAGTATAGCAAACGGATCCAGAACTTCATGGGCATTCGGTTGGCTTTGGAAAATTAGTAGAGGAGTTCTGCTACATATCCTGATTCCACCTCACACCATCATTCCTCTGGTAAGAACTGTTTCACATTCCACGGCAAACTCCAGGAATCGCCTTTCTCCTCTTGGACGTCTGACTTCTCTACGACCGTTGTGGACCCACAGGTAATATCTAGATTCATCAGTAAATATAACACTATTCCATTCTCCATCTCAATTTGCTAGTGCTTTGCAACATTCCAATCTACGGACCCGATGATGATTGGTTAGAGGGATTATTAATCTCGGGCGATATGAAATTAGACGATAGGAACGAATACGGTGATATACGGAACGCATTGTGGTAATATGGCCTTTTTTTTTCAAATTCCTATAGACCTGGAGGTACTCTGCCGATCCCTAAGGGTAAGCAGTTTCAATCTCCTGTCTTCTCGATCTGTCGTCCAGAGTCTCTCCTGCTATGCTGCCTATTATCTACTCACCAGCTTATATGTATTTTGTATGCTACCCCCCTCTTACTTTATTTCAAAACTATAAAAAAAAATAATTTCAATAAAACATCTACACACCACTTTGACCTGATTAATTTCGAAACTTTTTCGTCTCCTGTTTTTTTCGATATTTGATCCTGTTTCTGAGATATTCCAAGAAATTGGTGACAGTGTAGCGCACCAGCCACGTAAATTTCATTTAACGTTATAGCAACCCATTAAAACAAAACTCAGTGATTTGTGTAAACTGACGTTTTGGGCACCGCGATATCCGAGGTGGCTGGGAAACGACTGCTCGTGAAACCAGTCTGGATCAGCTATGTCGGTGTGGGTTCGAATCCCACTGTAGTACCATGAATGTTTGTGCTCGTCGAGAGATGCACAATAAGTCTATAGGCTGCGGTGCTTCCGGAGACACTGTCGGACGGCACTAAAAAAAAACTGACGTTTGTGAAAATCGTTGGCAAAAGTATTATTTAAAGAGTGTTCTTAGTGTTAAGAAATAATGCCAATAACCTCAAACATAAATTTAGTAACAACTACTTATTACAAGATTTACAACAAGCTTATCAATTGTTCAAAGTGCATTCCTCCAGCCTCAATACATTGTTGGCATCGACGAACTAGTGTATTAACCGCAGCTGCTATTTGAACAGGATTGTTTTTTATGTCACCACAAGCATGTCTTATCCTTTGGATCAATTCCTCACGGGTATGTACTGGCGTATCATACAGGCCCCAAACGAAATAATCCAGAGGATTCAGATCTGGCGAGCGCGGAGGCCAAGCCACTGGTCCTTCGCAAGGAATCCACATATTTGGGTGGTTGTTGGATTGCCGTCCAATCCATCGACGAGGATAATTCTCATCCAACCACTGCCGTACTTGCCTTCTGTAATGTGCAGGGGCACCATCCAACTGCGTCCAGTTCCCTTGACGTAAATTTTAGGGGATATCGTCAAGCACGTCGGGGAGAGAGTTTTGCAGAAACTCATGAAATATATCTCTATTTAAACGAGGAGGCAAAATATGCGGCCCACAGAGGTTATTACTTAAAACACCTATCCACACATTTGCACTAAACTGTTGCTGAAATGAAGATTGTCTGACACATCGAGGATTGACTTCATTCCAAACGTGAATGTTGTGGTAATTCACAATTCCAGCTTTTGTGAAATTAGGTTCTCGGTGCATAAAACCCTATGCAGAAATTGTGGATTAAATTCTGTTGAATCTAAAACCCATCTACAAAAATTTAAACGTTTTTCAACATCTCCTGGCAACAAACCTTGAACTGGTTGGAGATGGAAAGCCCTTCGATGATCTTGTTTGAGTGCTCTCAGTACTTTTGATTGAGATAAATGGAGTTGGAGAGTATCGATATCAAAAAAATTAAGAATTCGCTGATTATTTCTTGGCGGTACATTACAATTATGATCATTGTAGCGGCGCAAACCATATTCCGAAAATAATCGATGTACATCTACAAAAACTTGTGCATTTGGAATTCTTCTATTAGGGAAGCGTGTTTGGTACTTTCCGTCACAGAAACCATAAACATAATGTATATCTGCATATTAAGCATTTGTAAACCTTCTTGGTATTTTTTCTTAGCACTAAAAATGGTCTTTAATAATACTTTTGACAATGATTTTGACAAACGTCAGTTTACACAAATCAGTTTTGCTTTCATGGGTTGCTATAACGTTTAATTAAATTTATGCGGCAGGTCTGCTACACTGTCACCAATTTCTTTGAATATCTCAGAAACAAGACCAAACGTCAAAAAGAAACAGGAGACGAAAAAGTTTCGAAATTAATCAGGTCAAAGTGGTGTGTAGATGTTTTATTGAAATTAATTATTTTTTTTATAGTTTTGAAATAAAGTTAGCATACAAAATACACTTCTAAGAGGGGTAGGTAGTTCAAACTTAAGAAGCTTATGTAAGATCATAATTTTGATAAGTGGTTCAAAAGATATGAGAGAAAAACGAGAAAAAATGTCCTACTTCAACGCCCTCTATTTCGGAAACGATGCGTTTTAGGAAATAAGTTTATATCACATTCCTGAAGTTATCAAGATTAAATCTGAATCACCCTGTATAATTAAGTCGATTAATCAAAACAAATATTGTCTCACTCAACAATTTAATTCATTAACAGATTTCTACAGTATCTTTAATCCATTTACATACACCAATTGTGTAATACACGAATCTGATGCTAGTGATGCTACTCAAACTGGAATGGTGTAAAATGCAGCGTATTTTAAAGTTGGAACTAATTTTCAACCAGTTTTATATTTGTTTTACAAGCATGTGAGAAAAAAATCTTTTTAATGGCCATTCCGACGTCACATAGTCGGCTTCTTACAAGTTCTCATATAATAAATTCATGCACCTTCGTACATTACAATGAGAAGGCACTACACAAGTTGTGACAGAATTTACTCCGGTGCAAACGTGAGAATTCCGGTCCCATTGACCACTGAGTCTCAGAAGGCTAATTGGTATTCCGGCACTGCTTTCTTCGAACTGCGAGCTGTGCCGCAGCCGAGATGTGAAAGGTGGACTCTCCGCTGTTAACCAGATTGTAGTCTGCAGCGAGAGACGTCTACCGCGACCCTGATGGCAACTGTGAAGGTCTAGGTTAAGATCCCGTTAGGCTACGCTCATTAACTAGATCAGTAGATGATTTAGGAAGTTTGGCCAAACAGCTGGACAAACTTAGTTGTTAGTAAGCGTCCAAAACTAATAGCGTTTCGTACTTTTTCAATCAGTTTTCATAGCAAAACTTGAAATATTTCTGAAAAATAGTTTTTATTTACTTTTTAAAACAAAAGAAATATAGTGTGCGGAGTGAATGTACAAAAGTTGATCAAGGCAGATAAGGCCAAAATATACCAAAAGTAATGAAAGTTTGTCTGAGAAATCTACATGATGTTTCCTAGCGGTTTTTATTTGCTTTATTTCCGGTTTGTTATGCCGTAATCTCGGTAACTGGTCGCTGCTACTAAGAGAATTAAAGTGCACATTCCTAGCTTTACCTGGGATTCTTTTACTTCCCCTGGTTGTTCTCGGGCTAGGCTATATGGAGACAGACCAGTTATCGGTATCTCTGGGCCTGCCTATATATTGATTTCGGCTCCAGTTGTTATTACAACAATTGTAATAATAACAATTATGTTACTGGCAGCAACCAGTTACCGAGGTTAGGGCATAACAACCCGGAAAACGGCCCGTAACTAAAGAGATTAATTCCTTGCAATATTTTAAGAAAATTTTATACAGGGTGTGCATATCTATTGTATTTAAAACTTGAGATTATTGTAATTGTTTTACACTTACCGAAAAGTTATTTTAGTGACAGAAGTTGATATCGTATTTTGCATTATTCTAAAGAATATTTTTTTTCAAAAATTAAGGATAATAGTTTTTAAATAAACAAAGCTGCCTTAGAATTTCATTTCGATTAAGAAAGTTAAATGTAAACAGAAGTCTGGAAATAATACAGTGACAACTGATGAAATAGCTTGATAGATGGAAAAAATACTGACCTTAGTCGACTTAATAAAACATTCAGTAATAAAATATTGTGTTCAACATGGTAATAACTTCGAAATAGTGTTTGCTATTAAGTAAAACACATGAAACGTATAGTTAAGAGTTGAGTTTAATTACTTTTCTTAGTGTACATGTCAAAGTCTGACGTTTTATGGACCCAGGGTTGACGGTTCTTACCATAGGCGTCGACTTTTCGAAATTATAGTAGAATTTATTGACACAGGAATATATAAAGTGTCCTACGTGGAACTGTGTCGATCATTGGCCGCAAAATTACTGATCCATAAAATTTAAAAAATTGTGAATATAGGAAAGTATTTGGGACGAACACAACTAACATATCTAGAATTTTTCAACACTTCCGGTTATACCGGATGTCGACACCGTTTTCGATATTTTAAATGAGACGACCTGAATATAAAAAAGTCTAGACGGAAGGTTTTTAGCGAGATTGATATATTTTTGGTTTTATTTTTAAAAAATAAGTGATTCAAGTTCTGAAGAGCTACCAAGCGATATTGAAGAGGCTGCAGGTAATGCTCTATTATTAGTAATTCCCAAAAAGTCAAAGGCAGTTTATGATTTGGCATACGAAAAATTTGTTACGTGGTGTGATGAGAAGAAAATTAAACATGTTAATGAGAAAGTTTTACTTGCATATTTTGAGGGTAAGAAAGATCTAAAAGTTTCCACATTATGGACACTTTACTCAATGTTAAGGTCTGAACTAAATCTGAAAAGGAATATTGATATTAAAAAATATACAAATTCGGTAGTATATATTAAAAGGCAAGCGGACGGGTAGAGTGCAAAAAAGTCAAAAGTTTTTATTAAAGAAGATTTTGCCAAATTTTTAGTGGAAGCTGATGACAAAGAATACTTAATGGCTAAGGATGCAATGATAATTGGAATGGCAGGAGCATGCAGAAAAGCAGAATTAACATTTCTTCCAGTTGAAAATGTTATAGACAAAGGAAGCCATTTTCGTGTTGATATTCCACCTTCAAAAACAAAAGTTATACGGCAGTTTGCAATTACCACTGGAGACATTGAAAATACGAATCTTGTTGAAATATTAAGAAAATATATTAAGTTGCGTCCCCAGGTTCTTAAACACAACAGATTTTTTGTAAAATATGCGAATGGAAAATGTACCAGAAATCCTGTGGGAATTAACACATTTAGCAGTCTGCCAAAAATTATTGCACAATTTCTTGGTCTTTCAAATCCTGTTCTATATACTGGCCACTGCTTCAGAAGAAGCTCTGCCACTTTCCTAGCAGACAGTGGCGCTGATATTTTAAAATTAAAGTGGCACGGAGGTTGGAAATCTAGCTCTGTTGCGGAGGGATATGTGAAAATTCCATGAATAATAAAAAACTTATAGCGCAAGAAATATTTGGTGAAACATCTAATGCAATGTGCGCCGCACAAATAACAGCAAGTTCGAGCAATGAAAAAAATATGTCGTCGGGAATTAATTTGAATAATTGTAATAATTGTGTTATCAATATTTATAATAATTAATTAATTTATAATTTATGTTTTTAACTTGTATTATAACAGTTTAATAAATAGAATAATTCTTTTTGTCACTAATTTTGAAATACATTTTTCGTCACCAATTGCATAAAATTTTACTTTATGCAACTAGTTACAAAAAGTAAGACGTTTCATAATGTCAATCAGTTTTAAAAAGTGTCACTTTATATGTCAAAATTAGAAAAAATAAATTTTCATTAATATATGAAAGCATTATTCTTCGATTTTGTAACAGTAAGAGACAGAATTAGTTTTAACAAAGGTTCATATGGTAAGTAATAAACTTAAAAGGGCAAATAATAATATTTCCATACGTTTTTGAACATTCCGTAATAGTAGTAAGATCTTACTAAGATCTTAAAGAATACCTAAGAATCTAATGAAAATATATCTATAGATAGGTTATGGTAAACATGTTTTAATAATTTACGGGCGTCCCACCCTGAGGAAAAAATAAATGGTCACGTTAACCTTAAACCACGAAAAAATCTTAATAATGTATATCTTACTAGTTTTTTTAAAGGAGTGATAATGTTTATATTGCATATACAATTTTCCCAGTGTGCAGTTGGCATGTACAATTCAGGAAACTTTATGATGAAACATAACATTTGAAAATATGTTTTGTCTTATCCTAAATGAATTGTCAACCTATAAACTGTTACACAACCTGGACAAAACTTATATCACTGGCATACTTAGTGAAGACACGTTTTTTCTAACTTCCTTACATTTTTTTAGACTATCTTCAAAAACAAGTACGAATTCTTTGAAAATTGCTTATAAAGACGGTACAAATATATATTGTCCTTTTAATCGACGATAAATTCTATACTTATTATTTATTGTGACTAACACAGAATACTGCCGTTTAATGTTTACTATGAACTTGCAACTTAGATTCAGGTCGCTGACCCAACACGGAACACCATTCATTCAATTAAACGAAAAAAATAAGTCTATCTAACAATAAACATTTATTGTCAACTAAATCAGGTCGTACGTTGTTAACAGCTTAGTATAAAAAAGGAGTCAGTGGGTCAAGGGTTACACTACGAGAAGCACATTAAACAATTTAATTGTGAAATAATTATTTGCATATGCAAAGGAAGATGTCTATTCACAATTAACTAAATAAAATTTTGATTTATTTCGCTAAGTTTATATTTTGTAACATAGTATGCAATTGATCAGCTAAAACAATGTAAAAATTATAACATTTGCACAAAGAAATCACATTGTTATTAAATCTATAATTATGTAATTCTACACTGAGAAAAGACAAATTCTTGGAGCAACAGTTTTCATGAACTTTTTAATTGTTGCCGCAAGAACATTTTTCTTGAAATAATACAATGATGATCGAAACAAAATTACACTGACCATTTAAACTAACCAGAAAAAAAATGTTGACAACTTACTGCTTAATTCAACGATTTCTCATGTTTGATGTTAAATCATAATTTGGTCCATTCTATGTGTTAATTCTTTATATTAAGTATTTTTTTATTGGGGCACAACTTGTGATGATTTTTTTTTATTGTTTTTATTCATTATTGTTTTAATATCGGTGTAATTAAATGAACTGTTATTTTGTTTTACTTAACGGTATCAAATTATTAAATTAAACATTTCTAATTAATTATCTAACCAACAATACGTTACTTTCAAAGTGTAAGCTATTTTAGTTTAACACTATGAAATGTTGATTCAAGTATCTAGCCTTTTACTTAAAAAGAATTTTTATTGGTCAATGAAATCCATTATCATTATTTGCACTGTACGTACTCCGTTCGACATGGAGTAGCTAATGACTGATAGATGTAGCTCGTAACATTTCGCGTACCTGTGGACGCCAGAAGATAAACTGATTCCGGCCGATGCTAAGCGGAGAAAGGGGCCTAGGGGTCCACCTCTACAAGGCATCCGGGTGTACAGTGCAATAATGTGTGTAGAGAGAGATAATTCCTCTCGGTCTCGAACATCTGACGTCATTTATCCTGCAAAACATATTGGTGCACACTATAACTTTTAAAAACTGTTAAGACAAACACAAAATCTAACGTTTTAGAACCATTAACAATGTAATGTTTATATGGAACAGTTTTGTAATTGTTGCTTGAAATCATTATTTCAGTTAACGGAATCAATATCGTTGATTGAATAAATACATTTTTAGGTTCCTCTGACCAATACTTTTACATAGACTAACGTAATAATGGAATATTGAATTAACAAATATTTGTTGACAAAAAAGTTTAAGTGAAGTAATTTTTGGGTTCGCGATATAACTATGAAAAACTGTTAATCTCACAGTTTTTTTCTTTCTATTTCATAAATGTTAAATAAATTAATCATGGCACTAATAATAACTCAATCAAGTCATTTAATTTTTAAATTTCTTGTAAAATTGAGTGTAATCCGACATAATCAAATTGGATTTGTATCAGGAAAATCCACAAATTCAGTATTGATCCAGATTGCATAAGCAACTATAAATACAATTATTAAAAGCTTCGGTTAAAACATTGAACAGTACAAAAAGCATCTAAAATGTTAAGATTTGATAAAATAGAAAACAATGTGTATTGTGAGATGTTGTAAATTAGAAATAAGAAATATAGCATATGGTGTACCTCAAGAATCCATTAGTGGACTTACTATTTATTATTTAAATTTCCTGTCTTGGCTAAAAAAACATACAGAGAAAATCGGAATATACAGGTAAAATCGGAAGACTGACAAAAAAGATAATAGAAGAAATTTACACAAATTGTTTTAGCGTCCTGAAACCCCGTTAATTTTGAGTTTCATAAAGTTTTGTGTTGACGTATCATTTCCCGACTCTCTGTATGTATATGTTTAGAATCCAATACACTATATGCCAAGTTTCTCTAAGATATTGTAAGCAATGATCCCAACAAAACAAAATGTATTTGGCTGTTTTGGTATCAAAATATATTTGACTCACTACTTCGTATATTAGAAGAAACTAAGGATAAGTAATTTACACTCACATATGATTTATCTGTACATGGGTAGAAAATATAGCATTTTCTATTTTTTCTTTCGCGAACTTTTCTCAGCATTTTCATACCTTGTTGCAAAATGTAGCTGTACAATTATGAGTGATGTTAATAAAATTATATTTAATGAAATTTGCAACGCTGTCTATTAGTAATTAATTTTAACTTGTAGGCCCTCAAAGCAAATATAGAATGTATTCCTGAAAATATTTAAAAACTTTCTCGTGATTAACAATAGTTGACAGGTATATTAAAAATAATAAAGTGTGTGCATTATATGTGCATTGCTTCGTTAAATATATTTATATAGTATGTAAAATTTCTCCTAAAGTAAAAGTTAATTTTGATGATTGAATATAATTTGTCACTGAATATTTAGATTTATAATTTGAAGGTGATATTGTGAATGTATTTTAATGTTCCCACCTGACCTGAGTGAAAAAAAATTAATTGAAGAGTATTCGCAGTTATAAATGTATGCACAAGATTGTGTAAATTATTCTACCCCTCATTTTAATCACGAGGATTAGCCCAGAAGTTGCAAAAACTTGTGCGAGAGGGGGGGGCGGCATATTAATATTAAGCAGGCCGTATTTTCGCCCAGGAACCATTCAGAACAGGAATGTGGGGGAGCCACAAATATGGCTGTTCTACGGTCTATCCTCCGCAGACCATTAGCAAAAGAAACCGAAGTGTAAAGTAGAAGAACACAAGCATTCTCGACATATTCTTTTATTTGAGTTCAATTGAGGACTTGAGGTTTCAGATACCATTAAAACCATTTAAGCCATTTCTGTCCTTGTCATTTTAAAAGGACAGTTCTCCAAGTTCGAGAAGACCATGTGACTTTGATGAAGATTCTTTTAAAGCTTCCGTTCAAGATGACGTATAGCAGTCAGATTAGAAATAAACCAGTATAATAAAGTGTTATCAGTCGATAATAGTAAGTATTGCACAGGTAAAGTTAAAAAATTGTGTCCCAAACACATTATACCCATTATAGTTGTTAGCAGACAACATCAACCGGTTTTGCTTCACATCTTTACTCGTGTGCAAAAACTCTTTATGTCAACGACAAGATCAGAAAAGAATGGGTTAATCCTTACCGAAAGGTAACTTTCTGGATAAAAGGTGGTACCGATCCACAGTACCAATAGCGATGAAAAACTGTATGCCATTATGGCATCAGACTAAACGTGATTATTGTAGAAGGTTCATTTGCAAAATCTAGTGGCAAAATTGCAAGTAATCAAGGTAGTCTTGAGGCAGTAGGTCTATGTGATACGGGTGTAAATGTTATTGATACTTCAGGATAGACAAAACGATTTTTTTATAATAGTATTTGTAGGATTGCTTCTTCCAACTCTGGCGTTCTAGGAGTCTAAAATCTTCCAGGCTATTTCTGAAATGAACCTGACTCCGCAGTACGTTGAAATAAGAACTAATTAGAAAATATCTAGTCATAGTACCATTTATGATGTAAATATAAATCACATTGCCATTTCTTCTCACTCTGTGGTTCCTCCATGGCGGCCGGTGCCTCTATCTCTCTGTGTCCACGACTTTCCTGATTCCACGTCCGATAAAGCCGTACTATGGTACGTAAGGATCTGTTAGTCCTTATACAAATTTCTCTGACCGACAAACATATTTCGCGCAACCCAACAATAAACCCCCTCTCAAAGTAACTAAGCTGGAAAATCTTGCCAAATTTCTACGTACTCTGCCTCTCTACTCTAGGCATAATCAGCTATAAAAAAAATGTCGTTTGCAACAAGCTTCACAACACTTGCAACACAAATATGAACAGAAATTTTTAAAATAAATTACTACCTTATCAAAGCAATTCAAAAATACTTAACATATAAACCTGAAAATAATTTAATTATTTTTTACTTTTATCGAGAGAAGTAAAGATGCAAAATATAAGATAACCACACCTCCGCCACTGATAACTTTTTAAGGGCACTAATTTTGTTTCATATCCATTGACATACCAAATACCTACACATAATTTTGTTAGATTACGAGAAGTAGTACCTGAACCTCTACAACTGCCTTATAACAAAACGACACATTTATTTTGATACGCTCCTAGATTTTTATTTGTACTTAAGAAACGTCTCATTTAAGTCTAGAATCTACAGTTGTTTGATTTTTAAATGACCACCGTTAAATTTTGACATCATATATATAATATTATGTTAATATTAATACTGTACGACTACAAAATTATATTAATTTCACTCTAAACATTACTGCATATTCACTGACGTGTAAAGATTTATTA
The DNA here is from genome assembly GCA_037114965.1 of Monochamus alternatus. Lineage (NCBI taxonomy): Eukaryota > Metazoa > Arthropoda > Insecta > Coleoptera > Cerambycidae > Monochamus > Monochamus alternatus. The sequence continues at coordinate 26,689,341 of CM073426.1, read as the reverse complement.
TCAATGTTGTACCATATATCAATAGCGAAATTACCAATAAGCCATAATTTCCATATTATTCCGCTAAAGAGAACATGCGTAGGTAACTAGAAAGTAGATTAGGACACTAATTGCACTAAGCCAAGCAACTGGTGTAATGAAATTATAAAACTGTGTTCAGAGTCGTTGAACCAGAGATTTTCTATCATATCGAGATTAGTTGCACACATTAGCCATCCAATTCCTTCTACGAGGAAAACAAGTCCAGATTGAGTGCTGTCTACAGGTACTACTATCGCCGCTTCCTCTTGTAGACATGTAGGTAGGGCAGTAGTGTCATTCATATGTGCGGGTACCACTCGGAACCAGAGTGCCTTTCACTGGTGATAGACGAAAATTTACATATCGAATCGTGTAACTACTAACTAAACAAACTGGAACTTCGTTGCACAAACGCTTCTCTTATTGCATTCGGAGATATAATCTGAATTCAAAAGATAAATCTGGGTTAGGTTGCTATCGAAATTTATGTAAGATTTTTTGTATGAAGTCATCGATTATAAAATGAATTTCACAATCTAATGTCAAACTGGATCAAGTTCTGTCATTCTTAGGCAAACTTTATTGAATTTGATAGCGATGACGTGAAACAAACAATTTAATTAAGTACCATTTCTTGCTTCATGACTACAGAGTTAAAAATTCGTTGTCATTTCAGAGGTATTACGGATTGATAAAATTAATTGTAACTTATAATAGATCCTTAAATATTACGCAATGTTTATAAAATATATTACGTTATTGGAAATTGGGGCAACGTTTCAAATATAGATACGTTTAAATTATTATAACATTCATTAGAAGCAAAACTGAATATTCCTCAATTATATGATGTCAACTTTATCAAAATTACATTCAGCAGTTCAACGTTCGTTCAACGTGAAGGTCTACAATACATATTCTTTAAATACAATGATTACTATACAATACAATTTTGTTAGATTCAATATTTTCCATAGGTAGTTTATTTAGAAATGAAAGAGAGTAATAAAACCTTATTATGTATGCAAATCGTAAATAAATGTAGTACTGGTGCTTATATTCAATATTTTTATATTATGTATTATCGGTATAGATGAGGTGTACTTTTAAAAAAACTTTGTGTGATCGAACCGTACTGAATTGTAGCAGTTAGCTAAAATTGAATCCCCGACAATCCGTCTTTGTCTATGCCGCTACAATTTCTCGGTCCATTTCTCTTATAAGTAAACAATATAAAAACATCATTTCAAAACTAGAGGCTACTTTAAGCATCATAACCGGGTTAAGGGGGTTTTTAGTAATTCAAATAAAATTATTCAATATTATTATCAAAATATTTATTTAAATTTAATGATTAGACTTTTATTTCACACAAAAATATATGTATTTTGAAAATTCAAATTATGGTGAGTAAATGTAGTGTTGTATAAATGTACAATAAAGAAAATAAAAAAGTAGGTATATTAAAATTCATCCTTTGAATATTCTGATGAATTATCTTCGTCTTCTAGATTTACAACGATAGGTTCCACAGTAACGTCAATTAAATTATCGAGTTCCCACATTTTCTCCTCTTCTTTTTATACATGATGTATACATCTTTGACAGTTATCTGCAGTTACTCGTTCCAAGGAATTTTTTAACAAAATTTTCACGTCACTTAATTTAAACGTCGTATTATTTCGCGCTACATCTCCTTTTACCTGCGTCCAGACTAATTCGATTGGATTAAGTTCACAGTGACAAGATGGTAACCGTAGCACTGTTATTTGGCGATTTGTTGCCATTTCATCTATAACATATTTTTTCTGATCTTTATTAAGATTGGCAAGTGTAAAAAGTTCCCTTTTCACCATATTTGTTTCAAAAGAAATGTTTTTTCTGGATAACCATTGCATTATATCGGCTTTCCTCCAAGCAGTCGTAGACGTCCGCTCGGTCTGCCGTGAATGGTAACCGGCATTATCCATGACAATTACAGACCCCGGAGGAATAAGATCCAACATCTGTGTAAAATACTCTTCGAAAACATCTGCGTTCATGTCTTCGTGATAGTCACCTGTATTTTTAGATTCAAATAAAAGTAAACCGTCATCTACAAAACCACTGGCACTACCTATATGTGTCACTATTAACCTTCTTCTTCGCCCTTTACCTGAAGGTGCCTTGAACCCTGTTGAAAGTCCATCCAAAAATGATTGTCGAAAACTTTTTACATTTTTATCTTGCCATACTTTTGTTATAGTATATCCCTCGTTGACCCAAGTCTCGTATAGATAATAAATATTCCTCGCTTCGTCACGGAATTTTCTAATTGATCTTAAGTAGGATCTTTGCCAACACATAATTTGATCTTTATCGATAAGAACTAACTTCCTGTTCCGCTTTTCCCAGAAAAATTTAAACTCTCGTAAGACGGCCCATAATTTGCTTCTACTGATTTTTGGCAAATCGTTGTCCTCTGAAAGTTCACTTAAAATTTTGTTTAGCGTTGGTATTTTTTTTTAAATAAAATGAGTGTACTTTTCTGCGAATGACATTTTTGAAGAAATGATCTATAATGACTTTTGATCTCCCTGTAGATAATTTTGGGGGATTTACAGTATCTTGTTCATTTTTTGTTTCCTTTAAAAGTCTGTAGATAGACGATTTTCCAATCCCTGTCATTTTGGAACACTTTTCCACGATGTCGTCAACACTTGGTAGGATTTTGGTGTTTCGATGCATTAAATACATTTAATATAATAATCTTCTCATTCTATGACAGCGCACATCTTTACACGCGTTTAGCAGGTACGTAATCTGATAAGCTCGACATTTTACCCAAACAACACTGGCACAATAGTCACTAAACACAAGTCGAATTTTACTCTACTGCACTAACACGTTTTCGTATATTCAGCTCTAAGACTGGATTGATCTGTCACAATACACTGGCTTCTGCCCTATGATGTATCCAGTAAAATATACTAATGTACACCCATTACCTTCCATAATAGCATTAGTGTTACCCGATAATTACCTGAAACGAAATATTACCACGCCCATGGCCGGTTCTTATCTCGGAGTTTTATTACTCTCTTTCATTTCCAAACAGACTATAATCAAAAAAATGTTTTTATTTTTTTAAATATCAATTATTAGGCCATGTCATTGGTTGATTAATGAGGAGTTTATTTTTGACATCCTCTATACAGGGTGTTCTACAAGTTCAATGACAAACTTTGGTAGATGATAGCTGAGTTAATGTTAAACATATGTTCTTATGTGAACATTAGGTTCGACTCATGTTTTTCTAGAAGTTACAATCGTTTTAAAATATGTAATTTCATATTTCAATCAAAGTAGCTTGAATAAAAATGATGATTGCTATAACAATAATTATTATTTGTGTCATTTTGTATATTCATTTGACACTTAGCGTTAAAGTGTTAAATATAAAAATTATTTATTTACTGAAGAGTGTGCACATATTGTCTTTGTATATAGGTATTCCAGTGGGAACGCCAGACAGGCAGCCCGACAAAGATACCAAAATATACATCATCAGTCTTTAGTATATCATATATCCTAGACTTCGAGAAGAAGGTAATCCCGCTCAAAAAAGGCCTTTCATCCTACTGAAGTGTATGTACAAAATGAAGAAGATATGTCATTTACAATTCTTCAATTAGTGTTCGGCTGACAAGTAATCTTCATTTATCATCGAATTTTGTATGACATGCATTGAGTAGAGAAATGTTGCATCCGTTTAGTCGCTAAAATGTGCAAACGTTAAGTCTTCTTCACAGAACGTCGAAGTGTTGCCAGCAACACAAAGTTACGTAATTTTCAGCCAATGAAATTAATCGTATTTCCCTCTTTTCGCTGTTAAAGTCGGGTGAAGGTCAAAATTTTCCACTTCAAGTATCCAATAGAGGAATAGTTATACATAACATAACCAGCAAAAACAAAACTGACTTTTTAAAATGTTTATTTCATACAAATTAAACTGGTGGTGGGGATGTTGTCAGCAACATTACATTGTTCTCTGAAGGAGGCTTAACATGCTGGATATGTTTCTCAGCGATTAGAATTTGATAGATTCCTTTCGCTTGCCATGTGGTCTGATGAAGCGTGTTTTACTATTGACGGCATAAACAATAATAATGATAATAATAATGTTTATTTAATAAATTATAGAAGAACAACAATTACACTAACAAGAAATATTAAATAAACAATGAAAACATAAAAGTCTCATAGAGACTTGAATGTGCTATAGAATACAAATAGTAAAAATAAAATACAATATTGAATAAAATGTGCTTAATTATAATATATGTATTGTATAAGCATAAATACAATCTGCAATTCTAAGTTACAGCAAACTAAGTTCATGCAGTAAACAAATTTTAAAGTTCAATAAGTAAGTACTAAGTAGTAACTAATTAATGAGTTTTTCCAGGTTTCTATCATTCCTGCACTGAATAGTGGTTAGGGCCTACCAACGTAAGTCGTTCCTGGGCGCAAATGCGGCCTGCTTAATAATAATATGCCGCCCCCTTTCCCGCACAAGTCTCCGACTTCTGGGCTAATCCCTGTGATTAGAATGAGGGGTAGAGATATTATTATTATTATTATTATTATTATTATTATTATTATTATTATTATTATTATTATTATTATTATTATTATAAATAATATATAAATATATACATACTTTATCTTCAATTAGGTAACTTTAATTTACTTTAATCATTGTCGGAATTTAAATAATTTATGAATTTTAATTCTGGGAGTTTCTAGCAGGAATTTTTTACATTTCTTTTTAAATGCCATTTTACTAGTATTCTTTTTAAATGCCTCGGGAAGAAAATTGAACACCCTGGTAGCCAAATATGTATAACAACGTTGTCTAATCATTTTATTTGCTTTGGGTGGAACAAGGTTTATATTAGTTCTAATATCATAATCATGTCAATCCGGTAATCATAATAAACATAGCTGGATGTTACAAAATCCGCATGCAGTTAGATTAAGACGATTATAGCAACGTTTCAGTGTCAACGTTTGACCATAATTTACTGCCTGTACATGTTTTAAATTATCATTTAAAATCTTTTTGATTTCACTGATGACGTAGGGCTTAATATTGTTCAAAATATGTGTTATCATGATGATGCACCACCACACAGAGAGAGAGAGACAAGTAACTGCTTGGTTAAATGGGTTTTTCCCGCTTAAATGAATAGATCAACAAGATCCAACAGCATAACCACCGCGTTCCGCAGATGGAAATCCTTTGAATATTTATTTGTGGGGACATATGAAGCAGCTTGTTTACTATGTTGAAATCACTACCCGTTAGCAGTTACTTGAAACAATTCAGGATACAGCTAACCAGATAAGAAATGACCTAAATCTCATCCGTCGAATGACGGAACCAATAGTTCGCTGATGTGAGCCTTGCATTCGAGCAGCAGGTGGACACTTTGAATTTTTCTAGCCTTAAGAGTCGTTAATTTGGCTAACAAAGGTTAAAATGCAATATAATTTTAAACACAAATAAAACTTATTGTTATAGCAACCAACATTTGTATTTATCAGGCTACTTTGATTGAAATATGAAATTATATTTTTTAAAATGCTTCTAATCTCTAAACAAAAATTAATCAGACCTACTTTCACTAAGAAAAAATTTAACATTGACCTAGCTACCATCTGCCAAAGTTATATCCATATCTTATAGATCCTGTATTACCTCTTTGAAGAAACGTATTTATCTCAGGAAAAAATAGAAAAAATATGATATATTTTTTAACTGTTATTTAGATACAACAAATTGTTAATGCGTTTTTGGAATCGTGGTAAATTACTAGATAGAAATAGTGTCAAATTTGTTATGGTCTGTATCGTTCATCTAATTACGTGCTTATTATGTTCAGTTCACAGATGGTTCAGGGCAAGCAATTAATTTACAATTGCATCATATTTATTCAATTTACATAATAAGTTAGTAAAAGACATAATTTATAACAAAAACGTGGTAATTAACAATAAGTACCTAAACAGTTGGGTATTTTTTAATTCAGGTCCTGTTCTTCACCAGAATGTTATACTGACTTAGACACGCTTATTGCCGTTACTATGGCTCATGATAATGATAATAGTAAAATAATTGACATCATATTAATTTTCTAGAAATATTTGACAAAATTTGATTAGTTTCTAGTGAGGAGAGTGAAAAGTTTAATTTTAAAATAGCTGAAAATACACGCAAATAATTAATAGATCAATTCGAATATGCAGCCCAAATAATTATCGGAAACCTATTATCGTTATTAGAAGCAACAAGCACCCACAGAAGCGTGGCTTCTATGCGCAAATCTTTGTTTCGACCAAAGCAGGAATAAGATTTATGATTATTTCGGAGATTGTACGAATAAAATCACCAAAATAAATGTCTCATCTAAAATTACCACATGCAAATTCTCAGGATAACCTAATAAATTTCTGTTACTGATTTTTTGTATAGGTATGTTGAAACGAACATGAACATGCTTTAATTAAATTAAGTAACAAAAATAATAAAACTTTCTATTCAAAATAAATTGTGTTTTATTCTTCCGAAAGTTTGAGAATTCCTGACATATATTAGAGGAGTTTGGTTTGCAGTTGTCAATGTGCATGGCACGTCATTGCTTTACCTCCAGTTTTGACAAACACCTGCATGCAAACATTCAGGAACCGTCTTCGAGTCAGTTAATCAAAGTGTTGATTCAGATATGTTGATGATGCATTCATCCTATGTCCTCATCATCAACAGACAAGGACTTCAAGTCCACGTTAATGGGATACATGCGAACATCAGTTTCATTATGAAGAAAATGGTTGTTGGCTTTCATTCCGAGATGTTCTTACAAACAAGAAAAAAATCGATTGGTACGTTAGGACACAGCGGTTACAGCAACACTGATTAGTATTTGCGAAGTTTGATCACTACCCGGCCCAGAAATAAGATATCGTCAACACCTTAGTACGTCGAGCATGAACCATTTGTGATTCACTCGGAGGAAGAACTGCATCATTTACGATCGATTAATGGAAATGGATACACCAACAGGAATATTGAATGAGCCTTCAGGATGATGCGTAAGATCAACGAAAAGGAGGAATATCTGGCAACAAGCTATCAATACCATCGAGTTTATATATCTAATATCATCAACAACAAATATAGGGACAGTCTTTCGTAAGACCGACTGCAAAAATAATACATTCCAAAGTCCTGACGTATACCAGTATACCATGCACATGCGACAATGCATTGGACACAATTGTCACTTCAGGAGTAATGACAGTCAGATGTCAGCAGTTGTGAAACAGAATAGATACAGGATATTCGATAATGAAGAAATGAATAATTCATTATATTTTCATCAAAATATTTAAGAAACTACAACTGAGAATAATAAAACTATATATTACACTAAATTTTTGCATCATATATTACACTAATCTACAAAAAATGATTATTTTTAAAGCGACAAACTATCGATAATTATAATAATAAATAAAACAAATGCGTGACATCAATCGTGATGTATGTCGTCGGAATTCTTGCCGCAACTATAAGGGAGCTCTACTATTTGATATTTTTTTCTTTCTTTGGAGGACTGGTATTGCCAATGCAATCTGAGTTTCGCTAACTCCCGTCCTCTGATACCTCGACTAGTTCAGCTCCAGTTTCATAGACAGGTACATGCTTTGGCAATAATAATAACACTCTCTCAAAACAGTTTTTGAATTTCTGGCAGTTCTGAGTAGAAATTTCATTAAATCTCCATTGGTGAGTGAAACAAATAAGATCTAATGTTAAAAGCCTAAAGTAGATTTTATTACGAATACGTCAGCAATTCAAAAGGAATCGCAAAATTCATTTTAATGAATGCCAATATTATTACAAATGATTGTACATCTGAAGAAGAGAGCAATTTGTCTCCTAAAACGTCAAGAAATTAAAACCAACAATGTGGCAATCAGTGAAAATTGTTCAACAATATATTAGAGTACTTTAAATTAATAATATAATATTACTAATATTTATTGTTACTTGTGATCGAAATATATTTTATAAAATTCAAGTAAAGAATATTTTTTAAATGTCATCTCTAGAAAATGTCTATTTGGTCTTTATTAGAATCTAATTGCCAAATATAAAAGTTTGCATAACAATTATCATTTTTAGTCTATTTGTTGTATTTTTACAGTATTCAATAATAAAATATTAAACATTAAGAATCATTTTAAACAGCGGCAGTCATCAAATAACGTGTAAATTAGCAAGTCAATATGTGCACCTTATAACATTCAGTGGTGAATAAGAAATGCATGTTTACTTGCCTTGTGGTTTAACCGCCGATATTGAAATAGTGGCCTTACACTTGAAAGGTGTGTGTCATTACAGTAAATGCATAAATGTATTTGGATTACCTATTTATTTTTAACATGTACTGTGCAGCGGTTTTATTCAAATACACTTTCATTTTAGATAATTATCATCGAGAACGGAGAACTTTTCTAACGGTATTAGATTTATTGGTTTTAAAGAAAATGGAATACAACATAGCTGATCGTTTAAATATTGATTTCAGTTTATTATTATTTTTTGTGTTCATTCACTTAAAACTCCGCAGTCAAATTACAGGGGAAAGAAAAAAGATAACGATGGTCTGTAAAAGCCAGCTTTTAGGGATGCTTAAGATCGCCGTAAAATTATCGACTTTGTCATGTTTTTAGGTATAGAAATCTTGAAAAATAAAACACCTAGAGCAAAAGTAATATCAAAAATAAAATTCTCAATGTTTTGTTTATCCACTTTTGCTATTTAAATTCCCTCAAATTAAAGTAATAACTTTTAAAAAGACACACATTATTTTTCTATTGTAACCCCACATTTTAATTATTATTTTCGCATATGTACTTATAAACAAAAGTGAACAATCAGAACTATGTATGTTAACATTATTTACTTCTCCAGCTAAATTTTAAAAAATACGCAGGTATTTCGAAAGATTTCTGTACATAACAGTTTGTTGGTTAGTCCGCTTTCTGTCGTTATTATTAAATGTCTAAAATTATTCGTACATGCAGAAAAATACTATTTCAAGAATGCAACAGTTTCATGGTTTTAATTTTCTATGCAGACACTATTGTGACGCTCCATACGTTGGAGACGTGGCCACATTCTTTCTTTTTTGTGAAAAGGTTGTTGGTTCCTAAATTTGTTTTAACGAATTGATTTTTTGAGGTTTTACTAGAATTGTTCAGGTCTGCAATTTTTACATTGCTTATTAAATTACTTATTCATTAACGACAACCGGTTTCGAGGTCAAATTTTACACCCCATTCTCAGGTCATACAAGAGTATATCACAATTACTAGTATCATTCAATCAGTTGCAAATTAACATCCATAAATAATGTTAACTAAATTATCAGTCAAATCAATTTTGGATTAACATGAAAAACATAAACTGTAGACCATATACAACAGCGTTACAAATACTTATTGTTTAACAATAATGATAATTTTCTTAAAATTATTTATAGATGTTAATTTGTATTCGATTGAATGATACTTGTAATTGTGCTATCCTCTTGTATGACCTTAAAATAAGGTGAACAATTTGACCTCGAAACCGGTTGTCGTTAATGAATAAAGGAGGGTGAATGAATGCGAGTGATACGACTTTTCTTCTTCCCTTTGAATTGTACAATGCTTATTAACGTATTGTAATTTTTTCGCAATTCCCATGCATCAAGAAACTTTGTTTTTCTATTGAATTTTAATGTAATATTAATAACAAAAAATGGTCTCCTTAATTGGTGCACTCGATCTCCTGATTTATTTCTACTTGACTTATTTCTGTGGAGGCATTTGAAAAACATCATTTACTAAGAGCCAATGGAAGTAATGGTTATGTAATAAATTATATGCTGTCTGCAGCATATTTCACAAAATACTATGTTAACTGTTTGTAATGAATAAGCATTTAACAAAATGGAGGCAATTTTGAACACCTCCTTAATGTTATAAGACCGACTAAATCTTATATGAATCTTTAGACTGCCATGCGGTTATAATTTTTGTTTTTCTTTTAACAATTATATTAAGTAAAAATTCAATAGAAAAACAAAGTTTGTTGACCCTTCTATGTTTTTAAATTAAAAATTGCGGAAACATTGCAATATTTTAATCTTTTTTAATTCCCCTGTAATTTGCCTTGGAAGTTTTAAATGAATCACCCTGTATATTAAAACCGTTTCGGAATAAGAATGTTCTCTTGTTGATAATTATTGGAAATGCCAAGTAGGGGAATATTCGATCGAATACAAACTAAGCTAGAAAGTCTGATATATCTTTTAAATCATCGATGTAACCAGTGAGATATTCCTTATGGTATAAATTTTGTATTAGCAATTATCTGAATGGGTAAATTTACAATGGAATAGTTATGTTCAAATAAAATTGATGCCAGTGAACGGTGAACTAATTTTAAGCACTAGACCTGAAATAGGCTATAATAGACTAGACTTATGTTTTACTTTCTTTATCGAACAAACGAACAATTTAAACTTCATTTAAGAAACACAACAATGATATATCTATGTACACGATAATACATCCAGTTTAAATAAATAGGTTTGTAATTGTTGCGTTCTACTTTTAACTCAGATGTGGAAAGTTTCTCTGCCAGATTAAGAAAATCCTGTTATCAGAATAAGAACTTGGCAGTTGACCAATAATGTATGAAAAACTTTAATATTCAATAAAATAATGTATTTCCCATTAATTATACAGCACCACAAAAAAAGTGTTCTGTCCGACGGACTAGGTCTGTATATTCTTATGTATTTTCACTCGCTGAATTCGATTCCATTTAACCCCAGCGTTCACGGTCATTCAAAGGTCACATTAAAAGATGGATATGCAAGTTGACCAGACTATATCTATATTTTGGGGGTCGCTGAATCTAAATCCGTAATTGATTTAACCCTATCAAGTTAACTTCAAGATTATTCCAAGGTCAAATCGAAAGAAACATATGCAAATCGGCAAAATCATCATACATTTTTATTTTTGGGGTCGCTCGATCCGAATTTGGAGTTCATTTAAATTAATTTTATACAGTAACATTAACTTTGAGGGAAAGCGAGTTTTAAGTCTCGTGGTTAGATAACATGTGCCATTCATTCTCATAATTTATAATATCTAGCTCTCTTATTACTAAATTATCTATGCAATGGCTGCCTTTTACGTTGTTGTCCTCTGCATCTTTCAAGTCCTGATGAAATCTTTCAACTTGTTCTTCACTACATTCACCAAGATTTTATTGGAAGTAGTGAATATGAGAATCCATAAAATGCAATTTTAGATTCATCAAGCAACCCAGTTCCATATAATTTTCCACCATTTGCGCTATTTTTAACTCTAATTAATTGATTGTTCATTGATGTTTTGTGTGCAAATAATTCTTTATCGTAATAATGTATTTTATTATAATGTATCTGTTAATTATGTAATATTGTTATTGTATATTTAAAGTTTACAAATGTTAATATGTATATTAGGCTGATTCCTATTGAAACAAAGTATTGTATTATATAAAGTATTATACCACTTTTTCCTTGTAATATACACTTTTATGGTTCCCCAAGAAATTCTCGATAACCCGTTTGAAACACAGCCATGCCGCTTTTTCGTATCCTCTCATTTTAATGACAAAAATGTCATCTTTCATTATTTTACGAATCTGAGATCCATCGAAAAGTATTAAGAGTAACTATTTCTAGACAGAGATAGCAATCACCTTTTTATTATGAGCTTTCATGGATTATTACTTGATGTGAAGAGGTGTGAGCAGGACTTTCGAAGCGGAAACTAGTGCTTCTCTGATGATATTCTTAATATCTGGATGAAATGAAACTCTTGTTGACCATACTTTTCTTACATAGTGTTTTTTTCTATCTCCACTATCCCATTCACATAAAAAGCACGGATTTTTTTGTGAAATCTGATTGTTGCCCCAACAAAATAGTGAGAATTTTCAAATACCTACAAATTTCCCATCCCTGTTCTTTTAGTAGTTAAGTTTTTCAAGGACTGACTTCATACTTGTATACTCTTCCTTCATAGCTACTGAATACACTACTACAATGGAGGTGTATATGTATATACTAATATAGTTTTACGAAGCAGGACTGCTTTCAGACTTCTCTTTAAATAATCGATAAACAATATTCATTCATTTGGGTTTTGGGTTTGTAACATCCAAGTTTGAGTTCATTAATCCGTTAATATGTTTGTTTCTGTGACGATAAAAGGAAGATTTCCGTTAAACTTAGGACGATTGTTACTGTATAAAATTCCTTATTATCAAAAGTTGTAATATTTAGTGCTTCTATGCATCGAATACAGAGTTACGAGCGTTATTGGGTATTAAAGTTGTCAGGTTAAGCTGACCCAAGGTGTTAAATGAACTCTAAATTCGGATTCAACGACCCCAAAAACATAAATGTACGATGGTCTGGTCCACTTGCATATCTATCTTTCAATTTGACCTTAGAATGACCTTGGACCTAGGGCGTCAAATGTGAATTCAGCGTGTAAAGACACACAAAAATATATAGGCCTAGTCCTTCGAACAGACCATTTTTTAGTGATGCGGTTATTTTGCTGCAGATGTTTTCTTTATTTCTTGCATAACTCCGACGTACTAATTATTTTTTAATATTTATCCTAAGCCAAATCACGTTTAATTTACTGTATACCTTTAGAATCTAGTTTATGACATTGAAAAGGAATGGTTCCTTAGTACGATTAAAGTAATTAAATGCAGAAGTATCATTTCGTTTGCAAGAACAAAGCTCGTTTCTTCGTTCGCGTGTTCGACTGCTGAGAATGGAAATTATTAAAACATTAATTCTGGTCCGCACTTGCTACCAAACGAGCAGTTAACAATAAAATGTCATATTAATATTAAATGTACAGTTATTAAGTGTAGTTCACTGAAACCCTTTATTTGTGAAAGTAATTGTTATTGCGCTCTTCCATGATGCGAGCATGAGATTTGAGCAAGAAATTTTTAATTTTCCAGATAATATCACCCATCTGTCAAATTTGATAATCGTATAGTCAAATACCTGTTTTATTTATATAGGGTGTCCAGTAAAGGATGGTCCAAATTTCAGAGTTGTATTTTTCGCTCTAAAATTTAGCAATTTAACCCAACTTACCTGAGTCCAAAAGTTCATGTTTGCTGACTTAAAGGATGTTAAAAATTAAATTTGTTTTTTGCTAATATTTCAAACAGTTTTCGAGACGTTTGCTTTTTTGATTTGATTTTACGGAAGCAAGATTGGAGATTCTCCTACTACAAATAGGCAGTATTATTTAAATCGTTGTGCAACGAATTCTATACTCTAGAAGGAGGCTTTTAAGGCTTTGTTTGCGAATCACCTAAATAAAGCAAATGTGAATAAAAGACACATTACATTAAAATTTTCTGATTCACCCTGTATATTCTCAAATAACTGCATTAACATAATATATGTAACCATTATTTGGCAAAGAACTTCTCTAAGTTCGAGTAATTAGGAAACCTGTCCCATATTTGTACTCTATTATAAACCTCCCCACATTTTCTATATTTGATTATTACTACATCACAATATCAATTTTTCAATACGACTAAATTTCCGTTATACAAGCTATTATTCCAAACACATTAATCTATTCAATGATTAGAATGGCACTATTTACATTAGTTTAAAAAGGAAATGAAAGTTATCTATAATTCATAGGAAATTTTCATTCATATAAGTTTATTCGCAAAGCTCTGGTACAATTAAAATTGGCGCAAATTTCTCGATAATTTTCATTCAACCAATTATATTCCAATAAACAACTCCAGATTTACTACCCTGATCGTTGTCTATTCAGCCCATAATTACCTATTATTGCATTTGTAATAGAAGACTATTCGATTTTTTTGGAAGAATAATAAACTTGCCAAGAATATCCTTATTATGCCTCTCTACTCTGGTTTATTTCCTGGAGAAAGGGGCTTGTTTAAAAATCTAAATAAAACTCTCACCAAAGATCTGCGCCATTCTCTTTTAAATATAGGTATGCATCTCATTATAACCGTTTTACGTCTACTATTGTTCTTCCTCAAGTTACGGGAAAAAAACTGGCAAATATGCATACTTATTATTTTAAGTGTTTTAATCACCAAATGTGGGCCACCAAAAAATTACGGCCGAGGATTTCTTCATTTTTAAGTTAAAACTAAAACACCCCTTCCATGAACTTATTTTAAAGGGACATATTTTATGGATCCAGTGACCTTCGCAGTCTTACAGTCTTAAATAGCAAGTAGTATTTTGTGATACATCATTCTAAAAGGCATTCAGTTATCTTTACGACGACATCTAATTTTATAATAATGTATCAAAACGTGTGAGTAAAACATCTAGATACAATTTTTCAAATATACAATTTAGTTCCATTATAGCAACATTGCTGTTCAAGGAAAAGTTGGGATAATTGTAGTGGTAAGAGCAGAAACGTCACCTTTTCATTTTTGCTTAAAATCAGGTTTTTGCAGAAAATAAGTCTACTGTTTTTGCAAAATATGAAATTTAAAAATTTAGGCATGTGCTTGTTTTTACATTCAGCAGTTTAATCACATTAAAAGCACACTTATTGGTTTATTCAAAGAATTCTAATTGGTTAGATGGAATCCACCTCACCAATCTGCTGAATTTAAAAAAAGGCCTCATGGTGTGCATTCGCGCCAATCAAATTTAGCATCTGAAGTAAGAGCCTATCCATTGAGAAAATTTCAAAACAAATCATCCAAAATGGAATATATACGAAAATGTGTAAAATAATCTTATAAAGAATAAGATAATTCAATATTCCTTTACAAACTGCTACTAATTAATGAACAACATCCTAGTAATAAATGAAGCACTGCATTTTGGTCCACACTGAGATGCTACCTTGAATATTTGAAAATTGTCAACATAAATATCACTCATATAAAATTACATTAGTCCAAGAGTTTACTGGAGATAATAACGATTGGTGTTAAGAATTTTGTGAGATCATCAGCCAATAAATAAGTCCAACGTTTTTTAATACTAGTTAAAACCGTCATAACTGTCGTTATTAGATGTTTAACAATTCAAGAATTTACGATAAATGACAAATTTTTTGGAAAATTTTATAGAAAAAAATATTTATTTTTGTATCAGACAGGGTGGAAAGTGGTCATTTTGATCTGATTAAAAACACATCTTTTAAAAATATGTCATTACGACAAGTATGGAGATCAAAATTAGAAATTTATTAATTTCAATATGGCAGCCTAACTATAGAACGCTTTTAACTGACATATTTGAAAAAGACGAAATCTGAGGTTTTGGACAAGATGAGACTCCTTCACATTATGTGATGCCTGTGAATTTAATTTTTAAGTGAATCATTTCAAGAATGGATTGAAAGGAAAGAATTTACTGAATGGCATGTACGTTTGACAAATTTGTCTCCGTTGGACTTTTATGAAACCATCTACAGACGAAAATTTATACCACACAGCTTGAATAATTACAAGGATTACGCTTATTACTCCACAAATAATGTTCTATATGATTGGTGGGTATTTTCAACATGTAATAAAATGTGGCAAGTGAATGTGACGAAACTCTCACCTTTAATTTTTCGAAAGTGATTGTTCAAAATGAAAAACCAACATGGCGTTGAAGAGCTAATAGGAATGCTACCAAAAAAAATTGTTTAAACGTCATTAAAATATATTTATATCAATATTTGCAAAGTTATAAAAAAGCAATTGTTGTATGAGCAGAACAATTATCAATATTCGTCTCAACCCGCGAGACCCTCTATGATGTCATAAGGCGGAACAAACTAGCGCGCGAGAATTAAGGACGAAACGCACTATGGTCTATTTAGAAATTAAAGAGAGTAATAAAAGCTTATTATGTAAGCAAAAAAACTTTGTGTGATCGAACCGTACTAAATTGTAGCAGTTAGCTAAAATTTAATCCCCGACAATCCGTCTTTGTCTATGCCGCTTCAATTTCTCGGTCCATTTCTCTTATAAGTAAACAATATAAAAACATCATTTCAAAACTAGAGGCTACTTTAAGCATCATAACCGGGTTAAGAGGGTTTTTAGTAATTCAAACAAAATTATTCAATATTATTATCAAAATATTTATTTAAATTTAATGATTACACTTTTATTTCACACAAAAATATATGTATTTTGAAAATTCAAATTATGGTGAGTAACTGTAGTCTTGTATAAATGTACAATAAAGAAAATAAAAAAGTAGGTATATTAAAATTCATCCTTTGAATATTCTAATGAATTATGTTCGTCTCCAAGATTGACAACGATAGGTTCCACAGTGACGTCAATTAAATTATCGAGTTCCCACATTTTCTCCTCTTCTTTTTGTACATGATGTATACATCTTTGCCAGTTCCAAGGAATTTTTCAACAAAATTTTTACACGTCACTTAATTTAAATGTCATATTATTTCGCGCTACACCTCCTTTTACCTGTGCGCAGACTAATTCGATTGGGTTAAGTTTACAGTGATAAGGTGGTAACCGTAGTACCGTTATTTGGTGATTTGTTGTCATTTCATCTCGATAACACATATTTTTTCTAATCTTTATTAAGATGATTGAAGTGTCAAAAGTTCCTTTTTCACAATATTTGTTTCAAAAGAAATGTTTTTTCCGGATAACCATTGAATTATATCGGTTTTCCTCCAAGCAGTCGTAGGCGTCCGCTCGATCTGCCGTGAATGTTAACTGGCATTATCCATGACAATTACAGACCCCGGAGGAATAATATCCAACATCTGTGTAACATACTCTTCGAAGACATCTGCGTTCATGTCTTCGTGATAGTCACCTGTATTTTTAGATTCAAATAAAAGTAAACCGCCATCTACAAAACCACTGGCACTACCTATATGTGTCACTATTAATCGCCCTTTACCTGAAGGTTCCTTGAACCCTGTTAAAGTCCATCCAAAAATGCTTGCCATACTTTTGTTACAGTATATCCTCGTTGACCCAAGTTTAGTCTAAATAATAAATATTCCTCCCTTCGTCACGGAATTTACTAATTGATCTTAGGTAGGATCTTCGCCAACAAATAATTTCATCTTTATCGATAAGAACTGACTTCCTGTTCTACTTTTCCCAGCAAAAATTCAACTCTCGTAAGACGGCCCATAATTTGCTTCTACTTATTTTTGGCAAATCGTTGTCCTCTGAAAGTTCACTTAAAATTTTGTTTAGCGTTGGTATTTCTTTTTTAAAATAAAATTACGATAATTACCTGAAACGAAATATTACCACGCCCATGGCCGGTTCTTATCTCGGGGTTTTATTACTCTCTTTCATTTCCAAACAGACTATAGGCGGTTGTGGTCTAGGCGCACCGTGAACCATGCTATTCTCATCCTTGTCTACTGAAGAATCTTCTAATGCTTTAAAATATACAGGTTCGCACTAGCAGGTCGCGAGCTAGATTTGCTCACGTGGCGGTCTCCCGAAAACGGTTTTTGAAAAATTTCGACAAGTCGAGTTGCGTCAAATAAAAGAGAACTAATAAACATACATCTTCTACAGAATATATTTTGACACTTAAATAGTACAGTAAAATAAATCGGGAGTACATAGAGAACGATATATGGCACTGATTTTGCAAAAGCCCGTGATTAGCTCGACATAGGGCGGTTCTCTCCTTTAGTGGTTAGGTTAGGTTTTATGTAATAGCCTACAGGATCTGCAGTTACTGATGTTTACGCACCATTGTGTCATTCTTAGTTTTATATTTTTTTATAATTTATATAATTTTATATAAATTAACAAAATACACTAAAATGGAAGAAGATTTTCATAGGCAGGCTGCCAACTATGGACGCTCCTATGGTGTCAGTATTATTAGCCATATGCAAATCCTGTGGGACAAAAGCGAAACAATTTTGTTTTGTTTATCAGTTTGTTTAGTAGTTATAAATTGCATAATCGGTGGATTTTGATAAATGCAGTTAACAAAGCTTTTCGAAATATAATTAATTTTCAACAAAAAACTCGTTTTTTTTTCTAACAATAAAAAGATACCTAATATAAGAATCAGTGGCTTACCTATGTGACACACATTTGTGTGTAAAATAATTTCTCGATCTGCGAGATAGCAAATAACACTAATGTGATATGGTTGGTTTTACTAAAAATTAATGTTTATTTATATAAAGAAGTAAGTAAATTATATTAGTATTTCCCTTACTATATTATTAATATTTCCAAGCTTCCATATTATGTCTATATAACAATACAATTATGTAGAAATAGAAACTAATTCTGCTACTATTTACAAAAAAATAAAACAATAAAGCAGATTCAAAGAAAACGTTTAAATGACCACTAAATTTTATTGTAAGAAACAAACAAGTTGTAAAAAAACTAATCTCCATATAAAATAAAAATTAAACAATTATTAGAGCGAAGTTGAGAATTTAAAATATTTAATAATAATAATTTTTATAATATATTTGTAATAGTAGAATGTCTATTTACATATTATATTTATTTAAACACTATAATTTAGATAAAACTAAGAATTATAAAACAATACTGAAACAAAGAACCTAACCTAACTTACAGCAGGTAAATGAGTTTTACCAGCAGCTGGTGGTCCATTCCGCGATGTGACGTCACAAGCGCTTATCTTGCTGCTGATACCGTTTGCTAACTTCGTTAGTTTCGGTGTTTTTATTTTAAGTTTATTTTTAAGAAATTTTTTAAATGCATTTTAATAGTAAGTATTTCTATGGCCTTAGAACTGCATTTATTTTTCTAATTATAAAATACTGAACAAACGTAAATAATATTTTTCCACGGTCGGGAGTAGAAATCAGTTTCTATGACATCAAAATTAAAACAGAAGTAGTCGATTATTCCCAAGGGAGTATAATGCTCCCAAGGGAGTTTACATTATGACGAACGTTTTTCATGCAAAAAAAAAGATAACATTGAAATTATTTATTGACATTTAAATTAAATGTTACATTTGTACAATTTTCAAAATTAATATTAGAAGGAATATTACTTTCGCCTACAGTTTTTGTGATTGCGCTAGTAGTGGTACCTACTAAAACCTGATTAGCAGTATTGGTCTAATTTTCAATGGAGTTCTCGACATAACTCTTAGCGACTGTCGTTAATTTCCAACCAGCATGATACTTTATTGTCGTGATATCCACACCAGCATCTGCCAGTAATGTCGCTGAAGACCTTCGTAAGCAGTGACCAGTATAACATGCAGCATCAGGTAATTTTAAATAGGAAGCTACTACACTCGGAATTTTTTCCATGGTATTCTTGCCAACTGGCTGCGAACTACATTTTCCTGCTTTGTAGTACAAAAAATGCGCTTATGCTTGACGTGGGGAGGACGAAGGGACAGGTATTTTCGAAACAATTCAAGCATATTTCCGACATCGGTAACCAGAAAGATTAGTGGAATCTTTGTCTTAGTGTTTGGAATTTTTACAATCAAGGAAGAGCCTACATCCTCAATATTATCTACAGTTAAATTGACTAGTTCATCAGTAAAAAATCAAAATACTTAATAATTGAAATACCTAACAACAAAAGTAATCTTACCTTAATCATTAAGAATTTTTTGTCATCTGCACTTGATAGAAAACGGTCGATTTCACCCTTTGTCAATATTTTCGATTTTTTCGCTTGATATCCGTCACCGGTTCTTTTCAAAAATGCGATCAGCTTGGGGAATTTGCTTATATCTATGTTGTCGTAAATTATCAAACATGACTTAACAATAGAATATTGCGCCCATAATGTGGAAGACTTGTAATTCTTTGCATTTTCACTGAAGTATGCCAACAAAACATTCTCGCTGTATACTTGAACATTTTTCTCGGCGCACCACTTTTTGAACCGATTGTAGGCTATATCGTATAAAGATCTTGACTTCGTAGGCAGCAAATTGCTTATTGCAATATTTGCAGCCTCCACAATCTCTTCCGACTCACAATTATTCATTGTGCACTAAACAAACTTTAAACTAAACCAAACTAGCACCTTAATTTGACAATTCTTTTTGTTTGTTTATTTTGTAGTTATGACAATAACTTAACGACTACTAAATAAATGCTCAAATCCGGATACAATAATTCTGGTGCTACTTACTTCATAATGACAAAATATGTGTTTTTAAGTTAATGAGACCGTGGAAAAAATAGTATATACCATTCGGGAGAGATGCTATTTTGTTCTCGGTGCATTGTAGCCCTCGGGCTTCAAATTGCACCTCTGCTAAAATAACGCATTTCTCTCCCTTATAGTATAATGTACTATTTAAGTGTGAAGTAGACATTTGGGAATGAGTCCATAAAATATATCCCCCTCAAAATAAAATAAATCGGTTCCAGAGTTTTTTTTTAATTTTTACATTAAAACGAAGAACCTTGTCGCAGTTTTTCTATGGCCCACACACACACACACACACAAATGGTATGTAACAAGTGTTTTGAATTTCATAATTATTACGGTTAAATATGACGTAATAGTAAAATGGAGAATAACACCAAACTTTGTTTATTACCCCAGGCTAGAATTAACTTCTCATTAATTTTAAGGAGGTGCTATCTCGTGCTCTACATAGCTAGTAATCTAATTCTACTATCTACTCTTACCTAAGATGAATCCATACCTACTTAAGATGTAAAGAAATGTTTATATAATTGGTGGGCAAGGCAATATAAACAAAAAATGTAAGACCTCTCTATTATCCATATTTCAAATGCGTTTACGAAATCGTTTATTTTCTTTTTTTATTCGAAATGCAGTTAATGTCGAATTTGGCACATTGAAGAACGGTAATGCTTGCTGGTTGGTTTGCAAGATTTGGGTCACTTAACGCCAATAAACTTTTACATCTTTCGTGTGCTCAATATGTGCGACAGGAAAAAAGTTGTTACTAAAATTATCAGCTTGTTTATCAAATTGGGTACTTGTAATCACTAAATTATTATTTTCTATAGTATGAACTTTGAGAAAATATGGTATAATCAACTTCCAATTAATATTTCATCATGTTTACAAAATATATAAGCAAAAACTTCTATTTTTGGCAAAATGTTCATACACAAGAATCTAATTTGTATTTAAGTATAATAATATACTTTAAATTTTAAAATTAATTTAAGTGTATATGTGTTAATATAATATACAGTATGCGCCAAAAGTATGGAATAAATTCAATAAAAACGAAACAATTATTTTTTGGGAAAAATCCTCGAACAGGTCGATTTTTAATTTAAAAAATACATATTTTAGCGTAAAATGCGATTTTCAAATGTCATTTGTTTTCGAGTAATGACCTCATAGATTTTTTTTAAATGGCAACATCATATTTTTGACTAGAACTCAGCAGGAAGTTTTCGATTTATTTAATGAAAAATATCCAGATCGCCCTATCAGCCAATCAACAGTCAGTAAGGTAGAGTCTAAATTTAGAGAAACTGGCAATGTTGTAAATATTCCAAAACCTGGACGTCCAAGCATTAATAAAAATCAGAAACAGAACATTTTGATAAGTATGGTGGATAATCCTCATTCTTCACGATTGGTTGCATTAAACAATGACACTAGTCAGTGCACAGTATCTTGAGGAAGAAAAAATATTATCCCTACAAAATTCAACTTGTGTAGGAACTCAATGAAGATGATCCCGATCGCCGCTTACACTTTTGCGAAATTCTAATGGATTTATGTCAAGGAAATAAAAATTTACACCGGCAAATACTTTTTTCAGATGAGGCCATATTTTATCTGAATGGTACAGTAAACCGTCAAGCTTGCAGATATTGGAGTCGGGAAAATCCTCGTTGGATGGCAGAGGCACATATCCAACACCCTCAGAAATTAAATGTGTGGGCTGGAATAGTCGACGACAGAATAGTAGAGCCTTTCTTCTTTGAAGGAACCCTTACAGGACAAAGATATTTAGAGTTTCTAGAAAATGACCTAGTTCCAGCCCTTGCAGTAATTTTTCCTAACGATAATGACCCTGACATTCCTGACGATACCATATGGTTTCAGCAAGACGGTGCACTTCCACACTATGCGCTCCCTGTACGAGATTTTTTGGACAACTGTTTTCCTGGGAGGTGGATCGGCAGACGCGGATCGATAGAATGGCCTGCAAGATCGCCAGATCTTACACCTCTTGACTATTTTTTATTGGGATACTTGAAGTCAAAAGTGTACATTAATAAACTACGTAATTTAGAAGAACTTCAAAATCGCATTCGGGACGAAATACGCAGAGTTATCACAAAAATCATTCATAATGTGCAAGAAGAATTTCTTCACAGACTTGCGCATTGTCAAGAAGTTGGTGGATGGCAATTCGAACATTTAATTTAAGTATAAAATTTAATCAATTGTATTTTATTTTACATACCTCAGAATTGTTACTTTTTTATGAATAAAATTTACGTTTTCTAACATTCAATCGTCATTTACTCGAAAACTTTCCTATGTAAGAGGGCGAAATTTTATTACTGTCTGACAGAGAATTAAACGATCTTTCAGAATCAAGGAAAAAAATATGGTGTTGCCATTTAAAAAAAATCGATGACGTCATTACTCAAAAACAAATGACATTTGAAAATCGCATTTTACGCAAAAATATGTATTTTTTAAATTAAAAATGGACCTATTCGAGGATTTTTCCCAAAAAATAATTGTTTCGTTTTTATTGAATTTATTCCATACTTTTGGCGCATAGTGTATAATTATTGAAATAATATTCTTATTAAGTAATTCAACTTTTCTTTCTAAAACTTATACTAAATTTAAGATTTACTTAAAAGAATAATATTTTGTTAACATATAAATAAAATATTATTAATTTTAGAATAGATTCTTCCTTAAATAATAGAAACATGGTAAAGTTAAAATATTGAGACTAAAAAATATTTCTACATGAATAAGTACTTGAAACCGCAACCATGCATCTCATTATTCTTTTCTGAGCAATAAAACTTGTGAGGAGAATGTAGAACTTCCCCAGAAACAAAGACCATATCTGAGACGAGAATGAACTTGGACATAGTATATGGACACAAGTTGTTCCAGATCAAGTACTGTCCTTAAATTTCGAAATAGGTATGTAAGAGAAGAAAGTTTACTCAAAATTTTGGTTTTGTTTGTATTAATATACAGTGAATTCTGGCAGAACCACTCTGTTAGTTTACTGAATAAAGTATCACAATTAGCCTCTAATGCATTCTCATTGATATTAGATGTAATCATGGAGGTGTCATCAGCATATATTGTAAAACGCGTACTGCTGGAAAGAGTATCTATTTCATTCACGTACAACAAATAGAGCAGTGGAAACAGAGCCCTGTGGAATACCTTGTTTTACTTGGTGAGACTTGTGAGAACATTATTAATAGAAACATATTGAGTCCTATTCTCAAGGAAAGTTTTTACCCATGTCAAAGTTAAGCCTCGAATACCATATGTTACTACAATGGATATCATTGTTTGTACACTATCATATTATTCTGCAGGATTATTCTTTGTGGCTGTTATTTTTTCGTATTTGTATTAATGATATTGTCTTAATCTTTTGTATATTGACAATTCAAAATCGTATCAAATAAAAAAGAATTGCAATACTTAAGTAAAAGTAGCTATTAGAGAATATTGTATTGGTACCAGTATTTTCTTAATTGTGTTGGAACAAGTCTTCGTAACAGAGACACAAATTATATATTTAATCGTCATTTTATACAAAGGTTACAAATCATAATGATTCACTTATTGTTTATTCTCACCGTACAAAAGGAAACGACTATTTACAACTTAGATCTTCATAAGCCTTTATTGTTTTAAAAAATTAAATATGTATGTATTTACATTTTATAATAACATACTCTTGTAGCAATTTCGACCATTTTTTTGTTTACCTTTTCAATGCAATACTCTATTACAAAAGTGAAACATATCACATGACAACAATTTCACGGTCTTTTTTACGTTATCATTGTTGAAAAAACAGGAAACGCAGTGTGTATTACAATAATTTATTTCTATTAACAATAAAATTGTAGATAAGTTAAGTGCATATCCACTGAGAGATATACTAAAATTATTTTATTTATATATACTCAATTGAAAAACATGTAACTTGGTAAATTGTTCAGTCAAAAATACTTACCACAATTTGTCAATTTGCAATTCTCAACTCAAAAGTATATATTTATGCTCTTTTCTTTTACAAATTTTTAGCAATTAAGATAATTAACATGTTCTCAACTGATGTAATAAGAAAATAATAATTTTAATAACGGAAATAGAATTAATGTTAAATGCTCAACTTTACTGCTTTTTGCTGTAGCAATTGTAGTACTTAATAAAACAAACACTTTTTAAGTATTAGCCAATAAAATAAATTAGAGAGGGAAGATTATGAAGTTAAAAAGTATGTTTTCCAATATCACCAAAGATTTTTTTAATGGAATTAGAAGGGTAAAAAATTCTTTGCCCGGTCAATTAATACACCATTCTCTTTAAAGTGAATATGTAATCATTTCAAAATAAGAATTAAATATATCTACCTAAGTAATTTTGAGGGCTTCGTTTACATATTGTTTACTTGCTTTCTTACCAGTATGGTAACTGAAAACATTTGTAATACATAAGTAGGTTGCATGGGAACAGTCTTCCTTTTGATAAAAAATTACTCATATTTCTCTGTCAGACAACCAGAATTAGCTCATTAAAAAATAATTAGGCGATTCCTTCACAGCGCATAATCAAGAAAATTAGCAATTTTCTGCTCAGTGGTTATCCCATTACATGAGTTTCTACGACTCAGATTAATCGGGCTGATTCAAAATAGAAGAAAAATGAATGTGTAATAAATGTGATAACTCTACAGAATAAGATATATTTAGGAACATTCAAATAGAAGTAGAAAGTTAATAAGGTCTTAAGAGGACTGTCAAAGGATTTAACATTGCAAAGTCAGAAATACATCTTGGTAGAAAACAATCTGTTCAAGTTTTGCAAGGATGAATACTTGATATTTGACATTAATCAGGCTGATTCAAAATATAAGATAAATGAAATATAATAACTCTCCATAGGTTAAAATATATATTTAGGAATATTGAAATAGGAACAAGAAGTTAATAAGATCTTAAAAGGACCATCAAAGAATTGAACATTGCAATTTCAGAAATAGAATTGGTAGAAAACTACCTGTTTACTAACCCTAAAACCTGTTTAGATTTTGTAAGGATGAATACGTGACACTCATAATTGCTGATGCATTATTTCCAAATATTTAGCAATGATGATATATTATCTGCTATTTGGGAAGCTTAAAATTGCCTGCAGGAAACATGGTCAAAGTTATGACCTCTATTTAGAAGGAAGGAAAGTTAGAATTCTAAGATGATGAAAATCTACAAGTTTGAAAAATAAAACTTTGAAGAAAAATTATGCAAGCAGTTGTAGTGACTCATTGTGTATAAGGTCCACCCTGTTCAATCCACCGTATTCCATGCACTTGATGGAGATATTATCGAATATTTAGCCGAAGGTGAAGAGGTGACATGCGTTGCCAGATAGCTAGGGATCCATTTTCAAGAAGAGCAGATAGGTCATTGCGAATACATTCGAGATATTGTAAACCATCCATGCGATTGTGCAATATAAACGGTCCAATTAGGTGCTCATCAACAATTCGTGCCCAAAAGGTGTTATAAGTGGTATCGATTAACTGCGTGCCGATTTTCGAATTCCCAAACGTATGTATTGTGAATGGTTTGTATTCCATTACGAGTAAATAAAGCTACATCTGTAACTACTGCGTCAGCAGTAAATTGGAAATTTTCAGCATTTTGCTGCGACGCCCACTAACAACCAAACCTAACTCGTTATGGATAATCCACTGGTAACAGTGATTGAACACGCTGTATATGATACGAATATAACTGAGCATCGTGTAGTAAGCACCACACTTTGATTGGAATACTCCAGGCACCTGTCTAACAATCTGCCTTGCACTTATTCGTGAATTTTCACAGACCACATTCAACACTTGTTTTTGAGGTGCTAAAATGCGTTATGGTCGCCCGTGACCATCATCACCTCCACGATTTGCACATAAATTACCAGTATCACGTCGACGTTGCACCACTGCCGTAACAGTTCATGATTTGGCATATGTCGATCGGGAAATCGCTCCGTATACAAGCTTGATGTTTCCAATGCATTTTGTCAAACTTCACCATAAATAAGAATCATGTCCATTAACTCAGCATTGCTATACACATGAGAAAGATCACACGCTCATAATAAATAGAACAACACAACTCAATTACCACCTAGAGAGCATATCCCCTCACCAAGTCCATTCGTCAGGCAGGCATGTTTACTTTTTTTGTATTTCAGATGTCCAGCTACGTACTTCTTTATAATGTTTGGACACTTTTGCACTCTTGCAAAATCTATTAGACTTTATTGTAATTTTTTGTGATATCGACTTCATAATTAAGGGTGCACATATCCTCAAAGCTTTTCTGGTAAGTTCTGAATCACCCTTTATAAGAAAAGATAAAATCCGGTATTATATTAGAACCAATAAATTATTATTAAACTGATTTTCTGCATTGCTGCTGCTTCCTGTACAACAGCGGATACAAACGATGAACTAGAAACAAAAGATGCTTGAGCCGATTGCGATATTATTGCGTACACCGTTGTTTTTGCCCAGAGGACATCAGTTGTGATAATTTCATCGGAGAGATATTAATTCCATTAGCTTTCACCAATAAAAGTATAATAAACTCATTCTAAGATTACGACCGCACGATATTACTGACTTAGATATATATAATCAGGAGAAAAAACTTAAAACCAAGGGAAATCGTCGCTTATTAAAAAAATTATGATACTCTGCTCACATAAGGTACCAACTTTCTTACCGTTTTATAGTGCATATACATCACGGCATGAGTTATAATTGCATCTGGATATTTTCCAGTGTTTTTAAACCACAAGAGGAAAGTACTGCCACAATATGTAACAACTTCCTCATTCTTTTGTAAGAGGTCTCATATAAAGCAAACCAAAGTACATTTCTAGTATGTATACTGTGCATACATAATCAGAATTTGATTTATTTTAAACTTTTATGGTAATTGTTTTACTTGCAATGACAATTGAATGGCACATTATTAAAGGCTTATATAATTCCATTGGCTGTATGATTTTCCAAATAAGACGAAATTATTGTTAATATTATTATATAATTGTCTGCTAATAAGATATTATGTGTGCCTAGTATTGTATCATCTATCATTTACTAGTGACATTATAAGTCAGGAATGCAGAATTAAATTGAAAACCGATTATGCACATTACTTTCAAGCTAATTACTGATATGAAATTTTGAGTCAAAAACATATAGTATACCCTATATCTAAATGCAGCTGTTTCGCAGATATTTAATATTTTCAAAAAGTTGTCTGAAGAAGTGAAGTCTGTAAGAAGTTATCTAACTTTTTTCGTACAACAGCTACGCATTTCATTTTTGGTACAATGTAAAATGATAATATGTTGCACCGCTTACTTGATACAAATTCTAAAATACTGGACCGTGTTTAATGTTATCCGTTACATTTTACAAATTTCAATAGGTATGCCTGAAAACATTCTTATTTGAAATAGAGCAAGTCATATAAAATTAAATTTAATTCTCCCTGATACTTTGTAGGGGTTAAATTAAGTATTTCTTCAGATTTCTGCGTTGCTTTCAATTTTTAAAAGTTCCTTATTAAAGATCGCGGGTCAGCAAATTTTTTAACACACACATTTTTTAACAACAAATTAAGCTCTTGGATCGTCCTCCCTACCAAAACACAAGATTTTGCAGTGTCATCTGAACGAAGGACTTGCAGTTCGTTGAAGGCAAATAAATAGAGGTTGTTGATAAGCGAGGATATCAGACAGTTCAGCGACACATTCACAACTTAGCTGGTGAAATATTTAAGACTTTGAAACCAATCCTTGACTTTTGTGGGAACAGTATTTACGTTGGACTAGCTAAGCATATAAACTGCAGGCCACCAACACGACCTGCAGTGCCGGTGGTTGCAGGTGCCGGTCCATGCAGGTGCTGGTCTAGAGTGTGTGATGCTCCACGATTACGATTAGACAGATGCAACCTGTTCTAAATTTTGTAATAATGTCCTACACATAATCTCCTACTGGAGATGTATTGGATGCAGAAAAATCAATATGAGGATAGAAAAAGAACTGCTCTTTAAAATAAGCAGCTAAAAGAATATGGCGTCTTGATATGTTATTTTGTAGAGATGGGTTTAGCAGTTCATTTTAATGATTCAGTTCTCGAGAACTGAATCACTAAAAAGAACTGATTCTTAAAACCAGCTCTTTAAGAACTGGTTTTTCGTCAAACACTGCACAGATATGCGCTTCTCTCCGAATCCCGCATCTCCGTCAATCGCAGACGGTCGGTTTCTTTCGCGTTTTATGATTGCGACACGTTTATTAGCGTTTAGACTTTAGAATAAGAATTCTTAATCAAAATATTTGAAGCCTCTTTTTTCCAAAATATCTCGAATCATTTAGCTACTGATTTTTATTTATTTTTTATTACAGAATTTAATTTATATTTTTGTAAAGCTGTATTTTACTTGTTAATAAAATTCAGTTCTTAATTCTTATACGTCATATAATTATAATTAATGGCACATACCTATATCGTTTTTATTAATGCAACAATTTGATACGGACGCCTATGTGACCTGGTATGCAGTTCTTGGATATTATATTTAACTAAGAATGATATTAACGCTCCGTAATCGGATCACCAATCAGTTATTCAGAATTCAGATCGCCCGTATGATTTTGAAGCTCACATAGGCTGTGAACACTCGTTCACTATTTACTGAACAGTTCCTTCTGACGTCTAAACTTGAAAATATCTCTCGCACTCTACATCAATCGATACAAATCAGTTCGCAAAGAACTGATTTGTCAACTTCTCGAGAACTGATTCTCGCAGTTCAGTGTCAAAACCCGTTCTTTTAAACCAGTTCACTCGAGAACTGCCCATCTATATTATTTTGAATAATTGTAAGTGCGCGTCCAATGTACATTTTTAGCGATTACGATTTTTATGTCGCAAATACAGAAGCAGCAGAAAAATCGCTTGTGCGCGCCTACTGTAATCCTACTCATATTAGCCATGAAGGTAAATAATAATAAACATTAAAATTCAAGTAAATTTCAGAATAAAATTTAAACCTGGAACAACCTGTATTTTTAAACCAGCGACATTCGTATAAGGCTCATGAGCTCAGACATAATATTTTAGTGTCTAGTATCTCCAGTTTTGTGTTGACCCATTCTTTCTGACTCACCCTGTGTAGTGCTTGTTTTTCTGTTTTGTTTTTGTGATGTGCATCAAGATGTAGAATGTAGATAAATTATGTGAATGTATTGTTCTTATTCCGTAATTGGGTTTAACCCATAGAATATATAAATAATCAATCAATAAGTAAAATAGATAAATAAAATAAATAAAACTAATAAAACGACTAAAGCGGAAACGAATAAAATAAATACAATTAGTTGGTATGTATTAGAATTTGTTTAGTTTTCAAACAGTTTCTTTTTATAGTTAGTAACAATTTACAGAGAATGTAATAAAGTTATAAAAATACGAAATTTTTTTAGAAAGGTTAACGACTCGTCCCAAAATAACTCAAGATAAGTAAACAGATTGTTAGATAACTACCTCCTGTTTGGCTTTTTCACTGCCCCAATTAAAACTACAAAACCCTAATTAAATAATGAAGCCGTAGAAGTTAATATCTTGGACATTTTGTGGCATACCCAAGAAATATCTAAAAAATGTAATTATTTTGACAGCACTTGTTACAAAATGAATTAAAATCAAAAACATGGTTTCACTTGTTAACTAGTCGGCTATTGAAATTGCTGAAGAGTAACCGGAAAAATGGCACACTCGGTGTAGAATTTCAGAACTTCACCTAAAGGTGGCCATATTTGTGGCCCAAAATGGTGGCATGTCAATGCAATTTTAATGTTAGGGATTTTAAACTCTGTTTAAGGTGTACTTTATTGAATACTAGAAACTTCAAAAGAAAGTTCAAAATATTATTTATTAATATCTCGTAAATTTTTATCAATTTTCAATGAATGCAGAATATGTTTTCAAAAATGCGCTTATGGATCATTTTGAATATCGATGTATTTAACATTGAAATTTTTGTATTTAATACTGTAGAAGAATACGCTTCATTGCAACTGGCCTGTATGTTTTTTTGGAAATGACTTGTTTTGAAATAAATAACAACAGGTGTTCATCATTTAAGTCCAGTTTATCGAATTTTATTATATTTTCTATTTGTTACAATTCGCATATCTTTGGTCACAATTGCATGGTTCAAAATTTCGCTATGCACCATTTGATTAACTTTGTAAAAGTATAAACACAGTAGAAATAGATTTCCTGCTTACTGGTAGCCCGCGCCGATAGACGTTTATATACTTTAAAAATTATAACATATTTATATGGACACGAACATAGTGAAAGCAGGTTGAAACAAGTCAGTACCAAAAACCTATGAACCTGCTTTTATCAGAATGAACGTTTAGAGGGAAAAGACTCTTTACTAGTGACCAAATTATGATTTTTCTGAATTAAGTAATAAACTACTTGATTTTACAAATTTTAGAATAAGCAGAGTTGAATTCCAGTAGACGATGTTTCAACATCATTCTTATATCTCTCTTACAAGAGTCATCTATCTAAGAACTCCCTGTATAAAATTGTGACAACGATAATTGTGTGCAACACGCTTGATCATTATCATATTCATAAATCGATGGTTGTTTCTTCATTTTTAGTAGAACGATTATTACGTCAGTACCAATAAGTAACAAATAGTTCAAAATTGTAATCTCTTAATTTACTTTCATTTAACATTCTCTTTATATCATTTTAGATATAGATTATATAATACTTGAATATAGATATGCTTGCAGATCATTGAGCTTAATTGCAATAATTTTATATCAAGCATATGCATACACAATAGAATGATTAAGAAGTAAAAACCGTTCTAATAGCATAAACGTTGGTAGTTAAATTTATAGATTAAAATCTGTATATCGAAGAACATGTACTTATACTTGTTCATAAAATTTACCAATTAATCGCATCCACCGCCTACTGGTACTGCACCCATACGTGAACAACAGCAACTCATTATATAAACCGTTGTAAATATCCATCCATAATACAATAATTAACAGGAAACTTGATTGCTCATATGTGAAATTTATACGCTAATAATTTTAATATAAGCCATTTATCCGTAAATGGAGAAAATTTGATTTGCCCCACTCATATTTCTGCTGTGAATGTCGAATTGAACGCACTATCACACTTTCTTATTAAGTCTTATTTAATATATAAGTTCCTGATAGGAAAACTTTTTATTTTTTTTCAATTTTTTTTGACATATTATAATATATTTTATTTACAACTGAGATCACTGCTTAATGGTTATTTTTATTAAGAACCAACAGGTTTATCAATTTGACAATTAATAGATAATTTAACTTAAATTAAACTGAATTACTTGTTATAAATATTAACAACATAACTTTGGCAATTCGTAAGATTAATACTAGATGAATGCGGCTGGTCTGTATTTGTATAAACAATGCTTAAATTTTCTTTGTAAGCACTTGAAATAGCTTCAATTACGGAAATCTCTCCTCCAAGAACTTTTCTGACGATTTTTTTCTTGTTTTCAAGAGACGTATCAATATAGTCATCACAGATGGAATTGAACTTCTAACCACCATGCCGTTTTATAGTTAGAAAGGCTGATCCTGTGTGAGCTAGAAGTGAAGTAGATGACCGTCGACAACAGTGCCCTGTATATTGCTGAGACTGTGACAAATTGAGAAAAAAGCAATCTTCTTTGGCATTAACCTAAAAGGATTTATACCAATAGGAAATTTCATGCATTTATCACCTCTGTAACCAACAAAAAAGGGGAAACATTTTTTTGTATTTAGAAATACGGACATCATGTATTGAAAATAGGAAAGAACGTAACTTTGTTTCATAAAAAAATTATTTTTGTTCGATTTCGATATCTCGCTTGGTTATCAAGATATTTGCATATACAAATTTCAATGCATTTCGTTTTTTAGCAACTTGTAATCTTTAAATTAAATTAATGCGTCTTGACGGCTAGTGTGAAGCAAATTATTTACAGTTTTTTAAATAGCAATTTAAAGGGAAATGAACAGAAAAAATAGAATCTTAAGAAATATCTACTTATGCTTAAATATTAATAATTGCCTACTATAAAAATTGTTCAAAATGGGCACCGCCTTGCCTAATACACTCACGAGCACGTCTAATTAATGATGGTTGTACTCTCCAAATCATCTGAATATATTTTTTTATTTCCTGGCTATGGTGGAAAATCCTACGCAGTTTCAGTTGCCACAGGAGATGCGTAAACACGTCTTTTCAAGTCACCCCAGAAGTAGAAATCTAAAGGATTTAAATCTGGTGATCTAGGCGGCTAGGGCACTGGTCCTGATCGGCCTATCCATCGATCTGGATAAACCCTATTTAAGTGCTCCCTAACTCTTAAACTAAATGAGGAGGAGCACCATCGTGCATAAACCACGTACTAAATCGTGTTTGTAGGGGAAGATCCTCTAATAAAGTAGGTAGTTGGTCTTGGAGAAACTGTAAATATCTTTGTCCATTTAGTCTAGGTGGTAGTTCGACAGGTTCTGTTAAATAATAACCAATTATGCCTGCCCATAAATTTATTTGAAACTGCACTTGATGGCGGGTTTGCCTTATTCCATGAGGGTTTTCGTCTGCATACATGTGTAAATTATGCAAGTTGATTGGTCCGTCCCTACGGAAACCTGCTTCTTCAAAAAATATTATAGAGGTGGTAAAATCCTGAGCTTAGTTAACTTTTTCCAACAGCCATGTGCAAAATTGTATGCTTGCAGGATAATCATCTATGCTTAAACCCTTAACTTTTTGTATATGATATGGATGGAGTAGTTGTTCTTTAAGAATGTTATTTACAGTGCATTTTAAAATCTGAAACTGTTGCGCTGCATTTCTAACACTAACTGTAGAATCTTCATCGACATAATCCAGAACAACTTCTTCAACTTCAGTTGAACGAACAGTTCTGTGAACTCCACCATGTCGAACCATATTTGGCATAAAACTACCTTAAATAATATAAAATATATTACAATTACAAATTAAAAACGTACTAATTAGTCAAAATAAACTAATAAAGATGTAATACCAGTTTGCCGTAACCGCTGATCAACGCGCTGAAATGTTTTTGGATTTGGTAGTTGTCTGTTGGTAAATCTCTCAGAGTATAATCTTTGAGCTTTCAATACATTACATCGAGTTTCTCCATAGAGTAAGTGCATATCACAATATTCTGTAAATGTATACTTCATAATTAAGTACTTCAAAAATATTACAACAATTGTCAACTTGACACTTTAATTGTATCTTAACAATGGAAACTATAGTAATGTGCAGATATTTATCAAAAGCACTTGATTAATCCGTTATAATTTTTAAAACACAGTTTACGGGTTTCCACCATAGCCAGGAAATAAAAAATAATAGGTATTCAAATGATACGACCACTGTTTACTTTCCCTTTAAATTGCTATTTAAAAAACTGTAAATAATTTGCTTCACACTAGCCGTCAAGACGCATTAATTTTATTTAAGGATTACAAGTTGCTAAAAAACGAAATTCATTGAAATTTGTATATGCAAATTTCTCGATAACCAAGCGAGATATCGAAATCGAACAAGAGTAATTTTTTTATGAAGCAAAGCACGTTTTTTCCTATTTTTAATACATGATGTCCGTATTTCTAAATACAAAAAAAATTCTCCTTTTTATCAAAGGAACAGATCATAATTGACGCCCTGTATAAGCAACGCCAAAATTAGTTAAACATTCTTATTTGTCGTGCCAAAAAACATAATTGTGCCAATTTTTTTTTAATACTCCGACAGGTTTCAAAGTTATTGAGATATTTCAAAATAAAATTATATCATTGAACACCCTGTATTTTTGAAACCAGCAACATTCACAAGTATCTCCAGCTTTGAAATTTTCCAACCTTTCACAGACACCCTGTATAATGACTTAATTAGTTAATTGGTACTCATCATATTTATATGTTAATATTATGTTTTACCTAGTAATTATTAGTAGCTATATAGAAAATTCTTTATAATTTTACAATTTCTATTTTACGTCGATACTTAAATCATAGATCATGGAAAACATGTGAATTATTGCGTATCAAAAGCTGTATAAAAAATAGACAGGTGTATATAAAATTACATTCTATAGAAAGTAGTCATCCGTAATACGTACTTATTTAAAAAAAAAAGGAGCACTGACGTTAATGTCACTTCGTGCCATTTCACGTTAATTTCTTCAAATGCTATAGATGAGAAAGTCCAAGTTATCAAATAGACATCTGGGCGGTGCTCTTTACTTAAACATGAGATTTATATTGCCTATAAATAATGCAATTTTCAAATTTAAATCACACCAACGGTCGCGGTGAAAGTTCATTGGTCCATACCCAGTTCTTTTCTTACAGTTAACAACTTAACTGCTGAATCACAGGATGCTTGTTAGTTTCAGAAGGTATTGTTCGAATTTCAAACAGACAGGTCTGATTGTCTTACCACATTAGTGTCGTTGTTATCGTAAATGTATTGCTCGTAAAAGCAAGAAAGTAAGCTAGTGATCTGTGTTTGGATAAAGACAGAATGGATAATAGAAAGAA
Source organism: Monochamus alternatus (assembly GCA_037114965.1). Lineage (NCBI taxonomy): Eukaryota > Metazoa > Arthropoda > Insecta > Coleoptera > Cerambycidae > Monochamus > Monochamus alternatus. Next base: position 26,654,222 of record CM073426.1, on the reverse strand, counting down.
ATTGTTTATAGCTGACAGATATTTTGGAGAGAGTGGTTTTTATAGATACAGAACATAGGTATTCATTAAAATTACAGTGCAAATTAAGTACATACTAGTAATCAATACTATCACAATTCTGATGATGAAAATTAAAGTGGAATTTTATCCATAATGACAACTTTCATGATGAAATATTTCAAACCAAATAAAAGTGAAATAATTATAGCTTCCCTGAGAATATATTGTTCTTGAAGTTCATGCTGCTGCAACTTAAGAAAATTTAATTTCTTTAAGGATAAAAAACTGTTGATTATAGAAAATATGTTTTCCACATATGCCTATGCAAATATACAATACGTAAACTTATCCTGATGTTCTCAAAATATTATCTTATACTCTTTTTCTGATTCACCATTAAATTGACAAAAAATGAGAAATACAAACAAAAAGATAAAGGAATCCCATCCGACACAAGAGTCAATGGAGAAGCTAAAAAAACTACAGCAAAAATAAGGTACTGTATTAATCAGATTGTTACTTCTCAGTTAAGTGGAAAGAAGCTTATATGACTCTGATTTTTAAAAATAGGGCGAAATATGACATAATTAACTTTAGTTGCATCAGTAAACTATGTGTATTTGGAAAATTTAGTTTACGATTTGACTTTGAAGTGTGCCTCGCACTTTACTCAGGCGGCATGAATTTCTTCCACACTTTGTCAAGTTTAATATCCTTTATTACAAGTTGTATAGTGTACACTAATTTCAGCAAGGCATTAGATAAATTAAATCATAATTTGCTAATCATGAAACTTTCTGAGATCAATGTACATGGCGAATTACGTAGATAGATTAGATTTTATGTTTTCAATAGGTCCCTAAGTTTGTAGTTAATGGACAGACCTCTGATCAATTCATCGTTACATCTGGGGTTCCACAAGGCTCTTCTTTGGGTTTTCCCATTTCAAAATAATTTAGAAATTATTCAAATTATATAAGTACTTATGTTGATGATTTTAAGATTCATTCTACAGTATCAAGAGTCGCAGATTTAAATAATTTATTTCACTATTGTCATAACAGTAAATTGCATTTAAACTCAAATAAAAATACTAATTTCATTAGTATTACGAGAAATCGTATTAAATTTGAATATGACTATAAGATCATTGGATAAAGGATCTTGGAGTATAATTTGACGATAAAATCACATTTTAATCACATTGATATGTAAGTTAAAAATTATAGAATGCTGATCCTTTTAACACGAACTTTTGGTCACGATCGCTCCAATAAAATTTATCCTTTTCTTACATTTACAGTATATTAAACTTTGCATCTGTAATTTAGTGTCCATACTATCAATCTCAAATTAACAGAATTCAAAATATCTTAACTTTAAAGTCAGTGGAACATATGATATATTTGAAATTAATACCGTTAGAAAACAATTTAAACTAATTTCTGTCGAAGATCACACTCTGATATCTTATTGTTATGAAAACTTATTAATTCTCACTTTAATTGCTTATTTATTATATAGTTTACGAAAGGCTAGCATAGAGTAAAGATAAGGTGCAGAAGCACCATTTTGAAATGCCAAAATTCGATAGTGTCAATGTGCGATACTTCTTCAAAACAATGATCGATCACAATAGCTGCTTTTACCTAAGAAAAACTCGAAATGATCCATTTATAAATTCTCGAATATCCGCAGTATACCCCAGATTTGACACATGTTTAAACCAGTGAAGAAAAAACTGGGGCGACACCATTTTGATGACAATCAAAATTGATCTTGATTGATTGATCTGTTTGGCAAAAGGAAGAGGATTTAAAATTTGTTTTTAAATGCGACAGAAATACCTTATTAAATAAAAAATGTAAACCGTATGTACCTTAAAATGTATTTACTGACAAAATTTTATTATTATTTATAGCAGGTGTAGCTTCATTATTAGCAAATATTTGTTCTGTTATTCAAAACCTGCATGTTTACAAAATATTCTTTATTTAAATGCACTCAGCCTAGTTATATTACGAGCTCAATGTCAGCGTTTGACCTCAGGTACAGTAATAGGAGGATATCTAGCACGTGTTTCTACAACGGTTAATGTATATAGAGTTGCCTAGGTCAACCTTTAACGTACTGCAAACAATAATAATAGCATAGCAGCGCGATCAGGATAAATCTAATTAATTACGATAATGTTTTAACTAATTTACAATATAATTTCAGAATAAATATATTTTTATACAGCTCGTCAATTAAAGACGTAGTTAAATTATAAAGGATGTCCCGAATTTTAACCATGAAAATTTAAGAGTCTATGGAAAATGTAAAAATAATGGTACTTGTTATATAAATTAGTTTCCGAACGACTTTATTTATGTAAATATTAGTGTTGGCATCTTGTCTTGCTTTTTCTTGATCTTGTCTTGATCTCGCAAGACAACACAAAATCAAAACAAGACTTAACTGCTCGAATTGCAAGACAAAACACGATTGAAAGTATTGCGAACTATTGTAGGTAGGTACTATCGTTTGCAATAATAATAACACTCATGAAAATGAATTTTGCGATTTTTCTAGAACTTCTGATGTATTTGTAATGAAATCTACTTCACATTTTTAATATTAGTTATTAGTTGTTCCACTCACCGATAGAGATTTACTAAAATTTCTACTCAGAACGTCCAGAAGTTCAAAAACTGTTTTAAGAGAGTGTCATTATTATTGCAAACGATTGTACATACTTACCTACGTATTTAAAGGACATCCAACATATAAAATTATTTATAAAATCAGAGTTATATTGAGTTCAGCTCTGCTGAATTAGAACTAATTAAACCAATCGGCCACTGTCGAAAGATCATCGATATGATGAGTAACATGTGAACTCCGACCGAAAGTAATCACCACTGTTACAAATACATAATAAAGTTCCATGTTTCTCATTTGTATGAAAAAGTCTCGCAAGAGAGAAAATTACAAACAAGAAATTTGAGAAACTTGCCCAAGACAATACGAAACATGAACTTACAAAATCGAGCAAGAACAAGACTGTAAAAAAAGACAAATATATTGTCTGCGCAATAGATGAATACCTAACGGCATAATCTAATTTGTTAAAATGTGATTAAATAGTATTTCATCAAAAGCAAGTTCTCTAGATATAAATCAGAAAACTAGTTTAAAGAAACAGAAATGGAAATGAATGATATTTAATGTAAATTAACAAAAAAAACCTTTTTTCTCTATACACAGAAACTATTTCACTTGAAACTAAAAATAAATACATTATTCCATAATAAAATATTAGATAATTTTTTTGTAAATTTTCCATCACTTTTTATCCAGGATGTAACTAAAATGCTTGGTCAAACTTTAGTGTGGCTGAAACGCTTACATGTTACTTAATAAAGTATCGCACACTAGACCAACACCAACATGTACTATCACCCGCAACGAGCGTCACAGCAGGTCGTGTCGGTGACCTTCAGTTTCTATGCCTGGCTGCGTTAGTCCTACGTAATGTCTATTGTCACAAACGTTATGGATTGGTTTCAAACTGTGCCGCTGAACTATTGGGCAGTACAACATCAACAACCTCTATTTACTTACTTTAAATAACTTATAAGTCATCAGATGACACTGCTTCGGTAAATCTTGTGTTTGGTGTTGTAAGCGAGCACGAATTGAGAAAAAAAATTATGAGATTCGGAAATACTGTCCTCTGCATCTTTCAAGTCCTGATGAAATCTTTCAACTTGTTCTTCACTACATTCACCAAGATTTTGTTGGAAGTAGTGAATATGAGAATCCATAAAATGCAATTTTAGATTCATCAAGCAACCCAGTTCTATATAATTTTACACCATATGCGCTATTTTTAACTCTAATTAATTGATTGTTAATTGTTGTTTTGTGTGCAATTAATTCTTTATCGTAGTAATGTATGTTAATGTAATGTATCTGTTAATTATGTAATATTGTTATTGTATATTTAAAGTTTACAAATGTTAATATGTATATTAGGCTGATTCCAATAGAAATAAAGTATTGTATTATATAAAGTATTATACCACTTTTCCCTTGTAATACAGGGTCAACTATGACTTAGTACAAATATTTTAAGAGGGGATAGGAAAAATTCAGAACCCTAGTCCAAACTTATTTATAAAGCGAAAAAAAAATTATTTTCAAAACCTTATTAACCCCTAATTTCTCGGCGACTATGCCGCCTCCCAGCTGCGAGGTTAGGTATATTCTGCCAAAGTCAAAGTTGTAAAAGGTAGTGACAGAGCACCGCGTTGTCACGTGTAACGATTTACGGCGCTTTTAAAGAAAAAGATCTGTTTAGAAAATACTAGATTATTTAATAAAAAACACGATATGGTAGCACTGAGAGTAAAACCTACCTTACTCATACTTCCAGGACTGATATTTGGAGATTTCAAGAAAGTTGAATTATTTTCTGTTTTCTAACTTGTTTACATTATAACTTGTCGTTGTAAAATTTGTTGTACTTGCTGGGGACCTCTTGGTTTCCCTCGATCATTTCATAAATACAAAAATACTTTTTTTCTGTAGGTATATCTATTGTAGATTAAAAATGCTTTATTTTTGTTACTAAGTAAAAAAGAATTTTTTTACTTTTTTATAAAGGTATTTTAAGCTAATATAAATCAAATCTCCTACAATTCCTATCAACGAAGTCATATGTATGTTCTCTGATACCAAACATCTAGGTATGCTAATGAACAATTCCACAGACAAAGCTCTATTCAATAATTATCTAAAGAAAATAATCTAATTTACTAACCTGCTAATGAAACACTCTATAAATATCTAACTTCACTTTTTGGCAGTGTTTCATTAGCAGGTTAGTAAATTAGATTTTAAAAAGTATGAAATTGGTTCTTTTTTATTTTCAAGTTAGGGACATACTTATTTAAAACTCCAGCACGTGTAAAACAACATTCGTGGACGTTGTACAATTCGTACAAATGTACGAGGATTTGGTGTATTTTGTCTATTTGGAAAACGTCTTTGATATTCTGCTGGTGCACGATATTCACCTTCGTCGCACTTCCCATAAATTAGTACCATATCCGTAATTTCCGCGATTACACGAATTTGAATGTGCGAAAAGCAAATACTGAAAACTAATTTCAAAATATTTGCGATATTTTTGACGGATTTTCCGATAATGGCGCCATCTGTAGTCATTAGCGCAAAGTACACTAAAGCTCGCTCCATTTTTTAACTTATTATAGAATTAAATAATAATAATACTAATAATAGTAACGATATTAACAATAATCGACCATGTTTGCATATAATAATATTGTAGTATTATTATTTTAAATTTCCCGAGGCATTTACAGTGCTCTGTAATATTACTTTTCTGACCACTACTGCTGTTTGATATTTGGAGAGTATTAGAAACAATGCAACCATCAACACAGCATAGGTTTATATCGACTGACAAGTGCTATTTGCGTGTAACCCCGTGTCACGAAGGAAATACCAAACAATACTAGGATGAAGATAACCCACGATTGTACACAAAAGAATAGCATATTGATTATATTGATTGCCATAAGAATATTTATCTGAAGAATATTAGGTTCTCAGTGGTGGCGGACCGAAGACTGAACGATTGTGTTGACATTGTAATTTTAGTTTTCTGTTTTTAGTGACAGTTTCAGTTTTAAACGTTTTATAAAACATTTCGTTAATCTCTCGTCAGTTCAGGAAATAAATGATAGATGATAAGTTCGTACTGTGCTGGTTCATGCTGGTCCGTGCAGGCATAATGTGCGCAATCTTGTAAACGTTCCAAAAAAAGAATACAAAATTTATTTATCTTTTCTTTGATTGTTTTAGAACATAAGGAATAACAAAGGAACCGTTAGAAATTTCTGCCTTCTCTCACGAACCATCTTAAGTATCAGTCGTGATGGAGTCCTCATTACTCATCTGTCCAGACAATTCCTTCCCTTTCTGTTCTTATATAATAGTACATTACTTTAAAATTCTATCAACTTCCAACATCATTTCTTTAATGTTTTAACTTAATTTCTACTAATAATGTACAACCTGAATTTTCTCTCACATTAAAACGAACAAGTTGGGTGGGTTAAATATTTTTATTACAGTTGTAGCTACAGGCGCTCATATCGTTTCATTATTTGCGGTTATGTAGTAATTAAGATTTCTTTATTACGTCACCTCTTTCTGTTGCATAATTATCTTAATTATTCATGCAGTTTGATTCTCCCTTCAGAAGATCCAATCCAAACAGGCACTTTTTGGAAAAATTTTCGGACAGGTCAACTTAGCTGAAGTTCAATTCTCAAAAATGTAACCAGTGACAGCGGCAGGGGAAAAGTTGTTTTCTTTAAATGGCAACAACTTTTTTTTATTGAAGTGTATGAAAGCTTAAGTTGTTTTTGATTAATTTAGTATGGGACATATAGAGGGTTGCTGGCTGGTAAGGACAATTTTGGAAATCGAAAAAACAGTAAACTCCGAATTTCTCTTATTTAACGGGATGGTCGAGTCTAGGCGCCTGAAAAGGTTCCAGCAACTGTTAGATTTAGCTTTTCCATATTTCACCGACATTTTCCCTAACAACCTCTCTACACCAAATTCAACAGAAAGACCTAAGTTTTCATAAGTTTCCATAAAAAAAAGATTGTTGCCATTTAATGAAAACAACCCTATCTCCCTTCAGATGCCACTGGTTACATTTTTGAGAATTAAACTTCACCAAAGTTCATGCCACAAAAAAAACAAAATTGAACTATCCGATCGATTTTTTCAATAGTTGCCAGTTTATAAGCCAAAATTGCTTGTATATAATAGGTACTTACTGTGTTTAGTTAACATTAACTAGAGTCTTTAAACTTGCCAATTTGTTTAGATAATGTGAAAATTATTTTTCACTGAAAATGAGGTGTCGGTTGCAGTATTGGATACGGTATCTAATACTGCAACCGATGCAACTATCAGTGACTTTTATAATCTTATACGTATTTTGTTATTCTTCTCTGGATGCTTAGTGAGGTTTAATTTGAAAATTGTTATTCCCTAAACCTGATCCATTATTTTGCTGGGAACAATCAATATGTACTAATGACTAAAATATGTTTCCCGCAATGTATCTAAACATTTATATGATGAAATTTCGCCAATAAGACATATATTAAGATAAGAAATAAATTTTTAGTACAAAATCTGTTTCAATTACTAACTGAATTGATCCATAATTAACAGAGTTTCTTCCTTCTCTTCCAGGACAAGTGAGCTGATAGCACTGATGGCTCTGTCAGCCACCCTATTCCTCTTCATTCACACCAGAGATTTGAATACGAAATTGAAAGAGATGGAAGTGAAACTCCAACCAGACGACATAGTGTCAGCAAATCAACTTGTTTCAGGTAGGCAGTGTTTGTAATAGACGAATGAGTGTCTAAAATAATTTCTTGCTGAAAATATATTTAACATGTTTACGTTTCATGTCGCGGATAAAATATTAAATTGAATAATTTACACAAATGCGTTAGTAGCGAAAATAAACTGTTGGGTATTGAGTTGATTAACCTAGGACAACCTTGAGTTAAATAATAAACGTCCTCAGAGAATTAATAAAATGTAAAATTAAATTTATAATGTCAGAGATATACGCTGTATTAATAATATTAAATTAGCTACTTATTTTTTAGAATAATATAGTTTTATAAATAAATATAAGTTGTACTGATTTCTATTTCAATATTTTCTGTAGTTATATTGTTAGGATACGGATATTTCGATTAAAAGTTGATTTAATTTTCGAATCAATAGAAAAACGCCTTACCACGTCCACGGAATGTAAAAAAAATAAGAAACATCTTGGGAAATGATGATTTGGTACCTTTTTACCAATAACAAAGTTATGATCGCCATAAATCTTCTCTACATATTAAACCAAGTTTGTGAACGGAAGAAATTATTTTACATGATAATTGAATTTACTAACACTAAAATAGTTACAGTAACAAAAATATTCTTTCACTGTTCATTTTGTAAGTAAAACAGTAGGTACCATACATATTTTGCTGTTATGAATCTAACAAAATCAGTATTCCCATTTCTCAGCAGAACGGTGATCAATGATCTCAATCTTCAGCAAACCTTTGAAAATTGGTAAATCACTAAAACTTCAAAAAGAAACCTTATCATGAGAAATGTAGTCAATATCTTAAAAAATAACGTTTTTATGATACGAGTGTTTACATTAGATTTTCAAGTGTCAAAAAAGTTTTACGTATATAGCATATCAGAGTTGATCGACATCGTTTTATGGTGAAGTGAAAATGCTTTAGCAGAACGATTACTTGATAAACGTGCCAAATTCAGTGACTTTTGCCACAGTGTGCAGTGTAGTGCAACGCGAGTATAATACGGAAAATTTGCAACTGAATCGTTGAAGAGATGGAGGTCCAGGGCGTCCACAGTGTATTCCAGTAGTGTGGCGTATCATATACGAGGCTCAATTATATCCGTACCATATACAGCGTGTTCAAGCATTAATACCAAGAGATTGGACGAGAAGAACTGGTACCATGACCACCACGATCTCCTAACTAGTCTTTTGGACTTCTTTTTGTGGGGATATTTAAAAAAATGAACTGTATCGTACTTAATAATTCAAAACGGACAAGAAGCACAAACATTTGTGTTAGATTGTAAAAAGTGGGTTCACATTTTGTTGTTGTGACATCAAGTATGTCAAACTATTTTATTAATTAAAATCACAAATTAAGGCTTACGGTGAGCGCTCTATAAGACGATATAAAGTTTTCGCTCCTCAAGGGATAAAGATAAAAATATGCGGTTTTTTTTAATAGACTACAAATATTATTTTACATCGACGCTGTGTTTTGAAATTTTGAAAAACTGTAAAATTATTTTTTTTTAATGAATTTTGCTCTTTTCCGAAATTTCAAAACACAGCGTCGATGTAAATTAATATTTGTAGTCTATTAAAAAAAACCGCATATTTTTATCTTTATCCCCTGAGGAGCTACTGAGCGAAAACTAAAAAAATATTTCTTAGCAATAAAATGCTGCCCTCTTGCGGTGGCATTGATAAAAGAGACGATCACATTAGATTCTAAATGTCCAACACTGAGAGAAGTGATTCAGGCTAACGGTAAATGCTCTATCATACGGAATATAGTTTTCGCCACGTTTTCGCTCAATAACTGCTCAACGGAAAATGATAAAAATAGGCGGCTTTTTTTTAATAGACTACAAATATTATTTTACATCAATGCTGTTTTTTAAAATGTTGAGTAATGTAAATTTTTTTTTATTTAAAATTTTTCACTCGATGTAAAATAATATTTGTAGTATATAAAAAATAAAATAACATATTTTACTATATATATAGTTACCGAACGAAAACCGAAAAACTAAAATAAAAGGACAGATTTTATAAAAGACTTAAGAGAAATGATTACGTATTGTAGTTTAATAGCTTTATTATAATTACGAATTTGTTACTTGAAACTAAAAATATAATGTTTTTCAAATACAGAAATATAGATTATTTTTAATATAATATTCTGTGTCTGCCTACTGAATAATAGACACCAGCTAAGACATTGCTAAATAGACGTATTCATTAAAATATAATTAATATTTTTAATAAATATTAAAAAAATGGGGAATGCAAATGGGTAGTTGAGATTTATGGAATATATAAAAATGTTATTGAAATATGGTTTTGTTTATCTAATTTTATTTTTGTCGCATAGTATTTTTTACATGGCATCGATGGTTTGCTTCTCAGCACTTCAGTAAATAATAATATACTATTTGTTGCAAACCCAAACTTAGTAGAAATACACATAGAAAGAAAAAATGTGTCAAAAGCATTTTATTCTACAAATGAAATTATCTCTTTATTCCATATTTTCTGATTTAAGTTGAGCCCTATGTCAAGTGAAAGTATTTATATTTTAGAATTAAAGGAACAAACAAAAAAATAAGCATCGCAATTAGTGGATATGTTTTCAATATTTGATCTAATCTAATTGGCCTATTTACACTTTAATTTCTCATATTTCTCTTCAATAATCCATACATAGTCTTTATATTTTACATTTTGGACATAAATAAATATACATTTATGTTAATATCTCTTATGTATTTTCTATGATCTACGATAAGTTTTCTTTATTAAAAAAATACGAGCAAAAAAAACTAAAATTTAATTTTATTCGACATAAAAATTATGGAAAATATAGATATTTCTGACTTTCCGAATTAATGCATTGTCCTATTCTGAAAACGTATACTGCACCGCAAGTAAACTTAGCTTACACACGAAACACGAGCATATGTAAAATTCAATTTCTTGAAAACCGTAACACGTAGCGAAGTAAACTTTTTTTAAAAAAATTTTTCATGCTATCGGCTACATTTGTCTCGATATAACTATAGTTCTATTTTCAATAATTAATGTAGCTCTCCGCATAGTAAAGTTTTTAATGCACAAATTTACTGGCATTGACTTTGGAACAATTTTTTTCGAAAAGGCTTTAAGTTATTAAAAATTGGTATGTACTATTAGAAGCGCTGTAGTTTTTTTATACATGTTGTGAAAAAATTATGAACATAACTTGAATCGTTGATTTGCAAACGCGATATATGTTTCGTAAAACATAATTGACAAATAGCGTCCGAAGCACCGACAATTTGAATTTATAAAGTTAGACCCTACTGAAAAAAGTTGTAAAATTCCATTTCAGATGTCGAAATTGTGAAAAAATTATGAACATAACTTGAATCGTTGATTTGCAAACGCGATATATGTTTCGTAAAACATAATTGACAAATAGCATCCGAAGCACCGACAATTTGAATTTATAAAGTTAGACCCTACTGAAAAAAGTTGTAAAATTCCATTTCAGATGTCGAAATTGTCCCTCTAAAAGATGGTAAATGTTTAATTTAGTTATATCTTTATTAAAAAAAACGGCATAATTGAGAACCGATTTTACTCCACTAATAGAGTTGTGATACCTTTATTTCAGTGTATCTTTCGTTTTGTCTCCATCCCAAATGCATTAGCCTCTAGGCAGCACATATTTCAGCGTTTTGCCACAACACGTCAACATAGTCTTACTCTGCGCAGCGATATATCTGGTTTTAACAAAACTTGATCACGTGTTTCACCGTTAGCCGTAACTCAATTAATAACAATAGCGGCAAACGTAGTTCAATTTGTTGTATAAAATAGGTGTTAGAAAATGTTATTTATTTCCCCTGTAGATACATTTTGTTATGAATAAGTTCTGAATCACGCTAGATACTTTAAAAGTAAAAATATCAAACCACAGCCAAAATATTCGTTTTAAAAGACGTCCATTTCGATAAATACATAAAAATGAAGTCTTCAAATTATTTTTAGTCAGTAGCACAATTGTTAGGTACTTTATTGTTATACAAATAGTTTATACGATCTTAATACATTTTTATAATTCTTCGTAAACTGAATAAGTTACGAGATATTTTATTGCTGTAACATATTTGTCTTCAATACGTACGTCTTTTGTCCATTCTGCGTTTTGTATGCCAGTTAATCTAATAATAACTCAAACAACTTATTACTGTTGTTACAAAATTATGCACAAAATGAGATGTAACTGCTCTATCTAAACTGTAGAAACGCCCTAAATAAATTAGCAAAAAATTAAATCCTATCATTATAATTCATCAATCAAACATATAGTTAATATATGTATGTTTTTATTCTGATGTTTCCATCTGTTCTCCATGTGCGTCTGTCACAAGAGATATTCTGCAATTTCTATTGTAACCTAGTAATCCAATTAATTAAAAGAAATCATTATTACTGGTTATTTAATTAATATATCACAAATAAATAGCTACTCAATCATTAAACAAGTTTCTAGTAGGTAACTATTTTTTTTCCATTTGCGATTTTAAAATTTGGAAGAGAATAACTTTACTATTAGGTATTATCAAGCCAAATATTAATGTCTGTATAAAACAAAAATTATTTTAAACGAACAATAGAAATTAGTGAACATTAGTAACAGTAATTATTATCTTCAGATTTTTTTTTTAAATACAGGGTGATTCTTTAATATTGCGAAAAATTTCAGGGACAGGTTCTTTAGACAAAAATAAGAAAAAAGTTCCCATTAGCATGTGTCCGGAAACGCTTCGTTTCCGAGATACAGAGCGTTCATTTTATTTGTAATCTACTTTTAAGACTTGTTATTTCAAAAGTCCTTTAACCGATTTATCTGAAAATTGACTGGTTTATGTTTAATAATAGAAGCCATTTTTTATATCATTAATAACATAATACAAAATGCAAAATAACGTAATAAAAAATGTTACAAAATAATAATTTTAATAACTTTTGCTCTGCACTTATTTATTCCATTTTTTGTATAATTAATAACATAATACAAAATACAAAATGCAAAGTAACATAATACAAAATGTTACAAACCAGTCAATTTTCAAATAAATCGGTTAAAGGACTTTTGAAATAACAAGTATTAAAAGTAGATTACATAAAAAATTAACGCCCTGTATCTCGGAAACGAGGCGTTTCCGGACACATGCTAATGGGAACTTTTTTTCTTATTTTTAACTAAAGAACCTGTCCCTGAAATTTTTCGCAATATTAAAGAATCACCCTGTATACAAAATACTTGCACTATTCTATAGTTGCATACATCTCTCAAATATTTTTTTTCAAATTTTGTATTTAAAAATATATATCTATTATGTTTACTATAATGTTATATACAGGGTATCTCATAATTAGCTGCCAACCCTGAACAGGCCGATTCTATGATCAAAACTAAGTAAAAAAGTTCAGCAAAGTATACCTTTTTCAATTAAAAGAGGTAGGAGAATCGATTGTTTCGATAGTCAGATGGATACACTAAGCTGCAAAAAGTTACACTCGCAAAATACCAAGGGCCCCTCCGTACCCACCCCAATGGACCTTGTGGAAATAAATGGATTAGTCCATCAAATTGCTGATCAAAATTTAGCTGTGTATACCAAATTTCATTCATTTATCACAACGCGATTGAGAGATATTGTAAAAAAATGATTTCCATTCCTCCCTCTTCAATGGGTCCCTGTCCCCTTAGGAAACATTTCTGGAACCATGTCCATATGAACTTTTTTACTTAGTTTTGATCATAGAATCGGCCTGTTCAGGGTTGGCAGCTAATTATGAGACATCCTGTATGCAGTTCCTTCAAACCTAAATCAATATAAAAGAAAGAACGTTAGCAATCATTTCTTTTCGCTGATAAAATCCACAAAGAATAGACGCTATAAAAAAATTAATGCGGTCAAAGAACTCATGAAACTCTGTAACTTCGCAGAAACTGAGCAGCAAAGCAATGTGAACGTCTGAGATAATACCCAGCGTATTTATGAAAAAATAATTTAACAAAATAAATAAATAATTGATCAGAGTGTAAAGTATCAAAAACAACAATTTTAAAGAATTTATATGTTTCATAAAATAAGTATAAACAGCATCTTATAAAAATAGAATCGTTTTCGGAAGGCGAAGTAGGCAATAAAACGTTGTTGAAACCCGGCATATTCCTCTGAGCCCTTTCCAGTTGTTTGTAATATACCTAAGTCATGCTCAGGTAAGCCCCTTAATAAGGTACGACTAACGTTACGGATAAATTACCTACACTAGAGAAGGATGGGTAATAAGATTCTTGTCAAAAAGAAACAATTGAACAGAGCCGAACTTGGAATGTATTGATTATTCTTTTGCATTGTGTTGATTCTGCTGTTGTGGTGTGTTTGTGATACAGTTATAATAAAATTTGAAAATGGCTCATCGTGAAGTTTTGAATGAGCAAAGTAGAAAACTTGTGTTAAATGTTTTGGAGTATTTCCAAAATAAATTTTCGAGTATTTCCAAAATAAATTTTGAAAATACCCGGAAAAATTTCCCAACCGACTCTGGCAATTTACATCTAAAGATAACTGACTACCGACATACCTGCACTACTCTAATCTTTCCATCACACATGCATTCCTAAAGACGTCCTTCCTAGCATAATTTGGACCCGCCAGCTACCACCCAGTTATACCTGTCATAAGCAGGTATAAGTTGAAATTAAATAAATGTATGCATTTCGTCTCACCAAAGATTTATTGCCCACTTCGCCTTTCGAAAGTAATTGTACTTATACATATAGAGTGCTTTCTAAGTGCATATGTAACTAATTTACTTCAAGCTAAACAACTGGCGTATATATATTCCTGTAAAGTATATGATTAGGTGCATTATTTTAAATTTTAACATAATTTCTCAAAAATCGTTGATTTTACACTTTTGCTTTTTAATTTAAAAAACAAATTTCCTGCAGAGTCAAAAAACATTATCTATTTCTCATCTATTAACTTTTCATATTGTTTTCATAAAATAATTTAAGGACATATTCCACATTATTATTCAATGACATATTTTCTACAGTTTTGACATGACTCAGAAAGCTTCTTCTATTTAACTATCCACACAAGTTTCATAAAATAATGTAATTTATAATATTCATACATATTTCAGGTGACTCAGGTGTAGGAGGTCCTTCAGGAGTAAGAGCTATGATGAAGTTGTTGCAAAGCACAGGACAGGTAAGAATTTTGTAAACTACATTTTCTTGTATTAAAAATGATGTCTCATGGTAAATTTACATTTACTTTTATTTCTTCTAAAATTTCAAATTATATGTGTTGTTAATCTTCCGCTAATAAAAATAACTTTCTGGAGTAAATAAGAGCATTTGCCCTTTAGTCTACGAGTAATTCAATATGCAACAATTTAAAAAATGTTATTTTTTAATTTTTAATATTTTCTGTCACTGCAGTGAAAATTATCAACAAAAATATTGCTATTACTTTCAGTGACTTTTAAAATTTAATCGAAGCAATGTTTAATGAATGATCAGGCTTGTGGTCAGTTTGAATATTTTTTTGTTGACAGAAATAT
Source organism: Monochamus alternatus (assembly GCA_037114965.1). NCBI lineage: Eukaryota > Metazoa > Arthropoda > Insecta > Coleoptera > Cerambycidae > Monochamus > Monochamus alternatus. The sequence goes on along the minus strand of CM073426.1, from coordinate 26,639,170 downwards.
TCCCATTTAAAACGATTATGTGTGAATTAATCTCGTTATATATATCTCTACAAGACTTTCGATTTTTGAAAGTAGCCCAAAGTTACAAATATTTTCTATAGAACATATGTATCTTAAATATCCTGTATAAAAACTTACTATACTATCACCTATATATAAATTGAAAAAAGTTCCCATCAAATCCACAAAAATGTAACATAATATACGAAAAAGTGCAAAATTTGTAAAAGAAGTTTATCAAAAATATTACAATTCAATAACTTTGTTCGCACAGTACACAAATTAGTTTCCAATCATCCGGAGCATGCGCATTCCAACTAAAACAATGGATTTTAGTAGGTAGGGATACGGTTTGGCGACCCCCCCTCCACTTTCCTTTTAGGCCCCGCCCCTCGCGCCTCTCGACCAATCAGAGATGCGTTCAAATTGAAATTTGACAGTAGCGACCTAACCTAAGTTCAAACTGGTGGGATATTTAAAATTAGGCGGGAAATTCAAACCAAGAAAAAAGGATGTAACCTAACAGAAAAAAACATGCGCAGTAGGGACCTAACCTATCTAACAGAAAAAACATGAGCAGTAGGGACCTACTCTAACAGAAAAAACATGCGCCCTAACCTAAATTCAAATCTGTTTCTGCGCAAGTTCCAAATCTCGGTAAATTCAAATCTGCGCATGCTCTATTGTATTGGAGAATACAGCATTATTTGTGGATAATAATTTATTTAAATAAATAAAAACTTTACTCTGTGTGTGATTTGAACCCGTGGCCTCTCGCATGCAAAGCAGGCACGTTACCACGAGACCACTATGACTATTACAGAAATGTTACAGTAACTGCGTAATATCAGAGGCAAATTGAAAAGTGGCGAGAAATTGAAACTAACCTAACAGAAAAAACATGCGCAGTAGCGACCTAAATTCAAACTGATGGAATATTCAAACTAAGGAAAGAGGATCTAACCTAACAGAAAAAAACATGCGCAGTAGAGTAGGGCTTATTTAGGTATTATAAATAAACTGCGCGTGCGTCGGGCGATTGAAAACAGTTCCAACTGCTGTGCGAACAGGACTAATACTTCTTTGACTAATTGTTACTAATTAAATGTTAAGAATTCTTTTGTGGCATTTCTGAAATATCAATTAAATAATATTTATATAAAAATAATTGTTCCACTTTCATCTTAGGCTGTAGACAAGTGACATATCCATTGTTTATAATTATTATAGAAAATATGATTTTTATTAAAAAAAAAACAATGTTTGGTTATATGTACAATATGCGCCAAAAGTATGGAATAAATTCAATAAAAACGAAACAATTATTTTTTGGGAAAAATCCTCGAACAGGTCGATTTTTAATTTAAAAAATACATATTTTAGCGTAAAATGCGATTTTCAAATGTCATTTGTTTTCGAGTAATGACGTCATCGATTTTTTTTTAAATGGCAATACCATATTTTTTTCCTTGATTCTGAAAGATCGTTTAATTCTCTATCAGACAGTACTAAAATTTTGTCCTCTTACATAGGAAAGTTTTCGAGTAAATGACGATTGAATGTTAGAAAACGTAAATTTTATCCATAAAAAAGTAACAATTCTGAGGTATGTAAAATAAAATACAATTGATTAAATTTTATACTTAAATTAAATGTTCGAATTGCCATCCACCAACTTCTTGACAGTGCGCAAGTCTGTGAAGAAATTCTTCTTGCACATTATGAATGATTTCTGGGGTAACTCTGCGTATTTCTATCGGTCTGCGTCTTCCGATGCACCTCCCAGGAAAACAGTTGTCCAAAAAATCTCGTACAGGGCGCGCATAGTGCGGAGGTGCACCGTCTTGCTGAAACCATATGGTATCGTCAGGAATGTCAGGGTCATTATCGTTAGGAAAAATTACTGCAAGGACTGGAACAAGGTCATTTTCTAGAAACTCTAAATATCTTTGTCCTGTTGTTGTGCTTCAAAGAAGAAAGGCCCTACTATTCTGTCGTCAACTATTCCAGCCCACACATTTAATTTCTGAGGGTGTTGAGTATGTGCCTCTGCCATCCAATGAGGATTTTCCCGACTCCAATATCTGCAAGTTTGACGGTTTACTGTACCATTCAGACAAAATGTGGCCTCATCTGAAAAAAGTATTGCCGGTGTAAATTTCTATTTCCTTGACATAAATCCATTAGAATTTCGATCGGGATCATCTTCATTGAATTCCTGCACAAGTTGAATTTTGTAGGGATGATATTTTTCCTTCCTCAAGATACGTAGCACTGTGCTCTGACTAGCGTCATTGTTTAATGCAACCAATCGTGAAGAATTATGAGGATTATCCACCATACTTATCAAAATGTTCTGTTTCTGATTTTCATTAATGCTTGGACGTCCAGGTTTTGGAATATTTACAACATTGCCAGTTTCTGTAAATTTAGACTCTACCTTACTGACTGTTGATTGGCTGATAGGGCGATCTGGATATTTTTTATTAAATGAATCGCAAACTTCCTGCTGAGTTCTAGTTATATTCCCGCATCCGATAAGAATTAAAATTTAAATTCTTTGAGTAACAGTTATATGTGCCATAATACTTTAAATTGAATAATAATTTCTATGTCGCTTACAATACTTATTAGAAAGTCGGTGTGACAATGACACATTGCAAAAATTTTCACCTACGTGATCCATAAAAGAACTATGGAATTCGAAAAACTAAACTTGATAACGTTTTTGCTTTATTTTAATTGATTTACGTTTTCTAACATTCAATCGTCATTTACCCGAAAACTTTCCTATGTAGGAGGGTAAAATTTTAGTAGTGTCTGATAGAGATCTTTCAGAATCAAGGAAAAAAATATGATGTTGCCATTTTAAAAAAAAATCGATGACATCATTACTCGAAAACAAATGACATTTGAAAATCGCATTTTACACTAAAATATGTATTTTTTAAATTAAAAATCGACCTGTTCGAGGATTTTTCCCAAAAAGTAATTGTTTCGTTTTAATTGAATTTATTCCATACTTTTGGCGCATACTGTTTTAGAAATGCCTGATACTATTATTTTGAATCGATTCAATTACAAAAACCAAAATAGACCTATAGTTTACTTACACGAAAACATCTTAGTTTTATATTCTATTATACTTAATAGTATAGAATAAATAATACGTTATTTTAACACCCCCTGTATGTGTAACAAAAATTTTGAAATAAAACTGTTCAGTAAAGAAAATTACAAAAGCGCGGATGCCTAGACATTTCATAATACAAGTTGCATGAATTTTAACATAATTTGAGAAATTAAATTACCACTCTTTTAGGGCTGGTGTAATTATCGGTTAAAGATAACATTATACTGTAAATATACGTATACATTTCATAGAAGTTCATGCACAGTCTAACCTAACCGATTGCGTTGACATACCTATATTTAATTATTAGCTATAATACTGGTACCATTTAAATATTACATGAAATTCGTATTTGCGTAATAAATGTAAGTGGGTTAAATTACATTACTTACATGCATTCAATAATTTTACCAGAATTCAACAAGTTGCGAAAGCGGCCGGCTTATCGAGACTGCCACCTTCCTCTCCATTTTTTCTGCTTCCTAACATAAATCACTTTATTGTCAAAAAGGTCTTACACCAAAGCAGTAACACTAAAAGGAAATGCACTCCTTATTATTACCAAAGTTCCACTAACAACACACCGTAAAATTAAATAACAAGCATTTGTAAAATTAACGAAATAAAATCACTCCCGAGTCTTCCGTTGAACTGCATTGTCTATTGTTTACGGTTTAGTCAGAGTTTTTGTGGAAAACAAAAAACTGTCTTATCGGAATGCCAAAAACTTTTACTACAAGGTGATGTCTAAGGGTACGTTTACATCTGACATTAATTGCTCGATATTTATGTCGGATGGAAATTGTACCTAATGTAAACAGTGCAGAATTTCTGTCAGAGAGATATGCTTCAAGCGTTCGCGATATGTATCGACACATCTATATGATTAGATGTAAACACCTATTCTGAATCGCCTGACAGAAATTACTGTAGCTGACTAATCGTCTACTTTTGTGGTAGTATCAGCAGCAAATTATTAATATAGAGTAATAAAAAATAATGGATAAAAGGCGATATTGATGAATAGATTAATTTATATCACAGTAAATCTTAACTATATGACTATTTTACAAATAAGCCTTTCAAACTAAGTTGACTCTCAAATCCATACTGAACGATTTTTCATTCTCTGTCGGACAGAAATCGCATTTAATCTAAACAGCGCGAACATTTCTGTCAGAGATATGTATCAAGCGTCTACGATATATATCCACACATCTATGCGATTAGATGTAAAAACATATTATTTTCATATTCGCACACGCCTGACAGAAATTGCTCTAGTTGACTAGTCGTCTACTTTTGTGATAGTGTCGGCAGCAATTCAAAAAGAATGATAAAAAAGAGTCGGTAAAACGCGATACTGATAAACCGATTAATTTATACCATAAACCTGAACTCTGGGATGTTAAAACAAAATCAAATAAAGATAAAGTGAAGTCCAAAGAAAAATTTTAATTTAAGAAATTTTTAAGTATAAGAATGTTTAGAAAATAAACATGGAAAGGGGTGGTTTATTTCACCCTTTACAACAAACCAGGAACTTGGAAAATATTCCAGTAAAATATCTTTTTTAAGTAAATGTTCCTGATAAAATTCATTTGTTTATATTCAACAGTTTGTGAGAAAATGTTTCTGGGGATAAAAAACTATAAATCTGAAAATTAAATCTGATTTAGTACTTACCGTTCAAATTCTATATTATGCTCAACTTAAACTATAGATATAGATATTTAAAACGAAAATATATTTGTTGGATTATCTCGAAGAATAAATTTTTACGGAGCTGTATATGAATGAAAACATTATGTATAGTTTTTGCTAAAAATTTACACATAGGGGTTTGAGGGGTCCTGATTAGCATCACTTATTCAAAAAATATATCTGAGTGTTTATACTGAATTTCGCAGGTGTAAAAAATAGCATGCCTTTGGTCGCCATCTTAAAATCCGTAATAGGATGAAAAGAAGCGATTTTCGATGCCATTTAAAACAAACAAATATTTGTTGAAATATCTCGAACAAAACCCTTTTTACAGATTTATTCACGAACAAAACTTTAAGATCGTGTAGAAGAAAACACGATGTATAGTTTTTATTCAAATTTCACATACTACATTCTGAGGGGTCCACCTGATTAACAATTAAAAAAATTTTAAATAAAAAAATTGCTAAATATTTTTATTGAAATTCAAAGGTATAAAAAAATGACCTTGCATCGCCATCTTAAAAACCATGGTAGGATCAGAAGAAGCGGATTTTGAAGATATTTAAAACAAAAAAAAATATATTTGCTAGATTGTATTGAAGAATAAAGTTTCTAAAGATTTGTACACAAATAAAACTAGACATGTATATACAGGATGTATCACAACAAGTGTGCATTAGACGTATTTAGGAAATCGTAAATGACAGAAATCTGAAATTTCTTTTTTGGAGGATTTTGTTTTCCTTTCAACACTACTGAATTGATGCAAAATATTTACATTATACGTCAACTCGCTTATTTTGAGTGGAACAGGTATTTTTTATTTAATTTTCAGATTCTACATGTAATTCTAAGTCATTTCACTCACAAAATTATTACTTTTTAAGTCGTTAATTACCTGGGAGACTGAATAATTCAGTCATGATGAAAAAGAAAGCCAATTTAAGGAAACGAAATAATTCAAAAACTATTGAGCTTGGACATATGGTATATTTAATAAAGTTGATTTAAAATTGCACGTAGAATCTGAAATAAAAATACTATTTTTCGTTTAAAGTTAACGAATTGACCTCTACTTCCGGTACAACCGCCACGTTACTGTAAATATTATATTTCAACTTAGCAGTATTGAAAACTTCTAAAAACGAAAATTCAGATTTCTATCGTTTCCTAAATACGTCTAATGCACGTATTGTGAGATACCCTGTATATATCTATATTATCAGTGTTTTTAACTGGGTATAGGTAGATACAGCTAATCTTTTTCTGCTACACTAATAGTTTTCCTGAATTTGGTATCTTCCTTATTTATTTTACAAACAAGCTTTTCAAATTGAGATGGTGTCATCCTCAAATAATTTGAGAATTTTTGCTGATTTTCGCCACTTAGTTCTGAGATTAACCAATTTATAGACACCTAATTCATCACGTTTGAAAATTCATTCCCAAAACTACACTGAACGTTTTTTTTTTTCTTAAGTAAGATATCCAGGGCAATCACACGGGTAGCAATTTTTTGTTTCGATACTCATCGTGACACGACTGAACTTTGTCTTTCTACTATAAATTGATGTGTATGACACAAGTGTATTTACTTAATACATATGTATAAACGGCTGGTACACTTATAGCGACGAGAAGTGTCATACACATCTCCATGATATAAATATATAGTAACTTCTGTCTGTAATGTAAACAGTCACTAGCGATGTATATCTGATGCTTGACATACATATCGGGACACAAGTGTCAGATGTAAACGTACCCTAAAGCCCGCACTACGTTCGCAGATCTCAGGTCCGGACTTGACAACGACCTTAATGTTTAAATATTCTTTATTTATATTAAAACAGATTTAATCTTATTTATGCCTGCCAATCGACAGAAACATCCCATTTATTTACCTGCTGGGGCTCTTGAGAAAATGAGAATCTTCATTCTTGGCCGTCGTCATTGTAATTATTTCCCATAAAAAAATTGGGAAATTATTTCACATGGTTTTTGCTAATGCAATATAAAACTAGTAGTAGTGTTATATTGCTTTAAGATTTGTAAATATACACATTAATAATGTACTTAGAAATTTTTAAAGTTGAATGAATTCCCACTCGAATTTATTTCACTGCATTCGAAAATCGAGGTCCAGGACTGTGGTTTTTATTTAGACATGTTTAGATCTACAGTAAGTTACTACTTGTAAAACAAAATAGTTGCAATGGAACCGTACGTTGGGATATGACGGCATTTTGACGGCATAAAAAGTATTATACAACGACTACCCTTAAGTGATGCCTCGTTCTGCAAACATCGACTTAGCGTCCTAAGTGCGCCCCCTGATAATAACGTCATCTGCGAAGGAAGTCTGGGCTTTAGTGATATCATATTATAAATTTGAAAAAAGTGTTTAAAATTTTAATATGTATTTACATTACTTTAATACTTCATGTATAAGAAAGCGAATTAAATAATTGAAAAAAAAAATAAAATAGTAATTACCACGAACAAAAGATAGAGTGCAGATAGATCTATTTTGTAAATTAGTTAGTATTTAAAATTACTAAAATTTTATGAACATCAGAGGAAGCATTTGTTTATACTAGAAAATACGTATTATCATTGACTTTTTTAAAAAGTCAATGGTATTATTAAAGTTTTTAACGTTATTCCCACCAATATTAATTATTATTAGATCAATTTTTTCAATTGATTCAAACTATTTTTCTCAATATCTGGCATTTTAAACATTAGTGAAATCAAAATTGATATTCTTGTGAGGGGGTATTTTCCATTTTCTTTTTTTTTCCAAATTTTCAGGGACTATACAGTTTAGTTGCTGTGTTATTCAGATTTCATGAAAAAAATATATGTAATTAAACACCATTTTCAGAGACTATTCAAATATCTCTATATGGCAGGACATCCAATCAACAATAATGTTTACAATTGAAATGATAGAATATGATTATACAGAAGTATAATATATACATTTTCCACTTTTCTACTTACATTTAAATGGTCTTCATAGCAGAACAGCAGTTCCTGATTGAATAGGATCAAAATATATTGCTTAACACCTCTGAGTTCTAATATTCAAATATTTAGACACAGTTATAAAAATTTCATTAGGATTTAGTATTTTTACAACTTTTCATAAAGTACCTTTTCTGATACATTATAATATCCACAAATCAATTAGTTGGTAACAAAAATAAATATTTAATAGCATCGCAAAATATATATATTTGTTCAGCATAACCTTCGATCTATTGATAATGTCAAATTGTCAAATGTCACCGACATTGTTGAATTGTTGAAACACAGGCCTTATTGCTTCTTAGAATTTTCAAAATATTTTCAAAATTTGAATAAAATGGTTCTGCTTTGTAACTATTAGTCTTACTTTATGACATCATCTGATGGTTTTTTATTGAAGCTTCATAAATCCTTCTAGGTATGGGTATGATTCCTGTAATATATATTTCATCAGTTTATAATTATTAATCTAGGCACTGCATAAATTAACGCAACAACAATATTTCGTTCCACGCCTAATACTCCAAAAGAAACGAATTAAAATACAGTTTTTATTAGGTATTAACAATATTGTGTGAAACTAACTAGTCTGCGGACTAAAGCCCCGACCAGTGTTAAATTGCATCCAGAACATCCACCTATACATTCTTTATTATTAACTTTTGTAAAAAAAATACTGTATTGTAAAGTATTGTTATTTAACCTACAATTCCTATCAATGAAGTCACATGTGTGTTGACTGATACCAAATATCGAGGTATGCTATGCACAGATATAAAATTGAATTTAAATACTGAATGTTATAGAATATTAAACCAGATATAACTTTTTATAGTAAATTTAGCTAGATTAATTTTTATTTTAGATAATTATTGAATACAACTTTGTGTATCGAATTATTCATTAGCATAACTCGATATTTGTTATAAGAGAACAAACATTAATAGGAATTGTAGAAAAATTGATTTATATTAACTTGAATACCTTTACAATGCATTAAAAAACGCACTTAAGTTTAAAAAATGAACATGAACATGAACATAAGTGAAAACATTTGTATTTCTATTTCACTCTTTTAGAAAAAGTCTTGCTTGTTAAAAAAATTTACTTGTATTTAAAATAATCTTGCTATGGGTAGGTTACCACTGGTTGTTCATGAATTTCTGCATTTGCATTATTGTCGAGATCGGACTTTCAATGGTATCTGCAGTATGACAGGGCGATTTTTATTGTAGCCTCCAGGTGAAGTTGTCAGTGACCACTAGATCAACTGCAACTTTTCTTTAACGCAGTATATTTAATAATGCAATATAAACATTTTGTCATAATTTGAGTGCAAAATACATACCTCGTTAAACATCACGCTCCAGTTCTTCGTCTTAAGTGTTAAATCATCATCCAGGCAATGATGGTGGAAACGTGGTGGAAAAACCATTTAGGACATGTCACGGATCAGATCGACGAATTAAAGTTTTCTTTAATAACTATAGCATTACAATTAAATGTTGGAAATATCGGGAATATACCTAATTAGTCCTTGATGTTTTAATAAGTAAGCTCTCTTTTACCAAAGACGGAAATGGAATACATGTCGAAAATCATAATTCAAGGTAATTACGATTAATTGAATATAGTGCAGCAACTATACGTTGAGAGAGTGGCCTGCTTTACTTAATTTGGAAAATAATATTCGGAGGATTGACATACTCATAAGGAAAGTGAAGTTTTCTCCAGTCCGGAAAGAAAACTTGTTATTAATACCAAAATCTCACGCAAGCATATATAAATAATTCAACATTCTGTGACATATTTATTTATCGACATATTTAAAAAGAAATAGATGACCATTTTAAAATTCAGTTTGAAAATATGCATTATTTGACAAGGCACGCAGATCATACAAATATTTTAATAATACAATCATTTTGTGGCCATTTGAAATTCACATATTAGGAATGTGTATAGCAGATCAATTTATAAATTAAATCTGCTAGTCAAACTACATGTATGAGTTTACTGTTTGAAGTAAATATAGCATCACCTTGTGAATGTTTGAGAGCGGCGTTATCTTCATACCATGGTTCAGCTGATCTAGTATTAAACACTAGCAGCAATCAAAATATTGTCAAGAAGGTAAGGTACTGAAAATGTAATATGAATTTGATTAAAGAAAGGAAATAATAAAGCATTGAAGTAACAGTAAAAATCAGTAAATGTTTGCAAAACTATAATAGAAATTACAGAATATTACAAAATATGGTAAGGAGATGTATCAGTGAAAAATAAATAATATACAAGGTGTACCAGTAGTAAGTATTCAAAACTTGTGAGCTTGTAAAACAAGTCGAAAAATTACGAAAACCTTAGTACAACTTTAGACAGTGATGGCTCCTAAGGGAGATACGCTCACTAAGGGATAACCTCAGAAACCGTTTTTAATGCATCACATCAAAACGGTTCAACATTAAGTCATGAAATTTTGGTGAGATATTAACCTTGATGTGTTTAATAAGTCTCATAAAATACATTTCAAAATTTTCTACGGGGGCCTGAGAAACTGAAAGACTCAGGGACAAATTTAATCATATCTTTTTAGTAGTTAATTTTTTCTAGTTTCTGACTCTAAAATATTGAAATTTGAAATATTTGACATAAAAATGGTACTCTTATTAAATTTCAATAGGATGTACCGTTTATCAGTAAAATCGATTTCAATCATTCTTAACGTGCCCCACATTTAACATCCCATAGCCAAATAAATTAATTGCAGTGTGCCATGAAGAAAACAACTAATCTGACAATTAACAAAAATGTCAAGTATTTTTAACACTCTCAACAGTAACAATTAAAAACAATAGTACAAATAAAAATACTGTAATATAATAACAGAAAAACAACACCTTTCGGTGCAAAGAAATATTTTATAACATACCCATGACACTCCACTTAATGTCATAAGCATATCTACATAACTCAGAATATGTATACTGTTGCATTTTTAAATAATTTTTATCTATTTTTGTTTACTATAGAACAGCACTGCGTACTCAAATAACACAATTTTCAAACTAAAAATACTTGACTTTTCTGTTAACTATCAGACTATAGTTGTTTTATCCATGGCACACTGCAATTAATTATTTTGGCTATGTATTGGATGCTAAATGTGGATCACGTTAGGAATGATTTAAACCGTTTTACTGTACATCTTATTGAAATTTAACAAGACTACATTTTTATATCAAATACTTAATGTTTTAATATTTTGGAGTCAGAAACTAGAAAAAATTAACTACAAAAAGATATAATTACATTTGTACCAGAGCCTTGCATTTTCTCACACCTCTGTAGAAAATTTTGAAATGTATTTTATGAGACTTATTAAGCACGTCAAGGTTAATATCTCACCAAAATTTCGTGACTTAATGATAAACCGTTTTGATGTTACGCATTAAAAAGCGTATCTTCCTTAGGAGCCGCCACTGACAAAAGTTGTAATAAGGTTTTCGTAATTTTTCGACTTGTTTTACAAGTTCAGAAGTTTTGAATACTTACTACTGTTACACCTTGTATATTTGTATTTTTTATTTATAGTAAGTTTGTTACTTGTCATGCTGTGACTCCGGTAACTGCCGATAACAAAATTAAATTGAGGCATCCAGTTAGCAATATATTGTGTCATACAAGCCAAATTAGAATTAATTAGTTGATCTTCCCTTAAAGAAGCTATGTTGGTTTGAACAATCTAAGATTTAACATGATAGTAAATCAACTAAACTATTTGCTAAAATTACATATAACGACAATTGGTCTAGGTATCTAGAAAAGAGAGCGTTCTAAGGACGTCTCAAACACGAGAGTGTACAGTGAGGATACAAAAAATTTAAATATAATTTGGGACACATGGTGTTAAATGGCATGTGGTAAGCTTCATTTTTAATCGAATGTATTATCTTTGATATTTGACAGAAATAACTAAAACGTCATTAATTATATTTTTTCCAGAAACATACACAATTTTTTCGTTTTTAAAAATATCTTCTAATAAACTTTTATTAGAGACATTTTTCCGTATTACTCCCTATTTAAAAGTAATATCATCCTAAAGAGTATTAAAAGAACCCAAAAATCACATTAGCGGTGGAAGGATCAAGTAGTCGTTGGAAAATAATTGATTGTTCGTTGTTTAAAGTGCATAAATGCCATAAAATATTTTATTTCTGACCGGGATATTATAAGCTTATATCGTCATAGTTACGCTATCAATAAAGAGAGTCATAACTCCCTTGGGACATTATATATTCTATAATTCCCTCTACCTTTCACAAGTAAAAATAAAATAAAAAATGCTAATATACATATATGTGTATATATTTATGAAATGAAAACTGAACCATATTTTATTTATTTGCGTCATTAATAATAAATGTTCCCTGAAAATTACTACCGCCACTGGAAACAATTTTTTCTTTTGTATGGCTGGAGCTTCTGTTCACTACAGTCGAGGTACTTGCCTCTTCTAATGGCAAAGTAAACAACATACGCGCCGTTTTATTTCTCAATTCGATGCTATTCTCCAGATACCCCTCCGCCACCGTGGAACTTTTCCAACCTCCGTGTATTTTTAAGTTAGTCATAGTTGCTCCTGCATTAGCTAGAGCAGTAGCAGGAAGATGGGTTTGGCAATCCTAAATACATTGCGATTTTGCTGGGAATTTTCCCAAACATGTTTTTTCCAATTGGCTGAGATGTACATTTATTTTGTTGGAAGTGCAAAAAAAATCGTTCAATACCTTTAGGACGCAAAGACATATAAAGTCTTAATAAAGGCAAAGCAGAGAATTCTTTTTCATCCACAATTGTAAATTTCTTCAATACACCAGTTTTACTTTCCGGTACGTTCACTATCATAACGGAATCCCGGTCCTCTATATCCGATATCTTCATATTCAAAAGTTCCTGACTTCTGCATCCTCCAAAATAACCGATAATCAAAACAACCTAAAACAAAAAAAGGAAATAAATACACACAAAAAGTAAAATAAGAAAAAATTACCTTATGCAATAAATGAATTTCATTAGGAGCGTTCCTTAGAAATCTGATAACATCATTAGGAGATAAAACAGCAGACTTTTTTGGCTTACTTTTCCGTTTCAAAAAAGCTTCTAGTTCATTGAACTTGGCGATATCTCGTTTCTCATGTATATTCACCTTCGATTTTAGCATTGACCATTTAGTCCATAAAGAATTCTGACTATACGTTTCTGACTGCAACGAATAAACACAATTACTACCAAATCTACCGAAAAACATAGAATATTCCTTACCAATTCTTGAAAATATGCCAGTAATACCGTTTCAGTGGCATCTTTTTCAGTTTCAGTGTCAGCCACTCCAGATATATCTTGTATTCTTTTTGGTATACGGCTTCACTTTTCGATGGAATTAATGACTCTCTTGCTTTTTCAGCTTTTTTCAAAATCTGCTCCATTATATTTAGGGTAGAAAACACGTTTTTAACGCAAACACAGCTTGATAACAAAGTTATGTTTATAAACAAGTAACAATTCTGTTTATAAACACGTAACATAGCAACAACCTAGCAACAACAAAACTCTTATAATCAATGGTACCTGATTCAAATATACTGGGAAGGTAATAAATTGATACATTTTTTACGTTTTAAAAATATTTTATTGAAATCGATCATAAATAAAATTATCTATGTACCACGGGAATTAATAAGCCTTAATAACCTCAGGCAATTGCTGTCCCTCGGGACGCAAACTTTGCCATCGGTAATTAAGGCCTTTATAATTCCCTAGATACATAAATAACTATATCATTACTTTATACGAACGTCAAACGTATAACTTTTGTGCCAATGGTTATCACAACTACAAAATACACAATTTGGAGTATTTGCCCGAGTGTCACATTGAAAACAGACTTAATTTTATAGCATAAATTGTAGTAAATGTAGAAATTGTTGATCAGAAACTTTTTCGGCACGTTCTTTGGATGGACAAAAGTCGATTTTTCAGTAATGGTTTGCCAAACACTACTGGTCCATTGAAAATCCCCACATTGTAAAGCCAGTCGAAAACTAAGGCCATTTTGGAGTAAATATATGCTGCGGCATCATCGGTAGGCATTTAATTGGGCCTTATATATGAACATACATAGAACACCTTGAGTTATCCATATTTCCTACAAGAAGAACTTCCTAAACTTCTGAAGAATGTGCAGTTAAGGAGAAACATATGGTTTCAGCACGACAGAGCTCCACCGCATAAGGCTAGGATTGAGTAGCAATATTTATCTCAATCGATTGAGATTAATGGACCTATTCAGTGGCCGGAAAGTTACCAGTAGCACCCCTAAATTTTTATATAAGGGTTTTTTAAAAAATAAGGTTAACAGAACAGCTTCGCTAGATATTAATGATTTGAAAGAAAAAATCACCAACGCTTGTAATGAGTTAAATGGCGAATTGTTAATAAACACAGCCAACAAAGAAATCAAGGGAAGATTGGATATGTGTCTTGAAATAAGAGAAGTTTACTTATTGTTATCATTACCAAAGTTTAGTTCTTGTTATAATCACTTTTGGTTTAACTGTATTAATGAATTATCGAATTTAATCCTTTTGTATATTTTTAATGACATTTATGCACTTTAAATAACGAACATTCAATTATTCTCCAAGGACTTGATCCTTCCACCGCTAATGTGATTTTTAGGTGGTATGTATTTCTTTTGAGATTCTTTAGGGCGTTATTGCTAATAAAAGTTTATTAGAAAAGGGAGAGCTTTTTAACAGGAAAAACATTGGATATGTGTCTGGAAACAATATAATTGATGGCATCATTAGTCGTTTCTATCAAATCCCAAAAATAATACTTTCGATTGAAAATGGAGGTAACCTCAACTCATTTAACACGACGTGCCCCAAATTTTATTTAAATTTTTTATATTCTCGCAGTAGGCGAGTTTGAGATACCCTGTACTATATTAAAAATTTTCGAAAGTGGAGCAGCCACAGGTTTTTAATAAAAAATAAGGAATTCTATCTAGACTCTTAGTCCTTAAATCCTCGTAAATTAACGTCAGTCCATAATCGGGACATGCAGTTTTGACCACAGATTGTTTAATGAAAATTGTATATTTTGACGATCTGTCACATATGAGGAAAAATTCCTATACTCGACTTTATTTTTATATTTTTACTAAAAAAAGATTTGTGAAATCAAATTACGTATGTTACAGATGACAGCTTTAGAACCGTATCAGTTAAATAACACGAGGAAGGCCAAGCAAGACATCGTCTTTTTCAATCGAGTTCCCAAAGTTGGATCTCAGACATTAATGGAACTCATACGAAGGTTAAGCATCAGGAATCAATTTGGGTTTCACCAGGACCGCGTGCAGAGGGTAGAGACGATCAGGCTAGCACCAGAGGATCAGGCGGCTCTATCTGCTTTGGTCTCCAGCTATGAACCTCCAGGTGTCTACATTAAGCATGTCTGCTTCACGAATGTGTCAGAGTAAGAGCAATACTTATACACGACGTAACAACGATATCGCACAAACTTTCTTATTTTTTCAAAACAAACAAACAAAAATGATTTAGAGGTCTGACGAGATTTCAGCTCATAAAAATACAAGGTGTCAGGAAACTAAATTGACAAACAAAGACATTGAAATCTAGGGATGATTTCTTATCGATTTGACATAATTCGTCGTATCCAAAAATACTTCATAATGGAGGTAGGACTCTTTGAAAGTGGCCCATTCTTTGTAATTATTTAAATCGCTGTTTATCTAGAATTATCAAATTTAGGTTGTGTTAACTCTTATACTGACGCCTTTTGAGGTAAAAATGATTTTTTAACTGTAATTATAGGCGTCACATTTGGATAGGTCAGCTGATGCTTTTAATTTTATATCTTCGACTTTTTGGCATTATTAATATCAAAAATTGCAGATTATTCTATATTAAAAAGATAATCGTGTCTTGAGTGGTTAGAGTGTTCATTCTATTTGAATGAATTGTTCCACGATAATTGCAAAATTATAAATGTTATGCTAATATCTAGTAGTTCAGAATTTTGTATTAAATAATATCACAAACAGGCAAAAATTATAACAAAATGACGATTAATAAAAATAAACAAACTTTAATTTAATAAACCATGCTCTACATGGCGGTCATTACTTTCAATATATAAAGTAATTCGTTTCCCTATCTCCCTTAGGAAGAATTTTTGGATAAAGACGGTTTATGTCTGATCGACATAAAATCATCCCCAAAATAAAAACGCAATAAAAAAAATAACTTATGGTCTCAAATAGATCTATTTTATATTAAAACTATATACATTTTCAAAGTTTTCTAAATAGAGATTAAGACGCCATTGACAACAATTTTCTCATTAAATGTTTAAATCAATAAAAAATGTTGCATTTCTTTGAGCAAATGTTATCAACCGATAAAGTAAAATTCTATAAAAAGTTGGAATTTTTTATTAAATAATGTCACTGTCTAAAATTATAACAGAGGCGACGATTAACGAAAACAAACAAACTCTACTTTAATAAAGGATGTTCTACATGGCGATCATTACTTTCAATGCATAAAGTGATTTGTTTCTTTAATGTTCTAATCTAATCTTCTCTCAAAAAGGAACCATATTCTCCCATAGGAAGAATTTTTGGATGAAGACGAATTATGTCAAATTGATATGACATCATTCCAATAATTTGCAGTCTTCGTTTGTCGGTATAGTTTCCAAACACCCTGCATATTCTAATACAGTCGTTAATGTTTAATTAATGAAAAGCTCTCACAGATTTGAACAAACCATCTCCAAATGAAATTTTGAAGCCTCTTAAGTATTGTTTTCGTAAAAAATGTAGTTTTTCAAAATAAAAAAAATTAACTTATGGTCTCAAATAGACTTTTGTAATATTTTTCGTTTAAGCAAGTTTCAACACCATCTGGGTTCTAGATTATACCCTTGAAGTATGTAGCATTCGTTAGGTGACACCCTGTATATATTATTTATATAATGATTATTTGCTGAATTTCAATTGATATTTATAGAGAAGTAGATTCATTTTCAATGACAATTATTGTTTTATATTTCAAATTATTAGTTTAAGAATAATATAGGTACTTACTTCTATCCAATTAAGATACTTGATCTCTTTGTATATATAATAAACGAGTAGTATACATTTTCGTTATCAAGAGAAAATGTATATACAGTATGCGCCAAAAGTATGGAGTAAATTCAATAAAAACGAAACAATTATTTTTTGGGAAAAATCCTCGAACAGGTCGATTTTTAATTTAAAAAATACATATGTTAGCATAAAATGCGATTTTCAAATGTCATTTGTTTTCGAGTAATGACGTCATCGATTTTTTTTAATTGGCAACACCATATTTTTTTCCTTGATTCTGAAAGATCGTTTAATTCTCTATCAGACAGTACTAAAATTTTACCCTCTTACATAGGAAAGTTTTCGAGTAAATGACGATTGAATGTTAAAAAACGTAAATTTTATCCATAAAAAAGTAACAATTCTGAGGTATGTAAAATAAAATACAATTGATTAAATTTTATACTTAAATTAAATGTTCGGATTGCCATCCACCAACTTCTTGACAATGCGCAAGTCTGTGAAGAAATTCTTCTTGCACATTATGAATGATTTCTGGGGTAACTCTGCGTATTTCGTCCCGAATGCAATTTTGAAGTCTTCTAAATTACGTGGTTTATTAATGTACACTTTTGACTTCAAGTATCCCCATAAAAAATAGTCAAGAGGTGTAAGATCTGGCGATATTGCAGGCCATTCTATTGGTCCCCGTCTGCCGATCCACCTCCCAGGAAAACAGTTGTCCAAAAAATTTCGTACAAGGCGCGCATAGTGCGGAGGTGCGCCGTCTTGCTGAAACCATATAGTATCGTCAGGAATGTCAGGGTCATTATTGTTAGGAAAAATTACTGCAAGGGCTGGAACAAGATCATTTTCTAGAAACTCTAAATATCTTTGTCCTGTAAGGGTTCCTTCAAAGAAGAAAGGCCCTACTATTCTGTCGTCAACTATTCCAGCCCACACATTTCATTTCTGAGGGTGTTGGGTATGTGCCTCTGCCATCCAATGAGGATTTTCCCGACTCCAATATCTGCAAATTTGATGGTTTACTGTACCATTCAGACAAAATGTGGCCTCATCTGAAAAAAGTATTTGCCGGTGTAAATTTCTATTTCCTTGACATAAATCCATTAGAATTTCACAAAAGTGTAAGCGGCGATCGGGATCATCTTCATTGAGTTCCTGCACAAGTTGAATTTTGTAGGGATGATATTTTTCCTTTCCTCAAAATACGTAGCACTGTGCTCTGAATAGTGTTATTGTTTAATGCAACCAATCATGAAAAATTATGAGGATTATCCGCCATACTTATCAAAATGTTCTGTTTCTGATTTTCATTAATGCTTGAACGTCCAGGTTTTGGAATATTTACAACATTGCCAGTTTCTCTAAATTTAGACTCTACCTTACTGACTGTTGATTGGCCGATAGGGCTATCTGGATATTTTTCATTAAACAAATCGCAAACTTCCTGCGTTCTAGTCATATTCCCGCATCCGATAAGAATTAAAATTTCAATTCTTTGAGTAACAGTTAAATGTGCCATAATACTTTAAATTGAATAATAATTTCTATGTCGCTTACAATACTTATTAGAAAGTCGGTGTGACAATGACACTTTGCAAAGATTTTCACCTACGTCATCCATAAAAGAACTGTGGAATTCAAAAAACTAAATTTGATAACGTTTTTGCTTTATTTTAATTGATTTAAGTTTTCTAACATTCAATCGTCATTTACTCGAAAACTTTCCTATGTAAGAGGGCAAAATTTTAGTAAAAAAACGATAACGTCATTACTCGAAAACAAATGACATTTGAAAATCTCATTTTACGCTAAAATATGTATTTTTTAAATTAAAAATCGACCTGTTCGAGGATTTTTCCCAAAAAATAATTGTTTCGTTTTTATTGAATTTATTCCATACTTTTGGCGCATACTGTATAATAACACTCTTAGTTAAAATTTAATGCACATTCTTAGATGATTTATAGTTTATACGTATGTCTAGAACAAAGAGAATACAATAAAATTGCAGCTGATTACAAGAAAAGACATAAACTAAATACATACTTCAAGATGGTCTCATGTAGAAGTTATTTATTTCATAACAGTGCGACTTAACACAATTGAGACTTGCCTCGCCTACAGATAAAATTTTATCTTTAATAAAGTGCAAAAATAGGAACATAAATACATCTTCAACGCCCATGTATCGAGTAAAAGTTGCTATAATTAAGAGATGTAATGTGGCTCGCATGTAATTTTATGATTGCATAACTGTATTAACCTGGAATTTATTATTAAGTATCTTCGATCAGTTCCTGCATTCTGGAAAAGTGTCACTATAATATCAACCTGTTTTTAAATGTGGGTGGTTACATAAAACTTTCTTCAGCACTTTAGAACCGCATTCACATACCTGTATTACAATCATTTTAGAAAATTCGTTTATAGGTACAAAACCAAAAATTCTATTTTAGATTTGGGCTACCTGAACCTATATACATTAACCTAGTTAGAGACCCTGTTGAACGTGTTATATCCTGGTATTATTACGTCCGAGCTCCATGGTACTATGTGGAAAGGAAGATGGCATTCCCTGATATACCTCTTCCAGACCCCAAATGGTTGAAGAAGGTGAATATAGATTTTTAATTTTTTTCCATAGCAAATTTTCTATTTTTTCTGTAGATTCGACATCAGACAATATTAACCAAAACGTATATCACCCTAAAACATCAGAATACATGAAAATTATGGAACTTTATACAGGGTGATTCAGTCATAGTGTCATTAATTTTAAAGAGAAAATAGGGAAAAATGAGTATAATACGATTAAAAAAAATTAAATGCATATTTACACCGAAAAAAATATTTTTAAATCCACTTTTCAGACTGTCACTGACTCAGCTTCCAGTCCAACACGGTGTCGACATGACGCGACGTTGCCAAATATTTTCCTAGTATCTATCTACTTATTATAATGTTAAAATATGCAGTGAATGCTATAAATAATGGTTTAACGGTATGCAATTAACATATTAAGTTTCAGTTTTAAAAAAATATTTAATATTGAAGTTACAAAACTCCAATGGATCAAATAATGAACCATTTACATTTGATTACATAAATAGTAAGATAAAAAACCATTACTTAATAGGCAAATTATTAACAGATGCCGAAATTTTTTTTATATTTAAATAATGATAGTAATACAGAAAACTCTCGTGCTGTCAACAAAAAATACTTCGGGACATATTCTGTGATAAACAATCCTGCAATCCGAATCTTGACCTACCATATTTAGGTCAATAACCTTGTTATCAATGCCTACTCAATTACCAGCGTTGCATAACCGCCAAATAATAACAGAATCAAACAATCAAATTCGCATTGTCATTATAAAAAAATGTATTACTTCAGTATTGAACCTTAATGAGTATGCTGTTTATTATGTATGTAGTCCAGACGACGTGGCAACTAGGTTTCGCTTCAACACTCGAACGCGTCATCGAAAAATTTGTAGCATACCAAGAGCGCTTTGTTACCGATTGTTAAGGGTTCATTTGCTTATCTTTTGAAAGGTCAAGTGTTTTTTTTTTCAATTTTTTGCCTTAGACCTTCCGAATACATGGTTAAAATTAATGACATTATGACTCAATCACCCTGTATACAAAATGTCCTGAAAATATCAGATGATAATAACCTTGTGTCACCTACATGAATAAAAACTTCCATGATTATCATGCTAATAGATGCATCTGTAAATGATTATTGATTAAAAAAAAGCATGTTTTTCACAATATTTAGACTACTTATTATGTTAATTTTCATTTGCTGCTACCATTCGTTGCGATCAAAAGATTCATTCAATTGATATATCTATCAGAAATATGGATAAAAAGATAAAATGAAACGATCTTTATATGGTTATACATATGTATTTCTAAACCAAGAACTTCACAAAATACCATCAAATTTCCGATATACATATTTGCATACGTCAATATTTTTTTATGTAGAATATTGATACAACTAAGAAATCAGATGTTGGTAGAAGTTGACAAATGAGTTTAATTCAGTCCTGGAAATAGATAATGTACTTATTTTCTTTTTATTATGGAAAGGTAAGCGCCTATAAATAAATATATCACAACTAATAATAATTTAGTCTTTTTAAAAAGAAAAGTGTATGTACTATGCAAACTAAATGTACATCTACAACTTCTTCACAGTCTATATTCTGAATATTTTATGAACCTTAAACCTAAATTATTCAAAATTACTATCAATTTGTTTATGCAAGTAACACATCGTTAACAGCAGTGATGTTTACTTAGTTATGTAAAAGTAGGCGCGAAGATTTCAAATCCTTTAAAGTATCATACTAAATTACCATATAAATTATGTTAGGCACTTACTCCTTATTTTGTTTATTAAAATAATTGCAACACCTAACTCATAAATAAGCTTCCGTATTAAAGTGAAATGTATGTGAAAATATACATGATGTCCACAGCTCAAGTTCAATACTGGAACAACAAACTTATTCAAAAATTCAATTTTGACTACTGTTATTAATGCAATTTGGGCATATTTACAGGAAACTACAAACCCTTGTAATATTATTGATTTGACATATACACCGTGTTTCAGGAGCCACTTGCTTAGCGAAAATGCATTGAAAGAAATCTGCAAACATATATATTTTCGTAAAGTTTTTAACAAAATACATTATCCAATAAATTCGCATCATTTTATTGCAATTCGCTGTACGAATATAGAGCATTAATATTTCAGTAAATTCACTATTTAAGATTAGCATTTTGACAACTTGAATTGGGGAAATGAACTGTAATAAATACATATACAGGGTGAGTCAGTCATAATGTCATTAATTTTAAGAGGAGATAGGGAATAATGAGTATAATACAAAAAGGCGATTAAAAAAAAATCTAAATGCATATTTACTCCGAAAATAAATAATTTTCAAATCATTATGTAAACCCCCTTTTCAGACTGTCACTGACCGCTCACAGCCTTGGTCGTTTACAGCTCAGAGTTCAACTCGATGTCGACCTGATGCTACGTTGCCAAATTGAAATGTTTTCCTAGTACCTACTGACTATTTTAGAATCTCATATTTTTTCTTGCTCAGTTCAGCCAATAATAATTTAAAATGTTAATATCCAATGAAATCAAATAATAATAATCAAATAATTCTATTCAAAATTGCAAGTAACGCGGTCTATTCAGGTTTTCCGGTAGAATATACGGTCCTCGTACACTCCTGTCTATACGTTGACGACAAATCGCCTTTGAAAGCTAAACCGACGACTAGCGTGTGGATTTTTGTCCGACCAAATGTGGCTGTTATGAATGCAAAGAAATTAGCTTGGTCACAGTTTAAAAAATATTTAATAAACCGGGTAATAAACCATTTAGGTACATTACATATACCCAATGGGTAAATTATTAAGAGAAGATGAAAAGTGTTTCGTATTTAAATACTAAATAATAAAAAACCTTCGTGTTGTCGGCAAAAAAACTGTCCAAAACCCAAACGACCGCCTCTGATATGATGCTGATAATAGTTATCGAGAGTGAACCTTGACCTACCGTATTATTAGGTCAATAACCTAGTTACCTAGTTTTTGTACTGTTATTTAACGACAAGGAGTAAAGCTAACTTTTTTATCTAAATACATGAATTAATTTTTCTTAAATATTAATAATTAATAAAAACAAATTTAGATAATAAATAAATATTTTCGAATGTTATTACAGTTTAATAATTTTGATATTACCTTTCACTACGTTTTACAATTGAATATGAATTTTTAGTATTACTCGTAAGTACAATTAATTATTTAGTTTGTAGTTACGTACATCTAGCCTAGAAATTTTATGTTTTTTAAGTAGTGTGGTACTAACCTGTTTAAAATGCCAGTTCGAGTAAAGTTGTACTCATCCATAGCACTTTATTAATAAAATTAGGGTCATCCAATTGCAAAATTCAAGACGGCTGGGGAAATCAGCGGGTTCTACACCCTGAACTTTCTGAAAATGATACGGGTTCAGTGAGTTTTCACGTAATATTCTGCAGACCTTGCTTTGGGATATCTCCAATCACCTTGAAATGGTTCTTATAGAAATAGTAGACGTGGTTTCACAGAACCCGTATCGCGAAGGCGTTGAAGCACTTGTACACTGTTAGGAAAACGTTTCCGATATTCAAAAGCTACGGTATGCATTTCACAAACATTCTCGCTTTCTCCGTATAAAACTATCATTTCCGCATATAAGAAATTTGTATAGTTAGGCATTGTGAATTTACAACCAATACACGAGACCAAAATAAACAAACTACTGCTTGCTTGTGCCTGTATTCTCTCCATCCCTCCTCCAAATGTGTAGGGTGATCTCCAAATCTGGGGGAAAAGAAATGCGGGAAATGCATAAAGTGCAAATAAATGGTGGTAAATTTAAATAACACGCTGAAGTGTTAAGACGATATTATATACACATGATGTGGCACCGATGTTTCCTCCGGCATTCGATTGTCGTATGGCTGCGCCATCAGAAAGTTCGTAACGTACCAGGAGCGTCGTGTTATCGAATTTTATAAGGTGATTTGTTTGTTTTTTTAAAGGTCGAGAAATTTTTTTTTCATTTTGTCATTATTAAGCCTTCCGAATACGTGATTAAAATTAATGACATTATGACTGACTCACCCTGTATATAACCAATTCTTTAACATTTGAAACAAAATAAAATGAATAACATCTATACAACTAACTAAAATCGATACTGTTGGATATATCTTAAATAATTTTAAATATTTATCACGGTTTTTGTACCTAACTTACTAAATATAATTTAACTTTATAAACTTATTCAATTACAAATAAGCAAATGCGGAAATAAATTAAACCATTGGGCTCCAGTAATTATCTTTACTGTCAACATTTAGTCAATGTACAGGCTGTCTCAGTTTTATTGTAATTGCAGGATATCTTAGAAACTACAAAATATAAAAGAATGCGGTTTTCACAACACTGAACTACTTTTTTGAACAACCTAAGAAGCCGCAATTAGAATTGTTTGAGATATAAGGCAAAATTTTTTAAAAAAACTTTTGAGGGATTCTCTGTATCTTTCAGAATATCTGAGATTAGAAATTATGAAAATTGCTTCCGATAGAATTTTTACTTAAATGTCAGTGGCGTACTGTAATTTCACAAGGTGCCTGTATTAAAATATGACTCAAATATGCATTCTTTTTAAATGGAACACTCTGTATATTTTTATGCATAAATATTACATTACTTTTTTTACATGAAGATATATAATAGCTGGTACTTTATATTTTGGAAATTGTCAACGAACTGATGCCTAGTGCATAGTTGGCCATGCATTTTTATATAATTATACAAAATTGCATGCAAAATAAACAGTTATTTAAACAATTTAGTTATATAACAAATAATATTGTATGCTATATCGAATGAATCTTTAGCATCACAATAAATAATACTATATTTATATTCGCTAATATTGAAAAAAAGGAAACCCGCAAAAATACTTCTGTTTATCCATATTTTATAATTTGCTGTCATAATTATATTTAAAAAATTCACTAGAGGGAAAATTTAAACAGTTTTAAAATATTTTTTTATAAAACTCGTATTTTACGTAACCTGCAAATTTTATATTTTACATCTACCAACATATTAAAAAATATTGCCAAATTTGCCAAAAATATCTCAAAAGGTTTAGAAGTTATGAATTTTAAATTACTTTGAACACCCTATATCTCGTAAAAGACGCCCTATGCTTATTTAACAAAATTACCTTAATTTTAACCATATAATACGCCCCTGGACTTTATGCACGTAATTAGAAAACACCGTGTATAACTTAATTGTTTAAACAACTTTACTTTGCACACATTTTTCTGTAAGTAACTAAGGTAGAATTCATGAACCAATTTTGCATAATTATTCAAAAATGCATGGCCAACTACCACGGAACATCATCCTTAAAAGTAGTTTTTAAAATTTCGCGTTGCATTTCAGAGTAGAGGTCGGTGAATGTTGTGATTAGTTGAGTTTTATGAAAAAGTAGTCCAGTGTTGCGAAAAACCGCATTTTTCTATCTCTTGTAGTTTTCGAGATACACTGAGTTACAACGAAAGTGTAACACAGTTTAAATTGAAATAAAAAATTGTTACTATGAAAGTATATACTTATTTGAAAACTCTACTACAGTAATCTTTCTGTAAATGTTATAAAAAATATAATTATTAATTGACTCTTTTAGGATTTTGAGCACTGCGTGTTATCTGGAGACAGAGAATGCAAATATCTGACGGGAGAAATCAGAGAAGGAATCGGAGATCACAGACGCCAGTCCATGTTCTTCTGCGGACATCACGCTGACTGCTTGCCCTTTAATACAGACGGAGCCCTTGAAAGGGCGAAAAAGGCTGTTGAAGAAAATTACGCCGTAGTGGGAGTTCTTGAAGAAATGAACACAACGCTGAAGGTTTTAGAGAACTATATTCCTCGGTTTTTCGAAGGCGCTTCAGATATTTATTGGAGTAAGTACTTTAGAAAAGCGTCAGTTAAACAATCAAATCAATCAATTTTTGACATTTCAAGGGACATATCCTTTTCTTTTCCAGAAGTAACTCTGAAATTGGAAATTAGGTCTTCTGGTTGTTATTTATATTTGATGTGATTGTGCCCATGACACGCATTGTTTAAAATTGATGTGTCTCTCCTCGATTTTTACATATAAATCGTTTCCACATTGTAGATACTTCTAAGCCATCGTCTCTGTCCAAAATATTTCGGTTCTTTTGAATTTGTATTGCCTCTTTCTAGAATCTTGGCTAGAATCTGCTTTTTGCCACTAGAATATCAGTTTTGTTCAATTTGATCATATACCGAACATTGTGCTCCAACAATTCCACTAGCTGTTATTATTCCGTACATGGCACTTGTATTCGTTCGTGTTACATGGTGTTAACGTTATAAATATAAAGTTATTTATCCAATGTGTACCTTGCCGTATACGGGCCTAAACACCAAGTCCTTACGGATTATTGTTCTTGCAGTTGTTTTGGGAGAAGCTGCTTTCATCTTCCTTGAGGCGTTGTAAACGACATTCACACTGTATTTTTTAAAAAAGATTGCTAACTTGTTGGTACTTCTTTGTATAGGGTAGATAAGTTAATGCTAGATATTCTTCCTCTTTATTGGTCTTAGATGACCACCTGCCAATTACATATTTCTGTTGGCATATTCATTGTTTTGAGAGCGTATCATAGATGATAAATTTTTCTTCCAAATGGTTCTTGCTCGATGTGTATCAATATCCTGTTTCTGAAATGGTGCTAAGACATATGAATGTGAGTGGAAATATCTACAGCTTGGAAACAATTCATCCATAAAAAATTAGGGCAGAAACATTACAGTCCAGTCACTACAAACTATACAGTAGAATAGACATCAAATAAAACCAGATTATCTCTGTCTTCAGAGTTATTTCTGAAGAAAGAATCGACAGTCTAAGAAACGATGCGATGTGACAACCAGCCCACGAATTGTTCAACTATCATGAAATATATATAATACTTTTGTAGTATTTTATTATTTAGCGGATATCAAGTGGGTTAACCATGAACTTGCTGACATTTACCTACTTTCAATAGTATGTTTACACATTAATAAAATGTTGAGTACTTTAAAACTGTAACACCTGATTGAAACAATGAGAATAGTCAGCATGTTTAATCCTTAGTTCCCAGAGAGAGCTAGACATAGTAAGCAAGTCAGTTCGCTTCTAATGCAATGTGTATTTATTTATTTAATTGTATTTCATTGTTATCACATTGACACACAATAGATTGCAAATGTTTGTAAATTTCGTTGCATTAATAATTTGATTTTCATATAAAAGTCGACAGGTTTTTCATTTGTTAAAAATAAGTGTCCAGATCCAACAATATCCAACCAGATTTACTCTTAGAAATTACTTAGAATTTCTTCCTATTGTACTTCTCACTTATTATTTGTTCGTTCAACAGATTTTGTCTTTGAATGAAATGCGCAAGTATGTATGCTGACATTACCCTTAGTTTTCTTGTCTGTAGACAAGGTCAGAAGTCAAAAACTTAATCTCATGTCCTCGCATTCACCCAATATATTCAACGCAATATCTTCCTTCCAGTTGCAACAGCAGCAGATGTTTCTTCAAGGGACAGTGTCTTATTAAAAGTCTTATAATTTCTCTGAGCGCAATCATAGTAATACTCAGCAATTAATTTGTTTTCTCCTATAAAGGAGAATCCAAGGTTTCCTTCGCTTGGAGATAAATTTAGGTGTCGAACCTCTAGGAATGCTTCTTCAGACGACAGTGGCCTATTAAAAGTTCTACGATTTCTGTGACCGTAATCTTATTCATACTCAGCATTTAATTTACTCGTTTAAGTAAAGATTTCATTCACTTAGATCTCACAAAGTTCTAAAGCACCTTCTCAGCACCTGCTTTACGCACTATAAGGAAACCTGCTTCTGGTTCTTGGACATCATCTGACTTCACATATTTCAATCTTTCATGTCCTAGCATCCAACGCTTCCAGTTATTTCATGTCCTGGCATCCAACATTTGCAGTTATTTACCAAATGTAGACAACTTCAAATAAGTTTTGAGCTCACCTTGCTTGAGGCTTTTGTTGCAGCTTTACTATCTGAGAATATATAGATCAATTTACGTATAACATAAATTCAGCTCGAAAAGCTTCCACACTATGACTTTTTTGTCACCTGTGTCTCAAACCTATCACTTAATCCTATATCAGTATCCTGTATCAGGTTATGGAAATTGAATCACTGTTATTCTTAATACAGTAGGACGTCATTCTTGTTCTCTTTCCAACTCAATGTAACAGTGGCAAATTTAACAAAACTGTTAAGGTAACTGATGAGGTTGATGTCGATAAGCTTACTCTTACACGAGATGCAAGTATTTAGTAACAGAGTGTAATCAATTAGGGTTTTGGTCGGTTTGTCCACTGATGAGAGTTAACATTCTCCATGGCTGTTTACTATAGGTTTTTCAAGTGTTCAACTCTGATTGGGGCATTAGTTCGCAGAGTAGGTGTTTCCGGAAATTGATTTATTAGCTTTTTCGTTGATCAAATGATCTCCATGCCCTAATAGCTTCACTAAATTATCTAAATAACTCCATTCCACCTTGATTTTATCGAGTATGAGTTTATTACGCTATCTAACTAACTAAGTAAATAACAATCCATTTTCTAAGATAAATGGTTATAAATCAATTCATTCTGTTTCAGATGAAATAAGTCGATACAACCCTATCAACAAGAACTCCTTCAAACCACCGGTCAGCGAAGAGGTCAAAGAAATAGTGAGGCAAAACTTCTCCAAAGAAATCGAGTTTTACGAATTCTGCAAACAGCGGCTGCACAAACAATATTTAGCTTTGAAACTTCCTGAGAAGCCATAATAAGATTAATATTTATTGACGATATGAGACTTCATTCATATAATATCTATTGGAAAATAATGCAATCGCCTTTTGTTGAGTTTTAAGAATAAGTTTGATTGCAGTTTTTTTATTTCCCCGATGGTATCACCATTTAGATTTAATGTATGAGTTGTTTTCAAACATAAGTGCAAATATCAAGGTACATCATTAATTTTACTATAAATACAAGGAGACATTCTCTATTCAATCTTGTGTATTCCTAATCTACGCTCGCTTTTAATTTCTGTAAATATATGAAATATTTATTAAAATAAAGGTTATTAGGTTTTTGTTTAGGCGCGAGCGGCTGTTTTGTTGTAATAAATATTATGGTTGTATGGTTATTTTCGTTCTAGTTGTCTAGACCGCAAATACTGTCGCACAAAAACATAAAACAAAGTTACATTTATGAAAAGACTGGGTGAAGGGACAAGGTATATATTCAGAAATAATACTATTTTACGTCACTGTAGATCTCAGATTATTGTTTTTGTAAGTAAAAAAAGGTCGGATTGTACTTAAAAAATCCAATGCACTGAAGCTACCGGGGTTAATAATTTATTTATTATTTTTAAATCAATTTATATTTGAAATCTAAAGATTATATGAATCTGTTGTACTCGTATATCGAGATCTACAGTATTATAAATATTAATTTGTAACCTTTCAAAGACTTTGAATTGTTATATTTTACTATTTATTGATTTTGATCATGAATAGCTCCAACGGTAACGTAAAAGTGTGCTTTACTTATTTCCAATTAGTATATATTCCAGACAAAACGTCGTTTTTATAGGTACCTCTATAAACATATAAATTATTGTGATGTGTTGTAGTATTACTATAAATTAATAATTTTGATATTTATTTTTCAGAAATTGTATTATTTAAGCTTGTGTATATTGTACCTCATTGTGTATGCTTATGTATAAGTGTAAATGATGTCTTGAGCTATATAATAAGGCTGAGTAATAAAAATAAAACAGTTTATGAAGTATTTTCCTGACACCTGTTCATTTTTTTAACATTTGTTTTTCAATAAGAATGATATGATTATAATATTATAATTATTTCAGATACAATCAAACTTTTTATATTACCTTAAAGTACAGTCAATAACATATATGTTTTGCAAAACACATTAAATGTCCACCTCTACACGAGCAAATTCAACAAATCCAACTGACTGAGCAATAAATCGGACGTGATATGACGAATGCAGCGTTCAATCTTAATGCATCCAGTGTTAGTGGTCTATTTGAATTGACCTTAGATTTCAAATAGACCCAAAAGAAGTAATCTAAAGAAGTTAAATCACAGCTTCTGTTCTCTGGATAGTTGCATTCCTTGAAATTGTCTTTTTGTCAAACATCTCTGGCAATACGTCGATAGTTTCATCAGCAGTGTGATCATAACCAAACATTCCTGAAGTGTGTATTTAACAGTAATAAATATATATTGAATATAAATGACAACTAGTTACAGACTAACTAACTAACTTTATTACCATTACCATATCGTTTCAAAATCATATCATTCTTTTTGGATAACCTTTTACTAGTGTAGGTAATGACAATAATGGAAGAGTTAAGTATATAAGGATTGGTGGAGAGGACAGATGATGGCTGTCAACTCTGATATGACAGTTGTGGTGCCTTTCACCAACAAAAGAAATTGGAGGTATCACAATAGATGGGAAGCCCATCAAACTTCCCAGGGAGATTAAATATCTGGGATTAGTACTAGATACAAAGCTTCTCTGGAATACACATTTGGTAACCATCCTAGACAAGACAAAAGGCTAGGCACCACATATCGTGCTGGAAAGACAAGAAAAAATGGCGAATCAAGAATAAACAGCACCTTGTAAAAAGGGGCTATGCAAGATAATGGAAGAGTTGCTGTTATATCATATCCTGGAGATGTGAATGATTGTAAAATTTAACAGACTGTAGAAAATCGAGAGGAATGGGAGTTAAATTATAATGCACGGAAGAGATGGAGCCTGATGTGGTTTGCAGATGGTTCTAAAATGGACAGTGAAACTGGGGCTGGAGTAGTAGGAGTGAGACCCTGGTGGCAGAGAAGTTGTAGCTTGAGGACCTTTCCTACAGTATTTCGGATAAAATTTTCATCATAAACAGGTATATAATGCAGAATCTTAGGAGGGGTTACACTTGTAAATTCATTTATACATATATATGTATATATGTCGAATATTCTTGGATGGCCAGGCTCCAATAAAAGCTTTATTTAGACTCAAACGAGGTGAGGTCAAGACTTGTTTGAGATTATTTACATTTGCTAAATGAACTGGCAAGCACCAACACAGTTAGGCTGTGCTGGGTGGCAGGACATAAGAGAATTGAAGGCAATGAAAGAGCAGTTGAACTTGCCTTGCTATTTTGTCTTAGGACCAGAGGCAGCCTTAGGCATTCCTAAAAGTTCTCAAAAGCGGACTCTAAGAGGCTTCAGAAAGAACATTGTGAATTCTGGGCTCCAAAACCAGGGCAGCCGCAAGCGAAAGAAGGCTTAGATCTTCCTTCGCGAAAAAGAGCAAATGAAATGCTGATCATACGTAAGATCAAGCTTATGAAGATAAAAGGGCTTTTAACAAGACACTGCCGATTGAAAAGACGTCTTTACAACATGAATTTAGTAGAAAATTCAACATGCTCTGGGCATGTGCAACTAGAAGAAAGAGACCACGTTGCGTATACTGGGAGAATTCGAAGGCCTAGCACATCTGAGATTTCGTCTTCTTAGATGCGAAAAAATTGGGGAAAATATTGACTAACAGACTTTTGAATTTTGTGCAAAGGACAAATCTGCTAACTAGTGGGAATTTCTGCAAACTGACCAACAGGTAAAGGAAAATATAAGTTTCACTGATGATATCATACGGCTAGTTAAATCTGTTTCCATGACTATGGACAAATCTTATTTGTATTTTTTTTAAATTAATAAAAATAATGTTATGAAAATAATATGCTCAAACTACGTTGAAAATTAAAGGAAACTATACAGTTTCCTGTCAAACTTATGACGTAATAAACTGTGACGTACTATTACAGAAATCTTATTTACGTAATTTTCGAATTCTATACTAGATATTGCAAAGAAAAGGAGTGGTATGAAATTTTGTTTGTACTTTCTACTAATAGATGGAAGAATTGTCACATACTCTAGCAAGTCATCCAATATATGCCAAATTCATTGTATTTTAAAGAATATATTCCTTAAAATAAAACAATATCGGTCAAGCTTCGATCATTTCGATATCTAAAAATGTAGCAAATATGCCATATTGTCATATCTTTTAGTTCAACAACCTACATTTAAAGTTTTTGTTTTTTTTTTTTTCATCATACAATGTAAATATATCTATATTTGGATTGAGAGTCTGGATGCTTTTCAAACACGTTCTAATGGTTTTTAAGTCATAGTAACGATTGCCAATCACGCTATATTTACTTTTTATGCTGAAATTCACACATGGACAAAATTATATCAGCTGTTAAACATCGATAAAAAACTTTGTATGTAACTTCTTGAGTCAGTGCCAAAAAAGTCACATGAAGTTAGCAAATCAAATGATGCAGAGTAATATTTTGGTGGTTCCTAGAAAATATAAAAGATTTTTTGTTTGAAACTTCCAAACATTTATATGGATACCAACCAGTCATATATTTTTTAATTTCTAAGAAATGAAAAGAAATGATTATAGAAAGTACAAATATTTCATTATTTATAACTTTAGTTTCACATAAATAGGAATTTTGTCGTCTATGTTTACTAAGTTAATTATAGAATTTTCATATTTATTTTATTATTCGAAAGTAATACTTCATGATATGACTTCTATGATATGACTTAAACGATTCTTGGATGCTAGCAAATTCTTCACTCTGATATTTGAATTTGCGATTTTTAGAATGTTTGAGATATATTTTTTATTCAAGGAGTAAAAAGAAACACAACATATTTGAAAAAAGATATATTTTACACGTTTATACAAATTATTTCTCCATGTACAGGTACTGAAAAATACAACACCTTTATAACCATCATAATTTCAGTCTTATTCATTTCATTAGATAAGTTTGCCTCTGCTGTAGATAAATTTGCGTTCTGTCCAAAAAAACATCGAGATATAATAAAATTTAGTTCTATAAATATACTCTATATTACAATTATGTCCTTAAGATAGAAGTGTACGATATACATATAACAGAAATCAATTCGGCGTTTTAATAACTTAGAACTTAATACAAATGTAGTCCAATTGCACAAAACGGGCTTTTTTCATGTAACTAGACTTTGAATTTAGGAACTATTTCTACAGCATGCCATAAAAGTAGAGTCACAAAGTTTAACAGCTCTGAATAAGGCACAAAAGTTTTGTTTGGAATCTTTCTTACAATATTATAAAGGAGATTCACTTTGCTTCTTTAAAAAAAAATTAAGATATAAAGACGCTCGTAGTTTATCTTAAATTTTTTTAGTGGGTGTTTAAAGCCACTAGAGAAGCTTTTGCGGAATTGAAATTTCTCTTATAAAATATCTTGAGACTCAACGTTCCAAAAACTTTTTGTCTTTCTGATCCTGTAACTCTACGTTAATGCCATCCTGTCTAACAAATAATATTAATAGACGCAGCTGCTTCAAGCGATCCGCCAATACAAATATACATATGGCACAAGTATTAAGTCTAAATATATCAATAAGTGAAATAACAATTGATATTAACAAGAAGGACGTGATCGTATGTCAACTTAGTTGATAAGGACTTAAAGCTAATTTTTTACTTTACTCAAATTGACTAAATGGTATATAATAACACAGAGATTGCACAATTACTACAAATGACGACGTCAGATCAAAATGTTAAACTAGTAATTTAAGTTAAGTATATTTATTCGTGTAGCGTATAGTAAATATTTTTGGTATTCAGCCTAAAAATATATTTTTGCCTACTCTATTACATATCCATTTAAAATTTGCTGTAGTGGTGAAAATACGGTATTAAGATTAGCACTTCATTTACATAGATTATTGCTTCAACAAGAATATATCTGTACACATTTAAAAAATATTTCGACACATCAGCGAAGTTATTAAAACTTTTAGTATGGAAAACGGCGATATTATAAAATAGTATAAAAATATTTGCGTTGATAAGATAAAAACTGCTTCAATCTTCTACACTTTGTTACTTGTACTGATGTATGAGCCCAAAATATGTAAAAACTATAGTTCTGTAAGATTTAACAATTTATTGTTCTTTATGAGAGCTATTTATGTTGCTTAAAATATCTATTTTTTAATTGCTTACATTTAAGGATTGGATATTTAAAAAATAAATAGCTATGTAGATTTTGAACATGTTAAAATTTTTCATCTGTGCTATTAAACAAATTTCATCCTACGACACAAACTACTACTCTATTTTAGATTTTAGAATATCTCTCACTTTTCTCGTTCGCCTACTTCTAGATTAGAATTAATATACCAAACAG
This sequence comes from Monochamus alternatus, assembly GCA_037114965.1. NCBI lineage: Eukaryota > Metazoa > Arthropoda > Insecta > Coleoptera > Cerambycidae > Monochamus > Monochamus alternatus. The sequence continues at coordinate 26,605,047 of CM073426.1, read as the reverse complement.
CTAATAAATTATTGCTTCAATCGGTATGTAGAAAAGCTGCCAAAACGTCAGTCATCAATTGGGTGACTTAAGTATAGACTTACCAAGAAGTAGACATGTATTTATATTAGTCTCACTGTTTATATTATACCATCATAGAATTCAAAAGTTCAGTAAAATTTTATAGGATATATCAGCCGTAAATCAATCATTCATACTTTAAGGATGGCTAAAAATTTATATTTCGCTTCGTCATTTTTTAAAAATCCTTAAACATTAATGATTTATTTGAGTTTATTTGAATACTATAAATGGTATTAATTCGGTTTGACTTGAGTGGTATTATTTTGGCGTTCACACAGTCCTGCATTTGCACATACAAAATTGTAGTTTTGTGTAACGAAAACAGTCAGTTTGAAATAATTTATATAGGTTTTTAATGCATTTTTTTATTTTTGCAAGGAATTCTTAGGTAAAAAGAAATTTAAAATTTAATAAAATATTTATAAAAATCTTCAGAATTTCAAATCTATTGCATAAAAATGATAATGATGATTTTAGTTAAAACAGTTCATGGAACTAATAAAGACGATTAGATGACGAAATTTGCCTAAAATAAGATTCAATGCCAGTTTTATGTATGCAAGATTTACTATTTCATGCAACACTGACTTTAAACGGTTGGATTTGGTCTTCGGTTAGCATAAACTAAAATTGTATTGACGTTCCGTGACAATGCAGGACCGCATGCTTTTTACATAATCCTACATTGTATTTCTGCAGTTCTGTAGACGGGAACGTGTTTGTATATATACAACTAAACATACAAGTATAGATAAAATTTATCAACAACATAATAACTTTATATCACCATCTATACAAAACATAAACCTAGTAAAGGGTCTGTAAAAATACTACTTCGTAAAATATATTGCCTTTTGTAAATACATGAACAGAATTGAGAATACTAAGATTACGAAAACTGTGAGTACGTCGATTTTCTTCCCATGCGGCGCACGCTCTTTGGTTGCTAACGTGTTTAAAATGTAATCCTGAACGGCCGTGGTGGTCAGATCGAGTTCAAGTTCGACGGGATCATTTTTTTCCACAGCGACCGCATCTTCCTGGCTAGATACACAGCTAGATTAGAAGCTTTCTACGGTTGGCAGCAATGCACAACCTTGGCCGAGCTTTTTATTTAACGTCAACCTTTTCTGACGCTCCTGGAATAATACATGTTTTTGGAATACATCATACTAAAAATTCCTCGGTAGGTATCCGAAAATTCATTGCTGTAGATTAGCTGAAATCAACATCGAGATCAAACTGATATTTGTTTATATATGCAACATCCTCATGCTACTGAAATGGAAGAACTACTTTGAATAACTTTTTTACAGTTCATGCCAGTGCAAAATATACCTGATTTCAAACACTAAAAACTAATGTTTCAAGACAATACAAATGAAATGTGGAAAATATCCTAACGGAATGAATGATTTATAAAGAATGTTTATATTACGGTTAAAGTATAAAATCGATTAGTTTGTAAATTAACTGGCTAGTATATAAAATAACTCAATCGTTGGTTATTTTGATATATACATACAATATTAGTAGATGCTTTATAAAATAACCTACTCGTTTGGTTAATTTACTTGATATAATCAGAGATACTACTAACAGTTTTCTTTCATTGGTTAGTTTATAAACTATCCAATTTGTTTTTTACTGTATAAATGTATTTTAAGCTAATATATATATCAAATCTCCTACAATTCGTATCAATGAAGTCATATGAATGCTCTCTGATACCAAACATCTAGGTATGGTAATGAATAATTCCACAGACAAAGCCCTATTCAATAATTATCTAAAAAAAAGAATCTAGCTAAATTTACTAACCTGGTTTAATGAAAACATTCTATAAATATCTAAGTTCACTTTTGAATCTGTGGGAACTCGCAAATTCAGCCACAATAAATGAGATCTGACCTATTTCTGCATGTTTAAGATTACTTCTTCAGGTGGTCTCCTTTAAGTTGAGTCAATTATCTAACTATAAAAATTATTATACCGATACATTAAAATTATTTGAAATTAAATATCGACAATGTCAAAAGTGATTAACCTGTCAATGAATTTAAACATGATAACGACCTACTTAATTAATAACAAAATTTTACCCTTTATGTAATCGTTTTTTTATATATTTTTAGGTATTAACAATATTGTGTGAAACTAACTACTCTGCGGACTAAAGCCCCGACCAGCGTTGAATTACACCGACAACATCTATCCATATATTCTTTATTATTAGCTTTTGTAACGTTTTTTACTATATTAGAAAGGTATTATAAGCTAATATATATCAAATCTCCTACAATTCCTATCAATGAAGTCATATGTATGCTCTCTGATACCAAACATCATAGGTATGCTAATGAACAATTCCACAGACAAAGCCCTATTCAATAATTATCTAAAAAAAAATAATCTAGCTAAATTTACTAACCTGGTTTAATGAAAATATTCTATAAATATCTAAGTTCACTTTTGTAATTGTGGGATCTATCCAATTTGGTCTAGCTGGAATCAAAACGATCATTCTGGTAACACAAAATAGCCAATTGTTCAGATAGTATATAAACTAGCCAACTATTTTTTTCTCTAGTTAATTTCATAAATATGATTTGCAAGTTTTCCATTTTATTAAATATAAAAAATATTTTAAATGAGTATAAAAAATGGATCCTAGACCAAAATTTAACGAAGCAATACAAAATCTGTATAATAAGAAAGCTAAGGATTCAAAGATATATGATAAAAGTTGCTATAAGAGTGTTTAACGTAACTATATAGACTACATATGCAACAGGAGGTGCATAGCAAATCATGCAACAATAAATAAACAAATAGTAGTAATATTTGTTCTCTTTTCCTAAATTGTATATTACTTTTTACGATTTTTTGTACTTAGGAATGTTTCTTTAAAAATAGGTATAGTGTTTATATTTTGTTAAACTGTTTTTTATAGGTAATTTACAAAATCATATTTTATTTAATCATTTCCACAAATCACGTTTATGAAATTAACCAGAGAAATACGTAGCTAGTTCTTATCCAAATAACTGGCTATTTTGTGTTACTACAATGATTATCTTCATTCTAACTCTGACCAAATTGGATAGCATACTCGTATAAACCAACCAAAGAAAAAAAAACTATGTTAATAACTTTGACTATTTCAAGTAAATTAGCCAATTACAAGCGGTGGGTTACTTATAAAGTATCCATTAATATTGCAGAATATGCGTTATCTATCAAAGCAACCAACGGTTCAGTTAATTTGTATATTAACCAGCTAGTTAACCAACTAATCAAGTTTACACTTTAGAAGTAACATATATATTACGGTTAAAGTGTAAACTTGGTTAGTTTATAAACTAACTGGCTATTATACAAAATAACCGAACAGTTGTCTATTCTGATAGAAAGTGCATATTCTGCAATATTACCGGATACTTTATAAACTAACGCACTCGATTGGCTAATTAATTTGAAATAATCAAAGACACTGAAATGGCGTTTTTTTCTTTGGATAATTTATAATCTATGTAATTTGGTTTAGCTGAAATGAAAACATTCTGGTATTTTCTCTGGTTAATTTCATAAACATGATCTGGAAACGATCAAATAAAATGGTTTCGAAAGTTTCCTTTATATTAAATATAAGAAAAACCGTTTAACAAAATATAAACAACATATTTTTATAGAAATAAATTCGAAATTACTTTATTTAATCATGTTTAAGCAATTACCAAATACATAACACTTTCAAAAGAAGTAGCACAAACAGTACCGGTGAATCTACAGCTTAAATGAACACGTTTTGCGTAAAAATAACCTTAGTAAAATAAAATGTTCGCTCCCCTAAGAAATGCATCTCTTCAAAACATATGGAAGCGGTTGTAATTTGAAAACCAAAAAAGATATTGAACAGGCAAATTTTCTACTAATGCATGTGTAACTTCTCATCCATTTTTCGAAAAATTTTCTCATTGGAGGGGATTGAAATAAACATCTAAGATATTTTTTACTACAACTTATTTGTTAAACAAATATTCGAAAATACGTAACCGTTTATTACAAAAAAATAAAATTCATTATCATTCGCATTACAACTTACACGACTGCAACTAAATATTAAGCAGGCGTTCGATCATTAGATGTAAAACATCCGCCTACTTAAATCGTCTGACTTGTGTGAATTTTAAAGCAAAAAAGCAAAGGTACGTATTTTAAAATACCAAAACGTGTTCTCATTAGGTGTAGATTCACCGGTATCATTTGTGTTACCTCTTTTGAAAACACCCTGTATACTACGCAAAGAATTTCTTGGTTATTTTGTGTTGCCAGAATAATTATTTTCAATCCAGCTAGTCGGAATTGGACATTAGTTTATAAACTAATCAAAGAAAAGTGTCTGATGATTTCAAGTAAATTAGCCAAGCCAGTGGGTTACTTTATAAAGTATTCGCTACGCTAATATTGTCGAATATGCATTTTCTGTCCGGTTCAGTTACTTTGTATACTAGCCAGCTACAAACGAACCAAGTTTACACCTTAGTCGTAAGATATACATTTATGTTGTATGCCACATGTACAAAAATATTTCCGAAGTAAGAGTACGTATATTTGTTTTTCTAAAAACACCTTATCACGGTCTAAAACCGTTATGAATATTGAACATCAACTACTATCGAAAATTTGGGTCCGCACTGCAAATAAATTAATTTAGAAACCGGTATTTACAGTCACCTCCATTTTGGTTCTTTCTTGTTGGGAACTAATTTATTTTGCAAAAACTGTGATGTGCTGCTACAACTTAATTCTGCACAAGACCTTACGGAAAATTTATACAGTGCTTTCGAAAAGTAACAAATAAATTCATTATTTTTGAAATTGAGAAGTTTTCGAAAAAATCCACTGGCACGTCGATTTTGTTTTTAAAAAAGACACTTTTTGACATACAACCGATATTTGTGACGTCATCGTTGTTCGAGATATGACGTCATTCTACATACATACATCATGAAAAATTATACATAACAAAAATATCAAGAAAATAATGTTTGAAGATTTTAAAATTTAATTTTGACAATACTGTGCACCTCCCCATTATGCAACACCTGTCCGTGCTTATTAATTATTAATGGAAAAAGGGGGCCGATTGAGTGGCCAGCCAGATCGCCTGATTTGACACCCCTAAGTATGCTTTTTTCTTGAAATTTTTGTTGTGTAACACCATAATTTTTCATGATGTATGTATGTAGAATGACACAAAAATTGTCGATGGCGTCATATCTCGAACAACGATGACGTCACAAATGTGGGTCGTATGTATTTTTAAAAACAAAATCGACGTGCCAGGGGATTTTTTCGAAAACTTCTCAATTTCAAAAATAATGAATTTATTCGTTACTTTTCGAAAGCACTGTATTTTGCGGTAAGTATACTAAACCCAAATGGTAAAACTCTCTTCTTATAGAGCCTTAGGATTGGAACCCATTGTAGTTACATTTATTGAAGAAACAGATTTCTTAAATAATTATAGCCTTGAAAAAAGCCATATTGCGCAAAAATACCTTGACATGTTATTACATTTTTAAAAATCATATCAAATTATTGTAAAAGTAGAGAAGTACGTAAAATTTATTTCAACATAAAATGCCATTCATTAAGGCTGGCATTTATTAAGGCTAACATTTATTTACTAAGGATCATTCGAAGGATTCTTAAAGCCGTATGACTATAAAAATTCTCTACAGAATTTGAATAATTCTATTCTACGCTAATTTTAATATAATTATCACTGATATTTTGTTATAATTGTCATTTGACAATAATAATTATAGGCAGTGGCGTAGCCACGGGGGGGTTTTGGGGGTCAGAACCCTCCCCATGGGTTGGATTGGTTGGGTCATATAGGTAATGTCTCACTACAAACCTGCAATCACTCTATTCTCCAAGATTTAGCAACGCGGTCAGTGAACTAGATCTCCTACGGAAACCTTTCATTAGGACCTGCTACTAAGTTCTAATCTTATTTTTGTTATTTTTGTAACAAATATTGTTCGTACCTGTTTATTATTTACATGTTTATGATGAGATTGTTTTTTTATTTACTTTTTATTGTTTCAATTTATTAAAAATTATTTTTTTTTTATTGGAAAAATCTAGTTTGAAATACTTTGTTCACAGAACCCCCCCCCCCCCTTTGTCAAATTTCTGGATACGCCACTGATTATAAGTCCCTTCCTTTCAATATTTCACAAAATATAATCACTCAACAGATGGTGCCACATAAACCCAGTTGATACGCACGCGCATGAAGGTAATTTTACTGTGAATTTTATAATTTTTGTTCATAATAGCATTCATAAATTAACAAAGATTTACATTTTTATAAAATTACCAACAAAATTATATACGTAATTTTGCTGAAAATTATTTGTAGTGCCATACGGCTTTTAGAATGAAGTTGCTTATAAGGCTGCAGTTGGATCAGTTTCTTTAAATTTTGAAGGTAAAATGCTCTAAAGAACATGGATAACGTTGAAAGGCCGTACATTTTTACTTTGTACCTTACACCGTGAAAAGTACATAACAGTTTACACCATTCAAATGTTACTAGTTTTTTGTTTTTTTTTCCAAGAACTCTGCAGAGTGAGATAGTTGGAGACCACTGTGCAGTTGTTGTATAATATTCAGGAAACATTATAATGAAACGCATGTGAAAGTATGCCTTTTTTCTTGTTAGCCTGTACACTGTTATACACTCTAAATAAAACATAGTGAAGAGATATTTTTTGAAACTTAAACTGTATATTTTTTAGACTGTTTCTAGGAAGAGCTATGAAATCGTTGAAAATTGCATTTAAAAACAGTGTCTTTTAAACTATTTCATATTAAAAGTATTTTAAAATAGAAAATACTGGAAATATGTACATTAGAACACACACCTAGATTTGCTAAAAAATATCTATTTGGCGACGCTGCATCATTTGTCATGATAACGTCACTTCATTGTTTTGGTAAAAATAGTGAATATATTTTTGTAAAGATCGATGACGCTTTGATAACTTCTGACGCAGCTCTAACGTATAAACAAGCAACAGAATCACGTCATACCATGTATAAAAGTCTTTTGATGTAATAAAACGCTCTTAATTGAGATGTATAATTTCACTGGTAAATACTTTTTTGTTATTAAAATACTTTCGTATCAGTAAACAGTAACAGCAAATTACATTAAACAATTTTTGTCACCAAAATAAACTTGATGACTCAATGATACTTGTTTTCTATTTATTTTCCTGCTTAAATCTATTATTAAGTGTTTGATCATCATCATTACATGATGAAAAATATACAGAATGTCTACTTTTATTTGTGTACAAATCTGTAAAAAATTTATTCTTCAAGATAATCAAAAATTTTTATTAAATTTTAAATGACATCGAAAACCGCTCCTTTAGCGTAGTTTTTCCGGATTTGTACACAAATAAACGTAGACACCCTGTATAGAAGGAGATGTACATAATTCGTCCCAAGAAACCTCCGCATTTCATGAATTTAACCAAAAGTAGTCGACATTTTTATTTTACTTGTCATCCTATACAGGGTGAATCTTAAATAAGTACAAATATTTTAACCAGCAGTATAGTTTTGTGTGTAGAACACATAATTAATAGTATTTTTACAAAAAAATCAGAAATAAAAAAGTGAAATTTTAAATAAATTTCGTAATTTTTCAGTAGAAAACTTGTTGAGGACCGCTGGCCTAGACCGACCCTTCATACTTTTATGAGTCATAGTGCTGCAGACTGAACGTGTGGTTCACAGTGTTGCCAGTATTACACAAATGTCTTTGCTTCAAGGAAGAAAAAATCTCAACTTTTAGCGAATTTTGTCAAGTGTAACATTTTATATTATTTTTTATTATCAAACTGTCATTGACTGTCATGACAGATTATCGGAAGCCCAAGTCAAACTTGTTAACCCCACATAATGCATGAAAATAGCAATAAAATTTGCTAAAAGTTGACATTTTTTCTATTTTAAATAAAAAACGCGTGCATAGTTTTTCGTTATTCTTCATAAAATAACTTGTGAAATTGTGTTTTGTGTCCCTTTCTAACAGTGTACAATGACATTTAACTTGTGAAATGTGGATTACTGATTAAATAGTTAATTTTTTAACAAACAGGTAAGCTTGTGTGCACGTTTATGTATAATTTTTGAACATTGGACATAGTAATATCACGTAATATCTTCCTAAATATTTTACGGTAGTATTGAACTTGCGGAAATTCATTTTTAATCGTTGAAGTATAGTAAGGTTAGTTCAGATGTTAAAATTTATGTTAATATTGCTGCGTATCATACTACATACCCAATTTTACTGTACTTATGCTTAAAACAAGTATTTTTAAAATAGAACTATTACGTTAAAGGAAACGTAATATTTATATTGGAGGAGATATGGCAACCTCGCAACAAATCATATGTTTCATTACGTTGTTGGATGAAAAATCAGCCAGCGGTCCTCAAAATGTGGGTATTTTTTTAAAAAATTAATATCTCCGTAAATATTAGAAATTTTTAAAAATGGCTTTCACTAGACTGATTTGAATGACGAACTACACCAGCAGTTAAAATATTTGTACTTATTTAAGATTCACCCTGTATATCTTAAACGAAGCGTTTCCAGGCCTAAGTTCATAGAAACAGTTTGCTTAAAATTGAACATAGAATAACATACTGAAGTATGTTAAACACCCTGTATATACAGATACTTTTCAATGAGTTTCAATTAACACTGTTGTGTATGTTACTTGAAAAAATTTGTTTGTCAGGTTTTCTTCATTTTGATGCAAAAACCCATAAAATGTTCGGATTAATACACTTTTATTTCGAGTTATACATATTTTATGAATGCTTGTACAGGATGATTTTTTTATTATGGGAAAAGCGTTTTTTTTTTTGAAGCAAAGTGAGTATTGCCAAAGTTTGTGTGGGCTGTCTAAGACTTGAAATTAAGGTAGATAACGAAACCATAACCAAACGACGACTGGTTGGTAAAGCGGGAAATGGTTAAATATTGAATATTTGGAGTGGAGTAAAGCGACGTAAATGAACTATGCTAATGACGACATGCATAATGAGTCATAAGACCTGAATGTGAATATAAGAAATGCATGTTTATAAATATTGTAGACATGTTAATATGACAAAAACATATGAACTTATTTGGCGAATACCAATACACAGACAAATGTAAAATAAAACTGATTTCATTATTTATATCAGTGGGCCGCATAAACCAATTTGTTTTTGAGCTAATTTTCTAAAAATACACACGCCTGAATGCAATCAGGATTAAGTAGAAATATTTTAAAATTAGCTTCATTAATACTGAATGTATTGAGCTAGGCGATGTAATAGCTAGGTAAAATTTTGTCATATTTGCTGGGGACTGAATGACTGTTATGCAATTCCAATGCATCAAAATCTGGTTATTATTATTAATATTTTTAATTGTACAATAGTTATCACTTTTTACCATTTTGATAAAGGTAAAAACCTTTTTATAGCTATTTCTTCTTTGTTTCTTAACATCACGACACGATTTTTGCAACCAAGCAGAATCAAATCTTTCTCTGTGGACGGTCAGACAATGAAATACGTTTTCCTATTTTCTCAAGTTAACTTTTCATCAAAGTAACTGAATCATGTAAGATACAGTGACATAAGTTTTCCTTTGAGCTTATGACTGATAGCTATATATCATTAGAACTCCATTGTTAAACTCAAAATTCGGTTCTAAATACAGACGATTCCACTTCTCAATCAAAGTCTCTGCTCTTTGCATCAAATCATCTGTTTAATAAAAGTTAAATCAGATATAATTATACAAACACTACTAGGAAAAATCGACCAATAAAAAAGTTTTACAAAGAAAATCTATCATCGTTGGAATTTTTCTTGCTGACATTACAATATCGAACATTGAGTTTACCGTATCTTCTTAGTTAATAGGTTTTCCTTGTGTTATGTTGTGTGTCTTTATAACGCATTTTTGTATGTCTTGTTTGTTAAAGTTGTTACTAGTGTTATCACACATTCTTAATTTGATATTGCCCTTCACTATATTTTTTCTGAAAATTTGACTTTCTATATAATCGTGTATGACCTTTTCAATGAAAATATTTTCAAGAAGTCACTTCCGGTTACATCGAAAGCCATCACCAACTTCTTTATATTAACTAGAATGATATAATTTTTATTCAATTTTTGAATTTCCTCCACGTTATTTCACTGAGACTTTCATAAGACTTTCCTATACATATTTTTTCCTACCTATATTTACAATATTCCAGAAAATAATAATTCCTCTTCGCTTTGTTTGACATTATTTAAATCGAATGCTATGGAAGTTAAAGAATTAATGTTTATACAAGACATAGTTGAATAACCTTCTATTAATGTCGTACAAATAGCTTAATTTAAATTAAATGTATCTTACAAGTGACTTAATTTCATATAATGCAAAATTAAATGCCGAATTTTGTAAACTTTAAACCGTCAAAACTATTTTTTTAATGGAACGCCCTATATATTTTTACATTTTCTAGTGCAGAATTTTATTCTCTGTCTGATCCACCTTGAGCTTCCCTATACCTATCTATCTTAATTCTGTATAAATAAAGTTTTTTGTTAAAATTAAGTGAAGCCTCCTATTTTTCATCAGATAGCTATGAAAACGACAGTAATTAGAACTATTACCTGTCTGTGTGTTTTCAAAACGTTAAATCCGACCTGGCGCAATTATAGAGTTGGCAAGCAATGAAAATGATTATTCAAATGATAATATTTACCATAGTTATGCTAATTTTATAGTTATCTTATGTAATTTTACAAATATTGAAAAAATTTATAATATTAATTGAAATAATACCTAAAGCCTGTTGTTTATAAAAATTACCCATATTATGTATTTTTACAGAAATATTTAAGGTAAATACATTCCAACACACGCGCCTACAACGTACCTAACCAGTAATGGTCGGCTTGTCTATACAATCATATGCGGTATAGATATTGTAGTGCAGTTGAAATTAACGTGGTACGAGACATTTATAAAAATAATAATGATTTTATTACCATGAAATTGCATTGCATGAAATACGAATAATATGAAATTAATATTTTAGTAAAAGTTCAAAGGTCTAGAACCTCTGCTCTTCAACTCAACATATAATAAGAAAGAAAATAAAATATATAATTATCAAGAATCAGTCTATCACACACATTCGTGAAAAGTGTTGTTCTGTAAAATAGCATATGATAAGCTTTCTGAAGGTTATTTACAAAATACATGTTTAAATGCACATTGTGTGGTGCTGCATTTATAGCTACCAGAAAATACAACATAGTACCTACATCAATATTATCACAGACACTCAAATAATATGTAAATGTGTTTCATGCTTTATGCAACTTTCTACATGTTAAATTTATATATTTATATACATTCAATAAATGGTTTTCCACGTTTCCCAGGCATTCCTGCACTGAAGAGTGGTTAGGGCCTACCAACGTAAGTTGTTCCTGGGCGCAAATGCGGCCTGCTTAATAATAATAATAATAATAATAATATGCCTCCCCCTCTCCCACAAGTCTTCCACTTCTGGGCTAATCCTGGTGATTAGAATAAGGGGTAGAGATATTATTATTATTATACAGGGTGTAACTAAATAAGTGTAAAACATTTAAGAGGGTGATTCCTCATCGAAAAAAAGATAGGATCTTTCATATAAAGAAACTTCATTGGAGCATCCCTTGTTAAGATACAGCCCCTTAAAGGGGGTACATAAAATTTGTTTAACAATTTTTTTCACAAGCACTAAACAAGTTACAATATTGAAATTAACCTGACATTTTCTACTACCAAAAAGACACAGTCTGTAATTTATTTGGTTTACCCCATGGTTGTAAGGGATGGAAAATGCAACCCCTAAAATTTATTTCCAACGTAACTTTTTGTCTTATTATTTGTTTACCATTTAAAAATTTATATCCGATAGCCTGTTTTATTCTAAAAAAAAAATGTATCTTGAATTTTTTGCCCAAAATAAACCAGTTCGCAGCAAAAAATTATTTTACGAACAAGATACATATCGCCCTAAAACGAAAATACGAAACTAATTTATCTAGTAGGCCGCTATTAGCGATACTGACAATTAAATTGAAATCAAGCTGTCAGTTTGTAAATTTTTGAAATTGAAGTAATACTAATTGTGTATTTTTGTTTTGTTCTTAATTTGTTACTTTAATAATTCACTTGTTATTAAAATGGCATACACAAATGAGGAAATGGCTGATATGCATTACGTTTACGGTGCCGCAGGGGAATGGGTTAGAAGCTTCTAGAAGATATGCTGAAATGTATCGTCAACGGCAGCATCATAGAATATTTGCCCGACTTCATCAACGATTACGAGAATATGGTTCATTCAACAAAAGAACGCAGGATTGTGGTCGCCATCGAGAAGTAAGAACACCACAGCTTGAGGAAGCAGTACTTAATTTGATAAAAGAACAACCTACTACCAGTACTAGAAAGATTGCTTTCCAGCTAAATGTTGATCATATGAAGGTATCTCGAATTTTAAAGGAACATCTCTTATACCCTTACCATCTGCAACGAGTACAGGCACTGTTACCGCGAGACTTTCCGAACCGTCTTGAATTTTGCAATTGGATGCTGGAAATGATTAGAAGAAATCGTGACTTTCTGAGGACGATCGAATTCACAGACGAATGTAGTTTTTCTCAGGACAAGATTATTAATTTTCATAATTACCACATATGGGCTGATGAAAACCCTCACGCTATTGTCGAAACTAACCATCAAGAACAGTTTTCTCTTAACGTGTGGGTCGGAGTTATTGGGGATTATTTAATTGGGCCTCATTTTCTACCTTCTCGATTAAATGGTTAGGCATACGTTCAATTTTTAAGAGAAGTGCATCCCGTACTGCTGGAGGAAGTTCCTTTGGGCGTTAGAAGGGATATGGTTTTTATGCATGATGGGGCTCCCGCCCATTTTAGTCACGTCAGCATTTAACTGAAACATATGCAAATCAGTGGATAGGTCGAGGAGGAGCACAAAATTAGCCCGCTCGATCCCCGGATCTCAATCCTCTCGATTTCTCTACTTGGGGCCATTTGCAGCTTTTGGTTTATCGTACTCCTGCTCGCGATGTAGAGGACTTAAGAAACCGCATTATCGATGCGTGCAGGGTAATTAAAGAGACTCCAGGAACATTTGAGCGAATACGTGGCTCAATGCAACGACGTCTAGACGCATGTGTAATGTCTGAAGGTAGACACATTGAACATTTACTATGATTTCTACATGTTGTATGTTTTGTTATTAATAAGTTAGTTTTGATTATTCCCCTTTAATCATTTAATGCAGGTAGTAACTACAAAATAACAGTAAATCCAGTTCGCATTTATGACGATGTATCTTTGTAGTTGTTCGTAAAATAATTTTTTGCTGCGAACTGGTTTATTTTGGGCAAAACATTCAAGGGACATTTTTTTTTTAGAATGAAACAGGCTATCAGAAATAAATTTTTAAATGGTAAACAAATAATAAAACAAAAAGTTACGTTGGAAATAAATTTTAGGGGTTGCGTTTTCCACACTGGCTAAGTGTCTTTTTGGTAGTAGAAAATGTCAGGTTAATTTCAATATTGTAACTTGTTTAGTGCTTGTGAAAAAAATTGTTAAACAAATTTTATGTACCCCCTTTAAGGGGCTGTATCTTAACAAGGGATGCTCCAATGAAGTTTCTTTATATGAAAGATCCTATCTTATTTTCGATGAGGAATCACCCCCTTAAATGTTTTACACTTATTTAGTTACACCCTGTATATGTATTATTTATTTAATTACATTGAAATTGTTCAGAGCATCAGTAACTTTATAAATCGTAAGTAAAATTAATCATGGAAAATTTACATAAATTTTTTCAGTGTATTATTAAGTAGGCCTCAACTAAAATCAGTTGCAATAAGTTATCTAGTTACTTTTTAGCAGAAGAAGTGTTAGAAAATATGTACATGTTCAACTTAAGAAAGTACTACGAATATATTATTTTAGAAAAAAACTAAAGTGGTAAAATTGTATTAATAATGTTTACTATGCTTGGTATATGACACTGCAACACCAACAAGACTAATTTATTCCACCGATACAGATTATCTTAGCAAAACCTTTTTATTAGTGGATTTACCTCAGCGCACACTTGTAGATACTTTTACTGGCATGAGGAACTCGTGTAAATTTCAGCTGCCAAATAAATTCCATGTTATGTGTATATATTCTATTTCTATTAAATTGATGCTTAATAATTCTCAATAAAACAACTAAAATTTTCTTCATCTTTTATATTCACGCAGAAGTCAAAGCACTGGTAAGATATTTTTCAGTATAGAGGTCATGTGTCGCAAAATTATTGCCATTTTTGTCCCAACACTAAATCATTTAATGTTCATTATAATATTTTGAGAAATGAAGAACAATTAGAATTTTATTGTTGCCCATTTCGTTTATTAGACAAAAATAATACAAATTTGCCTGCTGATAAATTGTGGAATGTAATTTAGGACCAGGCTCAATGCCAAATCTATTATAAGAAATATGTTGGAAGATTTTCGCCATACGCGATGTTATCTAGCGCGCCATTAAAAAAAATCGTGCATGGAAAATAAATGAAAACGATGGAAATGATTATCTGCATGGGCTATCATAACAGTAAGAGTTTTTTCAAGAGTGCATCATACGCAACTAAACAGATTATTATTTTTTATCAAAAAAACATTGTTTTCTGCGATACAGATACCTAATAATTCGAAACTAATAAAAAAATTCCGTTAAGACACAAATATTCTTGCAAAAGGTTTTTTCAATTAAGCTGAAACAAAATAATTACGTCATAATTAATTTTAATTAATGTTTAATAATTATGTATTTTTTCTTTGTTAAATTTAAATAAAATAAATAATTCAGCATTAGAGCCGGCTATTCCCAAAAGAAACATCTACAATATTTAGCTAAAACAATAAAAAATTAAATGATTATTTATTCTTTCACTTCATTAAATTTATGATTTAAAATCATAGTATTTTTAAATATATGTATACTTAGATAATTTTCTTCAGTACCTGCATTTCATATGTTGTAATATGTTCTAAAATCGTTTTAAAGCTCTGAAATTTTCTTTTAAATAAACTTTATTTTTTATTTAATTTAACAATTAATATTTGTAATTAAGTGATTAAATATAGCGTCAAAAGGGGTAAAAACGAAACATCAAATTGTTTGTACATCTCAGTTTTTTACACTTATGGACTTCCTATTATTTTAATAATGAATGAATTAAGATAATAATGGGGGCAATACTGAAACAGCCGCAGGACAAATTTGAAACAGTTCTTGGGAATTTATTTACTTATTGGTAAACAATCTACAAATCATATTGATCTAATCAGCGACTGTTATCAAGTGTTTTTTAAAGTAATTACTAAACGAAAATCTGACAAAACTACTTAAGAAAGGTAACCATACCATATCGTGAGCAAGATGGAACACTAAAAAAGAATTTATTCGGTATGAGATTATGCGATTCTAATAAAATCGAAATAATGGGCTTCAAATGCACTAACTCGGATACAAATCAATGCATAAAACTTTCAAAAGATTTATTTCCTTCCTTATAAAAGACATATCATATTGACATATAAGGCTGGCTACAGACTACGCGTGTATTCGCGAATAGTGTGTAGTCTTGTTCGTTAAAAATCCATTCATAAAAACCGTACACACTATTGTATACTTTTAAGGATTGAAAACGTGTAAATAAATTATATTCTTCATTCACAAATCATTGACAACAACTGTCTTGTTTATTTTTTCCATAGCACTCTGACTTTTCTATCAGTACATATCATAATCATAAATAATACAATAGACAGAATACTATCTAGATTTTAAGCGCCTACTAGGGGCATACTCGTAATAATATTAAAGATACAACACACACTGTGCACGAATTCCTTACAAATCACGCATTGCACATTACGAATCGCGAATTCACGCATAGTCTGTAGAAAGCATAACAGCAAAAGAAACTGCTGATGATTTACTTTGACAATTTAATTTATACAGTTCTTTCGAAAAGTAACGAATAAATTCATTATTTTTGAAATTGAGAAGTTTTCGAAAAAATCCCCTGGAACGTCGATTTTGTTTTTTAAAAAAGGCACTTTTTGACATACGACTCATATTAGTGACGTCATCGTTGCTCGAGATATGACTTTATCGACATTTTTTTTAAATAACCACCCCCAATTTTGGCTATGCCATTTGAAAGAGCGTGTCATTCTACATACATACATCATGAAAAATTATGGTGTTTCATACAAAAATTTCAAGAAAATAATGTTTGAAGATTTTAAAATTTAATTTTCACAATACTGTGCACCTCCCCATTATGCAACACCTGTCCGTGCTTTTTTAAGATGAGCTGTTTCCGAATCGTTGGGTAGGGAGAAGTGGGCCAATTGAGTGGCCAACCAGATCGCCTGATTTGACACCCCTAGATTATTTCTTGTGGGGATACTTAAAAAGCAAAGTATACATTACTAGACCGGTTAATTTAGAAGATTTAAAAGCAAGAATTCGTCACGAGATACATCGTATACCTCCTGAAGCTATTGATAATGTCCAAAAAGAATTTATTAATCGTCTTGGCTACGATCAGGCAGTCAACGGTGCATAATTTGAACATTTTTTTAATCGATTTTTTACATAATCATTATCATTTTCAGTATGGTAAAAATTAAATTTTAAAATATTCAAACATTATTTTCTTGAAATTTTTGTTATGTAATACCATAATTTTTCATAATGTATGTATGTAGAATGAATAGTCAAAATTGAAGATTGCTATTTAAAAAAATTGTCGATGACGTCATATCTCGAACAACGATGACGTCACAAATGTGGGTCGCATGTTAAAAGTGCCTTTTTTAAAAACAAAATCGACGTGCCAGGGGATTTTTTCGAAAACTTCTCAATTTCAAAAATAATGAATTTATTCGTTACTTTTCGAAAGCACTGTATATAAAAAACCCACAAGCCACACTGTAATTGTCGCTTTAACAGAGGCAAAAGTTAGCTGCAACTTTTACGACGACAAATGCACTGTGGTTTCTTCTTTTACTCATTTTTTAATCAATTATCGCGGTGTCCGTTGGCAAAATAAATAGTATGACATTTTTGTCAAAAACTTATTGAACTCAGTATTCGATTCGGTGAGTCTACGAACAACAAAATTAGTCAAATTGTTAATACATGTGTGCCTGGTAATACAATTGCGACTCAGTCATCAATCTGATAACAATTTTCTTCTTTTTGCGATGCAAAAGAATATAAATTTGAGCCAGATACTCTCATCAACAAATTGAATGTAATATTGCAAGATTCGGCTTTTAATATGCGAAAAAGTGACGATAATACTACAAAGAAGCGGTAGTTAAAACAATTTAGAACACCACCGGTAAAATACTACAAAGTAAATATAAAGAACTCAATATTGTATTTAATTTTAAAAGAAATTATATCAAATTTTGGCATTTGAATTAGCTTGCCGCGGTGGAGAAGCAACATGCTGTAAAACCACTTATTTCGTATCTGAAATTGAAAATAATGGAAAAGAAACTGGACGTATCGAGTATAATTCTCTATTTTCGAAAACGAGACAAGGCAGTGACAGCAAATAGATTGCACCTAATATTTTAAAGCAAGATATTTGTCCAGTACACTTATTTAAAAAGTTAGTAGAAAAACGATGCATTTCTATAATACTGAACAGAGTATTTCTTACACCAAATCCCTTTTGGAAGAATAAAAATTCTAAAGGTTGGTATAAAAATGTGCCGATTAGAATTAATGAAATTTCCAAATGGACTAAATGGTATAGATGTTAAAATTACAAATCACTTAAATCGAGCGGCAGCAATTAGCGAATTAAGTAAAAGCGGAAGAACAAGTTCTAATAAAAATAACAGGACACAGTAATTCATCATCAATAAAACCATACTTACAAGTTGTTAAAAAGTATCATTCGAGCATTATTCAATCGATTCGTTTGGAAAAACAACAATCAACGATTAGCTGTGGCATTCGTAGCGACATTAGTATTCCTCGTATGAATTTCAATAACTGCGTGTTTAATAATTGTACGCTCGAATAAAAATGTATTTATTTTTAGTGTTTCATAAATAATGTTTGCGTTGATATGTTTCTATTATTTATTATTCATTAAATTGTCCTGCCCAATTACACTCGATGTTTGCCTTGATGCATTGATACTGGGTAAATTTGTGTTGTTAAAATGCTAAACTCTTTCTGCAATAATTTGACTCGAAAAACTGTTAACCTAAAAACGTTCCACCTTCGTTGCATTAAACGATCCAAATTAACCCGGTAAAATACAAAGTGTGCAATTATAAAAATATGTTTGCATTAAAAATGTATATTATAGCAAACGTGTGAATTAAAATCCTGAGTTTAATAGAAAAAAAAGACGAAATTTTTAAATACCAATGAAGAACAATATTGCATCTATTCTCTGGAACAAGTTTTACTTATTACACTTTTTCAATAATGATGTTTAATTTTTACCCCAATCGACCCTACTAATATTTTTGTTTTTCATTATAGAGGGTGTCTTGCAAGTCGTTACAATAATTTTAGGTGATAGAATACTTGATTTTGAGTCAATTGAAACAAACATACCAATATACCAAGTGTTACAATATTTGTGATAATTAATTTTTTAATAATATTTTTTAATTTAACCGTGCTTCCGACTTGGAAGACATCCTGTATAGTACAGAATAAATTTATTTAAAAATCAGGTGTTAATTTTTTTTAATTGCGCATTTTTCAAACCAATTGTCAAGTATACAAGGTGAAGCAAAAAAATTATATCATGGTCAACTTTTTTAAATTTAAATGGTTTAAAAAATGCGCAATTAAATCTAAAAATTAACAGATGCGAGTGATTATCCAAAAAAATGGATACCTGATTTTTAAACAAATGTATTCCATCTTTCACCGCTCACTGTATAAAAATGGCATATTTAATCAAATTTATTTAACTTCAATTAAACATTTTATAAATATCATATTAGCCTCAATAATTTATTATTACTAGTTGGCATAAGAACAGAAATGCAATTACTGTTAATTTTGTTATTAATGAATCTTTTTTCATTAAACTCAGCATAAATCCGTTTGAGAGCTATATGTGTAAAAGCATTGCTATTTCAAGCAACCATTTTGTTCAAATTGGACGTTACAAATATATATGTATGTCCAATTACCAAAATGAACTATATATTTATTAAAAATTAACTTGCGCAAAATGTCCTCGATGACAAAAATAAAAGCATAACTTCATAAGTGCATGTAAAGCAACAACTATATTTTTCTTAAACGCGATAAATCCTATTGAGACAAACTATTTCTGGATAAATTCTTAAAACAAGTACGTGAAAATGTCAGAAAATTTACTTTTTTGTTAGATCAAAGTACGAATCTAAATAAATAAATAAAAACTGTTATAGTTTTGTAAAATAACCTCTAAATCTTAGCTTTAAAATTTGTCACTCCATATTTTAACTTGTCGGCTACTTTAAATATAATAAATGTCTCCTACTCGGACTATTGATTGACCTTACTTAAATCTTTTATAGTCAGCTTGGAACTATTATATTCTTCGTCTTTTCTAAGGTACATTTTAATTTCCACTAAAGTATGGTAAAAACTGATTTTGAAGTAGGTATTTGCAAAACAATTCAAATTAGGTTTCTTTTTCAATCACTGTTTTAAAGCTAATTTGTGTTCTAATTCTACAGGGCGTTTTTAAATGAAGTTTCCCTTAGGTGAAAATAAATCGACTTAACCTAACATACCTATCCCATCCCAAGTCGCATAATAAAAAAGATAAAGGGTGTCAAAATTAAAATTTTATTTTCGATATTTGTAGATAACTTCTTAAAAAATTCAAATACATAAATTTTGTAAATCAGGGTTTTTTGCGGGCGAGAAATTCAAATTTGTTTCTAATTTTGACGCCACTAGTAGAGGGCGTCACTTGTGGCACAACATGTTTCTTTTAAATGTTTTAACTTTTTTGCAGTTTAGTGTATCCATCTGACTATTGAAACAATCGATTCTCCTACCTGTTTTATCTGAAAAAGGTATACCTTATTGAAGTCGTTATGAGTAACAGTTTTCGAAATAATTCTATTTGAAATATTCAGTGCACCGATTGAAAACTGTTATCGTTTCAGGTAAAGTGCCTTTTCGTTTGAAAGTATAACAAAATGTTACTTGAAAAAGTTGATCAGAACGGTAAATTATGGAGACGTGCACAATTGCAAAAATATCGGCCTGAAATCTTTGTGCTTTGTTGAAAAATGGTTTCATCAGACCTGGCCGATCTTCTTGAAATATCTCCATAATATACCATTATAAACAACAATTTCAACATTTTGGTGCATTTTCAGCAAAAAAGGCACTTTACCTGAAACCAAAACAGTTTTTACTCGGTGAACTGAGCATTTCAAATAGGATTATTTCAAAAATGATTACTCCTACCGACTTCAGCAAGGTTGTCCATTTTCAAATAAAACAGATAGGAGAATCGATTGTTCAAATAGTCAGATGGATACACTAAGCTGCAAAAAAATCTGCCTTTTAAAAGAAACATGGTGTACCATAAGTGACGCCCTCTACGCTACTTCATTTAAAAACACCCTGTATATACTTTATTTTTATTTATAATGCTTCTAAATAATTAAAAGATAGTAGCTCGGAAGTTGCTTATTTTGTCTATTCCTTTGAAGAATAAGAGTTCTATTCCGTCAGTGAAGAATGTAATTTTTGGCATAAGTGACAATATTACAATAATATTTTGCCGATACGTGCCAATTGGCAAGTATACCCTGACAACAAATGAGTTTTAGCATAGGTATTAAAAAAACGCCCACTTTTGTTTTATATATTTAATGAAAATCACGTGGTGACATTTTAATTTGTTCTGCTGTGTTACTTCAATTGTTGACGTATTAAAAATCACCTATAGATGAAAACTCAGACGAAAATAACGATAATTTTCTGTTACAATATAAGTGTAATAGATTCAACATTAATTTTATATTTACATTTTTATTATATAATATATCTACTTATACAGGGATCTTTTTTAATCAATAAATAAATGTGTCTAAATGAAACTAAAATT
The DNA here is from genome assembly GCA_037114965.1 of Monochamus alternatus. NCBI lineage: Eukaryota > Metazoa > Arthropoda > Insecta > Coleoptera > Cerambycidae > Monochamus > Monochamus alternatus. The sequence goes on along the minus strand of CM073426.1, from coordinate 26,583,614 downwards.
TAGATCAGACCTCATTTTACATTAATAGTTTTGACATTAATTCATATTTCATAGTTTCACTTTATGTGAATAAAAATCAAACTTCTAGAAGGAAAAATGTCCTTGGCGGTAGATATTTTAGACTCCAAAGAACGAGAGAGGAAAGGAATTTTCTGGGTTTATAGTTTATCATTGCCTCCATATGTGGAGTTGATGAGTTTTTAACTTGTGATTTTATGTGATTTTTGTTATTTGTTTGTAAATATGTATTCTATTTTCTTTCTTTTTTATAATTGTTATATTTATATTATATTTTAACCCCTTAAAAATGCTATTTTTTAAACAATTTAATTATTGATCATGAGAAATCTGTAAAAAAACAGTTGTACTGTCAAGACAACGATGGAACATCTGCCATCCACCAGACATACGAACGCAAATTCAACAAAATTTAAGTTTTTAATGGGAATATTAATATCTCAAATAATTAATGCTATTATTAGTAAATTGATTTTATATGTTAGAGACATACATATATCCACAAATATTGTTTGTCATATAATGAATATATTTGCAGATAGTTGTTATTATATTGTATCAAATATGTCCATATATTTTTATTACTAATAGTTTGACTAGTAGTCATTGAAACACCTTAAAAAATCATAACAGACATTTTCAATCCATAAATAAAACATGTGGCATACAACAAATAAACTAATTTGAACTTCAAAATTTGGTATTTAATTATAACCAATATTACCCAGTCGAAATCACATTTGGTGTATAACTTCTTCTTTACCTTACTACATAGTTATTTATATTAAGTATCTGTCATATGTTATAATTTTGTAAATTTTTGATTTCAGATAAATATATACAGCAAGAATTTCGGTACTGTACTAATGTTATTAGTGAAAAAAAACTTGATCTCTGGATGTATATTGAGTATCCCAAGACTATGACAAAGAAAAACAATAACTTTCAGAAAGATAACAAAAATAAATTAAGTTCTTGCAAATGTCTAGAGATAATTTAACAAGTTCAAATGTTCATGTAAAGCAAAGTAGATGTACACCTTTTATATGTGTAGGCATTGGTTCAAATTTGGTTTCTCTTTCTGAAAGACTACATTCCGTCCCCATGGTCTTGGAAGACTCAGTACTGTAAATTGACGTTTCAAAGCGAATCTTGGTTGTTCAAAATAAAAATTAAAATGTATAAATGCTTATGGTGTGAAAAAATAAACAACCAAAGATGAAAGGTTCAGGTTTGCATATCTGCCCAAAACAAATACACAACAGCAATGAAGCAGGCAAAATGTAAAAAAAATCAAGAAAAACAACATAATGGAATGCACAAGTACAGTAAGTGCATTTCTTTAAAAATGCGATTTGCTTCTAAATACAAAATTAGCTTTTATGAAATCATACTGGGCATCAAATCTTATGTAAACTTAAGACAAATAGGTTATTATTAAGTTATAAAATATAGTGACCATATACGAATTTTAGTTCTTATGTTTTGCAAGCAAGGCATGCGACCAGTTGATGTTATTTTTGGCCACTCTTGTTTGAGAAGCGGTTCCTATCGTAGCAGCCATATTACCAACAATACAAGCCGAAATTCATATACGGGCACCTAAAGATTCTGACAAAAGGTTCGTCCCACAGAGTCTAGCCCGAGGACAACAAGAGCAGCTAAGGCTAGGGAAAAGTATAATAATTTTGTAATTGGTGGCGGCAAATTACCTAGGCCACAACATAACAACATGAAAAGCTATAAAAGATTGTTTTGTTAATACCGTGGCATTAATTCTCTTATTAGCCAATTTTTTTTATACAACTACTGTCAGTATGCCTATGAATTTCATAAAAATGCGTTGTCAGCTTCCATCACACCCAAAACAATTCCAATAAATTTTATTGAGACCGATAAGCTGACTATTTTAGTCTAGAGCTGAACCTCTTTGTGATCCCATTTATGACGTCATGTAAAATTGGAACTTTCCATTGCAGTAAATAACCTCTATGTTGGTTTGCATAAACTTTTGCAATACATAGTAGATAGCAAGAAACTTTTATTCCCTTCTATTTTTCTGGTCTAAAAGATAAACGGCTAGTGAACCTGCACATACACGATGATACAAAACTATGTACTGTGTGTAAGGTGAAATTAAAATTATTAAGACATACAATTTTCCTGTCAAGTTTGCTTCATTTTGTTATAGTGAGTAATTTCATCATAATGATCAAAATAGAAAAAAAGGAAGCACAAATTTATTACATAAATTGCTGTTGACGATGACTGAAGAAATTAATTTACATATATTTATTCAGTAACTTTTATAGAAAAAATGCGACAAAACTATTAGTTTCCATGAGAAGTCAATGGCGGTAAGATGTCAAACTATATCATCTCAATCATAAAGTAAAGTATTTGATGCATGTATGGCAATATAGGTAATTCTATAAAGAGTTATACAAAAGTATATACAATTGTATTTTATCTATGTATTCCTTACTTTTGACCTTCCAAAGGCAACCATTTTTCTTCATTAACTGAAACGTATTTTTCCAAAATTATTTTAAAACCGACACTCTGGCAGAGCTGGGCAGTACTCTAGTGCAAGTACTTAATTCTAGTACTCCAAGTACATTTGCGGTACTCTGTACTTGGTACTCAAATACATCTGAAAATTGTAATTATTACTTGTACTTGCATCTTATCATAAATGTACTTGATAGTTGTATTGTATTCACCTCCTAGTAGGATTACCTCCTATCCTTATTTCTGAAGTACAGTCCTCAGTACATCCTGTGCATCATTAGAAATGTTCTTACTCGATGGAAGTTATTAAAATTTAATTATTAGGGTACCTATACAGGGTGTCCGGAAAATGTGGGAAATCTCCCGGGTGCAGATAAAACATAAAAAAATAAGAGGAAAAGTTCCTATCATTTTTATTCCTGCAGGCCCTCCTTACGGAGATATGTGTCCCTGAAGGACGCCGCTGAAAGTTGGTTTTTCTTCAATAACTTTTAAAGCATATAATATAATTTAATAAAAATTTAATGTGATGGACACTAGTAAGGTCCTCTTAAAATAGTGTCCTTGAAACATATTTAGCTTTTTTAGTTTATCAGGGCCGGGCTAAGCTTTACAACTTAATGCCTAAAATTTTAACACCCTGTGTGATAAAGACTTTAAAATAATAAATCTGGATAGCTTCAACCTTTTACTAAAAAAGGTACTCTTGTTTATTGTCGTTGAAATAAACCGTTTACGAGAAAAAGTTCAACTTTTGTTCACATGTTGAACACTCTTATGAAATTTTTCAATAATTTCATTAAGGTGCCTCCTGGGGCACCACTGCGTTTTTTAAATTTTGTATTTTTTTGGATAAATCATCTTAAAATGAAACTTTCCTGTTTGAATGACTTTCGTATCGCACTTTGTTGTCGAGTAAAAAATATAAATCATTTATTTATTTATTTTTATTTATTAAAAATAAATCATAAATTCGTTTATTACACCTTTTCTCGTAAACGATTAGTTTTATCGACAATAAACAAGCCATTTTTTAGTCTAAGGTTGAAGCTACCCAGATGTATTATTTTAAAGTCTCTATCATACAGGGTTTTAGATATTTAGGCATTAAGTTGTAAAGCTTAGCCTGCCCCTAGTAAACTAAAACTGTTATTCAAGAAAAAACGATTTCCAGCGGCGTCCTTCAGGGACACATATTTCCGTAGGGAGGGCCTGTGGGAAAAAAATTATAGGTACTTGCCATCTTATTTTTTTATGTTCTATCTGGACCCGAGAGATTTCCCACATTTTCCCGGACAATGTGTTTAAATACAATCAGAATGTTCTTACTTGAGAATATGATAGTAGTAAGTACTTGTTCATAGTATTCATAAAAATTAAGTACTTGTATTCGAGTACATATAAAGAGATACTTCTTAAATCATTTATGTATTTAGTACTTTCTACCGTGTAGTGCTCGGTATTTGAGTACAATCAAGGTGTATTCTGCACACTGACATGAATCCACCATATACGGGCAAGTTAATAGACAACCTGACGTGCAAAATTAAGCTCCATAATATCTCGCCACAGACTTGACAGCTATCAGTTTTGAAACCTAGGTGGTCATATTTGTTCGCACGCTTTAACTCTTCGCACAAACGTTGCAGGTTTGCGTCATTGTGTATGAGCTGGTTAAGATTTTATCATTTTCTTGCATAACTTGATTGTGTTTAAAAAACAAGGGAAAGAGGAAGTTATGAATTAATCTCTTAAACAGTAACTAAGCTCGACTACTTTTCACTCTATAAGATGATAAGGATTCTTACACGCTGATTTATCTTTTATGCAGAGAATGGGTCTAAATAAAATAAAACTCTGTTACTGTAGTCGAACAAGTCTTCTTCAAAATCATCCAACAAGGAACACCACTACGTTTGTTATTTAATTCTCCATTTATGCTGAACCAACGTCAAAGATTCCAAATTCAATTTATGTGACAGAAATTAAACTTTTATATGATCTCAAAACTATTTCTGAAGATGCATACATACGACATACCCTTGCGAATTACGACAGATCTCTCCCTAAATTAATAACTAATGCCTGTACTTCGCTCGCAGATGACGTTATTATCAGATACGCACTTGGGACGCTAAGTTAATGCTTGTAGAAACCGAGGTGCAAACATACACTTACAAAAAGTTATAATCAATATATTACCTTGTACTGGTAACTTATAACATCGAACATTGTTCATATTAAGTTTATTAGTTTACAAAACACTAGCACATTTAGGGTGGGGAGAAAAAACTACTTCCTTGCCATCAAAATCTCTACTCTACTATACAGCATAAAGTCAATAAATCCTGGATTGTTCTGCAAAACAGAACAGATCATTTTTTTTCTTCACACGTTCAGCACTAAGTCCTTATAACTGGGAAATAAACTGTCGCAAATAAAAAACATTATATACTGCGTTATTTATTGGCGTTCTAAAAACATTAAGGAAAAAATTCAAGTGTGTTGAAATTAAATTAGATTTTATACATACGGAGACTCTCTTAATATATATAGTTGGTTTTATAGTCAAAATGAATCATGATAATTATTTGTTTTTTGTTATATATATATATATATTCCTGACTCTTTAAGTGCTTATTATTACACCGTTTTTTGAATGCTTTGAAAGATTTAGCGATATTAGTGAAGATAAAGAAAGTTTACTTTAATATACCGGAATATAAAACAAGCTTAGAAAACAATTACAATTTTACTGCTGGTACTTCGGCCCTTGAAACTTTTTCAAGGCGGAAAGAAATTATTTGGAGCGCATACAGTTCAACATAAGAAATGATGTCAAATTCTTCTGGGACTATATCAATTCAAAGAAGCCAAGTTCTAATATTCCTGACAGACTAAATTCTGAGGGACAAACCTTTGACACTATGCAGGATATTGTTTAAGGTTTTGCTAACTTTTTAGCACTACTTTTACAAAACCTAAACCTACTGGTAGTACTACTTTGAATAAGCCAAAACATGTCAAAAACCCAGAGGTCCCAACAATATTCCTGCTTTCATTATTTGTGATTGCGCACATGCTCTAGTAGTACCACTACCACTACCATTTTATTTAAATTAGCGTTGAGCACGTGTTCACTCCCCAATGTTTGGAAGCAGTCACGAATTTGTCCCATATTTAAGAAAGGTGATAAAAACAATATTGAGAATTACAGGACTATTACTATTATAAATAGCTTTGCTAAAGTTATGGAGATTACTTTATATAATAAGATGTATCCATACCTCCAAGGACAAATTTCTATTTATCAATATGGTTTTATGGTAAATAGGTCAACAACAAGTAACCTGCTTTGTGTAACTCAATTTATTGCTGAAAACATGGACAACAACGTGCAAGTAGATGTAGTGTATACAGATTTTTCCAGAGCTTTTGACAGATTGGATCATGGCATTTTACTTGAGAAACTTAAACATGTAGGGTTATCCCCGTCTCTCTTGAGTTTTTTTTTAGTCTTTATTAGAAGGGATGAAACAATATGTTTATTGCCATGGTTTTATATCTGAATAAATATCTGTAACATTAGGAGTGCCCCAGAGATCTATTCTTGGACCACTTCTTTTCATAGTTTTCATCAATGATATAATTGAGGAAACAGATGTATCTTATTTACTGCATGCGGATGATGTGAAAATTTACTGTGCCATATATACTATTCCTGATTATTTGAGCCTTCAGCACTCTTTAAATGGAATAAAAGGTTGGTACAATTTAAATAACCTTTCCTAAAATGCAGCTAAATGTAGCGGTATGACATTTACAAAAAAAGTGTTTCCATTTGTATATAACTATAGTATCGGTGGCACCTGAGTACAATATGTATGTGGAAAGTTTAGAAAATGTTCAGCGACGTTTTCTATTTCTTATGGTAGTTATCCTTTAATTGGAACCCCTCAAAATGAGCTCTTAAGTAGATTTTCTGTGGCGAGCCTAGAAAATCGCAGGAAAACTCAATAATTGATTTTTCTCAATAAACTGATAAATAATAGAGTGAATTGTCCTCAATTACTTGAGCAACTCAGATTTCGCGTTCCCTCAACGACAACCCGACAGTTTGTTTTATCTTCCCACCCCGCGCACTAACGTATTAAAATTTTCGCCATTGCATTTAATGTGTAGCAACTATAACAACTTCCAGAATGGAGTCGATATATTTAACTGTTCCTACAATTCATTAAAAAAGGTGTTTTTGCAGCCTATTAGTTATATTTCATAGTTAGTTTGTTCTTTATATTATACTTTTACTGTAGTCTTGTTTATTTGTTTTTTAATGTATATGTAATTATGTTTGTTTTTTCCCATGCTATAAATGGTTTTAGTACTGTTGGATGGTGTAAGTTTTTAATAAATAAATAAATAATAATAATATAAATAAAATATATTTAAATATTAAGGCCGTCGCCAAGTCCGAACCTGAGATCTGCGAACGAAGTGCGGCATTACATACCAAATATTTAGCGTTGTTGAATTACCAGCTAATAGTCGATCCTCTTACACTCTGTATATACCATCATCAATCACGGTTAAGACTTCGGCAAAGTAAATACTCAATAGTCTGATGAATATACAGTGCTTTCGAAAAGTAACGAATAAATTCATTATTTTTGAAATTGAGAAGTTTTCGAAAAAATTCCCTGGCACGTCGATTTTGTTTTTAAAAAAGGCACTCTTTGACATACTGTCAGGCAGCCAACGGTGCACAATTTGAACATTTAATTTAGTCAATTTTTTAGATAATCATTATCATTTTCAGTACTGTGAAAATTAAATTTTAAAATCTTCAAACATTATTTTCTTCGTTACTTTTCGAAAGCACTGTATAATAAGAAGCCTGTCATAACCGGAAAGTTCTCTCATTTGCTATTCAGATTTTTCCAAGTAAAAATTAACTGATTTGTTTCTCGAAAACACTGTTTAGTCAATTGGTTGCTATTATTAGGAACACCGGAATACCGACATAATTTATTCCCCCGTTCAGCAGGATGTTAGACCAGAAACTGATCTGATAAAGAATAGTTTCTCAAATAATTATCCAACAGAATATATTTACAGAATTTGTTACTCTAATTATAGCATAAAGTAATAATTTTAACCTATTCCAGACGTCTGTAATTATCATACACTCTCAAGTAATATTGCTGAGATACGGCATTATGATTGTTTAATATTTTTGTTTAAAAATATAACTCCAAATAAACAACTTCATATTTTCTCTGTCAACATCGAGTCAGGACGATAGTTGGATCACCGTACAAATAAACTAGTGTAATCTAAATGGTATATGTAAATATCGCTAAACAACATTTACTCTGGATTGTGTGGTACTGTACCTTCGACTTGTAAAGGTATGCGGCGGCACTGCCTTATCTATTACCTATCAGAGGAACAGGTCACTGCTCTGAAATAATGGATGTAAATTAAAAGAGATGAACTTTCTGCTGGCAGTAGCATATTGCACCATCTTAATAGTAGACAGACTTACAGCAGAAGAATATTATTTTTATATTGATCTTTACATTAACAAGAATGAAAAAAATTCCATCGAATCTTGTAATATTGCCTATTGAATATACAGGGTATTTTTTAAGTATAGGTCAAAAATCCGGACGCGTATTCTGTAGCCAAAAATAAGGGTTTTTTTGTTAAATAAATATGGGGTCTCAAGACAGCATTGTCCAGCGTGTCAAAAATGAAAAAAAAATCAGTTTTCAATTTTTAATTTCTAAACCGCTTCATATAATTTAACCAAATTCAGTGCACATTTGTATTTAGTATGGCAGTAGGAATGAAATAAAAAATTACCAACTTTAGAAACTTACCAGTGAAGGAGGTGTGGGTATCATCGATCATTTTTGCCAAAAAATATATATATCGCCTTGTATAATATTACAAATAAAATTGATTTATTTGATCAAGTGCATTTTTTCATGTTATTTAAAATACTTAAACATATCTTAGGGAGGTCATACAAAACAATAATAATAAGAAGCCGGCATCTTGTTTAATATTGTGTATTGTCAAATTAAGCTCATTTTTTAAAAAGATTAAGCTTTAATACTGACTTATGCATATTCAAATGCTGAAATGGCCAGTACAGTTTACATTAATGGTCTTACAGATGGAAATGGGCTAGGCGAATTTATATGGAAAGATTTCCAAATCATTCAACTCCAAATCCAAAAATGTTCAGTATTAGAACGCCTGAGATGGATGAAGCGAAATTGAAGAAGACTGAAATATTAGGAAGATTGCTGCATGTCTTATATGAAACATAAATTAGTTTGGTCTGTTCTGAAGTATCACATACAAAGGGTTCAAGCCTTACTGCCGCAAGACTATCTTGCTCGCCTACAATTTTGGCACTGGATTTTGCAAAAAAATTATCAAAATGTTAACTTTACCACTGGCATTTTGTTTTCCGACGAAGCTAATTTTTCCAAAGATGCTGTATTGACACAGTATGTTTGGTGTAATGAAAACTCTAATGCCATAATGAATCTCGATTTCAACATATTTGAATGTACTGGGGGATATTTTTGGAAATTTTCTTGTTGGGTCTTACTTTTTACTAAGAACTTTAACCGGTGCCTCCTACAGATATTTTCTTGAAAACGTTTTACCTGAACTACTTAATAATGTTCTATGCACTAAGATAAAGAATTAGGTAAATGCACGATGGGAGTCTCCCACATTTTAGTTTAATTGTTTGTGAATTTTTAAATGAAAGATTCGGTAATAACGTGATTGGACGAAGCACTCAAGAACCAGGTGAACCTTGACCACCCAGATCACCCGATATTAACCCTACTGATTTTCTGTTTGGGAACATCTCAAGACATTAGTTTACAAGATTCACATTGAATCTGACGTGAGGACAACTGCAGATGTGATATGAGCTATTCCTGGAATTTTTTCACGTGTTCGATCTGCAATTTCAAAAAGATCTGAAGCATGTATTTTGGTTGAAGGTGGCCATTTCAAACATTTTTTTATAGTATATCATAGTAAAGTAATTCCACTGTTAATTAATTAATCTGTTATTATTTTAAGTAATGTAATATTATATAGAGTGATATTATATAGGGTGATAATCTTGTTGGCAAATCGATGATACCCTCACCTCCGCCACTGGAAAATTTCTAAATCTGGTAATTTTTTGTCTCATGCCTACTGTCATACTAAATATGCACATCGAATTTGGTTAAATTATCTCAAGTGGCTTAGAAATTTTTTTTTTTAATACTTGTGCCACGCTATAGTTGGACAGAATGGCTGTTCTAAGACACCTTATTTATATAACAAAAAAAAACTTATTTTTGGCCATAGAATACCCTCCTAGATTGTAGACCTCTTCTTAAGAAATATCCTGTATTTGAAATCATTTCAGTGTAGATACAATTTGATTAATATAACCCCAAATTAATTAATGAAAATATAATAATGCAGAAGGTCACAGAACATAATTTATTTCATTCATTATTTAAAAAAACAGCAAGTGGGGTTCGGACGTCGTTCAATTATAAAAATGTGCGTTAATGTAGAGTAAGCCTCGTCCAGTAAATAGAATATATATTCGTAGGATCACATGTGGAGTGAAGGACGGTATGAATGTTTCTTTAACTATTATTAATGTTTTACCTTGATAACAACAATATTGTTCCATTTATTTAATTAGTTAAATATAAAAAAGCCTGAATAATTAAATTATTAGCAATAATATGTTATTCAACAAAGGTGATTAGTTTGCATATGATACCCAGTATGACAAAAACATAGAGTGAGTAACAAAAATTGACAAAAACAATTAAAAAGAGTCAATGAAGCATACACGTGACATAGAAATCAAAATGCCACTGTTTTTCTTGAATGTTCGCAGACATATTTAAAGGTATTGATACTACTTACTAATAAAAACTAGCTCCCCAATCATCTACACCGGTAATAGGAGGAACTGGAGCATTCTGCGACGCGGGAAGACACTGAAAACAATAATTAGCTCCTTTATTGTTGTCCCAATACTGGCATCCCTTAGACTGAAACCTGCAGGCGAATTCTATCCGCTGGCCCACTGCTAAGGTGTGTGCGTAAATGAGAAAAGTGAATTTATCAGAAAATCCGTCACAAGAGTTTTCTACGTAAACAGCTTGGACGTCGGCAAAAGTCTTCCACGAGTCCAGAGTATATCGTATGTAGACGGATTTGTGGAAGTCGAGGTTCCTCACTCGAACCGTCCCTTTAATTGACAACATCAAGGGATCTTCCACAAAGGCGTTTTCCAGACAAACTTGGTTATCTCTGACTAAGTCCAAGAAGTTTGGTAGGCCACCAGGTTGTTGAAACAGTGGCATTAGTATTTTTTCGGCTTTTACGCCGTGAGTCATGTTGTTAATCATATTAGTCATTGAGGAAGACTCGCTCAGATCAACGTCTTTGAGATCTTCAAACGCAGAATTTGGCACTTTTGGAATTTCATCTAAAAATGTTCTCACGTCCGCCAAGTCCAGTCCCAGGGCGTCAGCAAACCTCACGATCTTCTTCCTACCAGGAGTATCAGGAGGCGTTTTTCCTGTTTTTAGTGAAGAACACCTTCGGACACGAGGTATCCTTTCTTCCTCTTCGGAATCGTCATCATCATCATTTATAGCTATTTGCTCTTTGGCCACTTGAATGTCAAGATTCTGGGTTTGCGACGCTGTTTCCACTGTACGGGGACATTCTACTATTAAGTCTTTGTCAACGTTTAAACAACTAATGTATGTGTCTGTTTCCTCAATTCTACATATGTTATCATCCGTTTCATCTACGTGATTCCCACCATTCTCTTCACTGACCTCCCCATTGTATTTAGAGTAATCTGCCTCAGTAACTTCACTTTCACTTTTAGGTAAATCCGCGAAAGACTCCAAGGACGGACAGTCGCTGTCTTTAAGACTTAACGTCGAAATGTCTTCACTTAAGGATAAACAAGGCTGCGGAGTGCAATCGGAAGTTGTGGCATACGACTCTTCCTCTTGGTTACTATTAGTATTTTCAGAGCTAACACAGATTCCTGTCTCACTGTCCTGACTTTTGCTGGACTCGGAGTTTGTGTCGCCATTTATACCATTTTTTGTTCGATGTTCGTTTTCGTTATCTGATGTGTCATAGAAGGGTCCATCACTATCGCTGTCATTCGATGACGACCGTAGATTTGACAGTAATTTTTCCTTCTTCTCTTTAAGTTTGGGACAATGACATTCCTCACTGTGAGATTGTTTAAGGTGGTCCTTGTTGATAAGCCTGTGTAGTTCGGACTCGTTGAGCTCTTCTTCTGGACTGCCAGGGGACTCTAATAAGCCGAAATCTAGGTACAGATCGTTGTCGGACGAGTGACGGGGCTGGGATATAGCGATGGGGTTCTCGTGGGCGGCTAACCAGCTGTTTTCATCTGCAGTGCCATTTTCATCGTGCGAGCCCAAGGATCGCAACCTGGAATGCAGCCTACGGGCGAAAGCTTCCGCCCTTCCTCGGCAGGACATCGGTAACAGGGAGCTAAGACCACACTTCTCGTGTTCGGATGTCATCGAGTTGTAGATCTGAAACAAAACGGGGAATTATTACTTTTGTCAATAATTTATAACTTGAGTGCGTCTCTTATGTGAGCAAATATAATGCCGTGTTTGGATAAAGGTCCGGTGAACCTGCGTTGATATTCGAAGGCACGCAGTGATAGAGGTTATTGCATCTAAAAAAATTTATAAAATGTTTTGTGACATCAAATTAATGATTTTATTCAAAGTTTTCCTAATTTATGCTGAGATGGAGCCAGTAATAAAATGGAGTGGTTGGAGTGTAAAACACAAAGTGAAAGTTACATGCATAAAAGTAACCAACAGCTACAACTGACATAGTAAGTAGTATTTTTATAAGATTTAACTTTTATGTTCACTGTATGAAATATTCGTAAGTGGCTATTATCTCCAAGTCATCTATTATATGGTCGCATGCATGAAGACACTGAGTAATATATGCTCGGAAACAAATAAATGAGGACAACTGTATATATACGAAATTACAAACGGGAAAAATAATACAACAGGATGCTTAAATGTACCAGGTCAACTATGATTAAGTACAAATATTTTAAGAGGGGATAGAGAAAAATAGAAATTAATGAAATTGTCCTTCCACGCATTTAAATAAAAACATTTATTTGACAAATAACAAACAAAATATGAGACATTGATATTATCCTGCTCATTGGCTATGCTACGATCAACACAACAATGTCATATGTGTTGCCAACACGTAGTTAAAAGTTTTATACTTAGCGATATTTAACTCTATATATTCTGAAACCCAATAAAGCAAGCTACTTGTATGTTGTACTTTTCACAGAAATTATACTTTAAGGTCACCTCTTTTCTGTTCAACAAATTTAAAAAAGGACTTGAATATGCAACACAGTTAAATTACGTGTAAATTTCTTGCTAACGCTACTGTTTTAACACGTAAACATCATACTACGGTTGTTATACCGTAACTAAAGCAACTGGTCACTGCCAGTAACAGAATTAATGTGGAGAGTCCTAGCATTAACTGGAATTCTGTGATCTGTTCCTGTTCTCCAGTTAAGCTTTGAGATGTATCCAAACAAAAAAATCAATAAGGTTCATATCGGGTGATCTGGGTGGTCAAGGTTGACCTGGTTCTTGAGTTTACGTTCACGTTATTACTGAATCTTCCATTTGAAAATTAACGAGTAGTGAAACTAAAACATGGGGATGCCTCGTCGTGCATAAATCATCGTTATAATAAATCATAGTAAAGTAATTCCATTGTTAAATAATTACTTTACGTAATGTAATGTGTATCGTAGAAATGCACTTGATCAAATAAATCAATTTTGTTGTTAATCGATTTGGAATATAAATAAACAAAAATTGAAAATAATGCAATGAATGACGTATAAATGACCTATTTTATTTGTAATATAATACAAGGTGATATATATACCTCCGCCACTGGTAAGGTTGTAAAGCAACAGACAAATAGTAGTGAATTACCATCTAGTAATATACCAAATATGCCTGTAAGTAATTTATTATTTCTTTGTATAAGAATTGACTCGCGTCTGGATTGGAGATCTCATATTGATTTCTTAGAGCAGAATATGTCTAGATATTGTTATGCTTTAAAAACATTGTCTCAAAATATTGGTTCCGATGCTGCTTTTACCGCATATTACGCATATATACAATCTAAAATTAGATACGGAATAATTTTTTGGGGAATCCCTTCTGATGCAAAGCGAATTTTTGTTTTGCAGAAGAGGTGTCTTAGAAATATTTTAAATATGAGACAAAGGGAATCCTATCGTGTTCAAGTGTTTTTATCTCTGCAAAAGTTCTCACATAAGTTTATACATATATGAAGCTGTAATGTTTGTGATTGAAAATAATTCTTTCTTTGAAATCTATAAGAAACAACATATATACCCTACATGGAATAAAGCTGTGCTAACACCTGATTTATCTTTATGTACATATATTCAGACAAATATACCTTTTTCTATAATAAAAGTTTTTAATAAATTGCCTAATATTCTTAAAACCACCTTACCTCTCAAAATTCTCAAAATAAAACTAAAATCACTTTTGATAGAAAAGGCTTATTATACTGTGGATGAATATTTAGATGATGACTTCATTATTTTTAAACTGTATTTATAACGCCAGAAAGTAGTAACGTAACATTTCATGTGACGGTTATTTTTTTCTGTGTGATACGAATTATATTATTTGTATTCTCTTTTTGATAATATGTTATATGTATGAGAAATTTTTTACTCAGTGTTTTTGTCTTTTTTTTAGCGTTTTTCTATTTTATTTATCTATATAGTTTTAAATTAATTTTAATCTCACTTTTTTTAGCATTTTACCATTGTCTAGTTCTTAGATTTATTTAACTTGTTTAGCGCTCGTTTTTGGGCATTTTGTATGTTATATGCATCTGAACTAAATATATTCTATCTATCTAGCTAAAAAAAACCTATTGTTGACCTTTACTTAAGCAGCACCCTGTATATTGATTTCGTTTCCAGTACCAAATACAGGTATGTTTAACTAAATGAATTTGGTAATAAAACTAACAAAAAAATTGCATGATTGTATTATCGCTATGAAATAATTGTAAATTTTGCTATTAGTACAGGTAATTTTAATAATTTAGTCACTACAGATAATTAAAATTAATATTAGTTGACAATAGTAATAGTAATACATGTGGAAACATATTTATGTGCTACACTGATTGCAGGGGAAAATAAAGCAAATCTGAATCTTGTATAAAGTTTGTCCTCTAAATTATACAGCTAAAACCTTGCTTTGCATGACCAGTAATATATTTACTCTGGCCAGGATGAGTAACATTTATACAGGGTGTGTTAAATATATCTTTTATGTACAAAAATAATAAATAAGACATTTTTAACTTTATGTGCGCATTTCAAAACAATAGCTGTAAGTTATTTATTGGTATTTGCAAGTTAAACAATATAAAAAAATCGATAATAAATCTGTTAAAACATAAACAATGTATAACTAGTGTTTTAAATAATCCTAAAATGAACGTGACACTGTTCAATGTAACAATTCATTGTGTGATGATATAGATAAAAATGTTTATACGTATTTTTTACAGAGTTTACGAAAAATTTATGATTTCCGTTTTATCAGCAGTCTGGCTTTAAAAATAAAATTACATTCCTTCTAGAATTTCATGTAACCATTTTATTGAATAAACATTGGCTTTTGCGTGTTGGACAGCAAATCTGAGGATTTTGAACTATACATATCTATAACTAAGCATTTCCTAAATTAGCATTTAAAGTTGTACCTAAAATGCCTTAATTAATATTAACATGATGACTAATCTACCAAATTTTCTTACATGCTATTGTAAGTAATATATTCCTATTATCTTTTTCATACGTTGTAGGTCGTAGGAAAAATCAATAGATGAATATAATTGTGCTATTTATAGCACTCTCACTTTCATTCAATTGGAACTCTTCATTCATAAAAATGAAGTTTATTTTTTATTATAACTTAGTTTATAATTAACAGACCTAGTTGTACCATTTACGTGTAAAGAAAAATATATTGTTCCCATTTAGAAAACAAACAAGTACACGTATAAAAACCAGGATAATAATAGAGCTAACATATATATTATTTCCCTTTTTGTGTACATTATACCAAAATAACTGGAAGATAGCCAAATAATTCGTGAAAATAGAAAGAGAAATCCGCGCGTTTTTCTGTATTCTCGACTTCTCAAGATTTAATAAAAAAATTATTGAGCTGGTATATTGGTGAATTAAAAAAAACATGATTTAATATTAGTTACGACGCAATTGGCATATGGCAGACAATTTAGATTAACGAAAATTTACACGAGTTTTGTGAAATGGACCTACGTCATCTCTATATTCTAAATAAATGTTGAACAGTTTTACTGCCTGTGTGTATATTAAGATATTTAAAACTTTAACGCTTTTTATCCTATATCCTAAAGTATAGATGATACAAAATGTGATTTTTGTAATTCCTAATGACTTGCCCGTCTACGAAATTTTATAAAATATATTCGAGTAGAATGCATTCATAATAAGTATTAATAATGGAAGAAAATAGTGAATGATTTTACTTTCTGTTATTCCGACAATACACTAAAAAAATAATTGCCGTAAATAATTTTTTATCTGATTTAGGTGTCTTAAATATTACTCACATGTAAAAAACATTTCTTCACAATGGTAAGCGATTACATCACTTGTGTTAAGTAAAGTATTTTATCGAATTTTAAAATTCCGGTAAGTCATTAGTTTACTTAAAATTATTTTGCAGTTAACTGTAGTTGATAAATATGATAACTTATTGTCATAATTGGAACCCATTAATTGGCGAATTTTATTCAGCATTTTATTGGAATTCATGTCAAGTCAAGTCAAGGCAACTATTCGGGTTGTCAATTTTGGAACCACCCAAATCGTGGCGGTTTAAATTTTTGGTTTGTTTACTTTAAAATTAACAAATATTTTTCCATGTGTGTAAAGCACAAACACAGAACCAATGCATTCAATTGGCAATAATGATGACGTCATGAATTTAGAACCAAAGTAGAACTACTGTCAAAAAAATCTGTCAATTTTATGTCAACCGAAACGGAACCAGAGCTGAATAAAATTCGCCTATTGTGACAGCGATACAGATTGGTAGGTACCACAATTAATTATGATGCTGCGATAAGTGAACTAGTTCACTTGTCACCGCCAAATACGACACGAATAAAGGCGAAATATGCCGAAGGATGGTCAATCAGTTCAATTCGGCGTCATTAAGTTTTGCGTGGTTATGGTATGTACTTCGAGGCGGTATAGTTACTTGTGTCTTGGGTAATTTTAATAACTATGGAATAGCAAATATTATTACTTCAGTGGGATTCAATTTAAAACGCTTATATGAAGGTCCGTTCATCCATCAATTTATTCAAGAATGGTTATGACTGTCACCGTGCTAGTTTGAGTGCGTGAGTTTGTTTGTTATTCCGTGTGTAGGTATGGCCTGTTTCGATTTCTTTTTATTATTTAACTTTTTTATTTTCAACCAGTTTGCAGTAATTTTTAATTATTTACGGATTTTTTGTTTCTACAAGCAGGTATATACTTTTTTATATGATTTTATTTGCCTGTTTTGTTTTCACATTAGCAATTAAGCTATTTTTGTATTTACCTACCTATTGGCATAATAGAATAATTAATGTGTTTTACAAAGCGGTAAAAATTGAAAGTGTTAATCAGTATCGCTACTTTTATCAAATGAATTAAAATATTCTTTAAATATGTTGTGATTATAAAACTTATTTTTAACTGTTAGTTTTCTAACTCATATTTCATTCTATATGTAAGTGTTATGTTTTTATATTTTTATTATAAAATAAACTGTTGTGTAGTTATTGTATATTTATTGTAGATATGTCTTTATCTTGTGATCTGTATAAATTAGTATGCGAAAATTGTTGAAAGAAATCATGTTGTCAGGAAAAAATTCATGTTCGTCTCGTTTTCAAAGGTAACTAGTAAAAAATGTCGTCTTTTGGCATGTGATCTGTATATAAAAATATGTTTCAATATTTCGTATTATACAGGGTGTCAGTCATTATGTCATTAATTTTAATCGCGTATTCGGGAAGCCTAATAAAGGCAAAAAACCGAAAAAAAATTAACTCGATATTTAAAAAAATAAACAAATCACCCTATAAAAATCGATTAAGGAAAATTCATTCATGTACCTAGATTAAAAAAATAGTTTTACTCCTTGTCGTTAAATCGCAGTACAGAAACTAGGATACAGTAGGTCAAGATTCACTCTCGATAACTTATGAGCATCAAATCAGAGGCGTGCCATTTCGGTCTTGGACAGCTTTCTGTCGACAACACGATGGATTTTTATTAGTATTTAAACACGAAACACTTTTCAGCTTCTCTTAATTATTTACCCATTGGGTATAGGTTTTTTATATACGTAAATGGTTTATTACTCGGTTTATTATTAGATACGTTGGAGTTTTGTGATTTCAATGTAACTAAGCTAATTTCAGTCATAACAGCTACATTTGCTCAGAGGAAAATCCACACTCTACTTGTCGGTTTAGCTTTCAGAGGCGATTTGTTGTCAACGTATGGGCAGGAGTGTACGGGTATCGTTTGATTAGACCGTATTTTCTACCTGAAAACCTGAGTGGACCGCGTTACTTGCAATTTTTAATAGAATTATTTGATTATTATTATTTGATTTCATTGGATATTAACATTTTAAATTATTATTGGCTGAAGTTGAACTGAGCAAGAAATGATATACCAAAGTACAACCGTTTATTTGTGATGTCTAAAACCTAGATAGGTAGGTTCTAGAAAAATATTTCAACTTGGCAACATTGCATCAGGTCGACATCGAGTTAAACTGTGAACTGTAAATGACCAAGGCTGTGAGCGGTCAGTGACAGTCTGAAAAGAGGGTTTAAATAATGATTTGAAAATATTTTTTTCGGCGTAAATATGCATTTAGATTTTTTTAATCGCGTATTCGCATAATACTCATTATTCCCTATCTCCTCTTAAAATTAATGACGTTATGACTAACTCACTGTATACATTGCATAATATGCAAACTTTTTGGAATTGGAATTATCATTTTTATTTATATTAATAAGTATGCACATATACACAAGTTACACGTTAAAGAGTACTACTGATGCAGTGTTAACTACCATTAAATACAAAAATGTTAACCACATGCTCAGGGAGGCCGAAAAGGAAATAAAAAAATATATATCGGAAATATAGTTTCGATGTTCCGCGGAAGTCGACGCCTATGATAACCATCATCCGAGATGGCTTAGATTTGTAAACTTTTTTACAGCATTTTTATTAATAATAGCTGATAGATAACAGTTAATCCGATTTGATGCAGTATTTTGCATTCGTTTTTCGTTATTTCGTTCCAAACCGCCAAAACCACATTTTCACTCATTGCATGTACGTCAGGATTACCCACTAACAACAAAATCTGATAACAACGAATTTTACTCTTCCGTTCGCCGAATTGTGTTGTTGGTTGCTGTACTATTCAAACGTCAAACGTGCCAAATAGATAACCATGCGGCGAGCGGGCGCCCATAGTCGTCAATAAATATGGGTTTAATATAGTTTCGAAAAAAAATGTATTTTGTTTTTATCAGTTTGGACATTTTTTGAAGAGTGATTCCATTTTCTACCCTGACCTACAAATAATCATAGTTAATCTTGTATAGAAGGGGAAAGGAGTGAAATTATGCCTTCATAATTATTATTCTCATGAAAATCCAGATACATCCTTTTAAATGAATAGATTTAAAACAGAAAATACCTTTTTAGTTTACAAATTAAGTATTGGTATCTTAAAGCAATATTAAAAGTTAAGTGGCCATACCATCCGACAGTCAATAACAAAGAATGACACAGGTTCAATGGCACATTAATTCACAGAATCAATGTTTATTATAGTAGTTAAATTTTTGTAGTCACTTTGCTGCATCCATCAGTTCTTACACCTGTGCAAGCAATCAATCTCTGACGTCTTAAAATAGAAATATTGACATAGCATAAATATTAACCATCCTTTGAAATCCTGTGACGTGGAGAGAGAACTCTTTTCGGAGCATAATAAAATTGCCGCATTCATCAAATAGCTACTAAAAATTACAAATATTGAGCTCTAAACATATCATATTCATCGACCATTTTGAAAATGTTTGAACGATTTTCTAAGATAAATAATAAAATCCTTTACTTCTCTCTGTTGCTGTTTGATATTCCAGTTTTGATTCCTTGTTGTATAATTAAAAATTGTATTCACTTTTACCTCAACTTTTGTAAATAATTAATATTGGCAACTATTCATATTCAATTTCTTAGTGAACATGGACATAAGACAATATAAAACATAACATAAAATTGAATGTGAGCTCGGAAAATCCTACAACCGATAAAGTAATTCACCTTACTTTAAGTTTCTCCATTGAATATTGAACGTTTTGCAAGGATATTGCTGCAATATACTCCTAGATAAGATAATACCATACCATCCGACAGACAGTTCAGTAATAAACAGTCTTTGAGACATTCAGTAGAAAGAGTGGTCTATATTTATACACTATTTGAAGATCAACAAATATATCAGATTGAAGACTTAAGTAGCAATACATACAGAGTGGACCGTTAATAATGTTAATACTATGACATATTTAGCTACATCATCATATTTTGTCAGATGTCGCTCCTGCTCTATGACTCATTATTAATGGTCCACCCTGTATATTTAAATCTAGAAAAACAACTGGTTCTTTATACATGTGCTAACTTACTATTATCCTGCATTATTGAAGAGAGATTTTTCAATTTACACATTATAGCTTAGTCGCTTGACGCTGAAATCACACTGGAATTTAAAAAACAGGAAAATGTATACATTTATTCACGTACAACACACAATAACTTAATTTATAAACAAACATCAGTACCTAGCTCCGCACTCATTCCAACTTTCTGTAGAAACGCTTCACAGTGTTATCATTCCGGTACACTAACAGATTACGTGTGGCAACGTAGCTTATATCCACGGGTTTTACCTCTGGAACATTTTATACGCTTCTAGTGGCTTCTAGGCGCCCTCGGTCGTTCTAGTAAAGCGTGCAACGTTGTCAGATTGAATGGAATTTACCTTTACCTACCTCACCACAATATTGAAAAGTTAAAGTTAGACTACTTTGCTGATCTTATCAAAAATAGTATTTGATATAGTGTTGGCAATCTTGTCTTGTTTTTTCTGTGGTCTCCCAAGACAAAACAAGATCAAGACAAGATTAAAAAAAAGTCAGCGAAACAAGACAAGATATATTGAGAGGAAATAAGTCTTGCAAATATAATAAAAGGTAATATTTAAGTGAACCTTAGATGAAAAAATTTATGTTGCATTTCTGTTATACTTTGTTTAAAGGACATCCAGCGTATACAATTACGGATGAAATCAAAGTTTACCGCATCTAGATCTAGTTCTGCTGAACTGAACTAATTAGAAATTCACTGCTACTTGACTGAAAGGACTCAGATTCTATTTAGCCTATTTCGTCCGCATATTTATAACTTATTATTTAGAACTGGAGCTGGACCGTAGCGGACCGAGAGTAACCACCACTGTTACCCAATTCGTAATAAAGTTTCATGTTTCCCATTTGTATGCAACAGTTTCGCAAAAATCATGCAAGAATCTTGCAAAATTGTGAGACAAGAAATTTGCGCTACTCCAAAGACAAGACGAGACATGATCTTGTAAGATTGAGCAAGAACGAAACTTTAAATTCTTGTTTTGTTTTTCAAATTTAGCATGATTTCTTGTCTCAGTCAACACTATATCAGACGAAAAGTTATTAAATAAACAGTATGCATCTCATATTGAAATTACGCAATATTTAAAATTCAACTACCTACATTTCTTAAAATGCAAAAATGAAGTTTCCACTTGAAATCCTTCGTGACAAGAAGTTAACAGTAACACAAATTAAACATCAATTCAATTTACATTAGGAAAACTATCTCTGTTATCAAAACAAACTTCAGAAATTGTTTAAAGTCAGATGTGGCAGCTTGTATATTTAGTATATCTACCTCTACAAATATCGAACAATATTTATTGTATTATATAAACAGTGGTCAAAATGTAAAACATATATATTACGTGTTACAATAATACTGAATTCTGGTAATAGTACTATCTCACTTTAAGCAATAATTATTATTCTCTCTCTCTCTCTGTTGTCATTTTCATCGTAAATAGAAAAGGGTAATAATCAATTATATTTTTTCTAGAAACATACCCAAATGTTTTTCCTGTTAAAAAGCTCTCTTTTTTCTAATAAACTTTTATTTGAGAAATTTTTCTGTATTACTTCCCAGCAATATAAGAAAAATTATTCTAGAATAGCTAATTAAGTTTTTTTGAAGAATATCTAACGTTTTACCTTTTTTTGAAGATATTGAATAAATTAGAGAAGATAAGAAATATCGTTCATAATTATCCGTACTTTTCTGGAATGATTTATTTGTTTTTTAATTAGCAGTGTATAGGATACTGTACCACTTTTTACTATTGACGTATTTCAATAATTTTGCTAAATGTTATGTTATCAGTATCTATTAAATTATACAAATTACATACATGTTGTTGTGAATACATTACAGAAGGTCAATGACCGAATGCAAATCAAGGCAAATTTTAAATATCTGCAACTGGTTGTTTTAATCAGCTATTAAACCTTGCAGTTATAAATATCTTGTCTTTCACTGAAATAATGGTTTATGTTATTTGTCCCGAGGCAGAGGCATGATAAGTTTGCATATACTGGGTGAGCCAAGTTTAACTGGTAAACCAACAGAATAAACAAAAGCAATACATAGGTATATGTTTTGCTAATCTGTTGTAGTAACGTTTTTACATCACTCTTCAATGTACAGGGTGTCTCAAATTCGATAGTATAACTTTATTTAGTTAAAAGTTATAAGCAATATCGTCCTATAGAGTCTCAAAAGAAATAGCGTAGACCGGGGCAAGTGTACGCACCGGGGTAAAAGTCCTATTGCGTAGTGAGCATGCGCTAACATTTCTATAACGTTGTAATAGTCACAGTGTTGCCAGTGCTGGTACCATTGTACCAGATTTTGTACATTTCAATGTAAAAAGTACATCTGTACAACTATAACAAAATTTGGTACAAAACCAGTATTCTTGGCAAAGCAAAAAACCTTTTGAGTTTGGGAGTATGAAACCGGCTTTCTTACTGCTGTCCTACTAACTCCGTGGTCCCTGGACCCGTATGTTTCAAAGAGTTGAAGTTACATATATATTTCTTTACATATCATCTATGGTCCACGGCACCATTTGAATCAATGATCGTAGTTAGGGATCTATGATCTATCTGTGGGCCAAATACACTTGCACCACATTTTGTATCGACCCACTTAGGAAGCGAAATCGTGGCGCCAGAACGATTCGGCAATGGACTCCAGCTGGGACAATGACCAGAAGCCGTCCTTTCCAAGAACGACCACCCAAACTGGGATTCTAGAAACATCCACCGAAACCGTCAGGGTGGCGCCAAGGAGAAAGTATAGATACTAGTACGACACAACACAGAACACACACTCCGACAAGGCTTCACGTCGACAACATCCGGTCTGATACATCCTCTGTTTCTTTATTGTAAATAAATATATTATTTTACCGTTGTGAGAGCGTTTTATTTTGCTGCACGACACAAGGAACCCTCATATCCATAGACACTAATTTATTTATGGATATATCGGTCAGTGGTCGGGCGGTTTAAGGCGTCAGCGTGAATCGAGGTGACTAGATCGGAGTTGATTCGAGCCCAGCTGCCGGTAGACCGTATATAAGCTATATTCGTAGAGAGGATTGGCACCCTCTCTGCGGGTATGGTAGGGTGGAATAATGTTAGCTTAGTTCAATGTGAGAGATTGATACCGGTTGATATTTGACTACCCCCCTAATTAATGAGGTTTTCCAGGTTTCCCTCATTCCTGCACTGAATAGTGGTTAGGGCCTACCAACGTAAGTCGTTCCTGGACGCAAATGCGGCCTGCTTAATAATAATATGCCGCCCCCTCCCCCGCACAAGTCTCCGACTTCTGGGCTAATCCCTGTGATTAGAATGAGGAGTAGAGATATTATTATTATTATCCCTTTTTCTGTTCTGTGATGTAAATCACGTCACATAACAATCACGTAACACTAGACAAGAGGACAAGAGAATGTTCTCTTGTCTATGCGTGTAACCTAAAAACTGCAATTTGCTGCTTTATTTGTTATCATTTTAGCACAAAAATGCAGAAGTAAATGTTATAGAGTTACCAATGATGATTTGTAATTTGGCAATAAAATCTGGTACAATTGTCTGAAAGAATTGGTACAACATTTTCTTTGGCGCTGGCAACGCTGAATAGTCAGTATTCTTTCAAACGTCAACATAATTGCACGTTGAAACCTGTAGAAGCAAATATTTAATCAAGTGTCACAAGAAAATGAGGTAAGTTGCTATAATGTCATTTATCTATAACTTTTTAGCTCACTATGATAAGGAATTTCTTATAAATAAACGAATACAAGAGAATTTGATACTGTACTGCAGGTAGGGCGGTTAATAAACAATAAATAGAAATTAATTTATTTATGGTACTTTACAACAAAACGTCGAACGTATAAAACGTATAAAAACTAAATAGTGGAGTAGGGGTAAAAGTCCGCAGATATTAGACTTCTGTCCCTTGTGCGGACTTTTGCCCCGTGTCCCAAAAAGATTTCTGCACTAAATGATTTATTTTTTGATTATAGAAACTATAAACGTAAAACCAATAGGAAACCTATACCATCGCAAGTACTTGAGCAAGTTCAACAGCGTATACACATTAGAGAATCGATAAGAAGTATTGCAAGCGGTTTAGGTCTCCATGAATCTTCTCTTCGTAAACGATTAAAGAAGGGCTATGAAGTTCAATCGTTAGGGAGATTTAAAGGAATATTTACTCCTCAACAAGAAGAAGAACTTGCAAATCATTGTAGAGAAATGGATAAGAGGTTCTATGGTATTTCAAAAAAAAATTTCGTCGTCTCGCCTGTCAGTTTGCAACTGAAAATAAAATTTCACATGTGTTTATCAGACTAAAATGGCTGGTGAAGATTGGGCAGAGAGTTTTCTTAAAAGGCATAAACTTACCTTAAGAATTCCCCAAAAAACAGCTTTGGGAGAATAATGGAATTCAACAAAGTCCAAGTAGATACTTTATTTACCAATCTTGCCATGTTAATGTTCAAATAAGGTTTCCTTCCCAGTCGTATTTGTAATATGGACGAAAGTTCTATAACCACTGTTCCTAACATAATACCAAAAGTAATAACTAACAGAGGGAAGCTAAGTGTTAACAAAGCTACTTCAGCTGAAAGAGGACAGCTAATTTCAGTGATTTGCTGTTTTAGCGCTACCGGACATTATGTTCCACCAGTATTAATTTTTCCTAGGAAGAGGTCTAAGCCCGAACTTCTCCATGGTGCACCACCAGAATCTGCACTTTTTACATCTGATACAGGGTACATGAACACAGATTTGTTTCAACAGTGGCTGAAACATTTTTTAAAATATATCAGACCAACGAAGTCCGATCCAGTTATTCTCATCCTAGACAACCACGACTCACATTGCAGCTTGGAAGCAGTAACGTTTTGTAAACTTTACGATATTCATTTGTTGACCATCCCTCCGCATTCAAGTCACAATATTCAATCACTTGACAGGTGTTTTTTTAAACCTCTTAAAGATTTCTACGGACAGTTCTGTGACCAATGGATGATAAACAATCCTGGTCGAATGATAGGTCAGTCTGATGTGGAAAATTTTTTGGAGAAGCTTATTCAAAAACTTGTACAACAGAAAAAGCTGTCAATGCGTTTAAATCTTGTGGGATATCACCTCTAAATCGATTTGTCTTCAGTGAAGAAGATTTTGTACCATCTTCTGTTACTGACCAAATGCATGATAATCAGTAAATTGATATGCAGCATGAACAAAACGAAATTCAATATCAAACTGCTGAAAACACTATTGATGATTCTTCTAGTGATGATGATATGCCCTTAATTTAATTTCAAAACCTTCACAACCTAAAAACCTGTTCCGTACTTCCCCTCAATCTTTATCATCGGGGTACGCAAAATCTTCCACATTCGAAACACCTGTTCCATCTCCGCAACCCTCAACTTCAAGAACGTCAAGACCATATCACCGTCTAATTCAATTCATGCAAATTTAAATCACCTAGGGATATGCTGCTGTATCCTAAAATTAGCCATCCAAGGAAGAGATCGAAAAAGGGAAAAATCATCAAAAATATCAACCTTAACACCAAATAAAGAAGAACTGGAAAAAGAAAAAGCGGGAAAAATAGAGCTACAGCGGAAAAAAGAAGCTAATAAATTTCTTAAAACACGAAAAAGTGGATTTTTTTCATTTCAAGCCGAAGAACCAATTCAAAAAGAAAATGCACCAAATAACAAAATATCTTGTCCTCTTTGTCAAACTGTTTACGTAGAAGATGCAGTGCAGCAAATGTGCAAAATGGTGGCTTGCACTTCCTACGAAAGTGGTCAGTTTATTTGTGACTGGTGTTAGGTATTAAAAATACTACCTATGTTAAAATTTCCTAGTTTATCACTTAATACGTTTATATTTAAATGTGTGAATACGTTTGAATTAATAAAAGTATTTTGAAGATTTGAGACTTTTACCCCAGATGAATGACTTTTATCCCATAGCTGTGGGACTTTTACCCCCACCTTATGGGGCAAAAGTCTCATGACCTTGTTTAATTCTCTGGCTAGTGAAATAACAAGATAACGGAACGAAGTGTCTATTCACTAAAAATTTTTTTCTCTCGTTTGATAAATGAGAGAAATAGTCAGTATACTGTTTTAAGTGTCGATTTTTGCCCCGGTCTACGCTACCACCTAAAAATCACATTAGCGGTGCAAGGACCAAGTAGTTGTTGGAAAATAATGGAATGTTCCTTGTTTAAAGTGCACAAATGTCATTAAGAATAAATAAAAGGATTAAACTCGATAATTCTTTAATACAGTCAAAATAAAAGGTGATGATAACAATAACTAAACTTAAAAAATGAGGCAAACGCCCTCATACTACATATACATGTGCAAATACAAAGCCTTAAGTAATTTCTGGGGAATCATATGATTTATTTATTACAAATTTAAAAACTTAAATTCCGCTACGTTTTTTTTAACGATATAACTGGAACAGACAAATCTTCAAATTAGAAATAATAAACATGTATTTGATTTATTTACGCTAGGTGTACATATTGGTGTACCTAAAGTAATGAGAACATTTGTACCTACTAATTATTATGTAACGTGTCATTGTCATAGAAAATATGATTGTTATAAAGTATAACTAGATATTTGAGTGCAAATAAAATGTAACAAATAAATAAATCAACTTCTATTAAAATTTACATAACATATTTGTCAAGATTGAATTTTCACCAAACATATCAGTTATATGTGGAAGTAGTCATTACAACCAACATTGGCATTGGTTGGAAATGAATAGCTACTAATAAATAAATTCTAAGATATTTTCTATATTTACAAATGTTTATGACATACCTATAAAAAACGTTGCCTGTATATACAGTTAGCATATACGTTTAAAAAACATATATTAAAACTACAATATATATACATTTAGTATATACGTTTAAAAATCATATATAAAAAACTATAATATGATATGAAAAAATTGATCAATGATCAATTCATAGATCAATGTAAGTCTATAACTAAAATACAGTTTTAATTAGATATTACTCAAATATTATCTGTTTCTTATACAAGTTTGAAAGAAATACGTTTAAAGCATACGTATAAAAAACATTTAGAAAATAAATGTTACCCATAAGCGTTTATTAAATAAACGATAACGAAATTTAAACCATTATTTCGTATAATAAACGTTTTTTAGACTATCATGTGTTGCTTGGGATATTAGCTTAAAATACCTTTATAATACAGTAAAAAATCCTGTAATACATTTCAAACCAATATAAAATTCATTCAACTTTCCCATTATACAGGGTCAACCTTAAATAAATACAAATATTCTAACCAACCGTACAGTTCACTGTGTAGAACACATAATATTTTTTTTATAAAAATAATCAGAAATAAAAAAAAAACAAATTTTTTCAATCGAAAACTTGTTGATGCGACTACGATACAAATATTTTTAAGAGTCATGGTGAATTTGTATTCCACAGTGTTGCCAGTCTTACACTAATGTCTTGGAATAGACTTCAACAAAGTTAACTAAAAATTTAGACATGTCAAAGAATAATTGAAATATATTTATTTATGAAAATATTAATGGTCACCTCCTTCCCTTTACCATTCCTATACCTCGGCAATAAATTGAAAACATAAATCAGATTCTCTAGTCACAATCACAGTTATCGATAATTTGGTCATTATCCATTTTTACTACACTCTAATTGATTTATCAGAATACATACCATCATTATCATTATTAGTGCTTAACAAATTTATATTTAGCATGTCAATCGTTGAACTGTTTGAATAATGCATCATATTTTACCTAATCATACTGTTTTTCACCAAAAATATTAATTAAATACACATGACACTTAAGGCCGCCGTTTATGCAAATTTTCAACGAATATCATAGCTGTTTGTCGAGACAGTCTAAAAAAAAATCTGAGTAAGTTAGAAAAAATATTTCTTCACTATGTCAATTTTACAAGTTTTCTCCAGGATATGAAAGAATTTCCAGGCTGACAAGTCATTTAGAATAAGAAAAAAGAGCATCATTTTCACCTATTATGTTTTATCATAAAATTTCCTGAATTTTACAAGTCAAGTGCAATCTATTTTCTATTTGACCTCCTCTCATTTCAAGACACATCCAATCTTCGCTTAACTTCTTTGTGGATTGCTTTTATTAACATTTCGCCGGTTAACTCATTACAAGCGTTTGTGATTTCTCCCAAATTATTAATATCTAATCAAGGTGTTTTGTAAATCTTATTTTTTACAACCACCCAAAAACAAATCGAGAGTTGAGCCACTGAATAAGTCCATTAATCCCAATCCACTTTTCTGGAAAAGTGTTATCTAAATATTGTTGCACAATCCTTAGCTGCAAAGGCACATTCTCCAAAAGCGCAGAAAGTTCTTCTTGTAGAAAATTTAGGGAACTCGCTGTTCAATGTATGTTCATAAAAATAAGGTCCAATTAAATGCCCACCGATGATGCCGTACCAGTCTAGCTGTATTAACATTGTTTCCTGCCCTTCGGTCAATTATTTGATCCTTTCGAAGAGAAAATGCATCTTTATTTCATCGTTGCCTCCAATCTTGTAAATATTTTATCAGGAATGAGGCGCCCTGGATGTACTGCTGACAACCGAAATCGGTTTTTGGATAGTTTGGTTAACCGGTTTCGAGATAATTCGGTTTTTTACAAAACCCGAAAACCGGTTATTCGATTCTTTAAATAACCGATTTTAGTGCTGACAACTGAAATCGGTTTTTTGAATAGTTCGGTTAATCGGTTTCGGACAATTCGGATTTTTACAAAACCGGTTATTCAATAATCTGAGTGTAAATCTGTTCATTCGAACCAAACATCCGAATAATCGGATAATCGATTATTCGGTGGTTTCTTTCTATGAAAAAAGAAATCTCGTTTCTCGTTTCTCTCCACTCCCCATTCCTCGTCATCATTCCACATAGTAGATGTACTCGAGTAGAAAATGTACAGGGTTATTCATGCAACTAGAAGGATTGGCAGATAGCGTAAACATATTTTTCTGAAAATTTGATTCCTTGGGTAATTCAGTACGAACTTTGAATGAAAATATTTTCATTTTTCAACGCTATATCACTTCAGGTTATATCGGAAGTATAGGAGTGGTATATCCGGTAGTAGGTACCAATTTTGTTATTTTAAATGGAACGCCCTGTATATTTTTGCATTTTTGAATTCTATAGTGAATTTTAGTGTCACATTATATGACATTTATCATCTAAAATGAACTGTTTTGGAGGTATTTCGATCTTTTTTTTTTTGTAAAATGGCATAGCTAACTTTAAAAATTCATATTTTAGAAACAATAAAAAAGGTGATCTTTATTTTTATTAGGTGTTATGCTTCGTTTTGATGTATTCATATTTAGCCTGTAATGTACAGGGTCCTCAAAATTAATTGACAAACTTGAGGAAATTCAAACGTGCTTGACCTAAAAATAAAGATTCCCACTTTCACTGTTTCTGAAATATGAATTTTTAAAGTTAACTATGATATATTTGATAATACGAGTATATGCCAAATGAGAAATGTTACAAAGTAACACTAAAGTTTACTATAGAATTCAAAAATGCAGAAATTACAGGACGTTTCATTTAAAATAAAAAGTTGGTATACTCGCGTCAAGAATTCAGACGACTTACGTCATACGAACAAATGAATAAATCATCATATTTTCATCAAAATATTTAAGAAACTGAAACTGATAGTAATAAAATTATATACTACACTAAAAGTTTGCATTATATATTGCACTAAATTGCAAAAAATGATTGTTTTTAACGCGACCAATTGTCGAAAATTACGTTGACAATAAAAACAAATGTGTAACGTCAGCCGTGACGTAAGACGTCTGAATTCTTGACGCGAGTATACCTACTTCTGGTATAACAGGAAGTCGCATAGAGTTGAAAATATTTTCATTGAAAAGTGTATCGAATTACCTAAGTAGACAAATCTTCATAAAACAATGTTTACTCCATCTGTCAATCTAACCGGTTATTCGGTTAACCGATTATTCGGTTATTCGAATAACCGGTTATTCTGTTTACCGATTATTCGAATAACCGGCTATTCGGTTAACCGAATATTCGAATAACCGGTTTTGATTATCCGGTTTTCACGACTATTCGGGTAACCGGTTTTATCTGAAATCGGTTTTTACGGAACCCGGTTAATCGGTTTCACTTTTTTCCGGTTTTTGCCAACACTACTCAATATAACTCAACAGTTCTTCTTGAATGTTTTGTGACTCGTCGTAAATTAGCAATATATCAACTTTTTCTGAATGAGCAAACATTTTAGAAGCACAAAAGTTATACGTTTGACGTTCGTATTGAGTGAATGATAAGTATTTTGTGACATTTATGCACTTTAACCAACGAACATTCAATTATTTTCCAACGACTACTTGATCCTTCCACAGCTAATGTGATTTTTAGGTGGTATTTCTTTTGAGACTCTACGATGAGATTGCTTGTAACTTTTAAACGGGAATACAGAAAAATTTCTCTAATAAAAGTTTATTAGACACAATAAAGTTTTTTAACAGGAAAAAAAATTGGGTATGTTTCTGGAGAAAATATAATTGATGAGTTATTAGTCGTTTATGTCACATCCCAAAGATACTACTTTCGAATGAAAATGGAGCTTACCATTTAACACCGCGCGTCCAAAATTTTATTTTAATATTTTGTATCTTCACAATAGACACATACTATCGAATTTGAGACACTCTGTACATTAAAGAATGATGTAAATACGTTACTACAACAAATTAGCATAACATATACCTATGTATTGCTTTTACTTATTCTGTTGGTTTACCAGTTAAACCTGGCTCACCCAGTATGTGCAAACTTATCATGCCTCTGCCTCGTGACAAATAACAAACCATTATTTCAGTGAAAGACAAGATATTTATAACTGTAAGGTTTAATAGCTGATTAAAACAACCAGTTGCAGATATTTAAAATTTGCCTTGATTTACATTCGGTCATTGACCTTCTGTAATGTATTCACAACAACATGTAATTTGTATAATTTAATAGATACTGATAACATAACATTTAGCAAAATTATTAAAATACGTCAATAGTAAAAAGTGGTATACTATCCTATACAGGGTGAATCTTAAATAAGTACAAATATTTTAACTGCTGGTGTAGTTCGTCATTTAAATCAGTCTAGTGAAAGCCATTTTTAAAAATTTCTAATATTTACGGAGATATTAATTTTTTTTAAAAATACCCACATTTTGAGGACCGCTGGCTGATTTTTCATCCAACAACGTAATGAAACATATGATTTGTTGCGAGGTTGCCATATCTCCTCCAATATAAATATTACGTTTCCTTTAACGTAATAGTATTTTAAAAATACTTGTTTTAAGCATAAGTACAGTAAAATTGGGTATGTAGTATGATACGCAGCAATATTAACATAAATTTTAACATCTGAACTAACCTTACTATACTTCAACGATTAAAAATGAATTTCCGCAAGTTCAATACTACCGTAAAATATTTAGGAAGATATTACGTGATATTACTATGTCCAATGTTCAAAAATTATACCTGTTTGTTAAAAAATTAACTATTTAATCAGTAATCCACATTTCACAAGTTAAATGTCATTGTACACTGTTAGAAAGGGACACAAAACACAATTTCCTTAAGTTATTTTATGAAGAATAACGAAAAACTATGCACGCGTTTTTTATTTAAAATGGAAAAAATGTCAACTTTTAGCAAATTTTATTGCTATTTTCATGCATTATGTGGGGATAACAAGTTTGACTTGGGCTTCCGATAATCTGTCATGACAGTCAATGACAGTTTGATAATAAAAAATAATATAAAATGTTACACTTGACAAAATTCGCTAAAAGTTGAGATTTTTTCTTCCTTGAAGCAAAGACATTTGTGTAATACTGGCAACACTGTGAACCACACGTTCAGTCTGCAGCACTATGACTCATAAAAGTATGAAGGGTCGGTCTAGGCCAGCGGTCCTCAACAAGTTTTCTACTGAAAAATTATGAAATTTATTTAAAATTTCACTTTTTTATTTCTGATTTTTTTGTAAAAAAAACTATTAATTATGTGTTCTACACACAAAACTATACTGCTGGTTAAAATATTTGTACTTATTTAAGATTCACCCTGTATACTGCTAATTAAAAACAAATAAATCATTCCAGCAGGGTACGGATAACTACAAACGATATTTCATATCTTACTTAATTTATTCAATGTTTTTAAAACAAGAAACCATTAGATGTTATTAAAAAAACCTAATTAGATATTCTAAAATCATTTTTATTTACAAATATGTATTTAAACCTTCTATATTACACAATTGTCTCTCATATTTGATATTTCTTGAAAATCTGTTGTGGATTTAGTTTCAAAGTTTTTAAATTTTTAATTATCGAACAACGAATACCTATATAAGCCACTTATATCACTATTTATACACATTATAGTATTAATATTTATCATATTCATAATTACGCAAATCATCTAATACTTCTCGTTCTTATCACAAATAATAGCCACACATTTTTACAAAGCATATTCACATACAGAGTGTCCCGTATAAGAAGCGACACAGAACAGGTACATATAGGGGTGTCCAAAGTGTTGTAAGTAATTTAACCAAACCTTTACAAATGAACACCTTGTAGTGCTTCAATTAACTTTAACCCATAGCCATGTACCAAATTTGGTTTTTCTACAGTAAAGTGTGGTACATACTGTTTATAAAATAATTATTTTATAATGTTTTGTAAGCCCACTATTATTTTTAATATTGTAATAGTTGCTAAGATATGTTATTGATACTCATAATTATTATTAATAAAATATATAAATTAATAAAAGCTTTTGAAATATAAATACAATTATTAAATATATATTTATAACTAAACATGGCGCAGTCGGTAGGATGCAGATTATCCAGAAATCGCAGAAAATCCATTATGATAGTAATAGTAGCATTAGAGAAGATTTTCGGAAAAGGGAAAGGGTGTTTATACAAGATATTATAACCAAATACTGGTATCCAGGGGTTGAACTTGACAAATGTGAAACACCGCGATCCTATTTAGTTAAGATGGATAATCATAATAACATACTTAGGAGAAATTCTAAATTTATTAAGAAAAATAAGGGTTCCAATTAGAAGAGGGAGATGTTTATAAAATAATTATTTTATAATGTTTTGTAAGCCCAGTATTATTTTTAATATTGTAATAGTTGCTAAGATATGTTATTGATAGTCATAATTATTATTAATAAAATATATAAATTAATAAAAGCTTTTGAAATATAAATACAATTATTAAATGTATATTTATAACTAAACACATACAGTGCTTTCGAAAAGTAACGAATAAATTCATTATTTTTGAAATTGAGTTTTCGAAAAAATCCCCTGGCACGTCGATTTTGTTTTTGACATACGACCAGTATTTGTGACGCCATCGTTGTTCGAGATATGACGTCATCGACAATTTTTTTAAATAACAACCCCCAATTTTGACCATGCCATTTGAAAGATTGTGTCATTCTACATACATACACCATGAAAGATTATGGTATTACACAACAAAGATTTCAAGAAAATTATGTTTGAAGATTTTAAAATTTAATTTTCATATCTCGAACAACGATGACGTCACAAATGTGGGTTGATGTCAAAAAGTGCCTTTTTTAAAAACGAAATCGACGTGCCAGGGGATTTTTTCGAAAACTTCTCAATTTCAAAAATAATGAATTTATTCGTTACTTTTCGAAAGCACTGTATATATTTAATTAGTAAAATTTAAGACCCAACTTTGGAGACTAATAATTCCACAATGGTAGATAAGGTTGGTTACATTACGAATTACAATATTTTGAACACCATTACTTATACCTGCTCTCTGTCGGTTCTTATGAGGGACACCTTGAATATGAATTTTATGATGCAAAGAACCTTTTCCGTGTTCTATTAAATAATAGAATAGTTTAAATTGTTTATAATAAAAAATGTTAACGCAATACAGATTATAAATAAGGTTTAATTCAATTCATTATCTATATTCCCGTAAAAACGTCTGTTTTTATCTTATTATATATGTTTTGAGTAAATAATTGTTAATTCAAGTTGTACTGAATTTGTAAAGTGAAACATAAACGGTAAACGATCATTCTTCATGCAGTTATTTAAAAATAATATGTATATTTTCATATACTGGAAAATTTTAAATCATTCAAGCGGTCTCTATTTGTCTATTCAAAAACATGTCTTCAGAATTTCTGTTATAAAATCAAATACGAATGAGACACTTCGAGTAGCTAAATATGTATACTAGAGTAGTGATGATTTTGCTTTCTGTAACCACAAAATATTTTATAGTAACAAAACTGGTTTTTAATTCAGTATTTACGTCAATGTCGGAAATATTTAAATAAAATAATGTAGGTGAATTAACATGTATTTTGCATATATAAGGACCAAGTTCAAATACACAATATTAGTGTGTGCTTTTCGCAGGAGATGCGAAAAAATAAATAAACACTGACGTGTATTAAAAATACACAAATATATATTTATTTGTACTATTATTTATTATTTTCTTTATTTACTGTTATTTGTTATTAAAACAAATTATTGTATGCTTTATGTTATGTTTTAATGTTTTGTTTATTTGTATATATAACATGAATATTATATAATACAGCATGAGAAATACATTCGTGGCCTTTATGCAAATTGTTAGATTTTTTTCAAATGTGACAAAACAAAACCAATAGTAATAGTTTTAGTTCTTCAAAAAATAATACAATACACACAAAAATACAGGGTGATTCAGAATTTATCTACAAAAATTTTGGGAATAGATGCGTCATGAAAAATGGTGTCAATATCGTAAAAAAAATTGTAAAATCCTTATATTTTCCGAAAAAAAAATGTAGTTCTAGTAGCAATTTCAAATATCCGATTACTTACTATTAACTTCTTTGTGATGCAAGTATTTACAATAGTTTTTCAAATATCAAAAATGGCTTACGTATAGCAACTAGCAGTTGATAAGTATCGTTTTCATTTATAGTGAAGTGAAAATACTGTAGCAGAACGATTTCCCGGTAAACATGTGCCAAATGCAGCTACTTTTACAACGGTGTGCAGTGAGTGCAGTGTAGAGCATCGCTAGCGTGACACAGGAAATTTGAAACAGAATCGTGGAACAGATAGAGGTGCAGGACGGCCACGGCGTGTTGCAGCAATGGCGCAAATATATCTGTACCATGTACAGCGTGTCTAACCATTAATACCAGGGGATTGGACGAGGATGACCGCTACTACACTATTGCTGATTTACGTATACAGGGTAGTCAGTCATAATGTCATTAATTTTAACCACGTATTCGGAAGGCCTAATAAAGACAGAAAATCGAAAAAAAAATTGTTTTGCTCGGCCTTTAGAAAAATAAACAAATTACCCTATAAAATTCGGTAACACGACGCAGCCATACGACAATCGAATGCCGGAGGAAACAACGTTGCCACATCTTGTTTACATACATAATATCGTCTTAACACTTCAGCGTGTTATTTAAATTTACCACTATTTATTCGCACTTTCTGCATATCCCGCATTTCTTCTCCCCCAGATTTGGAGATCACACTACACATTTGGAGGGCGGATGGGGAGAATACAAGCACAAGCAGTAGTTTGTTTATTTCGGTCTCGTGTATTGGTTGTAAATTCACAATGCCTAATTATACAAATTTCTAATATGCGGAAATGGTAGTTTTATACGGAGAATGTTTACGAAATGCATGCCGCAGCTGCTTAATATCGGAAACGTTTCCCTAACAGTGTACAAGTGCTTCAACGCCTTTGCGATACGGGTTCTGTGAAACCGCGTCTACTATTTCTATAAGAACCATTTCAAGGCGATTGGAGACATCCCAAAGCAAGGTCTGCAGAATATTACGTGAAAACTCACTGAACCCGTATCATTTTCAGAAAGTTCAGGCTTTAGAACCCGTTGATTTCCCCAGTCGTCTTGAATTTTGCAATTGGCTGACCCTAATTTTATTAATAAAGTGCTATGGATGAGTGCAACTTTACTCGAACTGGCATTTTAAACAGGTCAGTACTATACTACAACTTAAAAAAAAATAAATTTCAAGCTAGTCTAGATGTACGTTATACAAACTAAATAATTAATAATTATACTTACGAGTAATACTAAAAATTCATATTCAATTGTAAAACATAGTGAAAACGTAATATCAAAATTATTAAACTGTACTAACATTCGAAAATATTTATTTATTATCTAAATTTGTTTTTATTAATTGTTATTTAAGGAAAATTCATTCATATATCTAGATATATGTCGTTAAATAACAATACAAAAACTAGGTAACTAGGTTATTGTCCTAATAATACGGTAGGTCAAGGTTCACTCTCAATAACTTTTATGAGCATCAGATCAGAGGCGTGCCGTTTCGGTTTTGGACAGTTTTTTTGCCGACAACACGGAGGTTTTTTATTACTTAGTATTTAAACACGAAACACTGTTCATCTTCTCTTAATGATTTACCCATTGTACGAGGGCCGTATATTCTACCGGAAAAGCTGAATGGACCGCGTTACTTGCAATTTTGAATATAATTATTTGATTATTATTATTTGATTTCATTGAATATTAACATTTTAAATTATTATTGGCTGAACTGAGCAAGAAAAAATATGAGATTCTAAAATAGTCAGTACTAGAAAAATATTTCAATTTGGCAACATAGTATCAGGTCGACATCGAGATGAACTGTGAGCTGTAAACGACCAAGGATGTGAGCGGTCAGTGACAGTCTGAAAAGGGGGTTTACATAATGATTTGAAAATATTTATTTTCGGCGTAAATATGCATTTAGATTTTTTTTTAATCGCGTATGCGTATTATACTCATTATTCTCTATCTCCTCTTAAAATATAATGACATTAAGACTGACTCACCCTGTATATAGCTGCTGCCAATAATTTATAAATTCAAAACGGACAAGAAGCAGAAACATTTGTGTCAGTTTGTAGAAACTGGGTAAGACGACCCCAAAATTTTGTTGTTAACATCAGACATGTCAAACTATTTTTTATTAAAAAAATTAATTCTATTAATAATTAATAACAATAGCGGCAAAAGCAGTTGAATTTGCTGCATTGATGTAAAATGTAATTTATTTCTTTTTTTGGGAATTTCATTCAATTTTTTGTTCGGTCGCCGATTATACGGCTTATCAGGTTTTATAGCTGACCAGTTTCCAGTGCCGTGCGGAAGTGTATTTTTAAATCATTTTCGAACTGTTTTATTTGATTTTATTTTTACAAAATTGTATTTGTAGGAGTCAGTAAATCACCCTGTATATAACAACTTATAGCAGTAGCTCGGTGAAACAAAAATATTGTTAAAACTTTATCATTTAAAAAGTAAACAATAATTACTACTTCATTATGTATAATAAAGTGAGTGTATCTTTGACTTGAATAACATAAATGTTAATAACGCAACTTAAACGTTCGGTAATGGTTTGTTATTCAACATAGCAGCAACAAGAAAAAATAAACTATATTTACTCTGTCGAGACGCCGAGTTTACTTTCGGTTATACACGCAGTTACTGCTGCATTTCCTGCATATATTTTGCTGCACATTAGCCTTGCTTGGCTAGTAATCCTTTGCACTCTTTTACTCTTTGCACGTATGCATCTCCCGTGAACTTTAAATGCTAAAGAGAGAAAACAATATATTCACTGCAGACGGTACGCCATAAACAATCTTTGGAATCTTGTTTAAAAGCTTGGTAGTAGAAATATGGTTACCAGGTCATATTACAAAACATTAAAAACACAGATAATTGTTTATTATCAGGAAAACCTGACAACAATAGAGATGATAGATCTGTTTATTTATGAAAAAACCGATAGGTTTTTTTATTAATTTTGGTATCTCTGACAGAAAAATTTGTCTTAAAACTACAATTGATTGTAATCATTGAAACGAATTTTATTACCTTATATGCTGATATTTTGAACATTTATCTTTTTTTATGTACATACTTAATCAATACACGAATATGACGTTAATTGGTTCATTGATAAATTTAGAAAAATGAACTAAAAAAACTGTTAAGTAGTAGCTACAAGTCTTTAGACTCTCGCATCTTGCAAGTTTAGACAGTTTTAACTGTTTAAAGTCTCCAGTAAAACACAATATTAATGTACAGATTATTTGTAATAAATATAGAAAATGAACATTCTGAAAAAGTTCTGATCCTTTGTAAATACAGAAAGGAAATGTCACCTCTATTAAGGTATACTAAATAATTTTGCTATTTGCTCACAGATTACTGCACCGAGTAAATGGCATGCTATGAAAATAAAAATAAATTCAGTTTTTTTTTTTTTGCAAAACTGGATAAAATATCTATTGAGACAAAATGAAAATAGGAAAATTAAATTATATAATAGAGGGTTTAAATTGTAAAGGGCCCCATACACGGTACGATTGATCTTTCGAATCCGTCGTTTCAGACCAATCGAAACGACGAATCGATAGTGTAGGTCAAGATCGTTAATGATTTACTTGATCGAAGACAATATCGGACATCGCAGCAAAAACCCATGCAATCGTGAATATCGTAACGATGAATCGAAAGTGTATGGCTGTATAGTGATCAACGATTCGATTTCGTTTTCCATTTTAGTAATATTGTAGGGCACTTATTTAATTATTTGCGCACGTCTTTATCGTTCCGTTTCAAAACAAGTAACTGATCGATCGTAACGACCAATCCTTTCGTGTGTGGGTGGTGAGTTTTGAGCACTCAATCATCACGATATCCTTTCAGATTGATCGTAACGACGATCGTTCCGTGTATGGGGCACTTAAAGAACATTAACCAATAACAAGAAAAGAGTTCAATAAAATGAAATAATGTAAAATGAAAAACGTTCGCAGACGATAATAAATTTAATGAGAAATTTCTGAAATTTTAATGTAATATAAAATTTAAAAAAAAAATGTAATTGGTGTAAATAAAATGTATAAAATATATAGAATAGGAAAACATAGTATGCGGAATATAAAAAAAAATCAAAAAGTGTAGTTTTATTGACAGATAATGTTCACCAATTTTGGTTTTTTTAGCTTGATATACATGGAAGATAAAAAAGAAACATTTTTTTTTAATCTTTAGAGAGGCGTAACTTTTCAAGGAAGGGTTTTTCAAAAAAGGTTATACCAGAGACCCTTATTAATTTTCATCAAAGAATCGTCCCTTACATTTTATCGGTGTTATTTAGATACACCCTGTATATGGTGTGGCGATATTACTGATTCCTGGAACGTGGAAATGCGGTCCATCTGAAAGATCGAGTAATTTCGAGTAATTTTTGTAATATAAAGTTTTTGTCAATATTTACTTGTTTTCGAGACATGTCAACTTTAATATGCTATGTATGAATGATGTAACGAGAAAATCTATTATTTTATTTAAATCAGATTGAGACAAAATATTTGTTAAAAATATTATTACAATGGCTTTATTCACACCACAGACTAACAAGCAATAAATTATAAAGGAAAACATGATCAACTACAGAAAAAGTAACAGAAACTATTTATAATAAAAACGGAGATGTAGTTATGGAAGTAAGTTAAAACAAAGATTATAATAAATGTTCAAAATTATGTCCTTAAGCATTAGCACACAGTGTTAGTCTTCTCGTTAGTTCAATATTACAGGCTCTTCATAAAATCTCCCGATCTAAAGCCGCCATAAATTTTATTATACGAATTTGTCATGTCTTCTATAGAGTCCTGATATACAACGTTTTTTAAATAACCCTATAGAGAAAAAACCAATGGGATCAAATCTGATGAACGAGCCGGCCATCTTATAACTCCATTAGTACCTAACCACTTTCTCGGAAACCTCTAATTTAAGTATTTTTGCACTGCATTGGTATTCTGGAGGGTGTTCAGGTTTGGTGCATTAAACTGGGGGCACTTTTAAAAGTCAAATACTTTAACAATATATTTATTACAGTTATCAGCGAAAATATTATAGCCTGGAGCCCATACTACTGCCGCATATTCTAGCTTAGATCTCACATATAGCGTAAAGAGTCTTAATTGCAGCACTATTTGTAAAATCCCAGGTACAGTTACAGCCAATATCATTGATAAACAAATTAAATAACAGAGGACCCATACCGAACCCTGGGGTACACCTGATGTAGCAATATATTGAGCAAAATAATGTTATTAAATCGTCAGAGAGATCAAAATCTGACAGCCTATTTAGCAAAAGGCAGTGGTCTAAGCGGTCGAACGCTTTAGTGAAATCTTATTATATTATAAAAATTACTCGAAATTTAACGATATTTCAGATGTATCGCATTTCCACGTTGCAGAATCATTTTTATTTTAGTATCGGCACGCCATCTATTCAGATTAGAACTAGTCAAGTCAAATTAGCATGAAAAATGTAAAAATAGACAACTTTTTGTCCGATTGAGATGCGGTTTTCTGCAAAATGTTCAGGAAATTTTTTATAACAAAAGGTACATCTAACCTCTGTACCCTCGCAAATTTTTAATTGTTTATTTAACAAATGACCCTTTTTTGTTGAACATATGGCAAATGTCACACACGATTCAACGAAAATGTCTGAAAAATGTTATCTCGGAGGGTTTTCGAGGTCTCTCTTTATCACTTTGGTGTTAGCTTTATTATTTATTGCTAAATTGTTGTAACTGGACTAATTAACAAATTAAAAACTCCACCCCCGAAATCACTAGAGAACCGGAATTTTTTCCAGGATTTCTGGCTTATTAAGGCAAACCATCGGCACAAGATTTTTGCAAATATAATTGTTTATTGTTCGATTGTTGCAACCTCGCTAACTAACAAATTAATAACTCTACTCCCGGAATCGTTGGAGAACCAGATTTTTTTGCAATAACTCTGGGATCATGGGGAGAACCGCCACAAGGTTATTGCACGTCATTGTTTATTTTCCAATTGTTGCAACCTGGCTAATTAACAAATTAATAACTCTACTCCCGGAATCACTAGAGAACCGGATTTTTTCCGGGATTTCTGGCTTTTTAAGGCAAACCATCGGCACAAGAGTTTTCCAAATATAATTGTTCATTGTTCAATTGTTACAACCTGGCTAATTAACAAACGAATAATTCTCGTCTGACGAGCGTAAGAAACTTTGAACTTCTTCCCAACGATTCGTTGTAGACCCAGAAATCCCTTTTCATAGAGAACGACTCTATGAAAAGTTAAACCTTTGATAGTAGGTTGCCAAAATTTAGACAGAGAGGGCTCAAATGAAGCTGAATAAGATTACGTCAAAAATAATTTCCTAAAGAAATCGCAAATGTTATTTCGGTTCCCTTTTTCGATTCTACGTGCAATACCTATGACTAAACATGCGTTTACAACCTAAATCACCAGTGGAATGTGAATAAATACATAAAAATATCACAGTACTAAGAGAAAAGTCAAGATATTAAGATTTTTCTCATTATATTGAGAAAAAAGTCGAGATATTGAGATGTTTCCCATTATATTGAGTAAAAAGTCAAGTTATTGAGAATAATCTCAATATATTGAATTTTCTAAAAATAAATGTTTGACACCAAGGTGCTTTCGTAATATTCTGTAACAGCAACGAAAACACTTGGCACTATTTAATTACAGGTTACAGAATAAACTGTCTGTTTGCGATTCTTTGTTATATGTTAATAATATTGTAATAGTACTGTTTAGTAACATAATATCAACACATGGATTTTTAAAACGACTGAAAATTCAAATATAACAACACTGAGTTGGATGGCGAAAATTAAAATGAAAGTGGTTTGTAAGCAACCTCCTCTGTATAGGGATTTTGAGTTGAGTTTTTCGTAGCTTATATATACTTAAAATGTAACTATTTTGACAGTGTCAGATGTTAATTTAGTTACAGGCGTCGCACGTAGGATTGAAAAGGGGATCAATTTTTCAAAAAATTACATTAGCTATTTTTTTAGGAAATTATTTTTAATAGATTCTTATTCAGCTTTGTCAGAAACTCCTCTATACCAAATTTTGGCAATCTGCCTTCAACGCTTCTTTACTTTTCAATAAATATCTCAAACATTTATGTCGCCAGTTTCAGACCCCTGCCTCGTGTGAAACATGTTATTTAGAAAGTTTCATGATAAGATACATAATAAAGAATAAATAGTTATGTAGTAATATCGTAATAGAAAAAAATATCTAATTCACTAATAAATGTAAAGATTGTTATGACAGATGGGATCCTATTTTAAAAAATTTTTAGTGAAAGAAAAATTTCTCGACTAAACTATTTGTCTAACTAATAGCTTTAAAATTAGCAGATATGCGAACGTAAAAACACTTAATTTTTGTGTGCTCATTTCTTGAATATTTTTAAAGATATTTCATTCAAAGAGGTTCACTTTTTAATCTTATATCGGACGCCTATGATTGAAATTCGGTATTATTAGGGGTCTGAAAGTGACGATATAAAATACTTAAGGTATTTCTTGAAAAAAAAATTTGATAGAAAGAAGTTACTATAACGAAGCTGGATAAGAATCCATAAAAAATAATCTAAAAGAATCACAAATGATATTTTCGAAAAACTGGTCCTTTTTTCAATACGTGCGACGCCTATGACTAAATTACTATGCTTTTACTACCTAAATCGGTAGTGGAATGTAAATAAATACATAAGAGGTTTATTAATTTATACTTTGATTTAAAATTATGTCTAAGGATTTAAGTTAAATAAACTATTAACCTTCAAAGCTGAAAATAGAAAAAAAAATTCTAAACCTTAGACGTTTTGTCACCTTTAAATTTGCAATTTAAAATCATTTTTGAATATAATACTTGGTACTACGCTGTCCAGACAGAAATCCAACTATAGGACAGAAAATACAATAATACGTTACAAGTCAACAACATAAAAGGAAAAACATCAGTTACATCACTAAAAACATAGGTATAAAAAAAATCATAAAAAAATAAAGTACAGAACTCAAGTACAAGAATGATCAAGATCGAGATTATTTATGTAAAATACATCAAACTCTAAAACTAAGTAGAATTTAAAAAATGCACGTCTTACATCAGTAGGTTTACAGCAAAGAACATGAATCCTGTTTTGAACAGTAAAATGGTTATTACACATAGCAAACATTGGAGAATTGCTATGTTCATTAGTTTTAAAATTAGATAGATGAAAAGTGGAAGAACGTAAGCGGGTGCACATAATTGGTATTGAGAAGCCAATACGATGAAGAAGCCCAGGAGAATCAGTTATATTGTGCAACAATTTGTAGAAATATAAAACTGAATCGTACGACGCAGCTCCAATTCATACAAACCAAACCTCGACAACAATACATCCTCAGGAAACCCAAGTGAAGGATAGACTCCCTCAATCTCATAA
Organism: Monochamus alternatus; assembly: GCA_037114965.1. NCBI lineage: Eukaryota > Metazoa > Arthropoda > Insecta > Coleoptera > Cerambycidae > Monochamus > Monochamus alternatus. Next base: position 26,539,443 of record CM073426.1, on the reverse strand, counting down.
CTTTATGACTTACTTCCAGCATAGGCAAGTTATTTTTCCTAGGGAAGCACGATGTAGGTACGAGAAAGACCATATTTTATACTTCTAAAAAAATTGTCGAGTTCATCGAGTGCATAGGCAGCAGGACAATTAGCATTACCTATACATGGAAGTGTGTATATCTGAAATATGGTATATATCTCAGCAGACGTAGTAAATTACTATATGCTATATATTTTTATCTTCTAAGTGATATAACACCATAAAAAAATAAAAATTCTTAACCTTAAAAAATGTTAGCACGTTTCTGCCAATTTTATTTTTATCTAGATCGAAATTTTTGTGACGTAAAAAATATTTAACATCCTCCCTGGTAACAAGTTTATACATCAACATTATGCTTGATTTTGGAAAGCTGAAGACTTTTAGAAACGTATTTAAATAAAAACTTACCTCATAATTACAACTTTCGTAGACCAGATCAGAAAGAAGGCAGTTGCAATTTGAGGCAATACAAAATCACAATTTTCTTCACAATAATTATGTATTTCCTTAAGCAATATATAAAAGAAATGCAATATGAAATTAGGTGTATTAATTGCCACAAAGAAATAGTAACTACAAGTGGTACAATGCAATTTTTTGTCTATATTTATCTTATTTGATTAAATTTTTTAAAATTGCATTGGTAACTGAAAGCTGCGTTCATTTTTCTTCTACAACATGCAGTATGCGCCAAAAGTATGGAATAAATTCAATAAAAACGGAACAATTATTTTTTGGGAAAAATCCTCGAACAGGTCGATTTTTAATTTAAAAAATACATATTTTAGTGTAAATAGCGATTTTCAAATGTCATTAGTTTTCGAGTAATGACGTCATCGATTTTTTTTTAATGGCAACACCATATTTTTTTCTTTGATTCTGAAAGATCGTTTAATTCTCTATCAGACACTACTAAAATTTTGCCCTCTTACATAGGAAAGTTTTCAAGTAAATGACGATTGAATGTTAGAAAACGTAAATCAATTAAAATAAAGCAAAAACGTTATCATGTTTAGTTTTTCGAATTGCATAGTTCTTTTATGGATCACGTAGGTGAAAATCTTTGCAAAGTGTCATTGTCACACCGACTTTCTAATAAGTATTGTAAGCGACATAGAAATTTATATTCAATTTAAAGTATTATGGCACATTTAACTGTTACTCAAAGAATTGAAATTTTAATTCTTATCGGATGCGGGAATATGACTAGAACTCAGCAGGAAGTTTGCGATTTATTTAATGAAAAATATCCAGATCGCCCTATCAGCCAATCAACAGTCAGTAAGGTAGAGTTTAAATTTAGAGAAACTGACAACGTTGTAAATATTCCAAAACCTGGACGTCCAAGCATTAATGAAAATCAGAAACAGAACATTTTGATAAGTATGGTGGATAATCCTCATAATTCTTCACGATTGATTGCATTAAACAATGACACTAGTCAGAGCACAGTGCTACGTATCTTGAGGAAGGAAAAATATCATCCCTACAAAATTCAACTTGTGCAGGAACTCAATGAAGATGATCCCGATCGCCGCTTACACTTTTGCGAAATTCTAATGGATTTATGTCAAGGAAATAGAAATTTACACCGGCAAATACTTTTTTCAGATGAGGCCACATTTTGTCTGAATGGTACAGTAAACCGTCAAACTTGCAGATATTGGAGTTGGGAAAATCCTCATTGGATGGCAGAGGCACATACCCAACACCCTCAGAAATTAAATGTGTGGGCTAAAATAGTTGACGACAGAATAGTAGGGCCTTTCTTCTTTGAAGGAACCCTTACAGGACAAAGATATTTAGAGTTTCTAGAAAATGACCTTGTTCCAGCCCTTGCAGTAATTTTTCCTAACGATAATGACCCTGACATTCCTGACGATACCATATGGTTTCAGCAAGACGGTGCACCTCCGCACTATGCGCGCCTTGTACGAGATTTTTTGGACAACTGTTTTCCTGGGAGGTGGATCGGCAGACCCGGACCGATAGAATGGCCTGCAAGATCGCCAGATCTTACACCTCTTAACTATTTTTTATGGGGATACTTGAAGTCAAAAGTGTACATTAATAAACCACGTAATTTAGAAGAACTTCAAAATCGCATTCGGGACGAAATACGCAGAGTTACACCAGAAATCATTCATAATGTACAAGAAAAATTTCTTCACATACTTGCGCATTGTCAAGAAGTTGGTGGATGGCAATTCGAACATTTAATTTAAATATAAAATTTAATCAATTGTATTTTATTTTACATACCTCAGAATTGTTACTTTTTTATGGATAAAATTTACGTTTTCTAACATTCAATCGTCATTTACTCGAAAACTTTCCTATGTAAGAGGGCAAAATTTTAGTACTGTCGGATAGAGATTTAAACGATCTTTCAGAATAAAGGAAATAAATATGGTGTTGCCATTTAAAAAAAATCGATGACGTCATTACTCGAAAACAAATGACATTTGAAAATCGCATTTTACGCTAAAATATGTATTTTTTAAATTAAAAATCGACCTGTTCGAGGATTTTTCCAAAAAATAATTATTTCGTTCTTATTGAATTTATTCCATACTTTTGGCGCATACTGTATATCTTTAAATCTTTATGCATGAAAATATATAATCTAAATTATTTGGTTACCTAGGTAAACCGTATATTTTCTATTGCATCTTAAAATTGTGTCCCCAGAATCATAACGCAACATAATTTGAGACATTTGACATAAAAGTATGTTTTCTCAACAGTACTGAAATAATCAAAACGTAACGGTAACAAATACCAGAACAACAATTATTACGCCAAAACACAAAAATTATTCCAGTAACACAGGGAACAGGAGTACTTCTTAAATACAAATAAAAGCCAAATTTATCAGCAAATAATTTTTGACATTTTCGTGTTAAATACCACTGACGTCACTCATGAGCTTGCGGGCGGGCAACATCCTCTGTTTAGGGATCTTGCTAACAACCCTAGTTTCCGGAATTAAAATAATTTTTTTCATTTCCGAGATATAGACAGCGGGGATGTTAAATGGCACACTCTGTATATTTGTATATTTTTTAATTAAAAACGTAACGTCGTATCAATTATTATCAAAAAAACATCAACAATTACCATTTAAAAGCATCCGAGTCACAAGGCGGGTCGTGAACTTATATATATATATATCCGTCAATTGTTTTAAACGAACCAAATGAGCCACTTTGATCAACAACACAGTTGCGTTCATGGAGTAACTTGATGTTATTTTATTATTTTGGACCGAAGTAAATTTAATTAGAGGACGACAGATTAGCATCTACTCAACGTAAAGTTGGTCGAGAGTCAAAAATGTGACTGTGACGTGGACATTTTATTAGCAATGATTGATTTTTAAACAATAGATTTTAAAGTTACTTGCGCCTGAATGATGCAACTAAATAAATTTTCCAAACATTAAGGTTTAGCCAACGCGCATCCGTCAAGCATCTGGAGATCAATAAAAATTTATTTTTAGACGATATTCATTTAAGAATAAGAAAACATCAGCGAAGGACCATGCCGTTTTTGTATTCTCTAAAATTCTACATTATACAGGGTGTTCCTTAATGATGTGCGAATATTTAAGGGAGTGATTCTACATCGGAAATTGATGATAGTTTGCTTTATAAATAAAACGGGGAAAGTTTTAGGAAAAAAAGGAAAATAATTAATATTTTCGAAACCGCTTTAGATATTTTCATGAAATTTTTTAATTTAACTGTGCTTTTCTACAATTATTGAAGTGTAGAAGAAAAACAAACCCTTTTATAACAAATATTTCTATACTTTTTTAATAGTAATGAATTGATTATTTAAATGATTTAATCCATAAAATCCAAAGTGGCTTCGTTATTTGTTACTATGTATTGCGGACATTAAAGAATAAAAATTCAAACAAATGAAGTGAAATTATGACTGCTGTATGAAATAGGTAGTTAATCAGTAATAACATTTTGGAAAGTGTGGCTAAAACTAATATTCAATCAACACTTAAAATGGTCGTATCATACTAAGTGTATAAATGTCAGGTTAAGAAAACATAAATTTCTCACTTTACTCACCATATTACAAATGTTAAAACTTTACTAATTATAAACAATGAATTTATAACGTCAATGCTGCGATATTGATGTGGCTATGTTGGAATTTGTTTATAATAGATACTTTAATTAAAAAGTCATAAATTGCTACAAATTTTATATCATGCAGTTACATACAGCTATAAAAAGAGAAGCAGAGAAGAATATGTATATAGAATATTATTTTATTATTGCATAATTATGATCTATACATATTTTGTATTATTATATATTATTTATATACCGATCTGTTACATTTTACTGTGCACAAATAAATATTTGATATAATTACAATTACATTTATTATTGTTATTAGAGTTAGTATTATTTACTCAGCTAATATACAGGGTGTCCCTGAAATGTATGTACCAGCGAGCCATCCAAGATGATAATCATGCAAATAGGTAATATGCAAAAATGCACAGAAGGGGCCCCAAAATTTTGAAAAAAATAATAAATACTCTTTTAAATAAATTTTGTCTCTTGCCCTGTTTAGTCGGAAGAAATAATGTTCATGCAAATCTAAGCTAACCTAACATTTATCGTAAATGAGGAGGAGCACCATCGTGCATGAACCACATTTCCCTTCTTTTAAGTAGGGATACATTTTCTTTCTAGTTCATTGGGTAAAATTGTTTTTAAGAAATTCAGATATGTTTCATTTAAAGTAGTTGGTAATCATACTGAGATTTGGTTAAATGGAGAAATGTATCTGAATTTCTTAGAAACAATTTTACACACAAAAATGGAAATGTGGTTCATGTAATAATAATAATAATAATAATAATAATGACTTTATTAAGAGAACCAGCGTAAACGAATAATACAAAGAAATACATATCTGTAGAAATAAATGTGAACATTACTGATTAACTTAAAAGGCGAAGTTCAGTTGCTCACTTGCACGTAAGTGCAAGAGAGGTCCTGTTCTACCACTTAACCTTTCTTAACATAAAGTAATTATAATTAAGCAAAGTAATTACACGTAGCAAACCTAAACCATTATATCACATATAATCAAATCAAATAAGTATAAGTATACTAACCTTAAAAAAAAAACAAAAAACTAAATATGTATAATTCATACATGCACACGCACAAATACAAAGGTACCGATATAATACTATAATAATACAGCATCAAAAGTGACAACATTATTGAACAGCTTATGTTGGGATGCTCACTTTACAGGAAGTTGAGAAGTAATTAAAAGCTTGAACAATGCTACTTTAAATTGTCCGAAAGACAAACGGTAAAAATCTAGAGGAATGGAATTAAGGATCTTGGCTATGTTATAAGAAAATGATTTTTTAAATTGAGAAAGTTTATGTTTAGGTATTTGAATATGGTGTTTATATCTAGTATTGAGAGAATGAATATTGTGCCGAAATTTAATTTTCTGGTATAAATAAGACGGAAATTTAGAAGAGATGATTTTAACAAACAAACATGCACTGTGTAAATATCTCCGCTGTTTCATATTCAACCAACCGAGTTCACTGAGTCTAACTGAAGTGTGCGCGAAACGAGGTAACCCGAAAATCAGTCTTACACATGAATTTTGAATTCTTTGCAACCGGGCAGCATCACGTGCCGTTATACAAGTACCATACTACGTCACCGAAATTCATATGAGAGAGGACAAGCAATTCAGACAATATAGTTTTGCTCTTCTCATTTAAGATTTTTCTACAACCATATAACAACTTTAATTTACTAAACGAATTTTTAATTATATTATTAACATGATAAGTAAAGTGAAAATTTTGATCAATAAATAACCCAAGGTTTTTTGCATGATCCACATTGGGCAATTTGATGTTATCTATAGAAAGGTTAATATGTTCAGAGATTAACTGCCGGTTATTTTTAGAGCCAAATATTAAAATGGCTGACTTAGCGGGGTTGATTCTCAAACAATGTTTTTGTGATAAAGCCACTAAACTAGAAATATCAATATTAATATTCTCAATGGCGAGATTCATTTCATTAGAATTAAATGACAAATATAATTGCGTATCGTCAGCGTAATAATGAGAAGAACAAAATTTAAGACTATTTTTCAAAAATGATGTATAAATAGAAAAAAGTAGAGGCCCAAGGACTGAACCTTGTGGAACACCGCACGTTACAAGTAATGGGTTGGACATATTATTACCGACTTTAACTAATTGACGCCGATTTTTGAGGTAGTTAGAGAAGAAAATATTTGTATTGATACCTACACCTATATAAGGTAAAATACCTAAAAGGAGATCATAATTAATGGTATCAAATGCCTTCGTATAGTCTAATAATACCAACACAGTAGCCTTCCCAGTATCTGTAGCAGATATTATGTCATCACATACCTTTAAAAGAGCAGTGGTACAACTGTAATTCTTTCTAAAACCAGATTGAGTTTGCGGTAATATTTGAAAACTATCTAAATGAGAACGCAGTTGATATTCCACTATTTTTTCAAATATTTTTGACAGTACGCTCAATATACTTATTGGGCGCAAATCTTTTAGTTCCTGTGGGGCGGTTTTCTTTGGCAAAGGTATAACATATGATAGTTTCCACTGTGAAGGAAAGTAATGTAAAAGTATACAAGAATTAATAATATGTGTGATATAATTGACAATAAACGGACAAGAGTATAGTAACAATTTAATATTAAGATTATCTGCACCAGTGGCGTTAGATTTAATTGAAAGAATTATATTTTTCACCTCCTCGTTAGTTGTTAAAGATAATTCAAAAGTGTCTACACCAGGTTTAATATTATTAGAATAAAAGTTCAGGAGATCAGCATCCGGATCGTTAGTGATATTGGAACTAGTAAAATATTGATTTATTTGATTGACATCAGATAGTTCAATCGGAAGAGTTGTATTGTTATTTTTTTTATAGATACTTAAATGCTCCAAATCTTTCCATAGAGTCTTATAATTTGTATGCTGTACTTGATATTGAATATACGCCTTCTTTTCTGCATTAACTGCGGCATTAGCAAAATTTCTTATATTTTTGTAGTACTCCCAGTCACGTACATTCTTTGTAGACTTATATTTTTTAAAAGCTTTATCTCTTTGTTTCAAAATTAATTTCAAATTCTCAGTTAGCCAAGGAGCTTTCGGTTTTGTTATACGCGCTGTTCTAACTGGTGCATGGATATTAAATAAAGATGTTAATAAATTATTAAAAATATCAATTTTTTCTTCCAAGTTTTCGGTGCATAAAATGTCATGAAATGGTAAATTACAAAGATCTTCATAAAATATTCTCTGATTAAAGTTCTTAAAACAGCGGTAAGTCAAATAAAATGGCTGGATGCTCCAATTGTCAATTTTAAATTTACATCTAACTAAACGGTGATCAGATATAAAAGGTACATCAATATTTTCACAGCTAGAAGTAATTAGATGCTCAGAGCAAATTATTACATCCAATAATGTAGCAGAATTTGCAGTTACACGAGTAGGCTGATAAACAAGTTGTTTCAGACCATAGTTATTTAAAAGAGACATAAGTTTGGTAGAACCACTACTGTCTAAATCAATGAGGTTAATATTAAAATCCCCTGCACAAATTAAGTTATCACAAAAAGGTACTAGATTAATAAGACACTCTTCGTAGTTGTTAATAAAGTCAATAACAGAATATGTTGGAGGTTTATACAAAGCACCAATACAAAATTTTTGTTTTTTAATAGTAACCGAAATCCATAATTGCTCCTCGATATTCATAGGCAAATTGTCAATTATATGAAATATATATCTAGAATTAACATAAATTACGACACCCCCACCATGACCTTGTCTATCTTTGCGGACTATGTTATAGTTATTCAAGCTGATAACGTTATTACTTATATTATCATTTAACCACGATTCTGTTATAATGATAATGTCATAATGGCAATTTTGGACAAATTTCCTAAGCTGTGTTATCTTTGGTACCAGTGATCTAACATTCAAATTTATCACATTGAAAGACATACTTAAAATAGTGAATAGTAATAATAAACTAAAAGTAAATGGCAATAGCGGATAATATAAATACACAAAAAGTTAACACAATATAATAAAATGCTAGTACTATCTAAATATTAAGAAAAAAAAAACGGTGAAATATTTTCATCAATGGAGCACTATCATATCGATAACAATAATAGTACATAGAAAGAAAAAAAAAATGTGTATTTAACGTACATTTACACTATCTTCTTTATAACCGGCACTCCTCGTAAAAATTTTATGTGAACATTTTCTCCATTTAATTTACGATTTTCAACTTCTGCTTTTATAATTTTATAATAATTTCTCTGATTTATAGTTTGATCATATGAGATGCTGATACCAGGATAGGAGTCTTTTATTTTATTTCGGTTTTTAAACAAATTGAACACGTCGTCTTTATTTTTAAGATACACTTTTATTGGTCTATTCTTACTATCGTTGGTATTGCCCAGTCTTTCAACTCTTACATCTGTTGTAATCAATTGTGCATCAATAGAATGCAATACGACTGTGCTTCTCCTCATTTACAATAAATGTTAGGTTAGGTAGCCCAGTTGAATGAACATGATTTTTTGCGACTAAACGCTCCAAGTTATCAAAATTTTGGAAAAGACAAAATTTACTTAAAACAGTGTTAACTTTTACCAGAAAATAACGTGACAATCAGATAAAAATTAATATTTTTTAATTGGAATATCCAGTGTAAGGCATTTGTGCAAATAAGCAATTAACATTAATTTTATTATAACAAATTTAATTTTAATTGTTTAACGCTTCCGTATTATAGCCGAGTATTGAATTTTTTTTCATAAGCATTGAAATCATAAAATATATAGAACGCCATTAGGCACTCAAAAATAGTATACAGTGCTTTCGAAAAGTAACGAATAAATTCGTTATTTTTGAAATTGAGAAGTTTTCGAAAAAAATCCCCTGGCGCGTCGATTTTGTTTATAAAAAAGGCACTTTTTGACATTCGACCCATATTTATGACGTCATCGTTCCAGATATGACGTCATCGACAATTTTTTTAAATAGCAACCTCCAATTTTGACCATGCCATTTGAAAGAACGTATCATTCTACATATATACATCATGAAAAATTATGGTGTTACATAACAAAAATTTCAAGAAAATAATATTTGAAGATTTTAAAATTTAATTTTCACAATACTGTGCACCTCCCCATTATGCAACACCTGTCCGTGTTTATTTAGATGAGCTGTTCCCGAATCATTGGATAGGGAGAAGGGGGCCGTTTGAGTGGCCAGCCAGATAGCCTGATTTGACACCCCTAGATTATTTCTTGTGGGCATACTTAAAAAGCAAAGTATACGTTACTAGACCGGTTAATTTAGAAGATTTAAAAGCAAGAAGTCATCACGAGATACATAGTATACCTCCTGAAGTTATTGATAATGTCCAAAAAGAATTTATTAATCGTCTTGGCTACTGTCAGGTAGCCAACGGTGCACAATTTGAACATTTTATTTAGTCGATTTTTTACATAATCAGTATCATTTTCAGTATTGCGAAAATAAAATTTTAAAATCTTTAAACATTATTTTCTTGAGATTTTTGTTGTAACACCATAATTTTTCATGATGTATGTATGTAGAATGACACGCTCTTTCAAATGGCATGGTCAAAATTGGGGGTTGCTATTTAAAAAGAAATGTCGATGACGTCATATCTCGAACAACGATGACGTCACAAATGTGGGTCGTATGTCAAAAATGCCATTTTTAAAAACAAAATCGACGTGCCAGGGGATTTTTTCGAAAATTTATCAGTTTCAAAATAATGAATGTATTCGTTACTTTTCGAAAGCACTGTATATAGTAATATACTATGGAGGAGCTTATAAAGCAGCCATCTAGGGAAAACTTAATATAAGCTGGTGGTTATACTGTATTTTAATCCCAGTATACAATTTAAATCAGAACGAAATATATTTGAAATTAGACCATACAAATCATTTCTACCAATTGGACGGGGCGAAGGTGGCTCCCTGGTATGCATTTCAGGGACACTCTGTTCAATAAAATATTGGATATTTAATGAAAAACCAAGTTAGCAACCCTCTTCAACAAAAAAACACAAGCATATACTTTTGACATCTGTATCTACATAAATTTGGTGTTTTGACTACAATTTATGAAATCTACGATGTTCTAATTATTCTTGCAGAACCTTCCTCTTGTTAAAAAATTTATAAGTACTTCAATACAAAGTTCGTATTTATATTTGTGTTAAATGCATAGTGAAAGTCAAGAAGCTTACACTTATTGTGGTGTAATTACTTATTTTTTACAGGTTTGTCAAAAATAACAGTAACCTTGACCTTTAGAAAAAAATAACCTACCTAATTCAGTACACAGTGGCATTGGCAAAACTGTAAACTAGCTTTCATGACATATGGGACTACAGTAATTATCTAAAAATGAATTTTCACGTACGTAACTTTTACATTTCAAACTCCTGATTCAATATCTCATAAAAATAGAGTAAACCTTGAAAAAATATATTAAAATAGAATTGTAATTACTTGAGTTCTCTTTACTAGATTTAAGTTAATAGAATTTATTCAGACATATTTTTTTATAAAAAATAACTAGACACATTTATAAATGTTCTCAGTAATTAAAATAAATCTATTAATTATTTAAAAAAAAGAATCGGTAAATATTAATTTTGGATCTTTTGGTGTGGTTTTTACTTAAAATGTTATGATTGTAAAGACCTACGCATTAGTTCTGTTTAGATTTAAGATTTAAATTTTTATTTTACTAGGTTAACGCCACTCTTCAACAGGAAACAGACTTTCGTTTCAGCTACAGAATCATTTTGGCACCGAATCAAATTTTTCTACTGACGTACTTTCCATACGAGTACACTGACGTAGGTATATTTTCTATTACAAGCAGCTTTTAAGCAATAGGTCAATATTATATGAAGTAAGTTTCTACCAGAAAAAATCTGTTAGATTCCACATTTACTACTTTAAATGATGACGAAAGTGAAACGTGTGAAATTTTAAAGACAAACTACCTCCTGACTTTTAGATTTCTTCTAATAAACACTATTTAATTATTGCATCTTTCTTGAAAAGTTTTTTAAAAATTTAACCAGAATGGAAAAGTGTTTTCAATCAAATTATGCGCAAGATTTGATCAAAAAAAAGTTTGGTATAATTTTATGGGAGATTCACCCTCAATAAACACCTTGTAGGGTTTCAATTTACTTGAACTCATAGTCAAAGAAGATCAATAATAAACCAAAACCATGTACCAAATTTGGATATCTCAAGTTAAAGTAATTCAGAGATATTGTTTTTCGCCAACTTTAATGGCCTGTAACTCCGCCTATGTGCAACTTTCTAGGTATGTTTGGTTAAATTGCAATATTTTGCATGCATCCATGTCTACAAGCATCTGCTCTGTGTCAGTTCTTATGCGGAACACCTTATACAGGGTGTTTCAGGAGGAGATGTACATACTTCAGTATGTTATTCTCCGTTCAATTTTAAGCAAAATATTTACTATGAACTTTAGGTCTGGAAACGCTTCATTTACAGGATGTCAAATTTTAAAAAATTAATTACAATTTCTTTAATAACTCTCGACTACTTTGAGTTAATTCAACAAAGGATAATAAAATATCTATACGGGGTGTTAATGAAGTATGTGCATAAACTTTAAAGGGTTAATCTATGATTGATTTTAAGACAAAAAGTTCATATAAACATGGATCCGCAACAGCTTTGTTTTCCGGATACAGAGTGTTAAAGTTTGAAAAAAAAATCAAATTTTTGGATCTATTTTCTGAGTAGTAAGAGGTACTTAGTTGAATCTTGGCACATCCTAATAGGTATTTAGATATTACATTTTGCAGGTATTAAATTATTTTTTCCACGGTCGGGAGTAGAAATCAGTTTCTATGACATCAAAATTAAAACAGAAGTAGTCGATTATTCCCACGTTTTTCATGCAAAAAAAGAGATAACATTGAAATTATTTATTGACATTTAAATTAAATGTTACATTTGTATAATTTTCAAAATTAATATTAGAAGGAATATTACTTTCGCTTACATTTACAGTTTTTGTGGTTGCGCTAGTAGTGGTACCTACTAAAACCTGATTAGCAATTTTGGTCTTATTTTCAATGGAGTTCTCGACATAACCCTCAGCGACTGTCGTTGATTTCCAACCAGCATGACGCTTTATTGTCGTGATATCCACACCAGCATCTGCCAGTAATGTCGCTGAAGATCTTCGTAAGCAGTGACCAGTATAACATGCAGCATCAGGTAATTTTAAATACGAAGCTACTACACTCGGAATTTTTCCCATGATATTCTTGCCAACTGGCTGCGAACTACATTTTTCTGCTTTGTAGTACAAAAAAAGGCGCATATGCTCGACGTGGGGAGAACGAAGGGACAGGTATTTTCGAAACAATTCAAGCATATTTCCCACATCGGTAACCAGAAAGATTTGTGAAATCTTTGTCTTAGTGTTTGGAATTTTTACAATCAAGGAAGAGCCTATATCCTCAATATCATCTACAGTTAAATTGACTTGTTCATCAGTTCGACAAGCACCGGCAATCCCCAGAATTAATCCAATCTATAAAAAATCAAAATACTTAATAATGGAAATACCTAAAAACAAAAGTAATCTTACCTTAATCATTAAGAATTCTTTGTCATCTGCACTTGATAGAAAACGGTCAATTTCACTCTTTGTCAATATTTTCGATTTTTCGCTTGATATCCGTCACCGGTTCTTTTCAAAAATGCGATCAGCTTGGGGAATTTGCTTATATCTATGTTGTCGTAAACTATCAAGCATGACTTAACCATAGAATATTGCGCCCATAATGTGGAAGACTTGTAATTCTTTGCATTTTCACTGAAGTATGCCAATAAAACATTCTCGCTGCATGCTGGAACATTTTTCTCGGCGCACCACTTTTTGAACCGATTGTAGGCTATATCGTATAAAGATCTTGACTTCGTAGGCAGCAAATTGCTTATTGCAATATTTGCAGCCTCCACAATCTCTTCCGACTCACAATTATTCATTGTGCACTAAATCAACTTTAAACTAAACCAAACTAGCACCTTAATTTGACATTTCTTGTTGTTTGTTTATTTTGTAGTTATGACAATAACCCAACGACTACTAAATAAATGCTCAAATCCGAATACAATAATTCTGGTGCTACTTACTTCATAATGACATAATATGTGTTTTTAAGTTAATGAGAACGTGGAAAAAATAGTATATATCATTCGGGAGAGATGCTATTTTTGCACCTCTGCCAAAATAACGCATTGCTCTCCCTTATAGTATAATGTACTATTTAATTTAGCCATGAGCGCAGATATGGCTATATTTTCAAATTTCGATCGAACCAATTAAAATTACATAAAAATTGTCTCTTGGTAATTTTTGATACGATGAACCGTTTTAGAGAAAATTTCTTAATTTCATGCTTATGCGCGCAGTTTAAGTAAGAGTTAAAATTGGTCAGAACTCAACGCAAAATAAATTAAAAATAATTTAATACCCGCTAAATGTAATTTGTAAACACCTATTAGGGTGTGCCAAGTTTCAACTAAGTTTCTCTTACTACTCAGAAAATAGATAAAAAAATTTGATATTTTTTTTAAACTTTAACATCCTGTATCTGGAAAACAAAACCGTTGCGAACCCATATTTATATTGTCCTAAAATCAATCACAGATTAATCCCTTAAAGTGTGTGCACATACTTAATTAACATCCTGTATAGGTCGTCGGATAACATGCATGTGAATGGTGATATACTTTATTTAAAAGAAAATAAAAAGTATTCAACCAGACAATTAGTCGTCGGAACGTAGCTACGACTATTGTAGGTACTTTAAAGGGTTCTGTCACTAGCCATGGGCACGTAATAGAAACATTCCCATTACGTGTCTACGACAAAAATGGGGAATAAGTTTTAGATGCTTGCTACGTTCCAGCGACGTTTCCGAAATTGGTACGGCCACATTCCAGCGACGTTGTTCTGTAAAGGTGACCGCGTGGAAACAACAGCTTTTAAGGAACTTTAACCCTCTCCCACCACTCTTTCATATTAACATGTTACTTGCTTCGTTTGGCAGCTTATTACCATGTGACATTTCATCTCTTTCTATATATCCCATCCCCGTTTCCTTAGCTCTGAATCAAGAAGGTATTAGGTAGATATTTATAAGTACAGTACGTATTATATACGCAAGTGAAACATGTAGTTACTTCAAAATAAATATAATTGTGCAGTGGTGGATGCAGTGAATCCCAAAATTGAAACGAATTTTATTGATAAACAGTGATAAAACTTCCAAATTCAATAAGCGCCCATAAAATGTATATTGTCACGGATTTCCCAATCCGAATTTTACTATTGCCAGAAAAACAATCCGTTAATTAACTACTTCTTTATTAACTATACTCAGTACACTACTGAACACTAATTAGAACTCAACTAAACACTTATTTAATTAATCGCTATCTGAATCACTTTGATATCTCCAACTAAACACTTCAATTCAACACTGTAATACAAGACTTATACAAGACTAACTTAATCGGCCGTTTATTTTACTTTTATAGACCCAACGAATATTCCAGGTATATTCTAGCATCTCTAGATCTATTTTCTAGCATCTCTCGAACGCTTCTCGTCGTTTCTCTAATTTTCTAGTCCCGTCTCGATCCACGGCTTTTTGTTTGTTTAACAGAAGCGTGTAGGGGCGATCGGGGCAATCTTAGCAATTCGCGGTACCAAAGTCGTTGATTTAGGTGTGAGTGGGGCAAATTCCGTGACACTGCCCCCTCCTTAGGACCGATCGTCCCGATCGGATACACCTCTATACGGGGACAGACGCTCCAGATGGACGACCTTCATCTTACTCCTGGGAGTCCTCTGTATCCGGTAGACGACGTCATTGATTCTTTTAATCACGGTATAGGGGCCCTCCCAACGGTTCTGTAGTTTAGGCGATTTTCCTTTCTTCCGCGTGGGGTTGTACAGCCACACCAGGTCACCTTCTTGGAATCCGACTGTATTGGCCCGGACGTCGTATCGAGTCTTCATGCGATCGCTCTCTAGTCGCATTCGAGATCTGACTTGGTCGTGTACGGCTGCTAGTCTTTGTTCTAGGTCATGGATATAAGTGTCTGGATCTGTGGGCTGTTCCGCAGGACGACCAAATACCAAATCTGCTGGAAGTCGAAGCTCTCTTCCAAAGATGATCCTTGCGGGAGTCTTCCCTGTTGTTTCATGGACAGCTGAGCGGTAAGCTAACAGGAAGAGTGGAATGAGCTTGTCCCAGTCTGTCTGGTTCTCGTTCACAAACATCCTCAGATTGGTTTCTAGTGTGGCGTTGAAGCGTTCCACCATACCATCTGACTGGGGATGCAGTGGGGTGGTCCTGGTTTTCCGGATTCCCATAAGCTCGCAGACCTTTCGGAACACACCTGATTCGAAATTTCTGCCCTGATCTGAATGTAGTTCCATGGGCACACCAAATCTGCAGAACAGGTTATTGACTAGCGCTTCTGCTACGGTTGTGGTCTCTTGATTGGGAAGGGGGTATACTTCCGGCCATTTGCTGAAGTAGTCCATGGCTACTAGCAGATATCGGTTTCCACTTTGGGTTTTCGGAAAGGGGCCAGCGATATCAATGGCAATCCTCTCAAACGGCGCTCCTACGATGTACTGGCGCATTTTGCCTCTGGAACGGGTCTTCGGTCCCTTGCTTGCTGCACATATGTCACATATTCGGCACCAATCTTCTACATCCGTCCTACAGCTCACCCAGTAGAAACGCTCCCTAATCTTCTGTAGAGTCCTATTGATACCGAAATGTCCACCCCCTGTACCTCCATGTACTTCCTGCAGCACTTCCTTGACCCGGGATCTCGGGAGTAGTACTTGTTTCTTGACCTCCGTTCCGTCATTGTTCTCCCATGCTCTTTTTAGGACACCGTCTTCCAACACCAGGGAATTCCATTGAGCCCAATAGCTCTTTAATGCTGGGCTTTTACTACTGACTTCAGCCCAAGACGGTCGGTTGTTGACTTCTTTCCAGTCTAGCAAAGGCTTGATGTCACAGTCAGCTTGCTGGTCTTCCCGAATCGCCGCTGAACTCCATCTGTCTTCAGGTTGAGCTGCTACCACCTTGCAAGAAACTGATGAGATGTTCTCTTTCCTTTCAAGACTACTGCAGTGTTTGCAGTTGACAGGACAGGGTCTCCTAGAAAGGGCATCTGCATTTCCATGTTTCCTGCCGGCTCGATGTTCAACAACAAAGTGATATTCTTGCAGCCGTTCCAGCCACCTGGCCATCTGTCCTTCAGGGTTTTTAAACTGTAGCAGCCATTTAAGGGAAGCGTGATCCGTTCTTAGGAGGAATTCTTGGCCATACAGATATTTATGAAAGTGTTCTAGGCTCTTGACGATTGCAAGTAATTCTTTCCGAGTCACACAATAGTTCTTTTCAGCTTTTGATAGGACTTTGCTGAAGTAGCCCACTACTCGCTCCTGGCCATCTTGTACTTGAGAAAGAACTCCGCCAATTCCAATGTTGCTTGCGTCCGTGTCCACTATAAATGGTTGTCCAGGTATTGGGTATGTCAAAATCGGGGTAGTGCAGAGAGCCTCTTTCAGCGTCTCAAAGGCTTGCTGGCATCTCGGAGTCCATTCGAACGGGATGCTGTCTTCTGTCAATTTATGAAGAGGCTTGGCAATGTCTGAGAATCCTTGGACGAATCGTCGATAGTATGTGCATAGGCCGAGAAAACTTCGAACTTGATGTTTGTCTTTAGGAACCGGCCAGTTCTTTATGCACTCTGTCTTCTCCGGGTCTGTTTTCACACCATTTGGAGTAATAATGTGGCCTAGGTATCTAACCTCCTTTTGGAACAGACTGCACTTCTTCGGGTTCAACTTCAGGTTCGCTGCTTTCAACTTCTTGAACACTTCGGACACGTTCTTCAGGTGCTCCTGGAAAGAGCGTCCCAGCACCACCACGTCGTCCAAGTAAATCAAGCAGGTCTCCCAATGCAGGCCATGAAGTACAGTTTCCATCAATCGTTCAAAAGTGGCAGGGGCATTACATAGACCAAATGGCATTACATTGAACTGCCACAATCCATTTCCGGTAGTGAACGCTGTCTTTTCCTTGTCTTCTGGGTTGACCTCGACTTGCCAATATCCACTCTTTAAATCCAAAGTGGAAAACCATTGCGCACCTGCCAAGGTGTCCAGGGTATCGTCAATTCTTGGTAGTGGGTAACTGTCTTTCTTGGTGACGTCATTTAATTTTCTGTAGTCCACACAAAATCGGGTGGAGCCGTCTTTCTTCTTGACAAGGACTACAGGAGAAGCCCAAGGACTCTGAGATGGCTCTATGGTGCCTTGGCTTTGCATCTCAATTAACATCTTGTTAACTTCTTCTCGCTTGGCTAGGGGAAGTCCTCGTGGTGGCTGCTTTATAGGAGACGATGAACCAGTATCGATTCGATGCTTCACTACATTGGTTCTCCCAAAGTCGCCTGGTTTAAGTGCAAACACATCTTCATTTTCACTTAGCAACTCTTCCAGTTGTTCCACCTCCACCTCTGTTAATCTTTCTTTAGCCCTATCCACGATGTCCCTTAGACATTCCGGTAGACTGATCTTATTTGGTTTCTTCTCCGTTTTGTTGATTTCTTTGAGTATTCTGACAATGGTAACAGGTTCACAGACTCCTACTTCAGTTCCCTTTGTAATTTTCTGTGGAAAGGTTTTCAGGTTAACTACCCGTACTATTGTCGTCTTCTCAGGTTTAATTAGGGTACGTCCGGTGACTATAGATTTATTGAACAAATCCGGATTACTGGGTTCCACCACTCCTACACTGCAAGACATTTCCCCATCCATTACAGTGGCAACCAATGTTTCGGTCTGAGCAGGTAGTACCACATCTTCTTTAACAACGAGTCTCCGTACAGCGTTATTCTCAGTGGTGGTCGTTAGCACTACTTCCTCACCCATTATCCGTAACGTACCTGCATTCAAATCTAAATTCACCCCCTTTGCTCGTAGTAAGTCTAGTCCGAGTATGACATTATCCGATATATCTGCTACCAGGGCTCTATGTTTGAATTTGACGTCTCCTAATTCTACTTCAAGCTCGCATTCCCCCTTGACTGGCAGTTGTTGTCCATTGGCTGTTGTAAGGACATAACATTTGGCAGGGTTCTTAATACGCCAAGCATGAATAATATCTGGCCGAACAATAGTTCTTGCCGCTCCAGTATCGATTACCATAGGGAAAGTACGACCAAAAATACTGCCTTCTACTAGCAAGGAGTCAGAGTCCTGGAGACGTGACAACGTAATTTCTTCTCGTGGGGCATGGTAGGAGGACGCAGCCGGCTTTTGCCCCGTCAAGCCGGCTGAACCTAGTTTTCCTGCGCAGCCTGGGAGTCGCGCTTTTGCTGATCTGCGACTGGGGCCCTACACTGTCTTTTTAGATGTCCTGTCTGTCCACAGTTCCAGCATTTGAGAAGGCGATCCCTTCGACTATCAGGTTGTTCCTTCTTTGTCCTAGTAGATGGACTGAATTTATCAATAATCTCCTTTAGCGTTTTTATTATGTCTCCATTTGCCATACTATCGCTGTTATCACTGATGGCCCGAACTTTAACATGCCTACCAGATGCCATCTTTGCTGCCTCGAATTCCAGTGCATGCGAAAGAGCGTCGTTCAACGTTTTAGGTCTGGCGAGTCGTAATGCTTGCTGGGTTTCGCAATCTCTTAGGCCATCGGTAAAAACTTGGATGGACAGCTGGTCTAAGAATTCGGACGGGGCTGTTGGATAAGCCAATCGAACCAGTCGGGCAACATCGGTCTCAAAATGCTGTAAATTCTCTCCATTCTGTTGGTGACGATTTTTCAATTGTGCCTGGTACACTTGCTGCAGGTGCTTATCACCATATCTCATTTCCATATGCTGTTTCAAAAGGTCATAGTTACTCTGCTGCCCAGCAGGAACTCCTTGTAAGACGTCAAGAGCTTCCCCTCGTAGAGCAACTATTAGAGCAGTAGCCTTTTCACAATCAGACCACTCGTTTGCCGCAGCTGCTGCTTCAAACTGACGCAGATAGACATTCCAGGAGACCTTGCCGTCGAATTCAGGGGGTTTCGTTTTCTGAGTTCGGATAACAGGCCCTTCTGATTTGATCACGCCCTCCTTTGTTACCTTGTCTAATTTATGTCGAAGCTCTTCGCAGGTTTCTCTAACCAGGTTTATTTCTTCGTCAATTTCTTTTCTTTGTTCTAACAGTTTCTCCTCTACTGTATTTTCTAATGTTTCTAACTTCTCCTGCATTTCGTTCGTCTGAGTTCTCATTTCCTGTTGTATTATCTGCATCTGATCTTCTAATTTCTTATCTAATTTCTCTTGCATTATTTGGGTCTGATCTTCAATTTTATGCCCTTGTTCTTCAAATTTTTCTTGCATCATCCGTCCCTGTTCTTGCATCGTTTGTCCCTGTTCTTCTAATTTCTCTTGCATCATCCGTCCCTGTTCCTGCATCGTTTGCATCATTTCTAACAGCTTTGCTAGTTGTGCATCCATATTGACTTGACTTCTAGTTACAGGCATTCACTCTATTTTCTTTGGAATGTTCTAGAATGTCCACGAATGTGTTTGTAAATGTCACTGTTGACTTTCTTACAATAAAACGAGTGCAGTGATATGCCACACTTGGGTCTTTGTCTCACTTCGGTATAAAGTTCTAGAATGTTCGAGAATGTCCTTCGCAAATAACACCGTTCACTTCCTTAAGTCACGACGAGTGCGGTGATATGTCACACCTGGGTCTTTGTCTCACTCGCGTACAAAGTTCTAGAATGTTCGAGAATGTCCTTCGCAAATAGCACCGTTCACTTCCTTAAGTCACGACGAGTACGGTGATATGTCACACTTGGGTCTTTGTCTCTCTCGCGTACAAAGTTCTAGAATGTTCGAGAATGTCCTTCGCAAATAGCACCGTTCACTTCCTTGAGTCACGACGAGTGCGGTGATATGTCACACTTGGGTCTTTGTCTCACTCGCGTACAAAGTTCTAGAATGTTCGAGAATGTCCTTCGCAAATAGCACCGTTCACTTCCTTAAGTCACGACGAGTGCGGTGATATGTCACACTTGGGTCTTTGTTTCACTCCCGTGCAAAGTTCTAGAATGTTCGAGATTGTCCTTCGCGAATACCACCGTTCACTTCCTCAAGTCACAACGAGTGCGGTGATATGTCACACTTGGGTCTTTGTCTCACTTCCGTATAAAGTTCTAGAATGTTCGAGAATGTACTTCGCAAATAGCACCGTTCACTTCCTTAAGTTACGACGAGTGCGGTGATATGTCACACTTGGGTCTTTGTCTCACTCGCGTACAAAGTTCTAGAATCTTCGAGAATGTCCTTCGCAAATAGCACCGTTCACTTCCTTAAGTCACGACGAGTGCGGTGATATGTCACACTTGTGTCTTTGTGTCACTCGCGTACAAAGTTCTAGAAAGTTCTTCCAACTTCCACTTAAACCCACTTACGCACAGGGTTCCAGAAAGTTCTTCAAACTTCCAGCTAAATCCCACTTTGTGGACAGGGTTCCAGAAAGCTCTTTAAAACTTCCAGTGAAATCCACTTCCGACACCAAATTGTCACGGATTTCCCAATCCGAATTTTACTATTGCCAGAAAAACAATCCGTTAATTAACTACTTCTTTATTAACTATACTCAGTACACTACTGAACACTAATTAGAACTCAACTAAACACTTATTTAATTAATCGCTATCTGAATCACTTTGATATCTCCAACTAAACACTTCAATTCAACACTGTAATACAAGACTTATACAAGACTAACTTAATCGGCCGTTTATTTTACTTTTATAGACCCAACGAATATTCCAGGTATATTCTAGCATCTCTAGATCTATTTTCTAGCATCTCTCGAACGCTTCTCGTCGTTTCTCTAATTTTCTAGTCCCGTCTCGATCCACGGCTTTTTGTTTGTTTAACAGAAGCGTGTAGGGGCGATCGGGGCAATCTTAGCAATTCGCGGTACCAAAGTCGTTGATTTAGGTGTGAGTGGGGCAAATTCCGTGACAATATGTTTCAATAAATATGTCTAAAATATCTAATAACAATATGTGTGAATGTAAGTAATACTCTAGATGATGAAAGTAATTAATACTTTAGCACCTTTAACGGGAACTCCAATATGTAACTTTCAAGTAATATTTAATACAAAGTAGTGGATGTGCGTGGTGACGCTTAATAGTTCTAAAAGTAGCGGTAACGTTGCTTGGATTAATAAATATTACTTACAAATTCCACGACTTTAAACAAACAAGGTTCCCTGAACATCGCGGCAACTATCAAAGCTCCTTGAAAGTGATTGTAATTTTGAAGTCATATTTTAGTAACAAATTAGTCGCTGCTAAAAGCCGGTGCCACGTTCAAGTTCTGAAAACTTAAAAGTCGTCGTAAAATATATAGCAGTGACTGTAGCTATAACTTCATACAACAAAGTTATTTATGCAACAAAACAGCAAATTTTTTGTCAGTTACGTAAAAGTTACTCTTTGAAGGTTTCAGTCTCGGTTAGTGTTACTTTGATGCTAGTAAACATGATATTTTATATCGTTTTCGTTCTTATATTAGGCGCTCTATGATAAACCCTTAAGGCTTACGGTGAGCGCTCGATCCAAAGGGATATAGTTTTCGCTCAGTAACTCCTCAACGAAAAATGATAAAAATATGCGGTTTTTTTTAATGGACTACAAATATTATTTTAAGTCGACGCTGTGTTTTGAAATTTTGAAAATATGCAAAATTCATTTAAAAAAAATTAATTTTACACTTTTTCAAAATTTCAAAACACAGCGTCGACGTAAAATAATATTTATAGTCTATTAAAAAAACCCGCATATTTTTATCATTATCCGTTAAGGAGTTACTGAGCGAAAACTATGGGTTTGTTTCAACACAGCAGGAATCGATTCCGAACCGTCCAGAATTAGTCAGTCAGTTCAGTTGTTAATGTACTCTCGGCGAATGCGACGTAAGACGGTGTTGGTCAAACATTTCTCACGGTACTGAACCAGTTCTCGACGGTTGTTGGAACAGATCTTTATCGTTTGATAGAGCGCTCACCGTAAGCCTTAAAGGTATTTATATAAATTCTCTTCTAATATTCTTTTGGAAATATATCTATGATTTTGCTTTGTAACTTTGCCCAAAATATTTTTCAAACTATTTTTATAATCGCTATCTAAAAATTAATACCAAAAGTAAGTATTCCAGATATTTGGTACATAAGTACATGATAACTTGAATTATTATAAATTTTTTATTTCGGTTCATTATCTTTTCAAATTTTCCTAGCCCGTTGCGATATTTTCAAAATACAAATTTTAAATTAAATAACACGATGTTCTAAACATTTTATTTCACATAGTTGTCTAATTGATTAGTTCAAGATATACAAATGAGTAATACAAGCACAATAAATACCGAATAAATAATAAGCAAAACTTGTTAATTGTAACAGTCACCAAGAATCCAGATATTTTAATTGAGTACTTCTACTAAATGCAATGCAAACGGTAAATATCTGTCTTCATGTTACCCTATTTTACAAATATGTATAGCTAAGACTTTCTTATATAGAAATTCTACATTTAACGATTACCTCGATAATTATCTACTTGTTTTATAGTTTAAAATTAGGTTACTCTACTTTTTCATTTTAATTATTATTTAAAGTGAGTTAATTATACTAATTTTCCTCAATACTTATCATATAGTATCAAAGAATATAAATACATAACCGCATTCGATAAGAACTATAACTAACTTCATATTATTTAAATAAATATAATCTAAAATGGTATATGTATATTTTATTTTAAAAATAGGATACCTTAATTAGACAAGGGGACTTTCTAATAATTTGTGGAATTCTATTGAAATTTACTAGTTTACTTTAAATTATAAATACATAATATACTATTTTATAAAGTCGAATTGTGAAAGATAAAAATTAATATATGTTATTCTAATTAACAAATGATGTATTATGAATGTTTAAAAAATATGGTCCCAAGTTTAAACAGGAAATAGCTACCGTCATATTAAACAAAATGTTTCTTATGAATATGGGTCACAAATTTCTGATTTAAAAAATTATAGAGGAATAAGTGGAAAGATATTTAGTTTAACGGATTCTCTATTTGTATCCTTAAGAAAATTATTATATTATAACTTTATTATATTTGTTTATTCATATTTATGTTTAAGAATCAAAAGAATCATGAACCGCTTGCTTTGTTCATTGTATTATACTAGTTACATTTTTTCTTAGTAATAATCTTTTATAATTTCTGTTGTAATCATATATTTATTTTTTCACTTTATATTTTTTTGTGTAAAACTTTTTCAATTCTTACCTACTACGATACATATATATATTTTAAATTTATCCTGTTTATAGTTTAATATTTACTGTGTAAGGATACTAAATAAATAATGCAATAATATAATTTTTTTTGTCAAAAATGATGCCGCTCATCAAATTCAAACAACAGTAGGTACTACCGTTTGCAATAATAATGACTCTAAAATAAATTTTTCGATTTCTTTTGAACTGCTACTGACGTATTTGTAATGAAATCTACTTTCAACTTTTAATATTAGTCCTAAATTGTTTCAGTCACCAATAGAGATTTAATGAAATTTCTACTCAAAACCTGAAAGTTCATAAAATGTTTTGAGGGAGTGTCATTATTATTATAAAAGCATGTACCTGTTTTGTGCCTTATATTATACACTTTGATAGTATACAAAACATTATTTATATTTAAATTCAGCAAATAATTTACTTTTCATTTATACATCGCTATACAGGATGTTTCAGGTATTACTGGCATCCTTAGAAAGGGTGATTGTACAGTTAAAATAATTAAGATTTACCTAAATATACCTATATGTAAAAGTTCACCACTTCCGAGATGTCAAAGATTTCGAAATTTTTATATTTTTTATTTAATTGGAAACCTTTCTTTATAAAATAACAATAGTTATAGGCTGTAATTGGATATATCTGTCTAATTATTCAGTATGTTTAAATATTCCCATCATCACAAGTGGCGTAGAAACTGTGGCACTTTTTTTATTTACATTAAAAGTAGTACGCTACTGTCTTAATTATAAAAAAAACCTAAAATACTTTAAATTTGCACTACCGTGTCATTGTTAGATCGGATTTTTAAGTATCCTTCAGCTTTTGATACAAATATGATAATATTTTAAATGAACAATTAATTAATTTTTATAATTAAGGTAGAGGCGTATTTTTATTGTAAATAAAAGAAAAGTGATAGAGTTTTTACACCACTGCTGATAATGGGAATATTTAAGCATATAGAATAATTAGACCTAGGATTACACATTATAACCTAGAATTGGTGTTTTAAAGATATAATACAAATTTTGACATCTTGTATCTCATAAACGGTGACCTTTAGATATAGGTAAATTCGGGTAAATCTCATTTAGTTTGACTGTACAATTACCCCTTCCAAAATATTAATTACTCCTTCAACAATAAAAATATTAAAATTTGGACGAACATAACGACCATATATTAATACCTATTTAATCTTCACGTAGGCAGCATCAAATTTCTTACGTACATACCATTTTGCCTCCGCAAAACAATTTTACCAACTCTTTATTAGTACGCCTTAAATAATTGATTTCTTCCCTCAACTTATTCATCTCTCTATGCAGCTCTGCGTACTCTTTCAAAAACTTGTTATTTGCATTCTTTCTCTCCTTACACTGATAGCGCGTTCTGTTCCGTTCGAAAAAATCACTGATCTTTCGATGCACAACACTCATTGCGAGAAAAAGTAAAGCTTTGCTTTCGAATTACAAACACTTCTCTAATATCGAGATTGTATGCACGAAAGGCACTCTTACAAACTGGACGGCTATTTATAGATCGCATAGGAATAAATCAGCTGGCTGATAATACTCTCTTTTTACTTCTGGAACGGACACTTTCTAGAAGGCTAACGATAATAAAGAGTAAACAGAAAGGATCACGTCGCACGTCGCACGGATCACGTGAGTGCATTTGAATTATGTGTACAAAGAATCCCATATTCTACAGAAATTATAAAACGTATTGTGTTATGTAACATACAGCTGAAGTTATTGTTAACAGCAAATTTGACCCGAATAATATTTGCATACGATTGCGGCCTTAACATAAAAAATAAACATTTTGGTGTTTACACTGAGCACTGCGAATAAAAATGAAGTAATTAGGCAAATAAGATCTCATAAATCTTTTAAAACCGTCGATGATACACGGTTCTGTATCAGCAGTGAAGAGGTACCAATAAAATTAACTCCATCTCTAGTACCGCAACTATTTTTAACGCACGATGCATTGCGACACAACGAAGAGGTTAATATTTACATTTTATATAATACAGCACCGCAAATAATTTTTTAAACTTAGACTTGGCACAACTCGAAACGCTTATAACGTTAAAAACGTACCTCCGAAAAGTTACGTGATATGTGTTTAAACCAACACTAAGTATATAACCTCTAGCTTAGAGCGATAGCGGCTGGTTTGCAAATTAAAATGGCTAAATATAAACTAGGAAGGTGTAGAAAGGCCATGCGATAAATTAAGTGTACAATCACCTTACAGCGTGCGCGAAACTAAAAAAATTGGGTCCCACATAGCACATGGTTTCCACGGGACGTCCATGTTAAGTCCATTTTAGGTCAATACGTCTCGGGACCAATCATGGACGTCCGTGAGACGTCCGAAAGTTTAGCTCTCAGGAATATCCTTAATTTTACATCCATGGAAAGTCCATTTTAGGTCGGTACGTTCCTGAGCTAGTATGGACGTCCTTGGAATATCCAACAGTGTACCTCAGAGGCGTCCTTAATATTAGGATAAAAAAATTAAATAAAAACGAAAATGTGTTTGGTCTGGGAACATCATGTTTGGAAAGATCACTGAAGTACATTAGATAACGAGCTTTGTACAAAAAAAGCTAGTGTAAGACAAGAAAAGAAAAGAAATTTTGTTAATTTATAGTGTAACAAACTAAAATTGAAAGAACAATGTCGCTAAACAAAAGATAACAAATTAGTAAATATTATAACCAAAACGAAATATTGATTAATTTTTAATACATATGCTATATATCCCATATATTAACTGGGTATAATAATAATTACTTTGCAACTGTTGCAGATAGAGGAATAAAAAATACCACCAATAAATTAATGGAGCTAGCGATCCAATCCAGGTAGAGAAATGAGAGGTTGCAAAAGAACAATACACTAATTTACATAGAATAAAATATACAGGGTGTCCCAAAATAGAAGGCCATACCATTAACCACATATTCTTTGGACAAAAATAATGCGACTTTTCTTATTCCATTTTTTATTTGGGCGTCTCTGTTTCAATATACAGGGTGTTAAAGTTACATTTTAAAAAACTATTTTTGTTAATAATTCCATTGTTTTGTAAGATACACAAATTTTGCACGTACTTTTATCTTATTTCGACATACTTATCATGTTATTTTGGTGAAAAAAATCGAAGGGCGAATGGTGGTAAATGAGGGATGCAGGACACTTTATCCTCTCCAATTATTTCTAAGTACGCCTATGCAGCTTTTTCTTGAAATATCAAATGTAGAATTTTCTTCTCATCATTTTATCTCTTTTGTAATTTTTTGTTTAACTGCTCCGTTTTGGAGAAAAACGGCATGTATTGATGGGTTACAAATGTCTTAGCGGCCAATGAATGTCAGGAAAAAATAGTGAGCTCCCTTATCCCAACAGATCACATCCTAAAAGGAAGGTTTTCTTAAATTTGGATCGACATCTTCGTGAAACCGGAAAGTTTATGGAACAAATCTTAGCACTGGTAGAAGAAGAACCAAGCACAAGTACAAAGATTGTCTCTCAACAAATAGAAAATTGAAGTATATGATGCTATAATACCGATAATTATTTAATAAATAATAATTTAATAATAATAAATGTAAACACTCCAGTAATTCCCTTGTAACCTTGTGCAATTATCGTTATTAGAACAAAAAGAATCTGTGTTCTATAACTGGATCAGCTTTAGGATATATTAGTATTTAGCAAATAAGTAGGTATTAAAGTAGGTAGAACAATAATTTAATAGAAAACTATGGAAAGCAATGAAAATTGAAACTATAAGAGCAGAAAACAAACGTCCCCCAATCTGGAGCCTCCAAATTGTAAAGGATTGGATATTTAACACATTCGGATTGAATTTGTGCTAGGATCCAACAAGCAATATGTCATAATTTTATTACTTACTCAAAAAACCGTCCAAAACAGAAAAATTTAAAAATGTAGGTATAGGGAAGTGTAATCTGGATAGATAGAGTGTAAATGTCTACAACAGATTTTGATTAAATATACAAGGTGTTCCATTTAGGAAAAAAATATATTGGCGACGTTAATCAAATTCGACACTAGATTTTCAAAACTTTGTGTAAAATTAAACAGTTTTAAAAATATCTGTAACAAATGACAGACATCTCCCTAATCTCAGTACTACAGTTTGCACGATCATTAGAAACAGATATAAAGAAGCTTGATAAAAGTCCCCCTATAATTATACGTAGAATCCAAATATACAAAAATATACAGGGTGCTAAATTTAAAATAAGCAATTAGATGGCGACTTTCGGTATAACAGGAAGTGTTACAAGAATGACATTATTTTAATTAAATAGAGCACCTCCGAAAACCCCAAAGCTTAAATTTTAAAAATTGAAATCGAAGTAATAAATATTCTAATGGGGCGTCACAGTAAGAGTCTAGAAGAGTCTTAGTCTAGAAATGCATAATAAATTGACATAGTGTTATGTAACTTGCGAAATAATTTGATGTTATCGTTTAAATTACACTTAAGAATAATTACTGCAAATTGTAACGAAATCAAGCAAGTACCTTAAAAAGGAACACAATATCGGTCAGTTGCAAGCAGTAGTTTAACCTAACCTTTTAACCTAAATTTGCCTAAACGAAATAATAATAAAACTATCTTAACAAAAATAATAGTCATTTATGATGCTACACATATAGCATACGCTATATTTTCTATAAGCACTTATTCTTACGTTCAATGTATATACTATCATAATGAAATGTGTGATCTGAAAAATGTTAGTGGCAAATTCAGTGAAAACGTGCCTTTGACATACTTTGAAGAAAAGTTCAAAATATAGAAATAGTCAACGCTTTGGTTAAATTTCTCCATGTAAGGCGATGATAAAAATAAAGAATTAGGACATAAGCAAATATAATAAGTTTGTTGCTTTTTTGAAGCGAAAGGGTGAAGGAAAACGGTTGAAAAAGTCGAAAATATTAAAGAACAACTCGACAAATTTCTCGCAGAATGATATATCTCATGCAAAAGGTTGCCGTAATTTTCGGTATGCCTGCCGTCGTGAAGATCTGTGAAATTTGACATTCACAAATATCGATGATTTGGGAACTTCATAAATTGTACATATACCAGACAGAAAAACTACAAACTGTTATTGTCACTGGTACATTTATATTTAAACTATTGTAAAAAGTACATAGTACAATGTACATAGCCATTCTTCCAACGAAAAATAATCATTCACGAATTTTCATAAAATGTATTGGGAATAAATATGGTATGATTCCAGTTGGAATCAACGCATTTGGTAAGATACCTGCCAATATAGCTGGATTTCTAAATCTGCCTGATTCTCACCTTTATACTGGACATTGCTTTCGACGATCGTCGGCTAATTTGTTGTCAGACCCCGGTGCTAATCTTACTACAATTAAGAGACACGGTAGATGGAAGTCCACTACAGTATCAAAGGGTTATGTAGAAGATTCGTTACAAAACAAAGAGAGCATCACGGGACAAATTTCTTCTAAAACATAACGGATAACATTGCCCCCTACCCTGGTACAAGTTTCACAGAAATAATTAGTATATACTACAGCTACTAATGAGATTGGCAATAAAACTATTTGCTCTAATTGTAGTTCCTCTATCTGTATATTTTAATTAAATAAATCAATATTTCTTTGATTAGAAATTTCTGAATTGTTTTTTATTTTGACACCATTGTTAAAAGTAAATCACTTTTAACACCAGTGCCTTAAAATCATATTTTAGACATTGACAGCATGCGTTAAAAATTATACTTTTACTGAAATTTGTAGAAAATAGTTATTTATGATGGTGTATTTTTAAGACCTTAAAAACATTTTTAACACAAATATCATACAATATTTTTTCAACAAACAGCATTAAAAAGAATTAACCCGGGTAGAAATAAGTTAAGTTTCAAATAGCATCGTGGGCACTATTTCAAATTATCGAAGTGGGCATTTGCCAATGATATATAATAACCATTGATGTATTCATCATTTACGAAAAGCTTTGGATTTGTCACTTTTAAACGTTATGTATTTTGACCCTTAAAAAGTACAGAGAAAATATGGAAAAGAACAATCCATTTAAAGAAATCGAAATTAAATGTATTGCAAATTTACTGTCACAATTTGACATTTACTTTAAGGCACTAGTGCTTTAAAGGGATGATTTTAAAGCACTGCTGCCTTAAAGCAATATTTTTATTACTACAAGGCAGTGTTAAAAATTGCATTTTTTACATGGTTGTAGAAAAAGGTATTTCTTTTAAGAAGGTTAGAAAATATATATGTACCTGTGAAGAACGTATACTAAGTTTTATATTCTTCAAATTCATTTCTCAAACTATGGTCTTCAACTTCACCTTGTAATGTCGAAAGCTATGTGGAACTGTTTGTTAAAAATTGACAAATTCTAATTCTAATTCAATCACCAAGAGATCTGATTATTTTGTCGAAACTAAATTATGCTAGCCTGTGTTAATCTTACTCACAGTAACAATTAATTTTAGATTTTAAAAAGTCAGGATAATATGTATAATGTTTATAAAACAAATGACCAAGCAACAATTTACATATTCCTAACGTTATTGACCTTCAGTTTTTATCTCGAACATACAGACTCTTTAATTGCAGACCCTATACAGGGAAAGTCCATTTCTCATAACTCACCCTTTGCATCTTGGAAACCGTAAAATATACAAGGTGGCTCAAATTAGAAAATAGTTGCGTCTTCCGATAGAATATAAACCAAAGATATTCAAGATATCTGCTGCCGTTGCTGAAATATTAAGAATAAATTGAAAATAACGATTTTAGAAAATGTCATCTAGCGTCATTATTTCTCAACAGAGCTGATATTTGATAGGTAGAGGGATAAGAATATATGAGAAATCGACCACTAGTTTTGGTTATGCGATATATAGTAATTTTAGTTTTCTTATGTCCGCCATACTGGATTTTATTTGAAGAATAACCCATAAAATTAAAAGAAACGATAAATTAAATACAAAATCTACTTACCCTTAAAACGAAATAAAAATCAGTATTTAACAAAACAAAATTCACAAATATTCCAAGAAATTCTACATAAATATTGAAATACCATTACAGAATTTTGTGGAGTTGTGCCAATTTGCTGAACAATTTCTATGTTTCTAATACTTATAATTTAATGGAGTGCATTCTCCAATTCCATTCTTACAATACTTCTGAGAAGTAAAACTTCCAACAATAAAAACAAAGCTAGCAAATGTTGAATATTTGTTGATTTCATTTATGTCAAAAATTAGATTTTTTATTTTGAATTAATGTATTTTTTAAGTTTTATGGGTTATTCTTCAAATAGTAATAGTAATAATAGTAAAAATAGTATGTTACATAATAAGTGATCTACCTCTGTTACTGTCAAGATCCAATATGACTCCCTCAAGAAAAAAGCAATTGAATGTAGCATAACCGAAACCAGTAGTTGTAAAAATTTTCTACCAACGAAGATCGATTTCTCGTATATTCTTACGCCCCATGCTAAATTTCAGCTCTTTCTGTAGAGAAAAAAATGATGCTAGATCACATTTTCTAAAATCGCTATTTTTAGGTTTCTCACAATATTTCAGCAACGACAGCCGATATCACGGATCTGTTTGGTTTGTCCTAATGGCTATCAAATGGCGCAACTTTTTTATAATCTAAGCCGCTTTATATGTATGGTGAGCCATGAGAAACGGACCACTCTCTGTACTATAAATGCAAATGAAAACAGTCAGATACAAAAATGGATAATAACTGCATCGAGTTACCAGAGATTATATTGATATTTCCACACATATTCACTAACGAAACTTCTCCACAGTAATTTTTAAACTAAACTGAAACACTTCATTGCCACAACCTCGCTCAAAATTAATATCCAGACGATCAGGTATTCTAGTAATGCACGACGCCTGGCTTTAGATAAAGTTTACATAAACAATTGTCTAAATAAAAAATTTATACTTGGGGGACCATCACCGTGTTATCAGTATTGTGTCAACAAAGCGATATTTATTAAAAATGTGTAATTAGTACAGATAAACTGAGCAGAACCGATCACGTACCAATATTTTAAACGATATTAATTAAGAAATTAATACCAGCAATAATCCGTAACTGTTGTATTGTTGATTTTAACACATTCTTATCTAGATAAGGTCAGGCATCTTCCCTTGGGTCAGACATTAATCGTCTGCTTGTTTGTGCTGGTTTATAAATAAATTTTTATTTTGGCGTATGTCTTTGACATTGAAAATATAGTTTACAAAATTGTAAGGTGATAAGGAAGCATCCTATCAGAATGTTTGCATTCCTCAGTATTATTAAAATTATTTCTAGAATTACGTTTTGGTTGGTTAGTTGACCAATTGATATCTAAATGTGATTTCCAGAAATCAAATAGCCATGAATTTTGTATTAGTTAAAGAAAACACTGTAAAAGTAGAATGAATATTGATAACTAAAAGAAAAATATGGGTCACTACGTCATGGCATTTTAAGAAGGTACCCAGGAAGCAAGACGGTTTTGAGGAATGAAATCATTTCATATGAAAAAGAACATTTAAAAATTACCAAGTGAATAATATACAAAAGCAGATGCATGTAGGGAATCCTGAAATATTGCAATTTAACCAAACATAACTACAGTATGCACCAAAAGTATGGAATAAATTCAATAAAAACGAAACAATTATTTTTTGGGAAAAATCTTCGAACAGGTCGATTTTTAATTTAAAAAATACATATTTTAGTAGTAAAATGCGATTTTTAAATGTCATTTGTTTTCGAGTAATGACGTCATCGATTTTTTTTTAAATGGCAACACCATATTTTTTCCCTTGATTCTGAAGGAAAGTTTTCGAGTAAATGACTATTGAATGTAGCATAAAATTCTATTTTCAAATGTCATTTGTTTTCGAGTAATGACGTCATAGATTTTAAATGGCAGCACCATATTTTTTTCCTTGATTCTGAAAGATCGTTTAATTCTCTATCAGACAGTACTAAAATTTTGCCCTCTTACATAGGAAAGTTTTCGAGTAAATGACGATTGAATGTTAGAAAACGTAAATTTTATCCATAAAAAAGTAACAATTCTGAGGTATGTAAAATAAAATACAATTGATTAAATTTTATACTTAAATTAAATGTTCGAATTGCCATCCACCAACTTTTTGACAATGCGCAAGTCTGTGAAGAAATTCTTCTTGCACATTATGAATGATTTCTGGGGTAACTCTGCGTATTTCGTCCCGAATGCGATTTTGAAGTTCTTCTAAATTACGTGGTTTATTAATATACACTTTTGACTTTAAGTATCCCCATAAAAAATAGTCAAGAGGTGTAAGATCTGGCGATCTTGCAGGCCATTCTATCGGTCCGCGTCTGCCGATCCACCTCCCAGGAAAACAGTTGTCCAAAAAATCTCGTACAGGGCGCGCATAATGCGAAGGTGCACCGTCTTGCTGAAACCATATGGTATCGTCAGGAATGTCAGGGTCATTATCGTTAGGAAAAATTACTGCAAGGGCTGGAACAAGGTCATTTTCTAGAAACTCTAAATATCTTTGTCCTGTAAGGGTTCCTTCAAAGAAGAAAAGCCCTACTATTCTGTCGTCAACTATCCCAGCCCACACATTTAATTTCTGAGGGTGTTGGGTATGTGCCTCTGCCATCCAATGAGGATTTTCCCGACTCCAATATCTGCAAGTTTGATGGTTTACTGTACCATTCAGATTAAATGTGGCCTCATCTGAAAAAAGTATTTGCCGGTGTAAATTTCTATTTCCTTGACATAAATCCATTAGAATTTCGCAAAAGTGTAAGCGGCGATCGGGATCATCTTCATTGAGTTCCTGCACAAGTTGAATTTTGTAGGGATGATATTTTTCCTTCCTCAAGATACGTAGCACTGTGCTCTGACTAGTGTCATTGTTTAATGCAACCAATCCTGAAGAATTATGAGGATTATCCACCATACTTATCAAAATGTTCTGTTTCTGATTTTCATTAATGCTTGGACGTCCAGGTTTTGAAATATTTACAACATTGCCAGTTTCTCTAAATTTAGACTCTACCTTACTGACTGTTGATTGGCTGATAGGGCGATCTGGATATTTTTCATTAAATAAATCGCAAACTTCCTGCTGAGTTCTAGTCATATTCCCGCATCCGATAAGAATTAAAATTTCAATTCTTTGAGTAACAGTTAAATGTGCCATAATACTTTAAATTGAATAATAATTTCTATGTCGCTTACAATACTTATTAGAAAGTCTGTGTGACAATAACACTTTGCAAAGATTTTCACCTACGTGATCCATAAAAGAACTATGGAATTCGAAAAACTAAACTTGATAACGTTTTTGCTTTATTTTAATTGATTTACGTTTTCTAACATTCAATCCTCATTTACTCGAAAACTTTCCTATATAAGAGGGCAAAATTTTAGTACTGTCTGATAGAGAATTAAACGATCTTTCAGAATCAAGGAAAAAAATATGGTGTTGCCATTTAAAAAAAATCGATGACGTCATTACTCGAAAACAAATGACATTTGAAAATCGCATTTTACGCTAAAATATGTATTTTTTAAATTAAAAATCGACCTGTTCGAGGATTTTTCCCAAAAAATAATTGTTTCGTTTTTATTGAATTTATTCCATACTTTTGGCGCATACTGTATATACAAAGTGGCACAATTAATATCTCTAAATTACTTTAACTTGGAATAACCTAACTTGGTACATGATTTTGGTTCGTTATTGGTCTTCTTCTATTATGAGTTCAAGTAAATTGAAATTCTAGAAAATGTTCATTGAGGGTTAGTCACCCTTAAAATTATACCAAACTTTTTCTCCATTGATCGAATTTAAAAAGAATTATAATTAAAATTTTAAAAAACTTGGCTTTCAAGAAAAAATGCATTAAGTAAAACAAAATTTTAATTGTGTTTATTAGAAGAAATCACAAAGTCAATAGCACGTTTTGCCTAACTAAACTAAAGAAATTGTTCAAAATCTCTGAAACATAAATTTACTCGTCGCCGAGAATTTATCTGTCTAATAAATGATGATCGTTTCTTATAACGTTACATTTTTTCCTAATACAGAAAATAAAGAAATAAACAAAATCCTTCAATGTTCCCTAAAGAAAACAATCACATTTGTTGAGGTCTGGCGATCGTAGTGGCCAATTTTGAGAACAAATATTTCCTTGTCCTAACCATTTATTTGGAAACTTAAAATTCAAACAATCTCACATTAGCACTAAAATGAAGCGGTGCCCCATCATGCATTAACCAAAACTCTAGTCAAAGTAAACCTTCGATTAAATAAGGGAGAGTATTTTGCAGAAATTCCAAAGAACTTTCGTCATGTAATCGGTTTGGCAAAATAACTGGTCCAATCAAATAACGATCAATAATACTGGTCCTAATATAATTATCTTAAACTCATGTTGAAAATGTCTAGAAGTCATTGCATATTCATGAAAGCTGTGAACAATTGTAATTCCTCTAAGAGTGAAACAAGCCTCATCAGTGATAAAAAAATTTTTGTGAAAATTAATGATCTGATGTAAGATATACTCGCGAAAGGTCACTCGTCGGTCCAAATCAAGCTCAAGCTCTTGCACTTTTTGAATGTGATATGGATGTAGTAGATTACTTTTAAGAATTCGGTGTACAGAAATTCTCAAGTCCGTCTTTCAACATTACAAAATGTTTCTCTATGGAAAATTACTCGATTTGGAAATAGTTTTATTACTAACTGTTACAATCCTACTACTGACTTTATGATTTCTTCTAGTAGGCACTATTAAAATTTTGTTTTAATTAATGTATTTTTTCTTGAAAACCTTAAAAATAGTAATAAAAGTGTTTTAAATTATTAATAATTTAAGGAGTCACCCCCAATAAACACCTGAATGAACAGTGTTTCAATTTACTTGAACTCATAGTCAAAGATAATCAATCATAAACCTAAATCATGCATCAAATTTGGTTATTCTAAGTTAAAGTAATTCAGAGATATTAATTTTTCTCGAAATATTTGGCCTCACTTTGAAGGCCTATTATAATTCCATCTGTGTGCAACCTATTATTCAATGGTGCAACCTTGCATATATGTATGTTTGATTAAATTGCAATATTTTTGGACCCCCTCCATACATCTGCTCTGTGTCGGTTCTTATGCGGAACACTCTGTATATGGTTTTTAATGTTAAAAATTAACACATATACACGCTATTTATTGATTGAATACTGTTTTAGACAACCAGAAAAACGATAGTAAATGAATTAAAAGTAAACAAAGATATTACTGTACAAACCTTTAACTGTCTGAGTTGCAATTAAAAAAAATAATAATTTTATAAAATGGTTAATTTTTCGAATAACCTGATTCAGTATTTTCAGTATTTTTCATATCCCTTAAAAAAATAATGTGACAGAGTAATCACGAATCGATATCTGTCACTCAATTAGAATTATCTTCGCATCAACTTTTATGTGCTCATAATTTTTCAAGTCTGTCAAATGTAGTACCACAGGTTTAGCAACTTTTTCTGGAAAATTAAGCTTCAAATGAAAAATAGTAAAGAGTATTTTTTTGTGTAGAATCAAACGGTGCTTCTAATGCACTGACAAATAATTTAGAAAAAAATGGAATTAAAGGTTTTTAAAAAAAAATAAGTGACATTACGCGTAACTAGCGCCCTCTGTGATACTTGATACTTGATAAAACTACTTTTTAAATAATATTCAGATAGGCTATCTACAAATCCATACCAAATTCCATTGCAATCGGCTTAGGAATTCTGAAAATATTTGCAAAAAAACAAAATTTTAGACCATATTTCAAGAGACTCTAGGGCCCCTAAAAATTTGAATTCGGAAACACAAAAAAATACGGGTTAAATAATTTCTCATGCAGATTATATACTCAATTTTTTTCCTAGAATTTCTGAATCAATCACCCTGCATAAGTAGGTTTTTTGTAGAATATTGGAAGTTAAATGCATAGTGTAGTGTTACCGTTATAATTGAATTATCGGGCCAAATATCGTCATATTGAGTTCAACATCGTCAGAGATAATTGAATACATGATTTCCATACTCTACATCTCTAAAACTGTAGCTTCATGCGATTGACTCATTAAAACTTTTGATTTAAAATAGTTCAAGAAATAACATAGTTCTGACACTCAGAACATAGTAAACACTCTGTAAATATGCAATACTGACTTGTTAGTTAAACAAAAAAAACTGTAGGTGATTCAGAGAATGGTTTTCTAGAAATAATATGCACTGCCGTACATTTTGGAACGTGAACATTTTATTTTTAAAATTTTTGTGTTTATAAATATAACTTAGCTCCTAGACGGTATGAAAGTCATAGTAGATATTGCTTTCCAAATTTTGATTTACTGTGCCTTTAAAATAAACTGTATATTTTTATCTTACTTCAACTAATAAAATAAATTTCCAACGAAAGAACTTAATTTTGGCATTGTTTCTAAATATAAGCGTAGAATTAAATACTTTTAATAAAGTTTTATAAAAGCGCCTAAATTATATGACTTAAAATAAAAAAATATTTTATAAATGGTCTGTTGGATATTACATATTTGTTTAATAATAGAGGATAATAAAACAAACAGAATAAACAATGAATATTCTCAGATGCTACAATATTTGATCAACAGATTGAGTATGCAGTCACAATATAAAGACACAAAGCTCATGAAAAAAAATCATCAAATCTTTCTATTCAGTAGTTTTTACATATAGCAGAAACGCATTGCCTCTAGTCACGAGTTACATATTTAGTAGATAATATCGAATGACATTACAACCTTTTACGGCATGGTAATTAAAATGTTAAGAAACTATTACTTTTATGTATTTCCGGATATATAGTTATGTGGCTTTAATAAATGTCAATTAAAATGACATTCAGTGCCAACTTCTCATAACTCCGCCTTACTTTTTATAACTATTGGACAAAACCTGGAATTCCACTTTGAAAATAGTAATTCTAATGTGAAAAACACAATATATTCGGATATTATATAATTTGTCACTTTACTTCTAAGGTTGTTGACCTTTCAGGGGTTGAATTTATGAATGAATGAAATTTTAAAAAATATAGATATAAGTACACATATCTGTACATTCGCACATTTTAGTAAATTATCATGGCGATAAACCTTATCAGTTATTCAAACACTCATAAAATATTTTTCAAATTTGCATCAGTGATAACACTTTTTACAGTAAATAATTCCTGTAAATAAAAAAATATCACATTTCACAAAAACTGAATATACATCAGTCGAGTATGGAGATTCTTAATAACTTTTATCCAGTTGTAAGAAATTGAAACAACTTTATTAACTTCATACAACTATAACAAATAATATTGCATTTGCATGTGAATTATTATTATTTTTTTAAACCACTGAAATTGATGCTTGCTCCAAAACGTTAGAAACAATTACTTAAACACATTAATTGTGTTAGGTGTTACCACTTTTTGATCAGATATATGTCATGATTATTTTGTCATTTACATCCCTTGCTTGTTTTTTGTTGCACCATTCGCAAAAACTCGTACTCTTTCTCATAAAGAACTTTTCCGGAATTACTTTGCATAAAGCCGCTTGTGCTTCTGAACTGTTACTGAATCATGTTCCAGTATTTCCAAACACTTACTTTCAAACAACTCAAGACAAAAATATTGAATGTTGACATGAATCGCACCTGAATTCAAATAATAAACAATTAGTTTGTTATAGTATATCCAAGAAACATCTAATACCGTCTCATATAAATCACTCAGTTAGCTTATTCGTTCTAAATTAGTTCGTAATTATAAAGTTGCGTTAAATATCAATAATCTGATACAATTGGACAAAATATTGTATACGCCACATGATTTAAATGAATTTGCAAAGAATTACACTTGGCGTATAAATATCTATTAACTACTAAAAATATATGTTTCCAAGGAATGTGTTGGTACGATATTTTTCCACCACCTTAAATTATATTGGGTAGAAGTTTACTTACAAGTAACAGCAATTTCATCAAAATTTTACACATTTACGTGTTATAAAATGTAAACAGAACAAAGGATGTAATTTGTGAAATGCCCTTACTGCGTATCAGCAATGAAAAAGGGCGAACTGGGTCACACCAAGCATCGGGTCAATTTCTCCTTTGCAGGTTATAAAAAATATTATAATCAAGATCTTTCGCCCTGATATTTAGATTTATTTCGCAATAAAAAAAAAGTTTACCAAAAGACCTGAACACACAATCCTGTTTACAAAATCGAACAAAAATTGCATTATAATTACAAGCGTTGCTATTACTGTTATTTCAGTGAAATATAAAAATTTTATCGTGCGTTAATTTCGTGTTATCTCTATGAAAAGCAAATTAAATTATCAAATAATCCCCATCTACCTGCTACACCTAAATATTACTGTTTGTCTTGTAGGTATTTATTACAAACATGTGTACTTGAAAGAGCTATTTTAAGTCAGTATAATGTAACCGGTATAGTAAGTACGATCTAGAACAACAAAATTTAAATGTCGGGTCAGGAAACCTTTAACTTAAATCGCTATTTAGGATCGCATTTCATGAATTGTAAATTCCCGCCACCTCTAATTGACATTTTAATTTTACAATAAAAAATAAATAATGTTGCAGCAGTCTGGCGAACGTGATAAAAACCAATAACAAACGCTGATAATTTATGTGAACAAACAACGATTAGGACAGGAGATTAAGCTAAGTTTATATATCGAGATTTCTTATCTTGTAGGAAAATATCAACATTGCAACCAAGACCTAGGTCAACGCGGCTCAAATTGAAGGGCGTTCAAGGCAGAGGCATGCAAAAGCGATTTGGGTATTAATTAACAGACCTGGTGACTGGCGTTCGTCGTCTAGACTTTGCAAAAAAGTAGCAAGACGCCGACGTCCGTGAGCGACGCACAAGCGTCCGCAAACCTCGGACACTATCACCACACTCAAGCGGCAAGGGCGACGCAAGGTCGTGTGGACGAGTACGATACGAGCGCCACAGTCGGACGGTGCCCCACTACTGTTAGCATCCCCACGCATCTTCTATGCATCTATTTCGGAACGGCCTCTGCGTGTTGATTTTATTATTGGGTCTAAGGTTTTTTGATCAGAGCGCGGTGTCTGCGATATCACACGATGATCTCGTGGTTCTGGCCAGGCGCTGTGCCGGCTCCGGGAATCGTCTATGGCGACGGAGACGACGTCGAGGTTACACCTAACCGGGCGCTACCCTCAACGCGCAAGTCGCTAACGGGGAGCGGCACCAAGTCGAAACGTGATGGGATGATAAACTGATTACGGATATAGGATGTTTCAAAACTGTGTTTTGATCCAATTTTTTTACCAGCTCTTGAAGTTAGTCACGCATTTGTAGCCCAAATTTTAATCACTTTATCATCAATCTTCTATCAAAGATAGTGGTTTTGATTAAACAAGTGCAGAAGAAGTTGCTAAGCTTTTTCTATTTTTCCCCAACTTTAAATTGTTATTAAAATCATCATCATCATCATGTCGTAGGTATATCTTTGAGTTTACAGAGGCTGAAATTATCAAAACCTTAAAAAAACTGAAGCCAAATAACACTATGGGTCTGGAAAAATTGCCAGCTTTTCTCTTAAAAAACTGTGCGTGCGTTTTGGCTTGTTCATTATTTTATTTTGAAAAATCATATATACATCATACAAATATTTGTAAATTTTGTAAAAATAAAATCAAAAATGATTTAAAAATACATTTCCGCACTGCACTGGAAACTGATCCACTTGAGACTGATAAGACTTATAATAGACAACCGGACAAAAAATTGAAAGAAATTGCTAAGAAAAAAAATAAATTACATTTTATAACACCTATTTTATGCAGCAAATTCAACTGCTTTTGCCGCTATTGTTATTAATTAATGGAATTAATTTGTAGTTTTAATTATTAATAATAATAATAATAATAATAATAATAATAATAATAATAATAATAGTGCGGGGGAGAGGGCGGCATATTATTATTAAGCAGGCCGCATTTGCACCCAGGAACGACTTACGTTGGTAGGCCCTAACCACTATTCAGTGCAGGAATGAGGGAAACCTGGAAAACCTCATTAATTAGGGGGGTAGCCAAATATCAACCGGTATCAATCTCTCACATTGACCCAAGCCAACATTCTTCCACCCTACCATACCCGCAGAGAGGGCGCCAAACCTCTCCACGAATATAGCTTATATACGGTCTACCGGCAGCTGGGCTCGAACCAACACCGATCTA
The DNA here is from genome assembly GCA_037114965.1 of Monochamus alternatus. NCBI lineage: Eukaryota > Metazoa > Arthropoda > Insecta > Coleoptera > Cerambycidae > Monochamus > Monochamus alternatus. Next base: position 26,498,330 of record CM073426.1, on the reverse strand, counting down.
GTCACCTCGATTCAAGTACTGACGCCTTAAACCGCGCGACCACTGACCGGCCCAATAGTAAAAATAGTAAAATAGTTTGGAATACCTAATGTTTCAACAAAATTTTGGACCCGTCTTACCAACTTTCTACAAACTAACACAAATGTTTCTGCTTCTTGTCCGTTTTTAACTTGTAAGTTATTGGCAACAGCTATGATACGTTGCCTAAATCATCAATAGTGTCTACTTCTGCGCAATATACTTGATTTTTTAAATATCCCTACAAAAATAAGTCGAAATAATTTAAAGTCATGATACCAGTCCTCCTTGTCCAATTCCCTGCTATTAATGATTGGACACGCTGTACATCGTACGGATATAATTGAGCCTCGTGTATGATCGCTACACTGCTGTAATACGCCGTGGACGCCCTGGACCTTCATCTCTTCCACGATACGGTAAGATGATGTTACATATATCTACTTTTCCAAAGCGTTCGATAAATTTACTCCTTACTAAGCTTATAAAATTTGATTTCTCCATAGATTTACAGAACTTCTTATCTTCAAAATAGATTGCTTTTAGTCGAGTGCTTTGGTTGTCAGTCATTTTTTTTTCACAACTGTCTAACGAGTTCCGCAGGGATCTGTGTTGGGCTCTCTGTTCATCAATATCTTTATAGATAACAATGAATTGATGTTGCTTGTCTACTTTATGCTGACAACTTAAAGATCTATAAACGAATCAATTGTTTGAATGATTGTTCAGCGCTCCAGTTCACACTTGATAACATTTGCACTTGGTGTAACGGCAATAATTTGTCACTTAACGTACGTAAATGTAACGTTGTCACGACGGTGAAATATCTCGCTTCGTGATCTTTGGGTGACTTAAACAAATTTCTTTTAATATCCTTATAAACAAGTTGTGTAGTGCGCGCCAATATTATTGGCAGGATAAATGACGTCGGATGTGCGAGGCCAAAAAGGGATTATCTTCCACATTATTGCACTGTAGGTCCGGACGACTGGTCGCCATTACTTTGTAGACGTAGGTCTCTTCTCCGCTCAATCTCGACTGCGTTTGTGGCCGATGCCGGTGGCTCTACTAGGGGCCTACTTCTGTCTCCTGTCCTGACAAAACTCGTTAGTAAGAGTTTATGTTCTGGCGCCCTACATCAAGGTACGCAAAATGTAGCAAGCTACATCTAGAAATCATTAGCTACTTCATTTAGGACAAAGCACGTGCAATACAAATAATGGCAAGGGCTTTATTGATCAACAAAACTTATTTTCAAATAAAAGGTAGGATATTTCAATCAATATTTCACAGTATTAAGCTGAAATAATTTATAATTTGAAATTAAAATTTTTTTGGTATAATTAATTAGAAATGTGTAATTTAATAATTTGATACCTTTAAATCAAACAAAATAAAAGTTCATTTAATATCGGGGTAAATTTATGTCAAACAATAATGAAAATAAAAATAATAAAGGAAAATGATTGATTTACATCATCTGAAGTTGTGAGAACATGAGAACTCGTTGAATTAAGCAGTAAGTCGTCAACAATTTTTCTTGTTAGTTTAAATAGTAGTAAAAAGTTGACATCAAGAAAGCTGCTGCTCCAAGAGTTTGTCTTTTCTCAGTGTGCTTGATATTACTATAGATCTACAAGGTCAAATAAGTAGATGTTAATAATTTTATAGATATAAAAAACGACATACGCAGGATATCAAGCGTGTGAAGAACGAGTTACTTCAATAACCTGTACAGCATCCTGCTAGATCCAACAGGATGTAGTCAGTGACTCGTTTATTGGGTATTGGGTTAAATGGGCACCAGCCATCTCCAGGGCAATTTAAATTTTTGGCGAAGTCGCCAGTTGCAAAGAGCTATTTAATATGCTAGACAAGCGGTGACACATATCTATTAAACATTGGGAGAGAATGAATATACACATTTCCACCTGAAGAATAAGGCAAACTACTGCCATAATTGAGTAGCAAGCTAGTGTTCTGCTTTTACTGTCTTATATACAGGCTGTTTATTAAGTATGTGCACAAACTTTAAGGGGTTAATCTATGATTGATTTTAAGACAAAAGTGCCTATAAACATGGGTCCGCAACAGCTTTGTTTTCCAGATACAGGGTGTTAAATATCAAATTTTTTATCTATTTTCTCAATAGTAAGTGTTACTTAGTTGAAACTTGGCACACCCTAATACGTATTTCGAGACTACATTTTGCAGATATTAAATTATTTTTAATTTATTTTCATGACCTACCTCGCAATAATTTTGCGTTGCGTTCTGGCCAATTTTAACTCTTAACTTAAATTGCGTGCATAAGAATGAAATTAAGAAATTTTTTCGAAAACGGTTCATCATATCAAAAATTATCAAATGATATTTTTTGCGTAATTTTAATTGGTGTAATCTTTCAAATTTTGAAAAAATTGTTGTAGTGCCACTTTTTTCTTAAAAAACTATGAAGATTAGCTATATCTGCGCTCATTGCTAAATTAAAAATAATATAATACCTGCAAAATGTAGTCTATAAATACCTATTAAGGTGTGCCAAATTTCAACTAAGTAGTTCTTACTACTCAGCAAATAGATCCAAAAAGTTTTTTATTTTTTTTCAAACTTTAACACCCTGTATCTGGAAAATAAAGCCGTTGCAGACCCTTGTTTATATAAACTTTTTGTCTTAAAATCAATCATAGATTAGCCCTTTAAAGTTTGTGCACATACTTAATTAACACCCTGCTTAGAGTTGCGCAAAAGTCCGAAATAAAGTAAGTATTTCTGAAATGAGTAACTACTAAAAAAAAATCACTGCTGAAACAGGTCAATTTTGTTTTTTTGGTACACGAACTTGAAATTCAATTCTCAAACCATTAGCAGCGGCAAGGCAGTAAGGTTATTTTATCTACTCCTATTAATTTATATATTAATTATTCAATTGCTTTTGAGCAATGAATAGTATCAATAAACAAATAGCGTGAGTTTTTATAACTCACGCTGGGCTTCTGCAATGATAATTCGGTATGTAAATAGTGTACGCAGTAAATTCTTGGAAATTTTTAAGCCGATAAATACGCTCCATTGGTGTAAAATGGAAAGAATTTTTAACAAGTGGAAAGGAATGAATAATTAAACCATTTTAAAATTATTAAATTGCCAACGGCTCTCAGAAAGCGGAACTGTCAATTATTATCATTGAGGGGACTAATGTCATTTGATATTTTTACAAAATAATTTTGACGTTTCCAAATCAATTTTCTTTCTCTATGCTTGTGTCTTAGTATTTATTGTTATAGTCGTAGATAAAGTATAGTATTCAACTTGCGGTAATGGTCATAACTCACTTGATGAATTACAGCACTCGCCTGCGGCTCGTGCTGCAAACTTCATCTGCGTGAGTTATGACCTGCATTACCGCTCGTTAAATAATATACTATTCTTTAATAGCAACCATTTGTGTATAGCATTTTATGAAAGCTTAGTTCTTTCTGATTATTTCTCTCTTTCTTATTATTTTAGTGTGTAATATCTAGGGGATTGGTAGGGAAAATTTTGGAGAAAAATCGAAAAAACCATAAACTTTAAATTTCTCTTTTTCAACAAAATAGCTGCGCATAAGCCCCTGAACATAATTTTTGTTGAAATAGCTCTTTTCATTAGATGGATCAAATGTTCAAACTGCTTTAAACCATCAGTTTCCACATTTTCGATAGTAAATTTGTGAGCCGGTATTGTCAACAACCAATTAATTCAGTCTTTTGTTTTTCCTGACCGTCTAAATGCCGACAGCTATTTGTTATTTTTATAAAACGAATTAAATGCTCTTTTTGAAGATGTTCTTCTAAATATAAGGCAAAATATGATTGTGTAAATGTACAGAGCTCCAGCGTACTGTGGTAGAAACGTACGCAATTGGCTTAATGTGGAAGGATGATGAATTGGATAAGATGGACCTATTGTAGCCACCTCGCTCACCAGATCTATCGTGTCTGGATTTTTATCTTACGGGCTGCATGAAACAATTGGTGTATCGCGATGAAATTAATGACAGAGAAAGATTGGAGAGAATCAATGCAACGCTAATCATAAGGCAAAATTTACAACAATTTAACGTAGTGCACCAAAATCAATGGAGACAATTTCGAACAATTTTTGTAGACCAGTGGACATTTTATTAATACTTATTAATTAAAAAATATTTACTTTACCGATTTTTTTCTTGCAAAATTTGTTCCTTTTGTGGCTACCGTCACCTACAAATATAGTTGTTTTTAAATAAAACATTATCACCTAGTTTATAAAATAAACCCTAATTAGCTTTATTTAACATTAGTGCAACAATACTTCGTTATGGAAACATCTTGATAGTATAAATAATACGAATACCTACTTTATTGATATTATTTTGTGCATGAAAACACTTTTTTTTATTTTTTTTCATCGCTCATGATACATTGTACGATAAAATGTCGACGGAGTTATTTTCGTCAGAATTAGACAGGAAAAAAAAAGAGAATATTTTAAGAGAAGCCAGTGACGTACTATTTTATTCTTCAAAAATATTCAGTCACGTTAAGCACGCGCGCCACTGATAAGATTAAAAAAATATTTTTTGTTGCAAATAATGCGTCTTTTATGGCTATCGAGATCTCTAAAATATCGTTATACACAGTTTAAACAGTTTTGAAGAAATTTAAGTTTTTGTTTTTTTCAATTAAACTTTACCACCCTATATATCCCTAACGCAGCCTTTTTGAACTATAGTTTACACAGAAAATTAGGGTTATTTTTCGATGTAAAACTCATGATTAACGTATGGCAGTTTAGTTTCTGGACACACATACTATATCAGTACTTAATATAGGAAATATTAACCACCAAGATATTCTAACATGTATGCATTATATGAAATAAAAAATGTTATATTAAAGCGGCAGATAATATGTAGTGCTAGTTCATTAAATATATGTTAACTTAAATTGTATCTTGCATTTTATTTTTAAGACAAAGTTAATAAATGGACCAAACTAACAGCATATATTTCAATTCAAGACTATCAAGCTTTGTGCGATTATTATGTGTATTTCGTAGCAATATAGTTTATGTGTTTTGGGTAATTTTAATAACTATGGAACACCAAATATTATTATTGCATCAGTGGGATTCAATTTTAAGCGCTTATATGAAGGTATATCCATCAATTCATTCAAGAACGGTTATGACCGTCATTTGTCTAATTTGAGTAAGAAAGTTTGTTATTTCGTGTACAGGTATGGCCTATTCTGATTTATTTTTTATTGTTTAACTTTTCAATGTATTTTTAATCATTTTTACCGTAATTTGTATTTATTTATGGATTTTCTATTTATATAAGTAGGTATATTTTTTTGTACGATTGTATTTGTCTGTTTTGTTTTCACATTAGCAATTGAGCTATTTTTGTGTTTATCTACCTATTGGTGTAATATATTTTATCTCTAACAATAATAATAAAAAATATATTTGACGGCATAACATTCATCCTAGTTATTAGTCATAAATGGGTTTGTTTTACAACGCGGTAACAACGGAAAGTATTAATCAACATCGTTACGTGAATTTTGTCATGACATTCATTAAAGAGGTTTAACAAGTTAAGTTGTGTTCATAAAACATATTTTAAACAAAGTTCATGCTACATATAAAGTGTTATATTTTTGTTGTAAAATAAACCTTATGTAATTATTGCATCTTTATTGCAGTTCTGCCTTTATCTTGCAATTTGCAAAAAAAAATTGAAAGTTTCTAGATTCTGAACTACAATGTAGTAGATTCATGTTATCAGAAAAAATGCATGTTCGTCTATACTCGCGACAAGAATTCAGACGACTTACGTCATACGAACAAATGAATAATTCGTTGTATTTTCTTCAAAATATTTAAGAAACTGCAACTGATAGTACACTATAAGTTTGCATTATATATTGCACTAAATTGCAAAAAATGATTGTTTTTAACGCGACCGAATATCGAAAATTACGTTGACAATAAAAACAAATGTGTAACGTCAGCTGTGACGTAAGACGTCTGAATTCTTGACGCGAGTATAGTTTTGAAATAAAATATAACTAGTAAAAAATTTCTTCTTGGCGTGTGATATGTTTCCATAACATCTTTCTTCTATTTCGCATGATATACATTGCATAATATATATATACTTTTTTGAATTGTGGCCTAATTATCATTTTTATATACAGTGCTTTCGAAAAGTATCGAATAAATTCTTTATTTTTTAAATTGAGAAGTTTTTGAAAAAATCCCCTGGCACGTCGATTTTGTTTTTAAAAAAGGCACTTCTTGACATACGACCCACATTCGTGACGTCATAGTTGTTCGAGATATGACGTCATCAACAATTTTTTTAAATAGCAATCCCAAATTTTGACCATGCCATTTGAAAGAGCGTGTCATTCTACATACATAGACCATAAAAAATGATGGTGTTACATAACAAAAATTTCAATAAAGTAATGTTTGAAGATTTTAAAATTTAATTTTCACAACCAACTAAATTAGTTCATGTACAGTTAATTTGTCCTTCCGAAATACATTTATTTAAAAGTTTTAATAACTATAGCAGCACAGTTCAGGTACTTCTGCAAGAAATTTTAGTCGTTGTTGGTTGCCACAGTTAGATGATCTGTTCACTTGTAATTGGATTTCTTGATTCAGCTGCTGCAATTGAATTGTTTATCTGTCTTCTATTTTATGCATGTATTTATTTGTTGGGGTAAGTGTATTTTTATCTACCATTAGTGAGTTTTTTTTTCAGTATAGTGTGTAAATCACTTATTTGAAATAAGAAGAAATATAACGTTTAAATTAGTCTTACAACGCTACAATTATCCAAATGATAACGAGAAAACCTTTTCCTGTAACACTATCTTCAATTTTTAGCTGAAACAGCGGAAAGAGTCATAATCAAAAAAGCAAAATTTAACCACATTTCTCAAAATACTTTCAAGACACTGTACAAAATTATTTGAGCATTGCAGAAGTTCTAATATAATTTCTGTTATCATTAGGAAGAAGGTTAATAGAAAATGCTAAATCAAGTTAATTGTAAGCCATCCTCTCCACCACACATTTTATATTGTGTTAGTCGAAATCCACACGGGATTGTGTATATTTTTACTCATTTCCCTTGTGTTAACTCTTTAACATAATCCACTGTGTTAATTATTATAACAAATATTATGTGTAACTTTTACATATTTCAGTAGTATTTGCATCATAAAGGTGTAGACATTACACATTAACCTATTAATTTTATTGTGCAATAGATTGATATGGAAGGTCACCTACTTTTTTAGTTTGATAATTATGTTCCAGATTACTTTCGAAAGGTCAATTTTTGTTAATACCTTTACTTTGACGTTTTCTATAAGTTTTCCTAGTCGTTGAGAATGCATCTCGAACCAAATTGTAAGCCATCCCCTCCACGCATCAGTTCTGGAAAAACGGACTTGGTATAATTGATTAAAATTTCTGCTAGTAAACAGCTGCATCGACCTTCCGATCGCGTACCTACAAATGCGGTCAAGAAAGCACGTGGTATTGAATGTAATAAATGAAGTTAAACTGACGACGCCGGCGTCTCGAGGCGTCCACACTGCGCAACTACAACCCTTCAGTCATATGTGCCTCTGCAGGGCTAGCAATTTTTACGTTAGTACCTTCTCACTATGTTTCCCTGTGTATCTCCCATATAAAATGCACTCCTGTCATTACTAGACCGTCATTTCTCAATATGTTGCTCACTAGAAGGCTCCCTGGTCTCTTGTATACATATCGCTACACTGTGTACTCTATCATTATTCTTCTATGTACATTCGTTAGCTTTCTGTTTAAGTGGAATTTACTGTGCATGAACATACAGGCATGGCAACACGTTAAAAAAATGGTAAGTACTGATTTATTCAGTTTGAGAGTTATGCAGGGTCATTCACAACAACTTTATAGACTAAATGTATACCGGGTGTTTCAAAAAGAAGTGGCAATATTACTAGGACTGATAATAGAACATTAAATCATATGTGGGGTTTGCTTAGTAAACGTATGTCCACTCATTTTTGAGGTACAGGGTGTATAAAATAATTTTAAAAAAATTAATGTAATTTTTTTAATAACAAATAGATTTGATTAAAATTTGACACAGGTACGTTTTTTATGGTACCGAACAGACTGGTGTTATTAGTCATGCTAATTGAATTTTATTCTCATTTTTTTTTAGTTCGGATTTTTCCATTTTTAGCCTATTATGTAAAATTTCATTTTACATAATTTTATCAAGTGTTCAATGTCCTATGAGCTCTACTAATATTGCCATATCTTCCTGAAACAATCCGTATAGAGAATCAAGTAAAATATAGATTAGAAAACGGCTATACAGGGTATTGCAAATAGGGATATTTTAAACAAATTATTTTTAATTTTTGGCTACTTCAACAAATGCAGCCGAGAATTTCCTTATTTCAAATGGAACACATATCATTGGAAAAGAACAAGAAATTTTGAATCGAAACATGTAGCATACCCCTATACCTAAATCCAGCTGTTTCAGAGTTATTTGACATTTAAAAACATGTCAGTTGATGAGGTTAGTAATAATAATAATATTTATTTGAAACAACCATACAAAATGGGTCAATACAAGTCAAAATCAAAAAATTGTGCCAAAACAGACACATCATAAACACAATAAATGTTAAATTGTAAAAAAATAATTACACATTTTAACACAAAAGAACAAGTACACATACTGTGTTAATCGATGTGAATATTTTTAATAATTTCTCTGTATATAGCAGTGTGTTGAAGAGTTAACACAATCCACTGTGTTAATATAACAAATATTAGTGTAACTTTTATACATTTCAGCATTATTTATATCATTAAAGGTGTAGATTTTACACATTAACATGTATACTATATACAATTTTATTATGTAATACGTATTGATATGAAAGAATTTGTCGTGTTCCCACTGCCAAAAAGTGAAGTTAGATATTTATAGAGTGTTTCATTAGAAGGTTAATAAATTATATTATTTTCTTTAGATAATTATTGAATAGAGCTTTGTCTGTGGAATTGTTCATTAGCATACCTAGATGTTTGGTATCAGAGAACATACATATGACTTCATTGATAGGAATTGTAGGAGATTTGATTTATATTAGCTTAAAATACCTTTCTAAAACAGTAAAAAATTACTTGGAATGTTAGAAAACGTCAAAATAAAGCAGAAATTATAATTTCAAAAGCAAACATGAACATAATAAACTAAAAAGGTAGGTGAGCTTCCATATCAATAAAGTATTTTCGGAATTGTGGTGTTACAGTAATAATAAAATAAAAAATATTTTACTTTTTATGATTTTATTAAAAATATATAATTCAATTCAAATGAACAACAACCAAGTTTTCTACCAAAATATTTAACAAAATTAGTAGTAATAGTAGTACACAATCTAATAATGGACTTAAAAACAAATAACGTTATAGTAAATCATAAACAAAGAAACAACAATGATAGACACTACATAATAGGAGTTTACGAAAATTAACAGAAGTGAGCTGAACATAGCATTTTCTTTCTCCAAAATTACAAGAAAATCAGAATACAGAACAATCTAAAATGTCAGAGTGAACTCCTAACATGTTGAAGAGTTATAGTCCTAATTAGTTTAGTTAGTTACTACACAAAATCGTGTAGGTACTTTTAAAACATCATTGGTAAATATTATACAAATTCAGTATATCTTATTTTAATACTAGTAATTTTAACACATTTATGTAAAACGTATAAAAAAACCATAGTGTGGTAAACTATTAAGATGGACATTTTACACATCCTGAATTACACACTAGAAAATTTCACTCACACAGCGATTTGTAACAGGAAAAAAGATTAATATCAAATATACAAAAATAAAAAAATATATACTAACTCATAAAGAAACTTCTAAATAATTCACGCTTATACTTTTTAAAATAGAAAATAGCTTTTACGTTTCTGGCAACGCCAAAGACTTTGTTGTTAAGACTGGACAGAGATATCAAAATAAATTAAGATCCCAATTTTAGTTAAAAAAGTGATCTCTTTCAGAATATCATTCGTTTTTACTACTATACAGAAAGAAAAATCATTACTTCATTTACCAAACCCATAAAGTACAACTAGTATCCCCTATGAGCTACATCAAAACCAATTTTTGTCATGCCAGCAATGTTCCAATGTTGTTTGGACCATTTTAACAGCATTGAGATATGCTGTTGTTATCTTATGATTATGTAAGATCTTTGATGGCTATGGTTATATGTAGGGATCTGGAATAGATCCCACATCCTGCACCTTTTTCCTTTCTTTTTGATCCATCTGTGAAGATGTTGATTACTGGCGGTCTCCTTATTCTTGATAAGTACTGCTTATCTGTCAAACACAATTTGGGAGAAATGCTGTCAATGCCTGCCTGCAGAATACGGTCTATTAACTACATGGTAGAGGTCATCAGAAGGTAGCCAATAAACACTAAGGACTTTTGTGACTTATGACACAGTCTATCTCAGTCCATCTTTAAAGAAAGACTATATTTTGTCTTTATTTAAGTTAATTTTGGGACGTCACCTGGCCCCGATGATTTCGACTGTATAGTAAATAGACGTGCCTGCAGAAGGAGCATGACTCCTAATTTCTCCACATCTTACTTCTGGTATCAGTACCAGTGTTCTTGAGGCGAAGCATGGTTGCCGCGGAAACTTCTTTTAGATGAATATTCAGGTGACAGATATAGCATTACTATGGTGGGTGTTGTTCGCATAGCTCCAGTTGTGCTCAGGCTGACTATGCTCCTTTGTACCTGGTTCAACTTTTGTTTAGCTGTTATCTGTTGGACTTTCGACCAGCAGACGACAGTCCTATAGACTAACATTGATGTCATAATGACACACATAACCACTTTTACTTTCATTCCCCAGGCTTCATCGACGGCCCTGCGGCACTGCTCATAGGATATGTACGGATTTTTAAATCTCCTTTCCAAATGAATATTTCATGTTAGTTTTGCATCAAGTGTGACTGTGAAATAACATGATCGTTCACATTTGCGTTTCAAATGACTACTCCATCATAAAAGTTAGTAATATTATTGACATATAACAGAAAGAGAACTGGACCCAGGACGGAGCCCTGGGTTACAACCATATTTATATCAATAGTCTTATAGATGTACGTGTGTGGAGACACCCCCTTCACTTAATACTCACATACTAATTTCGACTTTTCAAACAAATTCTGCTAACAAATTATTATTGAATTTAAGTTTAGATTTTGGAAAACTAAATAGGTATAAAATTTTGTTTTCTAGGGGAAGCCAGACAAAAGTTTAACTTAACACAATAGCATACGCCCCTGCCAACAATTAAATCCGTATATATCTTTCCCCGTAGTAAACCGATTCTGCCTACGTATAAGCAAAGGCATTTATGCATCGTACGACCGCATAATACACAGCGGTTTACATTACACTGTCTGCATTGTTCTGTTCTATACAGGGTAATTCTACCCGGTGTGACGGCAAAAGTTCAGTGACAGCATCGTGCATATTAAATTATGTCAAGAAGGCCGTGTTTCAATGCACGCGACGAGATTTATCAGTGCCGGCTCGTGAACTTAAACTCTGATACAACTAATTCATGATTCTACAACAGGTATTCAGAATTTTACATATATACAGAGTGTCCCGAAATTAATGGGATATAGAGCTAGTGTAAATTCCTTACATCAAAATAATGTGATTAAGCCAAACTAACCTTGGTTCATTTGTGGCTAATAAAAAAATTACAGGGCATTAAAGTTTAAAATTTTGAATTCGAAATTCTTAAAATTCTTAGAAAGTTTTCAAAGGATTGTTTTGAAAATTTGGATTAGGGGGTTTTCTAGGACACATTCGTTTCTAGAAAAACGAATGTTACCCTTGATTGATACCTTTTTTATCAGTGTGTGTACGAAAGTTTTAATAGAAAAATATTTTTCTCCTATATATTTTTCACAAATAAGGTATACTTGCTTTATGTCGATAAATTTAACCCTTTTCGACTTATTTCTTGTTTTTCTATTGGGTGAGGTATTGGCTGAGTTTTGTTTTCATGGGCTGCTATAACGTTAAATGAAATTTACGCGGCTGATGCTACACTGTCACCAATTTCTTTGAATATCTCAGAAACAAGACCAAGCGTCGAAAAAAAACTGGAGACGAAAAAGTTTCGCAATTAATCAGGTCAAAGTGGTGTGTAGATGTTTTATTGAAATTAATTTTTTTTTGTAGTTTTGAAATAAAGTAAGAGGGGGGTAGCATACAAAATACACTTCTAAGAGAGGTAGGTAGTTCAAACTTAAGGAGCTTATATAAGATCATAAGGAGTGTTTGTTTTCCAAATTTCCCTTAAATCGGATAAGTGGTTCAAAAGTTTTGAGGGAAAAACGAGAAAAAAATTCCTAATTCAACGCCCTCTTTCTCGGAAACGATGCATTTTAGGAAATAAGTTTATATCAGAAATGAACATTATTTTAACCTGTTCTATGGATTCCTGAAGTTATCAAAATTAAACCTGAATCACCTTGGATATTGCGTACGCAAAAATTGCCAAGAAAATTGTGATTTTTTTATTGCCTCAAATTGGTGCAACTTCCTTCTTTTTTATCTAAGTACAGATGAGGTCTACGAAAGTTCTAATTATGAGGTAATATTTTTAAGGTAAAGAAAAATATGGTACTTTACAATATCTGTTATGTAGCATATTTAAGGTATACATACTTGTATGTATAGGTAATGCTAATTGTGCTGCTGAATGAACTTGTAAATTTTTTAGAGGTATAACATCTACTGCTTCTCTTACCTACATGGTACTTCCTACAACCCCACAGGGGAGGGGGGGTTGTAGGTCAGAACCTCCCATGAGTTAGGATGGTTTGGTCATATAAATAATGTCCCACCAAACCTGCAATCACTCTATTCTCTAAGACTTGGCAACGCGGTCAGTGAACTAGATCTCCTACGGCAACCCTACATTGGGTTCACGTACAACTAAATTCTAATTTTATTTTAATAACAAATATTGTTGGTACCTGTTTATTATTCACATGTTTATGATGAGATCGTTTTTTATTTACATTTTATTGTTTTAATTTATTAAAAATTATTTATTTCTTTTTATTAAAATAATCTAGTTTGAAATACTTAACATTACTCACTGAATGTCAAATTTCTGGCTACGCCACTGGGTACACGTCTGGTAAGAATAACTTGTCCATGGTGGAAAGTAAGTCATAAAGTTATGATTTGTAAAGTAAACGCATCACTTAGCATATCTAACTACTTAATTATAGGTTACAGAATAAACTGTCTGTTTGAGATTGTTATATGTTCTACTATTAATAACATTTAGCAACATTTATCCACACATAAATTATTAAAACGATTGAAAGTTTAAATATAACTAATACTGAGTCGAATGGCGAAAATTAAATGAAATATCATCGAATATCAATACTGCAATGCTATTAAACGAAAGTTTGTAGCAATCTCCTATGTTTAGGGATCATGCACAAAACTAGCACTTTATGTTATTTATTCTATCTGCTATATTCAGTCTAAGCGTGTTCAGATAACTATTGACAATCACATATCAATTAAAATAGCTGTAGGGATTTAATAAACATAATTTTGGAACGAATAATTTCTCAAGCTAATTATGTACCTACCCAATTTTCTTCTTAGTATTTTTGAATCACCCAGTATATCGTATATTTTAACATATACATACAGGCTGTATCACATAAGAGGGCCACTCCCATGTATCTCGCTTAATATGCGAGACACGTTAAAAATCTTTAATTGTTTTTTTTTGTAGCATTTTTGGAGGCCTTTATGCTCGTAATCCATGAGATCCATGGCCAACTTTATGAGTAATAACAAAAAAACCTGTAAAGTGCCCAAACTTTAAGGCTGTCTACCTTTTTTATTATAAGAGATAGAGAAAACTTATTGGTAATAAATTTTTAATGCAAAATTGATACCTTCCACCTGATATAAACAGATTTTTGAAATATCGTATGTGGTTCGCTGCGCCCTCTAGGCGGATAAAAAAAAAATTATTGAAACAGACTATGGCCACAAAAATTGCCTGGTTTTTCGTCTTTCATGCAATATACTACATGTTGCCCTTATCTTTTGTATTTATTACATTTTTTTCAATCTTAGTTAAAAAAAAATGTACCTAAATATTTTCATGTTGCTCAAGATAATGTAGAACCTGTTTTAAAGACTCCAACTGCAAAAAAATAATAAACAGAATGTACTTTTTTATGCAAAATACAGATTTTCTTATAATATTATTTTATTGGTTTTCACATTAGAAGCAATTGGGTCTTTAAAATTATTTTGACACAGACAATGTAATAAAATAATATTATAAGAAAAATCTGTATTTTGCATAAAAAAAGTATATTCTGTTTATTATGTTATTGCAATTGGCGCCTTTAAAACAGGTTCTACAGTATCTTGAGGAACACGAAAATATTCAGGTACATTTTTTTTAACTAAAATTGAAAAAAAATTAATAAATACGAAAGATAAGGGTAACATGTAGTATATTGCATGAAAGACGAAAAAACAGGCAATTTTTTGTGGCCATAGCCTGCTTCGATAAAAAAAATTTTTTATCCGCCTAGAGGGCGCAGCGAACCACATACGATATTTCAAAAATCTGTTTATATCAGGTGGAAGGTATCAATTTTGCATTAAAAATTTATTACCAATAAGTTACCTCTATCTCTTAAAATAAAAAAGTTAGACAGTCTTAAAGTTTGGGCACTTTACAGGTTTTTTTGTTATTACTCATAAAGTTGGCCATGGATCTTAAATTTGTTTCTACGAGCATAAAGGCCTCCAAAAATGCAACAAAAAAATAATTAAAGATTTTTGACGTGTCTCGCATATTAAGCGAGATACATGAGAGTGGCCCTCTTATGTGATACAGCCTGTATACATATACATAACTGTCTGCCTATAACTGCCGTAGCCAAATTTCTTCTAAAATAATCGTTGCGATAAGAGAAATGTTATCTAAGGTACTAAAAATATAAAGTAAAAAACCAATTCTCTAATTATAGTAAATATTAGTTTTTCAAATTATTTAACAATAAAATTATTTTTTCATAATATTTTGTTTTGTTGTAATACGAAATAATTTTTGATGGTGCTTAAGTACTTAATAATTACAATAAACTGGTATTAGTAAAATATGTTCTAGTAAACCATAATTAGTACAGCAGTTGTTACATAATTATTTACGGTTGTATAGCTAAAAATAATCAGCAGCAAGCAAGTGTTTTCTGTCGAGCATTGTCTCAGTGTATCATCGTATTCATCGATTTTGCATGCACATGCTTTGCAATCTTCAACTGTACCAATACATTAAATAAGAATTGTTACAGAAAATGATTCCTTTGTTTCAGTGCAACCTCTACGAAGAAAGCCTCGCTGTAGGATCTCTCTGCGCGCCGCTCTGCATCACCAAAGACATCCACTCTCTAACGTGCCACTCTTTCGAGGCAACGAAGGAAGCTGTGTTCAGCGCCGAGTGGCACAATATCCGCTTGGTCTTCAAATCGGTCCCCAAAGACCTCCAAGCCATCCACTGGTTCGACAACAAGGTCATAAAATATCCCACCGAGAAGGAGTTCCTCACAACTATCCGGACCATAGTGAAGAATAAACTAAATCTCACTCTAGCCTACGACACAGCTGTGCGACTTTCAAGACTTAAGCCCACTTACGAAGAGAAAAACAAAGAGAAACGTCACAAGGAAATGGACAACCTTTGGTTCCTATTACAAGACAATGAATACTTGTTATCGACTTTGTTTACGGATAAAGATGTTTTTCCTCAACTGCTTGGTACCTGCGGACCTTATTTTGCTGTTGAGTACTTGGAACCGGTGCCAGACATATCTTCATTATTGACAATAAGCGACGGCAGAGAGGACTGGGGAAAGCGACTCAAAGTTGGCGTTCAGATACTTGATCTGCTTGATGAGTTGGAGACCGGATTTCGCGAACCGTTCCATTTATGCGACATAAAAATACAACATTTTGGGTTTGTTAAGGGTAGGAATAAACTAAAATTCATCGACCTGGATGGAGTGCTACCAAAATCCGTGGTAAACAGCATCATCCGGGAAGCTGAGTACTGTGAGGAGGACAATGACTGTGACTTCTTCGACTGTCGGTCCAGGTGCAACCTGGAAACCCACAGGTGTTCCAATCCTGTTCTGAATAACAACCTGCAGATCGTCTGCGAAAAGATATTTTTGGGTTGGAGGATGTCGACCACTGTCATAGTGCCTGGACTGTTAATGTCACAACACACTCCTTCGGAGTTAGCGTCGATTCTAAGGCAGTGCGCTAATCCGGAAGGGGAAGAGGGGAAGCCCAGGACGGCACCCCAAGCCGAAGTGAAAAAGAGGCTGTATAACATTTTGACCGAGATCGAACAATCCGTCAATAACGATTTCTTTCTTTAGCGAATAGAATAGAATGCGTTTTTAAACAATTTACTTGTATATATTTGTTACTTTAATAAAAGTTCTTATACAGAAATATATAGGTGCTATGAATTAACATTTAAAAACACAGAACGCGCTATGCAGTATGCGCCAAAAGTATGGAATAAATTCAATAAAAACGAAACAATTATTTTTTGGGAATAATCCTCAAACAGGTCGATTTTTAATTTAAAAAATACATATTTTAGCGTAAAATGCGATTTTCAAATGTCATTTGTTTTCGAGTAATGACGCCATCGATTTTTTTTTAAATGGCAACACCATATTTTTTTCCTTGATTCTGAAAGATCGTTTAATTCTCTATTAGACAGTACTACAATTTTGCCTTCTTACATAGGAAAGTATATGATTTCTGGGGTAACTCTGCGTATTTCGTCCCAAATGCGATTTTGAAGTTCTTCTAAATTACGTGGTTTATTAATGTACACTTTTGACTTCAAATATCCCCATAAAAAATAGTCAAGAGGTGTAAGATCTGACGATCTTGCAGGCCATTCTATCGGTCCGCGTCTGCCGATCCACCTCCCAGGAAAACAGTTGTCCAAAAAATCTCGTACAGGGCGCGCATAGTGCAGAGGTGCACCGTCTTGCTGAAACCATATGGTATCGTCAGGAATGTCAGGGTCATTATTGTTAGGAAAAATTACTGCAAGGGCTGGAACAAGGTCATATTCTAGAAACTCTAAATATCTTTGTTCTGTAAGGGTTCCTTCAAAGAAGAAAGGCCCTACTATTCTGTCGTCAACTATTTCAGCCCACTCATTTAATTTCTGAGGGTGTTGGGTATGTGCCTCTGCCATCCAATGAGGATTTTCCCGACTCCAATATCTGCAAGTTTGACGGTTTACTGTACCATTCAGACAAAATGTGGCCTCATCTGAAAAAAGTATTTGTCGGTGTAAATTTCTATTTCCTTGACATAAATCCATTAGAATTTCGCAAAAGTGTAAGCGGCGATCGGGATCATCTTCATTGAGTTCCTGCACAAATTGAATTTTGTATGGATGATATTTTTCCTTCCTCAAGATACGTAGCACTGTGCTCTGACTAGTGTCATTGTTTAATGCAACCAATCGTGAAGAATTATGAGGATTATCCACCATACTTATCAAAATGTTCTGTTTCTGATTTTCATTAATGCTTGGACGTCCAGGTTTTGGAATATTTACAACATTGCTAGTTTCTCTAAATTTAGACTATACCTTACTGACTGTTGATTGGCTGATAGGGCGATCTGGATATTTTTCATTAAATAAATCGCAAACTTCCTGCTGAGTTCTAGTCATATTCCCGCATCCGATAAGAATTAAAATTTCAATTCTTTGAGTAACAGTTAAATGTGCCATAATACTTTAAATTGAATAATAATTTCTATGTCGCTTACAATACTTATTAGAAAGTCGGTGTGACAATGATACTTTGCAAAGATTTTCACCTACGTGATCCATAATAGAACTGTGGAATTCGAAAAATCTAAACTTGATAACTTTTTTGCTTTATTTTAATTGATTTACGTTTTCTAACATTCAATCACCATTTACTCGAAAACTTTCCTATGTAAGAGGGCAAAATTTTAGTACTGTCTGATAGAGAATTAAATGATCTTTCATAATCAAGGAAAAAAATATGGTGTTGCCATTTAAAAAAAAATCGATGACGTCATTACTCGAAAACAAATGACATTTGAAAATCGCATTTTACGCTAAAATATGTATTTATTAAATAAAAAATCGACCTGTTCGAGGATTTTTCCCAAAAAATAATTGTTTCGTTTTTATTGAATTTATTCCATACTTTTGGCGCATACTGTATATGGTGATTCATCAGCCTCTTTACAAACTTTAGCAATGAACTTAATTTCATGAAGATATTTTCAGCCTTGAAATACTTCACGTAAAAAATAAACTTTATTGTTACTACTTGATTGCACAACAAATATCCTTGAAACAAATTCACAACTGTCAAATCTTTCCTTTGACGTTTGTGTGACTCCCGTTCAGCTTCTGGATATAAATTAAAACGGTGGAGGCAAAGCCGATCCGCTTATATATATTTTTAGCGTTTTCGAAGTTTCCACGGACTTGAGAACGCGTCTAGAACCAAATATAGCCTGGAATGTTCTAGAAAAATCCAAAAATTATAAATTCAAACGGAAACAGGAACATGAGTAACAAACTAAAAGTGTAAGTGAGCTAACAATATTATAAATATAACAATAGTGTGTATACAATACGATTAAATTTAAACAGAAAAATAATAAGCTGCGAGATACACTATTCAAGAAACAAACAATTACCTAGTAAGTACCTACTGAACATAATAATATAATTCAGGTGAACTCTTGCCGAGTTGAGATACTGAAAACATCAATACGATTAAAAATAAATTGCAATAAGATTTTTGCAACATACTTAATGGCAAATTATTTGCGGTATTCGAAGCATAAGCAGGGACAAAATAACAACTTTATTTAAAAAATTATATGGTCCAAGAATCTAATTTTTTAAGAAGCACCATTAATAATGTCTATACTGATCATAATTGAATGAAATAAACCTACTTATCATTGCTAAAGTTTGTAAGTGACTAATGAATCGCTCTGTACAATAGTTTGAATGTCCGAATTTGCATTTGCCTTACAACTTACTTTAAGGAGTTCCTCTAGTTACATATAAAAAAAATAATAATATTAAAAATTGAAATTATTGATTTTATACAAAGTGTTTTTAAATTAATGCGACACAGAACAACTATCAAAATGGGACAGAAAATTATATTCGTAGAAAAAATACCGTATGTTAAATCAACACTAAGGACAGAAACAATAACATGTATATGAATTTTTCGTTAAATTTCGTTCAAATCTCTTTGAGGGGACACTGATGTCAGCGGCATAGACAGATTTGAAATAAAAAAAATCACTAACCAATTTTGGATCAATTTTCACAACGAAATAGAACAAAAAAGTAAGCTATGCCATTTAAAACTGGATTTAAATGTTCTTTGACGGAATAGAGCTACCATTAAAAAAAGACGAATCAATTCAAGCCACAAATATTTATTGCAATGATATGTTCTTAAATGGATCATGCAGTATATAAATTGTCTATTAAAATTTACTTGGGCTTACAGATATCATTATTGCGCTTCACTTCATTGGAAACAAGTTGTCACGTATTTTGCTAAACAATATTTTAGTACAAATTTTACCGCACTGCATTCAACTGTATTCCAAATATAGAATTACTAAACGCTAAATTGCAGGATTTAGCGAGAGTACCAATATTCATTTTACTGTTTAAGATACAAAAATTTAAAGTTGCATAGATAAAGTTAAGACATTCACAGAATAATACAAGAATTTTAGTAAAAGTAAATATATTCTCTGAAGCTATTTATTTGTGACATAATTCTAGTTTTTCTTTAGTTTAATTGGATATTTTGCCATACTTGTGAAAAAATAAAGGGTAATTAAATAAACCCTTGCGCTAAAAGGGTCAATAACGGGTTATTTTTTAAACTAACCAAAAAGTCTCACAATGAAAAAGCAGATAATTAAAAAATAACAAAAGTCACATCACTATCACGCACTTCCGTATTTTTGACGTTTCAAATAACTCTGTTTTCGTTTCAAAAATTGCAATTGTATTAAAAGCCAAGTTTGACAGCTTAAAATTTGTTTATCTGTTTCCATAGAGATGTTAAATAATTTTATATTTTATTGTTTCTTACTTCTTCTTCATACAACTGTAGCCAACAATGATCAATGTTTACTGAAAAGTTTGACATCCACTTATCTCCTTTAATTTTCTTTTTGTTCATTATCCTCCTTCTCTAAAATTTTTACCAAACCCCATTGACTAAAATGACCGTTTTCCCAAATGTTTTGGTTAGGCAAACTTATTTTCAAAAATAATCCTTCACTGATCTTTTTGCCGCAAGGGTTTATATTTGAATTCGATGACAGTTATAAAAGAACAGTAAAAATTGCTATTTAATTCTTTAAATAAAATAGATGAAGTCAATTTATATTCTTTCGTATTTGTGAAATAAAAAATGACACTTATCTACGACAAATGTAAAAAACCGTATGTAAAAAACGATATTTATTTATTTGAGTAGCAAATCTGTGTCCGTATGTAGTGGTTTCTCTAAATTGAAGGATAAGGATAATATGTGAATCCAAGATCAATTCTTGATTTGTATATCAATAATCACTGCTGTATGTTATTGGAAAAAGTACGAACTATTACTTACACATCATTAATATGCAAATCAGTTAACTTCAGTCATTGACTCAAACACTAAAACAATTTTTTCACAAAAGTATTTAAAGCAAAAAACCGTTTTCGTTTTACATATTGTCAACACAAACACACACACACAAGCAAATCATACGCTGCACAACGATATGTTAGTCGACTGAAGGCAGGTAAACTGCGTACTATAATTCGGAGGGGTAAGAATTTGTACCCCTAGTCCTTCAAAACCCCATTCATCTATCAAATCGAATATAACATTCGAAACTACAGCAGTACCTATTAGACACGTATTGCTTACTTTGCTAACTGTTTATGTAAAAATAATAATTGTCAGTTTATACCTATTGTGTACCTAGTTATGATGATGTGGGTTCGAATGATTAATTGCTTATTTATGTCGATATATACAGGGTGTCTCAGGTATTACTGACACTCTTGGAAGGGGTGATTGTATTGCCAAAAAAATGAGATTTAGTCAAATATACCTATATCTAAAACTTCACCATTTCCAAGACACAGGGTGTCAAAGATTTCGAATTTTTCATTATATTTTTTATTTACTTGGAAACCTTTCGTGGTAAAACAGCAATAGTTCTAAATTATAACGAGATATATTTAGTCTAATTATTCAGTAGGTTTAAATACTTCCACCAGTGGCGTAGAAACCTTGTAGTACTCTTCTTTTATTTAAAATAAAAATGGTACTCCACTGTCTTAATTATAAAAACGTAAAGATACTTTAAATTTGGATTATTTCGAATAAATCATTATTCTTGATTTTTTTTTAAATGCTTCGTATTTCGGCAATTGTTTTTGAAAAATATCTGCATTTCGTAGGTTGTGCATGGTGAGACCTATTATGCTTCAGTAATACAGGGTGTCCCGAAATTAATGCACCATAGGGCAAGAGTAGATTTCTGAAGACAAAATAATGCAAGATTAGCTAAATTTACTTTAGTCAAAAGTTGATGGTTAAAAAGATATCGTCAGTTTGAACAAGACAGTCTTAACTCAAAATTTTCATTTTTCAAGATTTAGTGGTGTATCAACTCCAAATATTGCATATTTTTATGTGTAAAAGAGTTACAAGGGTTACAAGTGAGCTTTGCTTAATAACCGTCGAATGGCGCTGCGTTGAAATATCACATCTCCAACATTGGTTTTGTGCTTTAGACAAAACTGTCACAATTAGTCGTGCTGTGACATTTAATGAGATGAGCAAATTTTGGAAAAGAGTGTCACAAGTCGAAATAATATCAATAAGAAACTAGTTTCTTTATGTGTATTTATATGCAAAACTGTCACATTTTTAAATAGACCAGTCATTCTCATAAGCTAAGTACCTTTTTTGTTCCCATTTCACACAATAAACCGTAATATTTTGCGCAGTATTATAAATATTTTTATAATAATCTTTAAAATTGTATTATTTTAGTCTACTTTATAAAATAATTTAGTTTATTAGAAATGTATTCCATTTTATTACCTAAACTCATGTTGAGAAACTTGTAAAAAAAAATATGTGAAAGAGAGTCACAACTCGGAATTATTTAACAAATATAACAATAACAAAGTGCTAAAAACCAAAGCAAACAAAAAATTTTATCAAAAATACTAAGAACTATCCACACAAACATTTGAACATGACTCAAACATTATATATTTATTTATTTTCCAATATTTAGAGTATGATTATTTATAAAACCTTACCGAGCTCTCCTGAAAATTTACATTTTTTGAGTTATGACAGTCAACTGACGATATAGTGACAAACTAAAAATTTTATTTTCGATATTTGTAAATAATTTATTAAAAAATCCAAATATTTTTATACATTTTGGAGATCTGGGGTGTTTGGAGACGAGAAATTCAAATTTGTTTCTAATTTTGACACTACTTAAAGTCGTTAGGAGTAAGCGTTTTCGAAATAATCCTATTTGAAATATTCAATGCACCGAGAAAAATTTGTTTTGGTTTCAAGTAAAGCGCCTATTCCGCTAAAAATACAGCAAAATATTACTTGAAAAAGTTACTCAAAATGATAAATTATGGCCATGTGCAAAATTTAAAAAGTGAATTTTCAAGTTTTCGTCAGCTTTTGATGTAAATATGCACAAACTACGAAATGCAGAGATATTTTAAATGAACAATTACTTGAATACAATGCAAAGAGTAATAATTATTTGTTCAAAACACTTACAGTATCTTACGTTTTTTTATAATTAAGACAGTGGTGTACTATTTTTATTGCAAATAAAAGAAAGATGGCACAGAATTTCTACGCCACTGGCGACATTGAGAATATTTAAACATACTGTATAATTACACGTAAGGTATTCCATTATTGTTGAAGTATAAAAAAAATTAAAATCTTGTACGTGTACAATCGCCCCTTCCAAGGATCCCAGTAATACCTGAAACACCCTGTATGGAACAATAATTTACAGAATAATATAATTAACCTCAATAAAATAACTGTACATAGGAAACTAATTTGTGATAAATATTGTTTACATATAGCGCAAAGTTCCGAAGAGTACCT
The DNA here is from genome assembly GCA_037114965.1 of Monochamus alternatus. Classification (NCBI taxonomy): domain Eukaryota; kingdom Metazoa; phylum Arthropoda; class Insecta; order Coleoptera; family Cerambycidae; genus Monochamus; species Monochamus alternatus. Next base: position 26,474,851 of record CM073426.1, on the reverse strand, counting down.
AGGTACAAGTACATTGTAATTTTCTTAACAGGGAATGTTCTAGGTAAATAAGGTGACCAGACGTCCTCCTTTTCGAGGACATGTTTTCTTTTTATGTATTGCACTTAATGTCCTCTCCGTTCCTCTTTTTCAGACTACTCTCAGTATCAGCAATATTTTTATTTTTTATTTTAATTGTTTTGAAATTTGTGCTCGGTAAAGTTTAAGCGAATTAAAGCTTTCTTGTCATCCAACGTCTGTTATTAAAGCTATGACAATTGTTGTCAAAATTAAAAACTACTAAATTTCGAATTTCATGTCGTAGAAGATAGCGATGGCGTTATTTTGACGCCTATGAACAATTTTAAGCAAATATGGAGACTTGCATGAGGAATGCATTTAAAATAAAATGTTCTGCACAAATACAAATGCACACAATTATTTAACAACCGAAACCTCTCAGTTTACCGAATATATAAAATATTCAAATAGATGAAGATGTTTGCAAAGTCAAGTAAGAGTTTAATTATAATCGTTGGACTTCTCTTCATCCCCCACCATTCGTTCTCCCCTATGCCCACAGCCTATGCCTACCTACTTCTCCTGCTCCACAAACTGAACATCGATGACCGATATTCGATTGAATCTGTTTGGTACTCAGTGTCCCGTGAAACGGTTGTACTGGGTGCGCCCGATAAATTTCGAAGTTAATTTCATTGATCAGTAATAATGACTTGTCATGTATAATGTATCTTACTGTTGAGATTGTGATTGTAAAGCTAATGCGCAGGATAATATTTAGTTTTTTTCACTTGCCAAAGGACCCTGAAGGGTAATACATTTATAATAGAGGTATTAACATTAAGTCAAAGTTATGAATTACAGATACCAATATCTGTAATTGTTTATTTAATAAACTATTGTGCTGTGTTAATTAAAATGTTTATAATGGCTTATAAGTTCAGTAATGCGTATACATTTTGAAGGTCTCAACAATGGAAAAATATTGTCCGTAATTATTTATTTATGACATTTTTTCTAACTTCTTTGTATATTTATATTTCAGTGGCAAAAGTATAACCTTTGTCGGAAACCATAAATTTGCCAAACTAATACCTGCAGAGACCCATAGACCTATACGAATAGGTGTTGCACATTTCAATTATGAATCATTTACTATGTCCCTATAAAATTATTACCAGATTTGAATGGTAAGATATATTATTACACTAATAATATGTAATAAATTAAATTTGGGGTAAAGTTTAAGAAATTATCTTACTATACCAAATATTGTTAACAGAAGAAAAGAATGCGTTAATGGTTGACTAGAAAGATAGGAATGTCATGTCATATTTTTGAAATCAATAAAAAAAATAATAATTCAAAAATTCAACAATACACAGGGCGTTCCATAAAAAAATATATTATATCTTGTACCCCTCAACTTCTCTACGCCATTGTGCTTCCATTAACTTATTAAATAGGTTCAGTTACAGTCCTAGAACTCTGTTATTCAAAATTTTATGTTAATAACGATAATAAAATAATAATTTCAAATATGTAGGTACCGGATTATAAATATTATTTAAAATTCTTCATACTAAAGGTAGTGGAATATTACGGTGAAGAATTTACTACAATCCTTATTTAATATAGGTATTGAAGAGAAAGAGGTTATCAGTGAATGATCTTTTCCCATTTATAATGAAAAACCTAATTGGAAATGAAAAAGCCAAATCTTGAAACAACAACTATTGAACTAGAAATGCGTCGATTCATGATGCATGTCATTAGCTGACTTGTAAAATGTACAATAATACCACAGTATAGGGAGACCAGTAGAAACACTCGGGCCGAAATAATAAGTTGCGCATAGCAGCTCGCGCATCCATTTCAAACTGCAGAGACCTCAGTTTACATCCAACTCTGGGAGTGCGAACATCGTTTATACAGAGCCGTATTAAAGCAATATTTTCAGTCTGATCGAGGAACGAGTCGCTGCGCAGCAGTTAGATGTTTAAATATATCATCTGTAAATAGTAATTTAAGTTTCTTTAAATTTCCTAAAGACATAAATAAGTAACCTATAATATACTGTACAAACCATAAATGATATTTTACTGCTATTGCCTTACCTATTACCTTATTTCTTAAGTATAACATTGGAATATAAATACTTCTCATGAAAGTGAAGTTTAAAATATACATATTTATATTTTTCACAAATACAAATTTTTATTTTAGAGCAAAGTTCTGTGCAGAGGCTTCTTATAGAGAAGATTTATTAGAAAAGCTGCTCAGGATTAGCAATAGTTCATACAAACTATGTCAAATACATTTTTAAAATAATATATTTTCTAACGATTCGCGCAATAGATTACGCAAAGAGGCCGTTCCAACGTTCCCTGCACAAGACGGCTCATCTTCAAATTATGTAGATGATCATATTTCTTGTAGTCCCTATAATGAGAGTAAGTCTCAAAACAAAATAATAAAAAATAATTTTTTTCTAAATTTACATTTTACTGCACTTTTATCTCCAAATTAATAATTTTCGAAGTTAAGTAAACATAATTTTTCTGTTCTGAAAAATACTTGTCTTCTGGTTTACGTAGATCATTTAAGACAAAAAAAAAATCATAATAAATTATGTGTCCATTAAACTTCAAACGTCAAATTTTAAATTTAAAAGAATCCCAAAAAAATGTAATTATCACTAATAACAAAAAAAGTAAGTAAATAAATAAAAAATTTTTCTAGTGCAATAATATATATTTTAAACTCTTTTTTTTTAAAGAGCGCAAAGAAGTAAAATGAATTTTCGCACTGTATATTAGTAGCAGTAAATGATAGTATATAATACATGTTGAATTACCCATTTATAACTGTATAATGAATTATTACATAATGTGGATAGATATAACGTAAACTTTCATGTGGAATAACTACACTTTCACGCGCAAATAAATTCTTATTCCGGTCCTGATTACCGATTCTGTAAATTCTATCGGATGCGCTATCGCACTCACATTTCGAGGTCACCGCAGAAAACTGAAAGCAGTTCAAAGTGCCGACAACGTAGTGAAACTGCTGGTCTACCTATGCTGTGATAATACTGTCACAGAAAAGTACATTTTTTCAGGTTATAATATTTCTGAATATAATATATATAAGGCAACTATTTCTTTTTACATGTGTTATTGAAAATTTAAGCTCTTTATCGGGTTTTATTAGTTTCTATACAAATAAGAGTTAGTAAAACATTATTAAAAAAAAAAAATAGAAATATTTAGTTTTATGCAACCAGTTATACACAAGAAACTACGTTAGGCAAATTATTGTATGCCTTTATATGCAAGCATCCTTTTGCAATAATAATGACACTCTCTCAAATTTTATTAAATCTATTGGTAAATGAAACAACTAATTACTAATGTTAAAAGTTGAAAGTAGATTTCATTACAAATTCGTCAGTACTTCAAAAGAAAGCAAAAATTAATTTTTAGTGTTAATATTATATATATGGTATATTTCACAAATAACTTTTAAAATCTAATCATTGATTTTATTTATAAATATACTTCTAAATTGCAATATTGATAAGTACTTACTTAACAATCTGAAACTTTAGTAATTTAAAACTTTTATGTAGTTAGGTATAGGGAATGATGAAGATAGATGACATCAATCATAATAACTGAAAAATCATTTTTAATTTTCCTGGCAATATTGTTTAACCAATACATATATTTAATAATGCAGAAAAGTGTATACAATTGCTAAACTACAGCACATATTAACTACATATGCCTACAATTACTTCTGCAGTGACAATTCCTATTTACATTCTCACCTATTTTTCGATATTGCAGCGCAAAACTATACTATAGTAAACAATGTGTAAATGCATCAACTAATCTTATTTTTAACCTGATGGTGTATATGCCTCACCTTTAATATATCCACTAAATATTAAAATATGTATATGTATATATAGTATATTTAAACACCTACAGAAACACGATTTTTCTTAATTCAAACTATGGTGATACAGGGTGATCACTAGATATTGATATTAACTTATTTTTTTTTAAGAAACAGTCTGTTAGATTCCCCATTTTTTCCTTATTGCATTGATGTAAACATGTAATGGGTTATCTTTTACTGTTTGCGAATTGGTGATTAAATAATAATAATAATAATAATATCTCTACCCCTCATTCTAATCACGAGGATTAGCCCATAAGTCGAAGACTTGTACGGGAGAGGGAGCGGCATATTATTATTAAGCAGGCCATATTTGCGCCCAGGAACGACTTACGTTGGTACGCCCTAACCAACATTCAATGCAGGAATGAGGGAAACCTGAAAAACCTCATTAATTAGGGGGGTAGTCAAATGTCAACCGGTATGAATCTCTCACATTGATCCAAGCCAATATTCTTCCACCCTACCATACCCGCAGAGAGGATGCCAATATACGGTCTACCGGCTGCAGGAGTCGAACCCACAGAGCGATCTAGTCACCTCGATTCAAGTACTGACACCTTAAACCGCGCGACCACTGACCGATTAAATAATTCCATAATAGTGAAAAAAAAAAGTTTTAATATCAATATCTCTGTAGTGCAATGCTCAATTGTTTTTTAGATTAAAAAAATTAAATTCTTGTGAAAAATTTATCCTGGGATGTAATTTTCAGTTTTCCAATAATAAGGGTAGCAAATTTACAGCCGAACGTTTTCCTGTGATCACCCTGTACAACAAAATATTGTACGTAACTTGAATAGATTTATTTATAAATCACTTTATAAAACCAATGAATTGGGGTTAGAATTCGTCGAATCATTTTAAATCATTATCATATAGGCCATTTTCACCTCATTTCAATTCAGCTTAGAGGTTCAAGAGATGTTTACAAAAAAAAACAAAATTTTAGCCCCAATAGCAAGTGGCCCTAGAGCCCCTAAATTCTATAATTCTAGAAAACAAAAAATACAGGCCAAATAATTTCTATGTGCCTGGGCAACATTTGAACTATATAGTGCAAAAAATAAACAACCCACAAAAATATACTACGACTACTGAAGTAAATAAGTAGTAAAATCAAATACAACAGGAATTGACATAAGCTTTTGGGCATCCCTCAATTTTGAGACACGCCGCAGACCAGATTTAACACGTTACTGTACTTCAAGCAAAGCCTGCCAAATCGTTTGTACTGACTATTATTTCTTTTGTTGTTCCTCGAAATCTAAAGTAGTCACTATACTTCAAGTGGTGGCTGAAAAATCATTTGCAGTTGTTTGTACTAACAGTCATTTTATTTGTAGTTTCTGGAAATCAATAGTAGAGTCACTGTACATCAAGAGTAGGCTGAAAAATCGTTTGTAGTTGTTAGTACAGATTATTATTTATTTTGTTGTGCCTCAAAATCTAAAGTAGTCACTATAGTTGAAGTGGTGACTGAAAAATCATTTGCAGTTGTTTGTACTAACTTTCATTTTGTTTGTACAATCTTTCATTTCGTTTGTAGTTCCTGGAAATCAAGAGTACAGTCACTGTACTTCAAGCGTAGGCTGAAAAATCGTTTGTAATAGTCACTATACTTCAAATGATAGCTGAAAATCATTTGCAGTTGTTTGTACTAACATTCATTTTGTTTGTAGTTCCTGGAAATCAATAAGAGAGTCACTGTACTTCAAGCGTAGGCTGAAAAATCGTTTGTAGTTGTTGATACAGATTATTATTTATTTTGTTGTTCGTCTAAAGTAGTCACTATACTTCAAGTAGTGGCTGAAAAATCATTTGCAGTTGTTTGTACTAACATTCATTTTTGTAGTTTCTGGAAATCAATAGTAGAGTCACTGTACATCAAGCGTAGGCTGAAAAATCGTTTGTAGTTGTTGGTACAGATTATTATTTATTTTGTTGTTCCTCTAAAGTAGTCACTATACTTCAAGTGGTGGCTGAAAAATCAGTTGCAGTTGTTTGTACAACTTTCATTTTGTTTGTACAATCTTTTATTTCGTTTGTAGTTCCTGGAAATCAAGAGTAGAGTCACTGTACTTCAAGAGTAGGTTGAAAAGTCGTTTGTAGTAGAGTCACTATACTTCAAGTGGTGGCTGAAAAATCATTTTCAGTTGTTTGTACTAACATTCATTTTATTTGTAGTTCCTGCAAATCAACAGTAGTCACTGTACTTCAAGCGTAGGCTGAAAAATCGTTTGTAGTAGTCACTATACTTCAAATGATGGCTGAAAAATAATTTGCAGTTGTTTGTACTAACATTCATTTTGTTTGTGGTTCCTGGAAATCAAGATTAGAGTCACTGTACTTCAAGCGTAGACTAAAAAATCGTTTGTAGTTGTTTGTACTTATATTTTGTTTGTAGTTCCTTGAATCTAGTCACTATCCTCGTTATGTGCACAAAATTTTATTTCATTTGTAGCTTCTGGAAATCAAAAGTAGTCCCTGTACTTCAAGCAGAGGCTGAAAAATTGTTTGTTATTGCTTGTACTGACTTTAATTTTGTTTGTAGTTGTGTGTACAAGCTTTTATTTCATTTGTAGCTCCTGGAAATCAAGAATAGTCACTATGCTTCAAACGGAGACTGAAAAATCATTTGTAATTGTTTGTACACTTTTATTTCGTTTATAGTTCCTTGAAATCTAAACAAGAGTCACTATACTTCCAAGCAGTGGCTGGAGAATCGTTTGCGGTTGTTCGTATATTAAATTTCATTTCTTTTGTAGTGGTTTGTACATACTTCTACTTCGTTTATAGTTACTCGAAATCTAAGGTTGAAATCATTTGTAGTTGATTATAGTACATTTCATTTTGTCTGTAATTCTTTGAATTCTGAAGTAATCACTGTATTTGAAACAAAGGGTCAAAAATCGTTAAATGTAGTAACTTTCATATTCATATAATATAAGTTTCAGTATTTTCTGTATTCCACGCCAATTTTTTTTTTATAAAAATTTAGGGAAATAAATAGCTAAATTTTATGTTAAAATAAGGTTGAACTAAAAATATTTTATACAGGATATTCACAATTTATTTTCCAAATAACGATTTTTTTCTAATTTATATGTTTTATTTAAATGCCCTGTATTTTATAATTTTATAACGTACAAATAGACCCTTCTTTTTATTTTAAAATCCAGAGTCTGTCTCTTGATAGTTTCGTTTTTACATATGATTTCATACTGATTTAAAATGTCTAAGAATTTACTAGAACATTAAAAATAAACTCCTTGAGGTACCTAATGGGAATTAGACAAAAACAGTCAAACTGAAGACAAAAATAAGATTACTTTATTAGTTTGATTAAATATAAGAAAATGTGAACTTACAACTATCTTGGTATGTTTTTGATAGAAAGATGTGTGCCATTTTTCCTAAGGGAGAATAGAGAAAAATTCTCGAGAAAAAAAACTGTATAAATTCAGTAAGATCGAGGATTCGCACACCGATAACTTTTTCACACAAGAAGATCTACGATTCACTCTTTTGCTTAACCAAATTCTCCAATTTATTAATAATTACACTCAAATCGGCGTTCTTAGCCAGTTTCAAATATATACAGTTACGTATGTCATGAAACACTAACCACTGAGGCACTTCCTTTGCAATCAGTTTCAAATGGTCTTCCATTTCAGTCTTGGTCAGATGGGCACGATAACAGTTGCCTAACTTTTCCACAACAACCTCTAAGGGAAGTACACCCTTCTTTTCTGACACAAATAGATTTCTTGTGAGACGAGCAAGTTCGGGCAACCTGGAGTACATCAGCACCTCTTTTTCTTTGTCTGCTGACCGCGTCATTGATATAAGGGCTTTGGCAGCCTGCTTCTGTCTTACCTTTTCAAGTAATGCCTTTGGAATTCCTAGAAATAAGATAACAGGGGTATAGCAATATAATTTTTATTAAAAATAATTAAAAAATATAAATATTTTACTATATGCATCGGGTGTTGTAATATTCAGTTGCAAAAATCAGAATCAAACCTACCATAGTTTCAAGAGTCTTGCTAAATTTACCAATATCATTAATTTTAACAAATCACAACGCAACACAACAATTTTTGAAAATAACTTGAAAAAATACTAGAAAGAGAGCACTGGGAGTGGCATATTTGGAAATGGTTATCAATAGTCAATAGATGGTAAATAAATCTATGAAATTTGTTCGTTTTAATACAACTCCAATAACAATCTATTAATTCACATTTGGCAACCACAGAAATATTTGTTTTATATTAATTAATACACTATCTAATGTCAAATATCAAACCGAGCAATATGCAAGAAAGATAAGAAGAGGGCACTGTTAGGCCGTGTAATTTGTGATTGTAAAGGTCTAGCAATGATGTGTTATATAATGGTTGGAAGACAAAAACCGGAGGGTAATTATGTGAACAGTTAAAGGTATGAAGCTTATGTAGAAACTTCACCTAGTTTCACCTCATGGACATTCAAGATAGGATATGGATATTCACTTCATACATCCACAATGTATGCATGATTCTCAGTTTCGTTAGAGTATAAAACAAAAAAGTTGTCTTCTTTCAAAATGAGTCAATATTATTGGAATAAAAAAATTGTTAGTGATTAAAGACTAAGTGGAGCTAAAAATAACGTATCACTGTAAATTATTAAAACAGCAAATTGCACATTTTATCAGTCCTCTAAGTGTTTCATTTGAAAAATGTAAGACAAATGAGAATAACGAAAAATAATTGAAAAACTACTTTAATACAAACTTTTTCTTCAATTTTGATCACAGAACTTGTACGTGGAATATAGCAAAATCGTATTTTATTATTTAAGACATTAAAAAAATAAATACCTATAGAAGGTGTAAATTTAGTACATAGTTGCTCTAAATTACAATTTTTACACTTAAAAAAAGTTTAATTTTGAAACACTGTATCATATAATGAGTGAAGAAAGACAATGAATATGAAGACAAAATATACATATATTTTTTAATGGAACACAGGATATATTTGAACTGAAATTTACAAATGTTAATTTAGTAAGTAATTAGATACTCGATAACTATTTAAAAATTGACATTCCACAATTAACATTAAGTAATTAATAGCATTAGTCCTTATAAATTATGGATGAAAAAATTTGCTCTATTATATGTATAGTGTGTTGTTAAAATAGTGTACTCGTATGGCTAAACAGCATAACTAGTACCTATCCTGTATAGAATGTGGCATACTACTTCAAGAGGAGTTATTTTAGGTAAAAAAAAAATGCCTACGGAACAAAATGTTTCCAAATAAATGGATTTGAAATAAGAGACCTGTGTCTGGTCTGCCAGAAGTCCAGCTAAATCCTCTGGAAAATAGCACATATATTTTTCCTATAAAATCGTGTGCCACACATCTCTGAAAGCATACCTGATTACACAGGTTTTGCTGCAGTAAGTATGCATGCGCCGCAGTTTTCTATTGGCTGTGACGAATTGACGGATTCACCTGTTCCATTTCCAGCTCTATCATGGGAGGGTATATTATTCGTGCGGGCAAAATTTCGGATACATCTTTTCGCTAATTTAATTATGAATGTAATTAATTTTATTAGTGATTTTGTGTTCTTAAGAATGGAGAATAATTCAAGCTCTATAGCGTATTCTCAAAATCGTCCTAATTTAACAAGTAAGGAATATCGGATGATATGTATGAAAAATTTAGGGCGAGAGGTCAAACCATGAGTATAGGTTATGTTGAAATAAGTATTTCATTAACAAAAATGTACATGGGTAGCATATATGTATAGTGCAAATAAAAAGTGGTAAATAAGTACAACTGTGAAACGAAAAATAATGGAAACTCTTGAAAGGAATATGGTATTTTTAAAACAAGTTTTCGACAAAAATAAGATTGGATTGCTATATCTTTTAAAATGAAATATTGCCTAGAATATATAATACAAGGGTACTTTTACGAATTATGCGTGGCATATGGATGTAGGTGAACTTCCATATAAATGAAATCGAAAAGAGTATAGGTACTGATAGAAAAAGACGAAATGGTGATATGGCAAAGAAACTATTTGAAATAAATATTAAAAGATCAGAATCTGGATCGAAGAATATATTAAATTTTGACGAAACACGAATGTAAGAAGGTCATACGGAAAACGTAAGCAAAATAAGTGTTAATGTGTGACCGTTATAGTGACAGTGCTAGATTATCAGAAGCTCAAAACAAATTTATTAACACCACATAATAACAAAAGTAGCAATAATATTTGTAGTGTTTTACTGTTTCGTAAAATTTGTAAAAAGTTGAGATTCTCCCGCCATAAATAATTAAAACAGAAGTTTCATGCAGAAATCCATGAATTTCATGTCCATGAGGACAAGGCTTAATAAGTGTGATAACCGCGAAGTGTACATCAGGTAGATGTAAGTGGGTGGTGGTGGACAATCGCCAATCGACAATGGCATTCTAATCTGTAGAGAGGATGGCTCAGGAGGTGCATTTAAAGTAAATTGTTAATGTGCTATGTTCAATATCAACTTATTTTTGATAATTTTGTGTGCTTCAAACTCTTCTCAAGCGGCTCGCTTAGGTAATCATGCCACCCTCACCTTCCGTACTCATCTCTGTGTTGTGAATTAGTCACTCTCTATTATTTTCGACTTTAGGTAACTGATAATACAAGATAAAAACTTTAAATTTGGAAATAATTCTTATCATTTTTCTAACGCCTCGAAATTGGCAAAAACTGTTATATCACTGTTTCTACTAAAAATAATGAATGTTATGTAATGCAATTATTTTTGTATAGGTTTTTTTTTTATTTGATCACCTTCAAATTTAGTACATCTATGAAATGTTGATCCTCGCAAGCTTCGCTTATCGCACTTGTCTATATATAGGTCCATTCAACATATGATACTAAAATTGCTTAGCTTAGCATATAATGCATCAAACTGGAGAGATATAAATTTGAATATCTTATACTTATGATTATTAGTTAAGATATTTACACCTTGTAGTTTTCATATTATGAAATTAAAACTGAATATTTTCGATTTGTTTGTTAACATAACAAGAGATCAGTTATTTTTCCGGGTTGTTATGCCGTGACCTCAGTAACTGGTTTCTGCCAGTTATATAAATAAAAGTATACACGTCTAGCATTGGCTTGGATTCTTTGACCTGCCATTCCTCGGCTAATAATGGTCTTCCGAGACGTCCCGTAACTGCCTCTGTAACTGGTTGCATCCCATGCTTCTAAACGTTTCGCTGCTCTTTATTGCCAACATTTTCAGTGATGACTCCGCATCAACAACAGGAGCCGAAATCAATAGGTATATGGATGAACCCAGAGATACCGATAGTGGGTCTATCCCCCACAGAGCCTAGCCCGAGAACAACCAGGGCAGGTCAAAGAATCCAAGCTAATGTTAGGGATGTACCCTTTAATTCTATTAGTGGCAGCGACCAGTTGTTTTTGTTGTTGATTTACGTTAATAAAGTTTTGTTAAGTTATGCTATTCCTACTGTTTTTATTTTGTTAAATTATCTTATATCTCTGATTTTTGTTTTGGCAAAAAATAATAAAAACATATTTATAATAGCAAATCATGTTTAAGTGGATCGTGGCTCCAAAGAATTGAAATGTCGAAGTGACAAACTGATAAACCATTTAATAGAATAAAAAAAAGTGGAAATGAGAAAGTCCAATTAGTTTTTAAAAAACTGTTTAAATAAAGTCAGGGAAAATGAAATCAAATTTTCAAAATTTAATTTTTTTTCAGATATCTCCCCAATGGTATTCTTAAATTTTAGACCAAGGGGTAAACCCAAACTATGTACACTAATGCCCATTTTTGTCTATAATGCCTACTAATTCCCTCTAATTTAATAATTAATAATAATAAATAATTAATTCATGCACCTAAAATACCCCCAGTTATGCTTTTAAATTACAACCTTACATAACAAACATATTTTAGTATTTTCCATAGACTTATAAGTAGATTCTCTATTCTTATTGACGTATTATGATTAATTCATTTCAAATGGTGAACAATCTTCATATTAGAATAAATAAACCCATGGAAAACTAGGACGTCGACTAGGACTACAAAAAATATGCATTTTAGATTTGCTTAACTATTCTTATGGGTGAAAATAAACTATTTAGATTTAAGGATTTACTTACATATCACTGCAATTTTAATGATCACCAAATAAAATTGGTGATCCTAAGTGTAACCATCAAAAAAAAAAAAATTGACCTCTAAATAAATAAAATTGACAAATATATCTCTATGTATAAAATAACGTATTTAGTTTCGAAAGAATTCAAGAAGTTTAGAACTATAATTTTTGATGTATATTACACAGAATTCTATGACCTCGTCTATGAGTATCAACCGGTATGAACTCATAAACTAACCTTTTATATAAGTGAAAAACAGAAATATATACTTTTATGCAGTAGCTCTAAGATATGTGGTATTAAGGCAGGGTCTGCAGAAATAAAGCAGTATCTAGCAGAACTCGACAAGATCCAGCAGTAATTAGCAATACTATGAGCAGTACTTGATCGCACCATTCAAAATGGTGAATAAACTTTTGGAAAGTGAAAGGCCTCTCAAAATTATAGCAAGAACGACGTTTTTTCAAAAGTATTCATAATAATAACAAAACACAGATGTATTTAATTTAAGATATAATCCTACCTTTTAATACTGAAGTTGGCATCTCCTTAGGTTTTTCTTCTTCAGGAACTGAACAATTTGCTTCCCTGGACTCTTTCAATTTCTGAAGAGCTTGTTCCATCCTGGTATTACAATTAAACAGTTCCCTAGCTTTCTCCAACACTTCTTGGCCAGTCGTCAATTTTTCTTCTGCAGGTGGTTGAGGTAACGGAGCGAGTTCAATGTCGGGGACTCTTTCAATGTCAAACTCTGGATGCCAACGAGTGATCTTACTTTTTTCTAAAACCATCGGCGGATCCAGTGACATTAAAAACTCTTCATGATAGTCCTTTACTTTGTCAAGAAGTATATTAAATAATTTACGCCTCCTTTCTAAGAGAATGTCCGAATTCATGTGTTCCACATCGCCAATATTTGGAGTTATAACAAGTTCCCACTGTTCCTGTTTCATACCAGCACCAAACACTCTTAACTTTTCTTGTTTAAAATCAAACGCGTCAGAATAAATGTGTCTTAATTGAGACAAATGTTTTTGTAACAGATTCCTCTTCAACATTTCCTCAACTGCTGGTTTAAGTTTTCTAAATGTTATAGTCTCCTTTCGGTTATAGAGTATTTGAGAAACTGTGTCAATGCAACGGAACATCTCCGCCAAATATCTGTATTTGAAAGGCAATTTAAGGGCGGGCTTTGAAGTCTCATCAAATATCTGTTTAGAAGGACTTGTTGGCAGTGCTGGTACAGCATTCTTCGTCGGACTCAATAAATGAATAAGATTGCGTCTTGCTGTAGGCTCCTTCTTAGGGCTCAGATACGCCTTCTCAGGTGAAAATAATTTGTGTGGACTAGAAGAAATTATATAAAATTATTTAGGCTACGAGAAAAAATTGTAAATATCTTACCTAGTATGTACTTCCAGTTCAATTGTCTTGAAATTATTTAATTTAGGTGATTCGGGAATCAATGAAGTTTTCTTTTCTAGTTCCTTCAGTTTGCTGGCACCCTCTTGAAAACGATTCATGGAAGCCTTGAGGTCAGCTAACCGAGCACTTCTTGTCATCTTTCTTCTAATTTCTTTGAGAGAAGGGCCGTCTGGTTTTTCTTTAACTTTATCCATAGCATTGATCGCCTTTTTAGGTGTGCTTGGAGGAGTGATATGTTTTTCATTAATACGTTCAGTAGTGTTGACTATAGTCTGTGGAGGTGATATAATAATCGTTTCTTTTTTACTCATATTGGTAAGCAGGAGTTGAATGTCTTGGTTATTAGACACTTCTTTCATCTTCTTCGTTCTGGCACGGACAATTTTTTTACTAGAAGTTTTTGCACTTGAATTAATATTAACAATTTTATTAGCTAATAAACATTTTTCTTCCTTGTTTTGTAATTTAATACTGTCTTCACTTGATAACACATCTTTGTTAACTTTTTGTGAGATTAATTTCCTGTCTGATTCTAACCCATTTTGTTGTTCTGAAGAAACTAAACTGCCTGAATCAAGCAACAACACTTTTCTAGCACGATTTATTTTGTTTTCTTCGACTGCTGACCGCTTTCTTGTATTAAAAAAGCAAGCGACTGACGGTTGAGCCATGTTTCGGTAATTTTATATAAATATAAACAAATTTAAAGGGATTAAATGGCACATCAACCGTTAATTTCCCTCCAATTCATTTTGTTTGTATACTTTTGCGATTGCGTATTGCGTATCAGGTAGTACAACATAATCAGGTTTGCCAATTCATCATTTTCATGTTCCACTTTTTTATTTGTTTTGAATTCTGGACCTAAATAATATGAGAAATATTAATCAAATATTTTCATTATCAGAATTAAATATCAATAAACAATAACATAAAAGTAAAGTAAAAAATTTCTTAATTTTATCTTATTTGAATGTAGGATGCAGGTACATACCTATACTCATACCTACATTTTTATATAAATTTTAATAAAAAATAATAATTCTAATAAAGCAACAGTTAATAGTCACTATTTATTATAAATATTATAAAGCCTGATGTAGTGTGACCCATTTCAAATCAAATGGAAATTAACACAGGTCTGTAAAAATCGTATTTAGTATTATCCGCTTAGTTCCGTTTTTTTTCTAACAGATGGTGTAAAATGGTACAATTATTTTTATTTTCGTTTTACAAAAACTAAATATTCTAATTAACGTTTGAAAAAATAATTAAAAAAAGTAATAAATGAATTTTTCGGTTGTAATTAATTCCAATATAAATGTAAAAATGTATAATTAGCGGTTAATATAATAATAATTGGGTATTTATAAATAAATAATCATTAATATTTATTTTCCAACTATGATATAAACCCATAGGTATCTTAGTAAAAGTCTATGCATAACCGTTTTAGAGGATGCTCAATCCAGTGAAAAAAATTCGAACCACCACACCTATCACAAAATACAGATTACTCAACGACGGCAGTGATTTATTTATAAGAAGTTATATAGATACCTAATCTGTCTAAATTATTTCTTTGAAATTAAATTGCAAGGAATTAAAATGAATTAAAGATTTCACAGAAAATTTTGAGATTCTGAAACAAATTATTTGCAGTAGAACATGCATTGAAGGTAATAAAACTAGATCTATTTTGACCTGAGTCGCTTCTAGTAACAATTACTGTGCGCGTCCGTTAGACTGTTAACCTGCCCTTGTTGTTCTCGGGCTAGGCTGTGTGAGGCTATCAGTCGTACTCCTGGGCCCGCCCATCATTTCAGTGCACTTATACAGGTCTGCCCCCCTCCCCCCCCCACCCATAGAGCCTAGTCCGAGAACAACAAGGGTAGACTAAAAATCTCCGCTATGGCAGCATCAAAGCATCATAGATCAAATCACCTATAATTCAAGGCAAAATTGTATCACAACAATGGAATTTTTGTCACAGGTAATAATCACTGAAATGTACGATATGGAATGCGTTTAGTCCATTTGAGCATCCAAATAAAGGTACCAACCCTAGGAGCAGACAAAAGGAGGCACATGAAACTCATCAAAGACATACTTCATTGGTTGTGTATGTGGGTGGGAGAGAGACAACCATCTGCACGTACGATATGAATTGTGTTCTTAATTTCCCATTATTTTGTTTGTAAACACATCATTGGCGTACAGTGTGGTTTCTTCTTTTATCTTGTATCTCCTTAGAGTTATTCTTTGTGTATTTTTGTGGGTGCTATTGTTGGAACATGTCGTGTTTTATAAGGGACTGTAAAATTAACCAGCATATAGCACAAAATAATTCTCTATATTCAGAATTCAATTTCATTTCAATTCACAACCAGCTAAGCCCCTACTGCTCCGCCATTGCTAGAGGCACAAAACAAAATATGGCGCTGATCATGAATAATCCATTTGCACAGCTTTTAGCGCATTCCAGTCATCATAATATAAAATTACATTTCAGTGTGTTCAGTCATATTTAAAGAAAAACAGCAAAAAATATCCAGATGTATATTTGTATTGTTCTATGGCAGAATTTGCTCTGCCTTTGATGTTGTCATTCAATTGTCTCGGAGCCATGGGCGCTCGCAGAAAAACTTGGCAGGGGGGCCAAAATGGAAAACGTGTAAATAGTTTATGAACAATATTTTGATACATTTAATATCAGATAGATATATTAAATATTATAAAATTACTTGTTATTTTTGTTTGTTTCTGTTTTTTAGAGGTACTGATGTAATATTTTTATTTTATTTAGGAGTGTAAGCCATCAGCTATAGCACCAAAGATTTTACCAAGTTATTTTTCATTAATATTTTGAAAAAACTACCTACGCCCACCCAGCGCCCATGTTTCCATACCTTTATTTGACTCGAATTTACAAATTAAATGTATATGTATAACTGTATAAAACATATGCATAATGAAATGACAAACATAGATCTAATTTCCAGATTGAATTGCGAAAATATAGTTGTTAGGTGACGGAAAAACTGGCCAAAAGTATATCTTACGACTTATTATGCACTAACTTTATTAAAAAATAAAAACAGGGAACTAATCTGAATATATTAGGTACAACCGTTTGCAATAATAATGACACTATTTAAAATGAAGTTTATGATTTCTTTTGAACTGCTGATGTATTTGTAATGAAATCTACTTTCACCAATAGAAATTTAATGAAGTTTCTACTCAAAAGTTCAAAAATTGTTTTGAGTGTCATTATTATTTCAAAAACATATACATATTTACAAATATAACCAAAATAGAGACTGAATACAAACGTTCAGTTGTGTTACTGCAGGGTGTGTTAGGTATGCCCTGTTTATCGTAAACTTTCAAAATTACCATGAAAAATACTTAATAAATTACACAAATTGAAGTGTTACTAGTTTTCTAAAAGGATTCTGCAGGGTGTGATATGATTTATAATGTCATATACAATTTTCGTAGTGATCAGAATTGACAACATGTAAATTGCTATATACCCTGAAGAAAACTTAATTTTTTTAGGCTGCTACGAACTCGTTGAAAATTGCGTATGAAGACGGTGCTTTTGAAGAACTTCCCAAGAGCTACCGTCGAAGTTCTGAGCATTTGCGAGAGTACGGAGACGAGACTATCAAGAAGACTTATACACCTACCCCCTCACTGAAAATTGGGTGCTTGAAAAACGGCTGTAAAATATTTAGTAGCAACGTAAACACTCGCATTTTATAATGTGATTATTTTAATGCTTATTAATTATGTATTAGTATAAAATCTATTCTAATAAAAGTGAACATATGTAAAAATGACAAAGATGTTAAATCTCAGAAGGGCCAGGATCCCTACTGTTCCCCCTGCGTGCGCCCATGCTCGGAATGTATTCGGTGGAATGAATATCATATTTGATATTTAGAAATTATTAAATAGAAATGGAATTGCCAATACTGACTTTAACGCAGAATATGAATCGTGCTGTCGTAATTGTAATATTCCTTATTCCAAATGTTGTACAACAATAAATATATAATAAAGTAGTGATAGTATATCTTAATATCATAATATACTAACAATTTCGTACAGAATTTGATATTTTTCTTTGGGAAAGATCTCAGAATTTATTTTTCTACCTAATTAAAATTCAAATTAGCATTTGTTTCAACATACTCGTAGATATAGGAAGTGTATATTAAGGCCATTCATCCAGAATTGCTTATATATCACCCCCGCACGCACACCCATGGTTGTTCGTGTTAAAAATACCGCGAATCAGATCTAGTGGATTTTAGAGTTGCCTGGTGGGTTTGATCCCCCGTCTGTTGACAACACTGCTTCCCGGCTTACTGCGCCGTCTGCACAAATTGGGGTTTCTGAGTGAAACTCGGCAGCCATAATCAAACAAAAGTGTTTTCTACGAAATGATGGACATTTGACGTTTTTATATAGTTTTGCGGTGGTGATTGTTTACAAAAATTATACAAATGAGCGCTAAATTAGACGTAAACAGACGTGTCCTAGCTATTCAAGCTAAAAAGAAGAGACACAAGCCTGGCAAAAAGAAAGGAAAAAACGAAATGAATGGTCACGGTGGAGAAAATCGTAATAATTCGAAGAACGAGCCTTCACACAGTTCAAGTAACGAAACTATCGAAGATCCTGATGATCCTTACACAAGCGAGGAGGAGGAACAGGAAGATAGTACCGATTATCGTAAGGGAGGTTACCATCCTGTCAAAATTGGCGACCTGTTTCTTAGCCGATATCATGTAACGCGAAAATTAGGTTGGGGTCATTTTTCCACAGTATGGTTGTGTTGGGATTTGGAAGACAAGAGATTTGTGGCGCTAAAGATAGTTAAATCCGCGGATCACTTCACTGAAACTGCGTTGGATGAAATCAAAATATTAAAATCTGTTAGAGAATCAGATCCCTTGGACCCCAAAAGAAACAAAACCGTTCAACTTTTAAATGATTTCAAAATAAGTGGAGTAAACGGCGTGCATGTCTGCATGGTATTTGAAGTTCTTGGACATCATTTACTGAAACTTATAATTAAATCAAACTATCGAGGTATTCCTCTCTCAAATGTGCGTACCATTATGCGTCAAGTTTTAGAGGGCTTAGACTATCTACATACCAAGTGCAAAATTATTCACACTGATATAAAACCGGAGAATGTTCTGATTTGTATATCTGAAGAAGCCATTAGACGTTTAGCTTGTGAAGCTGCTGAAATGCACCAACTAGGACTGAAATTGCCAACATCACTTGTAAGCACTGCACCCATAATGGAAACTCAACAAACTAAGATGAGTAAAAATAAGAAGAAGAAACTAAAGAAGAAAGCTAAAAGGCAGAATGAATTACTTAAACGACAGATGGAGCAGATCATTGAAATCGAGGAGCAGAAGAAGGTGAAAGAAAATGGTGACGTAAACATTAATGGTGATAATAAGTGTAATGGTAACACACCCAGTCCAGAAAGCACTCCAGAACTGGAGAATAAATTACCGAACGGTTGTGTGGAAGAACTAGGAGGAGCAGGCGAAGTTCCTCCGTCTGTGTGTGACAATAATGTCAGTGTTGCCGTTGCTGAGCCAGTGATACATATGTCGGAAGATGACTCGCCTTCGTTAACCTCAAAAAGTGAAAATAAAATTGAGTTAGATCCAGCTTTTGTAGAATGTGAATTTGAAGTTAAAATTGCTGATCTTGGAAATGCTTGTTGGGTTGACAAACATTTCACAGAAGATATTCAAACTAGGCAGTATCGTTCCCTTGAAGTCTTGCTGGGTGCTGGCTACAATACCTCAGCGGACATTTGGAGCACAGCTTGTATGGCGTTTGAATTGGCAACTGGAGATTATTTGTTCGAACCACACTCTGGTGAAGACTACTGTAGAGATGAAGACCACTTAGCACATATAATCGAATTATTAGGAAATATTCCAAGAAGAATTGCCCAAAGTGGCAAAAATTCAAAGCTGTTTTTCAATAAGAAAAACGAATTGCGTCATATCACGGGCTTAAAACCTTGGGGTTTGGAAGATGTGTTAACAGAAAAATACGACTGGAGTAAACAGGATGCCGAAGAGTTTGCTGCTTTCCTGAAACCCATGTTGGATTTTGATCCCGATAGGCGTGCCACAGCTGCTGAGTGTTTACAGCATCCATGGCTGAATAAGTGAGCCCTTGCTCTCTATAGGTGACTGATTTCAATTATCTGCTTCTTTTGACAAGTAGTGCATTTTAGTACTATTCAAAATTATTTATATGCATTGAGTTCACCGTATGTAATTTATTTTATCCGGTTCAACAGGGCCTTTATTTAATGTACATAGAGTTGTAATAGAGAAATTGTGATGTATGTGTTTAATAGACAATATAAATGTCCTCCTTGGCTGCTGTTTCTGTTAATATTTTTAATATCCAATTAAATTATTTAGACTATTTTATAGGCATATACTTGATATTAGTAGCCAGGGAGTAATCGTAGATGAGTCTATCCTGTTCGAGTATTCGAAATGTTAGATCTGACGACACGAGTCGTCCAGTTCCATACTAGTTAAAGCACCAACATTTGTATTGAAACCATATTAAAGTATACAATGTACATTGAATCTCTAAATGCTAAGTATATATTAAATTCATACACTACGAGTGTTTCATTTAAAATCACTGCCATTCCAAGTACCCATGCTTTTAATAGAAGAAACTATGTGATATTTTTAATATAATGTATTGCAATAAAATGTGGCTTCATCAGTTATTTTTATTCTTGATTCATTTCTACTTTTTTTTACCTACCTTTCTCATTTTTTTCTCATGAATGATGTAACAGCAGAGGTGAATAATCAGTAATGTTCAATTATTAAAAAATATCTATAATTAACGTCAAACTGCATTTTATTTGCATAAGATAAATTGTCATTCAATTTTTCTAATATAGATTAAAAATTAATTTTAATAATTCTCTCGTTAATGCACATACAAAAATTAAAAGTAGGGTCAAGGATAGGGTGGTTATAGTAATAGTTTGTGAAAAGCAGTCTTACGTATTATTGTACCATAATATATGACTGTTCGAGTATAGTACAATGCATCACTATGCTTAGTTAATTGTCTAAAAAATGTTGATCACACGGTAATAACTGCACACCCGTACAAACAAATTACATAGAAATTAGAAGTGGATAAATTGATATTTTTATAGCAACATCTAAATATATTTCATCAGACATTTTTAAGTTGCCATGGAGTTATCGCTTAAAGTAGCTGATACTTCAGTTTACTATCTACATCTTTGTTTATTCTAAGCTTTTATTGCACTATTACAGGTACTGACAATATAAATTAGCAGTCTGTGACTGTTGTTGCTGCTTTGACTATTGTTATTGTTGCCTTGTACTATGCAAGCAAATAAGAGTATAAAACCAATGTACAGCAGCTGTTAAGTATTAAGTGCATATTTCATTTAATTTTCTAGTATTACTGTAGGGTGTAGGTAATTATTTTTTATATTAAAAATGTATAATGTGGAATTAGAAACAATTTTTTTTTTGTTACTGATTATTTACCGTTATCTTTTAAACACAACATAAACTTTGTCAATCGCCCGATCATAACATTTTAAAATATACACACACATTGATAGTATCGACACTCCTTATTCTAAAATCCTCTAGTTTAAAAATTTTTAATTTCTCTAGAATTCTTGAGCTTGTCTGCATAATCTATAATTTTTATTAACCATTTAACGAGTTATTTTTTCACAGGACAACATATTTGTAATGTACATAATTGAAAACCGAAATTTTATGTTGAAGAAAATGCAAATACGAGTGAAGAATTATATGATTATGATACTTACTTTTTAATGTATTTAATTGTAACAATATATGCCTTCCAAAAAAATTGTCATATTCTATTACTAAAACTATTAATCTTCTCTTTGCTCTTTAAAATTGGGCCAGTTAGGTCCTGTACAATTGTACAAACCGAAATAAATTTAAGTAAATCACTGAATGATACCATCTAATTAAAATAAATAAATATTTATATCTGTTGAAAACCTGTGAAACTGATAAAATATATGAAAATAGTAGCAGATACATTAGGTTATCAAAATAAGTGCAATATACGTAGTGATCTTCGCTTCGTATCATTGTATCAATAATAGTTGTACCCATTCAACAATGAAAAATTTGAAAATTGCTGTGGTTGGAGCAGGTGTGGTGGGAATAACTACAGCAGTGGAACTGAAAAAGCTTTTTAGAAATGCGGATATTGATGTCATTGCGGATAAATTGGATGTCGATACCACAAGTTTCGTTGCTGCTGGTCTTTTTCGACCTGGAACCAGTTTCACTGGCCCAGACGAAGAAACTACACGGTAAATTATACATAATTAACTAATCATTCTCCATATTTGGCTTTTCTTACGAAGAAGTTAAAGGTTAAAACACTAAAAAACAATAAAAACAAACCATAGAGGTTAAGGTTAATTAGATGTTAGATGATTATAGACAGTGCCGTACTCATCATAAATTGTTATATTTGAGGTCATTTATCTGAAAATCCTGTTGGTGACATGCCAATATTACGAGGATGCACAAATTTTTTTATTATTGGATCCTTTATGACAATGGGTACTACGAAATAAACATATTTAATTTAATTTCGGTCAAACTGGATGAAATTCTGGGAAATAGGTAGTTTTGAACACGGACACCAATGTCTAAGCCTGTCAAAAGAAGTGTTACACAGATTAACAAATATATCACTCATTTATATCTGTTAGATGCTGAGAAAATGACCTCTACAAAAGTTGTAGAGGACAGGGAGAATGCTGATGCTTAGAATGGTCATATCCGACCTTATACTTTTTTTCCAAGGGTATTTGAAGGTTTTTAACAGAAAATCACATATTTTATTGAAAAATCACATCATTGCATTTTGAAAAGTTATAAATATGCGGAATTTTTATATAATTCTATTTAATTGGAGTCCCCTGAAAAGTTACAACTTCTTAAAGGGGAGGGGGGCAAAATCTAGCTTTTTTTTATAAAAATTTCTAATTCACCATGATTAAATTCTAAATATTGGTATGTACTGAACTTATAAAATTTGGATGTTACTGTAATGTTTGATATTTACTGAAAAATAATTTTAGTGGTAACGGCACAAAAATTTAGAAGTTGATGATATCGTACTTTTCATCATTCTAAAAAATAGTTTTTTTCTTCAAAATTAAGAATAATATGAAATTTTTGTAAGAAATAAAAAAGTTTCTGAATAATGGAAGCTATATATACCTATTAGAATTTTACTTTTATTAAGAAATTTATAGAAGCATATATGTAAGTTTGGAAGCTAAACATGGAAGGGGTGATTTATTATTATTATTACATTTGTTTCTTTATATTCAACTGTTTTTTGGACAACTTAAAAAAAAAATTGATCTTAATCTCTCCTTTTTAAGTGGCTATAACATCTTAGGAGAGGCTTCATTTAGCATATGTATATACAAAAACCTCCCTTAAATTTTCAACTTATTTTGTAAAAAAAAAAATATTATAATTTTTGAGATTAATAAATATTATTGGTGTTAGGTAAGTATAATATACTATATAATTAAAATAAAAAAAATAAACTAAAATTTTCAGTGAATTATACCTATATGTATAAATGAAATTACTTCATCTCCGATTCTGGTTTCATTGTGTTAAATACAATATAGTTTGTTGTAATTGAAGTCCACTCCTAAAACTGGGTAGTACGATGAATTACTTTATATATATATAGGTACCTACACATACATGAAGGTAAAATCTTTTACGCTGGTGTTTTGTAATATTAAGTAATAAACTGACGATGACTTTAAATAATATTATTGTTTATTGGAAATTTAACAAGCATAAATGTTTTTATTTTGTAAAATAAAATTTATAAGTTTTAAAAATGATATAAATATAAATAAAACTCTTGTCTTATGTAAACTTTTACATAAGTTATATATGAATAATACTCAAATTACCAATAAATATTTTAGGAAATGGATTATTGACTCCTACAATTATTGGGATGGCATAAAAAATTCAAGAGAAGCTGCTAATGCGGGCGTCACTGAAATTTCTGGATATATTTTTTCCAGCGAATATCCAAATATTGTCAGGGCAAGTAAAACAAAAACATTTAATGATATCTATTCCATTATAACTTAAAGGTGAAAAAAAATATATGATATAAAAATTATAGCTACACCAAACAACCTAAATATCTGTTCCAGAAATGTATTTTTTTTTAGAATGATTACATTGAAAAGGTGGTACCTCTTTATAGAGCAGCTACAGAAGACGAGCTGCAGTTATGTCCAGGAAAATGGAAATATGGCTCATTTTTTACAACTGTTCTTACTCAGTGTAGCTTATATTTGCCTTGGTTATATTCTAATTTTAAAAATATAGGCGGTAAAATAATAGAAAAAAAAATTGATAACTTGTCATCTCTTGAATCAAAATACGATGTGATAATAAACTGCACTGGCTTGGGGGCAAAATTTTTATGTGATGATAGAAAATTAGTGCCTATAAGAGGACAAGTGTTGAAGGTAGGTCTGCTAATTGCATCTGAAATCGCTAATGAAATTTTGAAAAATTAATAATCACAATGAAAAAACATTTTATAAAACGTAATTAACCCTTAATTACTAACAATCTAGTTTTGTGTCTCTAATACTAAAGTTTTGTAACACCTTAATTAAATTTAAAAAATATTTTTTTGTCTATTAGAGAAATTATTAAAAAAAAAAAAACAAAATATGTTTTATGATAATATAAATACTTTATTACTAATTTCAACTTTAAACATATTATAATCTTAAAAACAAAAATGATCAAAACTGAAATCATAAAAAATTCTGCAAAGAGAAAAGGGTAGTCATTTTAGTTGTTCTCTGTATAATCTGGATAAGTACATGTTTTTTTGCACATTCGATACAAAAAGGCATATATTTACTGTGCACCTTCTTAATGTATATAGATATAAAAAAAGTTTTTAAATTTTTCAAATTTATTTGCAGCGACTGATTTTGAACATTTTAAATAACGTTCAAATTCTGGTTGAAAATCTAATTTTTCTAAAAACTTTGATTTTTCAATATATGTAATTTGGATAAGGTTATCCTGGAATTCTTGCTGGGCTATGGGCCATTACTTATTACAGAGGCATTCACACTAACTATACATCTCGTAGAGAGCAATGCAACACTCTCTAACTGCAAATTAGCTTAAGACTGAGTGGTGCCGTGTTGTCTAGTCAAATTTTGCAAACCATATGACTGAAAAATAGTTCTCCCTCAAATCAAAAGTCGACGTGTCCGAGAGTTTTCCCAGATTTTTATTTTAAACCAAAAAAATCGAAGTGGAAAGTTTCCATTGGCCCACCCTGTATAGAGAACTTCAGTAGAAGGAGAACGATTTTGCAGTTTGTGAAAAAAACTTTAAAAAAACGTGGGCCTCACCTAAGATTTCCGAATTGGCTTGTTTAAATTTCGAGAAACATTTTTTTTTCATAAACTAGACATAATTCTACCGATAGGTTTCAGATTTTATTAAAAAATTTTAATTTTTGTTAAAGTTACAGCAATTTGAAAATTAATATTGTATTTGTGATACATTATAAAAATTGCAAAATGCTATAAATTCTACAAATATAGTTGTTTTTTAATAAAACTTGAAACCTATCTGTAAAATTACATCTAGTTTATGGAAAAAAATGTTTCTCGAAATTTAAAGAAGCCATTTTGAAAATTTGAGGTGAGGCCCACGTTTTTTCAACTTTTTTCGCAAACTGTAAAATCGTTCTTCTTCTACCAGTTCTCTATATGGCCACAGTACATATACTCTAGAGTTTGATTTGGGTCCCATGTCTGGCTATTGAGATATGGCATATCTGAAATCTCACCAACCACCATTGGAATATGCCACTGATCTATGTCCCATTACTTAAGATTCATCCTATTTAAAACCATTATACCACCTTTGATGTTTTTACTTTACTTCTTTTCTTAATGGGACAAAATAAAAAGTTCAATAAAAAATAATGTATAATTGAACGAATTAACAAAATGAAAATATTATTTTAGGTCGAAGCACCATGGTTGAAAACATTTTTCTATGGAGACTACGACACGTACATCATCCCTGGTTTCGATTCTGTTACTCTTGGCGGATGCAGGCAGTACGATTCGTATGACTGCACCATCAATAAATATGATGGCTTTTCTATTAAAGAAAGGTGTGAGAATTTAGTACCGAGCTTGCGCAATTCAAAAGTTATTGCCCAACGTGTAGGGCTCCGGCCCCATAGGGACCCTGTGAGAGTAGAGAAGGAAATACAGTACAACAATGGTAACAAAGTCAAAATTGTCCATAACTATGGACATGGCGGTTATGGAGTGACAACTGCTCCTGGAACATCTCTTCATGCTTGTGAGCTGGTTAGAGAAATTTTAATGGGTAATAGTAAATTGTAAACATATTTACAATTTTTTGTGTCCCACAGCATGTATTAGATGATAGCTCACATTTTAGAAATATCTTTGAATTTTCAATATTAAAAATCAATCATCAATTCAATAGCAAGCTGCTGGAAGAAATGAGTTTTATTTATTCAAATTTTTTAAAATTTGATGTACAATGTGAGATTTAATCCATATTATTTCAGTAGTTTTGGAAATATTAATAACAAAAAAACAGTTGCTATGCTAGCTTTAAATAATAGTAGTAGGAAGTTTTACAAAGTTAATCATACAACCACTTTAGCGGCACTCTCTATAGGGGAGTTAATCCTCTCCACAATATATTTAGAAATGTTAACCTTGAGTTCATTTCTATCAAAGATAGGCTATTTCAAAAATGAAAATAAATAAAATTAACTTTTATCATGCATCCAATACCATTGTAATGTTAATTTGCAAATTGAAAAAATACAATGAGTTATTTTATTATGAAATGTTAATAAATCTCGCAACAACTTTTTAAAACTAAATATCCATTTTTGTCAATGTTGAAAAAGTGCTTATTTATTGAATAATTAATAATATCGTTAGCACACAAATCAGACACGACAATAAAACTTTAACGATAGTGCACTGAAATTGTAAATATATGTTAGTAGCGGAAAAGGAATCACAAAACGTACAATGTGACAACAAATATTAGGCTGTCTCTTTTGCACTCTCATAGAGACGAGGCATGCCTCTGTAGCGCCTCTCTACCGCAATTGCCTACCAACGAATTCCATGCTCGTCATCACTTTCTTACCTATACATTATTGGTATGAGGCATGCCTAAGATGCTTTCTGCCTATACACATTATTGCAAATTAGTTATTACGATTACTATGATTCACAAAATTTGAAAAGTGCCGCAACGTATTTGTTTACAAATCGCGCCGTGATTTAAGACAGTTGTTGGTGTAACATTTGTATGTTTATAGTAATTTATAGATAATAATAATAATAACATCTCTACCCCTCATTCTAATCACAGGGATTAGCTCAGAAGTCGGAGACGTGTGCAGGAGAGGGGGCGGCATATTATTATTACGCTGGTGTATTTTTTCTGGATAAAAGATGCCGTAGAGTAGGTATTTTTTACTCCCCTAATACGGGTACTGCTACATAAAATTATTAGAGCATTTCAAATGCATATGCAGCAAATATATGAGGGAACAGACCTTTTTAAAACACCCTGTATATATTATATTTTTACATAACAATGCAGGTGCTAAAACTTCTGACATTCCGACAAGTTTGATGCACAAATCATTAACAAATAGCACACAACAAAAATAGTAAAAGTATATTTCAAAATCACAATAAAATCTTTAATTGGATCTTCAGTCACTGACTCTCTAACCTTGAAAAATAGAAGAATTGGAAAAGCATGCAAAAATCAATTTGAGTTGTCAATAACTAACATTACTAAAATGGGACATTTTTCCATCCCAATTGACAGTTTTGGGATAATGGGATGGCTAAAAAACAGGACTATCTCGTTAGAAATGGTCACACTTTATGTATAACGTCCTCTAAGATCTAGATCCAAATTGGGAAGGTTTATAGTTTACCACTTTAATAACCTCCACTCTTATAAGAAAATTCTTTAAATTACAAGGGAAAATAAATTATTAAATTTTAAACTTAACACATTGTATATCTTACGCATCAACATATTACCTAATAATAATAATAATAAATATTATTAATCCTTTAAGACATATACAATGCATAGAATAAGTCACAAATAAATGACAAAATACATACAAATACTTTAAAAGTCATTGTTATTGATAAATTCATCATTACTATAATAACATTTGCTGAGTAGCCTAGCCATAATAGATTTTTTCTACACCCGTATTATAACAATGCACTTATATGCCCATAATCCGTTTCATAATGATACCCATTACGATACAGATTTTTCATTACGATACAGATTTTTAATCAATAGAAACCCATAATTTTTCAATCAAGCATTCTGTGCATTTGACGTTTATCCTAGGTTCCTATGTAATTATTTTAGATGTTAAAATCAGTACGTATTAAATTTTCGTAGATACCTAGCTAAACTTCGATAATTTATCAAAATGTCTGATATCAGCGATATAGAAGAATTACCATCGACTCCTCCACACATATCGGAGAAAGCAGAAAATGCAGTTCATACGAATAATTACTGTTACCTATTGTGTTCAATAAAAATATAAAATTTATGGTTTTTGATTATTTATCGGGTGTAGAAAAAATAGCGTATGCAACTCTCATGTAATGGTTATTAATACACGAGCATTAACCGGGATACGAAACGAGCCGAAGGCGAGTTTCGTATGGTTTATGCGATCATTACATGATCGTTGCATAATATACTATTTTCAATGATGCACTGTCAAGGGATTTAAATTTATTTGGTAATACATTGAATAGCTTGGATCCAGAGTACTTAGGAGACATTTTATATTTACTTGAATTATGCTTCGGAGTACACAACAAATCACTATTGCGTGTTGTATAGTTATGAAAATGAGAATTTTTAACTAAAGAAGAAATATTTTCTTTGATATATAATAGGGTTTTATAAATATAAATACAGGGCAGTGTCATTATTTTATTATCAATGAATACTTTCTTACACGATTCCCAGGGATTAATTCCAAATATATTTCTAAGTGTCCGTTTTTGGGTTACGAAGATTTTCCCACTCCTAACACCACTACTCCACAAAATTACATTCTATGAGAGGTGGCTATATACTAAGCTGTAATAAATGTTTAATAATGCACATAAAAGCATAATTTTTTTTTACTCGAGATATGGCATACAGTGATTTGTTGAGTGTTTTATTGAGCATATCGATATGTATATACCAATTCAATTGGTAATCAAGATAGACACCCAAGAACTTGGTATCATCACTAGATTCAAGAACAGAATTGTTAATATTAAGGTGGCCTGCGGATTATACCAAGATCGAAAATAAACTATTACAGTTTTATCAACATTTAAAATAAGCGCGTTAGCTTCACACCAGTTAACAAAAGATCGTATAAAACCCTGACAAACCACTACGAGTTTCTCAGGGGTCCGCGTCGACACCACAAGAGACGTGTCATCGGCAAACATCGTAAGATGAGGTGCGTTAATAAAGTTCGGTAAGTCGTTAACAAATAACAAAAAAACTAATGGTCCCAGCACCGATCCCTGAGGCACTCCAATATCCATATTACGGCAATGCGAGGTAGTATTGAGAACTCTAGCATGCATAGTTCTGTCAGATAGATAATGAACTAAGCAATTCAAAAATACTCCTCTAAATCCAATACTATATAACTTATTATTAATAAAGGAAATACGAAGACTGTCGAATGCTCGTGACAAATCAAAAAAAAGACCAGCTACATGCTTGCCACTGTCAAGCAAACTGTAGATACTATTTGGCATAATTTTGTACTTATCAATAAAATCGAACATTCTGTTAAAGACTACCCTTTCAAATACTTTAGAGAAAACACTTAACATTGAGATAGGTCTATAATTTGCTATATCTCCAGGATATATTTTTTTAAAAACAGGTAATACTATGGCTTTTTTAAGAGCACTGGGAAAACGGCAACTGATTACGGATAAATTAATAAAATAAGCAATGTGCTGGACTATATGAGTTGACATTGTTTTAATTAACTTGACAGACAAGCAATCAATATCAGCACTATTTTTGTTTTTTAAATTATTAATAATGTTCAGAACCTCACCTGAATCTACAGGATGAAAGAAAAATGTAGTATTAATGATTTTCAAAGATGTGCAAGTCATAGACCCCAAATTGCCAAAATGAGCAAGTAGTTTTTTTTTCAGTGATAGTGGTAAAATAGTCTATAAAAGCACCAGCAAGTTGTTGGCGATCCGAACAACGATTGCCTTCTAAATTTAGAGAAATATTCTTTTTCAAGTTTTTTCTACCAATTTCTTTATTTACAAGATTCCACGCAGTTTTATTTTTGTTGCTAGAGCTGTCAATTAATCTGTTGTGAAATGCTAATTTAGATCTTCGTAACAATGCATTACGGTTGGCTTTAGCTTCCTTATAAATAATGTGAGAGTTGCTGCTACCCTTGGCACAGCCAATATAATTTTTTTAAGCGCAAACTGGAATGTTTAATTTCAGAAGTTACCCAGGACAAGTAAAGTCCAATACATATTTTATGATATTTATAATAGTTATTTATGCAACAAGTACAAAAAGTGTGTTTATTGCACGCATCGTCCAACGAGGCCATCAGGCCGAGTAGGACAACACGTTGAGTGCAATAAGCACTTTTTGTACGAGTTGCATACAATATTTTTTTTACGTTCATGCAAAAACCAAAAAATGTTATTTAGATGACACTAAGTCTAGGAAAATGTGACGTCGATTTGAACGTTTATGTTTGTCAGGATGACAAAACGCTGTAGTAGAATGACAGACGAATGCAATAAACATTTTATTGCACTAGTGCAATAAAGAACCACTTTTTCCATTAAATACAGTTTAATAAAGTTTTGTTTTTTGCATGAATGTAGAAAACATTATTATTTTTAAAACTGAGATCAACGTCATCAGTGTAAATTTCATCAAAGTTAGTTTTACATATAAATGAGACTAAATTAATGATGTTGTGATCAGAAACATCTCTAAATTGCTGATGAATTGGTGGGTAATAAATTGATTTCGATTGGTTAAATTGAATATGATACTCTAAACTACAAACCCTGTGATCACTAATATGTGCCTCGTAGACATTTGATACCAACTGAGTATTATCTACATTTGTCCTAGACAGTTAGTCACAATTCTAGTGGAGGCAGAATAAGTAACTATCAGATTATAACTTAAGAGAATGTCATCTAAATAATTTAATAGCGAATTCGATTGCACTAGTGCGCAACTGTCACGGTGCCGCATATTCGACCGATATTGCACGCCTTTAGTGCATTGTTTGTATTCGGATGAAAGAGATCTGCACGCGGGTTCATAAGTTTTGTATTCAAGTGACTAGTTTTCCACGCTCGGAGTTTGCACTTTCTGCACTGTGATTACCGACAGTTCTACTGTTGACATTCTTTGGAATTTAAAATTTGTCCGTTAAATTCAAAATGGCCCATGGTATGTAACTAAATTTATTATTGGAATCCGGCAGTAGTAGTGACGAAGACTTATTGCTAGAATGTGAAATATCAAATTCATTATTTTGCAAATAAAAAAGGCTAAACTGAATAATTTATATCGTGTCACACAAGATCATTGTCCCGTCCTCATTTTCTACAGGCTCCCCGTTTTCGTCTGTTACAAACTCCTTAAAGATAATATTTTCAAACATTTCTATACTTTCATTGCTTATCATAAAAATCTTATTATTTTTGCAGTGCAATATAATAGTTGTAGGTTAAAATCACATAAATGCAGAAAACAAAAAACCTTCAACCTGCTTTATACGAACACGATTTGGAGCAGAACTCGGAAAGATCAAATCGTGCCAGTGCAGTCACGTGATCGGGGCCATGCGCTCGGAGCTAGAACTAACCTCGCTTGGAGCAAGTGTGAATTCCATACGAGCTGGCACGGAGTAAGTGCATCTCTCCCGAATTCGCTATAAGTTTAAAGCACCACAAAGAAAAATATCAGGAGGCTGAATAATATATAAATCTAACACAAAACAAAGGTTTTTCAAATATAAATTAAAGTCACCTTTGGGAGGACGATAAACACTTAAATATAATATTTCGATTCTTCAAGTGTATACATACATACTCCTTAAAAATTAAATTGTATTCCTGTAATACCAATGCAAATGTATTTTAATACAGTTTAAAAATGATTTGACATGAAACCTAAATGTGTTTTAATAAAAAAAAAAAACAAATAAATTAACAAGAGGTTATTAAAGTTGCAAATAAATAATTATAATTTTTTGAAAATTGTTTCCATTCAGTCTCTAGAATCCATATGCTCAGCTGTCAAATATTGATGACATTATTTATTAGCTTACAAGCAATGGCAAAATTTAAGGTCTTATTGTTGTTTTAAATGTTGCGCGGTTATCTGCAGCGCTCAGATTTTGAAATTCATTGTGCACACTGCTATTTTAAGGTCTTGGTAATGTTTTACATTAGATTTTAAAATATGTGTGTACTATTTAAATCTTAAAATTTCTCTTCAAAATTGAAAGAAAAGAATGATGTATAATATACCTAAAAATTTTATTTTATTAAAAAATATAATTTAAGTACAATAAATCTCTTACATGTTCAACTTCATAATATCAATAAATCATAATTTAATAATATATCTCACAACCAGCATGCATATAGTTATCTAAATAGTGCAAATATTGTGAAAAGTATAAAGGCACAAGGAAAAATACTAATTTGTATTCATTACATCGAGACAATAAATGAAAGGTAGTGTCCAATTGATCATTACAAATATTTTTATTTCAAAATGTTTGGAAATGGTCACAGTAAGTAAAATCTATTTCGATCGATTTCTAAATGTAAACATTTATTGTCAATAAAATAAATTATTGATATTTAACCCCGAATCGCGGATGTGCCTATAAAATATCATTCATTTACTTTAACGCTGTAATGAGTGAGGTGTAGAAAATACAATAAAACGATTACTTCTTCTTAAAAATACCTTGTAAATTAGGCAAACTATTTGGTTTCGAAATGGTAGGTTTGTTAAATATTTTGCTTACTTTCTGTCTCATTTCTTCCACTCCTTGATTGACGTTTTGACTAAGACTTTGATTACGATCTACTGAGACGGGTAAATCTACTTTATTATCACATTCTTTAATCATTGACAATACAGTTTCACGGTGAACGTGTAAAGTTTGGTTCTCTGTCACTACTATCTCTAAACACCTACAATTAGAAATAGAATTTCTTTTGTGGATCTCCATAAAATTTTAAAGTATGGAAGTCCTTAACTGAAAATATAACTTTTCTTACCTCAATCCAGGCACTACCACTGAGCTAATACTTTGTTTATTTAACGGACTATAAACTACATTTGTAAATGCTTCTAGGAGTGCTAAAGCCATGTCTATTTTTCTAGTCTGATTCGACATTTGAGACATAAAAGAAGACAAAGCGGTCAATTGTGGAAGAATAACTGCAATTGAATAGAAAAAAGAATAATTATTAATTCCATTCGAAGAACATCATGAAGTTACCTTCATTCCTAAAAGATGGTGTGCAGCTATTAACTATGTTTCCTAACGTAACGATAAGTTGCCTTAAGAGGGTGTGGTTTTCTCTTAAACTAGAGTCAGAGAGGTATGTCTGGAGTTGCATATAAGCTTTGTCATGAATTTCTTTGACCATACAGTCAGTAATCAAGTTTCCTAAAGCTGGAATTGTTGCAGTTCGGACCAAGCTAAAAATATCATAAAATGAAAAAATATTTATACAAATAATTGCAAGAGTTATAAGACATGCCTACATTATTTTTGCTACAAGGTCTATGTAATTTTTGAATGGAGAGCCCAATTTTGATTAATGAAATCAAAATGTATGAAAAATAGTGTGTTTAAGATTCAAATTGGATTTATATTCAGTTGCAAATAGACCTGTTCTGGCTTTATCTCAGTAATTTCAAATGTTATCAAGTTGAGATGAATCCAAGCCAGCCTCGTTCACTTCTCTACAATTTTATATTATTTCAACAGCATCGATGGACCAGCAGAATCACTTGAGGCGAAATAATAAGTTGCGCATAGCAGCTCGCACATCCATTTTAGGACGCAGAGCTTCGCTACCCTTCAGTTTGTCTTAAATGCTGGTGTGCAGCATCGTTTGTACAGAGGTGAATCAATGTAAAATTATGAAATCAAGGAATGAGTCGCTGCAGCTATTAAAAATGATATATGTGGTCTAAAATAGTGGAATGTTGATGTAATTTTAAAGTTAGGAATTTTAAACCCTGTTAAAGTTACCAAATTGAATTATACATTATTGGATAATAGAAAGTTCAACTTAGGTAGTGTTAGTATTTATATTGCCAAAATGTAGCGATTTTATACTTAAAATATTTATTTAATGTGACTCTTTTTATGGCATTTTTACATAAACTTCAACAATTAATTTTTCACATTTAAAAGTCAAAGTAAGAAAAGTGTAAACTTTTTTGTAGAAGAGAAAGGTAAACTTAAAATTATCGATATGCATATTCTTTTGATTATAGCTATATTTAACCATAATAAGATCACGTAATATTCAGTTATAAGTATTTTTTTAACCATTAATAGTTTAGCTATTACTAGATAGCAGTTGTCAAGGGTTTAAAATTTTGCTATTCTATAGACCACTCTACTAATACACGGTGATGGCGCCCCTAAATATGTCAGTAATAAGCCTAAAGATCAAATTTAATTGAAAAAAAGATATTCAGAATTCGATATTTGCCGTTCTATTACCGTACAAGTTTTCAAGCCATGATTAAAACTTTTTGCACCTGTAAACCCTGTAAACAGTTTGCTTCAATAAAGTCATACTTAAAATCTAAAATTTAATAAAGGTAAATAATTATTTATTTATTCTTCGAAAAGTATTGAGTTTTATCATTATTTATTCTTACATATACAGTTTAATATATTCCATTTTTTTTTTCTCAAAACTAAATAATAAAAAATATATATATTTCAAATACTTATTGATTACTACACATTTTTATCCTTAAAACTGAAATAAATCCTGACACAACAAAATCAATTACTCAAATAAGTAAAGATCTCTCTTTCTATTCATTTACAAAAGAAAAATATTGGGCATTTATACAAAAGTTGTAAAATGAAAGCTGCTATTTGAAACAAAAGATAAAAAGACTAGAAAGAAAATGTAAATTTAGATGAATATAAACTATTGATTTACCAGTTGTGTCCCTTAAGAGAATTAGCCGATTTTATTAATGTTTTAAATATCTTAAAGGCAGAAAATACTGAGTATTTGTGTGAGTGATTTTAAAAATTGTGCTTTTTGTATTTTAACGGCCAAAAAATTTAAAACTTAATTAAAATTATGTTTACCTAGTGTAGCAACATTACAAACATCTATAATTAATTATTACATAATGTGCATACATATTTTATATAGGTATAACAATTTTTGGGTTGAATTCGCTTTTCCGCACAAATAAATAATTGTTATTCAGATCCTGATGCCGATTTTCTATTTCTCTCAGATCCAATGGTAGCATGTGCATTTCGAGGTTATTACAGACACCTGAATTTAGTTCAAAGTGCTGATAGCGAAGTGAAATTGCTAGTTTATCTATGTGTTATTGCCATATAACCGTCACATTTAAAATTACTAACTTGGTTTGAATCACATTAGATGTAACCTTTTACGCGGCTTCTCATCAGAACTAGGTATGTCTTTCACCTGTTCAACATTTAGGAGTAAAAAAATCATTTTGTCTGCATATCTCAATTTCTGGAATGCCAAACGATTTTATAAAAGTGTACACAGGAAAATTGTTTCAATAATGTTTGGAAATGGCCGACCTTTTTTAATTTTGATGAAAAATATGTTTTCTTTGTATTAATGATGTTATCCCAACTTTCTGAATTTTACATTAAATAGTGCTTGGAGCTTACTGGACATTCAAAAATGTTTCATTTGAAAACATAAAAACAAATAAATACCAGAAAGAAATATTTAAAAATTTCAAATTTGCCGCCGATTTATAAATAAATAATAATAGATAACTGCGAATGTCTTGGGTTTTATTATTAAATAAATGCAATTAAACGATATGCAATTATTTTATATATTTCATTAATTTAACCAAGATTCTAAAAGTTAAGAGTACCTATTACTACCGTTGTTTGTGTAAAATACAATTAATCATCTGATGTTGGTTTATATTGGTGTCTACTAGATGGCCAAGAGAACTAAGTCACTAAAGTGACAAAATACGACAAACTATGGGATTATATACAAACAGAAGAGGCCCTTAGGCAACTTGCTTTCCTCGGGCCTAAACAACCTTCGGAAGCAACCTGTCGCCTGCGGGCATAATCATCCTTGTATCTCCTTTGGTCTTTTACCTTCATGTGTTAATATTTCACAGCTAGTTACTAAGTGATGTTCATTATTATTATTTGTATATTTTTATGAGCTGTCCCATGAATGTCAATATTTGAAATAGGTAAACTTGGCAATAGTAGAAACATTTGATTTATAGGAATAAGAGGGTTCGTCTAATTGTTGATACTGCCCACAACTTTTTGACAGTTTGTCAGAAATGTCGAGCATTGCGATCAACATCATCAGAGGTCAGGACCTATACCAGAAAAAGAGGTAATTTGTTACAAATACTTAATTTGTTAGATCTGAGGGTGTCGATGGCAATGCCCTCTGGCTTTGGACAGCCTTGTAAGTCAGGACAGCCTAAATTTTGTCGCCAAATCTCAAAACCCTACTTTGACTTATGTGTCAACGAAGCTTATAAAATTAATGGTAGAAATGAAATCAGAGACACGTTAGTTCAAGTTTATCGGGATAAAAATGACAGAGAGTACAAATAGATTAAATGATGTTAAAATCCTTTTAATAAGAGAAGGGAGATCAGGGCAACCAATAACATGCAGAACTGACAAAAATATTGAAAATATTCAGCTTCAGTTAGAATTTTGTCAATATTTTTGAAGCTTCCGCTTCTTATTGGTCAGCCTAATTTCTCTTCATCATTGGTCCTTACTCTCTCCTCCAAAGTTAATTGTCAGACTTCGGAAATTGCTTATGAAAAATATCACATCAATGTAAATATTGTGAAAGCTATTCGTTGTACATTATTGAAATTTGGCCAGGTGAATTAACTAAGTAAAGGTGAAAGTAACCGAATTTAATTATTATGCTATTCAGTGGCGTAGCCAGAAATTTGACAAGGGGGGGATTCAGTGAACAAAGTATTTCAAACTAGATTTTTTCAATAAAAAAAATAAATAATTTTTAATAAATTGAAACAATAAAAAGTAAATAAAAAAACAATCTCATCATAAACATGTAAATAATAAACAGGTACGAACAATATTTGTTACAAAAATGACAAAAATAAGATTAGAACTTAGTAGCAGGTCCTAATGTAAGGTTTCTGTAGGAGATCTAGATCACTGCGCGTTGCTAAATCTTGGAGAATAGAGCGATTGCAGGTTTGTAGTGAGACATTACCTATATGACCCAACCAACCCAACCCATGGGGGGGGTTCTGACCCCAAAACCCCTCCGTGCCTACGCCACTGATGCTATTCAATAAATAAGACAACCTAATGAATAATAATGTGTCAAACACTCCTCTACAAAAGTCTTCTTCACGGATAATTCTTGTGATTAGATATTTTTAAAATTATTCAATTGAAAGTACTTACACATCATTATCACTGGCAAGTGTAACCAGCGCTCCAGTAACTTTGGACTTGAGAAGTTCATTACCACACATCCCGATAATCCCTGAGAACAAAGTCGCAGCAGCTGCCTTAACTAAAGGTCTTTGGTGTACCACCCCGGACCACAGACAATCGACTACGGTCTCTTGAAGTCCGCTTTCGCATAACCTCCTAACAGTAACCTCTAAACAATCCAGAGGTGAGCCACACAACGGTAACGCGCATAGGAATTTTGTAAGCACGCTAGATAATTCTTTGATGTCGCCACAATACGTCAGAACGATCAAATATATTGGAATTATGTTGAGACTCGGGCAAAATTGGTTAAAACTACTTATGACTTGCTCTAAGTTTTGTATTTTATTGTGGAGAATGGGACGGATTTTGTATTTTGAGAAACTTCTACCAAATACGATGCATATACGAGAGAGGAGATTCATGAGACTTTGCAGCAGAGACTGTTGCGTTATTTCGATATGATGAAGATTGTTAAATAAATCAGGAAGCCTGTAAAATAAATTAAGGTTTAATAGTTTATTTATCTATATGGTGGGAATCATGTTGCCCATAATATTCATTATTTCCTTATAATTTTCTTTTGGGAAATTTACTTAAATCTATTTTTTTAAAAAAGAGATTGCTTGACATAAAAATAAATTCGTTCCAGGATTTATGTTTGCGGGCATCACAGATTTTTTTAAATTGCACCCCCATTTTTTTAACAAAAATGAATACCTTACAGATTTTCAAGTAAACAGTATCAATATTAGGGGTTTTCTGTTTTTATGACAGAAGGTGTTTTTCAAAAAAAATATAAGTTAAAGATCGCACACATTATATCTGCATGGACCAGCACCAATA
Source organism: Monochamus alternatus (assembly GCA_037114965.1). Classification (NCBI taxonomy): domain Eukaryota; kingdom Metazoa; phylum Arthropoda; class Insecta; order Coleoptera; family Cerambycidae; genus Monochamus; species Monochamus alternatus. The sequence continues at coordinate 26,436,355 of CM073426.1, read as the reverse complement.
CGTACCATCAGAGCAGGTCATGTTGATGACCTGCAATTTCTATGACAGACCGCACTAGTCCGACATAAAGTCAGCGATTAGTTCAATCTGTTAGAAATATTCGACCACTGAAGTTGTGGATGTGTTGCTGAATTGTTGGGTACCCTCGCGATAAAAAAAATTGCATCCGTAATTGGTTCTGTGCACAGGGACATAACATGAAATTTAACATTACAAAGGAGGTAGGAACACGACAATTGAGAATTAATAATGTTATAAAACAATTTCAAATCTTTGTTTTCTATGTACAGAAAGTGAAAATGAGCTAACAAATCATGGACATCATCATATTGGAGGCTATATAAATATCTTAGAAACCTTAATTACATTTGTTGAAGTTTATAAATATGACAATCGAATGTGTAGACCATACAGAGCAGACATAGTCCAGATGAGAATGTACTAACGAAAAATAAAGAATGTTTAATAGAGTACTGGAAAAATCACCAGTAATTTTTCTATGGACACCCAACATTTTACATGTTTTAGAAATATTGGAGTTAAAAGTAAAAGAGGGGTCAAAGGTAACTTCCAAGTCCTTAATTCATTGAACTCCAAAGGAGTATTATTAATATGGTAATTATATTCAACCTTCTGTTCTTAAAGAAAGATCACGACATTTGGATGAATTCATATCCATACCACTTATGAGACATCAGCTCGAAAGATTATTATCATACTGAATTTTCACGAAACCGGACCATTTATAACTAAAAATAATTTCAGATCATCCCCCAAACAATAAAATTTTGCAATAGGAGAAACACTTATGAATGTCATTTACAAAGATGTTAAAGAACAAAGGCCCAAAATGAGAACCTTGGGGCATTAGACACCACTGCAATTTCTTTTGATATGAAGTTTACAAATCTAACCATTTGATATCTGTCTGAAAGATAGCTCTTTATCCAGTCAAAAAGAGAACAACTTTACGGCTGTGGAATGATCTTGGTAATTATTTAGTTACCTACAAGAAGTGTGAGGGTTTTCATGAACTTCAAGCGAGACGTTTAATTTAATATTTTTATAGACCTCAGTCCTTTCCGTTTCAGTTAGACACTAGTTATTCAAACTTTTGCTGCAACTGCCCGATAAAAACATAATAAATTTTTGATTTGAGAATTTCTTACAATAGTTTTTATTTCCAAGTTTTTTATTAACAAATTTCTTGTTTACAAGAATTTTTGTTAGATTATTTGAATTTCTTCTAAAATTTCTATTGCAAATTAAGTCATACGTCGCTTTAACTTGTATTTTCTTTTAAATCATTTCATCTTAAAAACAGAAAATCACTAATATTAGGTACTGTTCTATTCAAAAAAACTATAAGGTATTAATTTTTGTTCAAACAGGTGCACAGCCTAAACAAAAAAACCTGAATTAAATATTTTTTTACGTGAAACAGTGCCATATTTTTAAATAGGTTGATACATTTTGTGATTAATAAAAAATTAAAGAAATTATGAATGCGGCAACTTTATCACCACCCTGTATGTTTGTTTGTTACTTACATTACATCTACTACCCAGTCCATTTCCTCCCAAGTCATGTTAGGGTAATCAGAAATGTATTTATCGAATTCGTACAATATCATTCCGCAATTCACGTCGGACTTGTAAAACTTTTCAGGGTTTGTTAAATTTGTGCATAAAGTTTTTAATTCAGGTCCTAAAAATTATATAAAAAAACCTCAAAAAATTGAAATAAATTAACAAAAATATGGTACTAAAGAAAAAAGACACCCTGTAGATTTGAGTTCTCAAAATATTACTTACTCAGTTCCACGGCCATATCTTTCTCAATATTCGACATAATGTTTTCATGAGATGCCACTAACATTAATAAAAATGGTAGTAAATTTTCGATAACGTTAATAATTCGAAGTATTTTATCAGAAGATATGTTAATTTTATTTGGAGATTCTGTATCCTTTATATAATAATTTAGTTTGTGCAACAATTTTTTCAATAAGCTAGAGGTCAGGAAACCTAAAAAATAATATATCACTGTTACAGCATAGTCAAACATTTTGTGATACTTAATTGGTACATTTTCTAGTTTCTTCTTTCAGTTCCCAAACCGGAGAGATTAAACATCTTTTTTCATGTAATGAAAAAAAAAAAAATCTTACCTTCACATAATGCCCATCTTCCAAGTACTGGAAACAGTATTTGGATGTTTAAGTTGACGACACTCTTACTAGAGTCATTCAGCGTACTGAAAGCAAGCTGCTCAATTTGATAATACTTATCTCTGTCTTTGCACATGGATGCCAATATAGACAGAGCTCTAACAACAGTCTCTCGAACGGCTTCCTCTTTGTCTTCCAACATTTGCTGCAGCATTGATAAACACAGGGAATTACGTATTGGTTCCTTAAAAAATATATATTTTAAGAATAATACCCATTAATAATACTAGCCATAATGCCAAATCAAATATTTTTTTAACACATGCATCTCAAAAATAAAACGTCTCCAAAGTAGTGTCAGGGTGGCCCGTATTCCATGGCTCACCATTGGCAACGACACCCGAGGTCCAAAATAATAGTGATTCATTCACAGCACTTACGGTACGGAAGGTGATGGATATCATTTTAATTCATGGTGAAGTAAGATAAAATGCTTTAGCAGCTTGGGGAGGGGACCAAAATATGAGTGTAAGTGATGCAATTGAAATATGATGTGCCTTATTGAGAATGTCTAGTGCATCATCGGCTAAATTGCAGCAGACATGCTTTTTCTAGTCTGTTCAATTGCCCATTGGCAATGACTACCGCGGTGGCAACATACTACAGCGAAAATGACTTAGTTGGACATAGTCGTCAATTGTTTTCATGAGTAATTTGACGTTTCAAAGAAATTATGACAAATACCAAATATCTGTTAAGGTGTACGATTCTGTTTATGTATCATTTTTAAATTTATTACTAAAACAATAAGTATTGTTTTTATGGTGAAAGTGTAAGAGTAGCAGTCCATTATTAATACATATGTACCCAGTTTTGTGAAAAATGTAAAATATTTAGACACAAAAGCTTTGTGTGAAATATTGGAATGGTATCAGTGCCATATATTTTAATGTTTTAAATAGTAGATAAAAATAGGTATATTCATGTAAACTAATTTAAATAAGTAAGTTCTATTAAGAGATAAGTTATTACAGTGTTAATATCAAATGTCAAATTCTGACATTTATGGCCTGATGTGTATATTTCCAAATACTAACATTAGTGTCGCCATACTACACCACATTACAGAATTCTAGATTGGAATTCACCTGATTCGACAGACAAGTATTACAAAGGCGACGCGATTTAACAGACGATGGTCTAGTGTAGTAAAGAGTGGCAAAGAAGAACATACAATTGCAAAATGGAAAATAGTGAGAACTCACAGGCAGAAGAGGTAGAGGTTGATGATAGAAAATATACGAACAATTCATGGCATTTTAAGAATTCAGGTTGCTATCTCACAGAATGAAATTTTGCCTAGAATATCTAGAAGAGTGCTTTTGCAGATTCTGCAGACATGAATTTTCGTTTTATAAAATGAAATAGAAAGAGTATGTTGATAGAAAAAGAAGAAATAGTGATATCACAGTATAGAGAGACCAGTAGAAACACTCGGGCCGAAATAATAAGTCGCGCATAGCAGCTCGCGCATCCATTTCAGGCTGCAGAGACATCGGTTTACATCCAACTCTGGGAGTGCAAACATCGGTTATACACCATAATAAAGCAATATTTTGAGTCTGATCGAGGAACGAGTCGCTGCGCAGCAGTTAGATGTTTAAATATCATCTATAAATCGTAATTGAAGTTTCTTTAAATTTCCTAAAGACATAAATAAGTAATAAGTAATCTATAATGTCCTGTACAAACCATAAATGATATTTTACTGCTATTGCCTTGCCTATTAAGTTATTTCTTAAGTATAACATTGGAATATAAATATTTCTCATGAAAGTGAAGTTTAAAATATACATATTTATATTTTTCACAAATACAAATTTTTATTTTAGAGCAAAGTTCTGTGCAGAGGCTTCTAATAGAGAAGATTTATTAGAAAAGCTGCTCAGTATTAGTAATAGTTCATACAAACTATGTCAAATACATTTTTAAATTTATATGTTTTCTAACGAATCGCGCAATAGATTACGCAAAGAGGCCGTTGCAACGTTTCCTGCACAAGACGGCTCATCTACAAATTATGTAGATGATCATATTTCTTGTAGTCACTATAATGACAGTAAGTCTCAAAACAAAATAATAAAAAATATTTTTTTTTCTAAATTTACATTTTACTGCACTTTTATCTCCAATTTAACAATTTTCAAAGTTAAGTAAACATAATTTTTCTGTTCTGAAAAATACTTGTCTTCTGGTTTACGTAGATCATTTAAGACAAAAAAAAATCATAATAAATTATTTGTCCACTAAACTTCAAACGTCAAATTTTAAATTTAAAAAAATCCCAAAAAAATGTAATTATCACTAATAACAAATAAAGTAAGTAAATAAATAAATATGTTTTGTAGTGCAATAATATATATTTTAAACTCTTTTTTTTAAAGAGTCCAAAGAAGTAAATCGAATTTTCACACTGTATGTTAGTAGCAGTAAATGATAAGTATATAAAATACATGTTGAATTACCCATTTATAACTGTATTAATTATTACATAATGTGGATAGATATAACGTAAACTTTTATGTGGAATAACTACGCTTTCACACGCAAATAAAAAATTCTTTTTCCGGTCCTGATCACCGATTCTGTAAATTCTATCGGATGTGCTATCGCACTCACATTTCGAGGTCACCGCAGAAAACTGATAGCTGTTCAAAGTGCCGACAACGCAGTGAAACTGCTGGTCTACCTATGCTGTGGTGATATCATGAAGAAACTATTAGATCGAAGTCTGAATCGAAAAATATATTTATATAAATACTGACAGAACATGGATAAATGAACACTATAAGATGACAAATATATATCTTTGTTCGTAGTACACTAGAATCAGTTTCAGAACTGTCAGAAACATGTACATTGCATCTAAAACAAAACATTTTCAACCTTACGTGGGCATTATAAATGTAATGAGCATGCATCTGAAGGTTGGAAACTGTTTCCAACTGTTCTATGAACAGGCTTAATAGCAGACGATAAGTGTTAACGTGTCACTGTTTTATTGACACTGCTAGTAACCGGTAGTGTATACTGTGTAAGTAGTATATGTTAACCGTGTAATATCCATGAACTACGCATCGGGTAGGTGTAAGTGGGTGTAGTAGGCTTTTTAAAGGAAACTATTAAATTGCTAGATTCACTCAACATCAACTTATTTTTGGTAATTATGTGTTTTTTGAACCCTTCTCAAGTGGCAAACCTATGGAATCTTGTCCCCTGCAACCGTCACTTAACATGCTCAACTAAGTGCTGTGAATAAATCACTCACTATTATTTTGGTCCACTCGTATTTCTACAATGCTTACCGAAATATAAATCATCAATGCTATGCACGCCTCAGCCACTAGGAGCCTTCTTTCAATATGTTTGTGGGTCAACTGCAACCAACACTGAGGGAGGATCTCGTTTTCCACTAAACTCTCTCCTGAGCATTTTGCTATTCCGATTAAACCTAAAATACGTTTATTTACTTTTCTATCGTACAGACCATGTAGTATTAGGTACCAGCAAAGGAATTCTGCCACCAGGGAATGTGGATTCAAAATATAATATATTGGGAAATAATTCTACATAAAGAGGCACCTACACATCACTATCACCTTCTCCCATAAAGCAAAAAATATATATTAGCCATAAATATAAAGCTGGTTTTATTACAGAAGACTGTGTGAGAACTGTAAACATTCAATGTCATGGAGGACTTTTCATAGAAAGAGTTTAATTAATAGGGTTTATTTATTAGCTCCAGACTCCAATTTAAAAAATAAAAATTTAAAATTGTAACAAAATTTTATAAAATCAACGATAAACAAATGTTACTTTAATACATTGACTGCTATACACATTTTTTTAAAAAAATGTCCCAACTACCCAATGTTGATATACGTATGGCCATGGCCCACAGAAGTACATTTGCTGTATTGTGCGCTGTTGGTCCCAGATGACAAAGCGTAACAGAAAAAAGATGTTGTTATAAACAAAGTATGCCATGAATAAAACAAAAAATGTATTATTGATAATCAGTGTAAGAATTAATAACTTTTTAAGTTTAGAACATTAATAATAAATTACATTACAATACTATTTTTTTTTGTACTTCTTTAGAATATCTTGATTCTTTCACTTGCACTTGCAACTTGCACTTTGCTTTATATTTTGACCATATAAAAAACCAAGTGGGACCAGATAAGGCACTATTTAAAAAATTAACTATATAAAAATGGATCTAAATACGAATCAACGGCTGTACAGGCACTGAAAATTGTGCTAGTTCCATGGGATCAACACAACCAATTTAAGAAACATTTGTGTCGGTCCCATGGGACCTGTATGACAGTCAACGTGTTAATATGACAAAAATAACATAAGCACCAAAATAAATAAAACATAATTATCTGCAAATTTCATATTTAAATTAAATACGTTTCAGTTTAAAATAGTCATGGCAGTCGCTTACCAAAAATGATCAAAATCAGAGACCATAAATGACCAGTAACTTATGTCGATATATTCTGACGTTTGTAGAGCGTCCTGATCCAGAGAGCATTGCAATTGACATCCCTTTATTACCTGCTTTTACTACTCTAAAATAACAGTTTCAGAAACATTTTGCCTCTTTTTCTGGCACAGGTATCTAGCGGTAGCAAAACATCATGAGAATAATAATATGTCAGTGAAGTTTGGTCAAACTTATTATTAACATCCTGTATAAATTATACAATCAAAATTATTTATATTCAATACATTTTGATGATTTTCTTAAAATATTGAATATTAATTGATTTTTACCTTATATTTGTACTCAAAATCAACATAATGAACGCAAACATAATCTCTAAAATTTAAAAATGGTCAATTACTGACTTTTAAGTGACTGATCATTTAGCCATCACTAGTTTAAAATTACACCTATTGAGGTTCAGAGGTAATAATCACAAGTTACCGAAATAATAAGCAGTAGTGACTACATTAGAAGACCTAAGTTACCTGTTAATATCATAGTTCTTTCAGGTTCCGAAGGTTTTTTCTTCAGATTAAAAAGTTGTTGTAACAGTTTATCTCTTTCTGAAGCCTTTGGATTTAAATGCACTGTTGTAATAAGCAACGGAATTACCTCTTCTCTCTTATTCAATATAATATTTGGTATAATCCTTAACAATGACGAAGACACTAAATGAACGAATTTTTCACTAGTTATATCTTCATTGAATATACCCTCTGTTATGTCATTATCTACTTTAGTGGGTGCATTCACATAACACAAGGAAAATACTTCTCTAACAAATGTTTCTTTACTAAATAAAGTAAAAAGAATATTTATTAAAAACAATTAATAATTTTTCAATGGTACGCACCATGCGTTTAATTCGATATCTCTTAATTTACACTCTCCGCTAGTATCACAATCTCTATTATCTACAGGAATGCTTAAGTTCATCCAGTCGCTCGCATTGAAACTGCTGTTTGATATGTTGTCCTCTTTAAATATTGACATGTTCTTATCGATAATTTCAAACCTTTCGGGAGACTCGCTGCCTGCAGAATTTTTATTATTTCCTCTTTCTGCAGCTACTTGAGATTCTGTCGTAATTTCATTAGATGCTATCAACTGACTAGAAAGTTGTTTGAGCTCTTCTTGCAGTTTCAGATTACTGTAGTTTAACTTAGAATTTTCAAGCTCCAAGTTGTATGTTTTGTCTTTAAATTCTTCCAATTCTTTTGTCTAGCAAATATAATAAAGTCAGCAACAAATACAAGTCTTAGAAATTAAAGTAATACAGTATGCGCCAAAAGTATGGAATAAATTCAATAAAAACGAAACAATTATTTTTTGGGAAAAATCCTCGAACAGGTCGATTTTTAATTTAAAAAAAACATATTTTAGTATAAAATTCTATTTTCAAATGTCATTTGATTTCGAGTAATGACGTCATCGATTTTTTTTTAAATGGCAACACCATATTTTTTTCCTTGATTCTGAAAGGTCGTTTAATTCTCTATCAGACAGTACTAAAATTTTGCCCTCTTACATAGGAAAGTTTTCGAGTAAATGACGATTGAATGTTAGAAAACGTAAATTTTATCCATAAAAAATTAACAATTCTGAGGTATGTAAAATAAAATACAATTGATTAAATTTTATACTTAAATTAAATGTTCGAATTGCTATCCACCAACTTGTTGACAATGCGCAAGTCTGTGAAGAAATTCTTCTTGCACATTATGAATGATTTCTGGGGTAACTCTGCGTATTTCGTCCCGAATGCGATTTTGAAGTTCTTCTAAATTACGTAGTTTATTAATGTACACTTTTACTTCAAGTATCCCCATAAAAAATAGTCAAGAGGTGTAAGATCTGGCGATCTTGCAGGCCATTCTATCGGTCCGCGTCTGCCGATCCACCTCCCAGGAAAACAGTTGTCCAAAAAATCTTGTACAGGGCGCGCATACTGCGGAGGTGCACTGTCTTGCTGAAACCATATGGTATCGTCAGGAATGTCAGGGTCATTATCGTTAGGAAAAATTACTGCAAGAGCTGGAACAAGGTCATTTTCTAGAAACTCTAAATATGTTTGTCCCGTAAGCGTTCCTTCAAAGAAGAAAGGCCCTACTATTCTGTCCTCAACTATTCCAGCCCACACATTTAATTTCTGAGGGTGTTGGGTATGTGCCTCTGCCATGCAATGAGGATTTTCCCGACTCCAATATCTGCAAGTTTGGCGGTTTACTGTACCATTCATACAAAATGTGGCCTCATCTGAAAAAAGTATTTGCCGGTGTAAATTTCTATTTCCTTGACATAAATCCATTAGAATTTCGCAAACGTGTAAGCGGCGATCGGGATCATCTTTATTGAGTTCCTGCACAAGTTGAATTTTGTAGGGATGATATTTTTCCTTCCTCAAGATACGTAGCACTGTGCTCTGACTAGTGTCATTGTTTAATGCAACCAATCGTGAAGAATTATGAGGATTATCCACCATACTTCCCATCATCAAAATGTTCTGTTTCTGATTTTCATTAATGCTTGGACGTCCAGGTTTTGGAATATTTACAACATTGCCAGTTTCTCTAAATTTAAACTCTACCTTACTCACTGTTGATTAGCTGATAGGACGATCTGGATATTTTTCATTAAATAAATCGCAAACTTCCTGCCGAGTTCTAGTCATATTCCCGCATCCGATAAAAATTAAAATTTCAATTCTTTGAGTAACAGTTAAATGTGCCATAATACTTTAAATTGAATAATAATTTCTATGTCGCTTACAATACTTATTAGAAAGTCGGTGTGACAATGACACTTTGCAAAGATTTTCACCTACGTGATCCATAAAAGAACTATGGAATTCGAAAAACTAAACTTGATAACGTTTTTGCTTTATTTTAATTGATTTACGTTTTCTAACATTCAATCGTCATTTACTCGAAAACTTTCCTATGTAAGAGGGCAAAATTTTAGTACTGTCTGATAGAGAATTAAACGATCTTTCAGAATCAAGGAAAAAAATATGGTGTTGACATTTAAGAAAAAATCGATGAAATCATTACTCGAAAACAAATGACATTTGAAAATCGCATTTTACGCTAAAAATATGTAATTTTTTAATATACTCGCGTCAAGAATTCAGACGTCTTACGTCACAGCTGACGTTACACATTTGTTTTTATTGTTAACATAATTTTCGATATTTGGTCGTGTTAAAAACCATCATTTTTTGCAATTTAGTGCAATATATAACGCAAACTTTTAGTGTCGTATATAGTTTTATTACTATCAGTTGCAGTTTCTTAAATATTTTGATGAAAATATAATGAATTATTCATTTGTTCGAATGACGTAAGACGTCTGAATTCTTGTCGCGAGTATATTAAAAATCGACCTGTTCGAGGATTTTTCCCAAAAAATAATTGTTTCGTTTTTATTGAATTTATTCCATACTTTTGGCGCATATTGTATAACAATTGTTACCATTTTTTTAATAGCCTCCTTTGTTTCATCATTACTTTCAGTTTGTGTAGATATTGAACTATTATTCTGTCCTGTTTGCTTTAATCCTTCCCTATATAAGGCAAGCAATTCAGGAGGTTTAGAAATATTTAAACCAACATCATCCCAATCATCAAAATCCTAAAAAATGATTTCCAATTAATTTTACATGTGAAACGTCAGTGAAGTTTTTAACTATTTTCAATAAAATCTTGTTGAACTATTAAAATATGCTTATATGACAAAGGCAGATACAGAAAAATTGTAATAATAATGCAAATTAAACTAATACAAAAAAAGTATTACTTGCCTGGCTCTCATTTTCATCTGCAAATGTAATGGATGTTAACTTATATCCATGAAGTAACAAATACTCATTGATAAGAAAATTAAGTGCTCTTTGTTCGTGAGGTTTTATGTTACCAACACTAAGGTTTCTTAAAGACCCTTTAGCAGGTGAACTTGTTTCGGATTCTACAAAAATGGACTATGATATAAATTCACCTTTTAAAGGAAACACGAACATACCTGTGGCTACCGTTAAATTATTTCTAAGAGCATTGATTGTTTCTTTTGCTTTGCGCAATTCAAATTCCAACACTGCCACTCTTTCGTCCGTTCCACCACCATCTTCAGAGTATCTAGTTAAATCTAAACTATCGAGAGTAACTTGACTACCAGATCTTGCTGTAAAGTAATGAGACAGGTTTCATCATATGAAACTGACTATTTATAATAAATTCATAATGCAATGAACATAATTCGATTCCAAAAAGGTATTTCACACATGCAAATTGAGATGCAAATAAATTAATTAAGTTCATCAAACGAAATGTCACACGCTAGTACTTACACAAACGGGATGGAATTTCTTGGGTTTGCAATTCAAAATTTCCAGGATTCGAGAAAAAATCTTTAAGTTGCTTTAATTCTCTACCTGATTCTACTAACTCCGTGTGAAGTTCTAAAGCAGTGAGCAAAAGCTTGTCTTGTAATAATTTAGAAGCTATGTCATTGTATGTTACATTTTTGGATACTGCTTGGGATTTATTGTCATTTTCTTTTATTGTGTGTGACATTTTTACATATCACTGTGTCAATAACTTTCTTGGAAATTTTCAAACATGATAAAAACATTTGTAAATATACAATAAAATGACAAATAACTGACAGTGACAGCTGTCAAAGTCAAATATTAAAATCTTCTTCTTCTTCCAATATTAGAATTATATCTGTGGTATTCACTCCATAGAATAAGGTTTATATAGGGTTCACTGAAAAAAGTTAAAATTTCAATCTTATTTTCAATCACATTTTCAATCTCATTTTTAATTGTGCATCACAATCGCAAACTAGGGTAAAAAAAAGTTTTACGTAATGTGCGCCACAATAATATTTATATATATATATATATATATATATATATATATATATATATATATATATATATATATATATATATATATATATATATATATATATATCTTACTATTTATTCTGCGTCCGTACATTTTAAATTTACATATAATTCAGCGTCCACCACCTTTCTACGTCCATATACGGATGCAGAAGAAACATTCGACTTTATTTTACACAATTTCTGGTCGGACTCAGAAATATTAGTAATATGTAAAATAATATACATTTTAAGGTTCAGCAGTTTAACACCAGTTGGCGTTCAATAGAGTGGCGTATATTTCCCGACCGTATAACCATTTTAATTTTCTAAAACATTTTCAGATGATTGTGCGTCCACATCTTGGCAACAGTGTATTTAGTTTATTTCCTGCATGTCTCCACCAAATTTAACCAGTCCTCTCTTTCCTCTTTTATCGCGGATAACTAATTTAACGCTGTTTTAACAACTTTTTTTTCTGATGGATTCTGAAAATTCTTCATAAATTTTAGAGTTGAGGCCAGTTCATATTTGGGTATTAATTTTATACTATTTAACACAACAAACAACGATAAAATTTTTAAACATTGAGTATATTTTTTAAATTCAATTTCAATAGACTTTAGCCAGTTCCCTGAAGCAAATATCAATATGCTGTTAGTTGTTCTCTATATACACAGTGATTTAACTTTTACAGAAATTGCAGGAATAAATTGCCAAAAATAAGTGTGCTCTATAAACTTTTTTCCTAGGAGATGCGGTATTAGACATACAAGGTGTTAAAGTTTACAAAACAATATATGTTCTGTAATATCTTCATGAGTAGCATGCCACTGCTTAAAGTCACGAGGTTAATATTACATTCAGTAAAAGGTAAAATTATTTCAATACGATGTAGTAAATTTCATTCAACGACAGCGAAATATGAAAATATTACAGAAAATATATATATTTTATTGTAAACTTTAACACCCTATCTCGAATACCGCTTCCCTAAGAAAGAAGTTTATAGAGCAAACTCTACTTATTTTTTGGCAATTAATATGTTTCTGCAGTTTCTGTATTTAAAGTGAAATCACCCTGTATATTAAAATGCCTTTCCCCTAACGCACAAATGATGGCATCTTTTGCGATAGAAGATACTAGATCAGTCTGAAAATACTTTTGTTCCTATTTCGGAATAAACGTTTCATGTTGGGAGTAAAATATTTTGTGAACTACTGAATTTTTATTTTTTGGACAGGTTTGTTTATGTTTGAACTCCACATTAATTCGCGAGAGTTAAGACCAAGACAAAATTTATATGGGACATAATTGCCTTCTGAACAATCAACGTTAACTTTTGTACACAGATTTATATAAAATTTGTGAATTTGTTAGAAAATTCCCTTACTGATATTTGCTATGTTTTGGTAGTAAAAATAATGAAGCAAACAAATACAAGCAATTTTTATTAGTAATTGCAATTTTTGTTGATTATTTTTTCATGATTTTTAATTAGAACGATATGTTCCTTGTTTTGTTGAGCAATTGTTTTCTTAAGAAAGCTAATATTAATTTATTTCCTTCAGTATTTTGTGATATTCGTATTTAAAATCAAAATTTGTATCACAACAATTAGCGTTATTAAACTCCTAACATTTAGTATACAAATAATTATATTAAGTGTCAGTTTTTACCTTACGTAATATCCGAATACCTAATTATAACAAACAATACTTGTAATGGAGTAATAGTAATAATAAGTTTTATTTTGCTCTACAGGCCTCGTTTAAAATTTGCTCTGCTTGCATGTCTTCCCCTCATTTTTTCACAATCACGTAGTAGATGTTCTATCACTTCTCTCTCTTCCCAACAGGCCCTACATCTTCTCTCACTTTCATCTGTCCGCCATTTATTATATTTTTCCTCAACTGAATCTTGCTAACATTATCCTTTCCTTCTTACTCTCCCTCTTTAATTTTGTTCTTTCTTGCCTTTCTACGGTGCTGTAATTCTTTCCTCATCTGTCTGCCTCCAGTTCTTAAGCGTTCTATTTCTGTGATTGCATACCCATTTCGTCGGAAGTATATCTCTCTATCTGTCCCTATATTCTCTCCTCCGTCCTTCTTCTTTTCTAACCAGCACTGTTGTAGTATCTTTCAGTATTTCCTTCTCATTATCTTTTCTTCGTATTTTACTGTTAGGTTTCTTGCTTTCACCCTCATTTTATCTCTTTTGCTTTCTTCTCTGACAATGTAGCCCAGAGTTTCTCTGTCTGTTCCTAGTATCCACCTTAGATACTTCTCCTGTACTTTTTCTATTTCTTCAAATTCTATCCATCCTCACACATCGGCCCCATACAGGAGTATGTTCCCCACTAAACTGTCGAATAATATTAGTTGTCTCTTATGTCTGAATTTTCTTTCTTTCTGTCCCCCAAGCTATCCCTATTGCTTGATTTACCTTCCTTATATTTATATGTGCTGCAAATGTATTCAAAATGTATCCAAAAATCATCAGTTTTGTGTTCTCCACATTCACTTGTCTTATCATCTGTTTCATTTATTTCTCTTCATTTGCTACTATAATTATGTCATCTGCTCTGTCCCACTACTGCTCCTCCTGCCCGAGCCATCCTCAATCTCTCCTCAATGTCGCCAATAAATGCTGCAAATAAGGAAGAGCTTAGTGGACACCCCTGTCTCACTTCTTTGTTTGTATAAAATTTTGTACTTTCCATCCCGTTAACTTTCACTCTATTCAACGTTGTTTTATATATATCCTTAAGTTTTCTTATCAGGGATTTATCCACTCCTCTGTCCTTTAGGTGTTCCTACAATTTTAGTCTTTGTACATTATCAAAAGCCACTTTATGAATAACACATACAACTTTCCATTTTTCTTCTGCGCTTCTTTGTTAATTAGATGATGCAACATTGTCAACTGCACCCTTTCTGTACGCTGCCTGCCCGACTGGTATAATTTCTTTTTCCTCCATTCAGCCTTTAGTTTTTTGTATAGCAGCTCTGTAACGTTTTGTTTCCTGGCTTATCCCTTTTTTATAAATATGGGAGATTATTTCCTTCCCTCCAGCTTTTTGGTTTACTCTTTCCTCATTGATAATTTCACAGAGACTGTTTACTACAGCGTCTGTGCCGTAAATCCTGGCCTCATTTTGTATTGTGTCTTTTCTAGCACTTTTTCCTTTCTATAAATTTTTAACCTGTTCCACTATCTCTTCCCTATCTATTCTTTGGTTTCCATCTTCTATTTGTACACTATTTCTTTCTTCATATTCTTCGTTTTCACTTAATAATTCTACAGATAACTTTTCCATTCTTCCATTTTTATCTGCTCGCTCACTTTTTCCGCTTCTTTCTCTCTTTATTAATATACTTCCACGCTTCTGTTTCCGTTTTTATTTTTTTAATATTCTTCTCTTCTTCTTTCTCCTAACTCTGTTTCTTTTCCTTACAACTCTATAGTTGTTTTTCGCTTGCATATATTCCTCTTTTGTAATTTTGTTTTGTCTCCATTTTCTCAGTTGTCCTCTGGCTTGCCAATTCAGTTATCTGGATTCTTTATTCCACCAGCTGTTTCTTTTATCCCTTTTAAGTATTTTCTTTTTCTCTGTTGCTCCCCCTATCCATTCTGTAAATTCCCTCATCTTCTCATCGACTGCCTTTCCCTTAAAGCTTATCATCTGTGTTCTTCCTCTGTACTTTACTATTTCCTCTTTTCCCCATTTCGTTATTTCTAATTCCTCTCTTATTCTTGTTTGTTTCTCTGTTGCTTCTATCACGTTTTTCGGTCCCCTTAAAGTTATTTCCAAAGGCATATGATCCGACTCCACCCTGTCTGCTATTTTAAACTTTCCACTTCCTCCCAAGCATCTTCATAAACTATTGTATAATCAATTACCGACTCTCCTCTTGGTCCCAGATATGTCCAGTTTCCTTTCTCGTCTCCCTTCTTATTTCCATTCAGTACATCCCATCCATTAACTTTTATTATTTCCTCTATTAATCTCCCCATTTTATTATCTATTTTATCTTTTCTCCCTTTTCCGACTCTTCTCTTCTTTTTGCCATTTATCCCATTCGACCAATAAAATCTCCTGCGGTTTGTCCTTGAAGCGGTCATTTACTTTTTCCTTAATTTTCGACTTCAAATCTTTCATCCCTGTACTATATACCGTTATTATTCTCCATGTATTCTTTCCTATGTTTACTCTGGACTTATGCTCTGGTGTTTTTCATTTCCTTATTACTTCTATTCCCTCGCGTATCCCCATTATCAACCCACCCTTCGCTCTGCCTTTCGTCTTTACCCTTTCGACCCCTTGGAGTTCCCATTTGAAGCATTTTGATAATCTGTACTTAATTTTTTCCCACGTTTTCTCTTCTGCTCATGTTTCCATAATTCCCACTATGTCAAACCCTTCCACGTATTCCCAGAAGTCTGCCTCCTTATTTGTTACACCTGCTACGTTGCAATACAGTGCTCTTGTCTTTCTTCCTGATTTCTTCTTCCCTCTGTCTACCTGTGTTTTTTCCCATCTTTTTCCCTCAGTTTGTTCCTAAAATTACTTTCCTCCTTCTTATCCATGTAATGGATTAAAAAGTTAATACTTTTAAACAACAAAATGCCATCTTTTTCAAATTTGAATTTAGATCAACGTGACACGTGTACTTTAACAAATGATTATGTTTATACAGTTTTAGAGAAACGTATTTATTATGCAGTAATTAGATAATCTTCAGTTGTTTGCATTTTTCTCAAATGTGTTTCAGTAGGTGTGACTTCTATGGTTTATTTTTGCGTGGATAAGAAACTTGTTTTTTGTTTTTCTACTACACAGCGCGACAATAAATAAACAACGATTTTATAAATAAACTATTTTTTATGTTTTAAATGTATAAACATTTTTTTAATATCACGTTTAACATAATTAAAGATTATCTAGTCTGTCCTGTATCAAATAAAATTGAAAAGTTTAATGTTACCAATAATTGGTTAGTGAGCAAATTAATTATCTCAAACATTTATATATTGCATCGTGTCAGACCCAGGGAAGAATATGCTATATAAATATTAAAGCTCGAAGTTGCCGAGGAAGTGGCAACTATGTCGGACGTTGAAACATTGTTACTAAGTATTATAATATACTATTGGACGCAGAAAAGATACAAACATATAAACGTATATCGGACGCGGAAATAATAGCAAAATGTAAGGATGCAATCATTGCAAAGAAGAAATCTTCTATTATTGAAGGCAGCAAAAAGATTTCTGTTATATATACTCTGTATTTGCAATTATAAAACATGCCACCTATGTGTAAAAATATATCACTATACTTTAACTGACGTAGAATCGTTGTAATATGAAAAGACGCAGAAAAGATATGAAGATGTATATATATATATATATATATATATATATATATATATATATATATATATATATATTTAATTTGTGAATAATAGTTTTTATCTACTACTATTAATTTATATATTAATTATTCAACTGCTTTTGAGTAATTAATAGTATCAATAAACAAATAGTGAGTTATTATAACTCACGCTGGGCTTCTACAATTATAATTCGGTTTGTAAATAGTGTACGCAGTAAATTCATGGAGATTTTTAAGCCAATAAATACGTTCCATTGGTGTAAAATGGAAAGAATTTTTAACAAGTGGAAAGGAATGAATAATTAAAAGATTTTAAAATTATCCAACGCCTCTCAGTAGGCGGAACTGCACTTGCATGAGCGTCATCTTACGGTCGTTTGGAAAAACACTACTACTTGAGAAAAATTAGCATACAGAATCACAATTTAAAAAGAAAAGCAAAGTTGGCAGTATAACTGGTAGAGTTCGCTGTAGCGAAAAGAAACAATAATAATTAATCTGAGGTTACAACATGTAACATGGAACATGGATGGTTAAAAATTAATATTTTTTTGCAACGTGAAGAAGGTAAGTTATCGCTCTAGTGCATTCTGATCATTGTTTTCTGTGTTTGACTAAAATTTAATATAACGCAAACAGATAATTATAATTAGTGAATTGATTATCTAAATTGCCTTGCCTGCTTTTGTTCGTTTTATTTATTACTATAAAATACTATTGAATACACTGCTGTGTACCAAACTGCAAAAATATATATTATTCCTATATATCAGTATATATATCACAGATACTTCTTACAGAAATCAAAGCTTCTTCAGAGTTACTGCAGACAGGGAAATGTTTGGGGTTAGAATCAATTCGCAAATTATGTAAACCAGATTTTAATCTCACGAACAAAAATTGTTACCTACTTTTGCGAATACCACTTTGAATTAAATGTTTTAACAATATTGAGAAGAATAGCGTCACCTTATTTTGGTATTTATTTATTTAAGGTTGATTCGTTTTTTAGTGAATATAAAAGTAATGAATACATATATTTACGAATCTACTGATTTCTGCTCATACTGAGTATATTTAAATTTTCACAGATAAAAATTATCAGTAGTACATCGTAGTTATGAGAACCATTGTAGTTCGAAATAAATGTATTTAACAATAATATTTAGCATAAAGTATGCATCTATTTTTTATCATATTAATCGTTATTAATTACTAGTCATGTAATCAACTTCTTTTCCTATTTATAATAGAATAAAACATTGAAAAAACAATTACTCTTTTTATTATTAAACCAATCATACCTTCTTTTTTAATAGATATAAAATTCATTGTTTTATCATACTGTTATATACTGTGTAACTAAAATTCATAAATCATTGACTACATAATTTTGTAAAAAATCTGTTCAACTTTTATATTTGAACTTTTGTTGTTGTTTTGAAATTTTGTTATCGAGGATTATGAATTTTATTTCTTATGTACGTTGCACCGTTGAGTGAATAAGTTCATAGTGAATACTTTTTGGGCAGACTTGCTGTTAGCCCGAAAAGACAACGAGTGCTACACGACGTCCTACCCATTCGAAGTGATGAAGAGTTCACTAAATTTAATAAACAATTGTGCGAAACCCCATATAATGGATACTTCTTGTATGTCGTCTGGCACCCCAAGCCTAACTTCAAACACTTCCACATTGTCCACGATTGCTCTTGGAATGGCCGATCATGTAGATGCCGGGTCCTCCAAGGACTGCCAATTCTCGTTCGACGTCGAAGGGATGGACGATGGACTCAAGAGTCAAACTCCAGCTACTTCAAAAATCTTACAAGTAAGTTAAAAAAAAAGAATATATATATATACTTATTTAAAATAGACTATTTCTTTGTTCAGCCCAGAAAATACGTCCGTGTTATCATCGGAGGCACCACCATCACAATACCTGGTGATGATGCGTATGTACCCGATGAAGGACATACAACAGATGGACAAAACACAATGGTGGAAAGTCCGTGCGAAGGAGATGGAGTTTGTCCTTCCGGGGAATCCGACCAGATCGACGGCCATGAAAACATTAATGAAAGACCTCGAAAACGACATTGTCCATCATCCTACTTATCAGAAAACTCAAAAATCGAAATCATTTTGGAATTCTTCAAGAAATACACGCCATCACCCTTATTAAATTCACTCAACGGTTGCACTATATATAAAAGTAAATTCAAATTTGCTGCCAAGTGCTGCGTAATGAAGCTTATTATACAGCGACATCTATTGTATAGATTTTGAGAGTTATAGTTTTCTCAAAACAGAAAACGTAGCATAGTGATGTTGCTAATTTTGCTCCAAATGAACGTAAGATGCCGCCAGATATGTCTGGAGCAAGTCGTGCTTCCCATGAAAGATAGGCTTTTTTCACCTATTATTTAGTTACACATTGTCAATTATTATCATAGAGGGGACTAATGTCATTTGATATTTTAACAAAATAATTTTGACGTTTTCAAATCAATTTCTAATAATAGTCATAAAAAAAATGAATTTAGATAGCGAAGATGTGTTATTATGTACACTTCCAGAAATAAAAGAAGTAGCTAATAATGCAATACAGAATTTATTACCAGACAAATCAAAAAACAAGTATAAAGGTGTATATAAAAATTTTCAAGATTGGTGTAGCAATAAAAACGTTAACTCGTTTACAGAAAATGTGCTTTTGGCATATTTTAATGAACTTTAGAGAATTATTCAAAATTACGTGCGTTTCTTCAACGTCAATCAGAGAAACATATAGCTAAAAAGGCAAAAACATTTACGCCAGAACAACTTAATAATTTTATAAATGAAGCTCCTGATGAGAAATATCTGGCGACAAAGGTAATAGCTTTTACAAAAATTCAAACGTCTTTATCATCTAGTCAATAATATAATTTATTTTAGGTTGCTTTAATAATGGGCATTATGGGTGCTTGTCGCGCAGCAGAATTGCACTCTATGCAATTTACAGATTTAGAAGATCATGGATCTATTTTTATGGTCAGTGTACCAAATACAAAAACAAAAATTGCCAGAAAATTCACTGTTATGGGAAATTTTTATACTATAATTAAGAAATATTTAAATCTTCGTCCTATCGATATATCGCAAACAATATTATTCTTTAAATTTCAAAATGGAAAATATCACAAACAAAGAATTGGCATTAATAAATTTGGAGCAATGGGGAAAGACGTTGCTACATTTTTAAAATTACCAAATAGTAATTTATATACCGGGCATTGTTTTCGCCGCTCGTCAGCAACTTTATTAGTAGATGCTGGAGGAGATATAACGGCACTGAAACGCCATGACGGCGATCAACTGCTGTTGCTGAGGGGTACATTGATGATTCAGAAAACAATAAAGATACTGCAAATAAAATATACAGTTCTATAACGCCTCAACCAGTTAGTACATCTAGAACGTATATACAACAAACACAAAAAGAAACAATAAACTTGCATAATACAGTCCCACATATTCAGTTTACTGGTTGTTCAAACTTCACAGTTAATATCATTAATAAACAAAATGAGTAATTACACCTAAAACTTTTATTTAATTATTTATAACTATTAAGATTTGTGAAGTTCTTTCTCGATACTTGTACCTTAGTATTTATTGTTATAGTTGTAGATAAAATATAGTATTCAACTTGCGGTAATGGTCATAACTCACTTGTTGAATTACTTCATCTTCGTGAGTTATGACCTGCATTACCGCTCGTTAAGTAATATACTATGAATGTGTTAATTGTCAGAACGATATGATCATTTTCTAGTCTATTGATATTATTTTTATATTCCAAGAAAATTTGTTTAATCTGTGCAAGATAATTTTTGTGCAGCTGGTAATTTTATTTTGAACTATAAATTCAACTGCTATCTCTATTAAATGAAAGCTATAATATGTTAGATAGCTAAATGAGAATTTATGACAAGTAATAAAAATACTTAAGGAATTAGGCATATGACTTTATTTTATTACTCTTATTCTACTAATATTTGTACAGTGCATATATACAAAATAATATTACTACGTGTTTTATAAAGTTAACCTTAATATAACTGTATACACCAAAGTTTAATTTACAAACAAGTTATATATAGAAATCATATAAAATATCTGTATTACAATTCTAACTATATGCATGTAGCACCATCACATTTATTTTTAAATTATCTAAAAAATCACTTAGTGAGTCTGTTCCGCCACTCATATTTAAAGCATGGCAAGAATTCTTGTAAAACCCATGCAACCTGTAATGACAGTTTGACCGCAGCCCCAAAAAAGAGCATATAGCGGATTCATTGGTAAACTCGATGCTCTGTATACAAAAGCAATAGCTGCGCTGCTTACAATCCCTGTTACAGCAGGAGTTATTACACCCATCAATAATATTGCGATTGGGAAAAATTTTCCAAATTTGTGTTTTCTTAAAGTCAAGAATGCAATTAATCCTGCAATCTGAAATAAAATAGGTATTTAAAACATTATTAGACAACTTTTTAAATTCAGTAATGGACCCTTCAAATACGTTTTTTTTGTCTTTATCTAATTGCAAACATATGAAACAGCCGACAATATAATTAATAGACCCATCACTGAATTAAAGTAATAGGTTTCAACTTAATAGACGGAATACAACACTAACTAGAAAAACAAAGTATGTATGTATGAATTTAACTTTAAATTGAAAATAAATTATCGAGTATAAATTATAGTAAAAAAAAAAACAATACCTATGTGTTTCATTATGGAAGTAACTTGGAAGCCTAATTAGTTTGAATATATTGGTCTGATTTTTTGTACAAAAAATTTTAACCAAATTAAAAAATTAAGTCTGAATTGAGTCGTGCATTAAATACATATATTATTGTACGAATTTAAAAAGCAAATATAAAAATTCAACTCTAACTCAAAAGCAATAAGTAATTTGGAATTAAAAAACGATGTTTCTAAATTCAACACTTTCCGACTCACAATTTAATGTGTAACGTGTATAAGGAAGAAGTCTTCTTACCGTATGCACTAATATAGATGAAAACAAGGCCCATAGGAAGACGTGGTACCACATCTTGGTAAAGGTATTGAGTGCTTCGGCCTGTTGTGGCCAAAGTCCTGGGTTAACAGAATCCAATTCGGAACCTTTGGACATTTTATTCTTAAATCTAATATATAAATTTATGTAATACTGTCAATTTCGTAGTTAGGT
Source organism: Monochamus alternatus (assembly GCA_037114965.1). Taxonomy (NCBI): domain Eukaryota; kingdom Metazoa; phylum Arthropoda; class Insecta; order Coleoptera; family Cerambycidae; genus Monochamus; species Monochamus alternatus. Next base: position 26,414,087 of record CM073426.1, on the reverse strand, counting down.
TCTTCCATTGTGAACCACTTAAGTAAACCTCGCCCTCAACTTAAGAGTGTCTGTTTAATAATTGTTTCATTTTAATATTATTGCTATTTAATATCTTGCTGTCACATTTATCATTGAAATGCCATGATATTTATTATACATTTTAAAATGTTTTTCGGTAATATTACAACTGTTTTAAAAACCAATAACTTGTCATTTTGACAGCAAATTTACTTAAATTAGGAAGTATCAGAACTCAGAAGTATGCGCTTTATGGGAGTACGTACTGCCAACATATAATTACAAAACAACTCTTGACAGATGTAAATGAAATGAACTTAGTAATAAACGAAAGGTCCTGTTTTTAAAATCAACAGTTGGTGTGGTAAAATTCACCAATGCAAGGATTTTGATTTCTTATTGGCTAGATGGAATCCACCACACAAGGTGTTGAATTTAAAACAAAACCAAATACATCCCGTGAAGGAGAAAATTTTGCAATTCAAATAATCAAATAAAATTGTGAAATTTCCATATAAATCCTTTTCATCCTTACTCTATTATAACTTTTAGCTGAAACATAAAGGTTTGTCTTTTTTCAATGCACATGTGCTGCACAAATTTTAGCGGCAAATTCAAGTTATAACAGAACATGTACAATACTACTATAGAAATATGTCCCATAAAGGATATCCATCGGATATCCAATGTATGTTCTATCAAAATATGTCCAGGAATGGACATCCATCGAATGTCCATTTATGGTCCATAGACGTCTGTACGTTAAATGGACATTAAATGGACGTCCACTGGGCGTCGTGTGCTATAAGGGGCGCTGACCCGGGGGTGCAAGAGGAGTGCGTGGAACCCGGGCGCCACGATTCAGGGGGCGACAAATGACCGTTGGTTAGTATAGCAGACGTCAGTCAAGCTAAACTGACTAAACTAACACTCCCTGTTCAATATTTCTTTTTGTGTAGCCATTTACTCTCAGGACTATGCGTAGGTGTTCCAGTTCCTCCTCCAAGTGTCTGGGTTTACTAATAAATATTGAAGAAATATTGAACGAGCTATCAGGAGGAGACATACGCCCAGGGAAAAAATGAAGCGGACACGGGACACACGGTGGAGCTAAGTGAAGCCAGCATGCTAGTAAGAGAGAGAAGATTTTGGCCCCGACTATACAGAGAAGCTATAGAAATTCATAAAAATCCGAACAATTTCAACAGGGACGGTGGCGTGATCCGGTATTTGGAAACGATTCATCCGTGAAAGCAATCCACCGGAGCATCATGAATCAGTGACCACCCCACCGGAACATCATGGATCAGTAACCATCCCGTCGGAACATCATGGATCAGTGAGCACCCTGATATAAATAGTGCGACGACCAGTAGATCTCCAGTTTCAGAGTAACTTTCTGAAGAAGAGAGCGATATGTCTCTCGAAACGTCAAGAGTTCTAAACCGACGACGTGGCAACCAGCCCGGAAATCACCTGACCATTAACGACAGCCACGGAAGCCTACAAACTAAACTAAGACAGTTAGATATCAGATCCCCTTGCTATAAATAAGTACTTTCTAAGAAATCTTATAGTTGACTTGTTAAAGTGCAAGGTTCACTCGACGTCAACTTATTTTTCGTAATTGTATGTGCTTTGCTTTGAACCCTTTTCAAGTGGCACGCTTATAGAATTTTGTTCTCTGCAACCCTCACCTCTCGTCTCTCGTACTGATCCATGTGCTGTCAATTAGTCACTCTTTATTATTTTCTACTTCGGATAATTAATTGACAAGATAAAAACTTATGTATATTATCCCAGAAATGACTTCCCTAGCAGTTTTAGAATATTTATTCAAAAATGAGAATATTATTAACCATACCTGTAACGGTAACCTCTGGCGAGATATCTTTCTCAAAATTAAAGATAATAAATATAATAATAATTAAATACAGCGGACAATGAATAAGTTTTCAAATTTAAATTTACGATTGCTAACGATCTTTCCGAAATACATTCAAGAATCGAGAATAGCAAGATGTTCTCATCTCCATCTCTTACCCCGCACATTTGTAAATTAACGCGGTTTCCATAAACATATCCGTCTGCGAAGGTCACAGGCTATATAAATGCTCGCCTCTGATACATTATCTATGATTAATTAGTTTATGTTTGACGCTTTGTATGAGTCTCTCATGTGGAGTTCATGCACGGTCTATTATTTAATAGATCGTGGTGTTCTGATATTCTTCACTGAAATGTAATTTTATATTATGATGTCTGGAATGCTCGAAAACCTGCGTGAATGGGATTACTCATGATCAGCGCCATATTTGTTTTGTGCTTCCTAGCAATGACGGAGCAATAAAGATTTAGCTGATTGTGAATTGAAGTGAAATTGAATTCTGGATATGAAGAATTATTGAGCGCTATATACTGGTTAATTATACAGTCCCTTATAAAACATGACATGTTCCAATAATAACACCCACAAAAATACACAAAGAATAACACTAACGAGATACAAGATAAAAGAAGAAACCACACTGTACGCCAATGACGTGTTTACAAATAAAATAATGGGAAATTAAGAACACATTCACGTGCAGACGATTGTCTCTCTCGCACCCACATACATAACCAATGAAGTATTTCATTGCAGAGTTTCATGTACCTCCTTTTGTCTGCTCCTTAGTGTGGTACATTTATCTAGATGCGCAATGGAACTAAGAGCATTCCACATCGTACATTTCAGTGATATTCGTCCAATTCCCATGCTGTATTCTGTGATGTGTGGTTGTGAATACTGAATCTGAATACTTTTCTGCCTGAATGTTGTGCTGTGGATATTTTGATCTGTGATTTTAATCAATCAAGTTATAAAGAACGAGTAATAGTTTTCAACGTTTTTTCAAGTTAAATACATAATATACTTGTATAAGTATTATTTGTAATTAGATAGATCAGTTGAATAAAGTGAATGAATTTACATATTCAAGTAACATAACCTTTAACATAGTTGAACGATCGAGCTATGAATATTGAAAATTTACCTGATGATAGCGATACCAGTGATGAAGATTATGTCCCTAATACAAAAGAAGATGCACCGTCAGAAATTGATTCAGATGGGGAACCAGAGGAACCTCCATCAGATTCAGAAAATTCAGAGAAAAGAGGGCAAAAAAGGAAGAAAATGACGTCCAAAGTAAAAAAGAAATTAAAGAATAACTCTCAACAAGCAGGCAATAGTAGATATTATTATTTAATTTTCATCTATTTCATACTTTAGGATTAGTTCTAGAATGTTGTTTTTGATGAAATTAATTAATTTTTACTACTTGTGTGAAAATTTGTGTATTCATAGTTCAAGAAAACATCATTGCACATTTTTTTTGTCGTTTGTTAAATTTTAATTTTATAAAAGTTTTGGTCAGAAAAGCGATTATTAACATTTTGTGTGATATTATGATAATATTTATTGATAACTGTTTCAGGTAACTCTAAAGATGAACACAAACCAGAAGAAAAAGTTGATAAAGAGCAAAACGTGGATGACATTTGGGCCGATTTTATGAAAGACACTGGTTTCAGGCCAAAGAATAGTAAAACTGACACTAGTAGTTCAAGTACTCAAGTGAATCAGACAAATAATGATAAGGCAAGGGACGTTTCTCAAAATGCAGAGGAAAATCAGTCAATCCAAAAACCTGTAAAAAGAGTGAAGATTACGCAAATATTTGAATTTGCAGGTGAAGAAGTAAAAGTTGAAAAGGAAGTGGCTGCGAATTCTGCAGAAGCTCGTTTATTAAATAAGGCACCTGATGCAGCTCCCAAGACAAGCAAAGGAAGAAAAGGGGGAGGGCTTAGTGGCATAAGTAGTGTTTTAAGTCAGTTAGGCAAAAAACAGAAAATAAGTACTTTGGAAAAAAGTAAATTAGATTGGGACAAATTTAAAAAGGAGGAGAATATTGAAGAAGAACTGCAAACATATAATAAGGGAAAAGATGGGTATGTATTAGTTTTAAAATATTATTATATACTCGCGACAAGAATTCAGACGACTTACGTCATACGAACAAATGAATAATTCATTATATTTTTATCAAAATATTTAAGAAACTGCAACTGATAGTAATAAAACTATATACTATACTAAAAGTTTGCATTATATATTGCACTAAATTGCAAAAAATAATTGTTTTTAACGTGACCAAATATCGAAAATTACATTGACAATAAAAACAAATGCGTAACGTCAGCTGTGACGTAAGACGTCTGAATTCTTGACGCGAGTATAGTTGACTTCCAAGATTGTAGAGAGTGACTAATCGCTAGCTTGTAGACAAGTGCGACAGGCGAAACGTGCGAGGAGCAATATTTCATAGGCGTACTAAATTTGAATGCCATCAGATATAAAAAATATACAAAAACGACATAAATAATTGCATTGCGTAACATCTATTAGTTTTAGAGTACAAACAATGACATAACAGTTTTTGCCAATTTTGAGGTCAAGGTCAAAAATCATAGAGAGTGACTAATTGACAACACAGAGATGAGTATAGAAGATACGGGTGGTATGATTACCTAAGCGTGCCATTTGAGAAGAGTTAAAGCACATAAAATTATCAAAAATAAGTTGACGTCGACTGAACCTAGCACATTAAGAATTTACTTTAAATGTCCACCTGTATCATCCTCTCTACAAATTAGAATGCCGTCCTTATGGATGGCGATTGCCCACTACCACCTATTTACACTTACCTTTTGCGCACTCTGCAGATATCACACTTAAGCCTTGTCCTCATGGACGCAAAATTCACGGATTTTTGCACAAGTTTTAATTATTTATGGTGGGAAAATCTCAACTTTTGACAATTGCAATTTACGAAACTGTCAGACACTACAAATATTGCCCCTTTCATTATTATGTGGTGTTAATAAATTTGTTTTGAGCTTCTGATAATCTTCCATGGCAGTTTCATGATGAAAATGATAGAAAATGTTATAGGTAGTTGACAAAATTTGTTACAAATAGAGATTTTTCCACCGTTAAATAAATCACGTAAATATTTGCGAATTCCGCATTCAAAAGGACACAAGGCTTTAGAATACATACTCACTATTTACTATTGGTTACTAGCACTGTCACTATAACGGTCACACATTAACACTTATTATATCATATCGTACCACTTTCTGTATGACCTTCATACGTTCATGTTTCATCAAAATTTAATATATTCTTTGATCCAGATTCTTATTTTATAATATTTATTTTAAATAGTTTCTTCGCCATATCACTATTTTGTCCTTTCTATCAGTATACTATTTTCGATATCATTTATACGGTTTAAGTTTCATCTTGTAAGATATAGCTATAGAATTTTTTTTGTCAAAAACTTATTTTAAAAATACAATCTTCCTTATGGGAATTTCCATCACTTTCCCTTTCACAGTTGTACTTCTTTACCACTTTTTTTATTTGCACACATTTACTACTCACGTACAATTTTGTTAATAAAATACATATTTTAACATCACTTACACTCATATTTTGATCTCGTGTTCTAAACTCTTCATACATGTCATTATCCGATATTCCTCACTTGTTAAATTAGGACGTTTTTGAGAATACGTTGTAGAGCTTCAATTATTTTCCATTTTTGAGAACCCAAAATCACAAATAAAATTAGTTACATTCATAATTAAATTAGCGAAAAGATATTTCCGAAATTTTGCCTGCCTGAGCAATATACGCGCTCATGATAGAGCTGGAAATGAAACAGTTGATTCCGATAATTCGTCGCAGCTCATCAAAAGTTGCAGCGCATGTGTAGGTACTTACTGCAGCAAAAGCTATGTAATCGGGTATGCTCTCAGAGATACGCGGCACACGATTTTGTAGGAAAAATATACGGGCTGCATGTATATTTCTTTGTGTTGACTGCTATAAATTATGAGCAGGTGTATAACATGAGCGCCTCTCTACAACTTTGGAAGTCAATTATAAAAATAATTTGAATAAAACATTTCTAGGTTTGTTTAAGTTACCAAGAAAAGAGTAGTTTATGAAAATGTATATTAAATGTTTTTATGCAGGCAAAGTTATTATTTTTTTATATAAATAGAAAAAAAAACCTTATGGAATTTATTTTTTGTTAAATAATAATAATAATAGCCTTTATTTATTTCCAAATAATCATAATAACAATTACTAGTTCCACATAGATTGGCGACATTCGGCTATTTGCCGCTCTTTCACATAACCAACATTATATACAAAAAATGGTAAGACTAAAATAAAGGAATAATTCTAAAAGTACATAAAATGTTTAAAGTAGATATATCACAATACAATTATTGAGGTAAAGGTATTTGAAATAAATAAGGTGATTGGGTATTTCTAAACTTGAATATAAGACATGTAATAAATGAACCGTTCCTTTAAATTGAACCATTTAGACTAAAAAGACTGCAGACAAATGATCAAACTTACGCAGATTAAATGAATAATGTAAACAACGATTTTTAAGAGTGTTCTTATCTTTTTTCGTAAGTGCAGACCAATAAACAATGTTACAATATGATAAGTAAGACAAACTTAAAGAGTCACACAGGAGCAATTTTGTATCATTATTTAAAAAAATCCTTCTGCATATATGAAATTTTTAATTTATTATAAGATTTTTGCACTAAATTACATACATGCTTGTCAAACCTAAGATTATTATCAATAAAAACGCCCAAATCTTTGCAGGAATTGACATGTTTCAAAATTTGATCGGATATTTTTACTATAAATAGAGGATTGCTCATAAGATCTACTCTGTTTTTACCAAAAAGTAAAACAATTTTTTTCTCATTCAGTACTAGCTTATGCACACTAACAATGTGGGCAATAGTATGTAAATCACTATTAATACAATCAGCTGCATACAAGAAATCATCCGTGGCAAAAAAAGTGTATAATTGTGTATTGTCTGCGTACTGATGCATTTTATGGCACAGTAATTCACAGCACTCAACTCTTGTGAGCCATCGTGCATTCCGCCAGTAAAAGTTTTAAACAGCTGTGCTGGAGCTAGTAGTTCTTATTACAATTCTCCTCTAAAGTAGGTTACCTACAGAATTGTATTATATTTTACAACTTGTTTGTTTTGCAGGTTTTTGGACCGACAAGACTTCTTGCAGAGAGCAGATCTGAGGAGATTTGAAATTGAGAAGGATATTCGTACGGTGGAACGAAATAAAAGATTTAACAGTACAGTTTAATAATTTAACAAGATTATGTTATTATAACTCAGTATTTTGATGTATTTATTTTTTTACATTCCCAACACTGATTTTTACAATTTTTACCGATATTTATTTAAGATTGCATTGTGTTTTTATTAATTATTTGAGCTTTACATGATCGATTAAACATTATATTTGAAGACACACTTCCGAGACAATAATTATTTTATTTTTTAGAGTTTTGGCATCATGTATTCTTAATTAATAAAATTAATTTCATGATTTAAGACCCTGTGCTTAATAATAAAACTGGTGAGTTTATACTCAAAAATATTTTTTTATTAAATATTAACTGTGTTTTAGAGATTCCGATACTTGTTTTCTACTAGAAAAGAAATAATTGTATCATTGTGTTTATCATGTTTATCCTGCATTTACAAATAAAAATATATGTTAACAAGCAAATTAAAACATTAATTAATAAAAATTAATATTCTTTTAATGAAGGCAAAAAGTTTAATAGAACAGAGGTGAGTATAAATATGTAAATATGCGGACTGGCAGCTGATGAAATTTTATGTATGCCATGTCTCAATAACCAGTCATGGGACCCAAACCAAACTTTAGAATATATGTGTCGCCATATAGACAACTTTTGTATAAAGAGAACGTTTTTGCAGTTTGCGAAAAAAATGATGTACGCACCCTAGGAATGATCAGACACATTTTTTCCAATAAATTAGATGTAATTTTATTGAGATGTTTCAAATTTTATTAAAAACTAATATTTGTAGAATTTGACATTTTGAAATTTTTATAATCTGTTACAAATATAAAATTCATTTGTAATTCTTTGATAAAATTTATCTAATTTATGGGAAAAAATGTTTCACTAGAATTAAACAAGTCAATCTGAAAATTCCTAGGGAGGGCACACAATTTTTTCAACTTTTTTTTTGTAAAGTGCTAAAATGCTCCCCATCTACAAAAGTTGTCTATATGACCATAGCAGATATATCCTTTGTTGGGTTTAGGTCTTATGTCTGGTTATTGAGATATGGCATACTTGAAACCTCACCAGTCGCCACTGATAATTTGTCTAAAATGATGGGATTAACATTGATCTCTTCTATTTGAAGTATGAGATTTTAAAAATAGATCAAGTTATATTTGTGTCTTTCAGAGGAAAATTTTTCATATTTGTGCATCTTTGTAATTAAAATTTTTCTAGCATTTTGCAGTGGCGGCTGGTGAGATTTCAAGTATGCCAAATCTCAATAACCAGACATGGGACCCAAACCAAACTTTAAGATATATGTACTGTGGCTATATAGACAACTTTTGTAGAAGGAGAACTTTTTTACAGTTTGCAAAAAAAAGTTGAAATAAATCGCTGCCTCACCTAAGAATTTCCAGATTGGTTTCTTCAATTTTAGTGAACTATTTTTTTTTCATAAATTAGATGTAATTTTATCGAGATATTTCAAATTTTATTAAAAGCTAATGATATTTGTAGAATCTATAGCGTTTTGAAATTTATAATCTATTAGAATAGTTTATAAAAAAATTTCAAAAAGCCATAAATTCTACAAATATTAGTTTTTAATAAAATTCAAAATGCCTCGATAAAATTACATATATATATATAAAAAAAAAATTACTAAAATTGTAGAAGCCAATATCGAAATTCCTAGATGAGGCAGCGATTTTTTTTTAACTTTTTTTTGCAAACTGCAAAAAGATTCTCTTACAAAAGTTGTCTATATAGCAACAGTATATATATCCTAACGTTTGGCTTGGGTCCCATGCCTGGTTATTGAGATATGACATACCTGAAATCCTATCAGCCGCGATTGGCTTTTTGACAAAATTTTTGATTTCATATCGACAGAGGTAGAGGAATAAATCAATGTTTTTTCATAATAGTATATTATGCAACGATCATGTAATGATGGTTATTAATACACGAGCATTAACCGGGATACGAAACGAGCCGAAGGCGAGTTTCGTATGGTTTATGCGAGTGTATTAATAACCATTACATGAGTGTTGCATACGCTATTTTTTCTACACCCGATAAATAATCAAAAACCATAAATTTTATATTTTTATTGAACACAATAGGTAACAGTAATTATTCGTATGAACTGCATTTTCTGCTTTCTCCGATATGTGTGGAGGAGTCGATGGTAATTCTTCTATATCGCTGATATCAGACATTTTGATAAATTATCGAAGTTTAGCTAGGTATCTACGAAAATTTAATACGTACTGATTTTGACATGTAAAATAATTACATAGGAACCTAGGATAAACGTCAAATGCACAGCATGCTTGATTGAAAAATTATGGGTTTCTATTGATTAAAAATCTGTATCGTAATGAAAAATCTGTATCGTAATGGGTATCATTATGAAACGGATTATAAAATCTGTATCGTAATGAAAAATCTGTATCGTAATGGGTGTCATTATGAAACGGATTATGGGCATATAAATGCATTGTTATAATACGGATGTAGAAAAAATAAATTTGGAATATATATTTTTAGATAGTGTGTGTTTCTATTTTATTTTTTTTTTCACTCGTAAGTTTTGATTTGAGGCTTGATAGTTTACGAAATATTGAAACTTTTTTGGATGTGCTAGGTTTAACACGAATTAAATATCTCGAGTATTAAGAGGTCACTTCCATTTTATTCGGTAAATTGAAATAAACCAAATGGCACAACTATCAGCAAATAGTAAAAATTGACGAATACATACTAGGTTTTTTTTAATAAGAGAGTAACGAATACTTTGGAAAATATGTCATTTCATCCTAAAGTACTCTCCATCCTGCACAATACATGGTCTTAATGGTTTGCCTCTCGTGGTTTATATATGGTTTCAACTTGACGGTATTCCTCTGTATTACAGTCAAAATGTTTAGAACCTTTTAAATGAAATTTTTCCTAATCTGTGGATTGGTGGAGAATGGCTTACCTCTATTAACTGGCCATTCCGTTGCCCCTACCTTAACCCGTCGGACTTTAGTTTCTGGGACTTTATGAAAGATTTCGTTTATATGGTTCCTACTAACTAAATCAGGAACGAATTGTACATGGTGGAGAACACTTTAAGCTGAAATCACACATTTTCCAAAATATTCCTTACTCTTCTCATGAACATTTAGTATAATGAAATTAAATGTTTGTTGTGCCGTTTTGCTTATTTCAATTTAGCAAATAAACTGGAAATGACCATTTAATACTTTGCAATTTTTAATTTATGTTAAACCTAGCACATTAAAAAAAGTTGCAGTATCATCTAAACCGAGTCTCAAATCACACAATCTTATAACACACTCTATCTAAAAAAAATATTCTCAAACCATAGGCGTACTAAAAAAAGAGGGTCCGTAAACTACAATCTTCCTTTCCTCCATTCCTGCTATGATATTTTAGACAAAAATTACAAAGAAAGTGTTACGGCTTAAGATAAAAGTATGTGCCAAATTTCAAACAAATATCTCTAAAATCGACAGGATTATCACAAAAAATCATTTTTAAAATTTTTACTTTGGCGCCCTGGATTTTGAGCAAGCTCCGATATGAAGAGTGGCATAAGAAAAGTCCCATTATTTTAGTGCAAAGAATATGTGGTTAACGGCTTGACCTACTAATCCTACTAATTTGTAACACCCAGGATGACAATTTGAAAATTTAAGAAATGCCAAAAATTTCTTAAAAAATTGCGGGTTAATAGATGTAAATACTGCATGGGAAAACTCGATTATTCCGCACAATGAAAATAAGTCAAAATTGCTCTTCCTACGGAAATAACGAAAATTCGGATTCGCAATCTGGAATTCCGGTATACCTAACTTCATGCATCGGCAACATTTTTAACTGAGATGACAACTTAAAATTCTATTTAAAATGATAAATTTAAATAAAATATGAGTAGGTAAATATTTTAAATCATTTTCCTGGATAAATATTTTTTGGGAAATATCCACTGAATACCATTATAGTGTTAAGAAACGAACATACAGATGTGTATTTTAGGTTGCCTAGTAAATTCGAACCCACTGCATCTAGATATAATTATAAACAAAAAAACTGGTCATTCCGTAAACTGTGTATTGTTATCGCCAAAATATGATGATTTAACCTTACTTACCTATATATAAAAGTGCCTCCCTAAAAAAAATTCAAAATGTTAAAATTGAATTAAAGATTTTTTGCTATAATTTCTTCAGTTCTTCATGTATCACTAAATTTTGTAGATATACTTCTTTTTATTAACCAAATCCTCTAGGGTACTATTGTAAACGATTCCTGAAAAACAAACCTAGAAACGGGGGTGAAGGGGTAATTTTAACCCTCCAATTTTTTCTGACGTACGCCTATGGACGACTATTTACAAGGCTATAATGTAAAATTTCTTTTACAATATTTTATTACTCTTGATAGTTTTTCGTAGTAGCACTTTTAATTTTCGAGATAAATGCGATTTTTGAGCATGAAACGTTAGAGAGAGAGTCAACAAAATGAAGTGCACTTACTAATATTTTTAAATTTGGAATTACAAAGCAACAATTTGTAATGTTCTAACTTGGTCTAAAGTGTTAACTTATTTTATACAGAGTGTCTCTAAACATAGGGCTAACCAGATGGGCCATTTTTTACAAAAATTATGTTTTTTATCAATGTAAATTCGTTTTAAGGAAAAAACACGGATTTAAGAAACGGCTAATTACTAAACATATGTGCACTGCACATAAGCTACACTGTCTACCAACAAGTTTAGATGCCGCGACATTTCTAAATTTTATGCAAAATTAATTTTTCACTTTACTCGACAATTTGCCTCTTACTCTTCGTCAAAATATGTGGATGCAGCAACTTGATGGTGCTGCGCCTCATTTTAGATTAAATCTTAGACAATATTTAAGTTTAATTTTTCCACATCGATTAATGGGATGTAGAAGAGACGCTACTATTCAGTGACCACCACGCTCCTCCGTTTTTAAGTCCATTGGACTTCAGTGTTTAGCAATTTATGAAGGGTAACATTTATTCCAAATCAATTGAGAATATTGATCAACAGCCACAAGTTTTTCAAGATATCTTTCATTTCAAAGAGTTTCCTTGTGCGTTTCGGAGGCAGGTGGACATGAGAAGTAATTAATAAATTATAATGTTAAAATTAAATTTTAGTACCTATAAATCTTCTGTTAATAACTAATCTATTTCCTAAATCCCTGTTTTTCCTTTATAAACGAATTTATATTGAATATACACGTATATTCAAAATGGTAGGTACTGCTTTTGCAATAATAATGTCACTCCCTCAAAACAGTTTTTGAACTTCTGGAAGTTTTGAGTAGAAATTTCATGAATTCTATTTTGGTGACTGAAACAGTTAAGAACTAATGTTAAAAATTGAAAGTAGATTTCATTACAAATACGTCAGCAGTTCACAAGAAATCGCAAAATTCGCAAAGGAGTGTCATTTATTGCAAACGATTGTACATATGGCTAACCCTATGGTAAAAGACACTGCATAAAATATGTTAGGACAATTTAGAACAACACACTTTACAACAAGTTAAAACATTAAAAATTGTTCTTTTTTAATTTGATATTTAAAAATGCAAGTGCAACTCATTTTGCTGCGACTATCTCTTGCATGGCCAGTTCTACGAAAAATGACCAAGAGCAATAAGTTAGATATTGGAAAATAAACTTTGTGAGTGTAGAGTCGTGATTTTTTTTAACCGACACCAGTGGCGTGTTTATGGAGGGGCACAGGGGGCCTGCTGGGCCTTAGCTACATATGTGTATGCATTTCAGAATCGTATTAATGAATTGGCAGTCTTGAGTGTTCATCGAAAACATCAAATCGATTTAGAGTATTGTAGATAATCCTGTGCGAAAGAATAATACAGACGTATTCAAATATTGTTGCAATTTTTTACTACACGCAAGGTAATATACCTACTTACTAAAATAAAAAACATCCCGTAATTCCTAAATATGCCACTGATAAAAACCTGTATCAAAAAATTAAAAGATGCAAAAACATTCTATATGCAACGAGCATTCAAATAGCTTTTGACCTCATAAATAATCTAAAGAAAAATATAATACAGAGGGTACAATTGACACGTCATATAACAAGACAAGGAGAACGAAAAAACTCATCTATAGATGAAGTATTTGCCTTAATATCTCACCAAATATAATTTATTAATTCCACAGCGTTTGAAAGAAGAAAGAAAGTCAATAAAACTTAGAAGGAACATAGTTTAAAAATTGTATACGCAAAATCCTTAATCGATCTACTCTTCATTTTTTTTGCAAATTCTTCTACTCTAACATTACTCTTCACTTTTCATACCTATTAATATTAATGATTCATATCCTAGGCACTTTATTGCTTATTCTCATGAAATTTTCTATTGATTACTGTTCCTCCTTCGTTAATTTTTTAAAATTAACTTCTTTGTTAGTTTCATAATTTTGTTAATAGTAAGATAACACTACGAAACCGGTATGTATGACCGCAAGTCAAAACAAAAATATTTTCAGTCTAGTTAGACTTTAGTATAAAATACCTATTTAAAGCATTAGGTTTTATGAAAAAAATATAAAAAAATAAACAAATGCAGACAAATTTCTTATACAGACTGTTCCATGACAAAATTAGGGTACCGATATCCTTCTTTCTAGTTTTTAAAACATGAGGTATATGGTATATCACTTTATATTCTATATAAATTGGTTTTTTTTTGCAAAGTTATGATTTTTCCAAGCTTAAAACGAACATCCTGTGGTTGAATTTAGTTCGGCGAATCTTGATTCTTGCTAAAGATGCTGTGTGCTGGACCACTACCCATGGAGGGGAGAATTAAGTGATACACTGCAGTAATACCGATGAAGCAGATATTGTTTATCAGCGCGATCTACTTGGACGATTGTACTCGCAGTGTCGCCGACAGAACGGATGAATCATTTCGGTTTAGTTGGTTCGTAGCTATAGAAGAGGGTGGTGATGTGTTTGGAATTCGTTTTGTTTTTTTAATGTTTTTGTGTGACATGTTTTTGTTATGCCAGTTTTGAGTTGATGTTGTTTCGTTTTTAGTTCGTCATGCCTCAACCTACGGATGCTTCGACTCAGGTAGGCCATTAAATATTACAAATAATAGAATAGGTGTATTATTTGGTGTGATAGATAGTGTTAAGAAATGCTATTGCATGTATATTATTTTAATTTTGCAACATTTACTTTTTTCTTACACCGTTACGTAGAGGGGGCTTATAAATAAATGTTTTATTGAACGCATGAAGGCATTCTTATTTGCATTTAAATAACAATGACAACGAAGTACGCAAATTTATATCTTGGAATAATTTTTGGTTATCAGGATATGGATTTGATTAAAACTGTTTTGTTAACAATTTCTCAGAACTGTGTGCCGGTTTGTTGTGAATAAAATTAATATCCCCAATTTATCATTTACGAGTCTGATCGATTTTAATTCTCGCGTGCCTCCTACACCTTACCTATACCTGCCTTTAATTTATAATTCTTCAAGGATTGAAATGGTGTGATTGTGAGAACATTTTTTAGATATGCTTAGATATCGTTGACGTCATATAGGTTACACCTTAGGTTTACAATAATTATTACGAGTATGGGTTTGGTTATATTTTATACATATATAGCGAGGTGTACTATCTATCACAGATTAAATATTTTACGCGTTGGAAAATTAGTAGGTATCAATGATTTTATCAAATAAAACTGTTGCATAGGTAATAATAATCAGTTAATTTTTACTGAAAACTGCGCTTTTAATATTCTGTGTATCTACTACCTGCAACAAAATTAATCAATCAAATAGTCAATAGTCCTGAAAATTTTGGATACCTATGTACAACATGTAATATGTAATAACTAATAATATAAGTACCTAATATATTTTTTTATTTAATATTTTTTTATATCTCAGAGGTTTGGAGACCCGGACTGTATACAGGGTGTTTTAAATATACATTTCACAAATTGAGATCCCTCGGGACATTTTAGGTCCAAAAACCTTAATAGTGTTACTACCTTCCAAGCCAAGAGAGAGAGGATGAATAATTTAGTATTCTTGTTTGAGTTATTTGTATGTATAAATCTGTCAACTACTGGCGGCAATTCGAGAGAAGCCTTGTCATTAAAACCCTGGAAAAATTACGCCACTGGGTTTTCAGAAAAAACTTCAATTCCTTATCATATTTTTAATAAAAAAGATCGCGTTTTCTTTTTAAAGTGCAGTGTTTATGAATTATTATATATTATTTGATAATGATCTGAACTTTTTACCTTGGATTTATTTGGAACAAATCATGCAAAATTAAGAAACTAGATAGGGTTGAAAAGATAATTCAATTGAAAGTTAAGGAATTGGTGCATATTCATAAAATATGACCCCTGAGAATAAAAGGTGGCGGTCTAAGCATTTTTATTAGCTTTTGCAGCTAAACGAAGTAATCTTGGGTGGTAAGTTTTTGGTGGGCTACACTATGTGTAGGTATAGTTCCTGCATTCGAAGAAAAATGGCGAGTAGATTAACTTATGAAAACATAGGTACTTACTTACTACCTACCAACAATAATAAATATTAGTTAACACTATGCGCATTTTATTTATAATTCTCATTTTCTCGAGGTCGAAGTATGACCTTTAAATGTTTCACACGTTAGTTGTTATTTTATACCTAGTTTTATACCGAGTTTTATACCTACTAACGGTGGTAACGTTAAGCAATAAGAACATTGAAATATGAATAGTATACTTCCAAGGGAGTAACCACTGGAATCAACATTGTGACAAGATTTCGCAAGGATTTCGCATTTGATAAAAATTACCTCGAAAATTACTATACTTATACAAGGTGTCTGTAAAAGGTAGGAAAAAAAAACATATTCCCGGACCAAAGTATGATGCCGTGAATCAAGTTACCTTAGTCCAAAATTTTATAGTTTCGGAGATATAGTGCGTTAAACTTTTTTAGTTTTTTTTTGTCAATAATTGTAATAAATACATAAAACTTGGTATACTCGCGTCAAGAATTCAAACGTCTTACGTCATGGCTGACGTTACACATTTGTTTTTATTGTCAACGTAATTTTCGATATTTGGTCGCGTTAAAAGCAATAATTTTTTGCAATTTAGTGCAATATTTAATTTAATAAATTTAGTGTAGTATATAGTTTATTACTATCAGTTGCAGTTTCTTAAATATTTTGATAAAAATATAATGAATTATTCATTTGTTCGTATGACGTAAGTCGTCTGAATTCTTGTCGCGAGTATAGTGACGAGTTTTCTGGCACCAAAAATTGAAATATGACCTCGAATTTGCTGTCAATTATAGAGGGCGCCACCTACAGTACTTACAGTACTTTACATGGATATAAATCATCATACATTTTTGTGCTCCGGTGTTTTGACTTTTTATTCAATAATTCTTATTCTGTGATCTTTTTTTGCTATAACAATAATTATTATTTGTATCATTTTGTTTATTAATTTGACCAGGTAACGTTGTATGTAGATTCATTTTACATGTTATATGGTCTGATGGAGCGTGTTTTATTAAAGACGGCATAAATAATAATCATAATGAATACATTTGGGCGTTACAAAATCCATATACGGATTACGCAATTAGATCAAGACGATTTTAGCAACGTTTCAGTGTTAACGTTTGGGGTATCATATCGAACAATAATTTACTGAATGATCGTTCAAATGTATACATATAGGTATAGAACTTTCTTGGGAAACAACCTGATTTCATTGATGACGTAGGGCTTAATATTATTCAAAATATGTGGTTTCAGCACGATGGTGCACCACTACATAGAAGAAGACAAGTAACTGTTTGGTTAAGTTATAATTTCCCAAATAAATGGATAGGTCGACAAGGTCCAATCGCATGGTCACCGCGTTCCTCAGATCTAAATCCCTTGGGCTTTTATTTATGGGGACATATGAAGCACTTGTCTACCATGTTGAAATCACTACCCGTCAGTTACTTCAAAGAATTCAGGAGGCAGCTAACCAGATAAGAAATGATCTCATCCGTGGAGTGAGGGAGTCTTTAGTTCGGCGATATTCGTCGTTTTTATTGTCTTAAGATTTATTAATTTGGTTAATAAAGGTTTAAATATTAAACAAATAATAATTATTGTTATAGCAACCATAATTTTTATTTATCAGGCTACTTTGATGGAAATATGAAATTAAATCTTTTAAAACTCTTGTAACTTCTAAACAAAAATCAATCGAACTCTCGATCAAACCTATGTTCATATGAGAAAAAATGTTCGACATTAACCCAGATCCGCCAAAGTTTGCCATAGAGCTTAGAACATCCTGTATTGTAGATTTTGTTTTTTTTTAATACTTTGTAATGGAAAAGGATATCTATTTTAATTTTCTAAAAATAGATGATATGTCAATGTTGCTATATCCTTGCTCAGGTATTGCAAATATGCCCACCGATTTGGAAGATGTTTTCATACCTTGATATTTTCTACGCGGTGAAATGCCGTACTGGCTCAACAAACTTACTATCTTGGTAAAAACACTGGTTTTTGCATTACCATCAAGAACGCACCTTGTATGGTGGAACAAAGACGCATCTGGTTTCCTTTTTGAAAAGTAAACAAGACGTATTAGAAGTCAGCAATTCCTCCAACTCTGATACGGCAGCGTGTGACTCACCGTGAAATATCTGCAATCGTGACAACATTCGCCTTTATAGTAATTCATCCTTTTTCTTTCTGCGATAACGCTATTCATTACACACTTCAAAAAAATATTCAACTGGCGCTACGACGCTTTATCGGCAGACTTCTTCGAATAATCAATTATTTATATGTGCGCCTCAGAACTTATTTATATCGGGGTCTGATGTAATTAAAAACCACAAATGACCTTTACTTTTTAGCTCAACTATTCCCTTCATATCGCGTTTATTAACGCCGGCGTCAAGATTCTTGACTCGCAAGGAGGTCTGCATTCATTGAAAATACAAATAGGAAGACACACTTCTTCATAGTACGGGATGCTGTCCGTAAATATACAGGGTATCCCAACGAAAATTCGACCCCCCCTCTATAATTAAAAACCGAAAAATATTTGAAAATTCGCCGAGACCCGTCGATTTTTATTCGTGGGGGAGCTTTCTTGACAGTCAAGTCAACTTGATATGTTCATTCATCTAATCCCTAGCAACTCCAACTTTAAAATTTCAAATGGAACTACCCCACTTGTGGCACATCATTATAAAGCCCTTTTCATTGCGAATGCAGTGATGTATTATTTTTAGAAATCGCCATGTGATTTACATTTATGGCCTTGTAGATGGAAATGGTACTGAGGTTAGGCGAATTTATATGGAAAGATTTCCAAATCATCCAATTCCACATCCAATAATGTTCAGAAATGTTTTCCAATGTTTTTTGGAGTCAGGCTCATTTCAGAAAGGTCCAATTCCTGTAAGAGTTTTGAGTATTAGAACGTCTGAGTTGGAAGGAGCTATTCTATACGAAATTGAAGAAGACTCAAATACTAGGAAGATCTCTGGAAATCTTAGTGTGAATCGTAAATTAGTTTGGTCCGTTCTAAAGCATCAACAGTTATACCTGTATCACATACAAAGGGCTCAAGCTTTGCTGCCACTGGATTTTGTAAAAAAATGAACAAAATATTGATTTTACCGCTGGTATATTGTTTATCGACGAAGTTAATTTTTCCAGAGATGCTGTAATGAATTTCCACAATAAACACACATATTTTGATGAAACCTAATTTTCAACAATGGTTTCAACAAGGCACAAAGATTTCATCAAAGCAGGGCAATCTTCTTGTTATTTTGTCGTCATAATTTACCATTTTGAATAACTTTTCCAGGTAACATTTGCTGCATTTTCAGCGGAAAAGGCTCTTTGACTGAAACCAAAACAGACTACTCAGTGCACTGAATATTTCAAATAGGATTATTTTAAAAAACGGTTACTGCTAACGACTTTAACAAGGTATACTTTTTCAGATAAAAAAAGGTAGGAGAATCGACTATTTCAATAGTCAGATGGATACACTAAACCGCAAAAAAGTTCTGTCATTTAAAAGAAGCATGATGTACCATAAGTGGCGCCCTCTACTAGTGACGTCAAAATTAGAAACAAATTTGAATTTCTCGCCTCCAAAAACTCCCGACCTCAAAATGTATTTAAATATTTGGATTTATTAAAACTTATTTACAAATATCGAAAATAAAATTAACACCCTGTATCATTTCCAAGGGATTTTGCTGAAAATTCCGGGCAATTTGAAGGAATTTCCAAGGATTTACATTTCATAAAAATTACCTCGAAAATTACTATATTTATACAAGATGTCTGTAAAAGGTTGGGAAAAAGCCACATATTCCAGGGGCCAAAATGTGATGGCCTAAATCAAGTTACTGTATCATAAATTGTAATAATTACATACAACTTGGTAGTGGTGAGTTTTCTGATACGAAAAATTGAAATATATCCTCGAATTTGCTATCGATTGTAGAGATATAAATATATCGTCAAAATTCTTTTGCTCATTGGTATATCGATTTCTTAAACAATAATTCTTATTCTTTGAAATTTTTTTCCTAAAAGAATGTCTTTAAGTGTTTTGGATAGGATTTTAAAGTTTTATTTCATAAACATACATACTTTATTTAATTAAGAATGTACTATCAAACTACTAAGGCAAATTGGACTAGATCATCACATCTTGGCTGTAGGAACATGTGGTAGCATTTTGTCCAGATCTTTTAGACACTGTTATGACGATTTTAATTCATGTGAAGTAATGTAGGTGGCGTTATCTGCAATTGACAGCTAATCCGCGGATATATCTCAATTTCTCGTGCCAGAAAATTCCTCTGTACCAAGTTCGATGTATTTACTCCAATATATATGAAGTTATTGAACAAATAACTAAAACATAATTGTAATTTCGATACCCTGTATCTCGGAAACTATAAAATGTTGGACTAAAGTGACTTAATAGATCATTATATTTTAACCCTCGGAATATGTGGTAGTATGTTTTCCCAACCCTTGTATATGCAATTTATCGAAAAACTTTCAAAAATATCCCGATGTATTAATGAAAAAGAATTTTCTAAGATTGACAGAATGAGATGAGATGAGATGAGAATTGTGACATTCTTGGACAAAAAATTGATTTTTTGCAAAATCCTGTATAACACCCTGTACAACAAGAGAAAATAATAATGCGAGCTGCGCCCTGCGTTATTCGCGAAATTGAGACGGAAATAATCGAGGGGGAAACCACTGGGGTATTTTACTGTACAAGCTATGGTAATTAAAGGTACTTTTTGAATTTTTTGGGTATTTGTGCATATTTATAGGTATTTTTTCAGTATTTTTAGGTACTCTGTGTATTTTTGGGTACTATCAAGGTAATAATGGGTATTTACTCGGTATTTAATGGGTATTACGAAGGTAATTAATAGGTATTATAGGAAAAAATTAGCATTTTCCCGCCAATTTTTAAATACAATGGCGATCGCGCCTGCATTATGACGATGGCACAGTTTAAATATAACTGACCAATGGCAAATATAAAAATTATTAAAAATATATACAAAAATATTTTCTAGATATTAAATAGTCTGTAAAATTTTTCGGAGGCACTGTTAAACCACTATGTGGCCCTTTATTGTCTTCGTAAATTTTTAGTTTAGAAAATAATATAGGGTGATTCGAATTAGATACAATCTATTGCAAAAGTAATGACACTTCCTCAAATAATTTTTTTGACTACTGTGTAGAAATTTTAATAGATTTTTTCGGATGAGTGGAACAACTAAGAAGTAATGTTTAAAATTGAAAGTAGATTTAATTACGAATTTAGTTCGAAATAAATCGCCAATTCGCTTTAAACAGTGCAATTATTATTGCAATAGATTGTACAGTACAGTACCCTATATAAACAAGTATCATATGAATGTTTTATAAGGCATTAACGCAAAAAATATCCACTTACATACTAGCACATTGTTAAACTTTATCTTTAAATTAATATATTACATATTATAGTTACGATACGACGTGTTAACGATACGTTTGGTCAAACTTCACCGACATATTCTATTGATGAAAAATATGTGATAATAAGTGAATGAAAGTCTGTAATAAAAATTAAAATATTGCTAAATTAGGTTTTCCTATCATCTTCATATTCTATTTAATAAAAAAGAAGCCTTTGCCTTTTTATGTAAACAACAATTATCTAATTCTAGTGATAGATGACGAAAAACAAGCTATGGCTAAAATTGAATTCTCCCTCTATACCATTCATTTATACTTGTCCATAAAAGAATTTTGTTGTACTTTGTACTGGAGACACCGATTGTACCCAGTAGTCGTATACCCGATGAGTATTTGGGATCCGGACAATAATTTTAGGGACACTCTGTTTAGACCGAATATTATTATTTCATAGGTGAAGATGAAGTTTGTTTTTAGTTAGCTTGAAGTGGGCATAGTGTAGGTATTGGCATCCTTTTGGGTGCACCAATGGGTTTATGATACAGTTTATGTAATCCAAAATGTTATTTCCAGATGTATTCAGATCGAGTTGAGGGATCGATCTTAGTATCAATTCCACGATCAGTCGCAATATGATAATCCACAATATCCTACTAACTTGGACACGAGTTTAGATATGTTTACTTATACTGAATAAGGATTAGAAACTAATTTTCCCTTAAAAAGTTATATATTATTTACGTAGATCTGTAGATGGAATAATTTCTAAAGAAATATGAGACAGTTTTGGAAAATTAAATTAAGGGAATTCGTGAGTGATTTAATGTATTTTTCGAATCTTAGATATCTGGGTATTTAAGGGTATTTTTGGGTACTATTCGGTATTTCTGGGTATTTAACGATATGTTTAGGTACTTAAGGATATTATTAGGCAATAATCGTAGGTATTCTTTGGGCATTTGGAGGTAATTCGTAATTTTTGTGTATTTTTGAGGTATTTGCTTATTTGATGAGGTATTTTTTGGGAAAATAAGGTATTTACGGGTAATATTTAAAAAAAATGGTATTTTATTGTGCAAATTTCAAGCAGTGATGAGCAGTGATTTCAAGCAGTATTGTTTCCCCTCGGAAACAATATAATAACGTGTCAGTCTTTATGGGCAAATCTGCCTCCAGATGTCCCGGAATTTTACGTGATTTTGCACGATTTATGGTTACCCCCTCGACCATCAGCATTTGACTAAGGTAAGTTTGGCAATATCGCATTATTTTGTCGTCAGAGATATGCTCTTGCTTTATGTTGCATTTATTTCGGGACACCCTGTATTTGTATATCTTTATGCTTTTGCAACATAAATATTAGTTTTTACAACATTTTCTACATCTCTTGGTCTTACACTTTTATCTGGAAGAATGACACTGTATCAGAAATATGATTACTTATTTAGAGGACTAAAAATGTAGGTACGTTGTACGTGACAATTAAATTAACTAGTAAAAAGCGTAATTTATCTGTAGTTACACAGGAACTCGATAAGATTTCTATTATTCAAAGTCCGATTTAAGTCTTATTTATTGTTCTTTAAAATGTTTTCCGAGTGGGGTGTGGTCTCTAATAGGTGTTTTTTATTTTGTGGGTCTTTTCGACGATACGTCTAAGAACCTATTGGATTTTATTGAATTCTTAAAAATATTTAATAATGAAAGAGAATCTCGATGGTGTAAATAAGATAAGCCCAGGTATAAAATAATCTCACAAAAGATTTTTTTATGTGTGATCTAAAGCGTAAAACGCGTTTGTGTTTGGACGTTTGTTAAACCACTTAATACTTAATATGTACCTGTCAAACAAAGAACTGTGGTGTTAGAAGTTCTGAATATTAATCGAGGGGATAAGTGGTAATTCGAAAGGAAATAATGGCAGTAGGATTGAGAGATAATATACATATTAGTTTTGCTTCTAATTGAACCGAAGTTTAAACTTTGAATACTGAATCATTGGGAGTGGCCATGGTGATAAAGAGAACTCTTGTGATAAAAAAAATTTGTTAACCGAAGTGAAATAGGTGAAGCTTCTTTTGAAATCTCGAAAGTTATACATATACAGGGTATCCGGGAAAATGTGAGAAATCTCTGTGCAGATAGAACATGGAAAAATAAGATGACAAGGTCCTATAAAATTTCTTCCTACAAGCCCTCCCTACGGAGATATGTGTCCCTGACGGACGCCGCTGATATCCACCTATATAGGTTTTTCTTAAATAACTTTTAAAGTAGATACTCAATATAATTTAATAAAAATTTAATGTGATGGACATTAGGCTTTTTAGTTTACCAATAACGGACTAAGCTTTACAACTTAATGCCTACATTTTTAACACCCTGTATGATAAAGACTTTAAAATAATAAATCTGGGTAGTTTCAACCTTAGACTAAAAAAGATATTCTTGTTTATTGTCGAACTGTTTAGGAGAAAACAAAAATAAACGAATTCATGTTTTATTTTTAATAAAAAGAACCTTGATTTCTATATTTTTTTCTCGACAACAAAACGCGATACGAAAGTCAGTCAAACAGGAAAGTTTCATATTAAGATGTTTAATCCGAAAAAATAATATATTAAAAAAACGCAGTGGTGTCCCGGGATGCACCTTAACGAAATTATTGAAAAACTTTATAAGGGTTCAACATGCGAACATAGGTCGTACTTTTCTCGTAAACGGTTTATCTTATCGATAATAAACAAGAGTAAGTTTCTTTTAGTCTAAGGTTGATGCTACTCAGATTTATTATTTTAAAATCTTTATCATACAGGGTGTTAATTAAAAATGTTGGCATTAACTTGTAAAACTTAGCCCGCCCCTGGTAAAGTAAAAAAGCTAAATATGTTTCAAAAACACTATTTTAAGAGCTCCTTATTAGTGCCCATCACAATAAATTTTTATTAAATTATATTAAGTATTTTAAAAGTTATTCAAGAAACCGATTTCCAGCGGCGTCCTTGAGTGACACATATCTCCGTAGGGAGGATCGGCACGAAAACATTTTATAGGATCTTTTCTTCTTATTTTTTCATGTTCTATCTGCACCCGAGATTTACCACATTTTCTCGGATACCCTGTATATATGTAAAAAGTATTTTTTCCCATTATCAACTTATAGATAGGTACAGACATTTTTTTACGTTTATTTTTTCATTGAAGTTACCTCTAACTATATGTTATCAAATTTTAATTTGATTCTAAAATTCTAATTTTAAAATTTCATACGGATACATATACTGCAACATTAAAAAATATATATTTTTTAAAAATTCAAAAAATTCTCTGTATACAGGGTGGTCGCGATGTAATGGGCCAAAATTCATGACTAGATTACTGATGTGAAAATATTGCGATTTAGACAAACTCACCTTAGTCCAAAAGTTGATACTTACAGAGATACAGAGTGTTTAATGCAAAATATTATTTTAGTTTTTTCTTATTTATTTCAGAATAAATGCTCATATCGAGATGAAATTTTGGTTCTGGGGCGAGAGATTGAAATATATCCATAGTTTGCTTGTAGCTCATAGAGAGCGCCGCCTGCGCTAGGTCGAATGCGTTGAAAACGATAGAACTTTTTTATCTTTCAAAAATCTAATTCTCAGGTAGCAAATTCTGATTTTACAACTTCTTTTACACAAAAAAAGCTATACATTTTGATAGTTGCTATCTTGCACCGTTCTCGTAAAATTTGCCATTGAAAATTCCAATGTATTTGCATTCAATTACAAATCGGCAAAAATTTTCAAGTAGGCTTATGTTGAAATCCAATTTTGACATTTTCTACTTATCTTAGTGCTGTCAGTAATATTATAGTATTATTCGTGCCTTATTAAAAGTATTCTTTACTTTATGAGCTAAATCGTAGTATAAGATAACATGCCAGCCATAATTTATTTTCAAATGAAGAAATGCGCGATATGGTTTGCCTTTATGCGCAATCAGATTATGTTGGACGTCGAGTGCTTCGTCGGTATTCAGATTTGTATCCGAATAGAAGGCAACCAAATCGGAAACTATTTCAAGAACTTTTTAATAGACTTGGAGAAACTGGTAGTTTTCGTCCTAAAAGAGACAACCCAGGGCGTACTGTTACAGTTCACCAAGAAGAAGAAATTTTAGTAAGAGGCAGGAAATCCAGAAGTTAGCAGCAGGCAGGTAATTACAGAAACCGGTGTTAGTAAAACAACAGTTCTCAAAATCTTTCACAAGGAACATTTATATCCCTACCATTTTACACGTGTACAAAATCTTTTAGCAGCAGACTTACTAGCTAGATTACAATTTGCTCATTTTATGCGCAATCAGCAAAACCTTGACCAGGAATTTTTGGATAATGTACTATTCACTGATGAAGCGACCTTTACTCGTCGAGGAATTTTCAATTTTAGAAACAAGCACATATGGGATAATGTAAATCCTCACGTAGTCAGTGAGCGTCACTTCCAACATGAATTTAAGATAAATGTTTGGTGCGGAATCATAGGAAATCACCTTTTGGGTCCACATGAGCTTCCTCCAAATCTAAATGGTGACTTGTATTTAGATTTCCTGCAGCACCATTTAGTTGACTACCTCGACGATTTACCACTGAATACACGGCAAAATCTATTTTTCATGCAAGATAGAGCTCCCCCTCATTATTCTATCTTGACCACATTTTTCCGGATCGTTGGATCGGTCGTGGAAGTCGAATATTATGACCTCCTCGTAGTCCTGACTTTAATCCTATGGATTTTTGTTTCTGGGGCTACATGGAATCAGTTGTCTATAGAGAAACTATAAACACCCGCGAAGAGCTATGGCAGAAAATTGTAAATGCCGCCGAATCATTTCGTAACAAGAATCTCTATTTTAAAATACGGCAGTCTTTGAACAAACGCGTTAATAAATGTATTGAAGTTGGAGGCGGACATGTTGAACATTTATTGTAATATTCGATATTCAATTGTTCATCACAATTTATAATTTGAAATAAACTCTTGTTCTTTTTGACATTCGTACCTTATTTTGATTACTCGAATTACCAAAGCAAAATACCTTGAGAACGGTGCAAGATAGCGACTATCAAAAAGTATAGTTTTTTAGTGTAAAAGAAGTTATAAAATCAGAATTTGTTACCTGAGAATTAGATTTTTGAAAGATAAAAAAGTTCTGTCATTTTCAACGCATTCGACCTCGCAGGGGCGCTCTCTATGAGCTACAAGCAAACCATGGATATATTTCAATCTCTCGCCCCAGAAAACCCCTAACACCAAAATTTCATCTCGATATGAGCATTTATTATGAAATAAATAAGAAAAAACTAAAATAATATTTTGCATTAAACACCCTGTATCTCTGTAAGTATCAATTTTTGGACTAAGGTGAGTTTGTCTAAATCGTAATATTTTCACGTCAGGAATCTAGTCATGAATTTTGGCCCATTACATCGCGACCACCCTGTATATATCAGCTGATGATGAGGAAAATGGTTTACACAAATATTATGTGCAACCTCTTTCAAGATTTCAGGGGAAGCTGCCCTTATTTCACTTATTTATTAGACATATTTTCTTTAATTCTTTTTGTGTTCTGAATGTGCTTCATGATCAAAAAATGGCCATATAGAAGGAACTTTATTGACACTCAACGAGAGTACATAGTCACGAATCATTTAACTTTTTTCTTTTAAATTTATAGTAAAGTTATAATGAATTGTGGTTAAAAGTACAGAGTAAAAACCTCGGGAAAGACAGACAATAGTGATATAATATGATTTTAAGAATGGCAATCAGAATAAACAAAATTTCAAGCACTGATACAAAATGAAATTGTAGATAAATTGTTCCAATATTAAATTACAAACATGCAGAGTTTAGCAAAAAACTACATACGTAACGCATGTCTCCTAGGTGGAATATGTAGTCTAAATATAGATGACATACATGGTACATGCTGAAAAATTTTGGTGCTAATTATTAGATTCCAGATGCTGCAGTTTCATGTTACCACCATAATTGTTTAAAAATTGTAGGTATAAGTTTTAAACAAATTTTTTTACTTATATGGATCCGCAAACTCTTAGTAATAATTATTGTATGAATGAGGTGCATTGTCAAACATTTTTAAAAATTAAATTCAACAGTACAAAACATTAAATATCTTTTAGGATATCATTTTCCGTAAAATTTATTAAATTTGATTGTTAAAAATGTGTTTTGACAATTTTCTTCATCACATATTTATTACTAAACGTTTTCGGACCCATGTAGAACACTTTTTACTTAGATACTTCAACATTTATCACTAAATTTGTCGAAAACAATTAACACTGTTATACCGAACAAGTGTATCTTTTTTGTGCTTAAATATGCACTTTCAGTATTAATTTTTTCTCGATTTTTCCATAGGTTCTAAGGACATATTTGTATATATGTACATCTCCGCCACTGCATACAAAGAAACATGTATTTATACATATACATAGATTATTGCAATAGATAATGGAAAAACTCGTACTAAGTTTAATCTGAAGATAAGCCTTTTTATAGTAGGTATATCTCCGTAATTTTAAAAAAATGTGTTTTTCCGTTGTATACTTTCTGCAACGTAAAGGTTTCCAACCTAAATCAGTAGATATCATATTTTGTTTAAATTAGAACTACCTAATCATATTTTTATATAATTATTTAGCTTTTCCACGCTTTTGCATCTCCACCACTGTATATAAAGAAAAACTTATGAATTTCTGTATTTCTCCATAGATTATTGCAATAATAGATAATGTGAAGTCTCGAATTTATATCTATTTTATAGTAGGTATCAGCATTATTTAAAAAAATGTATTTTTCCCAATGTGCGTTTTCATTTTATAATTTATAAGATACAGAGTGTTAAAGTTTTTGAAAATTGTAACTTTTTATAAATATAATTTTCAAACTCTGAAGATGCTTAACGAAGACTAATGAAATCATGAATAATTATTAAAACTCCATGACTTTCACTATTTTCAAAATTACAAATACATTAAGTATTTGATTTCCATTGATTTTTAAAGAAAAGTAGTAGTATCTAGTTTTGAAGTTCCGTATTTTTTTAGCAAAAAATAATCTTACCAGGTATATAGGGTGGTCCACTTTCGAAAGCGGAAACTTTAGAGGCAGACACAGAACCACAAAATAATATCAGTTTGTATTATAAACAATATTCGAAAAATTCTTCATTATAAAGATACAGGGTGTCAAAATTTTTATCAAAAGTTCCAAATTTATTAATATTTTTAAAACTACTTTAGATATTTAAATGAAATTTGGAGCCTTTGAATAGGTAATCTAGATATATATTTTTACAAAAAAAAATATTATTTTTCTTCCGTCAGTGGCGTGCATACGGACAGATCTTCGAGAAATTTTAATGAAAAAAAAATGGTACGCCCAGGTTTATTTAGAAACAAAAACTATTTCTAGAATCCTTGTTCAATTTACAACAGAAAAAAGTTCCTTAATTTTTTTCGTTTGACACACCATTTGCCAGTAAAAAAATAAATTATCTAATGATTTCTGAAAAACAACAACGAAAATGAGAAATTTAATTAGTGGCTTTCAACAACAATAACAAAAGGAAATGGAAATAAAATTAAGGGTAAAATCACAAAAATTGCTCGAAATGTAGTCCATCCACCTCAATACATTTTCGACATCTTCTCACTAACGCATTTATTTCAGTAGATACTTCATGCGGATTTCGCCGTATATTATTGCAGGCTTTCTGAATTCTTAAAATTAAATCTTCCCTTTTTAATACGGAATTAGCGTAGACTTTAACTTTAATAGTGCCCCAAACGTAAAAGTCTAGCGGATTAAGATCCGGTGACCTGGGTGGCCAGGCCACTGGTCCAATACCATTAACCACGTCATTATTCATGTAATTCCTCCCTAGCCGGCCAGTTCATCGTTGAGGATAATTGGTATTAAGCCATTCTCTTACAGCTATTCCAAAATGCGGGGGAGCTCCATCCAGTTGTATCCACACCTTAAATTAATGGGTAAATTCTCTAGGTAGTCCTCCGAGTTCAACCTTGGGGGTAGGAAATGTGGACCACAAACATTACCATCAATAACACCCAACCAAACATTTACGGAAAATTCATTTTGAAATGGTCGTGGCCGAATTTCTCGAGGATTCTGATGTGCCCAAACATGGATATTATGGTAATTTGTTATCCCACATCTGGTAAAAGAAGACTCGTCCGTCCAAAGAATCTTATGTAAAAAGTCAGGATTTTCTTCTATCAAAAGTCGTTAGTAGATAACGCTGAAACTACTTTTGCACTTTTCGTTAAAAATGCAATAATAAATACAGTCCGATCAATAAAAAAGATTTAAAAAGTCATTAGCTCGGCCATTAGAGAATAAATTTTCACTTTTCTAAGAATATGCCACGAATTAAATTCCATGTCCCTGATTTTTTCAAACCTTTAATGATTGTTCGGAAGTTATTATCGTACCTATGTTGTTCTAACTAAAAAAAACCAAAACAAATATAGTTGTGTTTCTGAAATTTTGCACCATCGTTTCTGCATAAAACCTTTTGAGGAAGCTTCCGTCAGGATTTGCAGATTATTGAAGAAACACCTTGTATAATCCCATTTTGATAATTTCCTTTATATTTAATTTAATTTAGCCAATTCTGTTTAGTCATCGTTGTAATTAAGTTATGGTATAATGGGCCAGATGAGTGAATAGTGGATTGTCAAATTCAAATTATTTAAAAATATTGAAAAATTTGATGTGTTGAATATGTTTTTTTTTATTTAGCTCAAGATTACTTTATAGAAGCATTATAGTTTGTTGTAGAACCGAATTTAAATTTACACTCATTATATTTTATCTTTGATAGATACAATCTATTTTTTTATACAATCAAAATTCAATGTTATTTATTTTAATTTAATTGAAATTCGTGTTATTTATTTATGTTTTTTGAATACGTATTAGTTTACAAAATACTGCAGGTTTTGAATAGGTAGTTTAAAATATTAATTTAATACCAAGAATTACCTGTTTTGTCAAATGGTAAACATAAACTATGTCGACCTGTGCCAAGGTCTAAACAAAAATTCTTGAAGTGACGTTTTTTTTAAACATCTGTTTCCTAGTATACTGTAATATTATAGAGATACCGTTTCTTGTATTAGATAAGTAGACAAGGCGAATAAGAATATATTAAGATAGTGGTACGAGGAACTACCACTTACCTGTACATTTGCATAAGGTTGACAAAGCCTCTTTTGTGCAGCTGTAAAATATACAATGCGTTTTGTGTTGTATAGTGCTTTTGAAAAGTAACGAATAAATTCATTATTTTTGAAATTGAGAAGTTTTCGAAAAAATCCCCTAGCACGTCGATTTTGTTATTAAAAAAGGCACTTTGTCATACGACCCATATTTGTGACGTCATCGTTGTTCGAGATATGACATCATCGACAATTTTTTTAAATAGCAACCCCCAATTTTGACCATGCCATTTAAAAGAGCGTGTCATTCTACATACATACGTGATGAAAAATTATGGTGTTACATAACAAAAATTTCAAGAAAATAATGTTTGAAGATTTTAAAATTTAATTTTCACAATACTGTGCACCTCCCCATTATGCAACACCTTTTTATGCTTATTTAGATTGTCTGTTCCCGTATCGTTGGATAGGGAGAAGGGGTCCGATTGAGTGGCCAGCCAGACCGCCTGATTTGACACCCCTACATTATTTCTTGTGGGGATACTTAAAAAACAAAGTATACGTTACTAGACCGGTTAATTTAGAAGATTTAAAAGCAAGAATTCGTATACCTCCTGAAGTTATTGATAATGTTCAAAAATAATTTATTAATCGTCTTGGTTACTGTCAGGCAGCCAACGGTGCAGAATTTGAACATTTAATTTAGTCGATTTTTTACATAACCATTATCATTTTCAGTATTGTGAAAATTAAATTTTAAAATCTTCAAACACTATTTTCTTGAAATTTTTGTTACGTAACACCATAATTTTTCATGATGTATGTATGTTGAATGACGCTCTTTCAAGTGACATGGTCAAAATTGGGGGTTGCTATTTAAAAAAATTGTCGATGACGTCATATCTCGAACAACGATGACGTCACAAATGTGGGTTGTATTTCAAAAAGTGCATTTTTTAAAAACAAAATCGACGTGCCAGGGGATTATTTTTGAAAACTTCTCATTTTCAATAATAATGAATGAAGCTCTGTATATAGTAACTATTTTTTTTTAATAAATTAAAAAAATGCTCTTTATTATTAAAAACGAAGAAAATTATTTAAAAAACTAGAAGAAAAAATAAGCTTTTAGTTGTGTCATCCATTTGTTAAAGTCGTTTGAGTTCTACACTAAACTTAATATTTATAAAATGCTAAAATCACGACGTGTATGCGACCTTCATTAAAAAATTGTAAGGTATGTTAACTTGCTATTTAAAAGAATTGTCATATCTCGAACAACGATGACGTCACAAATCTGGGTCGTATTTCAAAAAGTGCCGTTTTTAAAAACAAAATCGACGCGCCACGGGATTTTTTTGAAAACTTCTCATTTCCAATAATAATTCGTTACTTTTCGAAAGCACTCTATATAGTAACTATTTTTTTTAATAAATTTAAAAAATGCTCTTTATTATTAAATACGAAGAAAATTATTTAATAAATTAGTAGAAAAAATAAGCTTTTCGTTGTGTCATCCATTTGTTAAAGTTGTTTGAGTTCTACACTCAACTTAATATTTATAAAATGCTAAAATGACGACTAGTATGTGACCTTCATTAAAAAATTGTAAGGTATGTTAACTTGCTATTTAAAAGAATTGTCGATGACGTCATATCTCGAACAACAATGACGTCACAAATCTGGGTCGTATTTCAAAAAGTGCCTTTTGTAAAAACAAAATCGACGTGCCAGGGGATTTTTTTTGAAAACTTCTCATTTTCAATAATAATGAATTTATTCGTTGCTTTTCGAAAGCACTGTATATAGTTACTATTTTTTTTAGTAAATTAAAAAAATACTCTTTATTATTAAATACGAGGAAAATTGTTTAATAAATTAGAAGAAAAAATAAGCTTTTGGTTGTGTCATCCATTTGTTAAAGTCGTTTGAGTTCTACACTATACTTAATATTTATAAAATGCTATAATCACGACGTGTATGTGACCTCCATTAAAAAATTGTGAGGTATGTTAACTTTCTATTTAAAAGAATTGTCGATGACGTCATATCTCGAACAACGATGACGTCACAAATGTGGGTCGTATTTCAAAAAGTGCCTTTTTTAAACACAAAATCGACGTGCCACGGGATTTTTTTGAAAATTTCTCATTTCCAATAATAATGAATTTATTCGTTACTTTTCGAAAGCACTGTATATAGTAACTATTTTTTTAATAAATTTTAAAAATGCTCTTTATTATTAAATACGAAGAAAATTGTTTAATAAATTAGAAGAAAAAATAAGCTTTTGGTGTCATCCATTTGTTAAAGTCGTTTGAGTTCTACACTTAATATTTATAAAATGCTAAAATCACGACGTGTATGTGACCTTCATTAAAAAATTGTAAGGTATGTTAACTTATAAATGTGGAGCGTGGTATACCATTCAACAATTTCATTGGAATTTATTCGGTTTTTAATTATTCGGAATTTGCGATGAGTAATATATAACAATTTCAAACATGGAATGTTACAACATCCTTTCTGCAGATATTCCTAATAAAAATATTAAATAAAATATTACCTATATGTCAATATAGTTATTTTGATATATGGATAAAGTATATCTAATAAAATAATATAACTATTGACCAGGCTGAATATGAAGATCATTCAAAAATAAAGAAGATACCAGATACTTATTGTGGCTTCAATACCTACCAAACTAATAAAGACATAAAATTATGAGGAAACCGAGAATGAAACAAATCCGTTGTGGTTTTATGATATTAGCTAAGGATTTGTGGTCACTAAGCTTGCGTAGGAGATCATTTTATCATCTATAAACAAACATGTTATTTTATTTTGAATTTCAATTCTATAATGCATTAATAAATAACGGAATTGCCTATAATTTATAGTTCAAATGTATCTGGAGTTTTCTTTCTTCTAAATAATGTTTCAATAATATACAGGGTATTTCTAAAATATTAGTGACGCCAATTTGAACACAAGATAGGAAATCTATATTTAGAAAAAGAGTTCTATGAATGTAACATAATTCCGAAACCGCTAAGTAAATGAATTAATTACAAGGTGGTAAAAGTGCCTTGCCAAATACCTACTTTTTGTCATGCTCAAATTTTATTTTTAAATCTCATGAAGGAATAAAAGAATAGTTTCTTCCTCATAGACAGTGGCGAAGATGCAGGGGGCAGGGGTAATTAAGGGTCTTTTAAATAAATTTATTGTGCCTGACATCTTTTCAAAAATAAGTATAATATTTTGAAGTATAATCTCATCAAAAGGGTGTCTTAAAAGACACAACAGGTTTTCTGGTGAATCTGTTTTGTTTTTTTTTAGAAATTTATTTAAAAAGACTGCATTAATTATATTACTGAGACTTTTTTATGTAGTGGGGGTATAGTTGGTTCCAAGTCAAAATATTATAGAGAACACATAAATGCGTCAATTATTTTAACAGTTGCGGCACTAACGTATCTAAATCGTATTATTGTCACGGTTTTTTCGTGAAATACAGTGTGATTAAATAAAATATGGTGCATTTTTCAAACAGCGAACAAGTTGACATGCTAAAAGCATATTTGTTAAGCGCAGTTCTTTACTTAAAGCAATCATTAGCTTAGTTCTGTTTCAAAAAATGCAGAAGTATCTCATATTAACTTTCAATTTATATATATATATATATATATATATATATATATATATATATATAGCATATTTGTTAAGCGCAGTTCTTTACTTAAAGCAATCATTAGCTTAGTTCTGTTTCAAAAAATGCAGAAGTATCTCATATTAACTTTCAATTTATATATATATATATATATATATATATATATATATATATATATATATATATATATATATATTTAAGTGAAAATTTTTTGATAATCTTTCTAACAGTGTGCAATGGTATTAACTTGTGAAATGTGGATAACTGTTTAAATAGTTGTTGGGTGAGCTTCTATGCACGTTTATGGATCATTTTTGGAATCATTGAGCAAAGTAACTTCCTAAATACTTTAAATAATAGTTGCGAACTTGCGGAAATTCATATTTTAATCGTTTATGATCATTTTACTTTACTTATTGCTAAATAGAAACAACGGGAAAAATTGAATTTACTTTAAAAAATTATTTATCTTACAGACGATATGGCAACCTCACCTGCAGTAAATCATATGGTTTATTTTATTAGCACACCATTTTTTTAATAACTTTTTTGTCCTGTGATTTTCTGTTGTGCAAATACCTAATAAATTATTCTTATTATAGATCACCCTGTATGCACATCTTTCTGTTAAAAATATTAAACCAATCAGTAGATGGTTGCTTACTACATTTATCCACTAGAATATTTCTTATAAATAGCTAAAACGCTTATCTTATATTAAGCTGTCAAGTCTGGTCAAATATTTATCGTCAATTGAAATTGATCGTTCCAGAATAAGAAGCCTATAACTCAAAATAAATTTAATAATATATCAACATTCTGGCGTGGCGTACCTCATAACTCATAAATCTCTTACGTTTTGTGCTAAAGACGCGATAACTCGATCTATCTTGATTTCGTGTGCACCCAACTGACATTAAAGGATGCAGCGTGGTGGCGACGCCATCGAAGTGCCACCGAAATATAAAATTTGATAGCTTCCACGTTTAGGATTTTAGTTTCGGCTTCTTTGTATAAGCAGGGGTTGGTGTGGTAATGATTCCACTTGTCTGTGAATGACATTGATAATAAAATGAACATACAGTCACGCCAAGAACAGAACTAACATATACCTACCGCGCGATTCAATTTTTAGAAGTTTTAAAAAATCATAAAAATAGATACATTTATACAATTAAAATATCGTTGTTTTCTACGAAATGGTGTTACGTAGTCTTACAAATACAATTTTGTAAAAATAAAATCAAAAAGAGCAGTTCAAAAATGGTTTAAAAATACACGCCCTCACGTGAAATTGAATTTGAAAAATTCTCCAAGAAAGAACTAAATTACATTTTGCAACACCTATTTTAATGCAACGAATTCAACTGCTTTCGCCGCTATCGTTATTAATTATTTATAGAATTAATTTGTGGTTTTAGTTAGTAAAATAGTTTGACATATCTGATGTTACAACAAAATTTTGAGCCTGTCAAGTTTCTACAAAGTAACACAAATGCAGCTATGATACGTTTTCGTAAATCATCAAAAGTGTCCATTTCGGTGTAATATACTTAATTTTTTAAATATTCCCACAAAAAAAGTCTAAATGATTTAAAGTCAGGAGATGTTGGCGGCCATGGTACTGGCCCCCCTCATCCA
This sequence comes from Monochamus alternatus, assembly GCA_037114965.1. Classification (NCBI taxonomy): domain Eukaryota; kingdom Metazoa; phylum Arthropoda; class Insecta; order Coleoptera; family Cerambycidae; genus Monochamus; species Monochamus alternatus. The sequence goes on along the minus strand of CM073426.1, from coordinate 26,378,174 downwards.
ATCTCTTGGTATTAATGCTTGGACACGCTGTACATGGTACGAATATAATTGAGCCTCGAGTATGATACGCCACACTGCTGTAATATGCCGCGGACACCCTGGACCTCCATCTCTTCCACGATTCGATTCGGACACCGTTGTGCAGTGAGTGTAAGCATTTGACACGTGTTTACCTGAAAATCGGTCTGCTGAAGCATTTTTACTTCTCCATAAATTAATACGATACCATTCAACTGCGAGTTGCTATACGTTAGCCATTTTTCATATTTGAAAAGCTAATATAAATACTTGCATTACAAAAAAGTTAATACGATAAATAATCGCATATTTGAAATCGTCTGGCTAGAGACTACAGTAGCCTAGCGATTTAAAGTTGAAACTACTAGAACCTCAATAATTATTTTTTTGGAAACAGTAAGGATTTTACAATTTTTTTTAATGACATTGACACCATTTTTCATTACGCATCTATTCCCAAATTATTTTAGAGAAGTTCTGAATCACCCTGTATATTACTTGTCACTAGCTAGCTCTGTTACTATCACTGTCATCACTGGAACTGTCGTATTCATCACGTGCTGCGGTTATCTCCATGGGGCCTTAATTTATCCATGTTTAATTATGTCAGTAATATCTAGTTTAATATTTCTTGCATTACGTGGGGTTCCTCAAGATCCCATTGTGGGTCCCTTGTTCTTTAACATCTATTTTTATTACATATATTCTTGCCTATGCCTATAGAGATATATCTTCTTGACTTGATACTGACTATATGCGAATGACTTGAAAATCTACTGGCCACTATCTAACGTTACACACTGATTTGTTACAGGCGAAACTTGTTCGAATTAGGGAGTGGTGCAAACATCAATCATCTTAACTTAAACATTTAAAAGTCTATCTTAGTCTTTCCTAATAACTTAAATTACATTCTCTTGTGCTTTCTAAACTGGAATACTATTCTTCGGGTTGCTATCCTAATCAAGTATAGGTATGATTGAAAATGTACAAAGAAAATTTTTAAAGCACGCTTACTTTAAAGTAAATGTATTTTATCCATTTATACTATGATCAGTGGTCGCGCGATTTAAGGGGTCAGTACTTGAATCGATGTGATTTGACCGCTGTGGGTTCAATCCCTGAGCCGGTAGACCGTATATCAGCTATATTCGTGGAGAGGATTGGCACCCTCGCTGCGGGTGGAAGAATCTTAGCTTGGGTCAATGTGAAAGATTGATACCGGTCGACATTTGATCACCCCCCTAATTAAATAAGGCTTTCCAGGTTTCCCTCATTCCTGCACTGAATAGTTAGGTTAGGGTCTACCAACGTAAGTCGTTCCTGCACGCAAATGCGACCTGATTAATAATAATATGCCGCCCCTCTCCCGCACAAGTCGTTTTCTGTGCTAATTCACGCGATTAGAACGAGGGGTAAAGATATTATTATTATTATTACATGTCAACCTCATGACCAGTTATTATTAGCTGAGTACAATGTGAACAGTTTAGACACTGGTAGACTCTGTATGTCTATGACTATACTGTACAAAATTTGATCAATTTTGTTGTTGTTGAGTACTTATATTTTTGTGTAATTGGTGTGCCCTGAAAATGGTTTCTCTTGTTGGGTAGTTGTATACTTAAAATCATTAAATGGATAAAATAAATTTCACGTTGTTATCACTTTTGTTCACGCTTTGTTATAAAGTTGAACCTTTCCACAACCTCATTTACCGATATATGCGCGTTAAATTCACGAATTTCCCGATATTCACTATTATTATTCATATACAACCCATTATATGGTAACAGATAATACATAATTAGAATAACTATAACATTTGTAAAGCTTAGGATATACGCCTTTCGATGCAGTTTTGGTCGTCTCTCTTTTAAGAAGAAGAAAGAAATATAGTATCGTAACGCCATCTACTAAAGAGTGGAGCAAATATTTATAAGTTTTATTTATTATTTTTATTTTGTACCGCACGCCACTGGTGAGTTTTAATGCTTTCGACCTTCGCAGCCCGCCGTTTGATAAAAAGGCTGTGTATTTAAAGTGGCTTTGCCTATAAAAGATACGGCTACCGTTCCAGAGGTATTTACAAACCAATTTGTAGCCGTTTATCCTCGTTGCTCCCTTTAAGTGCATTTTTATTGTAAACACCACACACTCCGAAGTCCTGTTTATGTTTGTGAGAAAATAAACACCTATTTTTTGCCACGTATTTATAGGCTCTAGAGGAGTGAAGAGTGAAGCTCATATCTGTCCCCTCCGTTTATTCTACACGGATGAAGGATGTGTGGGACCGATAAAATGATACCAATCTTCACCAGAAACTGGTATGGTAAACGTCTTAATATTCTAACCACACATGAAGCGTACTACCGCGATTTCATCAAAGGCTGTGTTTTGCCGACGAGCTCTCTGATGACTTAACAATTAGCTGGTGTTTTGTTGCTATTGCGTCTAACAGTATCCAACACTTTCATATTCATTATTTGCAGGAAATTAATGAATAAAATGTCCTAAGACTTCAATTCCCTTAAAAAATATAGTTTTTTACTTTTATATAGTAAATAAAAGTATAGTCTTAAAAACATTGTGGTAATTACATCAATAATGTGACGGAAATGAAATTTATTATATCACCACTGCCGTAATGCATTTTGGACATTAAAGGTCTATTTACACACGTCAGTGCCGTGTCAGTTCCGTATCAGTATCAGTGAAAAATAAAAAATCGTTGCTTAGATTTTAAATTGGCATGTTTATGCACATCCGTCACAGTGCCGTATCAGTGCTGTCAGGGCTACTTCAGGGTCCGTTCAGTGGTTTTTAAATACACCGGCAACGATATTTTTGTAATTCTACTGGCGAACTGACCAGATTTTTTTATTACTTAGAATGGATGAAAAATTTATCGAGTTGGTACGAAATGTTGATCAACTGCAGGATAAATATATTCAGATCACTTTGTTTCATCGTGTACTAACTCCTTTTTACGGGCTGCGGACGGATTTTGCACATATCCTGGCATCAGTGATCGGACCACAAATAACACTTATAGTGAACTGGCACTGAACTGATACGTCACTGATGTGTGTAAATGGACCTTAAAGGAAGCAAAGAGGTAAAGGAACATAGGTATTAAGAAATTATTGACTTATAAATTAATTTCTTTCTCTTCTCTCTCTCTTCTCTCTTTCTCTTCTCTTTTTCTGTATTCTCTGTATTCAGCAATAGATGATGCTGATGATTGCTGAATACAGCCATAGATGATTGTTTTTAAAATTTATATTTTCATTGTAATAATAGTTATTTTTATATTAAGTGCGCAAAATCAGTGTTTTTTAATAGCGCGTGACAATGTGAATTTTTGGTCGACACCGTAGGTCGAGACAAAAAATCATTCGAACTCATTCGGACTCACGGTCTCTACTGTCGGGTTACACAGACTGAAAACAGCTTTGGTTATTTGTCGGTTATCTCACCTATGGCATACTGTTGAGAGCTAATAATCTTGAAACCGGAATATGTTTGGTGGGTTGCTGACGAGTGACTAGCTGTTTGTTATAGATTTTCCAGGTGTAATTCAATGTTGGTCGGTGCATTATCCGAATAGTTGTTTCCTGGAGTTTCGTGTTTTTCTTATTATGATATATGTTTGCGTAAATCATCAATAATAGGTATGTATCCACTTCGATGCTATACACTTAATTATTTAAATATCTCCACAAATAGAAGTCTAAAAGTCGAGAGATCGTGGCGGCCATGGTACCGGTTCCTCTCGTCCAATTCGTTGGTGTTAATACTTGGACACGCTGTACATGGTACGGATATAATTGAGCTTTGTGTATGATACGCCACACTGCTGAAATACGTCATGGACGTCCTAGACTTCTATCTATTCCACGAATCGATTTTCAATTTCCTTCACGTTGCACGGCACACCGTAGTAAAAGTAGCTGTATTTGGCACATGTTTACTGGGAAATCCTTCTGCTAAAGCATTTTCACATCGCTATAAATTAAAACGATATCCATCAACTCCGAGTTAGAATACACCAAAGTCATTTTTGATACTTGAAAAACTAATGTAAAGATTCGCGTCACAAATACGTTTAATACCTACAAAAAGTAATCGGATTTCAATATTCGGAATCGCCTACTAGAGAAAATACTGCAATTTCAGTAATTTGTTGTTCGGAAACTATAACGTTTCAACAAACAATTTTTTTTACGATATTGACTCCGTTTTTCATGACGCATCTATTCTCATTTTTTTTTTAGATACAACCATGTTTATTTTCAATTGATGGAGAATATTAATCAATTGAAAAGACGTCTTACAAATACCATTGAATAGTCTAATGAATTAGTGAATTAAAATGTTAACATTATGTACGTATGTTAAATTAATTTGTAGTGAATAAGTGTGTTTCTTCGTAAATGAAATTAGCTGGGTAGATAGGTAAAAAAATATTTGCGTAAAAATGGTAAATCTGGCTCCATGTTCAGAGAAACTGCATAGTTGTTAATTATTTACAAATTGTTCTTTTGAGTATTTCTTTAAAAATTGTGATTTAAAATTGTTTCTTTTGGCTATTTCTAATGTCGCATAACTTTAAAAGTTTCCTAAAAAGAGGGCAGAGTTTTAGGAAAAATTATCATGAACAATAAAATATTCTAAATAAAATTTTACACTACGAAATTGGAAGAATTTATCCATGGGCTTACGTCAGAAAAAATGGGAGGCAATTTCCCCCATTCCCAAGCCCCAATTTCTACGTTTATTTTTTAATCGTCGTTTACAATAATACCCTTAAGAATTTGGTTAACCGCAAGAAATATTTCTATTAAATTTCAAATTGATACCTGAAAATTTGACAAATTATTGCAAAACACAGTTTTTATAAGCTCAAGTTCCTCTGTACTTTTGAAGGGAGGCGTTTTGTATATAGGTAAGTAGGGTTAAAAATATGCAGTTAATGGGATGACCTGCTTTTCTGTTACACCCTTTATAATTGATGTTTCAGACAAGGACTGACTTCTTCCGTGACACTTATTGAGTTTGTAATTTGCAATTATTACCAGATATTTACAGCTGTGAACATATGACTTGATATAGTTTTAACGGTAACTCTGCTTGAAGTAAGTTCCATTCAATTTCAGGGGTCATTAGCTTGGCTGTTTTTATGAAATTAATATGTACATATGGCGCACGATAACAAAGGGCGTGTTTTAATGTTCAGCCATATTTTTTGTTCAATTTGTTAACCCTATTTATGGAAACAAACGTACTGACATTAAAAAGCACAACAGAACATTATAATGTTCTTTATCTTCATTCATTAAATTCTGAACGACTTTCATTAAACAAGTTTGATGAGGTCTGAGTTTTCTGTGAGTTTTTAATGAGATTTTTATCGAATTTTATTTAAATTGTCAGAGCGTGTCGATGGATAGAAAACGTTAGATAATAGCTATAAATGAACTTTATCTAATAAATGGTTATCATCATCCTTTTATTATTTTTAAATACAAATTTGTTGTAATTTCATTAATATTTCCACAGTTTTTTTATACTGAAATGAAATACATTTTTTTAAAAAATGCTTGTAGTTAGTAATTTAATTATTACTATAAATAGTGAAATTCGAGACATATTTGAACAAAAAATGAAACATGTCTGTTCTCAATTTCTAAATTGGAATGAGTGTTATTTCTATAGTAAAAAGAGCAATTAAACTTTTCCTACACAATTTTCAGAACGTAATTATGTTTTAATTATATTACTTACGATGAAAAGAAAAAGTGAAGCAAATAATGACAATGCGGTTTCTAAAACTAACAGAAAGTTAAATTGCTATATTTACTAAATAATAAATGTGAGGTAAATAATGTTATCTATTTATTCTATGTAATACCTACTGATGTCGATAAACCTTAATATAAAAATAAAGTGCAGCAGTGCATTCTTGGTGTAAAAGGTATTGAGTAAGTATACAAGGCGTATATAAAAAAATAACAACTAAATTTTAACATTATATTTTTGGTCACTATAAATGATTATACAGGGTGATTAAAAAATAGTAGGACAAAAATTGGGTATATAATGTAGATGAGAAATCGTTTGACCCGCAAGTCCTAGGACCCCTTGAAATTGAGTCTAATTTTTTTTGCAAATATGTTGGGAACTCCTAAGCCGATTTTAATGGAATTTGATATGGGATTGTAGATAGTCTATTTGAACATTATTAAGAAAGTAGTTTTGTCAGACATCATAGAGGGCGCTAGTTATGCGTAATGCCACTTAGTTTTTTTCTTTGCCAGTGCATTAATATCACCGTTAATTCTACACAAAAAACTACTTTTTACTTTTTCTCTTTTGAAATTTAAATTTTCAGAAAAGTTGCTACAGCTGTGGTACTACCATTGACAAACTTATGACTGCATAAAATGAAAAAGGTGACTGCGAAGATAATTCAAAAAGATTGAGTATCAGATGTCGATTTGTGATTACGTTGTCACTTTATTTTCGTCAAGGGATTTAAAAAATTGCTATAATAATTCCTGGTAGAAAAGTTTGTGAAATTTAGTGTCACACACAGTGTATAAAAATACTGATTTAATTGTTTGTTTCTGTTAGTATTTGGTGGTTCTACAGCGTTCATCATTGAGTAATTGAATCAAGGTCATTGACGTAAATACGGTAGGTATAGATTCACTGTTGCCAGATTGTGTATCACTGAATATGTTTCCTACTGTTTTTTGTTGACAACACGATTTTTTTTTGTATTACTGTCAATATTTAAATATGAAAATATTTCCGTCTCTCCTAATAATTTACCTAATCAGTTTTTAATCAGTGGTTTTTAATCTCACTATTTAATTAATGAAATGTTTTGTAACCTCTATAATAAATATTATTTGCCCACGACTATCCTTTAAAATGTTCATTATGAATGTGTTTGCTGAATAATTATATTACTAGTGAAATATTTTTTTACAGCATAAATATGTTTTTAAAACATTTTTTAATAGTGTATTCGTATTACTTATACCCATTTTTTTCTATATTTTCTCTTAAAATTAATGACACTATGACTGAATCACCCTGTAGGTATTTACAATTTGGACAACAATCTAGACGTCGTAGTTTTTATTGAAATAGTGGCTTTAATATATTAAATTTTTATTTCTTAATCGTTTTTGTGTATTTCTTTTCGTGGGGTTTACCTAGGGGGCCGCCCATGCTCTTAATTGTGTTGGATCCACATTTTATTCTGTTCAAAAAATAAGTAATAAAGACACACTGGACCACAAGGGTTATTTAAAAAAGGTCGGAACGGAAACAGGTCCTTATTGCTTCCAGTTATTTATTGTACTTTCTGTATCTACCGAGAAACACCGAGGAATCTTGGGAATCTCGAGTTTTTTACTCCTGAAGCCTTATTGGGACCCCGACATGCACGGACCATTAGGGCAGATATACCGCCACTTCGGGCGTTACAAGTTTCCGCTTTTTACGAGAACCGACTTGAATCAATTGCTGGCGGTTTAAAGGAAGCCCTGCGAGGGGGTGGTGACCACCACTTGACCACATGTTAACATTCCTCAAGGGTATTGTCTGACACTGTAACTCGATATCGGTGCGATATGCCCGAAGATATTTTGCTCGACTGTCGTTAAACGCTCGATGGAACGTCTGGATGTCTAGACGTGTTTTCACGTCTTTCGAATATCACGATAATTTATCTTCGTCGGTTTTTTATGCTCATGTGACGTATCAACAAGTGGATAACATATTTCAACCATTAGCATCAACGATTTTTATTATCTTGCTCTATAAACGTATATGAAGTATAAAAACAATGTTTTGGTGGCTCCCAAGTTTGTGTTCTTACTTCCAGAAGAATCTACAAAAAATATCCCACGTTGCTTTTAAAACCCTTTTTTGTAGTTGATGCCATAAACAAGAGATCTATTTAGCGTTCTCCAAATGCAAGTTGGGAATTATTAAAATCTTGTGTTTGCCAAGTTCAGATTTATAATTTTGAACTTATTTTGAATTCGTCCCATGCATCGGACTCGAGTAAGACATTTTAATTCGACGCATGCTATTTCACCATTTCAGTAGTAATAAACCAAAAGTTTCCATTAACATGCACTCTTAGGAAGTTACATGCTCTTAAAATGCTAGAAATGAAATTAGTAGTTTTTCTACTTTCAGGACAGAACAGAATTTTTCAGACCATTTTCTATTATTCTAGTCATAGACATTCCTTTTAGGGGGGTGAAAAAGGTGTTAAACTCGTAATTATTTTCATTTAGCTTTCATATTAAAAAGCTGTCTTTGTTATTAAATCGATATTGGCAATGGTTTTCGAGTAAATTGACACTGTTGGCGTCTTCTCTTGCAAGACCAAGACAAGGCTTGACAGCGCAAGAAATTGGTAATATTTAAGTGAATATTAGCTGAAAAAATAAATATTTCATCACTATTGCAGGTATACTTCCAACATACATCTAGTTTTGCTAGAACTAATAATAAATTCATTGCCACTTGATTGAAAGAGCTTCAATTCTGATTCGCTTATTTCATCCATTAAGTACTTATGTAAAACTGGCTGTTTCTATACTTTATAGCGTCTACCAATTGATTACTATCGACGATAGATCATATCAGTAGGTGTGAGCTCCGAGCTGTACCGAAAATAACCAACACTGTTACCAAATTCGTAATAATTCATGTTTCTCATTTGTCTTGCAAGACTTGCAAAATTGCGAAATTAGAAAGACTTTAAAGAAGCTTTTGTCTTCTTTTGCAAGACAGGACAAGACTTTTTTAAATTTTGCAAGATTTCTTGTCTCAGGCCAACATTAAGTTTCAATTTACATTTTTACATTTCCTGCTTGAAATTTCGTAGGGAATCAATCTACTCTTGAAGTTTAACTATTTAAATTTGACTCACCCAGTAGATTCAATATCATTTGACCGATCATTTAATAAAATAAATGTTAATTGTCTCATGATATCAAAACAATTTTACTAATTTTCGGCATATACTAAATAAACATCTATGCCAATTATTGGTCACAGATTTTTGTTTGGTGGATTATAATACAATTTTAACCAAAATGGCCCAAGGAACTCTTATATAGAGTATTCCGCATAAGAACTGACAATTACTTCCACGTCCTAACCATTTATTTGGAACCTTAAAATTTAAAAAGTATCTAACAGTGGCAATAAAATGAGGCGGTGCACCTTCATGCATAGACCAAAACTCTAGTCTATGTTGCAACGGTAAATTGGTCCAATAATACCGACCCAAACATTTATCTTAAATTCGAGGAGTTATTGTTACATCTTAATATTCATGAAAGTTTTGAACATTTGTAATTCCTCTATGAGTAAAAAGCCTTATCAGTGTAAAGAATTTTCTTGTGAAAATTAATATTCTTATCCAAATCTTGAGGCAATAGCTCTTGCATTTTTTTAATGTGACATGGATGTAGTAGATTACGTTTAAGAATTCGGTGTACAGAAGGTCTCGAGCCCGTTTCAACATTAGAAAATGTTTCTCTATGGGGATTCACTCGATTTGGAAATCTCCTACGATATCTTTCCACACTTCTGTTGAGTCTGATAGTTCGGGATAGTCCAGTTTCTCGAGATAATCGTTTAGTACTTATTTGTGATTCATCTTCAACTGTTTGCAAAATATTTTCTTCATCTTGCACCCTTATTACATTAAGACGTTCTTGGATAAACCTTTCTTGTCTCTCGAGCCCATCTTTCAACATAAAAAAATGTTTATGGGGAATCACTTGATCTAGAAATCTCCTACGATATTCTTCCACACTTCTACAGTTTCCTTCACAGAAACCTAGCACCTAATAAGATTGCTCGCTGAATGTAAATTTTCTAGCCATTTTCAACAACAAACAGTAGCAGAAATTACTTTTTAGTCTTATTACTGTCAAATTTTAGACAAAGAGACACTACTGACTTATTTTTTCTAATAAACACTATTAAAATCTTGTTTTAATTAATGCATTTTTTCCTGAAAGTTTTTTAACATTTAGTTGGAGTAAGTGTTTTAAACTGAATTCTTCTGGATATTATCTTTATATCCTTTTTAAATTCGATTAACGGAATAAAGTTTGGTAGTGTTTCAATTTACTTGAACTCATAACCAAACAAGACCAATAATAAACCTATATCATGAACCAAATTTGGTTATTCCAAGTTAAGGTAATTCAGAGATATTAATTTTTGTTTCGAAATATTTGGGCCTACTTTGAAGGTCTGTAACTCCACCTGTGAGCAACTTTGTACATATGTATGTTTGGTTAACCCCCTACATGCATATGCGGAACACCCTGTATATGCTAATGCATGTTTTAAAACACATGCTCTTATATGTTACTTTTTTCAAGGTATTGAAATCAGCTGTGTATTTGTGTTTTTTTTTCTCTGAATAAAGCCAAGCAATGAAATATCTTGAGTTATATAATGAATAACAAATACCTACTAATATGACAACTGAATATTATTATTAATAATATATTTATGTTCTAAATATTCCGACTTATACAATAAAACTACCGGCTCGTTGTTTTCTAAATAATGATTTAAAAAGCTCTTTGATGATCACTGTTAAATTATTACCTGTATCCTCTTTCATGAGAAACCGCGCCCTCGAATAGATTAGTTGGCGAAGTTCCATATTTCTGGGCTTTTAATAGTAAGGTGAAGGATCTCTTCACATATTGTTTTATTCTACTGTGGTTTCGGTCTAAAAAAACTAAAACAAAGACGCCTTAAGTCGCCTTGATAGTATCTAATAAATCCAGAAATGTCGTTGTAACTCCTTCAGCCACGTTGAGAGATAAAAAACAAGTCAGATCGGAGATATATCAGTGGAGATTTATGAAACTGGAAAAGTAATCCTAAAATATTCAGTCTAAATAACATACGTAGGAGGTGTATATGTTTAATTAAAATAAGTCTACATCGAATTATTAGTTGCTTAATCTTTTAACAATAGCGAGAATATGTTACTTTACCTAGTTAACAAACGATGAGGTAAACTACATTGTTATAAATATAAATACACTAGCGGAAAAAATGAAGGGATCAAAAAAATATTTAAATTTTTTGCGATTCTTCAAATGACTGTAACTTTAGTAAAAATGGTCGTTATGTGAGTGAGTATGGAGCTTGCGATAAAAAAAATTCCAAGCAACAATTAGCGCAAAATCCTAATGAATATCATGGAAAGAAAATTGTTCAAAATTTTTTTTACTCTTATTTTTAGTGTACGGACTTCAAAACAAATTTTTCAACCTAACCACTATATGGATTGTATAAGTTGTTCATTTAGCTGCAATTTCTTTTTTTGTCGGCCTCGATACGACCATTCCCCGCTGAGTTATCAGTCTTTGAATGAAAATGCGTCATATTCTCTTCTCTCAGTAATATCTCTGGAACCAATGGTCGCTCAGAAAATGGAAGGGGGGTTTCGGAAACTTGGATCCATTCTCTACAATGTTCTGGCATGTTCTATTTCAGGAAATAGGTACATTTTTTTCATTTTTAACATGACTGAAAAATTTCGAAATACAGGACTTTTTGAGGTCTTTCAGAAAATCACGTGCCACATTGAGAATATTGGGAAAATGACTAATGTTAAGTGTGCATCTTATAGGCCATTGTACCCTCAAAAGCCCTACAAAGTTTCAACCTGATCCATCAAGCCGTTTTATTGTTTCATTCCATTTAATTTTTGAAAAAATTGAAGGGCCGCGTATTTTTGCCTTTAGAGCCCATAATCTGTAAAAAGATGAAAAACAAATTTCTCCTAATTTTTTTCGAAATTTTTATTGCGGAAAGCGTTTGAAGTCATGAAAAAAAAATTTTTCTTCACTCACACGACCATTTTTACCAAAGATACAGCCATTTGAAGAATCGTAAAAAATTTAAACTTTTTTTTTATCCCTTAATTTTTTCCGCTAGTGTAGATATTTGCTCATAAAGGTAAGGTATTTAATTATAACATCATTTGCGGACGATTGAATACCTACTTTTAAAATATCTAGGTACGTTACATTTGAAACATTAATGAATAAATAAAAACACTTTTCAGTATATGCAGTCTAAAATGGAGAAGTTGCATGAATTTTATATTGGTTTGAAATGACAGGATAATCTTTCAAACATATTGAAAGTTTATTATCACATAATAATTAAAATATCAACATTAAATTGCTACAGAATGTAAACAAAGCCACAAAGCAACGATTTAGGAGGGAAACGTGGAAAACCTCATTAATTAGGGGGTAGTCAAGTGTCGACCGGTATCAATCTCCCACATTGACCCAAGCTAATATTATTCCACCGTACCATATCCGCAGAGAGGATGCCAATCCTCTCCACGAATATAGCTGATATACGGTCTACCGGCTGCGGGGCTCGAACCTATTATACCGGTCTAGCCACATCGAATCAAGTACTGATGTCTTAAACCGCGCGACCACTGACCGAGACAATAACATCTAATAATATCACAAATGACAATTAATTTCTAAACGCATTGCCCGTAAGATGGAAATCGTATGTGAACTAAAGCACACTGCTGTATTTAGGTATTAGTTTGCTTAGGTATGGCGGCGACCGTTTCGAGGGGGAGTGGCCGGAATAAATTATTTAAAGTCAGGAAAACTTCATCTTTTAATGAATTTCATAAAACAGTTGAAAATAAATAACTATTCCGGGAAGTTATATCTCAAGGTTATGTGTAGACGCACATTTAAATAAGTTATGGAAAATTTAATACATAGTGTGTTCTCTCTTAGTTGTTTATTATATAGATTTATATTGACTTTCTTTAAGCACTCACACAAGTTATAAAATGCCACAAAAAAATATGGCTATAATATGTTTATGATTGCGTTTGAAAAATAATTTTAACAACTCAAAATCCAACAAATCACAAAAACTCCATTTCTTCCGCGATTCGCTTTCAAATTTCCCGTGTCACAATGCACTACACTTGCATTCATTACACATTGCGGAAAAAGTAGCTGCACGTGGCACATGTTTATCGAAAAATCGTTCTGCTAAAGCATTTTTACATCACCGTAAATTAAAACGATATCCATCAACTCCGAATTGCTATAGATAAACATAATGTAAAACAAAATCGTTAATACCTTATATAAGTAATCGGATTTTAATATGCGCAATATCCTGGATGGAGACTACAGTAGCCCAACGATGTAAAGGTTGAAGACACTACAACTTTAATAAATTTTTACTCGGAAAAATAAGGATTTTACAAAAACTTTTTTTACGATATTGACTTCCTTTTTCACGATGCATCTATTTCTATTTTTTTTTAGATAAGTTGTGAATCACCCTGTATAGCAAATCGCTTTAGCAATATGATTGTTGTAGAACACGCCTATAGTGTGTACGGTGCTTCATAAGCAAGGGACTTAACGCAACTTTATTTTTGTTATTAATATCGATCACTTTTCCATTTGAGTATGATTTAATAATAAAATAGGTTTAAAAGGTTCCCTCATGTATAATTTATAGCTAACTTAACTACCTAATTACATCGATCCTTCAATTAAATTGTAATAATTATGCAGACAGGAGTTTTCAGCGGTATATACTTAAAATCCTATTATGGATTTAATAACCGTGGTTGCTAGTGTGCGAACCTTGATTTTTCCACATTATATTATATTGTTATATACAAATAAGAATTAAAACATTTTCTTTTGCGACTTTGTGGTATTAAAAAAACTATCAATCCCAGTATAAATCTTAGTATTTTTTAACACCTGTATATCTCATTGGAAACATATTTTAGAGGAATTCATATCTAAAATATTACAAAAAGTCTGCATATCGATACAGTGTTACAATTTGAAAACTTACAATGGTTATATCTGCGGAACAAACAATATATGAAAAATCCCTCGAAACTCATTTGTAATATATAGGAGGAAGTCAAATACTGTATTAACTAACTCGTTTTTACATACCCCCTCACCCCTAGCCAACCCAACTAAATAATCCCCTACTTGTGATAAAGCTCTTAAAAATGCTCTCCATTGGTACCTTACAAAGCTACATTTTGATCAACAGTGTGGTATATACGAATTAGATTTTTTCACTTAATGGGAAGTATAACATTCATAATACTCATGTTTGGTATATTGAAAATACGCACGTTATTCAACGGGATAATTTCCAACAACGCTTTTCCTTAAATGTTTGGGCAGGGATTGTCGATGATCGCTTGATTAGACCATTCATATTACCAAATCGATGGATCGGGTTCCGTATATTGAGTACCGTAATGAAGTTCAAGGGCTACGATGGATTGAACGAGGTACTGTGGTTTCAACGATCTCCTGACTTAAGTCCGTACGAGTTCAAAACGAATAAGAACCAGAAACATTTGTGTTAGTACGTAGAAATGGGGTAAAATGGGTCCAAATGTGTTTACACGTCGGTGGACAAAATTTTGAATAGCCATTGTATAATTTTATATATTTCTGTCCAATTTTTTGTTTGTTCATTTTTTATTATACTTAGCCGCCGTACCGGTCTCTGACATTGTGCTTTACCTTGAAGAAGTATATTTCAAAATCATTTTCGAACTGCCCTTTTTGATTTTTTTCTACAAAGTTGTAAGAGTGCCCTGCAAATTCAAATTTTTTTTTGTATAAGTTCCCTGTCTTATTGCTCTTTAGGGAAATTATTTTGTCACTTTGTATATATTTTAGTGTTGTATTTTAATTAAAACTTTAGATCCATTACTTACTACAGAGTTACATAACATAATACAGTCCAAATTATAGTTATTTGGAATTTAAAATAACTTCATGTTTGATGTAGGTAGTGCAATTAAAAATAATTTTCTAGGGTTACATAATTCCCATAATCATTTTAATGATAAACAAGAAAATATTTGTAATCTTGAATGTTGGGATAAAAACAAAACTTTTTAGTATTTATGTTTGTTCTTGTTTGTCACGGAAAAATTTCATGTCTTATTTATAGAACCTAATTCATGTTAGATCAGTTTTTTTTATGTAATAATAATAATAATAAAAATGTTTATTTTTCTTGTAGACAATATAGTTCACGCATTGTATAGGAATAGTAAAATAGAAGGAGAATCAATGTACACACATTAAAAAAAAGAGTAAATTATTTGTATGAAGTGGTTTTTGAGTACATCCGGAAGCTTTAGGTCATTCTAGTAGCAATTTAATATTTCGGAAACCCCCTGTTAAAGGATCTCAACTTCTTAAGGGGGGGCTTAGATAAAAAAAATTTATATGAAGTACCCCTATTAAAATCAGTCGCCCAGTTGTTTTTGTGCACATTATTCGGGATCACCCTGTATACCAGGTAATATTGTTTTGCTCCTTTTACTTATAATGTGCGGATGTTATGAAAGAAAATGTAAATTATGAATGATTGATGAAGAGGGGTAGAGCGGCATTACCCGAAGAAAATAGGCCCATAGGGTCGAAATTCTTATATAACAGCAAATACATATTTCCGAGTTCCATTAAACTAATAAACTTTGAAAATTTATATTTCGGAAGACAGAGACAGTTCTTGGCTCAAAATGGTAGTAAAGGACGAGGGCCTCTAAGGTCGGTTTTCGGCCTCTTTTGTTTAAAAAAAAAATTGTTTTCGCCAGTAAGTATAGGTCATAAACAGTCGATTTGACCCTAAACGGAACCTCAAATACCCCACTCCCTCCTCTTATTCACTCCACAGTCCCAATGACAAAATAATAGGGTAGCATAGACGCCTTGTAAGTGACAAACTTTTTACCAGACTACTACCCTTGAGCCCTTTTGCATATTAATTTACTCATACCCTGCCCCCCTCCAAACAGTACCCCCCCCCCCGTTGATTTTATTGAAACTAGCGTTACCCAGAAACAATGACGTGGACGTGGTAGGTATTTGCTTCTTTTGGGGTGCTTTATAAATAAAAATCAGCGGGGGAGAGGGTGGGGTATTTGAGGTTCCGTTTAGGGTCAAATCGACTGTTTATGACCTATATATACTTACTGGCGAAAAAAATTGTCTTTTTTTGAAAAAAAAAAAAAAACAGAAGGGGCCGAAAACCGGCCTTAGAGGCCCTCCTCCTTTTTACTTTAAAAACCTATTTGTACAGTGATAATCGAAGAACTAAAGGAAGGTAGAAAATTTCATGTTTATTTTTGGATTTTTGACAATGTTGCGTTCGGTGTTCGAGATTGAAAATTTGAATTATTCATTGGGCCAACAGCATAAACAACTCAGCAAAAAATCAGAACTATGGAATTTGACGCAAGGTTAACTGTTACCTACCTATCAGGTATTATTACTAATAAGAATGTTAATTTTTGTCGTTTCTGCATTTAGAAATACTGCAAACGACCGCATGGTAGTTGTTGACAGATGTAATGCCAACTATGTATCTAAGCCATAAGCCATCTCAGTCTATACTCATCATAGGCGCCGACTTTCCTTAGGAAAAAAGGGTTTTGCCCCATTTTTTAAATATCGAGCTAAAATTCTGGAATAACTTTTTTATTGTCTTTTAGGGCTCCATGAGCACGTGGTTAAAATTTTTGTACTTAGTCATAGTTAACCCTGTATAGGGAATAAAATTAAAAAAAAACAACGTTGCAACCATGAAAGTTTCTAATAGCCCATTGCCGTGAATCAGCCTGTGTGAAAATTAGGTACGTATTTGTATGTAATCACTTTATTATCGGAATCTCTAGATATGAATCACACGCCGAATATACCACTTAAGTAGTCCCTAGACAGTTCATCACAATTTCCCTAGTCGGATACGACATTTCAACCACCAACCCCAACAATTACCACCCCCGCGACAACGGCCGTGACTTATGCGATTTGTTTAACGCGATGCTGATTCTTATTCAGTGCTGTTAAGCCACACGTGGCGAATCCAAACTCTCATTAATCAAGTCATCTGCACGTCATTTCATTAGTGAGTCACTGACACTGCGAGGGGTGGCGAAGGAAACCTACCCCTGTTTGTGTTCCTCCGCTTGAATTTAACAATCTAGCTTACTGGCGATTCCGGGAATTGTTAAGTCTTAATGACATACTGTTATCTGGTAGAAAGTGAAAGATTGATATTTATTAATTGACGTATATGCTTTTATAAGATAATCGACCACCCTCAATGAGTCAGTGGCGTATACAAGAGGGATCGGGGATCCAAGACCCATCGTTTTTTCACTTTAATTTTCATTAAAATGTGAAATTGATTATAATTAGTTTTGTATTAAATTTAATATATCAGTTCAATGTACAGGGTCGTTTACGACTAAAGATGAGGCGGTTTGGTGTCTGGAACCTTATGAAAACTAAGCAGAAGTACCTTAAAGTTGCCCAAACTTTAAAGTGATTATTAAAGGTAACGAGAACCAAGCCATATCACTTATACTCGCGTCAAGCATTTAGACGTCTTACGTCACGGCTGACGTTACACATTTGTTTTTATTGTCAACGTAATTTTCGATATTTGGTCGCGTTAAAAACAATCATTTTTTGCAATTTAGTGCAACATATAATGCAAACTTTTAGTGTAGTATATAGTTTTATTACTATCAGTTGCAGTTTCTTAAATATTTTTATGAAAATATAAAGAATTATTCATTTGTTCGTATGACGTAAGTCGTCTGAATTCTTGTCGCGAGTATACATATTACTTAGAAGTGATATTAGCTTTAAAGTGTGTGTAATAGTTTTAGCGACGTATATCTTGACTTTTTTTTCAATATAATGAGATTATTCTGAAAATATTGACTTTTCTCTTAGTGCTGTGATATTTTTATGTATTTGTTTACATTCCACTAGCGATTTAGGTAGTAAAAGTATGTTAGTCATAGGCGTCGCTCGTGGTATTAAAAAAGGGATCAATTTTTCGAGAAATAACATTTGATTTTAGATAATTATTTTTTATGAATTCTTATTCAGCTTCGTTTGGAAACTTCTCTGTACCAAATTTAGGCAACCTACAGTTAACGATTATTTACTTCTCAATAAATACCTTAAGCTTGCTTAAGCATTTATGTCGTCACTTTCAGACCCCTAACAATATCGAATTTCAATCATAAGCGTTCGATATGAGATTCAAAAGAAAACCTCTTTGTGCTAAATTTCAATGAAATATCTTTAAAAGTATTCAAGATATGAGCATCACACAAAGTTTTTTTTACGTTCGGTTATCTGTTAATCTTAAAATTATTAGTTAGACAAACAGTTTAGTGTTACTACTTGTTTTTTATTAAGCTTAGTATCACATTCTCGATAAATTTTTCTTTCACTAAAAATTTTTCAAAATGGGATCCCATCTGTCATAACAATTTTTATATTTATTAGTGTTAGATATTTTTTTCTATAACGATATCATAACTATTTGTTCGTATTTATCTTATCATGAATCTTTCTAAATAACATGTATCACATGAGGTAGGGGTCTCAAACCGGCGACATAACATAGAGGGGTTTCTAATAATAAAGCTGAAAAACAATCTGTTAAAAGTAATTTCCTAAAGAAATCGCTAATATAATTTTTCGAAAAATTGATCCCCTTTTCAATTCTACGTGCGAGGCCTATGACCAAATTAAGTTATAATTATAGTGTCTAAATAGTTACTTTTTTTTATTGATTTACGTTTTCTAACATTCAATCGTCATTTACTCGAAAACTTTTCTATGTAAGAGGGCAAAATTTTAGTACTGTCTGATAGAGAATTAAACGATCTTTCAGAATCAAGGAAAAAAGTATGGTGTTGCCATTTAAAAAAAAATCGATGACGTCATTACTAGAAAACAAATAACATTTGAAAATCGCATTTTACGCTAAAATATGTATTTTTTAAATTAAAAATCGACCTGTTCGAGGATTTTTCCCAAAAAATAATTGTTTCGTTTTTATTGAATTTATTCCATACTTTTGGCGCATACTGTATAGGAAAGGGACAGCTACATACAAATATTTCGAAAACGTTGTTGGAACGTATCTGCTTCCAAAAAAATGTTCTCCATTTTAGTCACTTCCACGTAATAACCATTTCTATCCTGTGGCAGTGATTTAGGCAATACACTTTAAAGTTTTCAGGGTCGTGGTTGCTACGTTCCATTCGCAAAAATGCTATTGGGACTGGTACATGCATCTCAGGCACACCTTGTATATCAGGCACTTAAACTAGCATAATATCACAGAAAATTCCAGATTATTTATTGTTTACCAAGTTTTGTAATGAGCGCTTAAAACATTGACACATGAAAAGTTGTCTGTTTCATAGAAATGTACCATATTGATTTGCTTATCTTATCATTTTTAAATACGAACCTTTGTAATCATCACTATCTTCCGCCTAGCCTAACAACCATCTAATCGTACATTTTTAAGTAAATGAGTCGTATTCGTCTTGTGTAGCGGGCTGTCCCAAATCTCGAGCTAATCATGTTGTAGCAGTAAATTACCTTATCCATTGGGCCTCGGACAGACAGAAGGAAATTTAAGCTGATTGCTTGGCTGGCTACCAGACCAATTTCCGCGTAGGTTAATGAAAATGTTCAAATGTTCGG
The DNA here is from genome assembly GCA_037114965.1 of Monochamus alternatus. Lineage (NCBI taxonomy): Eukaryota > Metazoa > Arthropoda > Insecta > Coleoptera > Cerambycidae > Monochamus > Monochamus alternatus. The sequence continues at coordinate 26,358,501 of CM073426.1, read as the reverse complement.
CACTGGTTTGATTATAGGAGCGCTTGGGGCTTTGGGCTCTTGGGCGATATCAATTTTGGACGCTTTGAAATATGAAATTAGCCGAACAAAATTGAAATAACATGGGTACCTATTATGTTATGGCAATGATGAACAGTATTTGTACTTCTTGAAAAGTACATTTATCAATATACAGTGTGTTTTGGGAGGAAGGAGAAATATTTTAAGGACGTGTTCTGGATAAAGAAATAAGGTCATTATGGGTTCTTAGAGAATGTCAAAGGAAAATTAAATATCTGATTTCTTCTTCTTCATCTTAATGTTTTACTATTATGACCTGTGATGCATAATAAAGTGACAGAAAATTTTTTTTTTTTTCCAACTGTAAAAAAAGACTTTTAGATCGATGTGGATACGCAAAATTAACCATTTTTAACGGAGATTAACAAAAGCACGTTATAGTGATATATTGTTATATTAGTATTAGATGTCACTTTTGTGGTGAGCAAATGTTGTATTTGCAAGGCGAAGCCTAGTATAGCCAAGCGGAGGCAAAGTTGTGAGACAAAAAAGACACTTTTAATCCGAATACAACTTGCTATTTTTTCTCCAACTGCAATCCTCCATTTAGGTAATTATTAATTTGTGCTTTGAAATTATTTAATCCAAGTTTGGGCAAATAAGGTAAATAGGATATATCGATGTCATAGATACTTTGTCAAACATTAATCGTCATATTTTGTGATTATTTCTGCCATTATCTATCCAGGAAAATTCTGTATTAAAAAATAGTTCAAATAACCGTAAATTTTTAGTATAAACAAATTATGTATGTATGCGTCAAACATTTTTCTTATCATTTTTTTTACCTGCATAATATTTTTAAATTTCTATTATAAAATGGCGACCTTAAACATACATCTGTCTGCTTCTGAAAATAGAACTTTGAAGTGATATACACCTAAAAGGTATACTTAAAGCGACTGAAATTAAAAACAAGTAACTCTTTAGTTATATTCATCAAACTAGTGGCCAACTGACCAGCCCATCAACTTTCCGGTCACTTAAAAGTTGTTTCGCCATTTTACCTTAATTCGACATAACCTCAAAATTACAATATATGTCCGACTCGGCCGTTTATTTTTACTTTTATATAGATTAAACGAATATTCCAAGCATTTTCTAGCATCTCTAGATTCCATTTCTCGAACGGTTCTCGTCGCTCTACTTACTGATTTATCACTGTCACTGCTACTGCTTGCCAGCATAATAGTGGCATCCATAAATGCCTTTAAAATACATATATCCATTAATTTTCTTCATCCAGAACGAAAGATCAACAATACGGCGGTTACCGTAAATGCAAATATTTAGTTTTTTGCATCACTGATTGCAATTGATTTTATCAAATAAATCACAGCACTTTAATCATATAAATCATATAATTTAAATCAAAACGAAAGAAAATTAGTATTATATACGGGCACTATCAGAAAATACACTCATTCATAAATGTACCTGTGTCAATTCTGATAAGAAACCACATGAATGTGCTAATATTTCTGAGACTTTCAGAGTAATAATATTTTATATTTAGAAATGCATCAATACTAAAAATAGCGTGCTACAGGAAGTGTATATAATCTACATTATAGAATTTTCAGAGTAATTTTCCAAGCAAAGTTGGTACCACAACTTCAATTAAGTGACTATTACATAGTAATCACTAAATCTACCACTATATAGCAAAAAAACTACAATTTATGCTAGACTAAGTACGTAATTCTCATCATTAAAAATCACTTCATGGTTTTGTAATCTTTGATGGGGCGGTTTGGTGTCTGGAACATTATAAAAACTAAGCAGCAACAACTTAAAGTTGCCCAAACCTTAAAGCGGATATTAAAGGTAACGGCAACCAAGCGATATCGCTTACATATTACTTAGAAGTGACAGTAGGTTTAAAGTGTTTGTAATAGCTTTGGCGACATATTGGGAACCTTCAACGAACCTTTATTGTGGCGGCACTTTTGAATATACAATTGTGGCAGTTGTCACTACGTTATTATTTCATCCATAAGTGATTTCCACATTTTACATGGAATCAAAATTACTACAAAGTTGCTACTACCTTCAAAATCCATAATGGAGTAACCTTTACCCAATAATGACCTGCTTCCTACATGACTTTCTAACGCTAGAGAAAATACATTAGTTTATTACTAGTTTTATCCTGTGTGTGTGTGTGTGTGTATAGAAAATTGAAACAACAAACAGAAAGAGTTATAACTCTTAATAGTTAATTATGATAAAAGTGCATTTTTAAGGCACGTACGTAAAAGTTTTTTTTTACATCCCTGTCTTAACACACTTTTAACACAAATATAGAATTAACCTGGGTAGAAATAAGTTGGCACTTTAGCTCCTAGGATTAAAAGTGAATACTTTTATACCTTAGATACTTCTGACGGCCCAAAAATGTCATAGTTTTTTTACGGTTGGAGAAGAAAGTTGTTTTTTCATAGGTGGGGTACTTTTTTCACGATAACGTCACTTTTGACATTGACAAAAATGGAATTTTTAGCAGTCCCTTGTAGCATTAAACATATTGCTTTAAGACACCAGTGCCTTAAAATGATCACTTTAAAGCACTAGTTTCCTAAAGTAAATGTGAAATTGTGACAGTAAATTTGCAATACATTTAATTTATATTTTCTTTATTAACATGAGTACGTATATTACAGGTCACACAATTTGAAAAATTAAATCCTTCCACAATTCCACCACTATTAACTGAAACGACCACATTCCTAGTTGACGTTTGACCAGACACAACGTTTAAAAGTGACAAATCCAAAGCTTTCAAACTTTTCGTAAATAATGAATACAACAATGGTTGCCACCGTGGTTACTATACAGGAGGGTGTCCGGAAATTATGCGTCAAGACTTCAGGAGGTGATTCCTCACAAATAATTAGGGTCACAAAGTCCACAATTTTTGGAAAACTCAATATTAACTGAGATACAGGGTGTCCAAAGAATATTGACTTTTCGAAAAATTGTTATAGGACTTCGTGACCCTAACTTCTTGTGAGGAATCACCTTCTGAAGTCTTGACGCATAATTTCCGGACACCCTGCATATCATTGGCAAGTGCTCACTTCGAAAATTTGATATAGTGCCTACGATGCTATTTAAAACTTATTTCTTCCCGGGTTAATTCTATATTTGTGTTAAAAGTGTGTTAAGGCAGTAATGTAAAAAAAACTTTTACGTACGTGCCTTAAAAAATGCACTTTTATCATAATTAACTATTAAGAGGTATAACTCTTTCTGTTTGTTGTTTCAATTTTCTATAAATCGTAATCGAATGCCGAAATATCTTCTTTCTGCAAGGTTTTTTGTTGCTATCCATCTTACACACACACACAGGATAAAACTAGTAATAAACTAACGTATTTTCTCTAGCGTTAGAAAGTCATGTAGGAAGCAGGTCATTATTGGGTAAAGGTTACTCCATTATGGATTTTGAAGGTAGTAGCAACTTTGTAGTAATTTTGATTCCATGTAAAATGTGGAAATCACTTATTGATGAAATGATAACGTAGTAACAACTGCCACAATTGTATATTCAAGTGCCGCCACAATAAAGGTTCGTTGAAGGTTCCCAATAGGTCGCCAAAGCTATTACAAGCACTTTAAAGCTACTGTCACTTCTAAGTAATATGTAAGTGATATCGCTTGGTTGTCGTTACCTTTACTATCCCCTTTAAGGTTTGAGCAACTTTAAGGTGTTGCTGCTTAGTTTTTATATTGTTCCAGACACCAAACCGCTCCATCAAAGATTACAAATCCATGAAGTGATTTTTAATAATGAGAATTACGTACTTAGTCTAGCATAAATTGTAATTATTTTTGCTATATGGTGGTAGATTTAGTGATTACTATGCAATAGTCACTTAATTGAAGTTGCGGTACCAACTTTGCTTGGAAAATTACTCTGAAAATTCTATAAATGTAGTTGATTATATACACTTCCTGTAGCACGCTATTTTTAGTATTGATGCATTTCTAAATATAAAATATTATTACTCTGAAAGTCTCAGAAATTTAGCACATTCATGTGGTTTCTTATCAGAATTGATTGCTTTACACAGGTACACTTATGAATGAGTGTATTTTCTGATAGTGTCCGCATATAATACTAATTTTCTTTCGTTTTGATTTCAATTATATGATTTATATGTTTAAAGTGCTGTGATTTATTTGATAAAATCAATTGCAATCAGTGATGCAAAAAACTAAATATTAGCATTTATGGTAACCGCCGTATTGTTGATCTTTCGTTCTGGATGAAGGAAAATGAATGGATATATGTATTTTAAAGGCATGTATGGATGCCTCTATTATGCTGGCAAGCAGTAGCAGTGACAGTGACAAATCAGTTCTTCTTAAAGAAAATTTGATATTTGTCAGAAATTATAAACATAGTTATGTTGTATTCTGAAGGCGATTTTAAACACCCTTTTAAATTGTACACTAAAATGTCAATTTTAAAAAGTTAGGTTATGTTAAACTGATTTGATTGAAATGATTGAACAAAATTTATGTGAAAATTTATGTATTTGAGGGAAGCTGGGAATTCACATCTCGATCATTTTATGAGTTGAATTGGGGGAACGGATTGTCATGTCAAATAGCTTTATTTATTTTTAGCTAAAACTCAGTTTAGTTAGAACAAAATAAAACTTGTGCATTTGCATTCAAATAATTGTCATATATTTCATTTAAATAATTGTCTCAGTTTATTACAACTTATTAGTTTGATATTTCTTTTAAGAGCTTATAATAGCTAACGATTTAATTCATTGTGGCAAAAGGTACTTAAATATAGAGCAAAAGGAAGTCATCCTTCCATAAAAATTGGATAAAGATAAATTTTATGGGAATATTTATTGTTTTTAATCTATTATCATTTTGAATAGTAAAATTATATTGCATAGAAGCACTATACAGGGTGTCCTAATTTCGTTGTAGCAGTTTCGTGCAGGAGGTATCTCAGAAACTGCAAGAGATATAAGGATGCAGGTTTCGCAACACTAAACTACTTTTTCGAGCAATTTGATGTCGTAAAAACTACTTTTGAAAGATTGTTCATATCGCAAGGAATACGTGTAATATGGAGAGAGTTCAGTGTCGTACTTGTAATTTCTCTACAGGGTGTCTCTTTTAAAATATGATCCAAATATATATTTTTTAAATAGAACACTATATGTTATTCAATTGCATTATTTTGTTTCTTCTTATTGTTATATAATAGTTGCTACTTTATACTTTGAAAAAAAAACAACGTTAAATTGATAAAACTGATGTTGCATGGCCATAGTTGTATTTTGAGTATTAATTATTTCAATATTAATTAATAGTATTCTTAACACACATCGTATTATTGTAGTATTATTAATTATGTTTCTAAGAGATCCGCTGTATAACTTACTTACTTACTCTTCTTTAAATAACTAAGGTAGAGTTCATGAACCAATTTTATTTAGTTATATAAAAAAACATGTTTTAACAATTTAACGTTTTTTGATAATTTCTAAAATATAAAGTAGCAACTTTTATATTTATTTATTTAACAAATACACTACGCTACAGTATGCAACCAATTACAGGGTAGGAAAAATGCAATTTACCAAAAACAGAAAACAGAACATATACACTACACAAAATACATACATTATCAGTTACACTGAAAAAAGCAGTAAAAATTAAATTAACACTTAAATGTACCAACGTAAATATGTTACAGTAAATTGATAAAAGTAATCTTTATGAGGGAGAAAATAATCCATTTAAAGAGCAAAAAAATGTCCATTTATTGGGGCAATATTTAAAAAGACACCCTGTAAAAAAATTACAAGTACGTCACTGAACTCAATCAATTTTCACCATTCTGATATCTCACGTATTCTCTGAGATACGCAGAATCACTTAAAAGTAGTTTTTTCTTTAAATTTCACCCTGTATCTAAAAAACGAAGAATTCTATGAAAGTTCTGATTGCGGCATATTAAGATTCTTGAATAGGTAGTCCAGTGTTTCCGAAATACCTTGAATTTACAATGAAATTGGACAACCTGTACTATTAAACTAAATGCTACATATGTCCTTGTTTACTTCTCTACTTCTGATTAAACATAAACTAGTTTTATTCTATTCGGTAGTTTTCAAGGAGGTAACTGAACATACTAGGCCACTCAGTGCAGAATCACTAATAGAGGTCATGACATTAATAATAAACATCTTGCAAAAAAAAAGAGAAATTATAAAATGTTTACATTTCAAAAACAGTTAGGTGTAACCATCAAATTTGTTATATTATATATATATTTGTTATATTATAGAAGGATACATATCTACAAAATGTGAGAATATTAAATTTTGCAACTCACCAGTGGCGAAGGTATGGGTAATTCTTGGTATTAATTTATTAAAAAAAAATACAGCCCTACACGATTTGAATATTTGGCTACATTATTTAATGCAGTTTTCAATTTTATATTCATGGCTAATTTGATGTTTTTGTACAATATACATTTTTGTACAAGAATCAGTAAATTGTTTCTTATAATGAGAAAAATAATCAAAGAATAGTTATTTTTATTTTAATTGAGCGAAATCAGTGTTTTTTTTTGTCGACATAGGACGAGACAAAAAATAATTCGAAAGCGCCATAAAACACTGATTTCGCACACGAAATACCCACAATATTGCCAACTGTCCAAAGTATTTGCCACCCTAAGTTTATTATTTTTCAATACGTTTTTATCTGAAGTTAATGACAATGTCAACAGTGACCTGATTGGAAAAAAAGCATTTTCGGAGTTATTTTTTTTAAATTTTTCTTTAATCACAATTGAGAATTCTGCAAAACGTATTACAATACAAGGCGTCTCAGTTTTAAATTCATAAACTTTAAGGAACGATAGATAGAAATAATGCCATTTTGCGATATGCAACAGGAAGTTACAGGGTGTTGAAGTTTGCAAAAAATAAATATATTAATATTCGTGTAACTAATGTAGTTATTCAAACCAAATTTGGTTTACATATTACTGGCATAGGTTAACAAACTAGTACCGGAGATGTGGGATTTGGTTTTTTAAAAAGTCCAAGGAGGCCTTAATTTTGCTTGTGATCTTTTATTTTGCACAAAAAAGGACTCTTAACATTTGTATGTGCTATGGTTTCATGGCAATTTTGATTTTTTAATTGATTTAAAATGCACGAAAGGATATACAAATTTTATAGTTAATACTTTTGTTATGTCATTCTAAAATAAAATAGTTAATTATATCATATTAATTATACAATAATTTTTACACACTCATCGTTTTGACTCCCTACAAGAATTTTTCGATTATTAACCAGCAACACAACAACAACTTTACCATGGAAGTGGAACAAGACAAAGCCTTACCGTTTTTAGACATTCTGGTAAAAAGGAAGGCCTCTGATCAGTTGCGACATGGTATCTACAGGAAGAAGACATATACTAATATATATCTTCATGGAACGTCTAATCATCATCCTGCACAGAAACGCTCGATTATGAAGACTCTAGTTCACCGTGCAATAACGTTGGCTGATGGCCAACAGACCTCGTCGTGAGCAAGGCCACTATAACCACCACTTTACCATACATCCCCAATGTGATAGATAGCATTGCGAAAATATTGCGCAAAAAAGGCGTGCGGACTACTTTCACATCAACGCGTAAAATAAGTAAGCAATTCCACAATCCGAAAGATCAGTTGAATCCGTTACCAACTCCGGGAGAGTATTTGGTGCCATGCAGCTATTGTGACAAAGTATACGTGGGAATGTCCAAACGAACTGCAGAAACTAGGAAAAAAGATCACGAAAGGCACATACGGTTATACCAGCCTGAAAAATCCGCAATTGCTGAACATGCTTGGAAAGAGGAACACAGAATTTCACTAGAGGACAATAAAGTGCTGGAGCGTACCTGAACCAACCATCCGTAACACCTAAACCAGTCAACTTAAACACTGAACTAACCAACCATAACGCATCGACTAGTATAAAAAGGTTTAGACACCGTGGTAACCATTGAGCCACCGCTCAAGATACGAGAAGCACTGAAGATGCCATCTGTTAAGTATGGCGAAATGTATGTAGTTAAGCATCGACCACGGCAAAGCGTCCCAGAAAGTGTACATCATTCAATTCCATGGAAATCCTTGATAGTAATGCACCAAAATCCTGAAAAATGAAATTATATGGTAAACAACCAGCGGAAATGATAACTTACACATTTTTCAAAAGAGGCTTACTTGTAATTTCCATCTATGTCCATTGTAAAATTTTTATATTGTTTCGTGGAATAATTTTGTTTTAAACTAACTTGTGTGAAAAAATATTAAGAATACCTTGTCTATGCAAAATTAATGAACGCATCCGAAATCAAGGCTGCCTTTGATTTTTTACAAGGTTGAATTACTTTTTTTATTTGCTTCTTCAATCGAGTTAGTATCCCAGTAATATATATAATAAATATGGTCTGAACAGCTCCAATTTTTAAAAGTACTTATTAATATATATCATTTTCTTTTTGCAAACTTTAACACTTTCTAATTTCCTTGCAAAGCCTCAAATATGCAGGCAACATGTTTGAAAGATCGATGATTTGTCAATTTAAAATTGACACACCCTACATGAAAATTAAAAATAATTTTCTACAGTCTCTAAAATTTTTTAATTTGTTAGGGAGGAAATCTTCCGGGAACATATTGAAATTAATTTAATTTTGCATCCATTAGTCTGATTTTAGTTCATCTTATTAATACAAAATCATGGTAATACTGATAAATATGGACACTAAGGCTGATGTTAACCTCTATTTTACTACCTACTTCTGACTTCCGGTCAAAAAAAGGGCACAGTAGGAGTAATTTATGACTTGCCTCACTGTCGCACTGGGGGGTGCGTCCTAATATATGGACTTATTTATTAGATTTAGCAGATTATCGTGTATTACTGCATTAAAGTATTATCACGCAATATCCTGCTACAGTTCTCTTTATATCTACGGCTGCAGTTAATCCTAATTGTAAACATATCAAGGGCACGTTGGCGTTATACTATTCATATCTTTTATAATCTTTAAAAATGTTTACCTTCGGGGTGACACCTTCAGAAAGAAAAAAATTGAAACCACAGTGTTTGTGATCATAATTTTCTTTGTACCCATTTGATCGGTTTATACATACTGAGGACTATAGACATCGAAAAGACCCATTGAATGAATGACATTGCCTAATTTTATTATCTACTTATAAGTAGGTAATTAATCATTTTTCAGTTTGAAGAAGAACTACGTACGAGGAACGTCGTGAAAATGTATTATCATAAAAATAATAAAATAATAATATAATTTCACATTACAAATAGAACATTCACTAATAAGAAACAATACGAAGAAAATGTGTAAACGTAATTATAAAATTTGGATAAATATGAAGCCGTGGAAGAGCCACGTCTAAATTTTTTTAATTCATATTTTAATTACTGAATTTAGACTTTTAACTCTGAATTCAGGCTTTAAACTCTGAATTTACTGTCGGAATTCAGAGTTTAATGTCTGAATTCAGACTTTAATTTCTGTATTCAGACTTCAGATGGCGATACAGGTCGGGTTCCTCAATAGTATCTATACTGTAGTGGGTCGCTTTCTGCTTCTGGCTGTATTGAAACCCAGTATTGAGTAATCAGTGAATACCAAATAAGTAGACACGTGCTACGTTTTACGTATTTGGTCGGTTATAACAGAACGTGAACAGCCCGGGTTGCTCGTCATTGATCTCACTTGATGAGAGCTAACAAGATCTGTTATATGTCTAATGGCACCGCTTACGACTAACCGAGTCTGTTTGCTGGTCAGGAAATTCGTTCACAGAGTAGTTATTTCCTAAAATTCGAAAACAACTACTAAGTTAACACACTAGACACAAAACGATCGTACTTGTTCTTGAAGGCATTAAGAGATGGGGCACTTAAGATGTCATCAGGCAAGGAATTCCAATGATGAAAAGTTATGTTCGTTAAAAACTGCCGTCTAACCGTTGTATTGTATTTCTCGTGCAGAAGTTTCATTCCTCTCAGGCGTATATCTTCATTTAAAACAAATAAGCAAGACATGCCGACGGAGAAAGAGATTGTGAGAGGAAGGGAATTTCCAACAGACATAGACGGTTCATATGACAAATTTTAAAACGCTGGAATCATCTTTGTGACATTTCTTTTGAACTTTTTCCAATGCCATAATGTCTTTAACTAGATATGGACACCAAATCGATATACCATACTCTAGATGAGGCTAAATATATGTTTTGTAAAGGCGAAGGAACAAAACAGGGTTAGGATTTTGAAAACATTTCCTTAGTAAGTACATTTGTGTGTTAGCTCTTTTAACCACACATGAAGTTTGCTCTGACCAACTCAACTTGGAATTAATTACAATACCCACATTGCTTTTCCACTGCTGTTATTAAGCCAGATGACAGACGATAAGAGAAATGCGGATTGTTATGACCGATATGAAGAACAGTACATTTATCTACATTCAGTGGTAAGGACCATATAGTACATCAAGTATTAATTTTCATTAGATCAGTCTGTAGAACAGCGTGATCCGAGATGGGATTTCCATAGAGCTTGCTATCGTCTGCATAGAACATGTGTTAATTATGTTATGAATGTCAGCAATGTAAATAAGGAAAATAATTGGTCCCAACACAGATCCTTGGGGCACTCCTGAAAGAACGACGTACCATATAATATTGTATCCATCCCATTCAGTTCACTAGAAATTTGGGATTGAGATACATTGTAAGAGTAAATTACATTATAGTAGTACAGATGGAAGAAAATTTAAACAGATTGCCTTGCTATTTTGTCCAATTTTCTTGTGGGTTGATAATGGTTCCGTATCGATTGATTTAATATCACTGGTGAAGTAGGTTAAGGCAATTCAATTAAAATAAATGGGACTGTATCCAAGAGACCAATTTATAGAATTGGATAGGTTGCAAGATATCGATGTAATCCCCAGGAGCTTTATCCGAATATTTTAGAGCAATTAAGAGTTAGCAGTGTAGGTGTCATTTACAGCGAGCGATTAAGTCTTTTATCGATCATTTTATTGAATCAATAAGTTGTCAGATATTTATATAATTTTCATAAACTTCCTTCGGGTATTTCAGAGCATTTAAGAGTTAGCGGTTTGGATGAGATTTACAGCAAGCGATTAAGCAGCGACTTACTCCAGGATAAATCGCTTTTTGTGGGACCAATTTATTGAATTGAGTAAACTGTAATATATTGGTGTAGCATTCAGGAGTTTCATTCGGGTATTTTAGAGCATTGAAGACATTGGTTTCAGTCTCATTTACAACAACAAGCTATAAGATAATCCGCTTTTTTATCAATGAGGCCACATCTATGCAAATTTTGCTGCATCCAAATATTTTAGAGCATTTAAGAGTTAGGAGTTTCGGTGCGATTCACAAGGAGCGATTTATCACAGGATAAATTGCTTTTTTGTCAATAATGTCAATTTATTGAATTGGAAAAGTTGAAAGATTTCTATGTAAATTTTATTAGCCTTATTCAAATATTTTAGAGCATATAAAAACTGGCGCGTTCGATGGAGTGTTAAGCAGCGATTTGTCGTAAAATAAATCGTTTTTTTATGCATGCCATTTAAATTATTTTTACAAACAGTTTCGTGTTGCAGTAAAACAAGTTTGTGACTAAAAATCGAACATGCGGCTCTTGATACTAAGTCTCAACCAAATTCTTAATATCAGCTTTTTTGTATGTTTCTGAACAATTTATGTGTGAAAACCACATATCATCTCACCTCATCTTTTCAGAAATTCTATTTACTGAAATTACTGAATCAGGAGAAAAGTTTGTTAAATTATTGATTATACTTTTTTTTATATATTTTTTAGGTATTAATAATATTGTGTGAAACTAACTACTCAGTGGATAAAAACCCCAACCTGCGTTGAATTACACCCACAATATCTACCCAAATATTCCTTATTATTAGCTTTTGTAACATTTTCTTAAGGTATAATCAATATTTTTTTTACTGTTTTAGAAAGGTATTTTAAGCTAATATTAGCTTAAGAGAAATATATTTATTATATCATTATCTGCACTGACAAATCAATGAAAATTAGGCCATAGGCATTAATAATTGACTATTTAACAGTTCATTAATTGCATTTAACTATTTTATTCAAGTCTGAAAGTGAATTATGAGGGTTTTTAATTGAAACATTTATATAACATAACCATCACTTTTTAAAGAAGGGATTAATGTAGCTAATAATTCATTAAAGTAATTAAATGGTACAGGTTCATAGGATATATATTATGTAGCGCCGTTGTCATACAGAACCGTGACATACTAGTAAATTTAGAAATTAATTGTTTAGCTATTTGCTTATACTTGTACAATTTATAGAGTTGCCTATTGGTCTGTTCAACTTGCAATTTCCTTGTTTTAAATTATTGGGTACTGTTGTGCTCAACTGTATTTTTTATTTTGTACTTATTGCTTGACTGATACCGTGCCAAAAGTTAATTGTTTGGATTTAGAAATGAGTAGCAATTTAAATAAATTTAATTGTTTTGAATATACAGGGTGTTACAGAATGATGTTAAGGGCCAGAGTATATATTGATGCACAGGGTAACCATTTCCAGCATTTAATTTATAAGTTTAATACTTTTTTTTCTCTATAAACTATTTGCCGTACGTTTAATTGTATTCTGTACGTCAAAAACGAATGTTATTTCGCTCTAAGTTCTATTTTTTCTTGCTGAATTTTGACACGAAAGTTAAGACAAATGTAAGTTTCTGAAGATCATTTCTGTATTGTAACATAAATTAATTTTCGAAAACGGCGCGACAGGGGGAAAAGTCCAAGAAACGCTTTTTTTTAACTTGGCTAAAAGAGAGCGATATCAATTTGTTCAAAAATCAGCGGTGTACAATTTTTTTGCTAAAAGCGAGTATTTAACGGCACGAACGTCACTGATACTAGTGTATTACAAGAGAAATTTATACACCTAAAAGTAACTCTTCACTATTCACTGTTGTGTACCAAATCTCATCTCAATATCTCGATCGGTTTTCGAGAAATGAAGGCTATAGTATTTAAGACAGAAAATTTTAAATAGTCTATTTCGAAAACGAGGGATTTCTAGTAGAGTTTAAACGCAAAGACATTCCTTCTAGAAAAGATTTTCGTTTGCACTTTATTGCTAAAATGTAAAACCTATTTTATATCATTCCTTATGCCTTTAGAAAGTAAAATCGCCTGGTCGTCAAAAAATCGTGAGGTGCAGGGGGTAGTTAGGGGTGGTTTTCCAAAAAATTGTAAAAATTTTTTTTTGCTTTATTTACATCTACACATGTTTAATCATTGCTGAAAGTTTTGTCTTAAAATTCCAAGAGGAACTACTTTATTTTTAATTTGAAATTATCTGTGCAACACACTGTTATATGGAGTTCCTTAAGGCTGTAATGTTCGTTTTACAAAGCCGTTTTTAGACGTCCACGCGCTTTCATATTTCTCCTCAATGGAAATTCGTATTAAGATGGAGCAAGTTTTAATCAACTAATAAAAGTCTATCTTACTAGACAGCAGAGCCATATTTTCAAAAAAAAAAAAAAAATTTGATTTGAACAATATTTCGGTCGCAATATTGCCCACATTTAGGACTGCGGTGAGACGTTGTTAGGCACTATTATAAAAAAAGAAAGCTGTAGGCTAGTAAATCAAGTCTTCATATAACAGACAATTGCCTCAGATTTCAATTTTTTGCATTTATATTCATGAAATCTGTCCGCCAAGAAGACATGTTTTGCTAAATTTCTGCATACAATTGCCTAACTTACAGGGGCACAAAGTTAAATTTGCCGTTGAAGGTGCTGATGGGCGGAGCCTGATAAAAGTTACACTGTTTGGCCGAACATTATACCCTTAATATAGAACTGCTCGCGCTGAAACATCGAAATTGCAATATCATTTACACCAAGATAAGTCGAGAATACAGATTCTAATAAAAAAAAACACTTTTTACGAACGTTGTAGACTAAAGATCAAGGATTAAAATGCCTTTTCATTTTTAGAAATCCGATAAATAGTTTCGTCAAAAAAATGTAAAATGTCAAAGTATGTAGTTACCACTGCGCTCCGACGCTGAGATGCGAGGATGGTTGAAATTCACTTGGCCCTCCGTTTATCTGCATGATAAAGCCATCCTTACGTATGTTCGATCCTAGACGGTCGCTTTTAGTTTAAAGCAGTTAAAATACAGTGTCATTATAGCGAGCGTTATGGTAATTTGCGTTAAAATAGTTTGAGGGTGCTTGTGGAGTCGATGTTCCGTGGTAAAATCTTCTATTTCTGTAAATAAACAAATAATAATTCCGTGGTGTCGGAGAAAAAAGAAATAAGTCAATTTTTGATCAAAACGAGATAGGTCTTGACTTTGAATGTATATATCAAAACCTAGCTTATGGGCCAAACAAGATAAGTCAGATCGAATAAAGACGCGTCAGTTACCCATGTTCGTAAGGAGGAGGTATCTTTAAATATCTCCTTCAGAATGTTCCATTAGAGACAAGTTAACTTATCTCATCTGGAACAAATCTAACAATTAAATTATTCCGGACATAATGAGTTAAGTCTACATATCTCACTTTGACCAAAATATTTTTGTTTGTTTATATTTACATATCGCTTTTTGATCCAATTCAGTGTATATTCAGCCTTGCTTGAAGAAGTGTCGGGTGTCGCTCGCAAGAAATATCGAAACTATTTATCGGATTTTTAAAAATAAAAAACTCTACATCTACTGTCCACCCCTAACTACTCCCTGCACATCACGATTTTTTAACGACCAGGCGATTTTGTTTTCTAAAGGCATAAGGAATGATATGAAATAGGTTTTACATTTTAGCAATAAAGTGCAAACGGAATGACACGATAGAATCATTTTTAAACTCCACCATTCTGGACCTATGTTTATATAAACTTTTTTCTTATTTTTAAACATAGAACCTGCTGCTAGATTTCTTATCATTATATATAACACTCTGTATATGTATATTTTTTTACTTAAAATGCATTCAAGTATATACAGAAACATGTTACATGCCGCTTCAGAAATTTATTCGGTGAATATTGTCCAGGTTATTCTGTGCATGATATTCAGCTTGTTAAGGGTAAAATTACACACTCATCTCGACAACTAAAGTATTTTTCCTCGGAATGTCTTATTAATATTTATAAAGAGAACGAGGAGGGCATCTATCTACTAGAAAGGAATTTTAAAACAAAACTGCTAAGTGGAGAAGTTTCCTGAGAACGTTTTAAGAAAACAGCTACACGTCCTTAAATCAATATTATCCTAACTCCCCTCGGAGCTTCGAATCGTAGAAACACATGTGAAGGGTATTTTTTTACTAACAATGCCGTGAAACGGAGACCTTACAAATTTGTTTGTTCAGCCAAAGATACATGAGGATCGTTAAAAAGTTGTAAATTGCTTCGTTACTGACACTTTCTAAACATTGAGCGTCTTTTTATTATGACAAATTAATTGGTGGTACCGACATTCTCAAAGGAGTTGGGAAAGGGATCGATAAATCTTGTGTAATTAGTCAGTCCTTATTTGGTTCCCAGTTTAATTGTGATATTCATATGAAGTCGATGCTAATAAGCGTAATATTGATTCATATTAGTGAACGATAACATGAATTGGAGCAACCTGTGTCATGAGAAAGAAACTTTTTGTAGAGGGTGTTGTTAAAACTCGTTACCGTCGTACGTATAAAGTTCTGTTCTTAATGTAGCCAATTGATTTAAACTTA
The DNA here is from genome assembly GCA_037114965.1 of Monochamus alternatus. Taxonomy (NCBI): domain Eukaryota; kingdom Metazoa; phylum Arthropoda; class Insecta; order Coleoptera; family Cerambycidae; genus Monochamus; species Monochamus alternatus. The sequence goes on along the minus strand of CM073426.1, from coordinate 26,342,542 downwards.
TTTGTGAACGAATTATTAAACGATCACATTAAAGGAAAAGGATTGGCATCCTCTCTGTGAGTATAGTAGAGTGCAAGAATGTTGGCTTGGGGCAATGTGAGACATTGATACTGGTCGACATTTGACCACCTCCCTAATTAAATAGGTTTTCTTCATTCCTTCACTGAATGGTGGTTAGGGCCTACCAACGTAAGTTTTTCCCGGGTCTAAATGCGGCCTGCATAATAATAATATCTCTCCTGCACAAGTCTCCGACTTCTGGGCTAATCCTTGTGATTAAACTGAAGGATGGAGATATTATAATTTCAAATCCTATATTGCTACAGTAGTACACTTTAACTTGTAAGTCAGCTGTATTTTAGACAATACGAGTATAAATTTTGTACTTACCCTCAAGCTCATACTTACTTAACATAAAAAGTAAGCATTTTATGCAGAATTGAAGTAAGGTGTTACTGAAACATATTTTTATATACAGATCACACTTTTTACTATTTTCTTTGAAACCTAGACGAATATGCATTTTTTTCTAACAACATCTACTACATTATAGTTCAGAATCCAGAAATGTCTTTCAATAACTTTTTTGCATGCGTACGTATTTATAAAAATCACAAGAACTATTAGCTGTGAAACTAACAAGGGCAAATAAAATCATACAAAAAAGTATACATATACCTACTTGTATAATCCATAAATAATTGAAAAACACTGCAAAATGGTTGAAAATCCACTGAAAAGTTTAATAATAAAAAAGAAATCGAAACAGGCCATACGCGCACACGGAATAACAAACAAACTCGTGCAATCAAACTAGCATGGTGACGATTATAACCATTCTTGAATGAATTGGTGGATGATGCAACAAGATGGTTTTATTGTGAAATTATACTGAAATATTAGCTATCGAATAAAAGCATGGTATTTTCAGGACTTTCATTTAAATTGGTTAGGGTTACACCCAATATTTTTCTTAGTCGAGAAAGCCATCACTTTAAGAACCTTTCTGAGGTCGGCAAAATAAGCTGAAAATTCTTCTACTTTGAAACTTTTCACTCTTTTTCGTTACACCAGCTTAAGAAATGTGCATGCTGTTTTTCATATCTGTCTTTCGATTTATCGGGTAACAAATTCAAATTCATTTAACCAACAGCTTCTAATATTACCTCTGGAAGTTCTTCATCAGGATAATTAATTTTTGCTTCTTCATGTGTCAGGGAAAACCTGGAAAAGTCAGGAAATTTAACATGAATTTAAAAGAGGGAATCCTGATAAATTACATTTTTTTTGTAACCGCACTGTACATTTGTTAAACGTATGAGAGCCGTTTGTCAAACATATGACAGTTGAATTAACCAAAAATTGGTTGCTGTAACAAACAGTTTTGATTGTTTGCGTGACGTAATTTTTAAAAGATGTTAAACCTGCAACATTGAGAAATTAATAAATTGTATATCATAAACTGAATAAAAGCATGCATAATAATGGCTTAAAACAGTTAAAAATATTTGGAATAGCTTTAATGCAGATGTGCCTACCTAAATAGTCATACTATAAAGACTAAAATGGATTGTAAATTAGGCAATTTCCAAATTGAAGCTTTCGAAAACAAAATGTATGCGAGAACTTAAAACGGCCGTAGAAAAATATCTAAGGAGTACCCTGAATTTGTGTATATAAATAATTACACACCATTAATAATCTTGGACGTTCCGGGTTTTTTAAATATTAAAATACATTTTAAAATTATGTAGGTAATCCTTCTTTAGAAAGTTCTATAAGCTTAGATAATTATGTTACAAGTTATCTTGTCGTATTGAAAAAAATATACATGCACAGCAATAAATAATAATTTATTCAATACTAGTTTTACAATACATTGTTTGCAGTCGCTGATATATCTACGGTTGATGTCGTAGAATAGTCAGTCGCATGAGAATATGCAATGTTTTACCGACCATTTGCCATTTACCGTTTAATCAACGGTTTCTCGATAAAAAAATATTTACTGATTATATGGAGATAGTAGATTAACTCGTAGAGCTTGCGAATTAAATTAAACGACGCGTTGGTTTATGAGATTTCTATTTGCATTTTTAAAAAGTTTGCCTAGTGAATTGCTAGTAGGAATAATTAACGATACGCTTTCAGATACTTATCTGTCTGTCTCGTCGAAATAAACTCTATTTATATTCACTGCTTATTATACTACTATTTTTCAGAATACTCGTATATACTTGTCTATACTCTACGTAGTTTTTCGTGAAATAAAAATATATTAACACAGACAACATTATTGACAAATATAAAGACAAATCAAATTCGACAATAGACTAATCAAGTAAATATAAATACGTAACAAAGAAAAGTGGATATCTATTAAATATCTATATATTTTTTTACTCTCACCGAGAGACGTAAACACGCAAAAAATTATTAAATTTTTTTCTATATCAAATTTAATATCAAACTATAGTCTGTTTGGAAATGAAAGAGAGTAATAAAACCCCGAGATAAGAACCGGCCATGGGCGTGGTAATATTTCGTTTCAGGTAATTATCGGGTAACACTAATGCTAACAGGTAATGGGTGTACATTAGTATATTTTACTGGATACATCATAGGGCAGGAGCCAGTGTATTGTGACAGATCAATCCAGTCTTAGAGCTGAATATACGAAGACGTGCTAGCACAGTAGAGTAAAATTCGACTTGTGTTTAGTGACTATTGTGCCAGTGGATATAATATTGTTTGGGTAAAATGTCGAGCTTATCAGATTACGTACCTGTTAAACGCGTGAAAAGGTGTGCACTGTCTCATAATGAGAAGATTATTATATTAAATGTATTTAATGCATTGAAACACCAAAATCCTACCAACAGTGTTGACGACATCGTGGAAAAGTGTTCCAAAATGACAGGGATTGGAAAATCGACTATGTATCTACAGACTTTTAAAGGAAACAAAAAATGAACAAGATACTGGAAATCCCCCAAAATCATCTACAGGAAGGTCAAAAGTCGTTATAGATGATTTCTTCAAAAATGTCATTCGCAGAAAAGTACACTCATTTTATTTTAAAAAAGAAATACCAACGCTAAACAAAATTTTAAGTGAACATTCAGAGGACAACGATTTGCCAAAAATCAGTAGAAGCAAATTATGGGCCGTCTTACGAGAATTGAATTTTTGCTGGGAAACGCAAAACAGGAAGTCAGTTCTTATCGATAAAGATGAAATTATTTGTTGGCGAAGCTCCTACTTAAGATCAATTAGAAAATTCCGTGACGAAGGGAGGAATATTTATAATCTAGACGAAACCTGGATCAACGAGGGATATACTGTAACAAAAGTATGGCAAGATAAAAATGTAAAAAGTTTTCGACAAGCATTTTTGGATGGACTTTCAACAGGGTTCGCAATAAAATCAGTCAATCAGTCATACTCTCAACATTTTTGCACATTATTTGGAATTACCTTGTATATATTGGATGATATAACCAATAACTTTTTATTTATCTTGTTCTTACATTATGTAACTGTGTCTCCCTACCCTGTAACTGGGTTTATATCCGTTGGGTGCTGTAATTGAAATAAATAAATAAATTACATATTTTCAAAGTTAAATTTGCTTTGTACTGCTTTAAAATTATGCTTGATAAGCTATACCAATTATAATAAGTCATAGTTTCTTGAGACTATTTTTTCACAGAATATGTGTATTTTTGATTAGCCCTTCAATTTCAGTGCTTCTTACTTAACTATAATATTAAAACTCTACCACTAATTTTCTTGCTTTAATGGTACTATTATCTATGACACAACGAAAAGGATTTATCGATATGAATTTTTGGGATTCTCTTTTTAATTATCCTTTACGTCTCCACCACTGTATATGAAGAAAATCGGTTTTAGAGTTTAAAAAATATGTTTTGGACAGTGCACCTTTATCATCTTGTATAACTTTTTTTTATTGAGTTCATAGGAACCTTTCGATCCCACATTAATGTGTCTCAATTTGGCACCAAATTTTAGAAGATAATAAATACTACCTTTGTTTTATAGTGGTTATATATAGTAAAATATGATAACAAATTCAAGCGTGATATATGATAAATACTGAAACATCACTTCTTTGTACCTACTTCCTGCAAATTATATACAATAGGGCGGAGCAACAAAATACTTTTTTGAAATTTTATATCCCTGGGTGCGGATTATTTGTCTTTTTAGGTTATATTTAACTTAAAAAAAGTTGGCATTGTGGGATAATCTCTTGAGGTTCCTTTTTTAATATGAAATTTGAAAACTTTCATAAACTCTGAAACCAAGCGTAGATTAAATAATATAACTCCGCAAATTCATGTCTTGTCGAAACAGGTCATAACTGGTTTGATTATTTTGGTGTGGTATTTTACAGATTTTAGTGATTTACCGAATTAGTTTAACATCTTTGATTGCGTGGTTTGACGTGTTTTCGAATTTACTTTTAATTGTATTGAACATTTTAAAATGCCTAAAACCCGAGTGAAATGTGAAACATTTGGAACACCAAGTGAACTTTGTGGCAATGTCTTTCCAACATATTCAGATGTTATAAAATTGTATTTGTGGTACAGTGAAATGTTCAAGGATAGAAGCAACAAAAACCCAAGTGTGTTTCTCCGTGCAAATCCGTCATTATTGATTCGTGTAGATGTAAAATCAAAGTTCCTATTATGGAATGAAACCAGAGAGGTGAAATTGATGTTAAAACTACCAAGAAAATCATTAGAAAGAAGGGAGTAAAAGAGATTTGAAAATAGACTTAAAAAGACATTCAGAATATGCTACTGTTCAAAGTGGAAGTAAAGAAAAAAAAGACGACTACACTTACCAAATGGACAACAAGGATACTGCTATTGTACCGACTCTGATATGTCGCATGCATCAACGTCTTCAAGAATGCCTTTCAAAAAAGGACTGGTTTTATCTATGTGGCTGAAGCATGTAACAGAAGTGAACTCTTCGATAGAAATGAGTCTCTTCTAGTGAAAGCTGTACTTAAAGAGAATAGAAATTTAGAGTAGTGAGTGGCGAGAATCCTTCTTCAAACGACAGAAGTAAAATTAGAAGAAAGAGAAAAAGGCGGAGAAAAAATCTATTTAATATGGAAATAAGACAACAAAAAGAAGTTTCTGGAAGCAGATTTTAGAGAAATGGTTGTTAATATTCCCGATACTATCGAAATTTTGAATTTTTACTCGAAAGACCGTAACTAGGTAATTGAGGTATCTACGTCAATATGTGGAAACACCGTCAGGGACGGGTTAATTCGAGCAAAAATTGCTTCTGAGTTTTTAGAATAATGGGAAGGGGGGAGGTTGGAATCCGTCTTGCAGCCACCTGCTCATGGTGAAGTCAGGGTTGTTTTTTTTTTAAATAAAAACAATCAAGTGGAGAGCTGCAACGAAAATTGAAATTTATTACATCGATTTTAAATTGAAAAAGGAACCTGAAGAACTAAATTTTTTTCAAAGAAAATTTGCAGGTATATTTAATTAACTGAAAGGCAACGATCACGTACCCAAACAAAAACTAAATAAAAAAAAATATTTTTAGCACCTATTACCATTGCTCTGGCGTAATATACAATATGAGGAAGTGAAAAACGATTTAATTTTTTAAGCGTCCCTTAAAATTCCAATTAAGGGAAAACAAAGACGCAATTACCGAAGCCCCGTTCAAAGCCAGCTGCACTCCAAGTCCACCCCATTTTAAATTTTCAATTGGGCCACTTTAGCGTAAAACTCAATTAGCGCCCCAAATATAATGCTTATTGACACCCTCTTTTACGGAACCCTTCTGTCATGACCAACTTGATGTGTACCCACATTCTTACCGAGGTACAGCTGATTCATTCAGTTTTCTGTTGCGTCAGTATATGGAGTGGGTTCCCTGTAGAGTATCTACGATGAAAGATTACTTTGTAAATAATAACCAGAATTTGTTGATGATCATTTTTCTGGGAAGCGTGTCCTAAGTAAACACATAAGGAGTTCTGAAATTGAGCAGAATAAGAGAGGTATGTATGCGGGGCAAAATATTGCCTTTCTGTTAGAACATTTTCTGATGTGGTTTTAAAATATGCGAAATCAAGTAGATACATATACATATTTCTAAACCGTCAAATATTTTTTTCTGTCCTTTTTAAGGGTATAATGTTCGGCCAAACAGTGTAGCTTTTATCAGGCTCCGCCCATCAGCACCTTCAACGGCAAATTTAACTTTGTGCCCCTGTAAGTTAGGCAATTGTATGCAGAAATTTAGCAAAACATGTCTTCTTGGCGGACAGATTTCATGAATATAAATGCAAAAAATTGAAATCTGAGGCAATTGTTTTTTATATGAAGACTTGATTTACTAGCCTACAGCTTTCTTTTTTTATAATAGTGCCTAACAACGTCTCACCGCAGTCCTAAATGTGGGCAATATTGCGACCGAAAGATTGTTCAGATCTAATTTTTTTTTTGAAAATATGGCTCTGCTGTCTAGTAAAATAGACTTTTATTAGTTCATTAAAACTTGCTCCATCTTAATACGAATTTCCATTGAGGAGAAATATGAAAGCGCGTGGACGTCTAAAAACGGTTTTGTAAAATTGCGAACATTACAGCCTTATAGTTTCTATTTACTATTGAAAATAATTCACATTTATCTTAATATTAGTACTTTCATACTGAAACATAAATGATTATGCTGTGGATATCCCAAATTCAAAATAAATTATGAGATAAAAATGTGTGAAATACTATGTGAAAATGTTAAAAAATGTTACTGATCTTAACCATACATAATTAAAAAAATAATTATTTCTGACGCAGAATTCGAAAAAAAAGTTGAGAAATTTTTTCTTTAAAAAAATTAATACATTAAAAAATAATATTATTTGCTTAATAATTGAAAGGAATAACAACATTTTGAAAAAATTTCTGTTACGTTAGAAAACTCCGGGAAACCAATGTTTATAGGAACTTTTCTTACTTTTTTTTGGGTCTACTTTTACCGCCTTAAATGTTTTTACCAACTTTTTCAAACATCCTGTTCAACCCACTGAACTTGCTTGCTTATTTTAAATGAAACAACCTTCATTATATCAATCTCTAATGGTCTTCGAGATATTTCAATTTTATCAAAAAAGTTACTTTTCGGTAGCCTAATTCAAAATTGCCTACAAACTGAAAGTTTTGATATTTAAAAGAGAGATATGGGGACGCCTATCATTTGTTACAGAAGTTTTAAAAACTGTTTAATTTTACATAAGGCGGTGAAAATTTATTGCCGAATTTGCTCAATTTCGTACTGCCAAAACTTCTAAATGGAACACCCAGTATATTTGATCAACTATATCAATCTCTTTTAATTGTTCTGTTATTAATGGTTGACAGAAAAATTATAAAAAGATAGGTGTAGGGAGGTGTAATATACAGTGAGCGGCAAAAGTATGGAGGAAATGTATTTATTTATATATATTGTCACGGAATTTGCCCCACTCACACCCAAACCGACGACTGTGGTACCGCGAATTACTAAGATTGCCCCGATCGCCCCTACACGATTCTGTTAAACAAACAAAATGCCGTGGATCGAGACGGGACTAGAAAATTTGAGAAACGACGAGAAGCGTTCGAGAGATGCTAGAAAATAAATCTAGAGATACTAGAGTATACCTGGAATATTCGCTGGGTCTATAAAAGAAAAATAAACAGCCGATTAAGTTAGTCTTGTATAAGTCTTGTATTACAGTTGAATTGAAGTGTTTAGTTGGAGATATCAAAGTGATTTAGATAGCGATTAATTAAATAAGTGTTTAGTTGAGTTCTAATTAGTGTTCAGTAGTGTACTGAGTATAGTTAATAAAGAAGTAATTAATTAACGGATTGTTTTTCTGGCAGTAGTAAAATTCGGATTGGGAAATCTGTGACAATTTGGTGTCGGAAGTGGATTTAACTGGAAGTTTTAAAGAGCTTTCTGGAACCCTGTCCACAAAGTAGGATTTAACTGAAAGTTTGAGGAGCTTTCTGGAACCCTGTGCGTGAGTGGGTTTAAGTGGAAGTTGGAAGAACTTTCTGGAACCCTGTGCGTGGGTGGAATAAAGACCCAAGTGTGACATATCACCGTACTCGTTGTGACTTTAGGAAGTGAACGGTGGTATTCGCGAAGGACAATCTCGAACATTCTAGAACTTTGTACGCGAGTGAGACAAAGACCCAAGTGTGACATATCACCGCACTCGTCGTGACTTAAGGAAGTGAACGGTGCTATTTGCGAAGGACATTCTCGAACATTCTAGAACTTTGTACACGAGTGAGACAAAGACTCAAGTGTGACATATCACCGCACTCGTCGTGACTTAAGGAAGTGAACGGTGCTATTTGCGAAGGACATTCTCGAACATTCTAGAACTTTGTACGCGAGTGAGACAAAGACCCAAGTGTGACATATCACCGCACTCGTCGTAACTTAAGGAAGTGAACGGTGCTATTTGCGAAGGACATTCTCGAACATTCTAGAACTTTGTACACGAGTGAGACAAAGACCCAAGTGTGACATATCACCGCACTCGTCGTGACTTAAGGAAGTGAACGGTGCTATTTGCGTAGGACATTCTCGAACATTCTAGAACTTTATACCAAAGTGAGACAAAGACCCAAGTGTGGCATATCACCGCACTCGTCGTGACTTAAGGAAGTGAACGGTGCTATTTGCGAAGGACATTCTCGAACATTCTAGAACTTTATACCGAAGTGAGACAAAGACCCAAGTGTGGCATATCACTGCACTCGTTTCATTGTAAGGAAGTCAACGGTGACATTTACAAACACATTCCTGGACATTCTAGAATATTCCAAAGAAAATAGAGTGAATGCCTGTAACTAGAAGTCAAGTCAACATGGATGCACAACTGGCGAAACTATTGGAAATGATGCAAACGATGCAGGAGAAATTAGAAAAGAAATTAGAAGAACAGGGACAGGCGATGCAAGAAAAATTTGAAGAACAAGGGCATGAAATGGAAGATCAGTCCCAGACGATGCAGGAGAAATTAGAAGAACAAGGGCATAAAATTGAAAATCAGTCCCAAATGATGCAGCAGAAATTAGAAGAACAAGGGTATAAAATGAAAGATCAGATACAGGCAATACAACAAGAAATGAGGGATCAGACAAAAGAAATGCAGACAAAATTAGAAAAATTGGAGAATTCACTAGAAGAAAAACTAGAGGAGCAGTCATATAAAGTGGAAAAACAAGTAGAAGAGAAACTGTTAGAACAAAGAAAAGAAATGAACGAAGAACTGTTGGCACACAAAAAGGAAATAGACGAAGAAATAAACCAGGTTAGAGAAGAACTTAGACATAAATTAGACAAGATAACAAAGGAAGGCGTAATCAAATCAGAAGGACCTGTTATCCGAACTCAGAAAACGAAACCCCCTGAATTTGACGGCAAGGTCTCCTGGAATGTCTATCTGCGTCAGTTTGAAGCAGCAGCTGCAGCAAACGAATGGTCTGATTATGAGAAAGCTACTGCTCTGATAGTTGCTCTACGAGGGGAAGCTCTTGACGTCCTGCAAGGAGTTCCTGCTGGGCAGCAGAATAACTACGACATTCTAAAACAGCATATGGAAATGAGATATGGGGATAAGCACCTGCAGCAAGTTTACCAAGCACAATTGAAAAATCGTCACCAACAGAATGGAGAGAATTTACAGCATTTTGAGACCGATGTTGCCCGACTGGTTCGATTGGCTTATCCAACAGCCCCGTCCGAATTCTTAGACCAGCTGTCCATCCAAGTTTTTACCGATGGCCTAAGAGATTGCGAAACCCAGCAGGCATTACGACTCGCCAGACCTAAAACGTTGAACGACGCTCTTTCGCATGCACTGGAATTCGAGGCAGCAAAGATGGCATCTGGTAGGCATGTTAAAGTTCGGGCCATCAGTAATAACAGCGATAGTATGGCAAATGGAGACCTAATAAAGACGCTAAAGGAGATTATTGATAAATTCAGTCCATCTACTAGGACAAAGAAGGAACAATCTGATAGTCGAAGGGATCGCCTTCTCAAATGCTGGAACTGTGGACAGACAGGACATCTAAAGAGACAGTGTAGGGCCCCAGTCACGGATCAGCAAAAGCGCGACTCCCAGGCGACAGCTACACAGGAAAACTAGGTTCAGCCGGCTTGGCGGGGCAAAAGCCGGCTGCGTCCCCCTACCATGCCCCACGAGAAGAAATTACGTTATCACGTCTCCAGGACTCTGGCTCCTTGCTAGTAGAAGGCATTATTTTTGGTCGTATGTTCCCTATGGTAATCGATACTGGAGCAACAAGAACTATTGTACGACCGGATATTATTGGTGCTTGGCGTATTAAGAACCCTGTCAAACGTTATGTCCTTACAACAGCCAATGGACAACAGCTGCCAGTCAAGGGGGAATGCGAGCTTGAAGTAGAATTAGGAGACGTCAAGTTCAAACACAGAGCCCTGGTAGCAGATATATCGGACAATGTCATACTCGGACTAGACTTATTACGAGCAAAGGGGGTGAACTTAGATTTAAATGCTGGCACGCTACGGATAATGGGTGAGGAAGTAGTGCTAACGAACACCACTGAGAATAACACTGTACGGAGACTCGTTGTTAAAGAAGATGTGGTACTACCTGCTCAGACCGAAACCTTGGTTGCCACTGTAATGGATGGAGAAATGCATTGCAGTGTAGGAGTGGTGGAACCCAGTAATCCGGATTTGTTTAATAAATCTATAGTCACCGGCCGCACCTTGATTAAACCGGAGAAGACGACAATAGTACGGGTAGTTAACCTGAAAACCTTTCCACAGAAAATTGCAAAGGGAACTGAAGTAGGAGTCTGTGAACCTGTTACCATGGTCAGAACACTCAAAGAAATCCATGAAATGGAGAAGAAACCAAATAAGACCAGTCTACCAGAATGTCTAAGGGACATCGTGGATAGGGCCAAGGAAAGATTAACAGAGGTGGAGGTGGAACAACTCGAAGAGCTGCTAAGTGAAAATGAAGATGTGTTTGCACTTAAGCCAGGCGACTTTGGGAGAACCAATGTAGTGAAGCATCGAATCGATACTGGTTCATCGTCTCCTATAAAGCAGCCACCACGAGGACTTCCACTAGCTAAGCGAGAAGAAGTTAACAAGATGTTAATTGAAATGCAAAACCAAGGCACCATAGAGCCATCTCAGAGTCCTTGGGCTTCTCCTGTAGTCCTGGTTAAGAAGAAAGACGGCTCCACCCGATTTTGCGTGGACTACAGAAAATTAAATGACGTCACCAAGAAAGACAGTTACCCACTACCAAGAATTGACGATACTCTGGACACCTTGGCTGGTGCGCAATGGTTTTCCACTTTGGATTTAAAGAGTGGATATTGGCAAGTCGAGGTCAGCCCAGAAGACAAGGAAAAGACAGCGTTCACTACCGGAAATGGATTGTGGCAGTTCAATGTAATGCCATTTGGTCTATGTAATGCCCCTGCCACTTTTGAACGATTGATGGAAACTGTACTTCATGGCCTGCATTGGGAGACCTGCTTGATTTACTTGGACGACGTGGTGGTGCTGGGACGCTCTTTCCAGGAGCACCTGAAGAACGTGTCCGAAGTGTTCAAGAAGTTGAAAGCAGCGAACCTGAAGTTGAACCCGAAGAAGTGCAGTCTGTTCCAAAAGGAGGTTAGGTACCTAGGCCACATTATTACTCCAAACGGTGTGAAAACAGATCCGGAGAAGACAGAGTGCATAAAGAATTGGCCGGTTCCTAAAGACAAACATCAAGTTCGAAGTTTCCTCGGACTATGCACATACTATCGACGATTTGTCCAAGGATTCTCAGACATTGCCAAGCCTCTTCATAAATTGACAGAAGACAGCATCCCGTTCGAATGGACTCCGAGATGCCAACAAGCCTTTGAGACGCTGAAAGAGGCTCTCTGCACTACCCCGATTTTGACATACCCAATACCTGGACAACCATTTATAGTGGACACGGACGCAAGCAACATTGGAATTGGCGGAGTTCTTTCTCAAGTACAAGATGGCCAAGAGCGAGTAGTGGGCTACTTCAGCAAAGTCCTATCAAAAGCTGAAAAGAACTATTGTGTGACTCGGAAAGAATTACTTGCAATCGTCAAGAGCCTAGAACACTTTCATAAATATCTGTATGGCCAAGAATTTCTCCTAAGAACGGATCACGCTTCCCTTAAATGGCTGCTACAGTTTAAAAACCCTGAAGGACAGATGGCAAGATGGCTGGAACGGCTGCAAGAATATCACTTTGTTGTTGAACATCGAGCCGGCAGGAAACATGGAAATGCCGATGCCCTTTCTAGGAGACCCTGTCCTGGCAACTGCAAACACTGCAGTAGTCTTGAAAGGAAAGAGAACATCTCATCAGTTTCTTGCAAGGTAGTAGCAGCCCAACCTGAAGACCGATGGAGTTCAGCAGCGATTCGGGAAGACCAGCAAGCTGACTGTGACATCAAGCCTTTACTAGACTGGAAAGAAGTCAACAACCGACCGTCTTGGGCTGAAGTCAGTAGTAAAAGCCCAGCATTAAAGAGCATGGGAGAACAATGACGGAACGGAGGTCAAGAAACAAGTACTACTCCCAAGGTCCCGGGTCAAGGAAGTGCTGCAGGAAGTACATGGAGGTACTGGGGGTGGACATTTCGGTATCAATAGGACTCTACAGAAGATTAGGGAGCGTTTCTACTGGTTGAGTTGTAGGACGGATGTAGAAGATTGGTGCCGAAAATGTGACACATGTGCAGCCAGCAAGGGACCAAAGACCCGTTCCAGAGGCAAAATGCGCCAGTACATCGTAGGAGCACCGTTCGAGAGGATTGCCATTGATATCGCTGGCCCATTTCCGAAAACTCAAAGTGGGAACCGATATCTGCTAGTAGCCATGGATTACTTCAGCAAATGGCCGGAAGTATACCCACTTCCCAATCAAGAGACCACAACCGTAGCAGAAGCGCTAGTCAACAACCTGTTCTGCAGATTTGGTGTACCCATGGAACTACATTCAGATCAGGGCAGAAATTTCGAATCAGGTGTGTTCCGAAAGGTCTGCGAGCTTATGGGAATCCGAAAAACCAGGACCACCCCACTGCATCCCCAGTCAGATGGTATGGTGGAACGCTTCAACGCCACACTAGAAACCAATCTGAGGATGTTTGTGAACGAGAACCAGACAGACTGGGACAAGCTCATTCCATTCTTCCTGTTAGCTTACCGCTCAGCTGTCCATGAAACTACTGGGAAGACTCCCGCAAGGATCATCTTTGGAAGAGAGCTTCGCCTTCCAGCAGACTTGGTATTTGGTCGTCCTGCGGAACAGCCCACAGATCCAGACACGTATATCCATGACCTAGAACAAAGACTAGCAGCCGTACACGACCAAGTCAGATCTCGAATGCGACTAGAGAGCGATCGCATGAAGACTCGATACGATGTCCGGGCCAATACAGTCGGATTCCAACAAGGTGACCTGGTGTGGCTGTACAACCCCACACGGAAGAAAGGAAAATCGCCTAAGCTACAGAACCGTTGGGAGGGCCCCTACACCGTCATTAAAAGAATCAATGATGTCGTCTACCGGATACAGAGGACTCCCAGGAGTAAGATGAAGGTTGTCCATCTGGAGCGTCTGTCCCCATATAGAGGTGTATCCGATCGGGACGATCGGTCCTAAGGAGGGGGCAGTGTCACGGAATTTGCCCCACTCACACCCAAACCGACGACTGTGGTACCGCGAATTACTAAGATTGCCCCGATCGCCCCTACACGATTCTGTTAAACAAACAAAATGCCGTGGATCGAGACGGGACTAGAAAATTTGAGAAACGACGAGAAGCGTTCGAGAGATGCTAGAAAATAAATCTAGAGATACTAGAGTATACCTGGAATATTCGCTGGGTCTATAAAAGAAAAATAAACAGCCGATTAAGTTAGTCTTGTATAAGTCTTGTATTACAGTTGAATTGAAGTGTTTAGTTGGAGATATCAAAGTGATTTAGATAGCGATTAATTAAATAAGTGTTTAGTTGAGTTCTAATTAGTGTTCAGTAGTGTACTGAGTATAGTTAATAAAGAAGTAATTAATTAACGGATTGTTTTTCTGGCAGTAGTAAAATTCGGATTGGGAAATCTGTGACAATATAGTGCGTTCAAATTTGACCTGGAACGCCTCTGTTACATTTGATTAGATCGTGCAATTTGCATGAATTTATTTCTGCAAATGTTTCTCAAAATCTGAATATGTTACTATTGATGTCTGCTTTTTTTTGTTCTTCTTAGCCGCTTACGTGACCGAACTCAAGCGTCTTTTCCCATTTAAGCAACATTTCAATCTGTCAAATTTGACATAAAATATCGCTAATATGATTTTTGTAAAAATGTTATACTGTAGATAGAAAGTAAAATTCTACAAGTTTTTGATTGAATATACAGGGTATTTCATTTAGAACCACCCTGTGTAAAATTAAGCAGTTTTTAAAATATCAATACTTCAGCTTGCAACACGTAATAGGCAATTTTGGATTTGGCTAACGAAAAGCAACTATTTTTTCAACAATTGAAATTTTTCGACTACACAGGGTGTTCCGTTTATATTAAGCAAGTAGATGGTGACTTCCGGTATAACCGGAACATTATCTTTATTGTGTTAAAGCGTTTATACCATAATATTTTTTAATCGATTTAGTTTAAATATTAATATTTCTATTGATATCTATTCAAGAACTGGGTAAATGCATAATTGGTTAACATATATTCTATTTCCTGTTTTTTTTTACTCTCAGTTATTAACAAGCCCAGCTTTATTTCATATATCTTCTATGTAATTGCCCACTGACCCCTGTCTCATGCCAATAATAACTGTTAATTTAGCTCATTAAATCGTATTAAACCCGTTTCCTTTTCAGTATGTAACCCTATTGTCTCTATATTTAGATGTTATCAAATATTTTCCAGAAAACGTTTGATAAGATCACTGGATTTACATGTTTTTCATTATCTTATCGTTGACGAAATGTGACTATTACTATCAATAAAAGTATACTAAATTTAATATGCGATTATATTTTAGGCAATAATTAGTCTATACAGTGTCTAGTAAACAATGGGCCATTCTTCAAGGGTAGGTTTCTAGATCTACTTAAGCCTATTCAAAAGTCAACAACACCTATTGAGATATAGATCTGTAACTACTACACACACGGATAGAAAATAAGTGTGTTGTATTTTGTCAAATAAATATAGTTAATTGAAATATACAGTGTGTCCCGTTTTTCAGGTTAACACCTCTGGAAATGTGAGAAGGCTGTGGAATTTCTGCAAACCAATTTTTTTACAATTAGTACCCTTAAGAAAGGCAATATTCTACTAACCATTTTATTGTGTGACAAAAGTCTGGCTTACTACTATTTTGTAAAAGGTTCGTTTTTCCAGAAAATGGTATTAGGAAAAACCACCCTTTTAAAAAAATGGTAGGCCAGGCTTTTCTCACATCAATAAAATGGTTAGTAGAATAGAATCTGCCATCAGGGTACTAATTGTAAAAAATGTAGCTGCCGAAATTCCAGAGGTGTTAACCTGAAAAACGGGACACACTGTATACATATCGAATTAGGTGTAGAAATGCTTGATTTGAGTTTAAATTGCTATCGGTTAAAACAAATCTGTTGTTTAAATAAATAAAAATAGTAACTTAATCAAAAATATGATTCCTTAAATAAACAAAATTTTTGTTCAATTTTAAAATATAACCAATTACGGAAGAGCGGGAATATCACGTTGCTTTCTCTCTTATATTCACTGTAATATCAACTATTACCATAGAAAAAAATCGTTATACATAGTTTCAACGTACGTTATGCAATTTTTTTTTTAATTCGCACAATTAAGTAGGCGTGTAATATTATTTAATAGGAGTATTTTTAAATTTTGCAGTGAATTTTATATGCCACTTATTATTGAAAGATTATTTTTAATCTTATACAAATTTATGCAAAAAAAAAACAAAATATTTACGTATGATTTTTTAGTTATATGCACAAATAAATTGCTTTAAAAGCACAATCGTGCTATGTTCACATCTAGTATCTTTGGCATTAGCAAATATTATTTTATTGAGTAGTGACTACTAGATGGAGACACTTACTTTCGCACATTCTTGTCCATCCGTCGGTTATGACACAGGTGAACATCACCTTACAGCTAACAAGCTCGAAACCGTTATATGTCTGGTAGCACCGTTATTGACAACTAACTGCGGCTGTTTGCCATAGGTTTTTCAGTGTGTAGGGAATAGCCCAGTATTTGCATAGTGCATAAATTACGTTTAGTTTTAGTGAGATGATAATCTCACACAAAAATAAATTTTTACAACCAATTATCAATAATTAACAATCAAAATAACAGATAATCATTGCTTTTAGAATATTTGATATTAAAATATTTGCAGAAAATCGTAGGTATATGCCAAATAAATTATTTGTAAATGTAAAAATTTTTAGCAATTTAGTAATTCATTTGTATATTCGAATGATTTTATTCAATTTTTATTCGATTTTATTTATTTAATTTACATTTTGCAATTCTAGTTTCGGTGATATTTCTCACTTATTTTTGCAATGTCTTTGAAGACACTTGAGTTAAATTTTTACTAAATATGAATATATGGATAATAATGACCATATTTTGGAAATAATGAGTAATGAAATAGTTCATTGTAGTCTTTTATTTTATATTGTATAAAATTTATAATAAGCCTTAAATAAAAATAAATTTGAAATACGTTTATGCAACAATAGTGCTTTTTATGAATAGTTCCATCTGTGTAGCAAAAAACAGATAACTGGATTTGAATTTATCAGTTATTTTATCTACTTCACAATAATTATTGATTCTTATAGAACTTGTTGGAAATGGAACCTTGTTAAAAATTTCTAAACATCTTGTATTAAACATTCTCAATTAGTACGATGATTAAACAACATGAGTTTGTTTACAAAGGTGATTTATCTACTCGTGAAAATTTACATCACAATTTTTTGCAAATGTATGCTAATTCACGAATCTTGCTAATGATTGTTTAAATATTTTAATGAACCATTTGCATAAGGGTCATTGTACGAGTATTGTGGCTGATATCTTTCTAATACATTTACTTTTTTTTACTTGTAATGTTTGTACTTCCAATTAAATTTAAACAGGGTGTAACAAAAAAAACAGGTCATCCCATTAACTGCGTGTTTTTGTCGATTTAACCCTACTTGCATATATACAAAAATACTTTCCTTAAAAGATACAAGGTGCTGAAGTTGAGCTTTTAAAATTGTGTTTTCGTAATAAATTTGTCAATTTTTCATGTATCAGTTTGAAATTCAATAGAGACTTGTTTTTCGAGATAAATTCAATTCGATAAATAAAAGCAACTATTTAAGAAACAGATTAGTTAAATACACGTAAGATACATATAGACTACAATTTAATTTTACAGTAATTTTAACATTTTAATTCACTAATTCCATATTTTAGTTTACTCATTGCACCGCATGTCCGCCTGCCTAAAAATACATTATAGTCTGTTTGGAAATGAAAGAGAGTAATAAAACCCCGAGATAAGAACCGGCCATGGGCGTGGTAATATTTCGTTTCAGGTAATTATCGGGTAACACTAATGCTAACAGGTAATGGGTGTATATTAGTATATTTTACTGGATACATCATAGGGCAGGAGCCAGTGTATTGTGACAGATCAATTCAGTCTTAGAGCTGAATATACGAAGACATGCTAGTGCAGTAGAGTAAAATTCGACTTGTGTTTAGTGACTATTGTGCCAGTGGATATACTATTGTTTGGGTAAAATATCAAGCTTATCAGATTACTTATCTGTTAAACGCGTGAAAAGATGTGCGCTGTCTCAGAATGAGAAGATTATTATATTAAATGTATTTAATGCATTGAAATATTAAAATCCTACCAACAGTGTTGACGACATCGTGGAAAAGTGTTCCAAAATGACAGGGATTGGAAAATCGACTATCTACAGACTTTTAAAGGAAACAAAAAATGAACAAGATACTGTAAATTTCCCAAAATCATCTACAGGGAGGTCAAAAGTCGTTATAGATGATTTATTCAAAAATGCACACTCATTTTATTTTAAAAAAGATATACCAACGCTAAACAAAATTTTATGTGAACTTTCAGAGGACAACGATTTGCCAAAAATCAGTAGAAACAAATTATGGGCCGTCGTACAAGAGTTGAATTTTTGCTGGGAAAAGCAGAACAAGAAGTCATTTCTTATGGATAAAGATGAAATTATTTGTTGGCGAAGATCCTACTTAAGATCAATTAGAAAATTCCGTGACGAAGGGAGGAATATTTATTATCTAGACGAAACTTGGATCAACGAGGGATATACTGTAACAAAAGTATGGCAAGATAAAAATGTAAAAAGTTATTTAATATTCTGTATTGATTCAAAACAAACTGAATTGAAACCCAATGGGACTAAAATTGGGGAACTGCTGTGGCCAGTTGTGTCTCTTCCATATACAACCCATCTATTTGGGTTTTATTTTTTTAGTTAAAACTTATTCGAAGTAATATCAAATAGATGCGGGATAGTAAATGCGTTTGAAAAATTTAATACAAGAGGCCGTTTCTGCATTACTGCATTACTATAAGTATGTTTAACTTACATGTTTCTTAAATACTGTTTCAATTTTTCTTAATGATAAGGCTGGCTGGCCATATGATCAGGAATGCTCTGTATATAATGAGTTATGGGTAAAACTTCGGTAAATTATCTACAAATTGTTCCTTTGACGTTTCATTAAAATTTGTAATTTAGAAATGTTATTAAGTGCAGCTCAATTCTGTTTAACTATATCATATTACATGACATTCAAATATTGATCGAAATTTCGAAAACCAAGCGTTTTACGAAAAATTATCAACAGTAATAAAAAAATCCAAATAAAATATAACGCTATTGAGAAATTGTACATGGTTGTATGTAAAAACAATTAGAAGGCAAAGTATTTTTTCTTCCCTCTACATTTCTACGTTTGGTTTTTTAGTGTCGTCTACAATAACACCGTTGGGATTTTGTATCTTTTCGTCACATTTTGTCGCTAAAAGCACGTAGTTAATGGGATGACCTGCTTTTTTGTTACGTCCTGTATAATTCGATCTTTCAGGAAATATCAAATTGTAATTTAGTCCATGAAAAAACAATAATTTTTTATTGTAAAAATACAATTGTTATACTACGTAATGTTATACCACAACAAATCAAGCATTTTACTTTTCATCTCAATTTCACCCTAGTTTAATTTCAACAACCCTCAACATAGGGGTAGTTTCACATTACCACAATGCCTGTTTTCTATAGATTTGCTCCACGTCAAGTAACGTGCTGTGTTTTTGTGAAACGTAGATCATTCAGCACCCCTTTTCCTGTTCATTGATACCTCAAAGTTGTTTACGGTTAGGTTTAGGCAGTTGGCGAAAGTTTGACATTGTTTATTTTTTGTTGCAGCATTGTTTGGCACGAGCTCTTT
Organism: Monochamus alternatus; assembly: GCA_037114965.1. Taxonomy (NCBI): domain Eukaryota; kingdom Metazoa; phylum Arthropoda; class Insecta; order Coleoptera; family Cerambycidae; genus Monochamus; species Monochamus alternatus. The sequence goes on along the minus strand of CM073426.1, from coordinate 26,322,880 downwards.
ACGACAACACGGCAGACTCTCCAGATGAACTGCCATTTCGAAAGGGGGACACCTTGATTGTCTTGGAACAGAACACCGCCAACATCGAGGGGTGGTGGCTCTGCTCCCTGCGAGGAAGACAGGTATATACGTTTTTCTTTCTCAGTAAGTAAATATTGTGTAACGGGCGCTCAAGGTAATATTTTATTGATTGGTAGCGATATTGAGGTAGAACGAAATACAGAATTGGAAAATATCTAAATAATTTTCTGCTTATAAATTTTTCATGCATATAAAAACTCAAAGAATAATTTTTGAGATGCGTACTTTTAATAGAATACGCTAACCTACGTTGTTGTTTATTTGAATTTTAATAAAGATTATAAGTTATTAGACCCCGCATACTTTACGGAAATACAGAGACGGTCTTCAAATACAAACTTCTCAACGTTCGTACTGTACAAAGAGATTGAAAGGGATAGAGGTAACAAAGATTAAATTTTACTTGCGTAAAGACTGCCTGTTTCCGGAGACTAGGTGATTTAGGTGGGGAAACCATCAGGGTTGTGTTTAAAAATGTTACTAATGATTACAACTGATTTTCGATCAATAACAAATACTTTTTGTACCTATCTGTTATGTCACCTATATAAAACTCGACAGTTTTTATTCAATAACGGTTATTACTATGTATATTTTTATAAAATTATGCTGAAGAAAAAAATAGGCAATTGTAGTATGAGCCTTAAATTCTTAAGAATTAATAAAACAAATCAAAAACCCCAACGATTATTACTGATTTGTTTATTTTGTATTATGTAAATTATGTGTTGTATGTGGTGTATGTGAATATCATTTATTTTTACTTAAGGCTTAAGTGTTTTATCATCATGAGAAATGCGAAATATATATACATACTTTCTCATATGTACTATATTTTAAGTTTATAAAATTATAGATGCCGATTAAATATTTTTATTATATCTAAAACATATAAAACATGAAAGTCAGTGGCCCTTAAAAACTGTACCTGAGTAGTTTATTTATTATATAGGCTGTTCTGAAGCTTCTACTTGTATCAATTACATTTTTATTGTAATATTGACCTCTGACAGTTATATAATATATATATATATATATATATATATATATATATATATATATATATATATATATATATATATATATATATATGAAATTAGTTTAATTAAATTTGAAAAGTGACAAGTAAAAACATTTTCTTACATTAAAACATTATAAAGAATATTTAAATTTTGATAAAGCATTAATCTTAAAATATTTTGTGTTTATTTCGTCTATATGAAAGTGGCACACATTAGAATATTGCAACATACCCTTTTTTTTTAAATTTAGTACAGTTATCCAAACGTCTTTTCTTTTTTCATGCAGCAAGTTTTCGTAAATAATATCGCATTTTATTTTATTCCTAATTACGTTATTTTGGTACCCAGAAATTAATAATTATTAGGTATATTTTTATTTGTACCAAAAGTAGTACAAAAGAACATTATATTAAATACGGTCCTGGTACGTATATTATGCAATCTCGTCTATCCCTACGCTTCGTTACTGATAAATGCGTGTATGATATAACGTACAATGGTGTAGAAAATTAGTTTTTGTATTACTGATTTTCAAATGGCTGGCTTTTTAATTTAAATCTAAAAATTTCTATTGACACTTTTTGCTACCTTATAGTTTTATGATTTGATTTTTGCGCAGTACTTATACATACGTTTGTCGATAATCATTATAGACTATTTCTAGGGAAAAATCTAGCGAAAGTATTTGGTAATATTGATTATTTCTTGTTAATGTGCATATTTTAGGAGTATTTCATCCCTAAGAACTAAAAAATATTTATATACTGTATTATAAAGCTAATATAAATCAGTTCTTCTACAATACCTATTAATGAAATCATGTACTGATTGTTTCCTAATTTCGTGCAGAAAATCCAGGGACATTTTCTATGGTTAAAACTATTTTTGTTAAATAAGCATAGGGTCCCGAGGGCGTTGTTTCCCATTTGATAAAATCAATTTAAAATTCATAACCTCTAAACTCTGAATTTTAAATTAATCGTTTTACAGAGAGACAATTATTAGAATTTTCCAAGGAAATAAATAAATACAATTTTATACACCTATTTTATATCAGCAAATTCAACTATTTTTGTCGATATTGTTATTATTAATTTGTCGTTTTAATTAATAAAATAATTTGATGTACCTGATGTTACAACAACTGGTCAAAATTTTGTCCACCAACGTGTAAACTGATTTGGGCCTTATTCAGTTCCTACGAACTAACACAAATGTTTTTGGTTCTTGTCCGTTTTGATCCCGTTGAATAATAAGTAATAATAATATCTCTACCTCTCATTCCAATCACGTGGATTAGCCTAGAAGTCGAAGACTTGTGCGGGAGAGGGGGCGGTATATTATTATTAAGCAGGCCGCATTTGCGCCCAGGAACGACTTACGTTGGTAGACCCTAACCATCATTCAGTGCAGGAATGAGGGAACCTGAACCTATTAATTAGGGGGGTAGTCAAATGTCAACTGGTATCAATCTCTCACATTGACCCAAGCCAACATTCACCACCCTATCATACCCGCAAAGAGGGTGCCAATCTATCTACGAATATAGCTTATATACGGTCGAACGGGGGTCGAACCCACTGCTAGTCTAGTCACCTGGATTCAAGTACTGACGTCTTAAACCGCGCGACCACTGACCGATCCAATCGCGTGCATATTTTCAAAATGTGAGTATTATGACACGCCAGCTGTAAATCTGGGATTTTGAGCATTTTATTGCAACAACCATTCACGAAATTTAATTTCTAAGTGCTAATCTCTTGATATTATTACTTGGACACGCTGTACATGGTACGGATGATGATTACTGTTGGTAATTATTCGCGAATCCTCTTCAACAATATGTAAAATGTGATAATCGGCTGTTACAATACGTAGACGCCCTGGACCTCCATCTTTTCTAAGATTCGTTTCCAAATTGCCCGTGTTACGCCTGTGTAGCACTACATTAAAAAGTAACTGTGAAGGTTGAAAATACTACAACTATAGTAATTTTTTTCTCGGAAACTATAATAATTGTATATACTCTTTTTACGATATTGACTCCATTTTAATCTCATTATTATTATTTTTTTTTTAATAAATTGTGAATCACCCTGTATAAAACATACACTTCACAACCTACATTACCGGAATCTAATTTAATTTATTTCAATAAAAATTACGAATTTTAGAAGTAAGTATAACTTCCCAGCATCATATGCATTTCAAAACAGTGGTACATTAACTTCAATGTCAAATTAGTCACAAGTGCGATGTCATAATGTGTGTAATGAGGTTAACGTGTCACTCATGTCATCGTCATTATTATTTGTATTTTTCATTTGTGTTAAAAAACGATGCACGCGCAAAAAATGAAAGCAGGAAAATTAGAAAGTGAAGAGAATCTAGACAAATTAGGTAGTGGGGAGATACTGAAGAACCCAGACATAGAAATAGCCCAATTAAAATTTCAATTAAGCCTTCCGGAATACGCAAAAGACCAAACGAAAAAATCACAATTACTCAACAGTATAACTACTAGCGACATGGCGCCTTATTACCAAGAAGTGTGTGCCGACCTTCGGTGGAAGTTGAACGACAGCCTATTGGGAGCGATGCAAGAACGCAACGAGAAAGCTTTGGAAGCCTTCGACAAAGAAATAGAATACGCCTTCACCAATCTCAGTGTAATTGACCTGAAAGAAGCGTTTCTGAACAAAGCTAATTACCTGAGCCAAATAGGAGACAAAGACTCTGCAATTAAAACGTTGAGTCAAGCATACGACAGGACCGTCTCGTTAGGCTACAAGCTGGACAATCTCTTCCATTGCATCCGCATCGGGTTGTTCTATATGGACCTGAATCTAATCCAAAGAAATCTGCAACGTTCCGAAGAATTATTAGAACTAGGAGCCGATTGGCACAGCAGAAACTGTTACAAAATTTGTAAAGCGTTGTATTCCCTAACAGTGAGAGATTTTGCTACTGCCACAGGCATATTTGTGAGTGCGATATCCACCTTTATCTGTACGGAACTGATCTCCTTGAACGATTTCGCAAAGTACACGGTCTTATCCGCGGTGTTGACCTTGAACAGGAGCCAGGTAAAGAAGAACCTCATAGACAACCCCGATATCCAGCAGGCCTTGCACTTCAACAAGCCGCTAGGAGAGTATTTAGCGTCTCTGTACGACTGCGACTACAAGACGTTTTTCTTGAGACTGGCGGATGTGGAGACCTTAATGAGGCAAGACATGTTCCTGCACTCCCATTATAAGTTCTACGTTCGAGAAATGAAAATAAAAGCGTATGACCAATTGCTCTCCACGTACATCTCGGTAGGCTTGGCGTACATGGCCGACCAATTCGGCGTGTCTCTAGAATTTATCGAGAACGATGTGAGTCAGTACATAGCCGGTGGACGGTTGAATTATAAGATCGATAAGGTAAATGAGACGATAGTTAATACGCCTAAGAACGCTAAATACGAAGTGTTCAAGAACGTTGTGAAACAAGGCGACCTTCTTCTCAATCGCGTCCACAAGCTAAGCAGGGTTATTAACATTTAGTTTGTTTTGGTGGGATGTGAATATTACGCTGAAATCTATAAATAAATCTGCCTTATATTTGAGGAGTATAATTTTATATTTGCTACAGTTTCAGGAAATCTCTTTTTGAAGTAAAGTGACACTGCTAATTGTTTCTAAAAGAAAAATGTAATACTTATCTGAAATATGGCTAGTCATTTATGAAAAAGTTTACTAAAAATAATTTTGTTTCTATATTATCTATACACGTATATGCTTCGAAATTTAATGAAATGTTCTACAATTTAATTACTACGGTGACAGTCCCGCTATATCGAGACGGATGGCAATCCCAATATCCCTAAACAGAGGAGGTTGCCTACAACTGCATTGCAGTATTTTTAAGACGGGGTGATGTAGATGGTAGTTATTTTGATTTTCGCTTTCCAACTCGGTGTTAGTTATATTTGAATTTTCAGTCGTTTTAATAATTTCTGTGTGAATATTTGTTACTAAATACTACTATACAATATTATTAACAGTGTAGAACATATACCAATGAATATCAAACATGCAGTATATTCTGTAACCTATAATTACCTAAGTAGTTAGGTATGCCAAGTGTTTTCGATGATGCTGCAAAATATTACTCAAGTTTACCTTACAAATCATAACTTTATGACTTATCTACTTCTAGCATGGGCAAGTCATTATTAACTAGGAGAGTACCATGTAGGTACCAGAAACAATATATTTTGTGCTTTTTAAAAAATTACAAGATCATCGACTGCATAATATGCAGCAGCACAATTATCATTGCCTATGCATACAAGTATGTGTGGGTATCTGAAATATGGTGCATAACTCAGCAGATATAGTAAAATACCATATATAATTACCTTCTTAGTGATAAAATACCATAAAAAAAATTAAAAATTCTGTTCTTTGCCTTTCTTTTCTAATACGTTACATTTTCTCCCTTAGATCTATTGCCACTGCCTCTCTCCATCGATTCCTCGGTCTCCCTCTTCTTGTAGTTAGGTTTACTCCCTACAATTTTTTTACTGCCCTTTCATCTTCTATACGTTCTAGATGCCCTAGCCATTGCACTCTTCTGGCTTTTACAACTTCGTCTATTTTTGGTGCCTGATACATTGCATATGTTTCCTCATTATTTCTGCTTACATAGCCTTCCTCCGTCTTCTTTGCCCCTAGAATTCTTCTTAAGATCATCCTTTCCCACCTTAAAATGTTTTCTCTTGACTTTTTATTGAGGATCCAGGTTTCACTGCCATAGAGCACAGTCGGTCTCAAAATTGTTTTAAACATTCTAAATTTTACTCCTCTGGACATTAAGTGGTTGACTGCTGCCGAACCTCTGCTTGCTTTATTATTCTTCTATAAATTCATTGCTCTTCATCACAGTTAGCTGTTATTAGCGCCCCCAAATACACATATTCTTGAACTTCTTCAAACTTCATCTCTCCGTGCTGCGTTCTCAATTTGAATTTGGTATCTTTTTTTTTGTTCTCCTCAAAAGCTTACTTTTTCTTGATTTCTCTGCAATCCCACTTTACATGTTTCGCTCACAAGGTTTCTCGTTACTTCTTCTAATTCCCTACTATATCTAGCAATTATGGCTACGTCATCTGCATAGCTTACTATTTGGTGCCTTTTAAACAATATGTGTCCTTCTTTGTTCAACTGACTATCTGCTATGATCTTTTCTAATCCAAATTAAAAAGAAGTGTTGAGAGTGGGTCTCCTTGTCAAAGTCCTGTGTCAATAGTAAAACCTTAAGAAGATTCACCTTTTATTCGTACTTTGCTTTTAGTATTTTCTATAAAGATTATTTGGTTATGTAGATAAAAAGTATCTTTTCGATTGTATCTTAACACCTTTCATTCTTTTTATTTTGGGACACTATGGTTGGAAAGTAGTAGATTCTTCAGTTTCCTTTTTTCATTTTGTTTTACAAGTAGCCGCAATAACCATCCAGAATTATACTCAATATAATTTGAGATTTGACGTAAAAATGTCTTCTTAACAGCATTCAAATAACAACCAAAACATAAAACAAATATTATAACAATATTTTTCTACACCCGTATTATAACAATGCACTTATATGCCCATAATCCGTTTCATAATGATACCCATTACGATACAGATTTTTCATTACGATACAGATTTTTAATCAATAGAAACCCATAATTTTTCAATCAAGCATGCTGTGCATTTGACGTTTATCCTAGGTTCTTATGTAATTATTTTAGATGTCAAAATCAGTACGTATTAAATTTTTGTAGATACCTAGCTAAACTTCGATAATTTATCAAAATGTCTGATATCAGCGATATAGAAGAATTACCATCGACTCCTCCACACATATCGGAGAAAGCAGAAAATGCAGTTCATACGAATAATTACTGTTACCTATTGTATTCAATAAAAATATAAAATTTATGGTTTTTGATTATTTATCGGGTGTAGAAAAAATAGCGTATGCAACTCTCATGTAATGGTTATTAATACACTCGCATAAACCATACGAAACTCGCCTTCGGCTCGTTTCGTATCCCGGTTAATGCTCGTGTATTAATAACCATCATTACATGATCATTGCATAATATACTATTATTACGTCAAAACGTGAAAATAATTCCAGTAACACAAAAATAATATCACAGAAATACTTCCAAAATACAAATAAAAGCCGAAAATTGTTAGCAAGCAATATTGGACATTTCTGATCCAAATACCAGTGACGTCACTCATGAGTTTGTGGACGGGTGGAGCGAAGGGAATCAGTAGTTTGTAGGCAGCCTCCTCTGTTTAGGGATCTTGTGGCAGTCCTACCCATGCCCTATGCCAGTTATTTAGAAGTTTCTTCAAACGCCGCCGTCGCTATCTTTAATGCTTCATAAAACAACAACCAAGCCAGAAAACAATGACTTTAATACTTGCTTCGTCCATATACAGACAGACGAGTCTGTTAATTGCCGTGATTGATTGTTGACAGTAATTAATGTCGCTTATGACACCGTGTGTATTGTTTTAAGAGAACATCCATTCGGCGTCAGGATGACATGTTTTATCCATTAGGGTAATGGCTTATTTGGTCCCCGCGATTATAGTGGTGTCGTAGGTTGAAATTATAAAAGCCACGATCATTTATATCTCGACGATATTCCATTTGCAAAGATATGCCGTGGTAACTAAACTATGCCGCATTTAAAGCAACGGGCGACGGTTTCTTGGTATTATTATTGAAGTTTAAATGGAAAAGTCTTTGTAAAAAGGATTACGGTAAAATTATAATGATTAAAAATAGATTTTTTTTATTAGGTTATAGGTAGGTAATATTATTGTGTAAAACTAATTGCTTTGTGGATTAATGTCGCGAAATAATATTGTAAAGTATTATAATAAATTATGTGGACAAAATGATAAGCATTTAATAGTAAAATTTAATAAGTTAATAAATAGATAGATATCAAAATAAAAAGATAAAAAATATTGTAGAATCTAGTATGTAAGTAAAGTGAATTTAAGTGTAAAGTGAATTAAAACTTCATCGATATACCGTGGGCGTTGCGTGGTAACTAGGACAAAAAGAAAAAAGGGTTGTTGTTGATTTTATACAAAAAGAGGGTACGCCAGAATTTGTTTTGGAGTTGAAAAAATTTTAAAAGAAATTAACGTTAAGTTGATGGAAAATTGAAATCTATCTGTTTATTAAAGTCATTTATACAGGGTGTTAAAAAAAGAGTGTAAAATATTGAAGGAGGTAATAGTATGAACAGAAAAGTATCAATAAACATGGGTCCGCAAAGTAACGGTTGCGGAGATATGGAATGTTTTATGTTTTTTAGCATCTTTTTTTATATTGCAAAAATGTTGTGTAATTTCTTATAATAGTTGGTTGATGTGTAGTGAAATAAACAGTACGTATTTGACAGTTGTTCTCGGTGCACAAGTTTTCTTTCGCTATGGCTGGTTACTCTAACGCAGAATTAACAGACATGCATTTCATGTATGGTCGTGTTAATGGGAACGCAACCGAAGCGCGACATCTTTATGTTGACGCTTATCCAAATTGCCAGATTCCTTCACAACGCATGTTTGGAAGAATTCACCAAAGATTGCGTGATCCCGGTTCCTTGAGCAAACAGTGCCATTTACCCGGAAGACTAAGGTCGGTATCCATTCCTAGAACAGAAGAAGAAATTCTAGCACTGGTAGAGCAGAATCCAGGTACGAGTGTGTGGAAAATATCAGCCGATGTAGGAATTAGTGGTCCTCTTGTTTGGAGAATCCTTCACGAGCAACTGCTTTATCCATACCATGTGCAACGAGTACAGGCCTTAAATCCAATAAATGATCATTGAGCACGTTTGGTTTTTTGCCGCTGGTTTCTACGTCATGATGCTGAAGACTCTCGTTTTCTTGCAAACATTCTTTTTACTGATGAGGCCAGGTTCACAAGAAATTGAGTGTTTAATTTTCACAACACGCATATTTGGGCCGACGAAATCCTCATGCTCTAATAAATCTGGACATCAGGCACGTTTCTCATTAAACATTTGAATGGGTATTGTAGGTGACAGGTTTCTAGGTCCTGTTGTTTTACCAAACCGATTAACAGGCGCTGCTTACCTCAACTTTCTGCAGAACACACTGTATGAGTTTTTGGAAGACATTCCTTCAAATCAGAGGCAACAAATGTGGTTCCAGCATGATGGTGCTCCAGGTCATTTTTCCATGGCCGTTAGAGAGCATTTACACCGAACTTTTCCACATAGATGGGTAGGAAGGGCCGGACCTGTTTTATGGCCTCCAAGATCGCTTGATATGAACCCTCTAGATTTCTTTGTTTGGAGATATTTGAAGACATTAGTGTATGGTACTCCTGTAAATAGTCTGGAAGAGCTGCAGCTACGGATTAATCAAGTGTCAAATCCAAACCAAGGAGGGTGTTTTCGAAAGAGTTCGAATATCGTTGAGACTGTAACTTTGTTTTTTGTTTGTTAAAAGCTTCCTTTGTCGGTTTATTACTAATAAAATAAAATGTCTGAAAAACGAATAGTAGTCCATATCTCCGCAACCGTTACTTTGCGGACCCATGTTCATACTATTATCTCCTGAAATATTTTACACTCTTTTTTTAACACTCTGTATAGTAAAATGCAAAATTGAGTATCTTTGTTAAAGAAAGAAAAGTAATAGAACATTTTTTCTTACCTTGAAATCAGAACTTCTTCACTGAACCGTCCCTTAGCAAAGGGTTTCTCATGCTAATATAATATTGATTATACAGCTTATCTTGTTTTATATATTTTTTAAAATAGTGTCTGAAACAATATAAAATAATTTAAGAACTCTTTATTATATTCAATATCAAAGTGTTAAGTTTTGGACTGGCGCTAGAAAATAATGTAAGTGATATTTGGTTGATTCTGAAACATATTTAACAATATTTGTAAACTAAACAAACACATAACAAACACTATCACAAACGTTTGACACTTAACAATAGTAATGGTATATGTATTCGTACTTTTAATAAGATAATAATCTTCTAAAACAATAGTGTTTTAGATGATTTTATATAGGGTGTCTCAAACTCGATGCCCTTGGATTGCTATTGTCTAATAACATTAGTTTTTGCAGTTTTTTTTTAATTTAATTATAAAGTCATATACAGGGTGTCTCAGGTATTACTAGCATCCTTGGAAGGAGTGATTGTGAAAATAAATGAGATTCGCCCAAATATACCTATATGTAAAACTTCATCGGTTCCGAGATGCAGGATGTCCAAGATTTTGAAATTTGTATTATGTTTTTTTATTTACTTGGAAACTCTTCGTGAAAAAACAACAATACTTCTAGGTTATAATGGGATACCTTAGATCTAATTATTCAGTATGTTTAAATATTCTCATTATTACAGTGGCATAGAAACCCTGTACCACTCTTTTATTCACAATAAAAATAGTACGCCACTGTCTTAATTATAAAAAAATGTAAGGTAGAAGAATCGATTGTTTTAATAGTCAGATGTACACACTAAGGCGCAAAAAAGTTCTACCATTTAAAAGGAGCATATTGTGCCGTAAGTGGCGCCCTCTATTAGTAACGTCAAAATTTAGAAATAGAAACAAATTTTAATTTCTTGTCTCCCAAAACTCCCCGATCTCCAAAAGGTATGCAAATATTTAAACATAGTTAATTACAAATATCTAAAATACACCCTGTATTACTGAAGTATAATATGTTTCACCATGCATTATATTACGAAATGCAGAGATATTTTTATGGAACATTTACCTAAGTACGATGTATTTTAAATAAAATTTTAAAGAATTTATTATTTTTTCAAAATAATCAATATTTAAAGTGTCTTATGTTTCTTTATAATTAAGGCAGTGGCGTATCATTTTTATTTTAAATAAAATAAGAGTCCTATAGGGTTTCTACGCCACTGGTGGTACTGGCAATATTTAAACATACTGAATAAATTCGAAATAAATTCAAACTTGAAAATTCATGTTTAAACTCGAAATTTCATATTCAAACTCAAAATTTGATGTTTGAACTCGAATTTAAGTATAACAAAAAGAAAATTAAAACGTAGCCTTTCCACAATTTCGTACATTTCTTTGATTTTAAAAATTTCCACAAAAGTTCTAATCTATTTTGTAATCTTACATACAATTTCGTATTATAAAGAAAATTTAAGAGATTGATGACAGTCTATATTTTTTATTAATGCGGTTGTATTCTAATCGAAAAACTGTACCAATTGACACAACATGTTACCGATTCTTTAAATAAAATTGGATAAAGTCGAAGACAAAATTTCCTGCACAAACGATTTTTTTGAAGTTTTGACAAATTACTTTTTAATTAAATTTGTGTTTCTAATAAAAAGCATTACTGTAGATAATACTCAGTGTTGGGGGTGTTTTAATAGTTCTCTTCCGCCACTGATTTGTATGTATCAGAAAATGCGATTTTTTAAAACTTAGGGTACTCTGTGTTCTAGAAATAAAGCGTTTTATAACCCACGTTCATATATAATTTTTTGTTCCTTCGTTATTTTGTACCTACATTTTATACACACTCTACTTCTACTAGTAACACGAGTAGGCTTTGAGAATTTAATACATTTGGTTCAAATTTCTGCTTGCATGAAACGTTTTTAAACCAACAGCTGCTGTGACCACCAATTTCTTTAAAGCAACTTAAACATTTCTGTGCTGCACAGTGCACATTATTGATTAAACGGCTTTGACGAGACATGCAATGCAATATTTTAATTGATATAATCAATATAAATATGGTTTTTGATGTAAAGAGTCACGCGATGTTGTCACAACTGAACATCCTGAAGCGCCGTGAATTTCTGTATTCTGGTTAATTACTAGGTGCGTTAAGAGGGTCAATGTTTTATTGCGAAATGGGAAATTATTATGTTTAGCGCAGCCTTTGCAGTTTGCAGTTCATCATCATCATCCGTAATTTTAAAATTCCCTGACGATGTCGAAGTGCATTATTGTTACTTATCAATTGTATAAAGAATTCTTAATAGATAATTACGGCATTCGCATCCTTGTTCTGCTAGACTGTAAAAAATAATTTGACATAGATACCTAATAAATTTTCTGAATAGTAATTCCAGAATTAACAATTGTTACTTACCTTACGTAACAATCATGTCAGACTTTTCTGTAAGTTTCTCAATAACATCACTTCATCAGGATGTTATTTTAAAAGAAAAATCTTCTAAACTAAATATTCGTTCTATTAAACATTTTTGCACAAATTGTGTGAAAAACATTTACACAATCGTACTATTCCTAACCGATTATATAAGTTCAGCTCAGTTAGCTAATCCGTAGTTACAGCTATACCTATTATATCTTCAATAAATTAAGTACCTTATTTTGCTTAATTTTTTGAATTTAGAAAAACATGTAGATACACCTAAGTGGTACTCTACGAATATAACGAATATATTTTACTTTTTGATAGATTAGTAAAAATGTAGGTAATGGTTCATATTATTGCCGACTACAAAAATTCTGGTTTCACAGCTCCAACAATAATTTTACTATTTTTTCTAGTATGTTATGCAATTTAGAATAAGAGTTTATAATGTTAGAATAAATATAGTTAGATTATGAAAAATAAAATATTAAGGTCTTTCGATATTTTTTATTTAATTTGGTACCTGTACATTTAGGCCAGTTTTACAAAACAGGACACTTAACGTTATACAAAACATATATAACAAAGTAAATCTATATATTGTATATATTAAATAATAAAGTTTCTAAAAAAATATTTTATAATATTCAAACGAGATCTAATGCGTAATATAGGTACCTACAATTTAAATATAATTCTAACGTAGAAAATAATATATTGTTTGTATGTAAGATGAACAGAGTTCAATCTACAGTTGGTATCTGATTTTTGTAGATGCAAAAATACCATTGTTCCTTTGCTTCAATAATTCTGTATCAAATACATACCTAATTACGTTATCTCATATAGGTTATGTTATAAGCAACACAAGACAAAACCACTTATTGTAACGAAAGCACTCACTAGTCACTCTAGATTTGACTATTTTGCTAGTCACTACTCATTAAATTAATTATGTAAGTACTTAAGTCCTAGGTACACGCTGCATTTGTCGAAATAAAGCATGCTTTATTTAGGTTATGTTACAACCAGTACTAGACAAAACTATTTATAGTACTAAAAACACTCACTAGATATGATTATATTGCTAGTCACTACTCACTAAATTAATTATGTAAGTACCTAGGTCCTAGATACACGCTGCATTCATCGAAATGAAGCAAGAAATAATGAAGGCGTCACCAGTCACCACCCAACGCTCTCAACGGTTAGTGGCAGTGCGTTTTAAAATTAGTGGTATCTTCACACACAAATTAAGCATATTTTTACAGTCAATTATATAGTAAATTTGGTTTGTTCAGTAATTTTACAATGTAAAAGTGGATTTCACATTGCTAATTGTAAATGTATTACAATATATTCTATAAATGTACATATTACATTATAATTACATAGGAAGTTTACGGTTTTGTTGTATATTGGCAATTTTCTTGTAAAATTACAAGCGTCAGTGTAATATCATCATTATTTTTAGAATTATTTTAAGACAATTATAAGGATATTTTTACAAAGTATATTTGTAAAGTTACTGGCCTTTTTTCAGTGTACTTGTAAGATTGTAACTTTGTTGATAAAAATATTGTACCTACTAGGTGACTCATAATTTTTCTTGTTTATTGTTATTTGTTTCTTTGTTATTAAGATCGCCGTATATCTGGCCGAATGATCAAATTTGTGGTGTTTTTAGATATAGAAATCTCGAAAAATAAAACTCGGAGAATATCAAAAATAAAATTGATCTTTTGTTTATCCAATTTTACTATTTAAATTTTCCGTAAAGAAAAAAATATTTTTTTAAAAACCATTTGTAACACACACATTATTTTGCTATTCTAACCCTACATTTTAACAATTATTTGCACATACACATAAACAAAAGTGAACAAATTTATATGCAGAACTATGTAAGCTCTACATTACTCGGCTCATTGCAAGGCTTGCATACAAATGAGAACTATAGAACTTTATTATGAATTTGGTAACAGTGGTGGTTATTCTCGGTGGGATACGGTCCAGCTCGGAGCCCACATCACGTAATTAACTATGGTTGATCGTCGACAGTAGTCGATTGGTTCGTTATAAAGTATAGAAACTCGTTTTACATAATAAATTATAAATAACGGAAGAAATAAGCAAATCAGAATCGGACCTTTTTCAGTCAAGTGGTAGTGAATTTATAATTAATTCAGTTCATCAGAACCGACTCCATAAACTGATTTTAAAAACAATTCTACGAGTACCTATATGATGAATGTTCTTAAAATAAAGTACCTACCTGCAATAGAAATGTAATATATTGAGACTTATAAGATTTATTGCCATAACAATATTCCTTGTCTTTTCTCGGAAGACTTTTTTTAAATTTTGTCTTATCAGACAATTCGAGTTGTCAAGTCTTATCTTGGTCTTATCCAAAGAAAACGCAAGAAAAAATTCAAAAAAAAACTATTTTTTGAAAAAAGCAACTTGTATATTTTTATAAGAAACTATAGGTACGTATTAGAAATATTTTGTTCAACTCTCAGTTTGACTAGGAACTGACTTACGAGACCTACTTATTTCTAAATAATCTTGTATTTTTAGTTGCAATTCTTAATTATAAGTCCTGTAATATTTATTATGATACAGTTCGTTATTTTGTTTACGTTTACGACAGCATTGCATGATTTTCCGGGTTGTTATACTATGATCTAGGTGGCCACTATACCAACAGTAAAATAACTAATGTGCACATCCCTAGCCTTAGCTGGGATTGTTTGACCTGTCGTTGTTCTTGGACTAGGCTCCATGGTAGTAGGCCCACTATTAGTACTACGGTACCCGCCCATATGTTACGGTTACGGTTGCTACGGTTTTTTTATTTAATAAAGTATTTTTAAAAAATGTGAGTTATAGTCCTAGTGGAGGTATTATAAACTGAGTTGAACAATTTAAACAAATACATAAGATTTTCTCGAATTAAAAGAGTTTTATGCATATTGCCGAGAGAAATGGATCTGCGTTCAAATTACAACAAGTGTTTGTTACATGGTGATCTTCGACCTAGCCTGAGAACAGCCAAGGCAGTCAAAGAATCCCGGCCAATGCTAAGGATGTGTACTTTAATTCTGTTTCTGAAAGCGACGAGTTACCGAGGTCACGGCATAACAACCTGAAAAATCACAATGTATCAAATGATATCACCTAAAAACCACTACTATATAAGTAAGGTTTAACTTTTCTTAAATATTGTTTTAATTTTTCTTGGTAAACGAAACTAGTTAAAAAACATTTGTTTGTGTAAAAATGATTAGGAAATTTAAAACCTCGGCAAATTATCTATAAATTGTTCCTTGGACGTTTTTTTTTTTTTGTAATTTGAAATATAAACATATGCAGTCCTTTGTTTGCGGTCACCTCCAACGTAGCATCATACTTTAAAACATTAGAATTATCTCGAAAAAGTTTTATGAAAAAACATTTTAAAAAAAATTTTAAACTATGGAGCTCTCTAGTTTGTATGTTAGTTTTTTTAGGCATCGTTTACAGTAGTACTCTTTTATTAAATTTCTGGTATGTGAAAAATTGACAAAGCTATTGCAAAAAAACAATTTTAAAAATTCCACTAATCCAATAATTATAATAGTACAGTTTTTTCGAAAAGTTACGAATAAATTCATTATTTTTGAAATTGAGAAGTTTTCGAAAAAAAAACCCCTGGCTGGATTTTGTATTTTAAAAAGGCACTTTTTGACATACGACCCATATTTGTGACGTTATCCTTATTCGGAAATATGACGTCATTGACAATTTTTTTAAATAGCAACCCCCAATTTTGATAATGATATTTGAAAGAGCGTGTCATTCTACATACATACATCATGAAAAATTATGGTGTTACATAATAAAAATTTCAAGAAAATAATATTTGAAGATTTTAAAATTTAATTTTCATAATACTGTGCACCTCCCCATTATGCAACACCTGTCCGTGCTTATTTAGATGAGCTGTTCCCGAATCGTTGGATAGGGAGAAGGGGACCGATTGAGTGGCCAGCCAGATCGCCTGATTTGACACCCCTAGATTATTCTTGTGGGGACACTTAAAAAGCAAACTATACGTTACTAGACTGGTTAATTTAGAAGATTTAAAAGCAAGAATTCGTCACGAGATACATCGTATACCTCCTGAAGTTATTGATAATGTCCAAAAAGAATTTATTAATCGTCTTGGCTACTGTCAGGCAGCCAACGGTGCACAATTTGAACAATTAATTTAGTCGATTTTTTACATATAATGATAATCATTTTCAGTATTGTGAAAATTAAATTTTAAAATCTTCAAACATTATTTTCTTGAAATTTTTGCTATATAACACCATAATTTTTCACGATGTATGTATGTAAAATGACACACTGTTTCAAATAGCATAGTCAAAATTGGGGGTTGCTATTTAAAAAAATTGTCGATGACGTCATATCTCGAACAACGATGACGTCACAAATGTGAGTCGTATGTCAAAAAGAACCTTTTTTAAAAACAAAATCGACGTGCCAGGGGATTTTTTCGAAAACTTCTCAATTTCAAAAATAATGAATTTATTCGTTACTTTTCGAAAGCACTGTATATGCCTACATCGAATCAAGGTAATACTTGTGATGCAAAATCATTTATTATGTAGAACTTACTTTCACAGATTTGTAAAATTTTCTGAATTGCTGCTAGCTATAGTTTTAGATCAAAAAATTTTATACCAAATTTAAAAATATGGTGAATGCGCTAGTTAAAATTAAAACTTACGAGCGACCTAAATTAAAGATAAATAAATAACTACGTGCTTTTAGTGTTTACAGTGCAAATAGTTATTCCAGAATGCACCGAGGAATTTTAAATATAAACAACTTTATTGCGACAAACAGCTGAGGACAGAAACGTCGAGATTTGCTGAAATCGAGAAGTGGTATGTAGATAACCGCTGTCACGTCCAAGTTCCACCTACAAACTGTGTTTGGGTATGTTTTATACGCTGTGCGTGTCAAAAATTTCTTGGAGATAGGAATATATAAAATATTTTCTTACCTTATAAAAAAATGTAATAAATTTCATGTGAAATTTGCTGTTCTGATCTGTTCTATATTCTTTGCATTTGCTTCGCATGCTCTCAAGAGAACCATTGGTTAAGAAACTTTGAGATAAAATATTTTTATATGTTCTTTCAAAGTAGAGGGCAGAACTTTTCAAACTTGCAACGTTATCAAAAAAACTTTCTAGGATGTAAACTTTCTTAAAGATTTTATGCATTCTATATTAAAGTTTGAAAGGAAAAATAGTGAAATACTTCAGGATGCATTATGTTTCTTTCTATAAATCTATACTTGATTTGTTATTATCTTACGACATAATGTTGCCCATCATGTGGTTGTAGATATTTATGAGATTTTAAGGGATTGTGATGATTTTAGAGGAACATTTTTATTTTGTTCAGTCAAATTTGATTACAACATAGAAAATATGTTATCATTAAAATATTAAATGTTTAACATATTAGAACGAAATTTAGTAGGTATGCACAATACATGGATAATGTGAAAAAAATCTTAATTTCTACCAGTGGCGTCCATCTAGGATATGTTGGTTTTCTTAAAAAATTATGGTACACTGAAAACAACTATTTGTAATACAGGGTGATCTACAAGCTTTATGACAAAACTTTAACCGATAGTAGCTGGTAAATGTCAAACATTTTTTTTATGAACATACGTCCGATTCGTTTTTGTTTAGAAGTTATAAGCATTTAAAAAAATAAATCATATTTCAATCAAAGGTTTAAGGTCTAATAAATAAAAATGATGGTTGTTATAGCAGTAATTATTGCTGAATTCACTATTTCAACTTGCGAGGGATACTATGTGATTTTTAAATTTTACTAGAATATGACTAAGTACTAGCTAATTAGATTTTTAAGTTTTACCAGAATATGTGTTTAAATGTATTAATACTGAATGAGGATTATTGCCTTATCAAAAGAAAAAAAAAAATTTATATACATATATTTATTGAGAGGATTAATAATATATTTTTGTAAAACATTTAAGAAATGTGACATACAATCATTAAATTCCTTTCACTCCATCACTCCGTGATATTGAACTCCCGACATTGTAAATGTACATTAAAACCTAGAACCAAAGTAGATAGATATGGAATACTTACTACAGAATTTCTCAACATATTGTCAAACGATGTATTATTAACGGGTATCGTCTATACTCGCGGCAAGAATTCAGACGACTTACGTCATATGAACAAATGAATATTTCATTATATTTTCAACAAAATATTTAAGAAACTGCAACTGATAGTGATATAATTATATACTACACTACTACACTATGTATTGAACTAAATTGCAAAAAATAATTGTTTTTAACGCGACCAAATATCGGAAATTACGTTGACAATAAAAACAAATGTGTAACGTCAGCCGTGACGTAAGACGTCTGAATTCTTGACGCGAATATAGGTATTTTTTTATTCGTTAGGTTTGTGCCTGCAACAACTAAAAACGGTTTGAAGCTCGACCAATTGGTTGAGAAAGAGTTATCAGTAAATTTAACATAAGAAACGGTTGTACACACATTTCTGCCAGTTCAAACTGTTTCCAACTGCTGCATCTATATATAAGACACACACATGTAGGTACATTATTAACAAATCAAAATCGTTCATAAATAATACATACAAAGTCAATAATAAAAAATCTACTTCTCCCCTCGCTGTTTGGGAGATGTCTGAAGTGTGCAGTATTTGACTGTTCCGCTAAGTTTTCGAACGCTTTTTTATAATTTACACAGGACCATCTGAACACACTACTTTAATACAATTTGTAGTAAATAATACTACAATAATTGTGTATCTGTAGTGTTGGTAATGATGATTACAAGTGTTGTATTAACACAATCTACAGTATGCGCCAAAAGTATGGAATAAATTCAATAAAAACGAAACAATTATTTTTTGGGAAAAATCCTCGATCAAGTCGATTTTTAATTTAAAAAATTCATATTTTAGCGTAAAATGCGATTTTCAAATGTCATTTGTTTTCGAGTAATGACGTCATCGATTTTTTTTAAGTGGCAACACCATATTTTTTTCGTTTAATTCTCTATCAGACAGTACTAAAATTTTGCCCTCTTACATAGGAAAGTTTTTGAGTAAATGACGATTGAATGTTAGAAAACGTAAATTTTATCCATAAAAAAGTAACAATTCTGAGGTATGTAAAATAAAATACAATTGATTAAATGTTCGAATTGCTATCCACCAACTTCTTGACAATGCGCAAGTCTGTGAAAAAATTCTTCTAGCACATTATGAATGATTTCTGGGGTAACTCTGCGTATTTCGTCCCGAATGCGATTTTGAAGTTCTTCTAAATTACGTGGTTTATTAATGTACACTTTTGACTTCAAGTATCCCCATAAAAAATAGTCATGAGGTGTAAGATCTGGCGATCTTGCAGGCCATTCTATCGGTCCGCGTCTGCCGATCCACCTCCCAGGAAAACAGTTGTCCAAAAAATCTCGTACAGGGCGCGCATAGTGCGGAGGTGCACTGTCTTGCTGAAACCATATGGTATCGTCAGGAATGTCAGGGTCATTATCGTTAGGAAAAATTACTGCAAGGGCTGGAACAAGGTCATTTTCTAGAAACTCTAAATATCTTTGTCCTGTAAGGGTTCCTTCAAAGAAGAAAGACCCTACTATTCTGTCGTCAACTATTCCAGCCCACACATTTAATTTCTGAGGGTGTTGGGTATGTGCCTCTGCCATCCAATGAGGATTTTCCCGACTCCAATATCTGCAAGTTTTACTGTACCATACAGACAAAATGTGGCCTCATCCGAAAAAAGTATTTGCCGGTGTAAATTTCTATTTCCTTGACATAAATCCATTAGAATTTCGCAAAAGTGTAAGCGGCGATCGGGATCATCTTCATTGAGTTCCTGCACAAGTTGAATTTTGTAGGGATGATATTTTTCCTTCCTCAAGATACGTAGCACTGTGCTCTGACTAGTGTCATTGTTTAATGCAACCAATCGTGAAGAATTATGAGAATTACCCACCATACTTATCAAAATGTTCTGTTTCTGATTTTCATTAATGC
The DNA here is from genome assembly GCA_037114965.1 of Monochamus alternatus. NCBI lineage: Eukaryota > Metazoa > Arthropoda > Insecta > Coleoptera > Cerambycidae > Monochamus > Monochamus alternatus. The sequence continues at coordinate 26,302,409 of CM073426.1, read as the reverse complement.
TTGGACGTCCAGGCTTTGGAATATTTACAACATTGCCAGTTTCTCTAAATTTAAATTCTACCTTACTGACTGTTGATTGGCTGATAGGACGATCTGGATATTTTTCATTAAATAAATCGCAAACTTCCTGCAGAGTTCTAGTCATATTCCCGCATCTGATAAGAATTAAAATTTCAATTCTTTGAGTAACAGTTAAATGTGCCATAATATTTTAAATTGAATAATAATTTCTATGTCGCTTACAACACTTATTAGAAAGTCGGTGTGACAATGACACTTTGCAAAGATTTTCACCTACGTGATCCATAAAAGAACTATGGAATTTGAAAAACTAAACTTGATAACGTTTTTGCTTTATTTTAATTGATTTCCGTTTTCTAACATTCAATCCTCATTTACTCGAAAACTTTCCTATGTAAGAGGGCAAAATTTTAGTACTGTCTGATAGAGAATTAAACAATCTTTCAGAATCAAGGAAAAAAATATGGTGTTGCCATTTAAAAAAATCGATGCCGTCATTACTTGAAAACAAATGACATTTGAAAATCGCATTTTACGCTAAAATATGTACTTTTTAAATTAAAAATCGACCTGTTCGAGGATTTTCCCAAAAAATAATTGTTTCGTTTTTATTGAATTTATTCCATACTTTTGGCGCATACTGTATAAATATCGATCGGATCGGATGGATCGGTCTGTGGTCGAGCGGTTTAATTCGTAATAGTCAAAAGTTTTTATTATTATACTAACTTATATGGTTTACAACATTTGTAAGCACAAATATGTAGTAACTGTTTCAGTAGTATTTTTTTTTTCAGTGTAATGCACCACATAGTTATAGTATTTTTTCTATATTGTTACTCCTGGAATTAGATATTTTCCTGTTGGAATAATAAATGGTATTATAAAAAATGATATTACGATATATTAATGTATGTAATGGCTTGTTCCTTAAAATTAATCTCACAGTACAGCCGCCGCCGTATTTTGAAACGGTATATGAACAATAAAAAAACAAAAAATGCCTTGTAATTACGAGAGAGGCGAATATGATAAAAAGAAAAAAAACCTGATCTAGAGAGAGTATATATGAATTTTATAATCTGGTTTGCAGTCACCACACAGACTGACAATGACCTGAATTGCTTAATATTCGCCCAGTTGAGCTAAATCCGAGTCGAACTTTCTGGTCTGTGAAACCCATCCAATCCAACTCGTCAATTTTTTGCTCTGACGAAAAAAATCCGTTCAATCTAATTATGCTTAGAGTCGAGATTATGAATAAGTTTTTTCTGTCATGTTCATTTTCTTCCGGAACAAAAATGTGACAGGTGGCGGAGATGTACTGAAGCGATATCAAAATAACTATTAAAACGTCTTGCTCGATACGACTAAATCTTGGGAGTTTATCGACATTTGCGTACTTGGAATGTTTAATTTTTTGCTGGAGTACAGTTATAAAAAATATACAATTTTCGACGGGATCATTATTTTGCTAGATCAGTGACTTGCCTAGATTTACTGATAATTTTTATAGAAGATTATACTGACAACATACCCAGTTTTTGATGACTGTTTTAACAAACATTTTTGTTTTTCTGATTTACGAGAAAATACTTTACTGGTACTACTTACTTGTATATATCACAGGGTGATTAAGAACTTATTTAAATAAATTTTTTTGAATGTACAGGGGACTTACACATACAATTTTGTAAAAAAAATCAAAAAGGGCAGTTCGAAAATGATTTAAAAATAAACTGCACGGCACTGGAAACTGGTCCACTGTAAAACTTGATAAGGCGGCAAAGCATGCAATCGGCGACCGGATAAAAAATGAAAAGAAATTCCGAAGAAAGAGATTAGTAATATTTTATAACATTTATTTTATACAGCAAATTCAACTGCTTTTGCCGCAATTGTTATTAATTATTAATTTGTGGTTTTAATTGATAAAATAGTTTGACATATCTGATGTTACAACAAAATTTTGGGTTCGTTTTACCCAGTTTCTACAAACTAACACAAATGTTTCTACTTCTTGTCCGTTTTGAACTCGTATGTTATTGGCAGCAACTATAATACGTTTGCGTAAATTATCCATAATAGATAGCCATTTCGCTAGCCATAGATGCGAATAGTTTATCATGCACTAATTGAGAGCCACTTAACTTATGGTATATTAGCATGGGGTGCAGCATCAAAGACTCACTTAAAATCTCTGGAAATAATCCAAAAGCTTTTTTTGAAAATTATGTTACATAAGAAAATTAGTTATTCTACCGACTTAGTATATAGGGATTCCAAAATGTTCGACATCAGGAAATTATTTTATTATAACAGTGTAGTCAACTTTCATAAGACAAATGACAAGATTATTCAATTGCATAATTATAATACTCGAAATAAAAATGTATGTGTAACACCATTTATGACAAAAGCTGTTGGACAAAGATCCTATCAGTACTTAGCCCCAAAATTATATAACAACATTCCAAAAGAAATTCAGTCATTAAATTTGCTTTCCTTTAAAAAACAATGTAAACTATTCGTTATGACCACCTCTAGAGAAATTGTAAATAGTTATATAGAATGAAACACTTACCTCTTTCTGTAATTTAATTATTTAGTTTCAATGAGAAACTTTGCTGTATACCTAGCACTGTTCTGTTCCACCACTGTTTGTAGATGTATTTCTTCGTAAAGTTTGTATACTTAAAATTTCAATTTTCTATAATTATTTTTTGTTGATTATGGAATAATTCTTTATATAGTAGTATTATTATATATATTATAAGAATAAAAATAAATTTGTCTGTATGTTTGTGAATGTATGTATGGATGTATGTTTGAATCTTTGTATATGTATGTGAGTGTTAGTGAAGTGCTGCTAATATATTGTTGGTATCCATTTACTACTATTTTATTAATTTTTTGCTATATTAGTTTTTACACATGTTGTATCGAAACAAGTGTCTTCGTACACTTATCGATTACCTGTTTTATTTACAGTTTAGTATAATGATTATATCTTTAATATTTACTAACACATTTATACAAACTATTTTTGTCAATATTGACATTTCTGTAAATAAATTATTATTATATTATTATTATTTAGGTGCGATATACCTACTTTATTTTTAAATATCCCCACAAAAAACGTCCAAGTGATTTATAGGAGATCGTGGCGGCCATGGTACCGGTCCTTCTCTAATCCAATTCCTTGGTATTAATGCTTGGACAAGCTGTACATGGTACGGATATAATTGAGCCTCGTGTATGATACGACACACTGCTGCAATACGCCGTGGATGTCTTAGATCTCAACCTCTTATTCGGTTTCAAATTTTCCTCGCGTTGCACTACACCTGCACTCACTGTACATCGGTAAAAGTTGCATTTGGCACGTTTATCGGGAAATCGTTCTGCTAAAGTATTCTCATATCGCCATAAATTAAAACGATATTCATCAACTCCGAATTGCTATACCGTAAGCCATTTATGACACTTGAATAACTAATGTAAAGACTCGTTTCATAAAAATGTTAATACCTACAAAAAGTAATCGGATTTCAATTTTCGAAATCGCCTGGCTAGAGACTGCAGTACCCCAGCGATGTTGCGGTTGACAATACTACAACAATAATTTTTTACTCGGAAACTGTAACAGATTTTTTTTTACGATATTCTCCATTTTCATGACACATCTATTCCCAATTTTTTTTAGATAAGTTCAGAATTACCCTGTATATGTGTATATTACCTTCTCTGCACTGATATAAATTATTAATGAGATTACAGCTTGGATTGTTGGGTTATTTATTGCCTAGGTCAATAGTGTGAAATAACACACTTGAATGTAATGTTACAATGGGAATACCACTAAATTTGGTATTTTGCATTTTTAGAGAGTACTCTAAAAAACGTTGGATACGTGTCATAGGGTTTGGACTAATATGCAGTTTTATGAGAGATATTACCCAGTAAACACACATACGTTAGAAAAACGTTAATGCCCATACAACGTTTGAAAAATGTCGCGGTTTTATACGTGTCTGGTAACCAAATTACAAACGTTTAATATTAGTAAATGTGTAACGATCATTTTTAGTATTAATAAGCTTTAAGTTTTACGTTTAATAATGACATTTTATTAAGGGTTTTAACTAACGTAAATTAAACCTTGTTATTTTAATGTTCAAAAAGATGTTTTAGAAACGTGTTTTTTAACGTTGTTTTTGGATCCTTCTGGCGGCATTGTACAGGGTGGTCCAGAATTATGTACCATAAATGCTAGATTAGATAGTACGTTGAAAAATAAATTTATATTATTTTATATATATAAACTAAATAATCAGGTGCACTTAATCCTGTAAACCCGCAAAATAAAAACCACTTCTTTAAATATCTATAACACTTAACTAACTATAATACTTTTATAATGAATTTACTTTTTTTAGATTTTAGTACAATTAATTTTATGTTACCACGTATTCCATCCCTTTAAGATTAAAGCGTTGTTTTGAGTGATAAGTATTTTTTTTAAATACATACATACATTCAAAAGTATCTGAAAGACATTTAAAAAAAATGATTTTTATTTCATCTCTCAGAGGGTTATATCTCTCTTATTATTGAGTTTTGAACAAAAATTTATGTAAAATAGTACCCTTATTTTTTAACGTGCCATATGCTCTAGTATTTACGGTACATTCTGGACCACCCTATATTAAATAAATAATTCTCAGGGAATTAATATAATATAAATAAAATAGTTACAAAATCTTCTCTTATTTAATCTTGTTCCTATTAATAATTATTATCGATATTCCAATAGTGTGGCTCGAATGTTGAACTCACTATACGCCTATAAATAAGAGTATTAGAAAATATCAATACCTTGTTTAATTTCAAATTTAGGTAGGTAACAATAAATAATTGATTTTAATATCAGTAATAGTTTATTAAATAAATAATAATACGTATATAATACAAACAAAATATAAAAATACCAAAATAATATATCTTATTTATGCTACTAATTGGAAACTAAAAACAATGAAATTAGGTCTGAACAAGTTTCATATCAATAACATCACCTACATTGGATAATATAGATTATTTAAAGAAAGTCTAAACTTTAAATATGTCTAAGTTTAATCTATTATAGTTATAAATATAATAATAATGCTAATAATAATATCAATAATAATAACCTAATATACATTTAATATGACCACGAAGTAGATAGTCAAGAAAGGAAATAAAAAGGTATAAATCATTCCCAATCATGATTATAAATACCAAATTACCAAATCATAATAATTGTTACCCATTTTACAAAGTAATTTAACGTAGGCATGTACGAGAATAAAATTCACACGCCTACTTTTACTAATTTTGTCATCGTCTTTGTAAGTATTTTGAAACATAAGTAGGAAAAGTTATAGCGGAATAAATTTAGATTCCATTATTTAATTATTTGTAACATGTAATGTAAAAAAACCTAATATTCTTATATTAATAAAATAAAATTAAATACTTATAGAAGTAGGTATACTTATCAAAATAAAATAGGGAAATATTTCACGGATCACAGTAGCTACGTACAGTGATGAATATGCAACTGACAAACTTTTACAAAAAAGAACTCGAAATGGTATGTGTGTAACACGTGATCTTTATCTACCAATAAGATTATTAAATTCGTATAGAACGTTTAACGGCATTATAATTGACACGTGTAAAAAACGGCAATTCGCTTCCTTATTTCAATGAATGATTATAACGTATAATACACGTTTAAATTGTACTGTTTTTTAACACTTGTGAAGTTTATTAAAAAATAATTACTATCTAGTTATTTGTATATATTCTAAATGCAATATCTTTTTATTAAATTATATTGTATAAAATTTACTTTGGGTTGGTATCGTTCCGAAATATTTATTAATTGCAAAACGTTTATGATACGTTTTGTAAACGTTACTTATGCCTGTTACTCTAAAACGTTACAAACACGTTTTTGTTCAATGTCAATATATTAATCAGTTGACACAGACGTTTTATAAAGGTTTAAATAAATAAGTTTTATTTAAATATTTTAAATAACGTTCATTTAACGTTACAAAAGGTTTGCCAACATTTTTTGTTAAAAAGTACGTATTTTAAACGTTATGTTAGACCGTTACTTTTCTAACCATAAAATAATGGTTGATTTTGTAACGTAACACGAATTATCAACCAATGGTACGTAATTATTTAAAACAACATGACGTCACGCGTACGTTTTTATCAGCTGGCAACAATGCATGACAATAAAACTAAACTCAAACTGAGGTTATGCCATGCCATAGCCTATGAATTCTGTCTTGTCCTGGTCTATGGCTCGTGATATTCATAAACAAACATAACCTTTTTGTAATTTAGTTATATTTCTACACTCTGAAATCTCTTGAGTTTTGTCTCGACAGAAAAATAAGTTATGTTATACTGATGGAAGTGACAAATGATGTTTTCTGGCACTATACCTGCCTCTATTTATACAGTACTGCATTTCATTTATTTTATTCTAAGACAAGTTGCATGTTATTGCTCTGTTGCCGCATGTTAAAAATGTACATCTGACGTCAGATGTATATTAATTTGTCAATAAATCTTTTAAATTTAATTTAATTTAAAAAACAACGAATATGGTCTTCATATATTTCCAAAACAATGGACTTTACTGAGTTTCCAAAAACTTTTCCAACATAGTGGCATTCTCCATTATAATGAAAAATTACTAATGAATACGCATTTCTTCATAGTAAAACCATACACTAAGTAAAACTATGTGTAGACATGAAATGTAATTTTACAATGTTATTATTATGAACCCCAAAAAAGTTACGACCTAAAATGTTCCCGCGGAGTACTGCAGTGAACGCCCGGATATATCCAAACATTAATAACTCCAGAGCATTTAGCATCTTCAGAAACCCCACATAGCAAAATTTCAGTTAATTCGATCGTATTTTGTGGAAGATGGGACCGAAACTAAATTCTAAATAATTATTTTCAACACCCTGTATATTGAAAACGGAAACAGATGGCCGCCCATGGTTCATAGGACCAAATTGTAATATTTTTTGAAATTGTATCAGATCCTGCATTTATGCTAGTGTTTCTCAGAACACCCTGTGCATGAGAAAGTAAATGGGTAGGCATGTATATGTCGTAGTCATTGGGTGTAATTCGTCATTTCACGGAGAGCCTAGTCACTGGCTGTATTGCCGGCAAAGGCTGTAATCAAATGAATATTGATTGATTGAAATTGTTCGTCATTTCACGGATTGTCTGGTTAATTTTCGTCAAACATAATAAATGTTTAATCGATTACACGTTACGGCGCTTGACGGATTTTTCTTTATTCATTTGTTGAATATTCTTGAAATGTAATACTACCTGTAGAAAAATGCAAAATATTTTTATTTTGGTAAAATATTAGTTCCGTTCATTTGGAACAATGCAAACATATTATAAATCATATACCAAATGGTGAGTAGGACTTAAATTGAATAATAGATCAAAATCTCTAGATAAAAATAAAAAAAAAATATTTTATAGACTTAACGTAAATGAAAATGGCTCTCTATAGACAGACTCGAATGATTGTAGGTACATATGTATAAACATATTATTATATACAAGGTGAACACGCGATAATCCACCCCTATTTTTTCCCGTTATTAGTCGAAATACGAAAAAATGTGTAAAAATAAAAGTTAAAGGAGCTTTAATTTTTTTTGCAGCAAAAAATAATATCGCATTTCCCAGATATATATAAGTTTAACTTTTTTTATGTAAGGAACATCTTGTACAACTTAACTTTTCAAAGATATATTATACATGATACTTATCTCTCAATGTTTTCGAGATATTACATGTTTATTGTTAATATGCAACATATAACTCATGATATATGATATCATTTTTAAATGAAAGATAAATCATTTTAATTGTGAATTAGGTTTTAAGGTAAAATAAGGATACTTATGTAAAATTTAGTAAAGTTATCAGCTTTTCATTCAAAAAGACGGTCATTTTGAACCATTCTTATAAATTTATTTCTTTTATTTTTCATATACCTTTAAAATCTTTAAAAATATATCAGTTATATGAGGTTGTATATTAACAATAAACATGTAATATATCGAAAATCGTAAAAGATAAGTATCATGTATAATATATTTCTGAAAAGTTAAATTGACGGTCTTTTCAATGGCGTAAATATATAGTTAAACAACAAATTGAAACAATAACGAAGAACAAAGGGGGGGGGGGGTAATTTTCACGTGATCACTCTGTACATATGGTTATTCATTTACAATAAAAAAGTAGAAATATTAGTTATTACGGCCCGAAACTTTACACGACACAATTCAGCAAATGACTAAACAAACGCTGTGACTTGTAATCGTTTAAACTTTTACTCCGTTTGACGACAATGAAACAGGCAATCCGTGAAATGACGATAAACTTGAGTCAATCAAAGGAATATTCGTTTGATTACAGCCTTTGCCGGCAATACAGCCAATGATTAGGCTTTCCGTGAAATGAGGAATTACGCCCGATGACTACGACATATATATTTCACATTTCTCATGATAATAACGCTTAGTCTTAAGTGAAAATAAATGATATTCAACAAATAATTTAATATAGATTAATAAAACCACTAGGCATAATCGTTGAAATTTTGATTTATTTTGGTAGGCACTAAAAATTTGGGCCATACAATAATTTTCTTTTCCTTTTCTTCAGTATAAGTATATAAAAATGGACAAATTAATAACCGATGTTGATTAAGAACTGTCGAATTTTGTATAGGTGAGACAGATACAAAAAGTGTTTCTTATTGATTAAAATACGTACATTATGTCATTAATTATTTACGAAAATGGGTAATCATTAGTTACTAAAATTTATAAATACAACCGTGATGTTTCCCTCACCTTAGTCACCCAGTCACGGAAACAGACGCAAGTAAAATTTAGATTCTGCTACCTCTATCTCTTCAACCCTATATGATCCTTCACTGAGCACCTGCAGTTCATGCAGGATTAAAACGGCATTTAAGCTAATACCTACTTAACTAAACGCCAGGATTATCGGGGCGACCTCCCTTGTTCGTTAATAGTAGCCGATGGCACCGTAGCACAATTTATGTGTTCGTTAATTCGTTGATTATGCAGCGTGGAATGTATTTTTTCAGGGCATTTGTCCGGCTAATAGGCTGCGGCTGATCCCCGGCGTGTTCGAAGATACCGGCCAGTCGAGGGTCTCCTCGCCGCAGTTCACCGAGATTCCCGGCGATTTTAATTACCTTCAGCGGCAGGGAAAGCGAAGAAGTTGGCACGTCCATCCCAATCAGGTTTGTACCTTATTTATGTCTTTTCGTGTTGTGTATGTGTGTGTGCTCGTTTCAGCTTTGAATTGATCGCATAACTTACTTTCTCATAATGTTTATGTGGAAATTTTAATTTATGTGCATAATAAAGTTTATTCTGCCAGAATCAGAATTTCAGGTGTGATTCAATGGTGGTTGGGACATTATTTCCTGAAATTCCGCTTTTGCAAATCTCGCAACAACCGATGCTATACAGGGTGAACCTTAAATAAGTACAAATATTTTAACCAGCAGTACAGTTCACTGTGCAGAACACATAATTAATAGTTTTTTTTTACAAAAAAATCAGGAATACAAAGTCAAATTTTAAATAAATTTCGCGATTTTCCAACAGAAAACTTGTTGAGGTGGATGTGAATTCCACAACGTTGCCAGTGTTACACTAATGTCTTCGAATGGGCTCCAACAAATATGTTTATTTATGAAATTATTACTGGCCATCTCCTCCCCTTTGCCATTCCTATACCTCATCAATAAATTGAAAATATACATCAGATTTTCTACTCACAATCATATTTTTCCAGAATTTGTTCATTATCCATGTTTACTACACTTCAACTGAGTTATCACAATATGTTATCGTTATCGCTATCACTGATTATCACTACTTGAGAAATATGCTATTAGCATGTCAACCTTTTCACTCTTTGAATAATGTGCCACATTTTATTTAATCACACTGTATTTCACGAAAAATATTAATTAAATACACAAGAGACTTGAGATAAAAACAGTGCCCGTGAAAATAAAAAGACTCTTAAAACAGATGCGTCAAGCTATATAACTTAAAGAAACCATTAGTTTAGTTTGGTTTCGGAAGATGCAAAGTGTATTGAAATTATCAAATCCCTTTCTACAAATATTACATGTTTTGTTTCCACTTGTAATTTACACAGTTTATTTCTTTGCGCTGGACCATACTTGTAGTGCGGCATGAACATCAACATAACCTCTTTGTCGACCTCGACTATCAATCCTAGAGAGTGGGGCTGGTACGGCACATTTCATCTACTGTTCGTGACATCTACCTGTTACCTATGCCTAAGGTACTAGTTTCTTTTTTGCATGCGATTGACATTGCTTTTAAATATTTTATTTTGCCCTCTCTTGACATTGAACATACATCAAACTAGTTATTTTGTTATTCCATGTTTTGTGTTTATATTTTTTAAATCTGTTTCACCCACTACGAACTACGAAATGGTTGGCACATACACGTTGTTTGAGGTTATGTGGCGAAAAGGTGTTATTCACTCTTAAGGTGTTATTTGAAAATCATAGTTTTTTTTTGTTATTCTTCATAAAATAATTTAAGGGTTATAATTTATGATAATCTTTCTAACAGTGGTATTATGTAAACTTCTGAAATGTGGATAACTGTTGGTTTTTCAGTAAGTAGGTGAGCTTTTATACACGTTTATGGATAATCATTGAACAAAGTAAGTTCTTAAACACTTTAATTGATAGTATCGAACGTGCGGAAATTCATATTTTAATCGTTTATGATAATTTTACTTTACTTATTGTTAAAAACAAGTGTTTTTAAATTAGAAACAACCGCAAAAATTGAATTTACGTTAAACAATTATTTATCTTACAGACGATATGGCAACATCGCGTTCAATAAATCGTATGGTTTATTTTATTAGGTTACGTCAGTGGTCTATCTGGTCAGCGGTCCTCAAAATGTCGGTATATTTAAAAAAATATATTATCTCCGTAAATATTTGAAATTTTTTAAAAGGACTCACTAAACTTATCTATATGACGAACTACACCAGCAGCTAAAATATTTGTATTTATTTAAGGTTCACCCTGTATAGATCGGGGCTTTCAATAGTACCCACAGTCAGGTCCATGACCGAGCCCGCCCGAGTATAATTTTGCACATTTTCAAATTTTTTAACACATATTTTTATTATAATTTTTTAATTTACCAAATTATTATATAAAATTCATACAAAATATAATATCAGTGTCAGGGATAACTTAAGTACTTACTTTAAGGTGGCCGTATTTGTGGCCCAAAATAGTGAAATGTCGATGTAATTTTAAAGTTAAAAATTTTAAACCCTGTTAACGTTACCAAAAAAAATTATACATTACTGAATACTAGAAAGTTCAACTTAGGTAGTGTTAGTATTTATATTGCCAAAATGTAGCGATTTTATACTTAAAAATATTTACTGAATGTGGAAATTTTTGCATAAACTTCAACAACTAATTTTGCTGCAGTAAAAAAGTGTTAAATTTTTTGTAGAAGAAGAGGAGGTATGTTGTTTTGATTATCGCCATATTTAACCACAGTAAGATAACGATAATATACAGTTAATGGTATTTTTTGAGCCATAAAACAGTTTATCTATTACTAGATAGCAGTATCTGTCAAGGGTAATTTTATATTTTTAACTAATAGTTTTTCTGTAAAAGATACACAGGGTGATTCAGTCATAGTGTCATTATAGACAGAGACAAATTAGTATAATACGAATACGCGATTAAAAAAAAAATAAATGCCATTACGTGTTTAGTAATGATTGCCAACTGTCAAGATCTTAACTAAATGTCCTTAGTACAAATAAGAATAAAACAAACAGGACGATTTAAATAAACTTGGAAAAATAATACCGTCTTGTTATACAGAGTGATTCATTTAAAATTCCCCATTTAAAATGTTAGGCAATTATAAGGGAACGAAAAAAGATAGCGCTGGTCTGTAAACACCGACTTATTGAGATTGTTAATGGCTTCTAAACCTTGCTTGAGGAATACATTTTTTCATTTAGAGTTTAGACGAACAGTTCAAAGATACATGAAGTTTTACTAGAGGTATGACAGGTATTGCTCACTAAAATGTAATTTATTCGTAATTTCCAATTTGAAAACGTCACGACGAGAAGCGTCAAGAAATTTTGTTTTTTATTCAATTTTAATGTACTACTAAGACTAAATTATGTATGTATGTATGTAAAAATATTTTCAAAGCATTTTTTAAACCACCTTTTCAGACTGTCACTGATTGACGGCAATTCAATTCGGTGTCGGCCTGATGCGACGTTGTCAAATTTCAATATTTTCCCATAGTACCTGCTTATTGTAATATGTAATGAATGCTATAATTTATTGAGTAAAGATATGTTATTAACATATTACCTAAGTTTCAACATAAAAAAAATTATTTAATATTGAAATTACAAAACTGCAACGGATCAAAATAAACCATTCACATGTCATTACATAAATAGTGAAATACAATCCAATACTAACTAGGTTAGTATTGGTAGTAGGTAAATTATTAAGAGAGGCTGAAACGTTTTTTGTATTTAAATACAGACAGTAATAAAAAACCCGTGCTGTCAACAAAAAACAGTCTTAGACATATCTGTTCAGTGGTCAACAATCCGGCAATCCGAGTCTTGACCTACCGTATTTAGGTCAATAACCTTGTTTTTAATGTCTACTCAATGACAAGCGCTGCAGAGCTGCAGAATCGCTGAATAATAACAGAAACAAACAGTAGGTAATTAAATTTGCATTTTTATAGGCACCCGGTGTAATCAATAGGAAATTATGAGAATTTTATAACCAGCAATAATTAGCGCTGACGTCATATATAATCGGCACAGCTAAAAAGTTGGCAGTTCAAATTCCCCTTTAATACGTTATCGGCGGAATAATTCGAACATCGTTGCATCTAGAACAGATACATGCAGCCCGACTTCTCTTCCTTCTTCATCCATTAGTTATTATTGTCGCGTGGTAGATGTTGGTGTATTTTGTGTGTTTGTGTCGCCAGTGTAATTTATAATCTTATATATATATATAAAATTCTCGTCTCACATTGTTATTCATCATACTCCTCGGCAACGGCTTGACCGATTTTTATGAAATTTTATATGTATATTCGGCAGGTCTGAGAATCGGTCGTAATCTATTTTTCATACCCGTAAGTGATAAGGGTGGTCCACCCCAAATGTATATTTTTATTTTTTGGACAAAGTTTTTTATTTTTATTTTTTTATGATGTGGCATTAAAAAATACATACAACCCTTAATTTCCACCCTTCCCACAAACCCCTATTTTTTAATAGCCATTTTAGTAATTTAATCATTTTTAACCCTGGTGGATAACTGATCGATTATCACTAGATCAGTTATCTCCGCCAGGCGTCTACCGGTGTCACTTCTCACCACAAACCTAGAAAAAATATAGACAGCGTCGGTTCATGATATAGGTCACGTGACAGGTGCCGCGTTTTCTAGGGACCTAAGGTCCAGAAAATTGATATTTTATTTGCTTTATGTTGGCGGTTGTGCAAATATGATGGCTGCATTGCAATATGAAATTAACTAACTTGCTGTCATTTTAAATGTCATTAAAGAATGTGACATGAATGTGACCAATCACAGTAAACAAATGAGATTCACGCTACAATACAACCAACGTAAATTGGCATAAAAACCAAGTTTTAGTGATTCTGGACCTTTTGGGGCAGTCATGAATTAGCGGTCGCCGGCAATATGACACTGGCATAGTCTATATTTTTTCTAGGTTTGTGCTTCTCACCCAGTAAACAGCACGGAGTAGGGATGAGAACGAAGCCGACTAGCAAAATATTCACTAGAAATAATTCATATGGCAAAACAACGTTTGCTGGGTCACCTAGTTATTAATAAAATTTGCTATTTGTCTGAATCAAAATGCAATTCAAGTTGGGTAAAGTGAAGTAGTGAAAAACCGGGGTTGTCCTCTGCTGAACAGAGTCGTGGAAAAATAAATAAAAGACATTTTAATAGACATTTGCGTCTGCGTCTGTGTTATTCGGTACCTACTGATCAAGAGTAATGAATTTGATTCTGATTCATATCCATTCATTTACTTTGCTTTTCCATTTTTTAATGTACGTCCATGGAAAATGTCTCTCAGTATTGTAGCGCAATGTTTTATTTGGGTTATTTTATCAATCTTGATAATTTTTCATTAAATTCTTCATTTTCAAGATAACTTCGATTATAGAAGTTATGCAACGGTAGAGATACCCGCAGAATAGTGGGTTGCACTTAATAACATTTGTTGATAATTTACCGAAGTTTTAAATATCTGAACTTTAACATATTTTCGCAAACAAAATATGTAATTTCATCTACTTAGAAATATTAAAACAGTGTTTAAGATACAGATTAGTTAAACTTAGCTTAGAGTAATTGCTATACATATCAGCCTATCTTAGCAGTGAATAAATAACTTCTTATAATTACAGAAAATGTAATGTTTTTGCTTAAATTTTTCACAATACTCAAATGATTAAATGACTATTTTACATTATTTAAAATAGTTTTATTAACTAAATTTTTTTTCCAAATCCTTATGTAGAAGAGACGCAACTATTCGGTGGCTACCATACTTCCTTAATTTTAGTCCATTGAATTTTCTTTAGTTTGTATGTTTATGTAAGACGAAGTTTATTTTGAATATGATGGAGAATATTAATCAACTGAAAAGAGTTTTTGATAAAAAAACACAGGTGTTTAAAAGTATTAGATTTTCAGTAATTAGAAAAGCCCGTTAATGGCTTTCTTAGGTAGTTGGACATGTAGCAGTTAGTCAATTAAAATATGGAATTAGTGAATTAAAGTGTTAATATTATTATGTTAAATTAAATTTTAGTGTATAAGTCTGTTTAACTACTCTGTTTTAATTTTTCTTAGAAACGAAATTACAAAAGGGAAAAACATTTGTTTACGAAAAAATTAAAAATTATCAAGAGTAATAAAATATTGTAAATACAATTTTACAGTACGATATCGAAAGAACTTGTCCATGAGCGTACCACAGAAAAATGGGGGACGCAAAGTACTCCTTCCCCCCCCAGGGGAAAATTTATTTTAAACGTTCTACTTCATCACCCGTATCTTTTAATGTAGGCATTTTTGTATATAGGAAAGTAGGGTTAAATCGTCATATTTTACCGTCAAAATATGCAGTCAATGGGATGACCTGCTTTTTGTTACACCCTGGTTATTCTTATGTTGTATTCTGTAGATATATGGATTATAAATTAATTATTTTCTTTGATTTACTTGCTTTAGAGTAACACGCATGATTTTCAAAAAAGTGTTTTTATACAAAAGAATTTTTTCTGTAGCCTTGCGTCTACCATTCACATACAGTTAAGTTAAATCTAGTGGAAGTAATAAATGCCTTGTTATATTAACTTCATTAATTTTTTCACTACTTGTTATTTAATAGTTAGCATGGTAATGACCTGTCGGTCCATTAATAAAACACAAAATAGAATGTTACTGACTTGCAGATATTACTACTGCTGCCGGAGATAGATTATATTTTAAAGACATTTAGAGGTTTCCGTATAATTGAACTTAACAGTATAAGCCACTTTCACAACTACAAGTAACAGTAAAAAACTGTGTGAAATACGGCAAGAGAAAATTTGGAACAATGGGCAATCTATTCGGTAACCAAATATGGATGGCAAAAACAAGTTTACGCCCTATGAATATTTTTTTATTGAAGTGTTAAACTAGTTCTACTGTTCCTACCAATAAGGAGATTTCGATAGGTTTACGCCTGAGCAGCTATTTTATTAATAGAAAAGGCCAACGTTTCTTCATATACAGGGTAATCACTAAAAATTGCTTAATGCACGATATTGTTATGGTAGATTTGCTTCAAATTTTCCGATTACTGTTTTCAAAAATTTGGTTTGTTTTAATATTATTTATTTAATTAATGAGCGGAAATTATAAAGTTTATATCGAATGGTGGCATTTGTTTGCGCTTTTGAATTATTTTTATAGTAAAGTATCTAGACTTTAACACGTGTGATATTGATTTCAACAAACAGTAATTCTAGCTTACGATTAGAATAGAATAAAATGAGATATCTACGATGGTTTATCGTTGCGATTAAATCCAGGCTAATATTGGCCATTGTTGGTAGTGCCAAATATTAGGGTGATAAAGTTTGTAATGTTTTACTGAACTCATCACCTGCGTCAACAAAAATTGTAACTGATGATTTTCGTAAATAATTCAGGATCCTGTAAATTTAAATAACTGGCTATTACTTTTGGTATATTCCCAGATTTGTTGACATCTGATAGTTTAAGAAAAAATTCTTATATCAGTTGATCCAAGATTTCTTAAAAATTTCGTGGAATTTGCCCTTAATGTGAAAGCTCTGGTATTTTAATAAAAGTTGCCGATCCTGGGTTTTCTTTGTTTTGTGCTTTAAGTTGAGATATCTCTTGCTTCCTACAAACTCCCGAAATACCAACAATTAAAACCACTTTAGTAAACAAACACTGACCGTCAGCTGAATTTCACAAAGAAATTTGTTAACTTGCTCGAAGGTCAAAGTTTTTTACTTTTTTTGGTATGTATGTGTTAGGGCCGGTATTCTAATGTCCGGTCAAACAGAAGTTTGAGTATTATAAACGTCAACTGAAGGTTGAAGTGTTGATTTAGCAACGTTTCACTCAACCGATGGTTATGGTATAGGTTGAAATTATTTTGAAAATACAAATATCTACATAAATAAAAGTGTGTGTAAACTCGTATAAACAAAAACAGAGCAATTATATTTAATATGTTTGCTTTAAATTTATCTTTACTGGTTAATAGTTATTTAAAAATGATATTCTCTTAACGCATTATATTCTATAATGTTATAATTTTAGAAAATAATTTATTTTATATTTTTTAAACCTTCTACTGATCTGTAGAAGTTACAATTAAATTATATCAAAAAATATGCAGAAACATTTATTTACTGTTTTAGAAAGGTATTTTAAGCTAATATAGATCAAATCTCCTACAATTCCTATCAATGAAGTCATATGTATGTTCTCTGATACCAAACATCTAGGTATGCTAATGAACAATTCCACAGACAAAGCTCTATTCAATAATTATCTAAAGAAAATAATCTAATTTACTAATCTGCTAATGAAACACTCTATAAATATCTAACTTCACTTTTTGGCAGTCGGAACACGACAAATTCAACCACAATAGATGAGATCTAACCTATTTATGCATTTTTAGGATTGCTTCTTCAGGTGGTCTCCTTTAAGTTGAATCAAATATCTGACTATAAAAATTATTATAAAAATTAAAATTATTTGAAGTTAAATATCGACAATGACAGAAAGTGACATCCTGTCAGTGAATTAAATATGACAATACCTACTTGAAAAATGTTCACCTTTTATGTAAAAGTTTTTACATATTTTTAGGTATTAATAATATTGTGTGAAACTAACTACTCAGTGGACCTACCTGCGTTGAATTACACCCACAATATCTATCCATATATTCCTTATTATTAGCTTTTGTAACATTTTTTTACTGTTTTAGAAAAGTATTTTAAGCTTATATAAATCAAATCTCCTACAATTCCTATCAATGAAGTCATATGTATGTTCTCTGATACCAAACATCTAGGTATGCTAATGAACAATTCCACAGACAAAGCTTTATTCAATAATTATCTAAAGAAAATAATCTAATTTACTAAAAATACCTTTCTAAAACAGTAAAAAAATGTTACAAAACCTAATAATAAGGAATATATTATGGGTGTAATTCAACGCAGGTTGGGGCTTTTGTCCGCTGAGTAGTTAGTTTCACACAATATTATTAATACCTAAAAGTATATAAAAACTTTTACATAAAAGGTGAACATTTTTCAAGTAGGTATTGTCATACTTAATTCATTGACAGGATGTCACTTTTTGTCATTGTCGATATTTAACTTCAAATAATTTTAATTTTTATAATAATTTTTATAGTCAGATATTTGATTCAACTTAAAGGAGACCACCTGAAGAAGTAATCCTAAAAATGCAGAAATAGGTCAGATCTCATCTATTGTGGTTCCTACTGCCAAAAAGTGAAGTTAGATATTTATAGAGTGTTTCATTAGCAGGTTAGTAAATTAGATTATTTTCTTTAGATAATTATTGAATAGAGCTTTGTCAGTGGAATTGTTTATTGATAGGAATTGTAGGAGATTTGATTTATATTAGCTTAAAATACCTTTCTAAAACAGTAAAAAAATGTTACAAAAGTTAATAATAAGGAATATATGGGTAGATATTGTGGGTGTAATTCAACGCAGGTTGGGGCTTTTGTCCACTGAGTAGTTAGTTTCACACAATATTATTAATACCTAAAAATATATGAAGAAAAATATTTTTATTTTTTATTTCAACATTCTCCGTACTTAGGGCCACTATTATAATGTCCGGTTGACCGGAGGTTGAGTTGCAACCTCCGGCAAACAGCAGTTTGAGTGTTATAAACGTCAACTGAAGGTTCACTCAACCGATGGTTATAGTCAGGTTGAATTTCAACGGTTGAGATTATTTTGAAACTACAAATATCTGCATAAATAAAAGTGTGTGTAAACTCGTATAAACAAAGTCAGAGCAACTATATTTAATATATTTGCTTTAAATGTATGGTTACTGGTTAATAGTTATTTAAAAATGATACTCTCTTAACGCATTCTAATCTATAATGTTATAATTTTAGAAAATAATTTATTTCATATTTTTTAAACCTTCAGAAAGTGAGTTTCATTTGTAATGTTCAGAACTGATCTGTAGAAGTTACAATTAAATTATATCAAAAAAATATGAAGAAAAATATTTTTATTTTTTATTTCATCATTCTCTATACTTACACAAGCTAAAATTGTGGGACTAAATAAAATGTATTTCTCTTTTGTTCATCTAACTGTATATATTAATTAAACATACATAAAATTATAGGTATCTGCAGTTTTGTCCCAAATATCATTGTAAAAGCAAGTTCATAAAATAACATTTTCTTACACTTTATAATATTTCTGTAGTTAATATTTACATCTACTAGACGGAGGCAATCTGTATCAGAATAAATAACTCTATTACTCTTTATAGTAATATAAGAATGTCACCAAGATTAATATCACTGTTAATAATTATAATTTGCAAAACGTCAGAATAAAAGACAGGTTATATGCGAAAATTGGCGGGAAAATATTCTAATATTTCATTGGCTAAAATTGAGCTGACAGCATAGCCAACATTCAGAAATACATCTTAACGTCGGGTTGACGAACCGTGACATGAAATAGTTTTATAATACAGATTTTTTTTCAACCGCCGGTTCAAATTCAACCTACGGTTGGACAGCCGGTGGTTTAACCTGAGCTTTATAATACCGGCTCTTAGCCGAAGGCATATATTTTCTGTATATATTAAAAAAAATATCTTTGATTATAGTATATTAACCATATTTTTTAGTTTTAGTATTAGAAATATTAAGTCTCCTAATTTTTTCTTCATTAATTTTTTATTAAACTAGTTCATCGCATCTATACGTACATTCTAATATGATTCCAAATATTAGTACGGCCTAAAAACTATTGTAAATAAATTTTACAAAAATAACTGGTCCAATACATATTTTTAAACATAAGTACGTACCTTCGTTGTTAAGTATTTATCATTAGGTGCCTTACTGAGGAATTTATCAAGCTCTTCTTTAGAAAAAACTTGTAACTTTTTCTGCTTATAGTTATCGCCTTGTTGCTTAAAATATGCAATTAATTTAGAATAATTATCAATATTTACATTGTCTTTAATTTAGATTTTACCATAGAATATTGCACCCATAGTAATGTACTCTTCAGTTTTTGTGATAAAAATGTAAAATATGCTATCTATCACTACACTTTCGGAGTAAACAGTTGCATTATTTTCTCTCGCCCAATTCACAAATTTATGGTACGCATTGTCATAAACTTTTCTGAATTTTTCTGGAATTACTGTTGACACTGACGAATTTGCAATTTCTCGGGCCTAGTGCACTGAATTTCTTCACTCATTTTAATATTTATCTGACAACTAAGAGTAAATGTCAAATTTATCACGGACATTTATGGAAAAATATTAGTAAAATAATTTACCCCTTCTACTGCACGTACACCCTTATATAATCTATTTAATTACTATTCGCTTAAAGAAACAAATTATTAAAGAACTAAACCCAATTTCATTTTGTCCTACCACCATAAACCATCTATTCATGTTACAATACCTAGTTAAAATATTAATTGATAGGTTAATAGGTTCTAACTTAAATTTTAACTAACCATTTAACATCTATGGCATATATTTATTTTTTTTAATGGCACGGACCATAGGACCGTATGAGATCCATGTCAGACTTAATGTGGAGTTCTTTCAGGTGGGACTAATATTGATGTTTAATTTAAAAGCTTTGTGCCCGGTAATATTTCAACCCTTTTTAAGGCGCGTTATGATTTACTGCCCTTTCACCGTATACCCTCCCTCGTTGTGGGTCTATTGTAGTTTATAGCGCTTTCGTTATCCGGAGGGACATTTTTTATAAATAATTTATTCAAGGTGGTACTGGTGTGGTACCGCTGGAACTGGGCGTTCGTATTCGCATAATGGCTAAATACGGTCAGACGGTATTTCACGCTGCAAGTGTTTTATTGTCTCGAGCTTACTCAATACCATTACGCCACCTTCGGCGGATTTTGCACATTTACATTAGACTCGTTTCCTACGGCGACGCAATATTTTCGGAATAGATAAGAAATTCATTTCAAAACTACGGATATTTAACGGCTGTTGCAAGATATTGTCGACAAAAATGTAAATATATACTTTGAAGAACTTTAACGATGACTGATTCTTGTGAGAGTTACTCTGGTTCAATCTTTAACAACCTGTCCTGAGTTATCATCAACCCATATCCCTTTTTCTGAAAATGTAACAATATACAGGTTAGAACGCAGTGAACAATTTCATCTATGACTTTACCTTCCTTTCACTATTTTGGTTCTAAAGATAAACAGTGAAGAAATCTCAATATATTGAAAATTTGCGATAAATCTGTTTTATCAATTTGTCTCTCAATAAATGGAACAAGAAATAAATACTATGAAAAATACTATACAAGATGATTCAGGTTCAGCCTCGTAAATTTTATTTAACGTAAGAGCAACCCATGAAAAACAAAACTTACAGTGATTTGTGTATACTGACGTTTGTGAAAATCATTGTCAACAGTATTATTTCAAGAGTATTTTTAGTGCAGAGAAAAAATATGAAGAACGTTTACAAATGCAGAATACGAACACACTTCCTAAATAGAAGAATATCAAATGTACAAGTTTTTGTAAATGTACATCGTCGATTTTGCAACCAAGAAATAATCAGCGAATTTTTCATCTTTTTGATATTGATAGAACTTTAAGTACACGCTGAGAGCTCGATAACTCCATTTATCTCAATCAAAAGTACTGCGAGTACTCAAACAAGATCATCGGATAGCTTTCCAACCAGTTCAAGACTTGCCAGAAGATGCTGAAAAACGTCTACATTTTTGTAGGTGGGTTTTAGATGCAACAGAAGTGAATCAACAAATTTGTTACATAAGATTTTATAGACAGACGAATCTAATTTTACAAGAGCTGGAATTGTGAATTACCACAACATTCATGTTTGAAGTAAAGTCAAACCATCGTGGTGTCAGCAACAGTTTAGTGTAAATGTGTTTTAAGTAATATCCTCTGTGCATATTTTTCTTTCTTGTTTAAATGGGGATTTATTTCACGAGTTTTTGGAAAACTTTCCCCGTTGAAGATGTCCCCTTAAATTCACACCAAGAGAACTGGGTGCAATTAGATGTGCTCTTGAACATTACGGAAGGCAAGTACGGCAGTGGTTGACTGAGAATTATCTTCGTCGATGGATTGGACGGTAACCCAATAACCACCCAAATATGTCAATTCCTTGTGAAGGACCAGTGATTTGGTCGCCGTGCTCGCCACATCTGAATCCTCTGGATTATTTCGTTTGGGGTCATCTGAAAGTAATTGTCTATGATACCCGGGAGGAATTGATCCAAACGATAAGGCATGATTGTGATGAAATAAAAAAACAATCCTGTTCAAATAGCAGCTGCGGTTAATATACTAGTTCGTTGATGCCAAAATTGTATTGTAACTCAAGGAATGCACTTGAGCAATTATTGTAATTTGTTTAGTAGTTGATAGATATTTTATGTTCACCATAGGAACTTTGTCATGATGTTAAATTTTAAAATTTTTTGGAACAATACTTTTCCAGATAACTATCAACTGTGAAAATATTTGTAAGAAATCACAGCTCTATTTTGTATCCAATCTAATATTATTTTAAATTTTTACCATTGCATTAAAAATCTGTGTCTTTTGGTGGATATCCTAGATAAAATTAGATGTGTGAAGATTTCTTACCGTATATCACATATACTTAAGTTATTCCGAAGCATTTTTTCTTAGTCAAAAAAATTACAGGAAATAGTTTAAGCAATAATAAGTGAATGTAATGTAGGTATTACTTCATTAAATTGTTTGTGTATGTATATAAAATTAGTTATAGAAAGTTTTATAAAAAATAACACAAACCTAACCTTCAAAACATACGTACTTAGTAAAAATTTTTAATATTTGTTAAAATAGTAATATTTTATAGTGTTTTCTAAATTCGTTTGTTGAATACTGTAGAATGCTATTTGTTTTTTCTAA
This sequence comes from Monochamus alternatus, assembly GCA_037114965.1. Taxonomy (NCBI): domain Eukaryota; kingdom Metazoa; phylum Arthropoda; class Insecta; order Coleoptera; family Cerambycidae; genus Monochamus; species Monochamus alternatus. Next base: position 26,279,342 of record CM073426.1, on the reverse strand, counting down.
ATGATGCAGTTTTCTTCCTATTCCTATTTGTGTCATTGTGTGCATGTTATTTTTTCAAAAAAAAAAAAACAAGATCTTTAGGTATTTATAAGTGGTAGAGAAACGTCTTTGAAATTATATTAGTATTTATTTGTTAATATCTGAAATATGTACATATTCACTTATTTTGCTGTAAAAAATTGGAGACAGTACAAAGTAGTGCAGAAGTACAAATCAATTACAAGTTCGGCAAAACTTAACCGTAGGTATATATTTTGTAAGGTTTTTAACTTCTAGCTCATTTTTAACATTATAAACTTAAACAAACAAGCTGAAAATGTCGTAAATTTGGCTTACAAATAAATGTTAATTTATAAAGGAATTGTAATGTATTATAAATAATCTTAAACATAGTTATGAAATGACGCATTACGTAGGTACATACATAGATATGAAGAATATTAAACAGGAACTACAAAGTCATCTTCATGAGTAAAGTTGTGCTCACCATTTATTATAATAACTAAATAGTCATAGGTATTTTAGCAACAGTAGAAACAATATGGCTTGTAATGTGAATTTTTTGTGAAATCTGTACTAATTAAGTACTTAATTAGTACAGATAGGTAGCTGTATAAATTTAAAAATTGATCTCAAGGCGATGAGTACTTTTGACGGTTATGTATGGTATTTTTCTAAATTTGTGCAACTTACCATAATCTGTTTTATAATAGTTATAATCTTTAAATATTTTAGCTATTACGTGTTCCTCCTGACTTGCTTAGTTCCAAGAATATCAACACGTAGGCTATATTAAAATTAGTGAATTATGCATGCTTCTTCATTGAATGTTTTTAGTCTAATAACAGCGACGTATGGATGATTTAAACAAATCTCAATTTAATATATCTACAGCGTGTTTTCTTTTATTTATGTACAAATCCGTAAAATCTTAATTCTTCAAGATAATCCAACAAATATATTTTTGTTATAAATGACATCGAACACCGCTTCTTCTGATCCTACCACGGCTATTAAGATGGCGATCCAAGACCTGCTATGATATTTTATCTTCAAAATTCAATATAAACGCTTAGAGATTTATTAATTTAAAATCTGACAAGGTGGTGTGAATCAGGACCTGTCAGAACTCCCATATGTGAAATTTGAACAAAAACTATACAGTGTTGCTCTGAATCTGAACGGTATTAAGGTACGGATTCGCTGGTGCGACTGCGGCTGCGACTCGCGACTGCGACTCGTCGCCGACCAATAGGCAGTCTAAATGCTGTAGTTGATGAGAACATTCAGACTGTTTATTGGTTGGCGACGAGTCGCAGCCGCGAGCTGCAGCCGCAGTCGCACCAGCGAATCTGTACCTTTAGACGAGCCAAGTGTGCCATGGAATTATTTATGATAAAACAGAAGGAACAAATATGAAAGCAGATTACTTTTAATCTGCCATAAATTTTAAAAATAAAATTAATGTGGTCCGTTTAGAAAAAATAAAAGAATGACTGTGTGTCGATAGAATGAAATAAAATAAATCAAACATTTATTAACTGACTTACTAACTAACGAATATAAGAATAGGCTTAGCTAAGGTTTTAGCCACATCAGAAAAGGATCATAAAGTCAATAGCCAAAAATATTGTTCCTGGACAAAAAAAACTATAGAATTGAATATTAAATATGATTAGTACCGTTCAAATTCATTATTTTGCTCAATTTGAAACTGTTAGAAATTCGCTCAGAGGTACAAAAAATCATAGCAGGCTTTGGATCGCTATCTTAAAAGCTGTGGTAGGATCAGAATAAGCGGTTTTCAATGCAATTTAAAATAAAAAAAAATATATTGGGATCTGTTAGATACAACTCAAATTTTTGGAACATTTTGAGTTGTTTGGAATTCCTTCCACAGGATTTTATATCCAATCTATCATCTTTATTGTTGCTATTGACTTGTTATTTGTATTAATGTTTGGGAACAAATATTTGCAATATTATTGCTACTAAAATTACGTTGAAACGTTTATTACGAATGTAGTCTGACATTTTCCGGGCGCAGAGTTGAATTCGCATGTACGAAAACGTAGTCCATGATTAAATCACTTGCAAACGGATCAATGAAGCTTCAAAGTGCAGCGTTCCTGGCCACGCCACCGCACTCAGGACCGGATTATCTACAGGACCAATGGAACCTGGATCCAGAGACGCCTCAAATGTGTCAAATTTCGTCTACAACTATTAAAGATTTAATAAAATGTGACACTCTTGAACTTTGAGCTCCTTCTTGTACCCTGCCATATTGATGATATCTATTAATTAATAACAGGCGCATAAAGAAAAGAGGTAAGTAAGTCCTAGAAATTAAGTCATTCTATCCCCACGTATTAGGACCCACCAATCAGTCAGTTTTCACTAATCGGGCCATGCGTTTTCCCTGACCTTCAAAATATATTAACCGGACTGGCTCTTGAACCGAAAAGTCATATACCACCTTATCTTTAATTTATTTTTTACCAATTAGGTAACGAAGGCGAAGATGCTACACTTTAACATTTTGGAACGACTATGCTCAAGCCCAAAGTTTGTTTTAAACCAATAGGGCAAAATTTGTTTGTATACTGTTAGAAAAGCAAAAGAAATTGTAGATGTACTGAACTCTATTTGTTTGCTTCACAAAAATAATGTATTTATTTTCTATGCATTCTTATATTTTTATAGATCTCAAGCGTTTTATTTATCTGATAATCCTTCTTTTCCAAGGTTCAATAGAAATCGGCCACCATGTTTATTTTAAAAAGCTACGCATTTTTTGTTAGTCACTGTTGAGATAAAGGTCTGATTTGTCCTACCTTCAAGTATTTAAAACATTTTCCATCTTCATCCAATGTTGCTTTATGAACTTTAATATGAGTGAGATATTTTAGAGTAGCAGTACGAAATATTATTTCAAGTCTACTCCCTATTCAAACACGTTGCGGCCTTTCTTGTCCACGGCCATCATAGATTGGATTTATTATATCGGTATTCCAGTATTTGAATAATATTTCGCAGAGTTCTTGGATTCGATTGAAAATTGTATTCCTCCTTATTTGAAACATGTTGCAGTTTTTGTTATGTACGGTTTTCATAGGTTGGATTTATTCTATCGTAGTATTTGAATAACGTGTTGTGCTGTTCTGGAATTCGATTGTCGGGTAACAATTCGCATATAAGCGACAAGTTATTTGAAATATGTTTGCACTTCATGTGCATATTAATACTATATTTGCTAATCCTTGATTTAAGTAAGGAATTTTCAAATAAAATCATCCTGCGAAAGATAGAATAACCAAGACATTTAATGTCTCCATCTGCGTCATGCGACACACTGACTTTCTAAGCTTTTTAACAGCTCATGACGGGTGCAGGGTTGCACCAATGTCTTTGATATTGTTCCAGACTCTTATATAACCATTTATGGTCCCGTCATACTGCTACAATAAATAAGCTATTCAAAATTTTGTTCAACTACTGCCATTTTGAATGATACGATCAAATACTGCTCATAGCATTGCTAGTTACTGCTGGATCTTGCCAGTCAAAATGCTTTGATACAGAAATTAAAGGAGCAAGACATTTTTTAGCAGAATATTTCCGATGTCTTAATCAGGGCCACATTATTCAGTAGGTTGAGTAGGCTAGCCGCAGCCTAGAGACCCATGGCTTAGGGAACCTTTGCCTAGTTAAGACAAAATAATGGAAAAAATTAAAGAAATCGATAATAAAAATTATTTCAGTTAAATCGGGCTGCTACTAAAAGCTATCAGGAGCAATATAAAAAAGAAGGTATGTACTGTCATGTCCTGCCTTCATAATACCGAGCCTGTCTTAAGACTGTCGTTTCCTGCCTACATGTTACTAAATACTGCCAAGTACTACCTTATACAGGGTGTTAAAAAAAGAGTGTAAAATATTTCAAGAGGTATGAACCAAAATAAGCAGAAAAGTCTTAATAAACATGGGCCCGCAAAGTAACGGTTGCGGAGATATGGACCACTATTCGTTTTTCAAACATTTTATTAGGAATAAACCTACACAGGAAGCTTATAACAAACAAAAAACAAAGTTACAGAAGATGTTCAAAGTGCCCTCCGTCCATTTCCAAGCAGGCACGACATCTTCGTCTCAACGATATTCGAACTCTTTCGAAAACATCCTCCTTGGTTTGGATTTCTTGGCACTTTCGATTAATTCGTAGCTGCAGCTCTTCCAGGCTATTTACAGGAGTACCATACACTAATGTCTTCAAATATCCCTAAACAAAGAAATCTAGAGGGTTCAAATCAGGCGATCTTGGAGGCCATAAAACAGGTACGGCCCTTCCTACCCATCTATGTGGAAAAGTTTAGTGTAAATGCTCTATAACGGCCATGGAAAAATGAGCTGGAGCTAGAGAATGTCTTTCAAAAACTTCCAATACAGTGTGTTTTGCAGAAAGTTGAGATAAGCAGCGCCTGTTAATCGGTTTGGTAAAACAACAGGACCTAGAAACCTGTCACCTACAATACCCATCCAAATGTTTAATGAAAAACGTGCCAAATGTCCAAATTCTATTGGAGCATGAGGATTTTCGTCGGCCCAAATATGCGTATTGTGAAAATCAAACACTCCATTTCTTGTGAACCCGGCCTCATCAGTAAAAAGAATGTTTGCAAGGAAACGAGGGCCTTCAGCATCATGACGTAGAAACCAGCGCCAAAAAATCAAGCGTGCTTGATGATCATTTATTGGATTTAAGGCCTGTACTCGTTGCACATGGTATGGATAAAGCAGTTGCTCGTGAAGGATTCTCCAAACAAGAGAACCACTAATTCCTACCTCGGCTGATATTCTTCACACACTCGTACCTGTATTCTGCTCTACCAGTGATAGAATTTCTTCTTCTGCTCTAGGAGTGGATACCGACTTTGGTCTTCCGGATAAATGGCACTGTTTGCTCAAGGAACCGATATCACGCAATCTTTGGTGAATTTTTCCAAACATGCGTTGTGAAGCAATCTGGTGATTTGGATAAACGTCAACATAAAGATGTCGCGCTTCGGTGGTGTTCCCATTAGCACGACCATACATGAAATGCATGTCTGTTAATTCAGCGTTAGAGTAACCGGCCATAGCGAAAGAAAACTTGTGCACTGAGAACAACTGTCAAATACGTACTGTTTATTTCACTAAACATCAACCAACTATTATAAGAAAATACACAACATTTTTGCAAAATTAAAAAAAGGGGCCAAAAAACATAAAACATTCCATATCTCCGCAACCGTTACTTTGCGGACTCATGTTTATTGAGACTTTTCTGCTTATTTTAGTTCATACTATTACCTCCTTAAATATTTTACACTCTTTTTTTAACACCCTGTATACTGCTACTATCTTGAATACCTACTGATATAGGTGAGAAGCCCCTGGGAACGAACCTAGTATCTAACGTGTTATAATGCCTAGGAAAACAAAAAAAATGCACTGCAAATATATGTAGTGTTAAGCGTGTTAATGAGAAAATCTTAAATTGAATAATTCTGGAAAATTTTAATATGAGGGTTTTCAGATTTCAAAGTTGAGAGCTTAGCAGTGCCTTCAAATAGTACAAATAAATATATTTAAAAATAAATAAATAAATGCCATCATTGCAGGTTATTATTACATAAATTAATAAATATATTATTCTTAAAAAATAAATAATTAAATTACAGTTTGTATATTTAAAAATTCGACATAACAAACAACAAAATGCATCCCGTTAGTACTTTGCCCGAGACGCGGGACAAATTTTTTAAAAACGAGACAATCTCGGAACAGCGGGACGGGAACCCTAAGCTGCTCCGAAATACTGATCAAGTGCGCCCTTATCCTTCATCCGGTCCTGTCCGCGATGCGACGACATCTAATTAAGCCGGGAATGTATCCGTCCAGAAAAACACCTCCTATTCCTACTTCCTAGCATTTTCCGAAAATGTAACAAAGCAGACACGTTCCAAGGGCGGAAGGCTCCTTAATGACGCAGTAGGAAATGTTGGTTGCCACGGCGACGCTCCCGTCGGCCCGGCGGATCGATCCCGCTGGCTAGACGGGACTTCCATGTGCCCACCTCTCCATTCCCATCCAGCTTGTAACTGTGGCCGTACGCGGAAGGGTTGGCATGTAATTCATACCGCGGCGTCTTCTCTCAAAGTCAGAAATCGTAATTGGCCCGATGTACCGCTCGAAGTAGACGCGTTCAGTGCCCAAACATGGTCATCAGTCAAGAGGTCATACCCGCTGACTTGCCCGTATTTCTTTAAGCCATACCGAAACCATGTGTATACGTAAGCATACATTATAAAAATTTCAATGTTAGTTATTGTAATTTCACGAATACGTCACGTCGTTCATTAAAAACTTGAAATTTTGTCTGGAACGGTGTAATCAATAATGCATTATGCAGGTATTGATTGGACTGGTACCATTTTCATACTGCGCCTCGATGTTGCTCGGTGTTGCGCAATCTTTCGCTAATGTTTCCGTGTTAAGATTTTCTTTAGCCATGCATATGGGAAACTATATCTGGAAAATTACATTTCAAATTACAATCGATTGATCTTTAGGTACATACAATCAAGTATTTTGAAGGAATACTTGATTTTTCACTACACAAGACTTGTTTTGGTTCGGATAGCGGACTGTTCCAAAACGATTGAAAATACCCGAGCATTTCATTAATAAGAACTACTAAGCGATGACAAGTTGGATGACTATTTAGAACAGTTCATTCAAATTCGGAACCAAAACAAGTCAGTTCAATAAAAAACAATTATTATTAAGAGGAGGATATACCCCACTGAGTGCAGGGGAATGTGGCGTTAGCCTTTATTATGCAACAAGTCGCCTAAAGCCCGGATGTATGGCTACTTAAAGAAGTTTTGTGGGTTCAGGTTTAAAGGGAATTATCGGTGATAAACCCCTCATATCCATTGAGCTGCAAAAGATTAAATTACTGTTTAAAAATCCGGATCCACAATTTTATTATTGGTTAGAAACAGTTATTTATCTAACAGTTTAAGCAATTTTCCTAATTGATATCTATTTAAGAAGATGATTTTTTTAATACAGGGTGTGTCATTGGCAAATGTGCATACGTTAATAGTGCATATAGGACATCTAGGAAGCCTCAAAAAAACCTGCTGACGCGTCTAACTGTTGCCATTACCGATATACAGGGCGTTTTACCGATTTTGGCTATTACTTCAACGTGCCATAAAAGGCGAATCACTCTGTATAATTAAAGGAAATTCGTTAGGGGTATTCTACTTACTTCACTTAACCTACTAAAGTCATAAGCGAAACAGAAAGGCAGGTCTGGTGGCATAAATTTGAATTTTGAAAAATCTGTTGAGGTATTTAAATAGAGCAGAAATATCTAGTAGAGTTTATGGTGAATTTGCTGTAGTTGCAAAAAAATTAAACCTTCCTGTTTCATTTTCTGTTCAAGTTTTGGATGTTGAATGATCCTGAGTAAATACCAGAAAATTCAAGCTCTTTTGTCAGATTTGAAATAGTTGAATTTTTAGTGTGAAGTAACAAGTATTTTTTGTGTAGAAGTAATAATACTAATAAGTAAAAATGTATTGTTTTGTTGTAAATTTGAATGTTTTTTTAAATTGGCTAATTCAGTCAAAAATCAACTAATAAATGTATTTAAAGAGAAAAATAAAACAGTATGGTAAATAACAGATATCAAGAAAAACGGACAAGGAAAAATAAAGACTAATACAATTTTAGGAAACACTACAATAAATGCTCAGTGTCCACCATTATGATGAACACAGTTGCTTTTTGTACTTTAGTAGCTATTACATATCTTCTTATTATATCAGTTCAATCAGTTGCTTGCGCCTGTTAATTTCAACTCCATATACCTTCGAATGTCCCCATAGGTAATAATCAATAGGAGTGATGTCTGATGACCTTGAAGGCTACTCAATAAGCCGACTCTGACTTATGCACATAGAAAATTATTTTTCAATTTTTGTATTCTTTTCAAATTTGAAGGTACTACGTATAAAATAAGAATTAATTGTGAATTTGATGATAAAAGTAGATAGTTTTTACTTACTTTTAAAAAATATCTCAGTCAGATATTTGACTGAAATCAAACAAGAAGATTTAAATGCGAAACTACAGCAAATTCACCATAAACTCTACAATTTCTGCTCTACTCAAATGCTTGAACATATTTTTATAAATTCTATATATAGGGTGTTGTGTTTGCGAATAAACAAAATAAAAATATATGAAACCTGCATGTTCTGTTTTGTTTATGATGATAGTGGATTGAGTAAAGTAAGGAGAGTACCCCTACCGATTATCATTTTGTTATACAGAGTGGTTCGCCTTTTATGGCATGTTAAATAAATAGCCAACTGGTTTCTTGAGGCCTTGTATTCACTGTTAACGTTTGTATATTTTTCAATGAAACACCCTGTATATTATTATATTATATATTGTTGATATCGCTAACATGCAGTAACGATAATAATAATTCAAGTAATCACGTCGACTATGATGAAATGATATTCAGATATTTGAGTTTCGTCACGGTCAAGTCATAAGCGAAACAGAAAGGCAGGTCTGGTGGCATAAATTTGAATTTTGAAAAATCTGTTGAGGTATTTAAATAGAGCAGAAATATCTAGTAGAGTTTATGGTGAATTTGCTGTAGTTGCAAAAAAATTAAACCTTCCTGTTTCATTTTCTGTTCAAGTTTTGGATGTTGAATGATCCTGAGTAAATACCAGAAAATTCAAGCTCTTTTGTCAGATTTGAAATAGTTGAATTTTTAGTGTGAACTAACAAGTGTTTTTTGTGTAGAAGTAATAATACTAATAAGTAAAAATGTATTGTTTTGTTGTAAATTTGAATGTTTTTTTAAATTGGCTAATTCAGTCAAAAATCAACTAATAAATGTATTTAAAGAGAAAAATAAAACAGTATGGTAAATAACAGATATCAAGAGAAACGGACAAGGAAAAATAATATTATTATATTATATATTGTTGATATCGCTAACATGCAGTAACGATAATAATAATTCAAGTAATCACGTCGACTATGATGAAATGATATTCAGATATTTGAGTTTCGTCACGGGAACGGAAGTTGTAGTAATATATAGGTATATATATATATAAAACAGAGATTCTAATTTAAACAATAAATAATAATAATTATGTATTTATTAACAAAATCTATTCTTCTCTTTTTGTTATAAATTATAATTTGTATTATATATTGTTGTCATTCGATGGAATACCTCTCGTTGTTTCCTCGCTTTTGATGCGTTACTGGTGTGGATTCACTTCTAAAATCCATTTTTTATTATTTTATAACGAGTCGGCATTCACCAGTCAGGCGGTTTTTTACACCATGCACATTGAGTGAATCAATATGGCACAATAAATATATATGTGTTAAGCTTTTTTATAATTGAAAATTATTCAACTTATTGTATTGTTAAAAAAATTTAAGATCTAGCATCCTGTCAGTAATTTTTTTAAATATTTTAAAATAACCACAAATATTGATCGGAAATAACCGATGAGATTACTATTCCCAAGTTTTTCCCGATAAATATAATTTTTACGGAACTAATGAAATGTTTTCTTTACTTTGTTATCCGATAAGCATATTTGTTTCGATAACCTGAATACACAAGATTAAAGTTAATACCTGTTATTGAAAATTCCAGTTTTGTTGGAATAGTCATCTATAAGTTTGAATTCTGTAGTCTGTAATGCATTTGCAATTCGAACGTATTTTATCATTTATGAACTGCATCATTTCATCCCACAGCGGGCAATTATATCTTGATACGGAATTCTGAGGGATATTTGTGAATACTCTAGAAAAAGTATGAATATTACGCAACATTACGAAGCGCATGCATTTATCGATCCAGAGTTATTCCCCATTGAACTTGTGGGGTACATAACTACGTCTTTAGCGAATTGCGTATTTTATTGTATTTCAAACTACGTATCTTGAAATCTAGTTAATTTTTTTTATAGCAGAATATAAAATACTGTTAATAATTTCCTATTTAAAAAAATAGTACCTAAATGATAATTTAGATAAAAAAAGGATTTTTATGTTATTTCAGTTGTCAAAAGAAAATTATTTAATGGTAAAGAGAATCTTTTCCAAATTGTGATCATTTCAAATCGAACTTTTGGTTCGACAGTACAGAGTGGTGAAATCTTTGGAAGTATTAGATGTCTCAGATAATCACCGTTGTCTGACAAGCAATTTCGGTCATATCAGCCGAACTACCAACAATAGAAATCAATAATCAGAGCAATAATAAAATTAGAGGGAATTAACGCCATTTATTGGTACACAGTTGTAGCCAACCAACATCTGATCAGATTTTATCAAAACAAAGAAATAGCTAATATGTGTTCGCCTAAAGTTGCATTAAAATACTAATATTTTATAAAGTTGTGAAATATATAGTAATTTTAAAACCTTACATTTTAAGAAGTAATCAAATTTTAAGCTATAGGAAATTGAATGAGCATCTGATTCCAAAATTTAATGAAATATTAATTTATATGAATAGCCTTTTATATCGATAACTTGATTACCTTAAACAGATTAATATGTATACATAGGTGAAATTGCTGCAAATGCATAAAGTACAGATTGGTCAAGTAGAAGGTAATAAAAGACAGTGGGAAACGAATGTTGATTTTGGCAAGACATTATTGTTATTTACATGTCACCAAAACCTGTTGTTAAATAACGAAATAATTGTTATTTAAGCCTTGCAACAAAAAATATATCAAGGAAATAGCAGTTAAAACTAAAAAGAAACTACAAATACTAACTAAATATAATAACTGCACATCACATTTTAATATAAATGTATGTTTATATGACTTAACTCTTCCTTTACAACTATCAATTATTAAAAATTTATTTATATAGATAGTAATGTTTTTTGGATTACTTATAATTTTAAAATCACGATTTCGTTATACGAAACGTTGGCTATTTTTACATATAGTTCCCTCTATTTTTATTATTACTCCGAGGTTCGTCCCCATATAGTCTAGCTAGACAAAAACTAGGGCAGGTCAAAGATTCCCAGCTAAAGTTACGGAAGTACACATTCACTTTGTGACTGGCGGCTACCAGTTGCCTAGGTCAACGCATAATAATCTCAAGAAAGAAAATATATTTTCTTGTTATATTGAGACTGCTACACAAAGATATTTTAATTTTTTTCGCCTTGACCTGAGACCGAATGAGGCAATATTATTGACATTATCAATCATAATAGACATTCAAATACTGTAATAATATTTTAATAAAAATTTACAAACAGTATGTTAGAAGTAATTGCATGTTATGATCTTTTTTTAAAATGTTATTGACCTGTTTATTAATTGCTTGAACCATTTTATTGTTAATTAAAATACGAAAAAGTAAATATTAACCCTTTGTTTGCACATATTTGAACGCAGTCTATTTTTCAATGAAACAAATATTTTTTCATGTGCCACTGCCAGAAACGTTTATATTTATCGTCAAGTTGATTTAATTAAAATATTAAAATACTTATGTATGTTTTATATAGACATTCCTTTCTAATAATAACAATTTCATTATTAAAGCCGGTTAATCCTGGTAATAAGAAATTATTTTGTTCTAAAAGTGGGAAAGTCGCTGTGTTTGAACAACTTTTTTCCACGGTCGGGAGTAGAAATTAGTTTCTATGACATCAAAATTAAAACAGAAGTAGTCGATTATTCCCAAGGAAATATAATGCTCCCAAAGGGAGTTTACATTATAGAGAACGTTTTTCATGCAAAAAAAAGATAACATTGAAATTATTTATTGACATTTAAATTAAATGTTACATTTGTACAATTTTCAAAATTAATATTAGAATGAATATTACTTTCGCTTACATTTACAGTTTTTGTGATTGCGCTTGTACTGGTACCTACTAAAACCTGATTAGCAATTTTGGTCTTATTTTCAATGGAGTTCTCGACATAACCCTCAGCGACTGTCGTTGATTTCTAGCCAGCATGACGCTTTATTGTCGTGATATCCACACCAGCATCTGCCAGTAATGTCGCTGAAGATCTTCGTAAGCAGTGACCAGTATAACATGCAGCATTAGGCAATTTTAAATACGAAGCTACTACACTCGGAATTTTTCCCATGGTATTCTTGCCAACTGGCAGCGAACTACATTTTCCTGCTTTGTAGTACAAAAAAGGTGCTTATGCTTGACGTGGGGAGGACGAAGGGACAGGTATTTTCGAAACAATTCAAGCATATTTCCCACATCGGTAACCTTAGTGTTTGGAATTTTATTACAATCAAGGAAGAGCCTACATCCTCAATATCATCTACAGTTAAATTGACTAGTTCATCAGTTCGACAAGCTCCGGTAATCCCCAGAATTAATCCAACCTATAAAAAGTCAAAATACTTAATAATTGAAATACCTAACAACAAAAGTAATCTTACCTTAATCATTAAGAATTCTTTTTCATCTGCACTTGATAGAAAACGGTCAATTTCACCCTTTGTCAAAATTTTCGATTTTTTCGCTTGATATCCGTCACCGGTTCTTTTCAAAAATGCGATCAGCTTGGGGAATTTGCTTATATCTATGTTGTCGTAAATTATCAAGCATGACTTAACCATAGAATATTGCGCCCATAATGTGGAAGACTTGTAATTCTTTGCATTTTCACTGAATTATGCCAACAAAATATTTTCGCTGTATACTTGAACATTTTTCTCGGCGCACCACTTTTTGAACCGATTGTAGGCTATGTCGTATAAAGATCTTGACTTCGTAGGCAGCAAATTGCTTATTGCAATATTTGCAGCCTCCACAATCTCTTCCTACTCACAATTATTCATTGTGCACTAAACAAACTTTAAACTAAACCAAACTAGCACCTTAATTTGACAATTCTTTTTGTTTGTTTATTTTGTAGTTATGACAATAACACAACGACTAATAAATAAATGCTCTAATCCGAATACAATAATTCTGGTGCTACTTACCTCATAATGACAAAATATGTGTTTTTAAGTTAATGAGACCGTGGAAGAAATAGTATATACCATCCGGGAGAGATGCTATTTTGTCTTCGGTGCATTGTAGCCCTCGGGCCTCAAATTGCACCTCTGCCAAAATAACGCATTTCTCTCCCTTATAGTATAATGTACTATTACGGGTATGAAAATCAATACAATAAAAATATCTATATTTCTTATCAGTCAGTCTTAATACTGCATACTGTTACGATTATTATCAGTCATATAAACCTTAATTGTTCAAATTATGGATAACAGATATAGTTCAGGTGAAGATTGAAAGATATGTAACTTACACATAAAAAACAAAATTACTTAACTGGGTTAATTCGTACGCCCTGATTCTGCAATTCGCATTTTTTAATGTGACAAAGGCGATAAGAAATATCAGTTTTAGAATATATATACAGGGTGTCCCACGACGAGCGTGCATTACACGTATTTTTGATCATTTTCAGATTCTACGTATAATTTTTAAATAATTTTTTTAAAATATACTATATGTCTAAACTCAACAGTTTTTGAGAAATTTTATTTTCTTCAATTTTTTTTTTGTTTTATCATGATTATTCTAACGTAGTTATTTCAAATGGAAAAAATCGCATTTTATTATCTTCTTTTTACACAGATCGAAAGGAAATAAAATATAGAAAGAGATGGTAAAATAAAACACAGGGTGTTCTATTGAAAATAAGTGTCAGTCAGTATTACTCCTCTTCACGTCACTACAAAAATTCAGATTTCTATCATTTCCGGTTTCTAAAATACGTCTTATGCACGCTCGGTGTATGATATGATATGTAGGAGTTATTTATTTCAAATAAATAAGTTACTGTACAGTGTCTCAAATTCGTTGCATTGTATCTCGGAAACTACAAGAGATAGAAGGATGCAGATTTCGCAACACTGGATTACTTTTGAGAGAAAAATTAAGATGCCGTAATCAGAAGTTTCATAGAACTTTTCGTTTTTGGGATACAGGGTGAAATTTAAAAAACTACTTTATAGTATATTACACTATTAGGTTGGTGGGGTATAACAGCCACTTAACAACCATATAGTGTATAACGTTTTTCGCGCAATCGCATTTATCAAATAAAATAATAAAAAAAATTATTTTGATTGCTGAAATGGCGTGGCCTATCTAGCGTGTTTTGAATTTATTTTGTTGGAAACCAAAAAAACTATTTGAATTTGATTTTGTGTTTTGTTGTCATATCAAATACGTTGTGGGTCATTAATTCCCACAAAATCAAAGGTGAGGTATGAAAAAGTCTATGATGCCTTCAGGAAATGGTTGAATGAGAAGAAAGCGGAGATATCTGAAAAAAGTTTGCTGGCTTATTTTATTCAGAGAAATTTAAGATTGAAGTCTCCGGAAAGCTTATGGGCAGAGTACTCTATGCTTAAAAGTACGATCAACTTAAATAATGGTGTCGATATATCGCAATTTAAGAAGTTAGTAGCATTTCTAAAGAAGAAAAATATTGGACATCATGCGAAAAAATCAGGTATTTACCAGAGAAGAGATGAACAAATTTCTGCTGGAAGCCCCCGATGAAATCTATATTATGATGAAAGCAGTGATGATAATGGGAGTCGTTGGGGCTCTTAGTCGTGATGAACTTATGAAGATGAAAGTTGATGACATTACGGATGCACGTTCAGTTGTCATTGTTAAAGTGCCTGATACCAAAACACATATTAGTCGAATTTTCACAATCACTGACAAGGCCAATGAAAAAGTCACTTTTTTGACGATTTTGCGAAAATATATACAGGCTTAAGACCTAAGGAGACTAACTCTCGTCGATTTTTCTACTTAGTTCGTCAGGGAAAATGTGTAACTCAACTTGTGAGTATAAATACAGTGGGACAAATACCACAAAAAATTGCCGAATATTTAAAACTGCAAGATCCAAAATTCTATACTGGACATGCTTTTAGAAGGACGTCGGCGACTTTATTAGCAAATACTGGAGTTGATGTTATGGCACTCAAACGTCATGGGGGCTGGAGGATTTAGTGATAACATTAATGTATTATTTGACTAACAGAAAATGTAATTTTGCCGAGTCTATAGCAAAGAAAATAGAGTTTGCTGATAAGATTTTCCATACCAACAGCGGCAGTGACAATGAATTTGACTCCATTCTAGTGTTTGAAGACAGAACTACTGAAGTTTATTCTAAACCTAACATATCTAACTCAATAAGTAATACAGAAAATTCAATTACTGTAAAAGCAATAGATAAAAACGAGGGAAAAACTATTACGTTTAAGAATTGTACAAATTGTACCTTTAATTTTTACAATAAATGAGCCCATTTGTTGGTGGAAAGAATTACTGATTTTCACTTATCGCATTAATGCTGTTATGAACTCAAACAACACTATTATTTTTTTGATTTCTATGGAAACAAACCACAGTGTTGTATATTCAACTTGCAGAATGTGTCAACAATGACAGTAAGTGCATATTTTAGAACGATTGTGCGGAAAGGTATTTTTCGTATCTCAGGTAATAGCTGAGATATCGGGATGGTAAATATTGCTTCTGATAAAGTTTTTTACGCAGAGTTCAGTGACGTACTTCTAATTTTTCTACAGGGTCTCTTTTGAAATATGACCCAAGTATACATTTTTGAAAATGGAATACCCTGTAGGTATTACATTATACAGAGTGTCCGGAAATGATTATTAACGGAGTGACAGGGTGTTAAAGTTAAAATTTTATTTTCGATATTTGTAAACAACTTCTTAAGAAATCCAAATATTTACATAAAATTTGTAAATCGGGTGTTTTTGCAGACGAGAAATTCAAATATTTTGACGTCACTAGTAGAAGGCGCCACTTATGGCACATCATGTTTCTTTTAAATGACAACTTTTTTTGTTGAAGTATTGAAAAGAAGGACCTATAATAATTGTTGTCAAATGACAATTATAACAAAATATCAATGACAATTATATCAAAATATCGTTATTATAACATAATTATGTTTATCCAACACAGCACATAACAACTATAGTAATTAGTCCAATTTGTACACTGCGCACTTTCCCGCGCAGAATTTATAACATGTTCTAAATTTTTATGGACAAAATTCTTTTCTTATTTATTTGATTTGTTTTCTGTATGCAACTACAAAAATAGCGTAGAACAGAATTATTCCAAAAATTCTCTAGAGATTTTTTACAGTGTCATAAAGCTTTTAGTTTATATAAACAAAAAATTACCCGATAAATTTTTGTAAACTTCCGAGACTAAAAATATTTTACAATAATTATTTTCACTATCCTTCATGTGTCACCCTGTATATATTTTGTTCGTTCCAACTATGTACAAAATGCAGTAGTTTATGGTATATTGCGATTTTAAATGGAGTAATCTATATTGTCATGAATAACATGAATTAGAACAAATATTTGCCGTGTTCAATTTTTTTAATCTTCAAAACATAAATTATATATTAAAAGTAGCCATCATGACTATTCTGTGAATTGAAGTGTGAGAAACTGTTTAAGATGCTTTTAGAAATCGCCTCTTAAATTATCATACATTTTAATTACTTGAAACGATTTATTTTGTTGAGTATCGTAAAATTAATATGTTCGACAGTTATAGAACCTGTTCGAAAATCGAATTTAGATCGGCGCGATGTTTATGTAAATCAATATAAAGGTCAGTTTTCACTTTATCTTAGAAAGCAGAGACGGACTAATATATATCAAAACTTTTTCAAGAGATTCCTTAGTCAGATGAAGGTGAAACACTATACGGAAAATGTATATATTAATTCAGCAATAAAGTATATTTGACATAAATATTTACATATCGTCACGGGTTTTCTAGCTCGACTTTTTCTAGAAAAACAAACAGTTAATTAATCACTTATATTTTTTAACTACTCTGTACACTACTGAATACTTATTACAACTCGACTAAACACTATTTCGCTAAACTCCAGGAAATTTCCAACTAAACACTGCAATTCAAGACTGCCTGACTGGGCCGTTTATTCTTCTTTAATAGGCCAAACGAATGTTGCAGGTATCTTCTAGCATCTGTAGATCCATTTCTCGAACGATTCTCGTCGATTCTCAATATTTCAGTCGCGCCTCGATACACAGCATTATTTTGTTTGTTTATCAGCATCGCGTAGGGGCAATCGGGGCAATCTAGCGTTTTGCAATACCACAGTTGTCGAATTGGGTGCCAGCGAGGAAAATTCTGTAATAATATTATTGATATCCAAGCATTCTTATACTTAATTTTTAAGATTTACTTAAATAATAATATTTTGTTAAAATATGAATATTATTATAAAATAAGTTATTCTTTCTTAATATTTGATGATAACGATGAAGTAGTTGCACGTTCTGTCACGTCTACTCAGGTTCCCTTCTGTTGGATAAGTAATCGGTTGCCTGGTATGTCGCTAATGAATGACTGACACACCCTTGAGGATGTGTGATACGTAAAAATCTGAAGAAATTGTAGCGAAAAAACGATTTTAAAAGTTCATCTTTAACACCTTGTATCTTTTAAAGGAGGGATTCTTGTACATAGGTAAATAGGGTTAAATCGTCATATTTTGCTGCCAAAATAGGCAGTTAACGGGATGATCTGCTTTTTTGTTACACTCTATATAATGAAAGTATCGGTTTAGTTAATATTATTGTGTTTCCTCATTCTTCATTATTCGCATAACCAGAAATAAAACAGAATATGATAGATATGGCTGTGAAATACAAGTGAGGATATACACGTCCACCGTCCCATGATATTCTAATAAGACGGTTCACTCCCACTACTTCATAAAGTTTCTCTTCTATCGACGCTCTTCTTCCTGTCAATTCGATAGCCAGCTTGTCGGTGATTCGTGGCATCAGCTTGTATGAATAGCCTAGTACTTCAAAATCTAAAATAAAAATTAAGAAATAAGCTATGCAAAATCCGAATAGTATATAGTAATGAAACAACACATGTTCAAAACAAAAACATATCCTGTTATTCCTAACATAGTTTTGCGTAAAGATCTACTTGTAATTAACATAACTACACTGTTTTTCATTTAATAACAATGCTTGGAATATTTTACAGAGAAATTTGAATTTAATATTTAAAAATAAAATACAAAAATTAATAATAAATAATGTATAATTTAAATAAGAGTACTGTTCTCAACATTAAACATATTTTCATGAAAACTGCTATTTACTTTTTAATTAAATTATCTCTTCGAGTGATTTATCACATCTTTAAATGAAGTTGACATTTTATCAGAAACTGGAACACAACACTTAAATTACCTTAATACTTTGACCAAAGTTCATATGAACTTTGCTTTGACTAATTCTACCATTTAGATAATAAAGTAATTCTAACATGACCTGATTTAAAGCGCGACTTATTTTGTCAAAGAATTTTGTTTGTAATGTTGTTACAATGAAATTATCTATGCAAATTGCATTTTGACCCAAATCAAAACTTTTTTCTACTCAGTTGACGGCAAGTTTAGATATTCTTTAGCAATTTGAAAAGAAAAAAATGCATAGTTAAATTATTTCTTATTCCTTTCACTTCAGATACTGGCATAAGTAAAAGTACATTTTGTTATAACAAATTGACTTGACTTTTTATGTTTAACTGTATTGTGTAAATAAGCGATTTACTAGTAAAAATACAGGATTAACTGTGACTAACTACAAATATTTTAAGAGAGTATAGAGAAAAATAAGAATTAACGGAAGCGTCCATCAAATAATTTCCAAACTTATTTATAAAATGAAAAATTTTTTTTTAAACTATATTAAACCCCTATCCATTGCCGACTCTGGCCGCATGTCAGCCACTAAGTTAGGTATCAAATGTAGTGACAGGGCACCATGTTGCACATGTATCTATTTATGGCATGTTAAAAGAAAAAATGTATTACAAAATGTAGATAATTATTTAATCATTTAACTAAAGAGAAACATGATATGTTAACACAAAGAGTTAGTACTTACCTTACTGATATTTATTTCCAGGATTGATTTTAAAAATGTTGAATCATTTTCTGTTTCCTTACTTGTTGTACATTAAAACTTATTGCAATGATTTTTGTACTTGCTGAGTACTTGCCAAGGACCTCTCCGACCGCTCTTTTTGTTTAAAGCGGGGTACTCGGCCCGACGACCATGATCAAGCGGATTCCCTCCATCGGGAAAACCACGCAAATGTACACAACTACATAAAAACAGCCACATGTTTACCGTCAAGGCATTACAG
Source organism: Monochamus alternatus (assembly GCA_037114965.1). Taxonomy (NCBI): domain Eukaryota; kingdom Metazoa; phylum Arthropoda; class Insecta; order Coleoptera; family Cerambycidae; genus Monochamus; species Monochamus alternatus. The sequence continues at coordinate 26,259,934 of CM073426.1, read as the reverse complement.
CAGTTGTTCAATGTGGTTCAAAGAGGGCATAATGTTTTGTTTCCTCGGAAAACGTCTTTGGTACTACGCTGCCACATTACAATATGCACTTATCACACTTCCCATAAATCAGCACTTTATCCGTGATCTCGGCATTTGAATACATGTGTGTAAATACACAACAAATACGCGAAAAATTGAATTTGCGAAGAACAAGTAGGTACTAAAAAATTATTTCAACCGTATACGATATTTTATTTTTGACATGATCTGATGCAGTCACCATCTGTAGGCCACTAGTGCCAGGTGTACTTCACGCTGATAAATTTTTAAACATCCTATGTTGTTGGGGAATTACTAATAATAGCATCAATATTAACAATAATCGACTATGTTTGTATAAAATAATTAGTACTGTTTAAGCTATAACATTCTGAGATATTTTTAAATACATTATTATTTTCATTTTATTCCACAGTTGCATATACAAATATTTGTGAATTCTTCGAATATTCGTTAACAAATATTTAAATTTGCTTCACACAAATCTCTTAAAAGCGTAAGAGGTGCTTATATTCAATTTTATTTATTCTTTTAAATATTATATGGATTTATTACACTAATGGAAGCCATAAAAGTGCTTGAACACGTAATTGCATGAGTAATAATTAAGACAATTTTTAAATGCAGTTTAAATTTTATTTTTCATTAAATCAATTCCTATGCATTCAAAATATCTATAACAATACAGATCCTGATTAAATTTTATAACATTTCATATTCTGTTCAGCAGTTTTTGATAACAGAAATCAATGTGTTATGTACCTCAAGGTATTATTTTTCGTTTTATGAAATCTTTAACGTAGTTCTAGCCATTTCTTGCAGATATGCAACCACTTGTATGACTCGTACAGGTTTTTCAAGAAAAAAAACACACTTAGACACTGACCTCTGTTTCTAATTATCATTTATCATTTTCTTCTAATAATATACAACCAGGAGATAAAGTAGTTTGTTTCTTCATTAATAATTAATTAGACTCGACTCCTTGTCTTCTAGTGAGCTACTTAATAAGTTTTCAGTCCGAAATGATTGATTTTTTATCTGAATAGAAACAAGATTACGCTACAGTAACTTCTAAGCTAATTTGGACCATTAATATTTGTAATCTCAGCATGTGATGCTAATAGAAAGATAATGATGTATATTTTCGATGATTTATCTTTGTGTTATCCTGATCGCTTGCCACTTGCATTGATCAGTTAATTATTAATAGAGATCGAAAAATTTGAAGGTTTTTTTCAGTGAAACGTTACAATCGGGATCATAAATGAGAATATTGTGTATATTTTATAAAACACGAGTAGAAAAAATTATAATTGACAATACATATATGTTGCCTTCGTTGAATATTTATTACAAAAGAAATAATAGTATTCTAGGACAGGACTGTCCAAAATGAGGCTTGCGCTACAACAAAAATATAGAAATATGCTTTAAAAACGAAAATATACACCAACAATGAAATGATGGAATAAAATATTACATACATAGGCTATGTGACGCCACTGGCGCTGGATAGAACAAGTTACTGGATCATTGGAGGTTTCGCTGGACTCTTGAGCAGAGTTATTAGTTAATAGTGTGGAATACAGACTCATAGACAGAAAAGCGTTCAATACGGTTGGCAAAGTGTTTATTTGTTAATAATTATAGTTATTTTGTAAATATGTTTCAGTTGCACTGACCAATCTGACATCTGTCTAACGTGTAATTTTTGCTCGAACAATTCAAGAGGACTTGTGTGCAGAGACGCTTGATCTTATTCCTTTCCATGTACAACTAAGGAATATTTTTGAAGCTGTAAATAAGGCGGTATTAGACTATGGGGGATTCGATAAACGTTCCTCTATTGTTACTGATGGAGTCAGAGTTATGATAGGAACTGAAACTTGATTTTCAGGACTCTTAAAACAGAACAATATCAAGTGTCCTGTGATACACTACATTGTTCACTAAGAGATCCGACCTGGAAAGTCCTTACGTCAAATGAATATCATGAAAGTGGTTGTTAAAATAACTAATATTGTAAGAGAGGGCAATCGCGCTTTGACCACAGAAAGTTCACGATTTTTTGGCCGATTTTTGCCTCCATATGGAGACTTGTTCCTGTTTTTCTTAAAAATGAAGTGAAGTCTGACACTACGAAACTGGAAAATCAAACTGTACAGACCTTAACGAATTAAATTTGACACTGTAAAGAACACTTTGAAGAAATGAAGGATTTTGAGAAAGAGTCATATTTAACTTATAAAATAGATTGACACAATTGCAGAAGAATGTGAAAACAGATTTAGCGACTTTAAGAAAATGGAAGGAGAGATTTCAGTTTTTATTCAGCCATTTACTATTTCTGTTGAGAACGTAAGCAGAGCGGACCTTCACCTGCGCGATTTTTTTACCAGAGAATAACAGAAATAGGACTGGACTTAAGTTACTCCCAAGAAAATATTGCCTCTACTTATGTAGGCCTTATGATAGACAAAAAGTTGGGAAGCACGTATCTTTGCGAAAGCAGCTTTTCCAACATGAAATTTATAAAGTCAAAATAATATCTGATAAGTCATTTACTTAGTTGCTTCGTTTGTCAGCAACAAATATTAGTGTTAATATTGATATACTGAGCCACTTGCGTTTCTACCTTTTTCGTGCTCACTGTGAGGAGTTTGTACCACTCGCGTTTCTTCCTTTTTCTGTGCTATTAATTAATGATTTTATAAAACAAATATAACTCCATGCTTAAGTCTCGATCACGCCGAGCAATTTCTTACATTCTATTAAAATATCTTGATTTAGAATAATATTTTGTCATTATCATTGCTGAAATAAGATTTTTTAAATTTTTAGTCCGGTTCTGCATGCTTCCAAATAAAGATCACCGATCAATGAATTGATCACTGTTAACCGACACTACCAAATAAAGCTGCAGTTGAATACCTTGTTTCATATACATACTGTATTGTTTTGTTGTTATGTGGCTGGCGCCAAAACTTCCCATTTCTTTGTGGATTCATTGGCAGTCAGGGCAGAGCACCTGAATCTTCGTGTAAACATCCGAGCCTTGCTCAGTTTATTTTCGAATACTTGAATAGCTTCCGTATGCACTTACTGGATACATTCTACGAGGTTATGAGGTTCTACGAGGTTTCCATTAATGTTAATGTAGGCAATGACGCTAATGATGGAAACAAATTTGGTCTTATGTCCTTCACCCCTCGAATAATATAGTTAAATTTGTTGTAGAAGGTGTATATCAAAATAATTTGAGTACGTAAAGTTATACAATCATTACTAGCTCAAATAAGGTGTGACTAGAGTTCTTCTTTCATTATTCCCAAGATAAAGTCCATTGTATGTAGAGTGTAGAAAAGAGAAACCAACGAATTTCGAGGGCATAAAGAATTTACAAATACAGGGTGGTTCAGAACTTATCTAAAAAAAGTGAAATATACAGGGCACTCTTAGAAATGCAATTTTTTAAAAATAATCAAAAAGGGCAATTCGAAAATGATTTAAATATACATTTCTGTACGGCACTGGAAACTGGTTTTGCCGCTATTGTTATTAAGAGAATTAATCTGTGGTTTTAATTAATAAAATATTTTGGTGTACTAGATGTTACAACAACATTTTGGGTCCGTCTTTCCCAGTTTCTACAAAATACGACAAATATTTCTATTTCTTCGTTCAAAACGGTATTAGTAATAGTAGGTATCCACTTCGGTGCCATATATTTGATTTTTTAAGTATCCCTACAAAAAGAAGTACAAATGATTTAAAGTCAGGAGATCGTGGCGGCCATGGTACCGGTCCTCCTCATCCAATCTATTGGTATTAATGCTTGGACACAGTGTACATGGTACGGATATAATTGAGCCTCGAAAATACTACAACTTCAATAATTTTTTACTCGGAAATTATAAGGAATTTACAACAATTTTTTTTTACGATAGACTCCATTTTTCATGACGCATCTATTCCCAAATATTTTTAGATAAGTCTTGCATCACCCTTTATAATGGAGATGAAAGCCACATTATTTTTTCAAAAGTACTACGTTGAACTTTTGAAATACCTTTAACGATCAGTTTTCAAAAAACTTAAAACATTCATTATCTGCAATAAGCAGTGATAAATTATGTGTTACAGTAGAATTAGGTAAGTTTAAGTGGTGCACTCTTTTATAAACCTCCATTTTATACACATTATGTAACAAGTTATTTCGAAAATCTGAGGCATCTATTGAAAAAAAATTCGAATAATTTTTCTAAATAACCAACACTGGACTACATACTTTATCTATTATCATTGCAGCGATGCATTGAAGAAAATCCTTGAGGTATCGCGAGTAGAAAATTTTTCAAAACTGGTTTAAAACAGTTTTGAAAAGTTATAATTTCACAGCTATAGTAAACATTTAAAATCATCATTGAACTGTTAAGATTGTATTGGTTTTTACATTAGAAGCAATTGGGTCTTTAAAATTATTTTGACACAGACAATGTAATAAAATAATATTATAAGAAAATCTGTATTTTGCATAAAAAAATACATTCTGTTTATTATTTTTTTGCAATTGGCGTCTTTAAAACAGGTTCTACATTATCTTGAGCAACACGAAAATATTTAGGTACATTTTTTTAAACTAAAATTGAAAAAAATGTAATAAATACGAAAGATAAGGGCAACATGTAGTATATTGCATGAAAGACGAAAAAACAGGCAATTTTTTGTGGCCATAGCCTGCTTCAAAACAATTTTTTTATCCGCCTAGAGGGCGCAGTGAACCACATACGATATTTCAAAAATCTGTTTATATCAGATGGAAGGAATCAATTTTGCAAAAAAATATATTACCAATAAGTTTTCTCTATCTCTTAAAATAAAAAAGTTAGACAGCCTTAAAGTTTGGGCACTTTACAGATTTTTTTTGTTATTACTCATAAAGTTTGCCATGGATCTCAAATTTGTTTTTACGAGCATAAAGGCCTCCAAAAATGCAACAAAAAACAATTAAAGATTTTTGACGTGTCTCGCATATTAAGCGAGATACATGGGAGTGGCCCTCTTATGTGATACAGCCTGTATACTCTCGACGTTTGTTGGATTGTTTTTGTTACACCCTGTAGAATTTCCGCTTCTGCATTTTGATGAATCATCATTGACGAATCAAGATGGATATTGGCAATTGTGAATCGTTTGTTTCATTGTTTTCTTTGACAAGACGGCGCCGAAGTACTTGCCCATTATTCTATCATTCATTGATTTATGGTGTTTCTACTACATCAGTGATAGGAGTCGAGTTGGCATGTCTTCTGTTAGTAAAATCTGTTCTCTACTAAATGTCTCAATTTTTGTTCCACTTTTACACTGCTGTCAGATTCCCAACATATTCAAAAAAACATATGCTACTGAATATTAAATATAGTAACTGTAACCACCATACTAATACCTATTGTATAAATAATTCTAACAATTATGTCTACTAATGTAAAATAAAAGAAGTTGCACAAGAATGAATAACTTGAAGAATATCGACATTTCCTATCTCTCAAGTTGAATATGCATGTAAATTGTATAATAATTTGCTTATAAAAATACTAGCGTCAAAGGATTTACCTTTCATACTATAAATGTATGTGTTTGGTGTTTAACCTGATGAAAATCTTTGCCGATAAAGCAAATCTATGAGATAAGACTCGAAAAGAGGTCGACAGAGTTCAGATCTGTTTCGAAACCTCTTATATTTATTTGCCGATTGCGACATAGAATCAGTAAAATATATATTTTGCGGAAACGTTATTCGCAGATTTAAACTTCGTGAGGTTTATAAAATAGTTGAATAAAAGATTATTTGTACATCATTACCTTCTATTCTTGGTTGCACCGCAGAAAAGTGACATTAGGCCTTACGGTTTAAAAATAAACTTGACTGACTCATATGGCATTCTAGCCGTCGAGTTAACATGTTTTATGCATCTTGCGGTGAAATCTACTGCAGTAGTTACGGAACACGTTCTCTACCATTTTTACAGGAATTCTTAGAAATTGTTTATCTTTATGTCGTCTACAGTGTTAAAAATAGGCAATAAATAATAAAAATAAGAAAAAAACTGTATGTGACATAAAAAAAATAATTTTATTCACTTGCATGATACATTGTATATATTTTTATACAGGGGTGCATGTAAAACGTCTATTATGAAACAGTTCTATAGGATGTATCCTTTTTTTCCCAAAAGCCACTTCTATTCAGTATTCAGAAAATGAAAAATTTGAAATATGTGGAAAGCGCGACTTTACTTCGTATTTTACAAAAAAATATCATTAAAAAGTTGTTTGGAGTTATTAAAATAAATATACTTCGTAAAATTTTAAGTTCCACCTTAATAATGGTGATTTTACTTTTAAATGGTATATAACTAAAAATCATTTAAACGTCATCGTATCTTTATCTTGGATAGTTTTGTATTTTATCTAGTGAAATGTTTGCTATACTAGGGATTTCTAATTTGGTTTTGATGGCGACTAATCTGGAAATTGTTCTACCGTTAGAATAAATTAGTTAAATGTCTATTTTCTCATATAAGTTTGCGTTTCTGTTTTTATCTTGTATGATCGAAGCATATAAGGTTTGAAATTACCGTCAAAGCAATATGACAGCTATCATTCAATTGTTTTCAAAGTATACTTTGCTTAATCGTAAAATATGGATTTTCCCGCAAACGTTTTTTTTTTATTCCAAAAAAGAATAACTAATTTTTAGACAAACTTTCGTTTTTTAAAGCCCTACATTGTTTAAAATAAGAATAAAAAAAATTCTATTGAACAATGCTTTTTACACTGTACAACAATTTTTAGATAGTGATCTCACTATTATGATAAATTTCGACTCTAAGGCTTTGCATATTTTATTTTCAATATTTTAATTCAATAAATTGTTATGTATGTCATTATTATTTTAATGTGTACCTGCTGCTTGTGGGGCTCTGTTCAATCGTCTGTTTTTGACAAGAAGTATCTTATTGGCCATCCCTCTCTATTACAGGTAATTTCTCCGTAACGTTAGTCGTCCCTTATTAAGGGAGTACCTGAGCATGACAGAGGTATATTACAAACAAGTGGAAAGAGCTCAGAGGAATATGTCGAGTTTCACCAAAGTTTTATTGTCTACTCCGCCTTCTGATAACGAGTATATTGTAATTTGCTAACCTACCTTTCTTCTTTGCAGGTGGTGACCCCCAAAAAGTTCAATGATGTATATCTCTACGATATGCCTCCTTCAAGATGCTCACCAATTCCGGTTTCTGGCCTTAGCCCAGGATTGAGCCCTCGAGAACAAGCGAACGACTGCTACGATGTGCCCCCTCGGGCTATCCCAGTAGGCAACGACAATTTTCGAAATTGTCCCCGATGCTCGCCGGCGCCCTCGTGCGCTTCCCCGATAGGTCGAGAATCGGGCGAGGCCTACGACATCCCCAGAGCCATCCTGGGCCACCACAATCAGTTGACCCCCTCCAGTTCGGCTAGTTCTCTGACGGCAGACTCGCTGAGTTCGTCGAACCGCAGCAGCCTGGCCAACATGCCTGACTATGATGTTCCTAGACCCCACAACAGAGGTCCCCAGCTGGTACTACACGCTCCCCAGACCTACGACATTCCATCACAGACCACGAAGGAGTTGCCTTTAGAACTAAATTCAGCTTTAGAAAACTTGGAGAGATTACAGACTGACACGACGAGTGCAATATCGAAGCTGCTTGGATTCGTGGGACCTCAGTGGAGAACCAAAGAGAAATTAGAGAATAACTTAATGGAGATCAGGCTGTCCGTAACCAGGTTGGGAACATCACTTCATGACTTGGCCGAGTTCGGAGAAGGCACTCTGGGCAACGCAGCTAGAGCGTCTGATAAAAACATCGCCATTAAACTAGCCCCCTTAGTTTCAGCTCTGAGAAAGTCCGACAGTTTGGTGCAAGAGGCATCAGAGAAACTAAACAAACACAACTGGTCATTGGAGGTGTTGTCAAGGCCGATCGATGAAGAGAAAATCCGGAAACCGGACGAGTTGGAACAACTAGTGGCTTGTTCACGAGCACTCACGGAAGACATCCGTCAAATAGCTTCCTTCATTCAAGGCAACGGGCTGCTTCTTTTCAAAAAGGAGCAACAACAAGGTACTAATAACACCGAACAGTGGGCCGAGGAATACGACTACGTCAGTTTAGATTCAAAAGAAAGCATTTCCAAAAACCACGCCGAAATTCTCAAAGATTTACCCAAGGATCTAAAGAAAGGCTACGACAACTGTCTTAAACACGCCGACGACATAGCTTTTGATGGAGACCACAAATCGGCAGGCTTAGATTCAGACGACAAACAGCTTTTGACCTTCTATGCAGCACAAGTAGTCACTCACCACACAAACTTAACGCACGCCATAGACGCATTTTTACAGACTGTTGAACACAACCAACCCCCGAAAATATTTTTGGCTCACGGCAAATTTGTCGTATTAAGTGCTCACAAATTAGTACTAATCGGTGATACAGTTCATAGGAATATATCTTGTAAGGAAATTAAAGATAGAGCTTTAAATTGTGCCAACGCCTTATCGGATGCTTTAGCTGCTAGTGTGAACAAGACGAAGCAGGCAGCACTTCAGTTTCCATCGGTGAATGCTGTCCAAGAAATGGTGGATTCAATCGTGGATATATCACATTCCGCGAAGGATTTAAAGGTATGCTTAGTGCAGGCCGCAGTTCCCCTATAATTTTCGACTGATTTGCACTTAAAAATATTTTCAAATAAATGATTTACTTCGCAAGTGTCCAATACCATTCTGTGTACTCTCTCTTGTACTTATTACGAAAATAGTTTGCCAGTTTGTAGGCTGAGAGAAGACGATTTGTTTGGTAAATGGGTCGGTCACATTTTCCATTTTACATCTGTACATATGCTGACATATGTTAAGGTCAAGTACATAGGCGCAACTAGTGAGGAGGGTCGGGGGTGCTAAGGACCTTCAAAATGAATATTAGCATTTTTAAATTTACAATTATTTCGAATTTTGAAATTAATAGTTGTTAAACATGAAATTTTGAAATGATTATAATGTAGACACGTAGGCTGTCGTCTTGTCTGAGAAGAAAAACTCATTTATTCTTTTTATAAAAATGTCAAAATAATCGCAAGACGATAGATAAATGTATCATCCTACTGAAACACCCTCTTTTCCAAGCTTTTTTACAAAATATCTTCATAACCTTTTTGTTTCACCATACTCCATAACTAAAATTCATAATGGCCAAATTAGGTCTTTGGGATCATCAAGGTAAACTTCTTATCCCACTTATTACCAAACTAATGACCTATGACCAATTACGAATGAGAAATAATTTGTTGAATGAGCAAAACAACAAAATAAAATTTTAATAGAAGGATATTTTTAACATGATTCCATTTCTACCCAGTTTTTCTCATTCGTAATTGATTATAAATATATTGTTGGCAATTAATCGATAAGAAGATATGTTCTTGACTTTTGTTTGGTCATTGAGAAGTTTTTGAAACAAAAAGTGAAAAATGAAATATGACTAATGTACATCTTGTGTATTTGTATAGCGAATTCAGTTTAATTTTAAGTTTTAGCGCCCCCAAAAATTAAAAACTAATTGCGCCTATGCATATGTGCGACATTTGCAAGCGCAAATTGTGTGCTATCGGATTAGAGTTGTTGTTATCTTGTGGGACATTTTCTGTACTACAACCCAGTGTCAGCAACTGTATGTGTGGATTGCTTAATCAATTTATTCCAAACGTGTATATATATAAAATATAATTTGTTACATTTCGGAAAGTTTTCCAGTGCCATAAATAATAAAATATACAAGGAAGGTACTTAGAGTTTTAAGAGTGACATCGTTTTTATTATTTTTGGTGGAAACTTTTCCTGTTTAAATATTTGTAATTTTGTTATTTATTATTTTAAATATTCTAATTAATGTATATAATTATTAACATTTAATGTTAATATTTCAGTTTACATTTTAATAAATATTAATTATGATTTTTATTTATTTTTGTTTTATTTTATTTTATTGTTCAAAAACGAAAATTAGTGGTATTGCCGTAGTAGGTAAGTTGAAAGAAATATTACTAATTTCACACCTTTAAATGATTTTGCTTGCTTTTTTTTTTCAGTATTTGTGTATAAAGTTTTTAAAAAGTGAAATAACATATTGCAAACATCAGAAGGTTAGTTATGGTGAATTTAATATTAGAATGTACAAACAATATTTACATTATTAATATTTAAAATATGCTCTTTAATATTTAAAAAAATGCTCTATTTTCTGATAATGTAATATTCCTAGTCTGTGAGGCCAAATATGTAAAGAAGATAAACAGGAAACTGAACAATTTATAAACTATTTTTTACAGTGTTCCGAAATAGTTGCAGAAAAATAAGAGCTATGCAAAATAAACTTCACGATTATAAATTTAAATTTGCTTTGTATTAGCTAAATATAAACAGTGACCTTCTGGTGTCGGTATTGATGCAGTTGTCTTTTTAATTTTTGTCAGAATTTCGAAATAATGAGTCACAAATATATTATTTTTATTTTAATATATTTTTCCGAATTTTAAAGGTGATGGTGAGTATGTGACCATTCAAAATCTAAATTCTAAATAATTATCTCAAGGCATTTTGCCCTTATATTGAGAGAGATACATCAAAGGCCATAAAATGCTAGATAATTTAGTTTAATTTGGTTTATCATTGTTGTAAATTCTTTTAGTTAATTTCTCAAATGAGACAATAAATACCTTTTGACATTTGACAATAAATTCTTTGTATATCAATTATCTACTTGATTAAGCAATCTTAAAATGGAAATACTAGTGTTATTTTGTTATAATTAATTTTAATATTTCTTGCAACGGATGATCGCGGAAAGATGGAGGTATTTATATAATTTAGTATGTATTTAGGATTCAGTGTTGTTGGTTGGATGTATTGAAAATAAACGCTTCAAATTACATATTCTAAAGTAATATTAAACGTAACGCACAATTCTTCATTATATTTCTGTGTGTAGTTCAGTCATACAGTACTTAACAAATATTTACTGACATAACAGATCATAGTTTTTTGTCCGTATCATCATATCGCGAAAAGAAGAAATTATTCAACTAAAATCTCACATAACACAGTCATCCTAAGGATGTTCTGAAGACGTTCACTAATGGACATTAGTCCAAAGGACGTCCGTTTAGGAATGTAAGATGTCCAACGGATGTGTATAGGAGATCCGTTTTCCTGGACGTTTTGTACCATTTTAGAACGTTGTAAGGACGTACCAGAGAAATTTACGTACAATGAATGTCCCAGCTGGGAAGTTTTTCGGATATTCTAAATTAATTAATTAAATATTAATTTTTTATAAGAAATACTGATGGTCACTTAATAAATATATTCTACAAAAACAAGTATGTTTTTTAATGAAAAATATATGTTTTCTTCTATGTCACTAGTGTAGTATGTGCTATGTATAACGAAAATATTTGTGTCCATTTTCTACTCAAAAATGATCGCTACCTCTGTTATTTATTGGTAATATTTTTGAATCCCCTTCTGCAGCAGCTACAAAACATATATTATAGTTAACATATGGGAGATGTAGCGTATGTATTAAATTAATTAATCAATATTTCGTTTTCCTTTTAATATTTACTAATTGTGTATCTTGTTTCGCGGCATAGTTAAAACTTACCTTACAGAAAGAGATATATTTATTCAAACAAGCAGGGTCCTCCAATTTTTAAATAACTAACAAAATACTCACAGGCGAGATATAAGTTTGGTTAAAAATTGTAATAAGTAATATCTTTTATTACAAAGCTGTAGTAACAGGATAAACTACCAGTCAATGGCACTTTAAACTTTTGACACTATACAGTACTACACTACAGTGTTTTATTGTTGAAAGTTACACTATAAGTACACAAATTCTATGTTTTCTTGTCTTACATTAGTTGTTTTTTTGTGCAAAGCTCTTTGTCTAAATTGCTTCAGTGCTGTTCTCACATTTTTGTGGTCCTAAAAAGGACATCTGACGGAATATTAAGGAAATACCTCAGAGCTACACTCTTAGACGTCCCATAGACGTCCATAATTAGTCCCGATACGTAACGATCTAATATTGACTTAAAATGGACGTCCCGTGGATGTCGTGTGCTATGTGGGATGTTACATTTGTTGAAATTGTAAGTAATTATCGAAGTTAGAAGTTAAAAGTACATAAAAATCGATTCACAAAATATCAACGTTGTGTCCTTGTAAAGAACTAAAAAGATGTACCTGCTTTTGCACTAATATTTTACGCACAGTTGAAAATGTCAGACGAATAAACATTTTTGAATGTAACTTTAAAAATGTAACCAAAAGACGCGGATCTCCATATGACCATAGAAACCGTTAAATTATTTATGAAATAATTCAACCAACAAAAAAAAAGTAGAATTGGAGGTCAGATTATACCCAACTGTACTTGGTGATTTGAAATTTAAATATAAAACTTATTTGTGTATTCCAATAATAAAATCTCAGGAAGACTTGTGGTGAAGTACCCAAATGTCTCTACCGAAAAGTAAACTTTTTCCAAACCAGTATTAATTAAACAATAATTGAATTCGTTTTTTAAATGCGGGAAAATGATGCGTTTCATCCTAATAAAATGTAGTATAAATTTAAATAGTAAATACTAGGCTTTTCACTCGAAAGAATGCGAAACTTTTACAAAAAATTGAGGAACATATCAAGTTTTGTCACACTTCTTTCGTCTAAATAATTAATGGTTTCTATAATTCAAAAGAAACGTGGAATTAACTTTGATGTTACAGCCTCATTACAATACTGAAACGGTAAATAGTTTGACACATTAACTGCTTAATGTGCGGAAGTTTAAATTCAATTTGCTTAGAACATATTTAACTTCAAATTCACTTAATTATTACAATTTATTATCTCAAGAGGTACCTACGTTTACGAAAATCTAGTAATAAAAAGATCAAAATGAGTGTTTTATTTTGTTCATTACATTTTCGAGTTATCACTATAATTTTACTCACACATTGGGTGTTGTAAAGTAACGTTCAGATAAACGTTAGTGCAATGGCACTGCAGTTGTACTGTTGTATTGTAATTGTATGGTATTAAATATTATTTACTCTGTTCACATAAAATTACTGTAGACTTAAGAAGTTGGGGAATTTTTCCGCTGTAAGTTGGCGACTTGCAAAAACTCAAGATTCTTGATCTTCAGAGAGGTTATATTTATGTTTTGTCAACTACGTCCCTATCTACGGAAATTGTTGATTTTTATCATTTGCCGAATAGTAATTAAAAGCCTACCCTAGATAAAATATAAGTCTACAATCTGCAGGAATGTTTGGTTAACTCACAGTATACTAGTATACTGTGGGTTAAATGAGGCCCCACTAATTTCAGCAAGTCATCAAACACTGCCACTCATTCGGGCGAAATGAAAAAAATAATCGGCATTCTCATTTCGCATTTCTTTATATAAATTATAGAAATCACCTTGCATGTGCTATCTGCGGTTAATAGATCGCACCCACCATCTCCGAGTTCTTCTTTTCATATTTTTTTGCATGTATACTTTTATACATATTGACGTCGCTGCGAATAAGAGCAGCAAAAGTAACTGTTTCTAAACCAAACAGTTCTCTTCATCCATTTTTTTAGAAACAAATCAATTCTAAACTAAATATCTAAATTAGAATCTAATTTAAAAACTTAACCTGCAAAAATGTGAATCTTCTGTTTACTGTCAAAAAAACAGTTTTCTGATTGGTCCTTGTATGTTTGTTGGAAAAGGATTGGTAAAACTTAAAATGCTTTTATCTTCTGCCATACAACTGCAGTACAAAGGCGTTACTGTTTATCTGAACGTTACAAAAGTCACCCGTATTTCTCGCCGTTTTACTTCAGTATCTTTGAATATTTGCAGGTGGGATGAGTTAACATTCCTATTATTTGCTAAACCCTAGATTATTCAGTTATTAAATGTCTAAAATTATTTGTATTTTGTAGAAAACACTATTTCAAGAATACGGCGCCCTTTTTAATAACTTTTCTGCAGTACCAATGCAACCGCACTAATCTTATGTATATATTTATCCAATTGACATATATTGTAAATTGTAGGTGAACGAAATCACAGAAAAGGCAGTCGTCATTTTATATTGGATTTAACCTGAAATTTCAATTTACGTAGTCGTCTTCGTGTCGTAAAGTCTTGTCCATTTGTTTATTGTCAGTTGTCCACTAATGCGATTTTTTAAAATTTGTTTATACTGATTTTAAACACATATCTACAAGTGATTTGGCTGTAACAGAGCTAATTGAGCATAAAAGAAATTGTGCCAGTTATTGTTGTGGAGATGTTACGAATTTGGTAACAATATTCTAAAGCACAAAGCAAAACGATACGCACAAGAAATTGCCATTAAATGTTGTCTCTATGTCATCTGCATATTAATCGTCTATGTTGTATACGTTTATATTTTTGTTATTAAAATGTGCTCTCCCCATTGGACGATCCTAAATGTTTAACGGAAACGTCTATGATCTAAAGTATTTCTAATGTTGAAGATATGAGAAAGAAAAGGTTATCAGCATAGCCACCAAAAATTATAACTTATTTCAATTAAAAAAAAAGTGTATAGGTCTGTAGAATTTTGCACTCCAGAAAAATGGATTAAGCCTATTAAGAATTATATATTTAATACATACATTAAGGGGTCATGACCCATAATAATTAATTTCACACTTTGTGAGTCCACTTTGCGGAATGTTTTGATGTTATAATTCTTAGCCAATAGGTTTATGACCGGTCATTAGACTTGGTGTGTCTAAAACATGTACGTCTTGTAATAAATGAATTTTGGTCGTTTGTTGTCAAATTTAGACATTTATAAACCGATTTATTCGGTAAACATACAAGCAAAAAGCATATGCAAAATATGGTAACGATTTGAAATACTGAAAATCGAGCGTTATTCTTCTTATTTATCTTTTTTACATTTAATTTTCATATCAATTCCACCACAACTGACATTGAAATGCTGTCGCCAACAAAAATCGTGAGTGAGAATTTATGTACCCCACATGTTGTAAAGATTGATTGTAAAGATTCTTTTATGTGATTAAGGTTTTGGAATGGTATCTATGAATTTTATCTGCGAAATAAATTTCATAGACGATGTGAAATGGTAGATTTACCGGAAAATGTATAAATTAGCATATGGTGGAAAAGGAATTGAGAAAGGACAACGAAGTATATTATAAAAATATTGAAAATGCGTGACAATAAATTTATAGTATGTTTCACAACCATTTTTTATTTTCTGTCAATCTTTTTTTTTTGTTGTAATTAAAACCCAAAATACTAGGAAGGCGTTGAGGTTGCTTTACTTATATAAAATTGGCAATAACAAGGGAAGTTAATACGTTCAGTTACGATATACGATTTTCTGTAAATTTTACGTAACTTTATTTCTTGCTGCAGTACAACGAAATACATGCAATGTCATATTTTTTAAAACGTGACAATACAAATTAAATGTAAACAAAGATAAATATGGACTGAATATACCATTGCTGTTGGAACGCATTATTTTCTTAATGTATCATAATCGCATATTCTATATTATGTGCTCTATGGATCAGTTAAAAATGAACAGAAGTATTGGCAACCAAAAAGCAAACCAATATTAACGTTGGCTGTGCATCAAAATTTTCGGTTTACTATTCTTTCAACTGGAACTACAACTTCCTTAAATTTATGTTAAATAATATATGAGATATGATCCGCTATACAGCTTTACTGTTGCTTATAACCAACGCATGTCACTAATAGGTAAGTGTTCGAAAATGTTACAATTCGTTAAAAATTTTCATTTTTAAATTTTGAACATATGTATTTAATTCGGCTGCCAAATTTCTGGATTATATTTGAATTGATCTTGGTGAAAATTAACACAAATTTCAATAATAAACAAAATGCACATTTTAGGCGGTAAAAAGGTATAGCCACTCGAAGATAAGCTGTTAACATTGTTTTTTTTAACATCTTCTAAATTGGATGAATTATCAGTACCAAATTTGCTATACTTGTACTCGGAGCTATTGAATATTCTTATCTCATAAAGTCACAAAGCAAGATGAGTCGAGCAGAATCCACCTTTTCCAAGCTATCTTAATAAAGATTTTTTCATTTTATAATGTAAGTTTTAAGTTTGTAGCATAGAGTCATGGTGATTAAAAAACAAATTGCAAATTTTATTGCTAAGCGATAGTTTTCCAAAAAAAAAAAAAAAAGAAGAATATGTCATCCTGTAACCATATCTGTTACCTATACAACAAATCAAAGAGGGCTGTGATGTTCATTTCCGGATATAAATAATATGTATCTTAAATATTAGAGACGTCGCAAAACACATAAATTTATATGATACCCCCAATTAATTAATTTGATATGTTGTTTTTGGTAACAATTGTTATACAGGGTGTTTTCACAATAAGTAGCAAGAGATACAGCCCTTCAAAATTTCCAAAAGAATATGGAATAGCGGATGTAATTTGAAAGTCAAAAAAGGTATAATAGTAAAATTTTGCACAAATTTGGAAGGGGTTGAAATAAGCATCCTCTAAGTTTGCCACACGTTTGAAAAAATAAAGACTAACTGAATAAATCCTTGCGCCAAGAGATCAATCCAAGATTATTTTTAAAACTAAGTTTGCCTAACCAAAAATCTCACACTGAAAAGGCAGATAAGTAAAAAAAAACAAAACCCATATCACTATCGCGCACCTCCGTATTATTTGACGTTTCGAAAAACTTTGTTTTCGTTCTTAAAAATTACAAATGTATTAAACGTAAAGCTTGATAGTAAAATTTGTTTACTTTTTCTTCATGCAACTGTAGCCAACAATGATCAATGTTCATTGAACAGTTTGACACACACTTATATCCTTTCAACAAAATAATCACTGTCTTTTTTTTTGTTGCATTATCGTCCTTCTCTAAAATTTTTTGTCAAAACCCATTAAATCAAATGACCGTTTTCCCAAGCGTGTTAGCAAATTTTTGCTTTTTCAAATTCCCGTGTTGTCATATAATTTATATGTTTCTCAACTTTAACATTTATAGGTGGATACGTTTCTCCAATATAATGTTTATTGTATTCACAATGTATGCTATAGATGCAATTTTTTGAATTTTGTATATAATTTTTTGTGTGTGTGTGTCAAACTGTTCAGTAAACATTGATCATTGTTGGCTACAGTTATAATCAAGAAGAAGTAAGTAACAATAAAATAAAAATCATTTAACATCTCTACAGAAGTAGATAAACATATTTTAAACTGTCAAACTTGACTTACGTTTGCAATTTTTGAGAACGAATCAGAGTTTTTCGAAACGTCGAAAAATACGGATGTGGGCAATAGTGATGCCATTTTTTTTTATTTTTTACTTATTTGCTTTTTCAGTGTGAAATTTTTGGTGAGGAAACTTAGTGTCAAGAATAACTAGAGTGATCCTTTGGCGCAGTGGGGCAAATTACCCAATTAAACTAAAGAAAAACTAGAATTATACCATAAATAAATAGCTTAAGAGAATATCAAAACACTATAATATCATTATCTAACTACAATGAAAACAATGCATACCCTATAGCAGCAGTATTAACTTTTACAGGTATCATCCTTTCATGTTACATACTCATAACTTGCATTTTCTAACATCCACACCATGGAGCAAACTTGGTACTGATATTCTAACTGGTTTGGAAGATATTCAAAACAAAGTTTAAACTACTAGGACACATCTTTATAAGGATTGAGAATTGGTTTTTTTTATTAAATTTTTACTGAGAAGTTAATCGAATGATCATAAAATGCATGTTTCCTTTTTCATGGGTCATCAGCGATTTTCAATCATTATTATTAAATCATTTTTTCCATGGGGAGGGCATGTTGAAATTCCTAGAGCAATAATTATTACCTAGGAGCTTAAACTATATTTTTAAAAATTATCTATGACTACGTAAAGCACGTACAAATATCCAATATGGTGCCCAGTAAACATTATTCCGAGGGTTCATACGCTTATTATAAAACTGGTAAATATCCACGTTTTATTTGCCCCAAAAATGGTCAGCAAAATAAATTGGTATAGCAAAAAATACTCTTAATAGACTTTAAGGATATCCAAAAAGACTTATAACCGAAATACTCAGATATCAGTCCTTGTATGATCATTTTATGATAACTGTAAAATGGTAAATATGGTAAATTAATGTTACGCACTTAAATTATAATAAAAAAAGGCAATGCGATTCTGATAGAATCTAGTTTATTTATTTGATTCTAAAAATCGAAAAATATTCATAACTATACTCACAGTTCTTTGACTTGTTATGTATAAAAGGATGTTTTTAGATATTTGATGTTGGTAGAAAAATCATTGTTTATTGCTAGGGTATTTTGTTTACTAAAAGAAATTATCTTCTGTTCTAATATAATGAAAAATATGCAATATTCGTGTAACAATTTTAAACTGGATTAAAACCCTAAAAATAGATTTTTAAAATCAAAGTCCATATGAAAATATTTAATTCCTTATTTATGCTTATGAAAAAAAAAATCTATCTTTATTCCACAACATATATTTTGTTTTGAAACATAAATATAACTTTATTACTATGAAATTGATAAAGGGTTGACAAATGTGTAATATTTTTTATTTTTATATGCAATATATAGTATTTTCTACCTCTAAAATTATTATCTAAAATTTTACGATCTATTTTTTCACAACAGGTTTTAAAATGTTTGCATGTACGTTGCGAATATATCATTTTTGATGATACAACTACAAGTTCAGGAAATTAAAAAGAAAAAAACTTAAAAGAACTTCTTAAAATGGTCATATCCCAGGACAGTATTAAAAATATATATTTATATGTTTTAACAATTTTCTAAAGGAGCAGACAAAAGTTATACAGAATTGAAAAAAGTTTACAGATTCCTTTACATAATTAGTAACATATTAAAAAATTGTTCTTTAAGTAATAAAATATTTTAATAAAACCACATTTTTAAATAAGAAAATTTCTACAATTCACTCCAAATGTTCATCCTTTCAATAGTCTATAAAATAATCGATGAGTGCGTTCTAAATCCGAAACTATATAAGGTACTTGATTGCTGCAAGTTAACATTTGTCTGCCCTATGAGAAACGTGTATATTTTATATGTATAGAATATCTAGAATTAGAGAGCAGCTAGTGAAATAATCATATCCTTTTCAGCTGTTATCTTCTACTGTATATATGAAGTACATTTTAACCCACTACCTTCTATTGTAACCTTCCTTTTTCTTTGGGAGTAAGTCCTTCCTTTAAACTTTGTTCTGAGTTCCACTAAAACGTGTTAATATGTAACAGGAAACACCAAATCAAAAAGGTGCTGTTGAATCTATGTTGTACTCTCCTTATCCAAAGATTCCAGATATGTCTTTGATATTACATAAAATGAGCAATTGAATTTTTTGTCAACTTTGTGGTCTAGTAAATAACTTTTTGTCTGTCACATATATTTCTGGGATGCTTTGTAAAGACATTTGTACTTTTGAGTTGAATATAAGTTAATTCTTCTTTGTAAATATTATTAAAACGCATACATTCAGATAGACTTGATGTAAGAATAGGTACATCTTCACCTTTAATATCGTGATGTGTTATGTCACTACTTAAATATTGATAAAATAATAGTTTAAAGAGCTGGTAGTAACCAGATTACAAAAAGTGGGACAGTCTGTATTTCCCAACAAAACAAAAGCGTTAACAATTAAATTGACTATCTACGCAAATTTTTGATGAGGTTCAATTGTTTAGATTATCAATCATTGGTGTCGCAATAATATGATAAAGATTGACTGAACTACTCACAAACAATTTTCGTCTAATAGAGAACAATGTCATAGCTGCCTACTTAGTTATTAATTTATCATTATAAAACGATTTAAAATAATCGTTTAAAACTTACACACGACCTAAGGAAGATATCCATCCAAATGAAGACCAAATAACGAATAAAAAAATTGATGAATATTATAAAGGACTGGCAAAGATTTGTTTCAAGACCTGTTAAGAATGGTGATGTTTAGTGATATAGTTAAAGCGATGTCTAAGCAATATTTTTGAAAAGAAGGAAGTGGTTTGAAGTGATGTTGGAATATATTCCGTAACATGTTCACAATTGGCGTGTGAAAATTATAAAAATTATTAATAAGCACTGAATATTGTTTAGCTCTGATGCAAAATTTGGTGATTACATCACTTTGGTGTGGGGTTTATAGATAATGATTGAAATTTAAAGTATAACATTGTGAGCTTTTGAACAGTTTCTATTGACGAATAAGAAAAAATCGTTAGGTGGTTTGAAAATTAATGGTAAATTGGTTAGAGTTGTTTTAAGTTTGTGTTATTATTAAAAAGTTACAGAAAATAAAATGCATTATTGTTTATTAAAGGAACCCATTGTACAGGGTGATACAATTTTAAGTGAATAAACTTCGAGGATCAATTAAACTTCGAAAAATAATGGCAGTTTGTTATATATTTATTTATTTTGGGACTTTATAAAGGATATACACTGTTTTTATAGTGGGGATATTTAAGCCATATTCGGTATATATTGTGACAAAATATGACAGTAGTAAGCACTTTCAATAACCATTGGCGGAGGTATATGCACTTAGTACCTTTAATTTAGAAAATAAAGTTATATCTGTTACGGTTACTTTGACTTGTCCATCACTCTTCCTGTCAAAAAACACATATAATAATTATAATTATTATTGTTCGATGTTAAATATCTAAGGCAAATATAAAATTACCATTTCCACGATATTTAAGAAGCTATAACAAATGCATTAACGAATTGTAAGTTGCAATATAAATTATTATGTTTTCCAAAGGAACAATTTAAATTGCCATTCGTTGGTAATATTACCATAGATATACATTTTCCGTTTTGGCTATTGTTTGCTATCAGGCAATGACAGTATTAATCATTACAAACGATTTGACAGTAATAGTTAAATAAAAGGAATAAAATTGGATTTTGGCTCGAAATGAAACTGCGTTTAAAAGTGTCATCAATTTAATATTATACAGGGTGGTACCTACAACTCTTTTTCTAAATTCGGAGTAGTAAATCCATATACCACCGCCACTAGTTATTGAAAATGCTTGATACTAACTTATATTATGACACCTTAACTAGCTATACTGTATATCAAAATGGCTTAAATATTCACACTGCTATACAAAACCTAAATAATTTTTTTTTAATTTCAACAACCTGTATTCAACTTAAAAAATCACAAAGTAAAAAAAATGTTACAAACTGGCACTATTATCTAATTAAAACTGAATGATTTTGTATATTAGGCTAAATTATTTTATTATTATACAGGGTGATCCTTACATCAGTAACTACCATATTTGAAAGTAAATTATTTATTATATTTTGTTCAAGGCAGCTTACGATATTATTTTTTATGTTTTCAGTCTTCTTAAACTACCTAATAAATTTTATTTATTAAAATTAATTTAATTTGAAATTCTATGCAAATTGTGTGTATAAGTAGCATATACTAAAGAGATTTGAAAATGTTGAAAGTGGATAAAAATATGAATGTATTATAGAGAACTGCATCTCGAAGTATTTTTATAATAAATAAACAACAAATAAAAAAGAGAGGAAGGACTGGATTTAAAATTAGGTGGGTCTATATATGAAGGTGATTGTATGAAAGTATTAATTATTGCAAAAGTTTTGTAGCAAAATCAATACCTGAATAATAATAGAAATTTAGTTCAAAAATATTACAAATATAAAACTTAACACATCATATACCAGAAAAGCGCTGTCTAGTAAATGATGTGAATTACTATAATATACAAGGCTGCATGAAAAAAAATCAATATTCCATATTTGTTTGAATGTAAAAATTAACATTTTTTTAAATAAAATTAGGGAACAATGGAATCTAAAATATATTTAGAATAAAAAGGCGAAGGAAAAAATATTTAAAGACAATAAAAGTCAAAAGAGTGTATTTGATTTAAAAAAATAAAGTAGTATAAAATTTTGTTATTAAAAATATCTTCAGGTAATCTACCGGCAATAAAAAAACATTAGCATTATGATTAAAACTTTGGAAAAGTTAAAAATATTAGAATTCTATAAGTAAATGTACGTCATTTTTAATAATAATTTTATTTATTACGTCTATTAATTTATTTCATTAGAAACTAAAGACTGTTAACCTGCTAAAAGACTGATATATAATTTGGTTGGTTTGTTTTCCAAGTTTATTTTGACTGTGATACATTTATGGTAAGTCATTAAGTGTTGGTTTAGAAATTAAAAACGAGGGTAAGTATATGCGCGAAAAAAATGTAAGATTGACTGATATCTCTTATATTTTTCACTTTTTGTTAAATCATACATTTAAATTATATAGTGACTGGAAAAATAACTGTTAAAATTTTGATAATTTATTGCTTTCTACAAAATATAGTAGTGTGAATTGATGAAATAATTGAAACTGGTATATCACTGACGAATGATATAAGTAGGTTGCTATCTTCTTCTTTAACCAGTTTCAGTATACAGTAGGAGATATTTCAATAAAAACACTTCATGCCACTTACTTCTTGTTCGAAAAAATAAAGTAGATATTAGAAAAGCAGTATTCAATTATTTTTATTTTACTTATTTTATTTCCTTTAAGACCTAAAAATCTACCTCAAAATTTACAAATTTTTTCGTAAGAATTTTGTTTTGGTTTTTAGTTGATGACTTTATATTATCAGCCAATCTACCTCAACATTTTGCGCAATTTCAAGAATTATTCTATACTTTAATTAAAAAACATTAGTTAAAAGTAAATTGTATACCTCATATTTCCTAGATTTAAAATTAAGACTACCTCATCGTTAACGTTGTGTTTTTTTTAAAGTTATGCGAAAGGAAATGAAAGGGTGCATCATATGAAATCGAAAAAAAAAACAAGTTTAATGTTTTTACGACACATATCTTACCAGTCCATTGATTGTGGTCAAAGTAAAACTAATTTTGCTATAAAGAATAAAGAAATCGTAATTAGTTCATTTATATTATAATTATAAAGTGATTTTCAGTATTTCTACATGTATGATGGAAACTTTACAGCCAGATGTGAAAGTCACATTGCCTAATGAATGAAATAAAATATTAATTCAGCAGAATATATGAATGTCGTTTTATATATGTCAAAGTAAAGGCAAAATTTTTATAATTTAATCTTGAATGTGGATTTTGATGTAGCAATAATATAGTATAGTTATGTGCAGTAGATTGTTGAAAAGTTCATTAAGAGGAAATATTTTCCACACTTTTTACACTTCTCAAAATTATTTTTCAAACAAAATAGTTTTCTCAAAAACTTGTCAGATCAGCTCGGATTGTCTTCACTTGAGGTTCATATGCTTCAATTTTTGAAAAATTATCATTACATATTTTTCCAGAATAAATAATTCTGGTAGAATAGCAAATTGCGCCAAAAAGTAAAAAGAATTTTATAAAAGAAAACTACATTATGGTTAATGTGGCTGTAAAGTTTACACAAAAATATAAACATATGTATATATAATGTGGTATCAGAACAGTATTACTAACTTGTTTGTTGAAAGAGAATGTTAAAATAGGGTATATACTACGCACAAGATTTGGTAACTTGATACGCACAAATTAGAAATTTGAGATTTAGATTAAGAAGTTGGGGTGAAAGTAGTGAAAGTTACTTGTGGTTTTATATAAAGAGGAGACACAGGGTTTTTAGCGGTCCTAGGCAAAGGTATCAGGTGGGAAAGATCCTAGGGTACATCTGCTACAGCAATGATGTTTTGTATTATTTAACCAGTATGAACAGGGCAAATTTGGGTTTACATAAGAGACGTTAGTACCGACTTCAAAATTGGTATGGAAATATTTCGAATATGATGTGATGCCATTACTGTCACAGGATAAAAAAGTATAGAGAAATATGTGTGTGTGTTTTTGTGTCTAGCTCGCAACAAAGTTGAATGATTTGGTTTCCTCATTTTCCAGGTTGATTTGAATGAGTACTACATAAAAAAAACTCCAATACCAATAAATTCCAATTTTAAATGAGATTTTTAGCGGGAGGTTTTGTTTTCAGCAAAAATAAATTTAAATGTTTTAAATACGTATTTAGCTTTATAATGTATGATTGCATAGTAACGTTTTACACGGGAAGGACATCATTGGTGACGGTTCATCTCACTAAAAAGTAACATTCATTAAAATCCGAAGATTTGCAGGTTCTAAAAAGATCTCCAAAACTATCGAATATGCTTAAATTCCTCCCCTGAAAATAATTTATAAGGTATGTTTCTAGCTCTGATTATTGAAAGATTAAAACACATTTCCTTTTTTAAGAAGTATTTTCAAAAAGTAATACTGAAAATTATTTATGTTGTATCTAACGACCTTTCATAAATTATTGATGTTGTTTCTTGGTCTGGTGATAGGTCAATTTCAAGTAGAAAAACCAATTTTTTACATATTGCCTACGTTTCGGCTTATATTTAAGCCATCTTCAGGGCTCTGTAGTTTAGTTTTTCTTTGTCCAATTTAATATAATTATTGAAAATTATTAAATAATTTTTTCTACATGGAAATATTTCTTTTAAATAATTCAAACAAGATGCGAATTAATCTTTATCACTGCATTTAATGATCCATGAAATCTAATTTGCAGATAAGCTATTGTATACTTGAAATGAGAATTAAGCAAGTAAAGATATCTTAACGTAAAATTTTAAATAAAATGAGGATTAAATAACGTATTGAAAGAAATACCTCATACCCCATAACATCATATTTGTGATGTTCTAGGAATAATCGAAATAAATCTGTGACATCACGTTCAAATCATTAGATAAAACTTAGGTGGTTACAAGTGTAAGAAGGTAATCTGAAAGTTATTGTTTTAAGTAAAACCAAGAAACCTTCTCTTTCCAATAATTTAATTCAGGAAATAAATTAAATGCAATACTATTTCCCCCCCAAATGTTATTAATTATATGGAAGAAAAATAGTGCTGAAGAAGTTTATGGAAAACAAGCAATAAAAGGAAGGGGTGCCTTTTAGAATTTGGTCAAACAAGTTTGAATGCAAGCAAAAAATACTTACCATATAACATCATCTTTGTGATCTAGTGACCAAGGAATGATCCAAATATAACGGAAATCTGAAAGTCGTTATTTTAAGTAAAACCAGACAGTACTCCGCTTTTAACAATTTAATTCAGTAAATAACAAATCAAATGTGATGAGAGCTTAAATTAAGCAAAAAACTGCTTTCAAGAATTTAATTCAGAAAATATTAAATTTGATGGAATACAGTTTCTTTCCTATTCATTGTATGGAAGACAGATAATGCTCGACTTGGAGAAGTTTAAAAAAACAAACAGCAAATGAAAAATAAAAACATGCCGTATAGTGCTTTCAAGAATTTCGGGAAACAATTTTGAACGCATGCAAAAAATATCTATTGTATAACATTGTCTTTGTGATCATAGGAATAATCCAAATAACTTTGTACCATCATGTTCAAATCATTAGATAAAAAATGTCCTCCTGTGGTTACAAGTGTTATATGGTTATCAGAAAACTGTTATTTTAAGTAAAACCAAGCAGTAAGTATTCTGGTTTTAACAATATATTTCAAGAAAGGACAAATCAAATACAACACAACTTTTTTCAAATGTGAATTGCACGGAAAACAAATAGTGCTGAAATTGAAGAAGTTTAAATTAAGCAAATGTTAAGTAAAACAACATCTTTCAACAATTTAATTCAGGAAATATCATATTAAATACAATACAATTTTTCCCCAAATATTCTTGATAGTATGGAAGATAGACACTGCAGAAATTTAAGTAAAAACAAGCAAATGTCAAATAAAATCAAGCAGTACCGCGCTTTGAAGAATTTAGGCAGACAATTTTGGAACGCATACAAAGAAATATCTACCATATAACATCATCTTTGTGATCTAGTGACCTAGGAATAATCGAAATTGTACCATCACGTTCAAATCATTAAATAAAAATTAGCCTCCTGTGGCTACCACAAGTGTGAGATGGTAATCAGAAAGCAGTTATTTTAAGTAAAACCAGGCAGTACTCAGCTTTTAACAATTTAATTGAGGAAATGTCAAACCAAATGCAATGCAATTTTTTTCAGATATGAATTATTTGGAAAACAAATAGTGCTGAAATTGAAGAAAATTAAGTTAAACAAATATTAAGTAAAAGCAACTACTTTAAAGGATTCAGGAAATAACAAATTAAATGCAATACAATTTTTTCTCCAAATATTCTTGATTATATGGAAGATATACAGTGCTGGAATTTTCGGCAGATAATTTTAAATGCATGCAAAGAAATATTTACCATATAACATCACATTTGTGATCTAGTGACCTAGGAATAAACAAAATAAATTTGTACCATCACGATCAAATCATTAGATAAAAATTAGCCTATTGTGGTTACTACAAGTGTGACATGGTAACCAGAAAGCTATTATTTCAAGTAAAACCAAACCGTAATCTGCTTTTTAACAATTTAATTCAGGAAATAATAAATTAAATGCAATACATTTTTTTTTCAAATATGAATTATATGTAAAACAAGTAGTGCTGAAATTGAGGAAGTATAAATTAGGCAAACGTTAAGTAAAACCAACTGTTTTCAAGAATTTAATTCAGGAAATATCAAATTAAATGCAATATAACTTTTCCTCCCAAATATTATTGATTGTATGGAAGACAGATTTTGTTGAAACTGAAGAAGAAAAAATGTTAAGTGAAAAGAAGCGGTTCTCTGCTTTCAAAAATTTCGGCAAACAATTTTAAACGCATGTAAAGAAGCCCCTACCAAATATTATCTTTGTGATCTAGGAGCTCTTTCAGACGAGGATACTGCAGATACTGTATGCGAGATACATAATCTACGGAAGAAATTTAACGGCGACTTGCTAGATACGGCCAAATACGGAAAGAGAAAAAGATATGTACTATATGGACATGCCCTATAGTAGAATTAAAAGAGAAAGGGGGGTATAAGTATATCCTGCAACATCTGCGGTTGCTATATCTACGTGATTATTTTGTTTATTATTTCGTCAATATCGATGTACTACCGTGGCAAAATTTGTATATGTGAACTTCTGTGAATATAACTCGGCATGTTATAGAAAATCAGTATTAAAAATATGTTCAGTTTCCTAAAATATTCGTTTTGTTTAGCTGCTGTAATTTCATCAAATTATTGTTAATTTTTCTGCAAATGTCCACTCAGCATTGTTGCTTTTTATTTTTCGAGAAATATTCTGAGTAAGCAGTGTCTCATATACTCCATATTAAGTACAAAAAATAACCCACGTCTGTTTTACTGATTCTCTATCCCGTCTGGAAGGCTCCAAATAAACAATGGATGGTAATTCTGGCGCATACCTTCAGGCTAGATGGACAAGATACGGACATTTTGCAGCCGTATACTGTATCCGGTATGTATTTACTGTATGGCATTCTGTATCTCGCATACAGTATCTAAGATACAGTATCCTCATCTAAAAAGGCTCTAGGAATAATCAAAATAAATTTGTACTGTCACGTTGGAATCATTAGATAAAAATTAGCCTCCTGTAGTTACCACAAGTGTGATCAGATGCTATTTTTCTTCAAGAAACTACCTATAATGACGATTGATATTAAGACCCAAATCACCAAACGGGAATAATTAACATTAAATGACTAAGCAATAAAAAATTAATTACGTGGCTGGACCTAGGAGAATTGCCAAAAGCTGAACACGAATCAGCCACTCTATGGTAGAATTATTCATCCAAGCCTTACAAAGAGAGATACATTATGTCACAATTACTATGACTTCAGTGATATTTTGACGTGACTTAACAAGATGTCAGCTAAAGAATAGCTGCACCCCAGAGTTTTGACAAATTAATGGCTGTGAACGACAACACTAAGAACAATATTTTGTTCAAACCATCCAAAGATTCCAAATAATAAGTTACTCTTTCTTATTAATACCTAAACTGACTAACTGACTGTTGCGAAGATGATGACAAAATAAATATACTATATTGAGTAAACTCAATGGTAAAAATGGAAAAGCAACTTGACGGATCATTTAAAAATGCTCTTATAACGCAATGAAATGTCAAATGAACTTTATGCGCCTAAACAATGAAATATCTAGGTGCAAAATTATTAGAGCAGAGACTTGACTGGTAACAAAAGTTGCTACAAAGTACATTTTGGACTTAATTATAATTATTAGCATGTTTAAAAAGGACCTTTACATATCTCGAACTGTTTTATTCAGATCGAGGAACAAAACATGGCAATCTTAAGTGAAATTTATTATTTTACAATATAAACTTGACTAATGAACAAAATTTTTATTGTTACATAATTGAATTTGATAAAAATGACACAAAATTAAACATTGCGGAAATTTCAATAGGTACACTAAAGTATCAGAACAATAAAAAATGCAGATATTTATAAATACGTGCTTAAATAATAGTAATATATCTGAATTCTGGTTTCGGGTATTATTCATCTTGAAAACAATGTAGATTTGCTAAACCTGGTAAAATGGAAAGTTTAAAAGAGTTTTTGTTATTAACTATAATCGTATGGAATATGTGAGCATTTTAAAAATAAAGTAAATGCAATAGCATTTTTTCCCTAAATATTATTCATTGTATGGAACTCAGGCACAATTTAATTCAGGAAATATTATGCAAATTAAATGCAATACAATTTTTTCTCAAATATTATTGATTGTATGAAAGACATATAGTGCTGCAACTCGGTCAACAATTTTGATATTGCTATTTAACAATTCCTAAAGTAATTTGCCACTAAATTCAATTTTATTTCTACCTGTACTTTATTTCCTCTAAAAGCAAATTAATTATAGTGAGTATAACATCCTGGAAGATAAAAAAAATCAATTTTCAGTATATGACAAAAATAAGCAATTACTAATTATATAAATGAGATTAATTATTTAATGAGATCTATATATCTTAGATAGGGGCATTATCTTATATGGGCGTCCACAAAAAATTAGTCAGAGATGAGCAAGAATAATTGCAAGCCATAAAAACCAATAAGAATTATCGAATTTTGTTATTTGATGGACGATTTGTTAGGGGGGCATAGGCACAAAGGCAAATAGAGACATGAAAACTATTTCAAAAGAATAAAAATGTTATCAAATAAAATTTTCAAATTTAGCCAGGGGGGGGGAGGCGGTATCAAACGGCCCCCTTTTGCTTCCTGGTATGGATGCCCGAGTATCCTAGCATGACTTAGATAGAAAAATATATACAAAAATATTAAGGATCTTAATGCAAAAATGCATAAAAAATTAATAGAAACGAAGCAACTGTGTAAGAAAATAATATACACGAAAAACATTTAGATGCTATGATTTTAGAAGAATTGAAAATTTGGAGTAGGGTTATAGCGTTTCGGCAAACAATTTTGAAATTGCTATTTAACAACCCTAAATTAGTTTTCACAAAAAAACAATTTGATCTGAACCTGTACGTTATTTACTTTTAAAAAAATAATTTTAACTACATGGCATAATAAGATATAAAAAAATAAGCAATTATCAATTATATAAATAAGATTAAATATTTAATGACATCTATATGTCTTAAATAGAGACACTATCTTATACAACAATGAGCGTCCACACAAATTTATAAGGGAGAGGAAAGAATAATTGCAAGCTATAAAAACTAATAAGAATTATTAAATTTTGTGATTTGCAGGGGTAGGAGACAAAGGCAAATAAAGACATGAAAACTATTTTAAAAGAATAAAAATGTTGTAAAATTGATGATAAAATTTTTATATTTAGTCAAGGAGAGGTCCCTTTTTGCTTCTCTGTATGGATGCCTGTGTATCCTAGTATGACTTGGATGTCAATTAGAATGAAGCATATTTACGAAAATATAAAGCGTTTTTCAAGCATTTTAATGCAAAAATGTATAAAAATTAATAGTAACAAAGAAACTGTGTAAGAAAATAATATTCACGAAAAACATTTAGGTGCCACGATTTTAGAAGAATTGAAAATTTAGAGTAGAAGTATAGCGTTTCGGCAAATAATTTTGAAATTGCTATTTAACAACTCTAAGGTAATTTTCCACAAAATTCAAGCGACCTCCTTTTGCTTCCCTGTATGGATGCCCGAGTATCCTAGCAACATGGATAGAACAAAAAATATTTACAAAAATATAAAACGTTTTTCAAGAAAATAATATACACGAAAAATATTTAGATACCATAATTTTAGAAGAATTTAAAGTTTTGGAGTGGAAGTAGCATTTCGGCAAACAATTTTGAAATTGCTATTTAACAATCCTTATTTCCTCTAAAACCTCTAATGAGGGTGAATATAACATTCTGGAAGGTCACCCTTGTAAAAAAATGAATATATATGACGAAAAATAAGCAATTATATAAAAAAGATAAATTATTTAATGACATCTATACCTTGAAAAGGGACATTATTTCATTATTATGTACAATGGGCGCTCACAGAAAATTTGGCTGGGAGGGGTAAAAATAATTTGAAGCCATAAAAACTAATAAGAATTACTAGATTTTGCTATTTTATGGGAGATTTGTCAGGGGGCAAGGGGCAAAGGTAAATAAAGACGTGAAAACTATAAATAATAAATAATTTATCAAAAGTTATAGTAAAATTTTCTAATCTTGCCAAAGATGGCAAACGGCTTTTGTCTTTCTATATGGATGCCCGTGTATACTAGCATGACTTGGATGACAATTAGAACAAAAAATGTTTAGCAAAATATAACGCTATGCTTTCAAACTAACTTAATGCAATGGAATGGAATTTCGGGAAACAATTTTGATATTGCTATTTAACAATCCTCAAAGTAATTTTACACAAAATTCAATTTGATCTATACCTTATTTCCTCTAAAAACTATAATTATGGTGAATATTACATTCTGGAAGATCACCTATCTAAAAAATTCAATTTTAAGTATATTACAAAAAAAAAGCAATTTTTGAATTATATAAAAGAATAAATTATTTAGTGACATCTATATATCTTGAAAAGGGACATTATGTTGTACAACCATATGCATTCACAGAAGGGACAAGAATAACTGCCATAAAAACTGATAAGAATTATTAAATTTTGTTTTTTATGGACGATTTGTCAGGGAACACAAGGCAAAGATAAATAAAGCCATGAAAACTATTTCAAAGGAATAAAAATGTTATCAAAATTCTCTCCCTGTATGAATGCCCGTACATACTACTATGACTTCGATGCCAACAAAAAATCTTTACAAAACTGTAAAGCGATGCTTTCTAACCATGTAAACGCAAACATGTATACAAAATTAATAAAAACGAGAAAACTGTATAAGGATACAATAATATAAAATAACAAATCTGTGAGGATTATCAACAGCTTGTATATTAGATCTTATGGTGATTTAAACAACTTGACTTGCAAATGTAATTAACTATTGCCTTTCTACAAAAAACTGATGAATAGCTCGTTTATAAGGAACAAATTTTAGTTCCAGAAATCGATAGCTAATTTTTAATAACCAATATTACAAGCCTATGACGAATCTTTTGAAGGGAAAATGTTGCCCATTAATATTTTTATTCTAAATGAGCTTTTTTCAACGTTGATATATCGAATTTTGGACGATATATATACATAGCAATCATAACTTTCGAAAGAGGTATAAGTTGAATGGATCTAGGCAGAAATGTTAAAATTTTCTGAAAAAAACTATCAAGTTACTTATGGAATGAAAAGTTGAACTATAACCTGAAAATTAAACTGATTAAATGAAATTAACAAAAGAATGAAAGAGATCAAGGATAACATACTTGATATAACAAAATTTACTTGAACATTTAGGATATTGTTTGTGATTAAAAAAAAATATGTACTTAGTTTAATTGAGTATTTGGTATTGAAAAAACTGCGTGAATAAAAAAATAGTTGAGTCAAAACATTTTGTAAAATTATCGATACTGTGTGAAATTTATAACAAATATGTTATTATGTACAAACACATAATACAGTGAAATAATGAAAAAAGATGAATTGAATAATTGTAGATTTACTTACTGGAACCAGTGACATACAGAGTGATAATATAGATAATACAACATCATGAATGATTGCGTGATATACAGAATATTGAATTTTTTAAGCCAATACACTGATAGTTTTTGATGGACCTGTTCTGTAGTCAAAAAAGTACATTACATAAGACTTGTTAGAAAAAAGCTTTTTAGCCATTAAATTAAAATCTATTTCTAATGGTCTTATAGTATACTCTTTTGGCCCATCCTTTTTTATTAGAACATGCTATGAGAACTTGTGGCTGAATGTGTTTATAAAATAAAAAATATATCTGTATGTGATGATGTATCAAAAAATGGCTCACTGCTCTGTACCTCATTAGTTACATTGTAAACAATGCATAATTAGAAACATATGTGCAAATTTGTTGCTTGGAAAACTTTTATTGGTGGGATGCATAAAATATTTTAAATTTAAATAAAATTATAAATTGTCTGAAGAAATTTGTTCAATGATAACATATTTTCATATAATTAGTAACATCTTAATTGACCTTGTAAGATTGTTTGTAGATTAGGTACATGAAATGGTTTTGTAATATATGGTATCAGCAAAAATGTTGGTCATACCACACATACGGTATAACATAAAAAAGTTGCTCAACAGTAGCACTCATATGAAGCAAAGAAATATTGAGAAATTTAAATTTGTTATCTAACATGATCATACTGAAAATACATAAAAATTTTATTTCTGTTAAAAATGAGATGGCTGAAATAGACTCCACTGAT
Organism: Monochamus alternatus; assembly: GCA_037114965.1. Lineage (NCBI taxonomy): Eukaryota > Metazoa > Arthropoda > Insecta > Coleoptera > Cerambycidae > Monochamus > Monochamus alternatus. Next base: position 26,226,735 of record CM073426.1, on the reverse strand, counting down.
GGTACATTTTCAGTTATTATAAAAAAAGAACCACTGATTTTGCTGAACAATGGTGACACTACCATCATTGGAATAATTATATATTTTTAAAAGTTGTCATATTGAACACACAAACTTATGGAAATCCTAAGAAAATGAAATCAATTTAAGGAAAATTTTGTCACCTCTGTATCAAAAATGTCTTGCCGTAAACATCTATGTTTTAAACATACCATCGATTTTAAAAGACTTTCGTGTCATGGATAGAAATGAAAAATTTGAAAAACAATACACAATAAAATACAGTACGTATACATGGCATGCGTGTGTAAAAATTGTAATGATCATTAAGAGTTTTAATATGTACTTTGTTTCATCAAAAAATATATATATTTGCCGTTCCAACGTTTGTACTTTGTACTTATTTTCAATATTATACTAGTTGTGACCCAATGTTGCATATAATTGCAATATTAATTGTATCTGAATGTAATAAATATAAAGAGATGTGTTCGTAGTAATATAAGCAACTGCTGAGGGAATGAAAATATGAAATGACAATTATTACAAACTAGCAAAGTCAGAATAATCTATAAATAATTGGTACAGTATTCTAGTGAAAAAAAATTTTGATTTACAACATCTAAAATATGCAACTTGAAAAATCAAGGTTTGAATGAAAGTTTAAAAAAGAAATAAAAGATGCCAGAATGCCTCCTGTATGGTCCGGAAGACAGAAAACTAGTGAAAATTTTAAATCAATTCCTGCTAAAAGTACAAACATGTCTAACACTGGAAGATACAGGAGACGTTCAGTTTTGATACCAATCAAGTGAAGTACACTTCACTTCAAATAAAATCTTAGACAACTGAATAATATCAGAAAGAGTGCCAAAAATTATGATAAAGTTCCTATAACGAAACTAGATTAAACTTTTCGAAAGCTAGTGTCAAATATCAAGAAGTGCCAGTATATTAGGAGATTAATGTTAACAACTCTTCGTGAGAAGTCAAGAGCTGAATATAATTCTAGATTTACAAAGGATTCGAAACTCACAAGCATTGGTGCATAAATTTAAGCTAAAACTTTACTTCCAGTAACTGTCAAGTTACTGCTAAAACATTCATAAAGAAATAACGTAGTTTTTTTCTTTGATGATCGTCGAAAATTAATAAATTAAATTGATTTTTATTAACAACTATGACATCTAAAAGTAGGTGATATGAAAATAAAACTGAACTAAAATTGATATTTTGGTATTTAAATATGTCAACAGTACATGAAGGAAAAAAAAAATCGAAGGATTATGATGACTGAGTTTATTATGCGAATGGTGCTACAAATTATCAATTGAGTAAAACAAAAGAAACGATATTCACATTGACGTTTATATGGACTTTTTACTAATATCACAAAAATATTTCAAAACTGTTATAAGAATGCAAATATAGCTTTGAGAAATCTAAATTTTGAAATATTGTCTTTCAAAAAATCGTGACTATTTGAGAAAAGGTAAATATTTACAGGAAGATCTCGATGCGAGTAATTTCCCTCTGTAGAATCTTGTAATATATGAAAATGTTGATTTTAAAAATTATCATAAAATTATGAAAATCAATAAAATAATTTCTGTCAAAATCGTAACAAACACTGATAAATTGAAAACCATTAACTGTGCTTTATAATTATATGAAATATCTGTAGCAGCAAAAAAAATTAAAAATAACTCAAATTTTTAACGTACATTTCAAGTGCAATTTAAATAAGATCTTTAATATTATTTACTACAAACCGAAAACAAAGAAATGTAAAAAGGGAAGTTACACCATCAACAAAAGTAATAATATATTACAAGGGAAAAACCGAAAACAAAGAAATTAAAGAAGGGCAAGCTGCACCATCAGAAAGAGTAATAACGTTATAAAAGCAAAAACTATATGCAACAAAGGTGATTAAAATCTCAACTTTATTGGTTTGAGATTATGAATTCTAAATTAAGCGAAATTCAAAAAAAAAGTTAAACATGGAAAATATTGTTAGACAATGGTTTTCCTTTTCCATGGATGTAGATACAATTTTAAATTATGGACAGATATTTCAGAATGCTGTTTAAGTCTAGTAAAATTAATCATCGTAATCTGAAGGTATCTTGGTTAAAATATACTTACAGCGTCATACCACACTAACGTATTATTGATGATTCTTCTCATAAAATCATTACCATATTTACAAAATGAAAGCCCAGTATAAAACCTTCACAAAATAAAATTCTAGAATTCTATTACTGTCATTCATATTCGTCGATTGTATCCTTTATCCTTTAACAAGTTATTTTATAAGATATAATGCAAGTTATATAATAAAATAGTTTTAGAATTATTAGAAACTGAACATACAAATAAAATAAGCAGTAGCAAGAAGAACTATACATTATTTTGAAGGAAAGAGTAATAACATCATGACAAGAATTAAATGTGACAAATGTGAGTAATACAAATTAAAACAAATAAGAAATTCATAATTTTCTTAAGTTTGAGATGTGTCAGTAGCTAGTAAAGCATCGTGTAGCTTACTTCCGACATTCAGAAGATAGCATTTGTTATGCACGCAAGAAATATGTGAGAAGTATATGACACCAAAAATAGAAAAAGATGCAATAGATTTAAGTGATAAAAATTGAAACATGAACATAAATTTATGATCTATCAGGATTACTAAAAGGTCAAAAAGTTTTTGTAACTTATTTCTAACAAGATTAATTTTTTGTCCACTAAATAGATTATTTGCAAGTTCCAAACAAACAGGCGAAAAAGTTAATCAATAAAAATAAAGTTACACAACGGATTTTAAAAAATTTGAAGATTTTATTTCTTTTGACATAAATGAGATGCAATTGTACAACGTATTCTGAAGATCTCTTGGGAAGAATATATTTATAGCATCAACAGTATTCGTCAATTCTACAAAGGAAAGAACAATACCAAGATGAACCATAGATTATTTTGAGAAAAAAGATAATAAAATCATAAAAACAATCTTAGATTCAACACATACGACATACAATACAATACAAATACAAATACAAATTAAAACAAAGGAGTTTCAAATTTTCTTCGATTTGAGGTTTGTCAGTAATAAGTAAAATATCGAAGAGTCCTTGTAGTTTATTTCTAATATTCTAAGATCAAATTTCTTATCCATTTAGGTGCTTCGAAGAAATATATGAATATTGAGAACATCGTAATTGTAAAATTACTTTCTGGCTTAAAATATTTTTTGAGCATGCACAATTTACTGAGGTTGCAAATAAACGTGAAAAAGGTTAAACATGAAAATAAAATTATAAAACTGATTTCAGAAATATGAAGGTTTATTCCTTATGAGGTAGATAAAGGTACAACTCCAAATTTTGGATAATTGGTTAAATAGCTATTTTAGAATGCTGTTTAAGAACAGCCAAAATTAAGAATGTACTTATGGCGTATATATATCATAATAATAAGAATTATCTTTTGACAAAATGAGTAGTATGATAAAAAGAACTAGGTGCCAGTTTTCTTGCATTTGAGATAGGTTAGTAAAGTAAGACTTTGATGGTCCAAGACAGCCTATTTCTATACATTCTCAAGATTAAATCTAGGTATTTAACGGCTAATCAATTTAACAGTTTCTTTAATTAAATAATTTATTTTTATTTATTTGTTTTATTTTATTTTGCTATTGATCCACTATTATCATAATAAGTATATATAAAAACAAAAAAAATAACGAAATACAAAACACTTATAGTTACGTGATACATAACAGATTAACATGGATACATAACACATTAGCACTATACATAACATTACAACATGCATTGTATAATATAATCCGCTATATACAATTACACACTAAAATCACATCCAAAATACTCCTCAATACTATAATTTGAGTAACTTAATATAAGTTGTTTTTTTAAAAACCGGAACGCTCGTAATATATTTTATATTATCAGGGTGACGATTAAATAATTTCGGAGCTATGACAAAAGGACTGTTTGCTGTCTTGGCTAGGTGATGCCTAGGGGTTAAAACACTGTTTTGACGTCTAAAATTATAAGTGACTTCTCGATCCGCATGTTGAATGCGAATGGATGCAATGCGAATTATTGGTTATTAAGAATTTTGCAGCTGTAATAGCTAAACTACTCTATGAGCTTGTACAAATCTAAATTTACTGAATTTCCAAGTAAATATGCGAAAAAAGTAAACAATAAAACTAAACTTCAATAGTGCATTTGAAAAGAAGGTTACAGTTAAAAATTTTGATAAAAGGTAACTAATTATTAGAATGCTGTTTAACAATAAACCAAATTATACAACATAATCTGAAGATTTCTTGCTTGAAATATACTTAACACACGACACGAATCCTTACAACAAGTAATCCTTACAATAATACAAGTATACATATAGGTATTAATGATTCGTCTTTAAAAAGGATCATCATCTACAAAATGAGAGCCTAAGGGTGGAATTCATAGATCACACTTAACGTTAAGTGTGCACTTAGCTTTTCAATTTACAAGATAAAAATGCAGGGTGACAACTTACCAATTGTTTCATCCCGCATTTTAATAAATTTTCATTAAGTTTAGATAATGATGATAATGATAAATATAATTAAAATATTTAAGGGCATCTTATTTAAGTATACCTAAAATGAAATGCCGCACTTAAGTGAAGTGGTGACTATGAATTCCACCTTAAATCCTTCACAAAATAAAAATCTCAGTCTATTCGTACATAACAGTTAGTAAGTATTCAATTATATATTTGAGATGAAAAAATAGGTTGGAATTAAAATACTACTGATAATAAATAAAACAATTGGAAACAATTAGTAACTGTAAAACTATTACTAAGACCAGTGAAAAACTGTTGGTGGCACTCTATCAAATCTGCTTCATATTCTAACATTTTATTATATAAGGAAGTCATAGTGGTCTAATAAATAGAGCTTTTGAATGATTATGGTACAAAGTACAAAGGAAAGAAGCAAAGAAGCAAGAGAAAGATGAACTATACATTGCTATGAGAAAAAGAATAATAATTTCATAAAAACAAGTACCAAAGTGCAACAGATATGAGTGATTACATATTATTAAAATAAACATAATTTTCATCAATTTGAGCTGTAATAACTAGTAGAACATTAAAGAGTTCCGTAGTTTATATCTGAACTAACATTCTGAATACATAGAGGGTACAGAAATACTAGGAGAAAAACTAAGTACAGAATCTAAGTGAGAAACTATTTAACCCGTTTTTTTTGTTTTTTTGATTTCTCATTTTTTGGGGCCCTACAATCCCTTGAAATTGGGTCTAAAATGTTGTTTTTTTGCAAATGTCTTCAGAACCCCTAAGCCGATTTTAATGGAATTTGGTATGGAGTTGTAGATAGTCTATTAGAATATTGTTAAGAAAGTAGTTTTGTCAAGTACCACAGAGGGCGTGAGTTTTTCAAAATTCTTTACTATTGCATTTGAAGTAGCATTTCACTTTACACAAAAGGTACTTTTTACTTTTTTCATTTGAGGTTGGCAAAGAATTTAGAAAAAAATTTTTGAGAAAAACTAAGCGGCGTTACGCATAACTAGCGGCCTCTGTGATACTTGACAAAACTACTTTTTTAATAATGTTCAGATATACTATATACAACCCCATACCAAATTCCATTAAAATCGACTTAGGCGTTCCGGAGATATTTGCAAGAAACGACAATTTAGGCTCAATTTCAAAAGACCCCAGGGCCTCCAAAAATTATAATTCTGGAAAACAAAAAAATACAGGTCAAATAATTTCTCATGCAAATTAGATACCTAATATTTTTCCTAGTATTTCTGAATCACCCATATTTGTCATCCATTTAACAGCTTTGAAGCAATATATGATTATTGAGAACTTTTTAATTGTAATACCTCTTGCTCAGTAAAATACTTTATGAGCTTGTATAATTCTAGATTTACTGACATTTCAAATAAACACGTGGAAAAATTAAACATGAAAATAAAATTATTGAACAGACCTGAAGGTCTTACATCTTTTGACCTGAGCAAAGGTACAATTCCAAATTTTGACTAATTGGTTAAATAATTATTTAAGTATACTGTGTAAGAATACACAACGTAATCTGAATGTCTTTTGACAAGAATATGCTTGTGGCGATGCACGACAATGTTCGTCGTATATGTATTTCTCATAATATTAATATTATAAAAACAAAACTAGACGGAACAATTGTGAGCGATATAAATTAAAACAAATAATTTTCAACTTTCTTGGATCCGCCATATGTTGATAGTTGGTAAAGCTTCAAAATTGTGAGAATATTAACAATTTTTCAATTGAAATATCTTCTCCCAGTCAGTAAAATATTCTTTGAGCTTCTAGATTTACTGAAGTTTCAAATAAACGTGAACAAAGTTAAACAATAAAAGTTAAGAAAATGAAGAATAAAAAATAACTAATTATTCAGAATGATGTTTAATAATATCCAAAATTAAACATCGCGTCGTATGACACGAATATTCACCGCATATGTATATGTATTTATACAGGTATTAATGATTCTTCTTAAAAAAGGGAGGAATCATATATACAAAATGAATTCCCAATAAAGAACCTTCAAGAAATAAAAATACAAAATTATATTCATAGGTAACAGTCAGTATATAGGTACTATATAAGAGTTCTGTAGCAAATTTCTAATATTCAGAATACATACATTTTCGTCCATACATGGATGCTTGCAGCTTTGAAGAAATATATGACTATTGAGAACTTTGCAATTGTAATAACTTGCTCAGTAAAATATTTTTGTGCTTCTATAATAATTCTAGATTTACTGAGATTCCAAATAAGCATGTGAAAAAATTAAACATGAAAAAAAAACCTTTTGATATTTTAAATTTTGACTAACTATTAATTTTATTTTTAAGGTAAATGTAGTTGGAATGAGGTCATAAATTTACTAAAAGACTTTTTATTTTACATCATCAACGTTTCGACATGTATGTCAAAATCAGGATGCGAAAAATTTTAGTCTAAATGAACATATGTCAAAAATTAAATTTAGGCAGACAAGTAATCCACTCATGTGGAAAATTAATAAGTATATAATAGAATTTCTTTCTGGATTTCAAAGTATAACGGGATAAAGACAGTTTACAAATTGTTATTTGCCTTATAACTAATAATTGTTTAAGTATGCTGTTTAAGGACAGCTAAAATTAAGGAACGTAATTTGGTCGTTTGATAAGAATATGTTCATGTCGTCGCACGACCTGAATGTTCGCCATATTTGTATACCTACATCGTACTATAAATATATTTTTTGAGATAATGAATAATAAAGTCATAGAAAGAACTAGATGCAACATATTGAGTGAAAAAAATTAAAATAAATAAAAGTTACCAATTTTCGTGAATTTCAAATGTGTCGTAATTAATAAAACATTAGAAAGTCATTGGAACATAATTCTAACATTCAGAATATTGAAATTTTGTACAATCCTAGATATATCCAAGTTTCCAAAATTATGTAAAAACAGTAAAACAATGAAACTAATGTTAAATAATGGATTTGTGGAGAATGAAAGTTTTGTTTCTTTGGACGTAGTTACATATGACAAAAAATAGCTATTTATTTAAGGCTGCTATTTAAAAATTGCCAAAAAGTAAACAACGTATTCTGAAGGTGTCTTGAAGAGAATATGTTTATAGCATCGATAGTTATTAAAAAGGATTAGCCGTATATAGAAAATGGAAATTATTAAAACTATAATAAAAAAAATGATGTAGCTGACACTCTATCGTATCTATGTATAAAGACCAGCAATATAAGATGAATCTTACATTATCTTGAGAGAAAAAGTAATAAAAACTTGAATAGAACCGGACGCAGCACTAATATAAATTGAAACAAATAAAAAATTACCAATTTGCATGGGAACGTTTGCCATATCAAACTATTAATAATTTTTGAGAAAATGGATAATACCTCCATACCAAAAATGCAACAGATGTGACTGATACAAATTAAAAGAAATATATAATTCCCAATTTTCTTGGGTTTGAGATATGTCAGTAATCAGTAAAACAACAAGTAAGAGTTCTTATAGCTTATTTTTGACATACATTAAATTCAGTTCCTTACGCAATTAATGGCTTTTTGTAGATTTACCATTCCAAATAAGAAAAAGTTAATTAATGAAAATAGAATTATCCAACGGACCAAAATATAACTAATTATTTCATCCTATTGAATGGCTAAAATTATGAAGGTCTCTTGGTAAGAATATACTTATAGGGTCCACGTCACGAATGCTATGTAGTTCAAGAATCACAGTATCTATAAAATAAGGATCCAATATAACACCGTCGCAACATACAAGTTCAGTATACATAATTCTATTCATGTTTAACAGTGAGTATTTTAAATAATATAATACTTGAATAGAAACAACTAAGGACAATTACTAAAACTAATGAAGTTTATTCAACTGACACTCTATCAAATCTGATTGAAATTCTTTGATCGTATCCTTTCTAACATTTTATCAGTAAAACTAAAATATAATGAGGAACAAATTTTCTGATGAATGATCACCAGTCAAATGGTTTAAGACGTATGTTCGTCTCTTCAAAGAATAAAAAGTTCAGGTGATTGATGAATTATATGGCAAAGCAAATTAAAAGCATAAATCTGGACGAAAATCATAAAAAACAAGTTATGGAATGATTAAAAATTAAAGAATCAAACATTTTTGTATATGAAAAGACACCAAAACAGATGTATGTCCCAAGGAAGAGACTTCAACTACTTTAAAAGTAAAAAAGCATTTTTCAATGTGAGTAAAAAATTCATAAAAATCAAATAATGCATATTTTCTTGAATTTAAAGTGAAGTGTTTCTAACCTTCAAAGGATATTTCTTATCAAAAATGAAATCAACTTGGGAAACCGAGCTCAAAAAAGAGTTACTTTCGGCTATGTACTTAAATGAAATAAATTCTGTAAAAATTATAGTAAGAAATTCTGTGACTGTTATGCCCAATTTTGAATAGGTTGAAAAAACCTGTGAATGTCCAGAAATAGGCATAATGCAATTCTGTCACTATTCACAAATTAAAGTTATAAAATATCTTGAATATGGAAACAACATATTAGACCAACAATTGACGAAATGACGAGACATACATAAAAATAAAAGATAAAACAATGCACGTGTTAAATGGGATCTTGGGCATTATTAAAAAAATATTGTTTCGTGACATGAGAGCAAAAATAATTCGTTTAAACTGCAAAAAAATGTTGAAGTCACGTGACACAAAAAAAAGATCTTGAATAAAGAATATACTATTAGCGCATATCTTTGTATTATTACCATACAATCTTGAATTATGTAAATTCTTCCTACGTCAAGATTTATTTACGTGATTAGATTTTGTTTAGTTTGTAATAATCTTATATTACTCGTACAACATATTTATCCAAATCCTTAAGTAAAAAGAATTTAGATACCTAATCCAGGTTTTTGTACTAATACAGATATTCTTGAATAAATACATTTCTATTTAAGATAATAGTTTATTTCTTTAACAGAATCTTTAATCTCTTGAAAATCAATGTAGAGAAATATAATATAAAACCGAAACCAGTTGCTACAGAAATATCCCCTTACTCTGATATTTATCATTACAGTTAAAATTGATGAATTGCTTAATTATTATTTACAATATAGGGTATCCCACCGAGAACTCTCTCAATCGTTATCTGAAAAAGTACTAATCTGTAATATTTGAAAATTTGGCAACATGGCAGGGTCCCTGGGGCGAATACAACTAAAAGACAATTTCAATGTGCATAAGACAGAGCGAAAAAGTACATTGCGTTCCATTTGAAATAAGAAAGTTATAACTGGTTGAAGTTGTCAAAAGTAACAGCTAAAATAAAACGCTTCGCGTATAATATCTTTAAATTTACCATGTATCATAATTTCGCGTTGTCCAAGTTCTTTGTCCATACCAAAAATTTAAGTTAATATCTATTTCCAGAAAGAAGTTGTGGATACCTCCGCTCACCCTAGCAAACGTCAATTTTTTTCTTAATAATTGAATAATCTATAACTCCTAGCTGCAGATGGAAAGCGACTCTAAAATATTTCAGATATGTACTTTTTCAGATAACGATCGAAGGAGTTCCCGATGGAACACCCTGCATGTGTGAGCAAACAGTATCCCCTTTAAAATTAAATATAAGTATTGCGAATGAAACGAAAATGAAACTTGATTGCTGCGCAATCAGAATCAAGAAACGTTGGCAAGTTGGAGGATGACAGGATGAAACACTTTTGGAAGGAGGATTGAAAATACTATACTGAGTGTAAATCAAAAAGTTACTTTGAAGAAATCCCTTGTTAAAAATGTACAGTTGAGCATAACTAACAAATCAGAAAGTGGAATAAACAAACTTAATTTGAAGCCACTGAGGGGGCAACATAAGCAAACGTAGACTTGATAATGAGTTAACCTACTGTGCTACCCAACTGAAATTATGAAAAATCGATTCACTTCATTAATAGTAGGCACTGGATTGTTTTGGAGGTGGAGGTCGAGATAATGTATTTCTAATTGACAACGAGTATTGTACCTTTGGCAAATGATTATGAAATTGGTTGCAAATTGTCAATGTAGAAAATAATTTTCTTCTCAATGCAATGATACTGGACTGGAACGCAACATGTTTTTTTAACTGTTTAAGCTGCACATCCACTTAGGAAAAACGGCGTGAAGCAAATAGAAGCGTCATTTTGAGTCTGATTGTATACACTGGCTCGAAGCAACCAAAGATAAAACACTGTGTGACTTTAACACTCACATCGATCAGAGTTAAAAGACATTCAGTATTTTCTCTTCCGTTGCTTTGTCCAAGTGCGCGGACACAGTATCAAAATTCGCTTAAATCACTCGTTACTTAGATCATAATGATGAAGTACTAAATACAAAATATAATGCATTATTCCTAGGGAGCTATATTCAGAAACAACGCTGCTATAAATATTGTTAATATCGCTTGTTTAAGCATATCAACCACAATGAATAACTTTAAATTGAATCTTTCAATATATTTCACTTTTTGCATAACTCGGCGCCATTAAAGCTGCATTTGAAATATGGAAAATGCTAAAATTTTAATTTTGAGTGTTATAGCGTAAACGATAAACACAAATATGAATGATAATATTCGTATCTCAACTTCAATGTTATAAGCGACAAAAATATTCTACTATCTTTAGACCAAAGGTCGAACTCAAAAACATAGGCAGCTCAAAGAACAGAATCATTTCGTTTTGTCCATAATATGATAGGATTTTAGAATAATAGATGATCATTGTAATCAGAAAATGGTTAAAGCAGGGTGTTGGTGTTATCGTTTTATTGGTTTGGGTTATAATAAAATTTGCAAAACTTGGCTCTTAACTCGAACAAGTCAGACTTTTCTGGATGTAACCACACACCTGGAAATTAATGGAAAACCACACCACGAAGCTAAAAATGGTAATGTAAAAAATATAAGAATAACGACATATGTATACGCACAACTTTTGTTATTTAGTTAGTTTATGTAACAAATTACAGGAGTGTTCATTATTATAATGATCATGGATATCTGGATATACACAAAACAAAATGGCTTATGGATTTGTTACCATCAAATCGTAGGTTTCAAGCCTATCAATATTTTATTTATGATGAATTAGTATCTATTTCAAAATCTCAGATCTGCAAAGAGTATAGTAGGTGTATTCTTTCAGAATTAGATATTATTGGAGCAGGTAAAATTACGAGTATGTCGTATTTGAGTACGTAAACCAATTCAACAGTTGTGTAGCTATATTAATCCTTACTTTTTGAAGAAACACTATAAATATCATAGTTTCATTTAAATTAAAGAGAAAACAGTGTCATTATCCGTGTAATGAACCCTTCTTTGATTTGTTAAATCACCAGCTTCTGCAAACAGCAAGGCAATGTTTGTAGAATAAATCTAGCACCAACATATTAAAAATTAATTGAATGTAAAATGACTAATTACATATTAGATATTGAAAGAATAGCTGGATTTTGGAAGTAAGACGGAGCATTTTATGATTTGATTTGAAATAGAACGTGATGGTACTTTTTTATCTCGAAATTCACAAAAATTGTTATTAGCATAAGTAAATAAAAAAAAATCGATTTGTACCGCCTCACCAAGAGCAGAACATTTGCGAACACATTTGCGGTTTTTACAATTCAGACTTGCAGACAGGCTTTGCAATGTTGGTCTTTGATGAGCCTTTACTTTAGTTACTGCTAACAATAAGATTAATGGAATTACTTGTTTATTAAGCAATTAAAGGCTTTGTGTGGAAACTGAACCATTCAAAATCTTTACGTCTATGGACTCTTGTCAAGTCTCGTAAGTTATAATTTATTTGTCGAGTTATGATCAGCAATGGACCACCAACTCACTGACTGTCAATAGGACTGAAGGATAAAGCCTATTGCTATCAAAGACTGTTGATTAGATACTGTAAATCTGTGAGCTGCTATTCACAATCAGATATGTGCACATAGAAAAATGTTAGGTAGGTACCTAAAAAATATTTATTTGCAAATATGCAATGTTTTGACACAACTCTAATAAAATTTGATAGCCTTGTTAATACTTTAATTTTTTAACTTTAACCGCAAAATTACTATTAATAAATCGTTTTTTTTTTAAGAAAAATTAGAGTTTGGCTGAATGTCGTTTATGGAAAATAAGCATGTTTAAACATAGAAACTGATTAACTTTAGCAGTGTATTTTTATCATTTTAATAAGAGTTCTTACCCATTTTGTATAAAGTGATGGCAGGACAATACGTATATGTGAATATAATACAGAAAATTGGGTCTCAGAAAAGTTAAAGTGATACTGTGAAAGATCGTACTTACTCAACAATACAAAATAGTCTAAAATTTACAGCATTGGCGAAAACACATCTATGTAATACGTTGTATAGGTATTGTAAAATATATTGGTAATAAAATTTAATAATAAAAAAAAACATTTGTGTTCCGTATATCGAACACAAAAGGTGCTACAATGATTCCCAAAGTCTATATCGACCCCTAGAGGGGATAATGGGATCATTCTCCGTTGACGGGTGAAACAAAAAACTGAATTGCTTTGAATTGTAATAATAATTGTTATATTATTTAGAGTTCAATCAGCCTATTTCGGTTCACTTATTATTTTCTTATACATATACATTAAAACATCAAACCGTTTAATAATTATTATTAATTTCATAGTAAACAATTATTTTATTAATTACACACATTTAATTTTAGAAAGGCAAGGGGTGCACCAAAACAGAAAAAATTGCCACGTGGTCTACGAGTTAAACAAGTTTGAGAACCAATGTGCTAGACCCATAGTAAATAAAAAAATACAACTTATCTTTTTTTTATCAGGGTCTGAATTTATCAAATATTTTCAAAATATCATGAACCATACTATAATTTTAATTAAACCAAATAAAATCTTCTTTAAATTCGTTACAGTATTGCAGATATGGGATGAAATCTCCTTACTTTTGGACTTTTTTGAAGAAAACTTAATTCTTTATAAAATGTTTTGTTTTTCTTAAGATGCTAGGATCAGTGGTTAAACCTATGATTAAGTATACAAGGCGTTCAAAAAGTTAAACAAGGTTTTTGATAAAACTAAAAAAGGCAAATTTTTAAACACCCCATATGTATTATTATAAATTGTACCATTGTTAATGACATTTTTTTTTATCAAGAATGACATTTTCTCCGAAAATCAATAATGGGAAAGCTTAAAAAAGTTTGTTACTCCATCCGGAATCATACTCTATATGTTACGCAAATATATAAATTCTTAATTGAAAGCATTTTTTATGTACTATAGAGTACAATGCAATGTATGCATACGTGTTAATTAAACAATTACAGTTTTTAAAATTCAAAAATCCACCTATTTGAAGAATATAGATGTAGGTAGGTATGAAAAGTTACCAGTCAGATGTTTCCATAATTTAATTCGTAAAATCTTTTGGCTTGCAAATATAAATCTTCCTAAGATGACATTAAATAACACAAAAATTTGTTAAGGATTGTTGAAAAACCTCTTTAGTTAGGTGACTAGAATTTTTTGACGTTGTTGATGGGTTGCCTATGAATGTTCGAATGGCTCGTTTGAAAGTAAACATTCATTTTGGTTGAAGATTTTGGGTAATTATAGAACACTTCTTTTGGATCTGATGAATGATGAATGGTGAATACACAGTGAGAGAGATCAAGTTGCCATAGTAAAGGGTATTGGTTAAAAAATACAAAACATGTCAAACGCACATAAAACGCACAAACTGGTGAATAAGACGTTTGTCAAATATACACGCACAAAAGGCGACGGAGAGTCAGGTTCTCTGCACAAACTAGAATACACTTGTGAAGCAGAAAAGCCAAATTACTCCATACCGGACCTTGATTTGTGTCATTCTACTTTACAAGATCCTGATGAAGGTGTCATATTCAATATCACGCACAACAAGTGCCTTGAATGATGTCAACAAAACTGCGAATCGTATAAAATCCACAGATGTTGGGAAATCTATGAAAATTTATAGAAGCGACTGCTATATTCATAAGTATTATATTGAAATATCGGTACAGAGAGAAAAAAACCTTACTGAATATGTAGACATACCATTTGCCGGAAGATTCATTAAATTGTAAATTAAAATCGAAATAAAAAATATGGTTATGAAAACAATTATTAAATATATATTCTATTATTTCAAAATTGAAAGGATTTTAGTGAAGCAGTGTAGAAAAACGTAATGTATGTATTTATTAAAAAAAAACATTGTCATTCATCTGATGAATTAAAATTTTATGAATCAATTTTATAAAGTATAGTTATATTAGTAGTACAGCTGTAAACAATAAAAATCGATGTAAAATGTTTATAGGTGTTATAAGTACAAAATTAATAAAATTCTAAATAATAAAGGAACAAAAATTGTCTCGGTTGGATACAGTATGAACAGCTGTATATACATGATCAAGAAAAATATTTGTTCAAATAAGCAAAATGTAACAAAACATTTTACTTAAAATTTATTGAATTTAATTTAAATATATAAACTGTGACCTGTAACATAAATTTTCTCGACGTGATTATTTTTTACCTGCAGCATTTATATTTAAAATTTCTTGTCTACATTCAATATATTGATTATATATATAACACACATAACACACACTACTACAGTAAAACAAAGGTAATAATTTAAATGATAACCAAAAGAAAAAATATTTCAGAATTATCAAAGAAAAGCTATTATCACTGTAAGATTTAGGTACTATAGATAGTACCTACAGATACGCATCTGCATGGTTTATATATTCTCGGTAAAAAATTGATGCCATTCAATCATATTTTAAATTGAAATTGAAAATGCAGCGATTAGGGAACATTTTTTCCATGTGAAGAGTATTCGACAGATACGGTGTCAATATTTAGGGACCAATTCTATTAACCTTATAAAGTACTTTGATTTCATTCAGTTTAAAATAACACAACGGCCCTAATGCACTTGTTAAACTATTTATAAAAAAAGTAAATATTTTTCACAAAAAAAATCTGTAAACTTTAGGTTATCCAATTATTACAAAATATGGGTTTTCGTGTTAGGTAATATTAAAAATCCATTGTCAGTTCAAAATAAAATCAAATAAAGATACTTAGAGCTATTAAAATAATTTGAGAATCAATATTTTTAACAAATCATTTTTGAGAACTTGTTACAGATTTATTTGTAATATATTTATTTAAAATGTGAAAAACGTCTCAACGTACCTAGTAGTTTAAAATGTAAAGGAAATTGTGAATTATTCAAAATTAAAAAAAATAATTTTCCGTATATAATAAAAAGCTATACTACTGGAATATTTAATTATATAATACTAACAGGTACAAATTTTACTGCATACTATTTATCAAAGAAAAAAGTACATACAAAGATTTTCGCTGTACTAGTTTTTTTCCACTCAATATTTACTTTTCTTTCTTTTACGATAATTTGTTGGGTACTTACCTAATTGTACTTAAATTTTGAAAAGCGAAGTTTTTTGTAAGATAAACATGAATATGTGATTGATTTTTGTGTTAAAATACAGGGCGTTCTGGTTGCCTGTACCAGTATATTTATTACTCCTTTCAGATTTTTTTTAAGGATAGAGTTTGGAAAACAATTAGTTATCTTGAAACAAGCTTCGATTAGTTTTAAAAAAGGTGTATTTGTTAGATGCCTCTAAAATGCACCATTTTATAGAAAACTTAACGTATTTATTAAGGTTGGAAATCAATATCTAAATTTCAACAAATTATTAATTGAAAAAGTTACTACAGTTAGTAATGTTGCGTATGACTTAGCTGACTGACGTATACATACATTTCAAAAATAAATTTAAAATAAAGGTTTTGTTTTTGCTATTGCGTTTTGGTGTTATTTTTTTTATTTACGTTGTTTTTCTTTCATGTCATATTTCTGTGTGTTGTGTTTCTTGTTGTTTTATAAAAACAACATTACTAACTATAATAACTTTTTGAATTAATAGTTTGTTAGAAGGTGAAAAATTCATAGAGAACCTCTTTTGATGTAGATAAAAGAAAAGTTTTCTATGCATTTTTGGCATCTGCCCCAATTACCTAACTGATCTTCGAGAAATTTTTACTTTAGGTTTACTACTTTTTGTGCTTAAGAAAGCTTGAACTTAACTATTAACACAGTCACTAAATATATTTATTCTCTCTGTACCGATACATCATCAATTTGCTCCGCACAAAAATTGTGTACTTATACCATTCCTTGAAAGCCAAATATTTGTACTACAGGCCAAGTCCGTGATAAGACAGCAAAAGAATATCTTGATATGAAAATAAATACATTGGAAAATATCTTAACTGTGTATATTCCAGTGTACCTAGATGTGGAGCAGTTTTTAGTTTTAAATAATGGTAAGCATCATGTGACAAATAAATTTTCTAGCAATAAATATTGAATATATAATGCCAAGACACAAAAAAACAAACTATAAAAAGTCTTAGATTTAAAATTTTAAAGACTTTTGATGAAATACAAAATTCTTACGGTCCTTACTCAAACAGAAGTGATTATAATAAAGGTTGTTGGGATTAAAGAAAACGAACGATTTTAAGGGATATAATAAATTGAGTGCATCTAGAGAAGAAAGAATTTTCTATTTCATTCAGGAAATCCAGGTAAGAGAGAACGGGCTCCGTGATTTTGTAAAACTAACAGGCATTGATACGAGCTTGGAATAACAATGCATACAAGCATGTTTTTTAATTTAAATATGCACAAGATTCTATAAAAGATAAAATATATGTAGTCTAGTTGATATTTATATTGAGTATTTGCAGATGTGGATGATAATACTGAATTCTAAATCAGAAAAATGTTGATTACGTAAGAGTACTCTCGACAATTTTACGTAATTATCTTCAAAAGTAAGACTCATTTACGAAATATACAGAATTGTTAAAAGAAATGGACATTTGCGAAGTAATTTTCATCACATGATAGATGTACAACTGAGAATAAAAATTGATTTTAGATAATATGTCACAAGCACACCTTAATGCACAAATAATAATTTGGAGAATATTTATATTTGTTCGTTTGTGTGTTCCGTTCCAATATAGATTTTGGAAATTTATTTTACTGAACTACATGATGATAAAATATATAATAGTCAAATTATGAACAAAATACAATACTGATATTGCAGTGTTTGATTTTATATATGTGCTTAGTCTATCATGGGATGCATCATATTTATTTAAAGTCAAATATATTGATTTTTTAAATTACTTTATATACATGTAGTTTGTAAATACTTTGTTACAGTGGCAATATAACTATTAAAGGGAATTAAAATACGTAGTAAAACCAATTCTGCTACTAATTTTTTTGCTATTGTATAATCAAGAATTAACAAATTCAGATATTGATACTGTTTTAATTTTTTATAGGGAATTTGAATGACAGACAAAAATGCCTACAAAGTATGACAACAGACAACCTGTATATTTCCAATAAACAAGAAAAGTAAAAATTTTTTCATATACATCTATCGCATTTTTATAATATTAGCAGTCAGGTATTTCCTAAAATTTTGACTGATCGCTATTAAATATAATTTCTTTTTACCGACCATGTGAAACATATGCAAAGAAAATTTAAAATTTTCACTTTTAAAATTCGGTACCTATACACAATGTTCCCTGTATAAAATTAAAGAAAGTTAACGAAAAAGTTCCGACAACTGTTTACAAAAATATTTATTTATTTTTCATGAATGTCTATTAAAGATTTAATTTTACCAATAAATTGAAAACTTTGGCATTTAATAGAAATAAACTTTTAAAGTTACGACTGAAATAGCAATTAACAATAGAAAATATAATAAAAAAAATATGTCTTCCCTTTTTCCAATTTTCTATAAAATAACGATATGTAACATAAAAGATATGTTTGCGATGCAGAAATTTGGTAAATATTATGTCTTTATTTAGACTGGATTACTGTTGAACTTGTAATCATCACATTCACATACAAATTGTTATGTTGCCATTGTTGTAATCGTTTTTTTGTTTTGTGATCAGGATGGTGCGTAGTGTAGATTGTCCTTCGTTTCTTCTTGATGTCCTTATACTTACCTGTACTATTTTATTTAAATATATATTCTAGTTATAAATTTGTTACTCTATGAAAGTTTAGGCTTTATATAGATTTCTGTAATCTGACTTTTGCTAAACTAAAACACTATTTAAAAGTTGTTTTTGTCTAAAGTGTAAAATAAACGTCGTATAAACAATTATTTCAAATAAAGTCGAATAAAATAAGGATTTTTCACTCTTTTTTTAACACAACAGTTTCGGTGTATGTTGCAAATGTTGAAATATTTTATACGACGTTTATTTCGTATCTTATCGTTCCGAATACACTGAAATATGTAGCTCTAAATTTATACAATAGTTCTTCGGACTTGTATTATTTAGCTTTCCTCATATTTGTGCATTGTTGTGATAAACGTGAAAAAAAATTTATTAGAACTTGATATTGTATTGTGTAGCGTTTACACACAAACATGTGCTTGCTTTCCAAAATGAGATAGTCATAAAATTTATATTTGCTAGACATTGTTGCATTCACATATTTAATATTGAGATATCTGCATAGCATTGTATGTAGGAAAAACTGTGACGACAAATTGTTAAATTTTTCTCTAAATACCTATTCTTCATCGATGCTTCTATATAATAACCGAAAATGTGTGCAGCAATATTTTTCTACCAAGTTTTCATATTCAGGATACCTTTTACACTATCAAGTTTAACCCAATTTTGGTAGAAATTGGAGGAAAAATTGAGCTTAGGTTTGCTTGAGATTTGGAAAAAGCGGTTCTTTGGAAAGTAATGTTTTTACCAGTAATATTTTTGCAGAAAGTAATGCAAATGACAGTTTGATCATTGAAAGATTTCGTTACTGATAATTAGTTCTCTAGCAACAAAATAAAAATTTTGAAATTCACAAACCCAAATGGAATGCTATAGTACCTATATATTGGAAAATACAAATATCCAATGTCCAATATTTATTTTTTCTATATATTTCAAGACCAGCAAGCTGAAGTTCAGGAATACCTACTTATTTTGCAAAGAAGCGATAGTGGTCAAATTTCTTTCATATTAAATATAGTAGTGTTCCAATTATCTTCGAATTGTTCCTGAAGTGTACTTTTTCTATTCTTCATCTTAACTGTTCTTGAATTAATTAAGTGCAACGCATTGTTACTGTTAAAAGTAAGAAATCGATAGTAATTAATTAAATAGCTTTTGAATTCGTAAGCTTTAACTAACAAAATAAATCAAACCAAAAGTGGAATTTCCTACCCTCAAAAGTAAATTATATCCTAATTTTCGATTTTAAATTGCAAAATCCTTATTGAGAGCACAAAATTCCTTAAAAATTTTGAGGGGACAGGGGAATGATTTCATGAGTAAAATGTTCCCTATTATTAGAACGCGAAAAGTAAAATCACTAGTACTCCTGGAGCATTCCACTTGCCTATTGGAAAGCAGCTATAGTTGATAATGCTCCCACTCAATTTCTTGCTAAGATTCTTAAAATTTGAATGAAATGATAATACATGAAGAGAACTAAAGTTCTAAAAATTGATATAAAAGTATTAATATATTTCTCTTACACGAAACAATTTTCTATTGCTGCTTCTAATACTAAAGAATTGTTTGCAATTTCTAAGTTTTTCAGAAAATTAACGTAATTAAAGAAAACTATAGCTGCATAAGTGTTTTTCCATGAAGATTATAAGATATCTTACCCTTCATGGTATGGAACTAATAGCTATTAGATATGCTCTATCCACTACTTTGCTTTTTATGAAAATATGATACCGCAATATTGGCCTTAACTTGAATATAACAAATATCTTTTTTTTATTTCTGTTTCCACCGAGTTTTAAGTTAAACCTGAAAGTGTCTAAACGATCCCTGTCCATAAAATTTTAAGTTTTTTATAATATAAAGTGTTCGAAAAGTCAATATAGAAAACAGTGCAAAATGAAAATTGTTTAGAGAAAAATATGACACTGTTTAAAATATTAAATAAGCAGGTATTATTAATTCTGGCGCTATTTGGTGGACTATATGAACATAATATTCTGCCACAAAAATATTTTTATGTAAACAGTGTTCTAAATATTGTATCATAGATGTGATTCGACACTGCTTGTTTAACTTCAGATTTGTATCTCGACGTTGTAATTTCAATTGTATAAAACCTATAAGTAGTACTCAAAAATGTTATACCTCTAGATTAAGGAACTACAACTTAATACGCAAGCAGTGTTTTCCTGATGAAATCTCAATGTTATACATACATGTAATCTCTACATATGATGTAGAAAATTAAACAAAAATGTTATACTTGGTACTCTCGGTAGTTCTACGTTATTGGATTTTTAAAATAGAATTCCAAATTCCATGTTAGCTAGAAAGACAACATTCGAAATACTTATTACTGTATTGGGCCCTAAAGAGTATTGTAATTTTATTCGAATATAATTAAACATGTTGTACATATTATGTTTAAGTAGCAAGTGACCAAACTATTACAAACTGTACATGGTTAGATCTAGATTTAAGTTAGTAGGTAAACACAATTGCAAAAATCCTAAATTGTATTTTTCAAATTCAAATAAAATTATTAATACTAAATATCTACGTTTGCCTTTTATTAATGTTCATTACGACTTCACGTATGTCATATTCCTGTAATTTCGAGTGGACATCAAAATATTCAAATTACCTAAGTGTTATTTCTAAAAAAATATAAATATACTGAGTGTTTCCTTAAGAGTGGGACACATTTAATTGTTTCTTGAAATCAAAATAAGACGTTTATTAGGAATTTCTGAAATGGTAGGTATTCATTTTGTAGTGCTTTTTGGTAAATACGTTGTTTGTACTGATGAAAATTCTGAAAGTATAGGGGACTCTTACAAAAACAATTTTGTAAAAAAAACTCGAAGAGGGCAGTTCGAAAATGATTTAAAAATACACTTCTGCAAGCCATTGGAAACTGGTCCACTGTAAGGCAAGGCGCATATTGAGACGCGTATGACGCGTGTGTGGTGAAACAGCACAGCACGTACTTTTGTAGCTTAAGGAAAGCAATGGGACAGCGCAAATTTGTGCCACGACGCACAGTGGCGCAAAACGCCACTGTGCCATTCAAATTACTGTACACTCCTTAGGGTTGGGCCGTTTGAGGTGATTTTTTTTAAATGTTCGTCATAAAATTCCCTATCGATCCCTCTTTCTCAATTTTCGCTTTGGGTCTTCATTTTCGTGGAATTTGGCTCCAAAAAATGGGTTTGCATGAAAAAAACTAGATTTTTCGCACAAAAATGACCCTACGGAACACGAGATTGAGATTTTGACGGACTTTTTTTATGGGAATGCTCATCTTGGAAAGCCCTACAAGACTGTCCACTTACATTTCGGGGAGAAATTTTCCGTTGCTCTTAAAATGGCCACAATCATCCAAAAATGTTCACGTATCAGAAATCGTTCTACTGAAAACTGGGAAAGTATTGGAAAAAATCTCATCTCACAAAAATTATTTGTACACATTCGAGGAATTAGCAAAAATTTTTCCAGAATTTTTGGACACACTTTTGGGCATTCACCAAAATGGCCACATACATATTATCCGAATTTTCCCGTAAATGATTGGTGTTTCCTGGAACTGTTCGGATGCAAATGTATGATAGTGAAAGTCTTCAGCATCTACTGGATGCTTTAAACTTTCGAGACCATAAAATTTTATGTGGATCTTTCTCTTTTTGGTCATTTTGATCCAAAATCCACAAATCTTCAAAAATACTGGAAAATCATCTGGCATTCCCGAAACGTTTAAATATTTTGGCTGTCCAAACAAATTCTCAAAAAGCTCAGTCATTTGAAGGGTTATTGCTATATATTTTATAAATACCTTGTATATAAATTAATGTAGAATAGTGTATGTTTTTCTAGGACAGATATTGTTTTTGTATATTTTATTTCTTTTATTTTTTTGTGCAGCACTCGATATAAAAAAGCAAATTTCAACGTTGTTTTATGTTATCTCTGTGTGTTGGGAAGAAAATAATCAAATCAAATCAAATCTCATTAACAATGAAAAATGAATTAATGATGTTTTGTATTCAAAATGGCCACTTTTGTCAAAAAATTGAATTCCCAAAAACATGTTCAAAATCATTTTTTATGGAACCTTTCTTCAGAATTACGGGAAAATTCGGAAAATATGTATGTGGCCATTTTGGTGAATGTCCAAAAATGTGTCCAAAAATTCTGGAAAATTTTTTGCGGATTAGTTAAGTTAATTCTGCTTAAAAAGTGTCAAACTTTTTTCTCCTGACGCACCACTATTAGATACAAATTTATTAATCATTACAATAGACCAATTTTGGAATGCTAATTAAAAACAAAACAATTAAAGATAACACCAAGTGTCAAGTGACGAAGTATTTAAGTTAGTTTTAAATATTTTTTTTATAAAATAAATAATATGGTGAATTATTTCTTTGAAGAATTGGCCGACATAAATTTATGTATGAAAAAGCAAACGGAAAATCGAAAGAAGGAAGGCGTCTCTACGAAGATGCATTCTTCAAAGGAATATTAAATTATGTAAAAATCTTTAGTTTTCATTTCTATGAAATTATCAAAAAAATGTACCCAAAAAAGTTTGGGTATTTTTGGAGCACCTTTTGTTTTATCCGTCCCTGGACAAATTTTATTGATTTTTTTCTAGATTTTCAAAATGAGCATAAAAAGTTATGGGATTCTGCCAAATTTTATATTTATCTCTACGCATATGAGAAACAGGTAGGTACTAATTAAGAACTAATCTTTCACACCTTTCACACCCTGTATATCGAAAACGAAAAGTTATGATAGGTACCTACATGTTTATACAGGGTGTCCTAAAATTAGCCTGCCAAAAATTAACTGTAGATTCTACGATCAAAAATAAGAAAAAAGTTATATAATCATAAGTCGGTAGACGTCCCCTAACGGAGCCCCTTAAATAGGGACCTCAAAAATTTGATTTTTTCCAAATATTTCCAAAAGGGATCAAGATAAAGTAATCAGATTTGAAATTGAGAATCACAATTAGATTGCGAATCTAATGTTCTGAAAATAATTCCTCATAATTGGTCATAGGCATGCCAAACTGGGGGGTCAGTGGGTAAATATTGCTCTAACATTCTTGTATCTCCAGATTTTCGTCGTCAGATCAAAAAATTCTAAATTCTGGTCTATTTTACATGAAAAGGTACTCATATTTTAATCCGATAAACTGCTGTTTTCGAGTAATTTTAATTTCAAAATTTTGTGACATACCACAAAAGTTTAAGATGGAAACTATAAATAGACAAAACATCACTAGTAGGCTCTGAGAGAAAATACTGTCGACTTATTTAACACATATTAAAGTGTTATTCAAGCGTTTTAACATATTAAAATACTTATAAAATGCATATCAGTAATGTAATTATTTGTAATGTTTTTAATTTTAATAGAGCCTATTAATACTTCAAAAATATTTAAAAACGTATGTAATATGTGCCAAATAAACTGACAAATATCTTTTCAAAGCCTACTAGAGACAATTTGACCGCCTGAATATCATATCTAATATTTTAGTGGTGTCACAAAATTTCTAAATTAATATTGTAAATGAAATCATTTATTGAAGTAAAACCTGAATAGAGTACCTTTTTTTCCAAATTTGTTCAACATTTTTAATTTTTTTTTATCTGACGGCAAAAACCTCGAGACATGAAAAAGTATCCAATAATCCCCCCAGTTTGGCACGCCTCTGACTAATTATGGTATTGTTTTTAGAACATTAGATTCGCAATCTAATTGCTATTCTGAATATTAAATTTGATTACTTTTTCTCGATCCGTTTTGAAAATATTTAGAGAAAATAAAATTTTGGGGTCCCCCTTTAAAGAGCAATAGCTCCGTTAGGGGGCGTGTATGGACCTAAGTTTATATAATTTTTTTTTCTTATTTATGATCGTAGAATCTACAATTAATTTTAGGCAGGCTAATTTTGAGACACCTTGTATAGACTTTTCGTCTTATTTTGAGGTTTAGAAAACGCAGCTAAATATATGCGTATAGGTTAAGTTTTTTGCCAGTTATTATTTTTGTACTTACTAAATAGCTTTGTTCGCACAATACACTAAATACACTAATCAGTTTCCAATCGTCAGGTGCATTTCAATTAAAACAATGCATTTTCAACCTTATGCAGGCATTATAAATAAACTGCGCATGCGTCGGACGATTGCAAACGGTTTCCAATTGTGCGAACAGAGCTAATAAAATTCTTTTGAAAAGTTCTGTCACAAAATAAAAGTGATTACTATTATAAAATTAACTATGTCCTTGTAGGTATCATGAGCGAAGTTGGGTCATCAAATATGCGGGGGGACTAAAGCCCCGGGTAGACTGTATGTAATTTTTTTTCGGGTCGGGTCTGAAATGTGTGATGTTTGTGAATATTTTTGGGGAGCTAATTCGATTTGGGAGGGGCCAAGGTTTATTGTCTCTGATGTTCCTGAATTCAAGTGAGAAACTTCTAGATTCCATAAAAATAAAAAAAAAATAGTTCTTATATACATAGCTATGCCTGAAAACACTTCTTAAAATATATAAATATTTTTTTTTGGTCGATCTGAATGAAATTTTTACAGTGTGTTGACAACAGTATGAGGTACCTTTTGGACTTCTCAGAGTTTACTCAGTAATTCCAGGCAAGGAGCAAAACAGATAGTTTTGTGAACGAAAACATTATTGGTTCTTGCCAGGTCATCCAGAATAATTAATTTTTTGAACATGCGTTATAATTTTTTTCTTGTTTTGAGTATTGATTTAGATGTTCAGAATTTTTGGTATGTTTTTTTTTAGTTCTCTTAATACTTGTAATAAGGGTAAATTGTCAGAAAACTGATATTTTTATTTAAATTTTATGCAGGCCAAAAATGCTTACTGACAAAAAAGTTATCTTTATAATTATTTCATCTAAAATTACAATAAAAGAGATACCTCATACAGTTTTTATTTTATTTTATTCATTTAACATCCAGCAGGCTGATATCCCATTTACAGGAGTATTACAGTCATGAGTGAATAAGGTAATGAGTGGAAAAATTTTTGTTAGCATATTAGCAACAACATAATGTACATAGACATACTTATCTAAATTGCATACAATATATAGAAAAAACAAAAAATAATAATACTAAGAAATTGTAACTAATTATATAGCACAGAAAGTAAGTGTTTACAGTTGTCAACAATCTGTAAAAATTTCATTAGTCAAACAATTTTTGACATTTATAAAAACGAATTTTTGTTTTAAAACATCTCGAAAAAGAAATATCCTTAAACATGTTTTTTTCTAAATTTTATAAGAATCTCCCTTAGGTATGTCACTTGATTTCAGGAACACCCTGTATATAACTAAAATGCACAACTCCTAGCATGGTTGTACCTACAAAATGTAGGTCTGAATAATTGTGTAAATTTTTGTGATATAAAAAACATCTGAGAATCTGTCTCAGAAGCCTATCTGGATGCATCAAGCTTTACTGAATACAACTATTTGTTTATTTTTACCCAAGTATTTCTGAGTACTTGATGTAGAGCCAAATAGAGACAATCTCATTTCTTATTGATTTTTTTTCCTAAATAAAGCAGTACAGTTACCAATTTATATAAGTATATATGTTCAAATTAAAATTTGGAAAAATTTCTATAGGAACAAAATTTATTTGAAGATATTAATTAAAATGAAAATTAATAAATTTCAAATAAGAACCTGTGTACTTACTATATATACCTATCTACTACCTACCTTTAGAACTTATTGGTTAAATTTGCCATTTGTAACAATAAAATACATAGGATGAAATTAAATATGGCTAACGTTTAGATTGGCATTCATATTTAACGGCAAACTACCCTTTCCCGTTGGAGAAATTTTATCTGCATTTAATTGAAAATTGTAAGAATTTTGTACATAGTCTAAGTGTAATTTTTTTTAAAGATATTTAAAATATAAATTAAATAATGCTGAATTCAGGTATATGCACAAATGCTACTTAAAATATTAATGAGAGGACAAATAAGTTACTTCTAATTGGCATACTTTTATATTTAAAACATTTTCATTTTAATTAAATAAATGATAATTACATAAATCACAAATAGTGCTTGCGTTGGGTGATATAGAGTTAAAATATAGGTACCTCATTTGTCAATGATTTTATTAAAAAGAATTGCACAATACACAATGAAATAACAAATTCCTATTTAACTAGTTTATTGAGAACTTCAGAAGTCTATGGATGCATTTAATTTCTTCAATAAAACAGAGATATAATTATGAACGAATAATTTATATAACTGATAATACATACAAATAATATATAGTTACTCCTCATTCTTGTCATCTGGTTTCGTTTTAATTTTCTTTGCAAACTCGGTCAGATCTCTTCGCATTGAATATGCATCCTCGCCATCAGCATAATACTTTGGCTCAATCTCAACCGTCTCAAACTTTAGAGAGTTCTTGTATAAATTTAAAGCAGCTCTGTTACTCTTTCTAACGTGCAAGGAAACATATTTAGCGTCAAAACATTCTACCATTGCCTCCGAAGCTTGATCCATTAATTTTTGGGCTAGACCTAATCTACGGTGTGATCTCTTAACAGCTAATGAAGTAATATGACCATGCTTTAAGTCTTCCTGATCCTCTTCCATTTTAGCGAGAACGTAGCCTACTATGTTACCTTTTTCGTCTTCAGCAACGTAACTTAGTTGGGGCCAACTCAAGCCGTGGTAAAAGTAGTACTTCATTTGATAGTTCTCAGGTAGGCACAGCAAATTGCAATGCTGCATGTTCATAAGGTCCTCAGGCTTTGCACAACGAATATTCATTTTAGTAGTTAGGTCAGTCTTTTCGTATTTTCTTAACCTTACTTCTACTGGTCTTCAGTTCGGTAATTGTACTGTCCCCTGCGCTCTTTATAAGTTCTCTGAAAAATCTGAATCTACATAAAATGAGTTTCCAAACGATGAACCAGCCTGTAACAAAGAAAAGTGACATTAACCTCCATAATATTTCAGAACACTTGCAAATTACAAACAACTTATTACCTAGCAGTACAAATAGTATTACAAGAACGATCGATGCGAGGGCAGATAAACTAGCTAAAATTATATCTTTCATTATATTTTACACTATAAACTACATATATAAAACGGCAGTGCTCATTACATTAGCTTATCAATAGCGCCATTTTGTTAACGGTTTGACGCTGTGTGGTATACATGACCTGATACGGCTTTAATTTTAATTATCGCATAGAACTTTGACCCGTACGTAAATTATGTTATACCATAAATAAAACAATACCTACTTGAGAACGTGTGACAATTTATAGGTTGCTGAAAACTTGTCAAAAAGTGGTTAACCTCAAAAACAAAACAGAGGAGCAGTTTGGGGTTTTTCTTATTTTTGTATTTTTACAGGCCACCGCTACCCGCCAAATTCAATATTTTTACAATAAATTTATTTTTTTATTATCAACATTAAATTAACAACTAAACATATGTATTATTATAATTTACTTAATGTTTCATGTTGTCCTAGATATTTTTGCCGTTTTTACCTACTCGATATAAATATTTTATATATGTATTTTTTAATTTTCCATGCAGATAATTTTTTTCTTAATGTAATACTAGGACTACAGTATATAACTATAAAGGATGTTCATAAAAAGACTACATTTTTTCTATAAATATTTGTGCTATAGGAACGTATATGCGTAAGAAATCAATAATACGTTGTGTGTTGTGCAACTCTTCAAATTGTATGCACGCGTGTATAATTGGTTGCCTACTGTACGTGCTTACGTAAATAATGTATCTCCAAATCTAACGTCATATGGTACGGTAACCAGCACCAGCGTCGCGCTACCATGATGTCTAGAGGGTTGTTACCACCCGTTCTGATTTCGAAAGGACAGTCGTTACAACTGCCTCTGTGTCCTTCCGTCTTTACTTTTACTAATAATGCCCTAACTCGTTTAATATTAAAATTTAATAATCAGGACACAAGAAGACGAAATATGTAAAATAAATTGTAATAATTGTAATTTTCGTTTTCAGCGAAAATATTTCAACATATCTTCTAATGTGAATGAAATACTTTCATTGCAATATATTTTTATATGATGGGTGAACAATACACTTTTACAGGGAAGGATGGATTATTCACATTTAGAGAATGGATGAACAAATTCCACTAAAAAAATGTTCGTACACAGAAGTTATTTCTGCTACTGACAAGACTTTCTTAACTATATAGAAATAATGATGTGACTTGTATAGTGTATTTATTATTGAATTCTAATAATAAGTTATACTGTATTTCTAATAATTTGTTAGTAAGGGATATCCTGCATATTATATTAACTAGCTTAAATATGTACCTACTTCTGTATTAAATTAAATTTAAAGTAAAAACGTTTCCCTCTTCTCAACTTCATCTACAAATACACTCTCTATGTAGGGCTACAAAAATAATATAATAAATTTTTAAATTGGCTTGTTACATTATTGAAGTTAAACAAAATGGAAATATTTGAATTGATTGATGAATTCGGTATATACTTTTTTAATATGTGCATATTGTTCAATTTTTTAGACATTGATATTCAATTGTATTTGAGATATAATATTAGTTATTGAAGAAATTTTCTCTTTATATTTTTCAATGTTAGTTATATAAGTATACCATAAAAAAATTTGAGTAAAATTTCACTCAAAATTAGCACAAATTGTTGTCAAAACGAGTCCATACCCGATTGGGTTGAAATAATGACACAATTCATAAAGTGTTATTTGTTAGCTAAATAAATCTTTTAAGAGTAACATTGAACAATTTTTGAGTTATAGTCTGTTTAGAAATAAAAGAGAGTAAGCTTATTATGTATGCAAATCGTAAATAAATGTAGTACTGGTGCTTATATTCAATATTTTTATATTATGTATTATCAGTATAGATGAGGTGTACTTTTAAAAAACTTTGTGTGACCGGGTTGTACTAAATTGTAGCAGGTAGCTAAAATTCAATCCCCGACAATTCGTCTTTGTCTATGCCGCTTCAATTTCTCGGTCCATTTCTCTTATAAGTAAACAATATAAAACAGAATTTTAAAACATGAGGCTACTTTAAGCATCATAACCAGGTTAAGAGGGTTTTTAGTAATTCAAATAAAATTATTTAATATTATTATCAAAATATTTATTTAAATTTAATGAATAGACTTTTATTCCACACAAAAATATATGTATTTTGAAAATTTAAATTATGGTGAGTAAATCTAGTGTGATATAAATTTACAATAAAGAAAATAAAAAAGTAGGTACATTAAAATTCATCCTCTGAATATTCTGATGAATTATTTTCGTCTCCTAGATTGATAACGATAGGTTCCACAGTAACGTCAATTAAATTATCGAGTTCCCACATTTTCTCCTCTTCTTTTTGTATATGATGTATACATCTTTGCCAGTTATCTGCAGCTACTCGTTCCAAGGAATTTTTTAACAAAATTTTCACGTCACTTAATTTAAACGTCATATTATTTCGCGCTACATCTCCTTTTACCTGCGCCCAGACTAATTCGATTGGGTTAAGTTCACAGTGAAAAGGTGGTAACCGTAGTACCGTTATTTGGCGATTTGTTGCCATTTCAACGATAAAATATTTTTTCTGATCTTTATTGAGATTGAAAAATGTCAAAAGTTCCTCTTTCACCATATTGTTTCAAAATAAATGTTTTTTCCGGATAACCATGGAATTATGTCGGGTTTCCTCCAAGCAGTCGTAGGCGTCCATTCGGTCTGCCGTGAATGGTAACTGGCATTATCCATGACAATTACAGACCCCGGAGGGATGAGATCCAACATCTGTGTAAAATACTCTTCGAAAACATCTGCGTTCATGTCTTCGTGATAGTCACCTGTATTTTTAGATTCAAATAAAAGTAAACCGTCATCTACAAAACCACTGG
This sequence comes from Monochamus alternatus, assembly GCA_037114965.1. Lineage (NCBI taxonomy): Eukaryota > Metazoa > Arthropoda > Insecta > Coleoptera > Cerambycidae > Monochamus > Monochamus alternatus. The sequence continues at coordinate 26,195,877 of CM073426.1, read as the reverse complement.
CACTACCTATATGTGTCACTATTAATCTTCGCCCTTTACCTGAAGGTGCCTTGAACCCTGTTGAAAGTCCGTCCAAAAATGCTTGTCGAAAACTTTTTACATTTTTATCTTGCAATACTTTTGTTACAGTATATACAGTATATCTAGGATCTTCGCCAACAAATAATTTCATCTTTATCGATAAAACTGACTTCTTGTTCTGCTTTTCTCAGCAAAAATTCAACTCTCGTAAGACGGACCATAATTTGCTTCTGCTGATTTTTAACAAATCGTTGTCCTCTGAAAGTTCACTTAAAATTTTGTTTAGCGTTAGTATTTCTTTTTAAAAATAAAATGAGTGTACTTTTCTGCGAATGACATAACGACTTTAGACCTCCCTGTAGATGATTTTGGGGGATTTACAGTATATTGTTCATTTTTTGTTTCCTTTAAAAGTCTGTAGATAGTCGATTTTCCAATCTCTGTCATTTTGAAACACTATTCCACGATGTCGTCAACACTGTTGGTAGGATTTTGGTGTTTCAATGCATTAAATACATTTAATATAACTTCTCATTCTGAGACAGCACACATCTTTTCACGCGTTTAGCAGGTACGTAATCTGATAAGCTCGACATTTTACCCAAACAATATTATATCCACTGCACAATAGTCACTAAACACAAGCAGAATTTTACTCTACTGCACTAGCACGTCTTCGTATATTCAGCTCTAAGACTGGATTGATCTGTCACAATACACTGGCTCCTGCCCTATGATGTATCCAGTAAAATATACTAATGTACACCCATTACCTGTTAGCATTAGTGTTATCCGATAATTACCTGAAACGAAATATTACCACGCCCATGGCCGGTTCTTATCTCGCGGTTTTATTACTCTCTTTTATTTCTAAACAGGCTATAGCTTTCTACACGGTCGGTTCTACAGGGTCGGTCAGTGGTCGCGCGGTTTAAGGCGTCAGTACTTGAATCGAGGTGACTAGATCGGTGTTGGTTCAAGCCCAGCTGCCGGTAGACCGTATATAAGCTATATTCGTGGAGAGGTTTGGCGCCCTCTCTGCGGGTATGGTAGGGTGGAAGAATGTTGGCTTGGGTCAATGTGAGAGATTGATACCGGTTGATTATTTGACTACCCCTCTAATTAATGAGGTTTTCCAGGTTTCCCTTATTCCTGCACTGAATAGTGGTTAGGGCCTACCAACGTAAGTCGTTCCTGGGCGCAAATGCGGCCTGCTTAATAATAATGTGCCGCCCCCTCTCCCGCACAAGTCTCCGACTTATGGGCTCGTCCTAGTGATTAGAATGAGGGATAGAGATATTATTATTATTATATTATTATTATTACACACACACAAAATTGAGTTATATTATCAATATATTTCGTTCTGTTTTCACAATATGTATACAATTTAAATCCGTAATGAGTTACTTTATATAATTCCAGTTATGTAATAAACTCAAACTACTAATGATTTTTCAATTTGTAGATAATAACATGACGCAGTATGTAAAAATGTTTTATTTTATTATATTAGTAAACATTCTTTCTAAATTTAACAAAATATGTACTTTGATGTCACAAAACTCAGTTGTGTTGTACGACTGATGACGTTCAAACGGCTCTTTATTGAATAAACTGTTTAAATTAATAATTTCCAGGTTTGATCTATTTTTCAAAATTTTATAGCTAAGTAGGTGAGGATCAAATAAAATGGTAATCATGTAATAACACACATAACATAGGTTTTCTGAAATAATAAGCAAATCAACAATTTTTAACGGATGAAGACGGCCATTGTTACTTACTTATTTCTACCACAACTTCATGACAAATTCTTCCTTTCCAGTTTACACCATATTGTTTTATGCAAATTGTAATTTGAAAACATATTTACACTTTCAGTCCATGGTCCATGATCGGGTTAGAACAATACACGTATGATTATCGTCCACAGACTTGTATCGTCCACAGACTTGTAAACTACAACTGCGCATCGGTACCTGCTCGTAGCCAACTTTGTTTCTCTACTACTACTATCTACAACAGTTGGTTAGTTTTACAAAATATGTTCTTACTCACACATATTTTGGCTTCTTTAACCAAATGTTGTGTAGATAAGCTAATATCTTTGTTAAAATGTTAAATTTACTCATGAGTCAATGTTATTTTTTACTGTGTATATATAAAATATAAGAACATTTAAATTATCTATTCAGTAAAATTACATATCTTTATTTTACAATTCCAATCTAAAAATTACAGTGCATAAATCAATACAACTTATAGAGACGCAAATTTACGTTGGAATTTACCATAATACACTGTAAAAAATAATTACACATTTTAACACAAAAGAACACAATACTGTGTTAATTGAGGCCCACACGGAATTCTGTATATTTTTACACATTTCTATGTATGTAGCAGTGTGTTAAAGGTTTAACACAATCCACTGTGTTAATATAACAACTGTCGTGTAACTTTTACACATTTCTGTGTTATTTGTATCATTAAAGGTATAGGTTTTACGCATTAACATGTTAATTTTATTGTATAATAGGTATTGATATGGAAGACTCACCTATCTTTTTAATTTGTTAATTATGTTCCTGTTTAGTTTCGAAATAATTACAATTAGTATAAAACAATATGGTGTAAACTGGAAAGTAAGAATTTGTGTCATGAAGTTGTGGTAGAAATAAGTAAGTAACAATGGCCGTCTTCATCCATTAAAAACTGTTGATTTGAATCTTATTTCAGAAAACCAATGTTATGTGTGTTATTACATGATTACCATTTTATTTGATCCTCACCTACTTAGCTATAAAATTTTGGAAAATAGATCAAACCTGGAAATTTTGATTTAAACAGTTTATTCAATAAAGAGCCGTTTGAACGTCATCAGTCGTACAACACAACTGAGTGTTTTATGACATCAAAGTACATATTTTGTTAAATTTAAAAAGAATGTTTACTAATATAATAAAATAAAACATTTTTACATACTGCGTCATGTTATTATCTACAAATTGAAAAATCATTAGTAGTTTGAGTTTATTGCATCACTGCAATTATATAAATTAATTCATTACGGATTTAAATTGTATACATATTGTGAAAACATAACGAAATAGATTGATAATATAACTCAATTTTGTGTTTGGAATAACACATAATTTAGAAAGCTATAATCTGTTTGGAAATAAAAGAGAGTAATAAAACCCTGAAATAAGAACCGGCCATGGGCGTGGTAATATTTCGTTTCAGGTAATTATCGGATAACACTAATGCTAACAGGTAATGGGTGTACATTAGTATATTTTACTGGATACATCATAGGGCAGGAGCCAGTGTATTGTGACTAGAGATGGGCTTAGCAGTTCATTTTAATGATTCAGTTCTCGAGAATTGAATCACTAAAAAGAACTGATTCTTAAAACCAGCTCTTTAAGAACTGGTTTTTTGTCAAACACTGCACATATATACGCTTCTCTCCGAATCCCGCATCTCCGTTAATCGCAGACGGTCGGTTTCTTCCGCGTTTTATGATTGCGACACGTTTATTAGCGTTTAGACTTTAGAATAAGAATTCTTAATCAAAATATTTGAATCCTCTTTTTTCCAAAATATCTCGAATAATTTAGATACTGATTTTTATTTATTTTTTATTACAGAATTTAATTTATATTTTTGTAAAGTTGTATTTTACTTGTTAATAAAATTCAGTTCTTAATTCTTATACATCATATAATTATAGTTAATGGCACATACCTATATCGTTTTTATTATGTAACAATTTGATACGAACGCCTATGTGTGCTGGTATGCAGTTATTAGATATTATATTTAACCAAGAATGATATTAACGCTCCGTAATCGGATCACCAATCAGTTATTCAGAATTCAGATCGCCCGTATGATTTTGAAGCTCACATATGCTGTGAACACTCGTTCACTATTCACTGAACAGTTCGTTCTGACTAAACTTGAAAATATCTCTCACACTCTACATCAATCGATACAAATCAGTTCGCAAAGAACTGATTTGTCAACTTCTCGAGAACTGATTCTCACAGATCAGTGTCGAAACCCGTTCTTTTAAACCAGTTCACTCGGGAACTGCCCATCTCTAATTGTGACAGATCAATCCAGTCTTAGAGCTGAATATACGAAGACGTGCTAGTGCAGTAGAGTAAAATTCGACTTGTGTTTAGTGACTATTGTGCCAGTGAATATAATATTGTTTGGGTAAAATGTCGAGCTTATACTACTACTACTACTACGTACCTGCTAAACGCGTGAAAAGATGTGCGCTGTCTCAGAATGAGAAGTTATATTAAATGTATTTAATGCATTAAAACACCAAAATCCTACCAACAGTGTCGACGACATCGTGGAATAGTGTTCCAAAATGACAGGGATTGGAAAATCTACAGACTTTTAAAGGAAAATGAACAAGATACTGTAAATCTCCCAAAATCATCTACAGGGTGGTCAAAAGTCGTTATAGATGATTTCTTCAAAAATGTCATTCGCAGAAAAGTACACTCATTTTATTTTAAAAAAGAAATACTAACGCTAAACAAAATTTTAACTGAACTTTCAGAGGACAACGATTTATTAAAAATCAGCAGAAGCAAATTATGGGCCGTCTTACGAGAGTTGAATTTTTGCTGGGAAAAGCAGAACAGGACGTCAGTTTTTATCGATAAAGAAGAAATTATTTGTTGGCGAAGATTCTAGATATACTGTATATATACTGTAACAAAAGTATTGCAAGATAAAAATGTAAAAAGTTTTCGATAAGCATTTTTGGATGGACTTTCAACAGGGTTAAAGGCACCTTCAGGTAAAGGGCGAAGATTAATAGTGACACATATAGGTAGTGCCAGTGGTTTTGTAGATGGCGGTTTACTTTTATTTGAATCTAAAAATACAGGCGACTATCACGAAGACATGAATGCAGATGTTTTCGAAGAGTATTTTACACAGATGTTGGATCTTATTCCTCCGGGGTATGTCATGGATAATGCCAGTTACCATTCACGGCAGACCGAATGAACGCCTACGACTGCTTGGAGGAAAGCCGATATAATTCAATGGTTATCCGGAAAAAACATTTCTTTTGAAACAAATATGGTGAAAAAGGAACTTTTGACACTTCTCAATCTTAATAAAGATTAGAAAAAATATTTTATAGATGAAATGGCAACAAATCGCCAAATAACGGTACTACGGTTACCACTTTTTCACTGTGAACTTAGCCCAATCGAATTAGTCTGGGCGCAGGTAAAAGGAGATGTAGCGCGAAATAATACGGCGTTTAAATTAAGTGACCTGAAAATTTTGTTAAAAAATTCCTTGGAACGAGCAACTGCAGATAACTGGCAAAGATGTATACATCATGTACAAAAAGAAGAGGAGAAAATGTGGGAACTCGATAATTTAATTGACGTTACTGTGGAACCTATCGTTATCAATCTAGGAGACGTAGAAAATTCATCAGAATATTCAGAGGATGAATTTTAATATTCCTACTTTTTTATTTTCTTTATTGTAAATTTATACCACACTACATTTACTCACTATAATTAAAATTTTCAAAATACCTATATTATTGTGTGGAATAAAAGTCTATTCATTAAATTTAAATAAATATTTTGATAATAATATTAAATAATTTTATTTGAATTACTAAAAACTCTCTTAACCTGGTTATGATGCTTAAAGTAGCTTCATGTTTTGAAATGCTGTTTATATATATATATATATATATATATAAAGCTGTTTAAAGGCCTTTTAGTCCCAGAGAAATGATTTTTAATAAATATAATTTTTGAAATACTTTTATTTTGATATTTTCTAGAGGTTTTGCCTATTGCATTGAACATAGTCTGGAATGTTCTATTAAACGGCAGAATATATGTACTAAAAATTATAATTTCAAAAGCAAACAGGAACATAATCAACAAGGTAGGTGAGCTTCCGTATCAATATAAAGAATTGTCTGAATTATGGTGTGTTTGTAATATAAAAGATATTTTACTTTTTATGATTTTTATAAAAAAATAAAATTCTGTTCAAATGAACAACAACCAAGTTTGCTAACAAAATATGTATGTATTAAAATTAACAGTACAATAGTACATATTCTAATAAGGGACATAAGGGACTAATAATGTTCTAGTAAATCATAAACAATGAAACAACAAACAAAGATGTATTTAGGCACTACATAATAGGAGATTTCGAAAATTAACTGGTAGTGATCTGAACATATAATTTTCTTTCTCTAAAGTTGCAAAAAAGTTAGATTACAGAGTATTCTAAATCGTCAGAGCAAACTCCTAATATTTTTAATAAGTTATATTCTAATTAGTTTTAGCTTTATTACAATTATCAGTAATAATTGTTATAGCTAGGTAAGTACTTACCATTTTCCTTGATTCAACCTCAATTTAAATTTAAATATTCTCCATTTGAACACAGTGAACGAGAGGTAACTGTTCACAACACCGCTGCATGACGAATATCGCGTAATGATGTGTATTGGATCAGCTGATATAATACAGCTGCGCAGTTGTGCTAAACCAGTCAGTAGTAGGGATATAGATCACAATTAAGTTGTGTGCGTGTTAAGTTTACACAAAATGGTGTACTTTTAACACACAACTGGTGAATATTACACAAATTCAGCATATTTTATTATAATACTAGTAATTTTAATATATTTTGTGTAAAACGTATAAAAAAGCCATAGTGTGTAAAACTATTAACACGGAATTTTTGCACATCCTAAATTACACATTGGAAAATCTCGCTTACACAGCAACTTTTTTTACAGTGTAATAAAAACACATAACATATTTATTTCTGTAATATTAAAGTGCACTTATTTCATTTACAAAATTAATATGTAATTTTACATAACTTTACGTTGGCAATTTGTGGCCAACAGGGAAATTTTTATCAGTGTAGGTATTATTTTAGCTGGATACATTTTACGCACCTCATCCATCGTTGAAATCTTTAAAAACTAACGCGCGAAGAGGCGCGAAGTGAACACGTTAAAAGTCCACTTCAACCCCAAGCGAAGAAGATACCTACTCAGCCGTGCAAAAATGAACCAAAAAAACGTTACGACGATAACAACTAACTGCACGCAAATAGACGCGTCAGGTCATCTTCGTACAACAATGAAACATCGCCTCCTTCAATTTGACGGACCGCACCGCCGAGAGGATGTCCGGTCGACGGACTCTCTTCTCTCCTTCAAGAACAGAGTCACGTGATCGCAAACCCGCTAACGCTTTCTTCTTTCTTCATTCGGTATCCAGCGCTCTCGTCGAACGTAGTCAGAGCGTACTGTGGTCGTCCGGCTCGTGGTTTCGTGCTTGTTCAGTGATTTCAAGTGATATGTAATTGTGCTAGTGCCATTGGATATTCTCTCAAAATAATTCTGGTTAAAAAGCAAGGTGAGTCCCCTTAAATAACCATTTACGTCTAGGCGGTTGACCCTTACGTCAATATATCCTAAAAATTTGTCGTCATCATGTCAAATGAGATTTTTCCGCATGCATTTAACCGGTGCAGCTTCTGATAACTCCCCTGCTTTGATTTCAATACATCGCCAACCGTGAAATGGCTCCAAATTTGCCAAACATCGATGATCAATGACACCACTTTTGGTAATTGTGGATATGGGTGATTAGCGATAAGTTGAACGATTGGGAAAACGCTTTATAAAACCCTCAAGGCGTTGAATTTTTTGCAGTTTTCTGTATGCATGTAACAAGGTAATGCCTAAATACTCTGATGTAAATCGCCAGGATCGGAGAACGTGTAAAAGGTAAACCGTTAGGTCTGTGGCCGAGTTGCTTTTGGCTCGTCACGAATAGTAACAATTGCACAACAATGGAAGGCATTTAACCGAAATGATCTGTTGGATGTAATCTTCAATGCAGCGTTGAAAACTTGGATAAGAAATATAAATGCACGCCCTATTTATTTTGTTTGGAATCTTGTGGCGAATTCGCCAAAAAATTAAAAACGCCTTGCATCGTATTTATCTACATATTTTTAACAAGTGCGTTGAACCTGTATTTTAAAATGTTAATAGTTTACCGATTACCGAATTATTTTACTTCATTTGAAATAAAATAATGTGTTCTGGGAAATTAAAATCCATACGTTTGTATATGGGCAGAAAAACCGTAAACATATAGGTATTTGTAAAATATTCTCTAATTAATATAATCATTTAGATTATATAATTTATATTTACTTTGATATGTTATGCAGATAATTAAAAGTTGTAATGAAATAGGACAAGTGAATGGCCATACAGTATTGGAATATATTTGTTATTTTGATTTCTGGTTAAATAAAGAAAAAGGCATATTTTTTTTAACTATATAGTTATTACTGCTACCGGTTATATAAACATTTACTATTAATTAGTACTTATGTAAATACAAATTTTGATTAAATTCGGGTATAATTTTCTCATTTCTATTTTTTTACCAGTTTTTACATATTTGCTGCATTGTAATCTTATATAACTTTTAGAACATATACATTGTCATACTTTTTTCATATACTAATCGTGGATTCTTATTACATTATATTATTAAAATGTCTGCAGTAAAAGTGTATGTAAACTGCTGGCCACTCGAACTTACACAAAGAGATTTTTAGGCAAAATTTAAAGTTCAATATTTTCAACAGGAATGCAAATTTTTGAACGCGTCTTGCAAATTTTAAGTGCTAGTTTTTTTCAGATTAAGCTGCAATATTTATCGTAGGACCATAGGTTTATTATATACGGGGTGATCAATGAAGTCAAAAAATCAAAAAGTTTGTATGAGTGAAATTTCAGCAAAAAAATTTTTTTGGTAGTTGCAATATGGTTCGTTACTAAGGTAACATCAATATATCTAGACATTTTTGTCAGTTTTTGGATTAAGGCCCTTAGGCCTTGTACACACTACTCGACAAAAAATTTGGGTAGCAAAATTTTTAAAATGATATAACTTGACATTGGATTGACGGTTCTTAATGATTTTTGCAGATTTGAAATCCTTATTTCACGCAAATTTTCTATGGTTGAAGCATTTTATTTGAGGGTTGAAATTTACACATTATACCGGGTCGATAATAAATAAAAACGTAGGGTACTACGCGCTCTAAGGTTTGGCATTATTTAATTTTTTGTAAAAATAAATTCTCACCTCGAGTTGTTTTTATTTAATGTTTCTAAAATAATGTTAACTACTTTGAAATGGACGCGTCGTGTACAAATTACATCCGATCATAATTATGGCCATGAGGGTGGACAAAGAACTCTGTAAAACTGAATGATTCTTTGAGACAAGAAACTGGGGTGTGAGTTTCGGACAGAACAGTGAGAAGAACATTAAATAAAAACAACTTGAGGTGAGAATTTATTTTTACAAAAACTTAATAAAAAATAATGCCAAACCTTAGAGAGCGTCGTACAATACGTTTTTGTTTATTATCGATCCGGTATAATGTGTAAATTTCAACCCTCAAATAAAATGCTTAAACCATAGAAAATCTACGTGAAATAAGGATTCCAAATCTGCAAATATCATCAAGAACCGTCAATCCAATGTCAAGTTACAGCATTTTAAAAATTTTGCTGCCCAAATTTTATGTTGAGTAGTGTGTACAAAGCCTAAGGGCTTTAATCCAAAAACTGACAAAAAAGTCTAGAGATATTGATGTTACAGTACCGAATCATATTGAAATGACCAAAACAAATTTTTTGCGGAAATTTCGCTCATACAAATTTCTTGATTTTTTGCATGATTTCATTGATCACCTAAATCAATCAATCAATAAACCTATGGTTCTACGATAAATATACGTCATGCAGCTTAATCCGAAAAAACTACCTCTTAAAATTTGCAAGCAGCGTTCAAAAATTTGCATTCCTGTTGAAAATATTGGACTTTAAATTTTGCCTAAAAATCTCTGTGTAAGTTCGAGTGGCCAGCAGCTTATATATTGATCTAGTCATCTTGTTAAAAAACTTTCTAGAATTATTTGGTTGTCCTATTTTCATAAACAATTTTTGATTTTCTTCTGTGTCTGATATTGAATTTTTGCACCATTAAATGTAGCACAATATTACGAATGTAATGAAGTAGGTACACACTTGATACAACTTCCTTTATCAGGAATCAAATTTCGTTAGTGTCAAATTTTAGTTCATTTATTCATATTTGCCATCAAAACAAATAAAAATGTTGGTTTACAACAGGTAGAACATTTCGATTTAATTACACATAGGTACAAATTTTCATAAGTAATAAAAAGATATCTGCAGAAGAAATGTGAAAAGAACTTTGCATCTCTTCTAGTTTAAGTGATTTTATCATAGATATTCAGGGTGACTCATATGGAATGGTCAATATTTTACCTCCAGATCAACCTAAAAGTCGGTACAATTAAAACAAAACGCACCAGCAAATATCGAGATATTTACATTAAAAAAAAAGGAAGGGTCACTGCATAGAAGTAAAAAACTATGGCTGAACTGGACTTTTTAAAATGTAATCTCGATAAGGATGCATTTTATGAAGATAAAACAAATAACACTTTAGTATTTAAAAATAATACATAAATAAAAAATTCCAATGAGATTATAAATGAATGAAGTATAAAGATGCTATGACGGATTCTGTTAAACAAAGATAGAATACGTAGCGCCCTCTGTACCCGATATCCCAAAAATGATGACTTAATCGTCTTTTTTCATGTCAAAAACCTAATTCTACTGGCTTTTTGGTTTATATGTGAAAAAATAACTGAAATATAACATTACTGAATTATTTTTATAACTTTAACACTAGTTAACAAAAAGTTAATATTTTCCGATATCAAATCTGCAGATAAAATATTACCCATTCCTTACGAATCCGGTCCGTAAGTCATGACTCAGGAAGACACACTAGATTTTTCTCTTTAAAATATTACGATTTAAGCCAACTTGTCTGATTAAAATGTTGATAATAAAAAAGATATAGGGTGACAGTCAGAATTTAAAAAGTGATTTTTATTTGGAATAATTACACTATGTTTGACTGTATCATCTTAAAAATTTGGGAATAGATGTTTTTGGATATGAGAAATCGTAATGTGTTGTCTATTTCGACGTATTCCTAGAGGGCGTCACATCCGCCATATTTGTGTTTTTTATTAAAGAATCTTAAACCTACATTTGTTTTGAGGATAAAAGGTATACTTATCATTAGTCTTAGAAATGTGCCATTGTTATGTAATATTTTAACGTAGTAGGCACCAATAGTAAGTTACATTTTAACAATTATTAGGCAAAATGTATGTTAAAGTTATTAAGTATTTATAAATGTATGTATCTAGTGAATCAATTACTTTACAAAATCGGAAAATTCTAAGACACAATAATATTTCATATTCCAATATAAGAAATTAGTGTTATTTGTTGGCATTTAAATTTCAATGGGGTATTTCGAAATAGATTCAAACATGCTCATCAATAATTTAAAAAAATCTGGTTAGAAATTTAGAGAAAAAAGACGAAAAATATATTAACATTGCGGATTATCCACAAGCTAATTCAGGACGACTATCTGGAGCTGCAAGAATCAGCATGACTTTCATTTTAAAAACGTTGCATGAAAAATGCTATTCGTAGCATTTTACACTAGTGTAAATTTTATTGCTTGTCGATCTACTTTCAACATATCCAATTTGCAAGGGAATTTTAGCTCCTACTACGTTAAAATATTGTACAATGGTCTATGCAGTTGATTGTTGAAAAGCTATTTTCTCGAAAATGACCAATTTGTGAGACTAATAACAAATATATCTTTTTCCCCAAAAATAATGTAGCTTTAAGAATTTTAATAAAAAACTTGATAACGTTAAGGTTAAAAAAAGGTTACAGCCACATTTACGTCACAAATATGGCGGATGTAGAAATACAGTGTAGTTATGGAAAAAAATCACTTTTTAAATTCCAACTTTGTTACTCTCTAGATTTTTTAATATCAACATTTTATGAAGGCAAGTTGGCTTAAATCGTAATATTTTGAAGTGAAAAATTTAGTATGTCTGCATGGGTCATTACTTATGGATCACCCTGTAGAGTATATGACATCATAGCCCATTCTGGGTTCAATAGTACTGAATTAGTAGTCATGCATACGTATACTCAATCAGGTCTAAATTTTAATTGCGTATGTGACTAGACTACTACGTTCTAAATTGTTTGATACAACTCTACAAACAGAGGCTCGAACGCTAATGATTCTATTAAAATGTTTAACTTCTTCATAATATTGCAGTATGAAACTTGTCACTTTCACTATAGTTGCATTGAGAACCGGCTTCTTTTGAGGCCAAATAGCCATGTCTCAGCCACAGTTAAACGCTGCTTATATATTTTTTAGCTGTACTGAAAATTATTCTGCCAGTTATATACAGTATACGCCAAAAGTATGGAATAAATTCAATAAAAACGAAACAATTATTTTTTGGGAAAAATCCTCGAACAGGTCGATTTTTAATTTAAAAAATACATATTTTAGCGTAAAATGCGATTTTCAAATGTCATTTGTTTTCGAGTAATGACGTTATCGATTTTTTTTTAAATGGCAACACCATATTTTTTTCTTGATTCTGAAAGATCGTTTAATTCTCTATCAGACAGTACTAAAATTTTGACCTCTTTCAAAGGGGGCAAAGTTTTCGAGTAAATGACGATTGAATGTTAGAAAACGTAAATCAATTAAAATAAAGTAAAAATGTTATCAAGTTTAGTTTTTCGAATTCCATAGTTCTTTTATGGATCACGTAGGTGAAAATCTTTGCAAAGTATCATTGTTGCACCGACTTTCTAATAAGTATTGTAAGCGACATAGAAATTATTATTCAATTTAAAGTATTATGGCACATTTAACTGTTACTCAAAGAATTGAAATTTTAATTCTTATCGGATGCGGGAATATGACTAGAACTCAGCAGGAAGGTTGCGATTTATTTAATGAAAAATATCCAGATCGTCCTATCAGCCAATCAACAGTCAGTAAGGTAGAGTCTAAATTTAGAGAAACTGGCAATGTTGTAAATATTCCAAAACCTGGACGTCCAAGCATTAATGAAAATCAGAAACAGAACATTTTGATAAGTATGGTGGATAATCCTCATAATTCTTCACGATTGGTTGCATTAAACAATGACACTAGTCAGAGCACAGTGCTACGTATCTTGAGGAAGGAAAAATATCATCCATACAAAATTCAACTTGTGCAGGAACTCAATGAAGATGATCCCGATCGCCGCTTACACTTTTGCGAAATTCTAATGGATTTATGTCAAGGAAATAGAAATTTACACCGGCAAATACTTTTTTCAGATGAGGCCACATTTTGTCTGAATGGTACAGTAAACCGTCAAACTTGCAGATATTGGAGTCGGGAAAATCCTCATTGGATGGCAGAGGCACATACCCAACACCCTCAGAAATTAAATGTGTGGGCTTGAATAGTTGACGACAGAATAGTAGGGCCTTTCTTCTTTGAAGGAAACCTTACAGGACAAAAATATTTAGAGTTTCTAGAAAATGACCTTGTTCCAGCCCTTGCAGTAATTTTTCCTAACGATAATGAACCTGACATTCCTGACGATACCATATGGTTTCAGCAAGACGGTGCACCTCCGCACTATGCGCACCCTGTACGAGATTTTTTGGACAACTGTTTTCCTGGGAGGTGGATCGGCAGACGCGGACCGATAGAATGGCCTGCAAGATCGCCAGATCATACACCTCTTGACTATTTTTTATGGGGATACTTGAAGTCAAAAGTGTAAATTAATAAACCACGTAATTTAGAAGAACTTCAAAATCGCATTCGGGACGAGTTACCCCAGAAATCATTCATAATGTGCAAGAAGAAGTTCTTCACAGACTTGCGCATTGTCAAGAAGTTGGTGGATGGCAATTCGAACATTTAATTTAAGTATAAAATTTAATCAATTGTATTTTATTTTACATACCTCAGAATTGTTACTTTTTTATGGATAAAATTTATGTTTTCTAACATTCAATCGTCATTTACTCGAAAACTTTCCTATGTAAGAGGGCAAAATTTTAGTACTCTCTGATAGAGAATTAAACGATCTTTCAGAATCAAGGAAAAAAATATGGTGTTGCCATTTAAAAAGAAATCGATGACATCATTACTCGAAAACAAATGACATTTGAAAATCACATTTTACGCTAAAATATGTATTTTTTAAATTAAAAATCGACCTGTTCGAGGATTTTTCCCAAAAAATAATTGTTTCGTTTTTATTGAATTTATTCCATACTTTTGGCGCATACTGTATTAACTTAATTATAAATTGTTCTTAATTATAAAAATTTCAAAACTTTATGATGTGAAGGAGAGATTTATTTCTAAAACTGCAAAAAAAATTGCAACCGATATGTCGAGGATGTACCCACATAGTTTTCGTTTATTTTTTTCGTTTTAAGTTGGGTACTTCATATTTCATGGTTTCATCAAATTTTTTGCTGAGATGAACATATTTTGCTGGTAGCTAAACAAATCATATTAAAGTTATTTACAATATTAGTGTAAAGATTCATATTACAACAAGGGATGTTAAAGTTATCATGGATAAAACATCGAGTGTATCTATAAACAGAAAAAAATAGCTAGTAATTAATTTATTGATCAAGTTTCCTTACGTTACCTTTCGATTTGTTACTGTCAAAACTTTGTCAAATAAACCTATAAACGTAAAAAGTGCTTTTCAAAACAAGTTATAGACTTATCACTCATTTTATTTCGGCTTATTTTTCCGGAAAGCAACGTTCCCAGAAAGCATCTAGACTATGAACTCCATCACATCTACTTCTAGCGTACAAATTTCTAATTGTAATACCTTAGATTTTACAATCATTCTTTAATAATAAATAAATCATTCTTCTAAAAAGCGGATTTTTTTAACAGAAAAATGTTAATAAAAATGTGTTTTTTTATTACGGCACTAATGCTGTAAAGGCTATACTCATCATTGGTTTTTTCTTACATTTTTAGATAAGTTATAACTTTCATTTATATCACCTTGTATTTATAGAACTAAAATGTTGCGAACACATGCTTATAAAAAAATAGTTTTAATTTATGACGTAGAATTTGTCTCTACAGTTTGTTTCAACATTTTAGTTACACTGTGTACGCCTTCTCTAAATAATTTTTACTCTGCTTATTTATATTATTTATATTTTCTCTTATAACTACTTGAAATAATGAAAGAATTCTTTGTATATTGTGTCATCCATCACATAGCTGTTACACCTTCTACAGTTTGCATCAGAACTAGAAAGGAAAGACCTGACGACGAGCACTGTGATACTTGACACCAAAACCTTACTTAAAGTAGATCCTGTCATTGCATTCTCCTCGTTTTTTTATTTACTGTGTGAGTAAATCGTCCATTTTTCTTATTTTAGTGAATGTATCGCAATGATACTTCTTTACGTACCTATACAGGGTGATTCATTAATAATGGGACAGAGCTTAAGGGCATGTTGCTCCTTTTCGATCTACAGGGTGTCAAAGTTGAAAAACTAAATCACATTTTCTTTATTATTTTTCAATAGCATCGACCGTATTTTATGAAATTAGGTATAGAGGGGTTGCTTGGGACTAGAAATTCGAATATGTCGACGATTGTGCTGTATCTGCTAGAGGGCGCCACTAACGATGGTTTGGACCCCTTTAAATCGCTACGACTTTTTTGTGCTACACTGTATCTCATTTTGGACTGGAAAAATTGTCTTCCCTATCTCTTCTAGTTAAAAAAGGTACACCTTGTTGATGTCGCTAGAAGCAATGGTTTCTGAGGAAAACGCATCTAATGCAATTTATCTAAAAGTAAAGTCAAATTGTTGCGTAAGTAATGACCCATACTGTAACAGCATAATACTGCGTCCAAAATAAGTCGATTTACTTTAGCTTATCCTAAAAATATCCTAAAATCCATCAAAATCAATAATAACAAAGATATAGGGTGTCAAAATTGAAAAAATAAATCACATTTTCTTTCTTATCTTTCTATCGCTTGAAGCAAATTTCACGAAATTTTGCTTATTCCTTATTTCCGATTATACCGCCATCTATCAACAATTCGAAAAAAATGTCCGTAATAAAAGTTACTTATTTTTTCATGAGGAATCCAAATTTAGCTTATAAACGTTCTTACAGCTTCTATAAAACATTTTTAGCTGGTTAGGATAATTTATCTTAGATTTAATACAACTGCAGTCACTAGTGCATATATGCAACCCTATTCCTAAAACAAATCAATAAAATATTATGAAAACTGTAAAATCCAACTAATGTTGCTATACCTAAGTATCAATTCTACCGCCTCCAATTCCTTGGTAATTTTTTTTAAACTGAGATATTTAACACAATCTATATAAATCTAACCTGGACAACTTATTAATTTAAAAAATAGACACTTCTTACTACTTTATGTTTTTGTTGTAAATTTAATTAATTAAGTTATATGGTGTTATATTGTAAAAGCAAACATCCTTTACCAGTATTAAGCAGTTTAGTCTCATAAACTTGTTTTATCTTGAAAAGGTGATTCATGCAAGCTACCATCCAAACCAGCTATGATAATTTCACTGAAAACAATTTTATTCTCTAAATGAATACTTAATTTGTGGTTATTCAAATGTTTATTGTGTGAACGCCTACGTTTTTTATTATTATTCAACTTGTTTCGATCAATTCAAAACTTAGCCTAAGTTACTATCATTATTAAACAATAACTTAATTCAAATAAATTGAGATCCTTCAGGTTAGTATTAGCTAGCTAAGGAAATATGTCTTGGTTGAGTATAGATAAAACTATATCATTATACTAAATTAATACAGGCTCTTCTTGAAAAAGGTGACTTTATATTTGCTTTGTTCCCATGTAACAATGAACCTCTAAATTCTGGAAGATAAACAAAACCGAATTCCACATAGCAGCTTACAAATTGTTTTACAATGACAACATCTTCCAACGCTATCCATAAACCTACGAGATGCAAATAAAGCTTATTTATACGTGGTACTTTTGGTCTTCAAACAAACAATGTAAACAAAAGTCTTTTCAGTTTTCTTAAATATATATAATAAGGTAACGTTAATACGTTCGCATTGTTATGACAACAATTATCGCTATGACCCGATTTCGAAAAGATTACCCACTGAAGTCATCAATTTGGAGAAAAAAAAATCAGAGAAACCGTTTCCTGTAAGCAATGACATATTATTTGAAATGTATCATAGTTGCTGCCAATAACTTATGAGTTCAAAACGGACAAGTAGCAAAAACATTTGTGTTAGTTTGTAGAAACTGGGTAAGACGAGCCCAAAATTTTATTGTAAAACTCAAACTATTTTATTAATTAAAACCACAAATTAATTTTATTAATAATTAATAACAACAGTTGAATTTGCTGTATAAAGTAGGTGTTATAAAATGTTATTTATTTCTTTCCTTGGGAATTCCTTTCCATTTTTGGTCCGGTCGCCGATTGCATATTTTGGCGTCCGAAAATTGTATTTCTAAGAGAAAGCCTTCTTTTAGATAAGTTCGGGATCACCCTGTATACAGAAAGTCTCACCGAAGAAGTTATATGATCTTTTGAGGGAAAATTTTTAGAAAATCAATTGAATATCGTATATGTGACTTTTAAACGTCATTCTCTTCTTTTTTAACGTATCATCCTGTAGTACTTTATATTAAGGATATCAATCTAATAAATCGATAGACGAGGGGAATCAATCTATTGAAAAAAAAACACATTTTTTATAGTAATTAGATGATTATTTTTACTTTATTATTATCGCATACTTCTCTATAGAATTATTTCTGTAGATAAAAAATATATTGGACAAAAATTAATCATGAAGAAAATGGGAACACGCTGTAACTTTTTTATGACTATGATAACAATTTGAAATTGGGTGGGTTTATACTCGATGATGCCATGAATTCTTTGAGATCATTTCGAATTTCATGATTTCTGATTTCATGATTTCTTGTTTGACCGGAAATTACCGTAAATTTATATTTTTAAATGGTATTTTTTGACATTTTTAGAATCAGCAGGACCAATTTTCTAACACATTTTCTGGATGTAAGCAATTATTTTTTTTTAAATAAAACTAGAAGGCCGCGACTGGCAGAAATTTGTTTCTTTTTTGTTTGTAATTATGGAAAAAAATCTAAATTTGAATATTTTTGTAAATTTTTTTAGTTATTACCACTAAAAATTTCGATTTATTGTCCTTCCTTAAAAATCATTTTTTTCAAATATAAAGGTGGTGGGCCTTATTGATTTTTAATAAAGAATTTTTTTTTAATTTTGTGGTACAACAATTTTTCTAGTTTTATTTATAAAAATTTAAAAATTACTTATATCTAGAAAATGCTTCAAAAATTGATCCTACCATACGTAAAATGATCCGCTGATTCCAAAAATATCAAAAAAAACAGAGTGTCCCATTTAAAAATATAAATTTCCGGTCAAACCGGAAATGTCATGAAATCCGAAATGACCTCAAATAATTCATGGCACCATCTATTATAAACCCACCCAATTTCAAATTTTTATCAGCAGTCATAAAAAAGTTACAGCATGTTCCCACTTTCCATTGCAACCCCTAAAATAAATTGGTGTTCGGGATTTGTGATTCTACACGATAAATTATTGCCAGAAAGCAAACAAAAAAGTCTGTATGCTTTCTGCCAGTTTAGGCCCTTTGGCGTGGGAGGATATGCGTCAAATTAAGGATGTGGACACAAAGGAACACTACTGATACGTGTACAATATTAAATAAATCGGTAGACTCTCGAAAAATATATTAGAAGAAATACATAAAAAATTTTTTTGGCGGCCTGTACTTCCGGTAATTTTGGATTTCCGAGAAAATGGGTTTAAAATAGAAAAAATGATATTATAAACAGTAAAATTATAATGTATTTAAACCTAATACAGAATAAACAGCAATAAAAGAACCTTCTGCATCAAATTATACATGCTCTATATTTGTCCAATATCGTTGACCGATTTTTAGTTTATAATAATATAATTATTGCTTGTTATTAACAGTACCTAAATTCATGGCCAATTTAAAGTTATATTTTCATTGCAAAATACGTGTACTACTTCATAGCATTGAAAAAGTGTATTTCGCTTAACATAAATGTGATGATTAGACTCAAGGGTTCGCTACACCTATGTTTGTTTTACCTTGCGAAAACTTACTAATAGTTAACCAAGTTATTGCGTAACGCGGAAGCTTCCTAAATAGAACATTTCAAATAATCATGACCCCCATATAAATTATACGGTAGGCTGGTTCTGTTGGTACCTTAATGGTGCCTTCTAATAAATAGTAAGAATTTATACACAATAATCGAAGTCAGAACCACTAGACCATTTCCCTTATGAAATATAGTACCATGTCTTGTGTAAATAATAATTGAGTACACTTCTGTAATACTTTTTATAAGATTCTATAGTTAATTTCTGGGTTATGTTGGTACCTCAAAGAAAGCTGGCGAACTGTGAAAAAATTGGTGATGTTAGGTTGGTGACTTAAAGATACCGTATTTCTCGCCATGAAAATTTCTGGTGTCTCTACAAAATTGTTTCCACCGATATGTCATCGCATTTGAAACCGTCTTACCCCGTTTCTACGAACTAACACAAATGCTTCTATATTATGAATGTTATACGTCCCATTCCGTGTAAAAAATGGCTTCATCTGTAACTAACACGTCTGGGATTTTGAGCATTTTATTGCAGCCACCTTTTGCAAACTCTAATTAATAAGGGAAAATCACTTATGAATTAGAGTGGCATGGTACGGATATAATTGAGCCTCGTGTATGATACACTGTTGATAGAAACTTGGGACACTTGTTGAACGATTTGTCTGGTACTTCGAGGATTATCTCCAACAATCTTGAAAATGGGTTCCTCAGTTTCGGCAATGCACTGTGGACGCCCAGGAAGCGACCTACATTGCAGCAGTTACTTAACGCAGACCTCTCACCCTGGGCGACGAGCCATTAAATGTGTAAATGATACTGCTGGAAACAACTACTCCGCGGACTAATGCCCCGACCGGCATTGAATTACGCCTGCAGTATCTGCGTGAACAGCCAGGAACCCTTGTCAGACACACCACCAGACATAGACCGGTTTCGGGCTTATTAGCCCTCATCAGTATGCCATAGGTGACATGACTGACAATTGAGATGGCTGTTCCTTCATATGTATGTTTACATATAAACTGAGTGCAGGTGAGATATAAGTGGTCTGCTTACTTCCTGCTCGATCTAAGCGGCTCGACTTATAGGAAGCGACCTACATTACAGCAGGTACTTAAGGCAGATTTCTCGTCATTGGCATTGAATTACTCGAGCAGTATCTGTGTGAACAGCCAAGAACCCTTGTCGGACAATTGTCGGTCATCTCACCTATGGCATACTGATGAGGGCTGAGAAGCCCGAAACCGGTCTATGTCTGGTGGTGTGTCCGACAAGGGTTCTTGGCTGTTCACACATATATTGCAGGAGTAATTCAATGCCGGTCGGGGCATTAGTCCGCGGAGTAGTTGTTTCCTGCAGTATCATTTACACATTAAATTTTTATCTCAAAATCATGTTATTTACTCAATATCTACATATTTTATGTTCATTAAATATTTCTAATTTTTTGACAGTTTTATATTATTAAATGATATCAACTTTTTTTTATTTAAAAATTATGTAATATGGCCTTAATGTTTACAAGATATTGCAGAATAACATAACTACTGCAATATATTTAATTTTAACAATTACTAAGCGAATTTCACACAGATTTACTTTCAATACATAAATAATAGGTATAACATTTCACACCAATTCGACATTTTTCTAAAGCGTGCGGCAAATCCATTTCTTTATGTTTGGCTGGCGTGTGAATTAAAAAGGAAAAACAATCTCAACGAGATTTATTTAATTTCATAGAAATATAGTCGTACATATCAATTTGACATGGTTAATTTAACTTCTTACTATCACCACCTCTAGAAAACAGTTTTACACGGGTTAAATAATTTCTACTCCCATAAAAAAGCGCAAAATCAAATTTAGTTTTAATAGATTAATCTGATGTTAACTGTAAATAAATAGTACAGTGTGAATACCTATTTACCATAAAAAGATTGAACTAAAAACCATTCATCTATGAAACTATAATAATAACAATCAGAACAATTCGTGCCGTACACATATAATACCGTACAAAAAGTTAAAAATAGACAATATTTTTTTAAATTAATAAATATGTACATATAGATACGTATAACATAAATATACCTACTAACCAGTCATTTTGAAGTAGTAAGTAGGTCAATAAGAAAACGAAAACACAGAAATATTAATGAAACTAAATTATTGAATATAAATTTATTAACTTTCGAATATTGTCGTTTACGGTATTACGTCGTCCTACTTTAATTAAATACAAATATGTCTGTGCTGAGAACTTTATTTTCTTCACCATGTGAAGTGCAGGCATTATAATAATGAATAATGATAATAGTTTAATTATTTTATGCTGAGGGCGATTCATTAGTCTCATTACAAACTTTGGTAATGAAAATTAGCTTTAATTTCACAGTGATAACAATTACTGTATGTTATATTAAACGGTAGATTGTTGGATATTTATTGCCTAGGTAAATAGTGTAAAATAATACACTATAATTTAATGTTACAAGTTTCATTACTATTTGTGATCTTAGTAGTTCTATGAAAAAATTCATATGTAACTTTCCACTTAGTTTTATTACTTCCGGTTTTACGAATTTTACTGTGTAATTTTCTTGTTTTATATTTATTTTTATAATGTGCCACTTCTTTTGTATTATTTATTACAGGGTTTTACTATACAGGGTGATTCTTAACCTATATGCATAAACTTGGAAAACATCTAGCTGAGAATAAATAGTGACGAATAGTGAGAAAAACATGTTTTTTAGTTACGGAAATACCAATTAATTTCAAACAAAAATAAAAGAAAATTTTATAAAATTGCGTCTATCATAGTGACTTCGAAATTATTTCTGTGATTTTCTATACACAGTTGATCTCGCCGAATCCATAAGTCATCCACACGCACGGCCCAAATCAGGCTGTTGTCGAATTGCTGCAGCGGCATCATGTACACCATAGTTTTTATGTGACTCCAGAAATGAAAGCCAATAGGATTTAGATCGGACGATCAAGCAGGCCACCCAATTGGACCACCTCGGCCTATCCATAATCGGGAAATGTATGATCCAAATTTTGTCGCACTAGTCGCACAAAATATGGTGAAGCACCATCGTGAAGAAACCGCATATGCTGTCTAACGTTGAGATTAACTTCTTCGAGGAGTACCGGTAAATCATTATGCAAAAATAAAGAGCACCAGTTAACCTATTTTCCAGAATGAAAGGACCAATAAGTACCCCGTTCACAATTCCAGCCCATATGTTTACTGAAAATCGTTGTTGAAAGTGTGTGTGTGACCGAGTGATATGCGTATTTTCTAATGCCCAATAATGCGTGTTGTGAAAATTGAGAATACCATGACGTGTGAAAATTCCCTCATTCGTAACTAAAATGTTCATGGTAAAGTTTTGGTTAAGTGATGCTGATGTAACAACCACTTGCACAAGTTCAGTCGAAGCGGAAGATCACTTGGAAGTAAAGGTTGTACACGCTGCACGTGGAATGATTGTAGTAAGTTATGTCTTAATCTTTGCCAATCTGTGGATTGTGATATTCCAAATTGCGCTAGTGCTGATGCCAGGCTGCTCCTCGATGGCATTTAAAATATCTTCCTCGAGATTCATAATTTGCCTATGTCTTATGCCTCCTCCATGTTGCCCAGGCCTCGGCCGCAAAATTGCCAGTTTGTCTACCCCGTTGAACCATACGTAAAAAGGCTTCACGTTTCGGATGATCTTTGGGGAAACCTTTGGACATGAAGATGAGCTGCAACCACTGAATCTTGATGTAATTTCCCATATACCAGTATCATGTTCATAAGGTCTTTGTATCAGAAATTATGCGCCATACATTTATAACAGCGTGACTTGTTCACTTCTTAGTTTTTACAAACAAACAATTTCACCTGATATCTTCTCACCAAAAATATTTTACTACATTTTTTTTTGAAACTATTCGTCATTATTTGTCTTTACCTATAATTTCACATTTTTATGGGTATAGGTTAAGAATCACCCTGTATAATTTTCAAGTAAGATTTTGCAAAACCACCAAACCACTCCCACACCAACCAGAACCAACCAGAAAACCACTTAGTATTTAGTTTTGAAGATTAATTATTAAGAGAATTGAGAGAACTAAATAATATAAGAAAATACGATTACAAGAAAGTTGTTTCCTGAAATTCCGTTCGCCAACTTGCGACAGAGGTCGCTAGCTTTCAATTGTTTCTACTGCGATGTAAAATGCTTCACGTGTGTGGCTGGTCAGACCCGTATGGTGTAGCGAATGGCTAGATTTAGCTTTGTCACTTTGCGATTCTTGTAAATTATAGTTACCATATTAAATTGTATATAAATTTATTTTTGTTGTTGTTTTAGAAAAAAAATACTCTTCTCCTGCCGATAAACAACAAATATATTTTAAATATAAATTTAAATTAACTTAATTATTTTTTAAAAAGTGTACGATAAACTTAAGTGCAACACACACTTAATTCCTTCTTTAGTATTTAGCATGCAAATTAAACAAGTATGTGTAAATTACTATAGCATTATGTAAATTTGGCAAAGTAAAATGTAATTAAAAAACGTATTTAGTAAAAGAGTATATAATTAACCTTTTTCAATTATTTCAAACCGGTAAAATTCAAAATAAATGTTAAATGTTATTTTCCTTAAAATCGTTCTGAATAAAAGACATTTCATAATCAGTACATTTACCCACCCACTAGTGTTTCATTATTCGTTAAATGGTAATATTTTGGACAAAACAGAGAAATTTAAGGATTTAGGAGTGATCTTTGATTCAAAATTTACTTTTTCTGACCACATTATCCAAGTTATCGCTTCTACATCCAAAACATTAGGTTTTTTTGTTAGAAATTGGAATTGTTTTACTAATATAAATACGTTAAAATTACTATATGTCACATTTATCAGAAGTAAGTTAGAATATTGTGCTATCATATGGTCGCCATTGTATCAGAATGCTATTTGTAGTATTGAGTCAGTACAACGCAAGTGTTTGAAATATGTTTTTTTTAAATATAATGGTCACTACCCTGAGAGAGGTTTTGATTATTACACTCTTCTCACTATGTTCAACATAGACTCACTGCATGTAAGACGCAACTCTGCTGCTTTAAAGTTTTTATACAAATTATTGCATGATGAAGCTGACTGCCCTTTGTTAGTGGAGCAGATTTCATATTTTGTACCAAGATTAGAAACTCGTCAGCAACAAGTGTTTTTCAATAGACCATGTAGGAGCAATGTATTGCTTAGATCACAGCGTTTTAATATGTGCAGTCTATTTAATAAGATATGTTTTTCATGCGATATTCATCAAGATAGCGTTGGTCATAGTTTGTCAATATATAAAAAGTTTGTTACCTCCTACCTTTGTCTGTTATGTTATGCATGTACACAATATTTGTTAGTAGTTTTTCTTGTTTCTAAATTTTCTGTAATTGGGTTTTTTACCTGTTGAAAATAAATGTATTATCATCATCATCATTTAAATCTAAAATCAATTCCATAGGTACAAATATCCACACAGTTCCTTCGATTTCATTTAAAAACATATCAATACAAATTTGCTGATGAAATTGGAAAATGTCTCTTTTGAAATATTTAAAAAAAATTATCTTAATTCTTTTGTCACCTGAAAATCTTTATAAATATATTCAAATAGTGTTTCAAAGTATAGTTATAATTGTGGTAACGAAATATATTTTGCCTAGGCTTATCTGAAGGACAATATAAGAGATATTTGAAAAGTTATGTTTTGTTATTGCTTGTCGAACTTTTTGCTATTTGTAATTTATGTCAATTTTTATGTTATAAATGATGTAAGTTTTTTTACTTTGAAAAATATAAACTTTTCAAAGTGTTAATTTTAACGCAAGTAGATAGAAAATTGTGGAATTGTAAACATAAAAACACTTAGAGACACTACGTAACATTATTAATATAGTAAAAAATATATGCTTATAAAAGAAATTATTATTAATTATCTGTGATACTTGTCAGCATTAGTAATGAAATTGCAAAAATGAGAATAAAAATAAAAGGTCATTATTGAAAACAAAAACTAAAAAGACTTTTTCTTTTAATTACTATTCAAGAACCAAGGCAGCGAAAATAAAATTAGTAAGTTTGGCGGCTTTACGTAAAATCATATATACATACCGGGTGTCCCCTTAAGGTCGGCTAACGACTGTATCTCACAAACTGCTTGTCTTACAGCGTCTGGAAAAAATATTGACAACAAAAGTGACTCCGATAAGTCTATTAAAATTATTTTCCACTTTCAAATTTTATCGCTAGTGTTTTTAAATTAACAAGTGAAATTTTCTTCATAAAATTAACGATTTGGCCTCTATTGACACTTTACTTATTTATTTATTGTTTATTTTGTTCGAAATCATCCGACTGCGTTGACCAATTTTAGTTGGTCTTGTTTTAAAGCAGTTTGATAGTTGAATCATTATCTGTAAAAAAACTTAAGTTTTTGTTTAAACCTGAACCACTAGATGGTGTTACTTTGTATCTAGATATTTATTCAATTTTTCATGAGAACTTAAATGGAAGACTATATTTTCTATTATATTTATTAGTAGTAAAATTGTTTTAAAAATGACAAACCCGAACCAGTTATCATTTTCCAAATTTAAGTTACGAGCGAATTTATAAAAAATATTATTAAATTAATATCGAAGTGAAATTCAAATTTTTTCTCAATGTCCAGTATTCTAATAGCAGAACTTTTTTGCTGCTTAGTGTATCCATCTGACTACTGAAGCAATCGATTATCCTGCCTGTTATATCTTGAAAAGGTATACCTTGTTGAAGTCGTTAGAAGTAGCAGTGCCTTTTCTACTGAAGATACAGCAAAATGTTACTTGAAAAAATTGTTCAGAACAGTAAATTATTTAGACGTGCAAAATTTAAAAAAGATGGGCTTGCTTTGATAAAATCTTTGTGCTTTGTTGAAATATGGTTTCATCAAACCCCGCCGATCTTCTTTCTACTGACTTCATCAAGGTTATACCCTTTTTCAAATAAAACAGGTAGGGGAATCGATTGTTTCGATATTCAGATGGATACACTAAGCTACAAAAAAGTCTACCATTTAAAAGAAACATGGTGTGCCACAAGTGGCGCCCTCTACTAACGACGTTAAAATTAGAAACAAATTTGAATTTCTCGTCCGCAAAATCCCCCGATGTATTTTGTTTATGCGACTTGGGATAAAGGTATGTTAGGTTAAATCGATTTATTTACTGTATATAATTTGCAACTGCAATTTTGTCACCTTTTTTGAAAATAGATTAAAGGAGCAAATAAAAAATAATAGTTAATGGTAAAATGAACGTATGCGAAAGATGGGCAACTTCTGTTGTGATGTTGGGCACAAAATAGCTATGTAACTTGTGCGTCTGCGTATATTAGCCACGATTGGAACGCGCTAGTAAAATATCTAGCTACTGTTAACAAATATTTATTTGATATAGTTTCAAGTTTCTAGGCATAGGTAAATCATTTTCAATTGTTGACAATATGTACGTGCTATTGTTTTAGCAAAACGCTGACATAAGGTGGTAAAATCGTGTTAATAAAATTATTTTTAGTATCTGCTTGATACATGACAAAGCAACACAAAACTTTTTATTGATCGATTTCTCTGAGTAAATTATCAATCTGCAACTGCTTCATGTTCGAAGAACTTCAGGAGAAAAATTAGCTAATGCGTACGCCTAAACTTTCACAACCTGCTCACTGGCAGCAGATATTTGCCAAATAGGTAAGGCATTACAACATAAACAAAAAAAATTAAAATGTTATTCATAATTTTTTTGGGAAAAGGCTTGCCTTACCTCCATCTCTGTACGCAAATCCGTTAATCATTGCAAAAATAATCAGCTAAAACTGAAGTGACAAAACTAAAAGTTGATGGCATTGATGTACATAATTAAATTTACCAGTGTATTTGTAAATGTTACTAGTTTTACCACTTTGGTATTGTGAAATGAACTGACCATTTTCAGAGTTCTTAAATAAATATTAGCAGGTTACAAGGTGCTCACCATAGCAACATTTTATTTATAGAAACATAACTGGTCTACGATAGATTTTACGTTGCGTATTAACTAATCGATCTCATAAAATTCTATGGGTATATCAAGGTAAAGTAAAACTGTAGAATTGGTGGGTGCAGCACCAAAAATAACTGCATAAATTAATCGGTACTCGATCGACGGGAAATAATAGGGTATGGAAAACTGATATAACCGATAGAGAATGCAGGAACTAAACGTTACCTTCCTTCCTTTATTATACAGTGTGCTCGAATGAGAACATGTCATTGTTGATAGAGTTTTATTTGTCTTGAAGCAAAGAATAGCCAAGTTGATGATGAAATACAGGGTGCTTCTGAAGTTCGTTCCCTCAATAAAACTATTCAGATCTTGAAAATAATCTATTAATTGAGCAAAAAATTGGTCAAAAATGACATATTTACAAAATAAAAAAAAATAACACACAAAAAAAATCTAATCTGTATTTGAGTATAATTTATTTAAAATTTTAAACTTATGTCAGGTGTATATGTATTAATTCATTAATAAAGTATATTTGATATAAATATTTACATATCCAAGCATACAGGGTTAACTATGACTAAGTACAAAAATTTTAACCACGTGCTCAGGAAGGTCTAAAAGACAATAAAAAATTTATTTCGGAATTCTAGCTCGATGTTTAAAAAATGGGGCAAAACCCTCCTTTCCCACGGAAAGTCGGCGCCTATGACAATCTATCATCATCCGTCATGGCTATATATGTCAACTACTGGTCGTTTTTTCAACATTGTCAAGTGTAGAAACTACGAAACGAAACATTTGTATAAATAATAATAATGTCTAAGTACCTGGTAGATAACAGCTAATCCGATTAGCTGCAGTATTTTGTATTCGTTCTTTCGTTGCACTTTGCCAAACTACATTTTCACTCCTTGCAGATTTATCATAATTATCCACTAACATATCCGACATAACATGCATTATTTAATTACTATAACACTTTTAAAATTAGTCACTTAGCTGATTTAAAGTAATAGTAAGTTCTAGGTTATGCATACCCTCCATGCTCCAAACCATCCAGAATGCGGAGTTAGTTATAATCTAAGGGTCACTTTTACAGAACACTGTAAACATCATGTTATAGTTTAAAATATTTCTAATTATTTTATGCAAACATCGTCGATTACTGTTAATATTGTTGCTATTATTATAGGATTAACAGAATTTAATTACACAACAACACATGAAGTTTAAAAATTTATCGGCGCGAGTGCACTTTGTATTAGTGACAGGTGTCGTCTGTAGATGTCAAATAACGTAAATTTACGGTTACGGTACTCTGATTAGTTTGAAATAATTTTTCAGTACTTGATTTTCGCAAATTTAATTTTTCGCGTATTTTATGTGTATTTACAAATATGTATGTATTTACAAATGCCTAGATGATGGATAAGGTGCTGATTTATGGTAGTGTGACAAGTGCATATTATCGTACGGTAGCCTCAAAGACGTTTCAATACAAAATATTTTGCTGAATACTTTTTGAACCACATCGAACAGCTGTTTTATGCCGTGGCGGTAAACGTGTGGTAGTGTTTTTATGTATTTGTGTACATTTACGTGTATTTTGTTGTTATCCTTTGTGCTTTTTCCCGACGTAAGTAATCGACCTGGTCAAGACCGCCAAACCAAGTAGGTATCCCGCTTTACACAAAAAGAACGATCGAGGGAAGAAGAGGTCCACAGAAAGTACAAAAATCTTTAAATTAAACAAGTAAGAACACAAAAGATGATTCAACATTCTTAATATCTCTCCAAGTATCAATCCTGGAAATAAATATTAGTAAAGTAGGTGCTGCCTCTCTGTGCTACCATACCGTATTTCTCATTAAATCATTAAATAATAGTCTACTTTTTGTAAAGATTTGTTTTTCTTTCAAAGCGGCTTAAATTGATACACGTGTCAATGGACCTGTCACTATATTTGACACCTTTGACTGGCAGAATATACCTAACCTCGCGGCTGACAGAAGGTCAGTGACGGCGATAAATAGAGATTAATATAGTTTTGAAAATAATTTTTTTTGGCTTTATAAATAAGTTTGGAATTTTTTTGAAGGGTGATTCCATTAATTCTTATTTTTTCCTATCCCCTCTTAAAATATTTGTTCTAAGTCATAGTTAACTCTGTATTTGACACAATATTTAAGATTTACTTAAATAATAGCATTTTATTAAAGCTTAACTTCAAACCGCCAAAACTTGGCTTTTGTAAATGGAACATTATATGTTTCATCAAAAAATGTTGTAGAATTATTTTACTGGCTATCTATCCATATTATACTTCCCGATACCGATCTCTTGTATTTTTTCTATTATTGGCAGTTTTGTGATAAAAGTTTGTTGATTCGGTTAAATACTATTAGGATACAACCGATGATCAGGTATGCTACAAAAATTTTCTTTCTCAATATTCTCAATATTTTCTCAATAAAGAAAAATTGTTATAATGGGATAATACGAATGAAAATACTCAAATGCAACAATTCAAGAAACAAACGCTTGTTTATCACCAATGATATCGCGTTATCACATTTGTTTACATCCTATGACAATTTATTAAAGTTAATATTTTAATTATGTTCTGACCTTGCAATATAAAATTCATGCAACTTTCCTATTAAAGGACAAGTTGACGTAAAGTTAGTTTTGAAAGCGTTTTTGTTCTTATTTCAGTGCATCTGAATCATATTGAATCTTTGAAATTTAAATATTTTGAAAACGGCCATTCCTAGCGACATTAAGACCATATGATATAAAAGTGATGGAAAAATAAATTTTGCTATCAGAATGGTGAACTATAAAAGTTCAAAGAGTCTACAATATATGCCAAAATTGTGAGGAAAATTGAATTTTTCATGTCAAGAAATTTCAGGATACCAAATTTCGTTTAAATACATCAATAACTCATTATTTATTAAAAAAAAATTGAAGATTAAATTTTAATTTTGACACACTGTAACTCGTTACTATCAATTGTTGGACTAAAATAAGTTTGGCGTCACACGTCACAAATCACCTGTTACTATATGTACAATTTATTATGGGACATCCTATAATATAAAAAACTCTGTATTTAATATAAAGCGACACTAGATAGTTCTACAATAATTGTATTGCGTGTTTATTTTACTATTTCGTTTTTGTGTGTTTATTTTCCGTGAAACTATATTACAATTCATCAAGTGTTCATCAGCGACAATTTCTCCTAAAATGTTTATCTCGATTTTCCCATTCGTTGCGTTCAGCACGCCGGAGCCGGTTGTGGCACGTTAATTGCGAGAATACTGCGGCGTTTTCACAAATGCGAAAAAATTTACTCATATAATGCCTTTCGTTTATTGCAGTCTTGCATGTGTGCTGGAGACGTTAAAATATTATAATTGCCACAACCTTAGAGTAAAAAGTGTTCTGAGGGCAAAGGTGGGAAAAACTTTTCAGCTGCGAGTTCGGTATTTGTCGGATACGGGTTCTTTGTCTTACTGATAGCAACCATTTTTTTTTGTTGTTAGTGACCTGTCAAGGTATCTGAGTCATTGCTTTGCTACTACATCTACTTCTTAATTTTACAGGATTTCTTAGGCAGCGGTTGTATTAGTTTATTTATTTAAATCTGTTCAGGAAGAAAGGTAATAGTAATGTAAAGAAAGGGTGGCAATGAATGAACGCACAAAAATTTGCAGGGATGTAGATCCGATCAAAATATGACGTAGTTTTATAATTTTGTTTCCTATGTTACGGGCTCACTGAGTTACAGGGTGTTAAGTTAAGAATCCTTCAAAAGTACAAAATAGTTTTTAGGGTAGGTACATACCAGAAAGTGATTGTGAGTGATGTTTCTGACAATTATTTTAATCAAACATTAGAGGCGATCTTGTTAAGCTTTTCTAGAAAATTATCAGTATATATACCTCTAGGACACTGATGATGTACGAGATAATTTTATGGGAATTGAAAGTACGTTGCTTGAGAAATTTGACATAAAATTATGAGGCATTTATCAATGTCAGAGGAATATTCGGTCAGAAATGTTTTCAGAAAAATATCAAATAAATCGCAACACATCAAAATAACTATTTATTTATTAAAAGTGCAGCTGGTAAAGGTACAGTCATTAAAATTAACGTAGAACTAGATTGGCTTTTTTTTTCTACAAATTATCACTCATAGTATTTATGACCTGATTGTGGTTTTCTTGGTCGATGTTGAAGTATGGTTTTATAGAATTTGGACTGTTATGACCAGTAATTTTTAGCAATTGTTGTTCTTGCACACCATTTTTTGTCAATTCACTAACATCAGCTAATCTGTTCGAATGATTTGTTATCTATTTGTCCTTTCCATTCAGGCCAATAGCCTCAGCAGGCGATTTAATCCACCCATTAATAGTCTCTTTCCAACAGGGACATTGTCGTATTAACTATCGGTTTACGTTTTGTAGTGTCGATTAGGTTTTGAGAACAGCCATGGTGAGGTAATATGTTCATCTTTGTTTAATATCAGTTTATGAAGAAGGCACACAGGACAGCTTTGACTTTTACTATTGGCAATTAACCATTTACTATTTCAGCTTTTTGAATCGCTTTGGTAAGTTTTGCTGAACACCGGATTATATTCAATGCGATTTGTTTGAGAGCCATGGTTATTTTTTTCAATTTGAAAAAAAAATGAAGAGATAGGAAACTACCTTCTCTCCATGCCAATTCTATTTTCGTCCAAGAACAATATTATTCAGGTTACTTCTGATAAACTTAACGAAACTGAACTGGTCTTACTTTTACATGGATATCTTTGCAATTTCTTCCTGGTTGCATCTCGGGCAGGTTTAAATACTATGCTATTAAACAGGTCAATCACAATCTTAAAATCATTATAGTACTTCTCTTGTAAAAGGAAAACGAAAAAGAAACATTTCACACAGTCTTTACTGTTGCTTCAAGCGTTTGACATAATTAATCATGAACTTCTTTTGGCTATTCTAAAATTTAATGAATTTTCAACTAGTGTCTTATATATAGGTATAGTACAATACGTTAGATGCTAAATGTCACAATAAAAGTCCCTCAAGGTTCTGTGTTAGAGCCGCTATTTACAATTTACATTTCCAGCTTTCTTGATCTCTCCCTCCCCCAAAATTATGTATGTATGTAATTATGTTTACCATTTTTATCAACAAAATTGTGATGAATCTATGGCAATTTTTGGTATGAAAACTGAGAATATTATTCGCTCAATTATATGAATAGCATATCTTGATGGTCAAAAATTATTTGTCTTAATGGCAAACCTGTTTAAGGGAATAGTCTTCTAACTTGCAAAGGACAATGTTAAAAATAGCCGATTTTTGGCTTATCCGGGGGAGCGCATAAATCATAAAAAATCAGTTGATTATTGTTAATTAACATTAGAAATGGTCCAGAAATACGTCAGATAACTGGGGAAATGTCGCTACTACCCCTAAACCTATATAAACTACCCTTAAATAGCTTTAAATGGATAATCATTAAAATGATTTGTACAGACAGTATGTCAATATAAAAAGTGATAAATGACTGTAAAAGTGCCTATTCAATGGCGAAATAGCGCCAATTGTTCTCACTTTGCGAGCGCGTACTGAAAAAAATGGCAATTTATCCTTGCGCCCATTTTTCAGGTCGCAATAGTATAAATAAACGTTAAAAGTGATTTAAGCACTTTTTTCATTCTAAACGAATTTTACAACAATAAATAATGATTATCTATTTTAAGCTATTTAAAGGCAGTTTATATAGATTTAGGGGTGCAATTAATATTTCCCCACTTACTTAATGTACTCTAGTATCAGTTTTTGCATATTTTGACAGTAATCTATAATTTTTTTCTAGCAATAGGCGTTCCCTTGAACATTTAAGCATTATCTATTTTTGAT
Source organism: Monochamus alternatus (assembly GCA_037114965.1). Lineage (NCBI taxonomy): Eukaryota > Metazoa > Arthropoda > Insecta > Coleoptera > Cerambycidae > Monochamus > Monochamus alternatus. The sequence continues at coordinate 26,162,464 of CM073426.1, read as the reverse complement.
GTCGAAGTAAGCTCACCATTAGCTTTTGAAAGTCGTTTTTTTAATTTTTAGGGGTGGAATGGACATTTTTACAGTTATTTATCACTTTTTATATTGACATACTGTATGTTCATATCATTTTCAAGCATTTTTTTCATTTTACACGAATTTTATAACAATAATTAATGATTATCCATTTAAAGCTATTTTAGGGTAGTTTATATAGGTTTAGGGGTAGTAGAGACATTTCCTCAGCTATCTGACGTATTTCTGGGCCATTTCTAATGTTAATGAACAATAATCAGTTGATTTTTTTATGATTTATGCGTTCCCCCGGATAAGTCAAAAATCGGCTATTTTTAACATTGTCCTTTATGTAGAGTTTTGTAAATTATTAGCAAAAGAAATTAGTGTGTCAAAAAAAAAAAAGTATTTCCGCAATATTGTTTTGTTTGTGTTCAATAGAGGCATTGAAATGTTGGTTGACATTTCAATTATTTGTGGCGTTTAAGAGAAAATTTTAGGAAATCTATGAAAATGGTTTTCTGATTTCAAAATGGGTTCTCGACGTTCCAGAAGACTATTTGACTTTGATAGAGAACAGTCATTTCTAATGAATAAATTTCCACAGTTTATTCAAAACGTGAGCACACCCATTTACTTATGTATGCATTTTAATATAAATTGTTCTATATATATTATAGATTGGATTGACAATTTACAGTTAACGGCAACTGAACTTATTAATTTATATAAATATCTGTTTACACTACAAATATAATATTTATTATTACAGCGGCGGAAATTGTGAAGTGAACTACAAGCAAGTAGTACAACTGAACTTATGCTATAATTTGCATAACACACATATAAGTACCAGATTGCATCTATAACTGGTCAGTTTGTTTAAATAATAGCAAAACAGAAAATGGATTCGACCTTCCCACTTTATACAGTATGCGCCAAAAGTATGGAATAAATTCAATAAAAACGAAACAATTATTTTTTGGGAAAAATCCTCGAACAGGTCGATTTTTAATTTAAAAAATACATATTTTAGCGTAAAATGCGATTTTCAAATGTCATTTGTTTTCGAGTAATGACGTCATCGATTTTTTTTTAAATGGCAACACCATATTTTTTTCCTTGATTCTGAAAGATCATTTAATTCCCTATCATACAGTACTAAAATTTTGCCCTCTTACATAGGAAAGTTTTCGAGTAAATGACGATTGAATGTTAGAAAACGTAAATTTTATCCATAAAAAAGTAACAATTCTGAGGTATGTAAAATAAAATAAAATTGATTAAATTTTATACTTAAATTAAATGTTCGAATTGCATCCACCAACTTCTTGACAATGCGCAAGTCTGTGAAGAAATTCTTCTTGCACATTATGAATGATTTCTGGGGTAACTCTGCGTATTTCGTCCCGAATGCGATTTTGAAGTTCTTCTAAATTACGTGGTTTATTAATGTACACTTTTGACTTCAAGTATCCCCATAAAAAATAGTCAAGAGGTGTAAGATCTGGCGATCTTGCAGGCTATTCTATCGGTCCGCGTTTGCCGATCCACCTCCCAGGAAAACAGTTGTCCAAAAAATCACAGGGCGCGCATAGTGCGGAGGTGCACCGTCTTTCTGAAACCATATGGTATCGTCAGGAATGTCAGGGTCATTATCGTTAGGAAAAATTACTGCAAGGGCTGGAACAAAGTCATTTTCTTGAAACTCTAAATATCTTTGTCCTGTAAGGGTTCCTTCAAAGAAGAAAGGCCCTACTATTCTGTCGTCAACTATTCCAGCCCACACATTTAATTTCTGAAAGTGTTGGGTATCTGCCTCTGCCATCCAATGAGGATTTTCCCGACTCCAATATCTGTAAGTTTGACGGTTTACTGTACCATTCAGACAAAATGTGGCCTCATCTGAAAAAAGTATTTGCCGGTGTAAATTTCTATTTCCTGGACATAAATCCATTAGAATTTCGCAAAAGTGTAAGCGGCGATCGGGATCATCTTCATTGAGTTCCTGCACAAGTTGAATTTTGTAGGGATGATATTTTTCCTTCATCAAGATACGTAGCACTGTGCTCTGACTAGTGTCATTGTTTAATGCAACCAATTGTGAAGAATTATGAGGATTATCCACCATACTTATCATAATGTTCTGTTTCTGATTTTCATTAATGCTTGGACGTCCAGGTTTTGGAATATTTACAACATTGCTAGTTTCTCTAAATTTAGACTCTACCTTACTGACTGTTGATTGGCTGATAGGGCGATCTGGATATTTTTCATTAAATAAATCGCAAACTTCCTGCTGAGTTCTAGTCATATTCCCGCATCCGATAAGAATTAAAATTTCAATTCTTTGAGTAACAGTTTTAAATGTGCCATAATACTTTAAATTGAATAATAATTTCCATGTCGCTTACAATACTTATTAGAAAGTCGGTGTCTCCTACGTGATCCATAAAAGAACTATGGAATTCGAAAAACTAAACTTGATAATGTTTTTGCTTTATTTTAATTGATTTACGTTTTCTAACATTCAATCGTCATTTACTCGAAAACTTTCCTATGTAAGAGGGCAAAATTTTAGTACTGTCTGATAGAGAATTAAACGATCTTTCAGAATCAAGGAAAAAATTATGGTGTTGCCATTTAAAAAAAAATCGATGACGTCATTACTCGATAACAAATGACATTTGAAAATCGCATTTTACACTAAAATATGTATTTTTTAAATTAAAAATCGACCTGTTCGAGGATTTTTTCCAAAAAATAATTGTTTCGTTTTTATTGAATTTATTCCATACTTTTGGCGCATACTGTATAGAGTACTCGTTTTCTTTTTGGGATTGATAAAACTTGACAAAACATCACTAAGATATATATAACACAATCTGTATCTGTAAAATAAGAAGTTATTCATGTAAGTAGGTACAAAATGTCCACTCTGTATATAAAAAAATAAATACATGCTTTAAAGTTTAAAAAACAGTTCACTACTTCTATTAATAATATTTATAGTGGACAAACTTGTGTTCTACATTTTACCTACATGATACCATAATACGTATGTACAAGAGAAGGTTCGTATGTATTTATAATTAGCAGCCATAACTTTTACCTTGTTCATTAATTCTAATTTTGCATCTAAATAAAAGCGAAAACACTTTCCAATGGTAATTAAAAAATTCCATTGTCGAAACAAAGCTGCCTATTAGTATGCTTGTCTGCTTATAAGTTTTGGTTCTTGAAAAAATAAAAATAGAGAAGCTAGGTTTGAACTGGATGGCAAAATTTCGCTTGTCTTGTAATTTTTAGCTTTTGTATCATATCATTAAAGTAAATCAATATTTCAGAACTATGTTTCATGAAAATTAGTCTTATTAAAGAAAAATATTGTAGAACAAAGTTCTGTCAACTTTTTTAGATTGTGTAAATTTTTGATTAACTTCTGAACTTGTTAAAGACGTTTTACAATCAGCAAAGTGAGTAAGCGTAAGCGTAAGCCGAAAATTTTGGCAATTTTCTCGAACAAGTCTGGTGAATTTGGTAATACCAACCAAAACAAGAATTCGATCAATTTGTTGTTGATATTTTTTGTGTTTACCTAACCAAATTTCCTCTTCTTTCTTTTTTAATCAATCAAACAAAAGCTGCTGGGAAATTAAAAATATTAAGGAAAAATATAATGCATCAACAGAATTAGAGTTAGGTGTACTTGACACATTTGACAGAGAATTTTTCTTTACAGATGTTGGCTGCATTACGCCAAGAAAATTGATTCAAGATAAATAATTTGTAAAAAGTCGGGTCTTGGGGTGAACAACAATCCAACAAATTGGTTTTATATATCTGTGTAGTGGAAATTTTCTGTACCTTTTTTAGTAATTTTGCAAGCTTTATTGAGATTGTACCATTAAGCTTATATGCTTATATAACCAATGATCGTACTATATTTAGTTATAAAAACTGTACAAAAATGCAAAACGTATGCAAGAATATTTCAACAAAATCTTGGAAAATGTGTGCTGTTTCCCGTTGCTGTTCTTACTGTTGGTACTTCTGACATTTTGCCTGCATAAATTTCCCGTAGACCCAAAAGTCTGTAAGCAAAGGAAAATTAAATTGAAAATCGGAGATAACAAAACACATGAAAGTATGTAGCAAACATTTATGTTGTAGAGGATTTTATGTCAGGCATTTATAACAAGGTTATATTTTTAATTAATTAAGGATCTTCTTAAATTTGTATTACTTATTACACTACCAATTTTTTCGAGTTAATAAAATAGATATTTCATGGGGTAGCTGAACAAGCAGACGTCTGTAAACACAGGTTTCTGACAACTTGGGGCTTCTCACTTTCTACCTCAGACAAAATTATGTGCCTCGCCTCACCGAACCATTATATCTGATTCTGAAAGGTTGTGGTTACGCACATACAATGAATTTACGATATACCTGTATGCATCTAGGAATGTTTTTTACCTTAAAGTTTGATAACTCCTAAAATACACTTTCACCTAAAAAACAGAAAGAATTACACCATAAAACAGAACCTTCCTGGCAATTAATTGTTGTTCATCCAAACACCCGACATCTTGAATTTTACCTAGTGGTTCGCTAATATTCTACTACAAAAGTTTGTAATGGTCTTTTCAAAATGTTTGTAGTGATTATGCGAAAATGTGAGATTTGCTAACCTAGGAGATATCTGAAAACTGAAAAACGTATTCCTTTACCAATTTTTCACAAGGATGTAGTTTTCTTTATAAAAACTCGAACATTACAGATGTATTGATATTAATTTATTTTTTTCTTCACCATTTTTTGTTTATTACATTGTTATGAACATGTAATGGGTCATCTTTTATTGTTTGCAAAATGTCGATGATTAAAAAATAAATAATTCCACAATTAAAACTGTATTTTTGGTTAAACAAAGTTAATATCAATATATTTGTAGTAGATGCTCGATGTTTTTTGATAAAAATCACAGAATGAATGTTCAGCATTCATCTTATGAGGTAGCAAAAGTTACAGTCGAATTTAACGTTTTCACTTAATCACATATATCACTATACATTATGCCGGTTATTCGATGCTGTAAATTTAAAAGTATCTTCCCATTAATTAAAAATACGTACATTCCAGTTGAGAATGACGGTTGTATGAAGAGAATCTCTAGGATGCTTTATGGATGCTATTTACGCCTTAGATAAGGAAAATGAAAAATTTAATGGCTTTACTTCTGCAATATCTGCAAGCAACAGCAGTACCGTACCGTAAATTTAGATTAATTCGCAATTTACCTTTACTTCTACCTAGCTTGTCGCGATACAGACGATACTTACTGGGATATGCGGCAAAATTTTATGTTTTAAAATCTAATTGCGTTTGTGCGCTCGATTGTTGACATTACTAGATTCACTGAGGAATTTTCAGGAAATCCAACTGAAGACCTGTACTTAGTCGAAATGATTTAACCTTCTTTTATTTCTATACTTAGTACTACGCATAGTGTGTAAAAAATAATCAGATTAAGATAGAACATAACAAATATTGGAAAGGACTTAGCAGGATAAGTATGTGTGTGTTGCCCAGTGACGGACTTATCTCAAATTTTTTGTAAAAGTCAGTAATAATGTAAGCTCAAATTTCCCTCAAGGTTACGTCTAAAAAAAGATTTTTTATGAGAGTTATGGAGTTTTATGAAAAATTAAAAATATTTATTTCTCGAGAACTGCTTGTTCGATTTTGATGCCCAAGAAATATGTCATGAAATTTGATAAGACAATACTGTAAAAAACTGCTGAGACTTTTTTGAGAAAAGAAACTGGTAGAAAAAGTTTTCAAAAATTTTGAGACTTTTTTATGAGATACAGTAGATACTATTACCATGTCCTACCAAAAAATATTTGATCTGTCTAGTCTAAAATGTAAAATTGTCAAACTGATTGAAACGGTATTTCACAGTTTAAAACATATGAGTTGGAGCGCAAATACAGAGTGACCCCGATTTTTTGTTCATAGGTTTTGGAAAAAATAGAATATGAAAAATTAATAGTTGTCTTTCCTATAATATTTTTCTTTCAAATTTGGTATGTAATAATCATAATAAAAGATAAATATTAAATAAATTAAATAACTCTTTTGAACTAAAGCTAGTGGCGTAGGTACAGGTCTTCTTCACCTTATAAACTTCTGTGCCAATAGTGAAAAGCACTTTTTCAGTACAAATATTAAAATTTTATTATATTTTCTAAAAAGAATGTTCGTAAGGAAATTCAGTAAGAAGTTTTGTTTTTCAGATATTTTGATTTGTTTAAATCAGGGTTATCTTATGAGATTACAAAAATAAAGGATTAAATAGACATTGCTTGTCTCCAAAATCGCAACAATTGTAATGACAGATGCCATGTCAAACCAGTTTGTTGTGCGTCTAGAGGATGTGGAAATTATATTTAGAGTAAATATTATATATCGGAAAAGATAGAGTGATGGAAATGGTTCAGTTGCTTGGACAGCAGATTTATTTAAAGGAAAAAGTGTATGCAGTTCCGCTGCATAATACAAAAAATCTATTACCTACATTGTATTCGAAGATTTTATGGTGAAATAAATAATAACATGCTAATTCGAACAAAACGTTCCTAAGAAATCGATACTGTCGTTGCATTGGTTGAAATGGATATTACTTTCAGCACCAAAAAAACTTCTCAAGAGCACTTTTGTCAGTAAATATAATAACATTTTAATATTTGTACTGAAAAAATATATTTTTTTAAAAGTAAACACCCTGTATCAGAAAAACGGAGTGTCACAGAGAAAAATGTTATGGAAAAAACAACTACGTATTATTTTGTTGTGTTCTATTTTTTCCCAAAATTAAGAACGAAAAATCGGGGACGCCCTGTATTTGCTTGCGCTTCAATTCATATGTTTTAAACTATGAAATATCCTTTTCAAACAGTTTGACAATTTTACATATTACATTAAATATTATGTTCTACCTCAAAGCAGGTAGGACATAGTGATGACAACATCTGCAGCATATTCCATAAAAAAAGAATGAACATGTTTGAAATTTTTTTTAGCCGTTTCTTTTTATATATCTAGTATATTCCTGACCATACTTTTGGAACATATTTGCAGTTCCTTTTTTGAAAAAAATAGCAATTTTTGTACAGTATTAACCTATCATGTTCCATGGCATACTTTTTGGATGTCAGAAAAAAAAATATTTTTAATTTTTCACGAAACCAACATAACTCTAATAAACAATTTTTTTTTTTAGGCATAACCTTCTGAGAAATTTGAGCTTACATTATTTCTGACTTCTATAGAAAATTTCAAGTACGTCGTCACATTTACTTAATTTTTAATCTGATCTGTTAAAAGATATTAAAGTCATAGCTAAAAACAACTATTATTTTTTTAAATTTAGTACGCTGTAAGTAGGCGCGCGTAGTAGGTACAAAAATAGGGCTTCAGTACTCTTTTGTCTGAATTTGCTGTAAATATATGTACATTCTGTATATTTATTGGTTAAGAAAAAATTGTTTTATATGACAATTTCTTACTTATTAATTTATAAATATTTTGATTTGTTAGCCTTTTTATTGTTCTACAAAACTAAATTAAAGAGAACTTGATTTTTTTTTAAATTTTTGAACAGTGCTGGCTAAAAGTATATTGCAGCTCATTTATTTATTATATACTTAAATTAAAAAAAAAAATAAATTGCCTCATATAAAAATTTTGTATTTGGTATTTATTTGTTTCCCATTGTAATACTTGAAAGTCAAAATAAAACGTTAAAAATAACCCTTGAGTAATCCTTATGGCATAGAATATATAGTGATTTTCCGGATTCTTGTGCCGGGACCTCGGTAACTGATAGCTGCCAGAAACAGAGTTAAAATGCACATCCCTACCATTAGCCGGGATTCTTTCACCTGCCCTACTTATTCTCGGGCTATGCTCTGTGAGGACAGAGCCGCTATCGGTGTCTCTGGACCCGTCCATATATTGATTTCGGTTCCTATTGTTGGTATTACAACTACTACGATCGGAACTGTTCCTCGGATAATGGTGGTCTTCCGAGGCGTCCCGTAGCCGCCGCTGTAACTGGTTGTATCCCATGCTTCCAAACGCAAAAGCAGACTCACCACTGAAGATGCCGACAGTGAAGAGCGGCGTAAGTAATTATTATTTCGTAAATTAAATAATCAAGAAAATATATATTGTTTTAGATGGATGACTCATATAAAATGTGATTACATATTTTTACCTCGTGGTTTTGGAGTTCTTGAGTCGCGCTATAGAGGTTAGAAAATTACGCTTGACCCGTGTGCCTGCTCGCAGAAAAGGGCTAGCGTTTCAGTTCCCTTCAACAGGTGTACCTATAGTGCCAAATGAAATCGTTATTACCAACCTTAGAAATTTAAATATTTATGTGATCCGTACTGAATTGTTTGTAAATATAAACAAATAGATAATTAACTTAACACGTGTGTGAAATAAATAATGACCAACTACCTGAATGAACCAATAAGATTTGATATTAATTAATTCTTCTTAACCTATATTTCTGAAACTGATATAATCGCTGATAAGAGACAAATTTTTTTTATATATATTTAGGTATTAATAATATTGTGTGAAACTAACTACTCAGTGGACAAAAGCCCCAACCTGCGTTGAATTACACCCACAATATCTACCCATATATTCCTTATTATTAGCCTTTATAACATTTTTTTACTGTTTTAGAAAGGTATTTTAAGCTAATATAAATCAAATCTTCTACAATTCCTATCAATGAAGTCATATGTATATTCTCTGATACCAAACATCTAGGTATGCTAATGAACAATTCCACAGACAAAGCTCTATTCAATAATTATCTAAAGAAAATAATTTACTAACCTTCTAATGAAACACTCTATAAATATCTAACTTCACTTTTTGGCAGTTGGAACACGACAAATTCAATCATAATAGATGAGATCTGATCTATTTTTGCATTTTTAGGATTGCTTCTTCAGGTGGTCTCCTTTAAGTTGAATCAAATATCTAACTATAAAAATTATTATATAAATTAACATTTTTCAAGTAGGTATTGTCATATTTAATTCATTGACAGGATGTCACTTTTTGTCATTGTCGATATTTAACTTCAAATAATTTTAATTTTTATAATAATTTTTATAGTAGATATTTGATTCAACTTAAAGGAGACCACCTGAAGAAGCAATCCTAAAAATGCAGAAATAGGTCAGATCTCATCTATTGTGGTTGAATTTATCGCGTTTCAACTGCCAAAAAGTGAAGTTAGATATTTATAGAGTGTTTCATTAGAAGGTTAGTAAATTATTTTCTTTAGATAATTATTGAATAGAGCTTTGTCTGTGGAATTGTTCATTAGCATACCTAGATGTTTGGTATCAGAGAACATACATATGACTTCATTGATAGGAATTGTGGGAGATTTGATTTATATTAGTTTAAAATACCTTTCTAAAACAGTAAAAAAAAGAGACAAAATGCCTGCTGCTTAAGGTAATCTGTAACATAAAATAAATATTTTTAAATATAATTCTCAAAACAATATCTATAATTTACAGTAGTTATTATAAACAATATTTTATACTGCAGATTATTATACTGGAGAACGTTACAGTGACAAAACATCTGAAAAAGAAAGACTTCAACAATGATATTAAAAAAAATCCTTGAGTAATCCTTGTGGCATCAGAGCTTATTTATCATTTCTGCAAATGAAAGACTAATTTCAATAATGTTGCATTTTTTAAACTCCTAACAGATTATGCTTTTACTTACGACTATATCCACAACATGAATATCCATAATTTGCTGGAAACTTCAGTCATCCCGAAACTTCTCGGTAATCGTTAAATGCTTCCCGCCCGTAGACCTGCATCCATAAATTAATAATTATTATGAATTACGGCGTAGTATACTTTAATATTTGTCACTAATTTCAGTCTACGTGGACCACCCGTACCTAACATATATTGTATGGAAGATATGATACCGCGAAATAGCAATTTACTGTAACGTTGCAACTTATACTCGTACTTGCATATAACGTAATTTGAAACTGCAGTTGAATTTTAAAACAGCATAGTAAGTATTTAATTTCGCAATTTCCCTGAACAACGTCGAGTCTAAAATAATAGCTGTATGGGAGGCAGCTTTGTAAAATTACTACAGCCAACCAAATTGGCAATGAAGGAAACCATACACCGAAAACTGGAGCGTTAATTTCTATGCAGGGTAAGTGAAAGACATACGAAAACTATAACAGATACAAAAACTATCAGAAATACGAAGACACTTATATTTAGTGTTCAATTAAATGCCGATAAAAAGTTTACAAATTCCAAATACTAATTTTGAAAATGGTTTTGTCTTTTTAATAACTTTCTAATAGCAATAAGTTAGAAAGAGTGACTTTTTCCTCATAAAAAATACGCCATATGCTAAAAAGACACTGCCTACGAATTATACACAATTTTTTAACAGTGTTTGGACGATATCAAATAACAATAGTTATCATAATTTTTTATTGAAATTTGTGAATTTTGAAAATGTCAATCATGAATCCTGAGTGAATGTTGAAACGAGTTTGTTTATTATGTTTTCGGTAATATTATTGTGTTAGTGATTTATAAAAAATGTCAAAATCTTTTTCTTACAACGATAAAATGGAAGATGATATAGAAAAATCATCAAAAATTGCGATTCAATCATTATTGCCAATAAAAGTAAGTAACTGTTATCATATAAGCAGTTCCACTAGCCTAGTTTGAACAAAAATCCAGAGTATACCAGATAAATATTCTTAAATCAAATACATTAGGAGATTTATATAAAACGGTTGATTTGCCATATGACACATGGAAAAACTCATTATACCTAGTGTTCACATTATGAAAATCTTTATTTTTTTAAAATATTTTTTCATTATTAAAAGTATACACAGCCAACAAACAAAAGCAATGAAGGTACCGTTAAAATCCGATACTTCGAAAATAATGCTTTGCAACTAAAAGTACTGGCTACACCAGCAATGGTTCGCAGTATACTCTTTTGGGCAAGAAAAACAGCATCAGAATGTGTAACTGGCCCCAGAAACACACACCATATCGCAAACATGGCTCAACCTGACCATAATACATCATGAGTAACTGCGTCTCTGTCAAGACAGTACGTAAGTTTTTAAACATAAAATTGAGCAAATTCTACCTTGGAACGATATGCCCACATTGAGATCTCCAACTTAGGTTTTCTTTCAAGTAGTAAGTACAGACCCAAGAACTTAATATATGATTGAGGGGAGGATATAGAATTTTTCGAGAAATTACTAATATTAATGCTAATATTTGAACAAGATTTCTGCCTGTTGTGAAACCTCAAATACTGCGTTTTATCAGTATTCAGAAATAAAGAATTCTGATTAAACCACATATTCAACTTATTGACAACTTCATTGCATTTTTTAGTAAGCATTGTATGTGACTTATCGGAAATGATTATGGATGTATCATCTGCATACAAGATGAAATAAGATTCACGAGATACATCATCTACTGTATTAATACAAAGAAGGAAAAGTATGGGGCCCAGGACGGAACCTTGCGGAACACCCATACTTATATTAACACATCCACAGTTTGTATATGTTTTGTATTATTACACATATTTAGAACACTAGTGTACTGTTTACGATTTAGTAAAAAACTTTGAACTAAGACTCTGATTCTGTATTCCATACTGATATAATTGCCTTAACAATTGTCCATAATCGACACAGTCGAATGCCCTGCTATGGTCACAGAAGACCCCTACAGAGCACTCGCCCGCATCGATCAAGTTCATCATTTTGCCGTAGAAATAATGAACAGCAGTCATTGTCGATTTTGCCATATTCGAACATTTTTGAAAACACACTTAGAATGGTAATTGGTCTGTAATTGTCAACCAACATAGTATCATGTTTTTTATAAACATGAACGAAGATTTTTCCCAGGATATAGAAATGGAAAATATACAAGACAGTGCGTTGGTATATATTCGATAGTGGGGAATTTTTGACATTGGCGAATGGTGGAAATTATACCGGCCATTGTTTCCTGAGAACGTTTGTTACGATACTAGTTGATGTAGGAGTAGACATCACAACTGTTAAAAAACATGGTGGATTGAAAGCAACGAACGAAGAAGGATGTCTAAGAGGATTCGGTTCAATAAAAACTTCAAATAGCCTCAAAAATATTGGGACAAAGAGAGATCAATATAAATACAAACTCGGCCTCTACTTCATCAAATACGCAGCACAGGGCTTTTCTTAACCAAATGTAAAAAAGTTGCAGTTGGCATTTATAATAATAATAAGCAATAATTTAAGTTGACAATAAATGAATAGTTAATTCAAGATTTATTATGTATTTTTTGCGTGCGGAAAAATTTTTCCTGTACTAGTTAGAAAAAAATCGAACTTTTCCTAACTCAATTAGTTGCTAAATGTACATCTTTACAAGACACTATTAAACAATTTTTTTTATACTAATAACACCTTCTCATTTAAATTTTTTCTTATTATTAAATACCATTATCAAGTTCAGAACTGGGAATGAACATAGGAAAAGTATTCATGAATACTCAGCGCTCTGTTAAAAAATTATTCATGTTTACTTGAATCCTGAACACAACATTCAAAGAGTATGAATCCTGAATTATTTTATTCAAGTATTCATATTATATGAATAAATGCTGAATATTTACAAAAGGTCGACTAATATTTAGATCTAATTGAATAAATTGAAAAAATATAGGACTAGAGAACACAGGTCACAGTACCAGTGGCGGCTGGTGTATGAGGGCTCTGGGCCAACGCCTCTTTTCATAATAATAAAAATTGTTTAAAATTTAGTTTACAAAGTTATTTAGATAAACACATAAATTAGAACTATAAAATACATTAAAAAGTAAATATTTAAATTTTAAAGTGCGGTTAATTTAACTTGCAAATCTCGCGAATGGCGCAGTCGGGTAAATGATATTTACTACGTTGTTTGGGCTCTGTTTGGTCCGTTCGTGTTCGTAATCAAATAATAGATTGTTTATATATCTCTTTGTCATATATATATATATATATTGGGGTTTTGGTGGTGTCGCTGACAAATGACTGACTGTTCGCTATATGTTTTTCAGATGTAATTCAATGCTGATCAAGACATTAGCCCGCAGACAGTAAGAGATCGGGGGCTTTCAATGGTACCTGCAATGTGGCAGGACACTTGACGTTGACACCCTCAGTTTCAGCATAAAGTAGCCAGTTGCCGCTAGATGTAGTTACGTGAATTTGATGACCATTTAGTATTAAAATATCCAAATAAAAATCAGTAACCTGGTTTAATTTGTAGATACGTTTCTGTGGTACCTGTAAATGGTTCAACAATACCTGAACTGGTTCCCGCATTGCCGCTTTTCGATGTTTCCAAAGACAAATTGTTTTTTTTTTAGTTTTATTGGGTTTTTGCCACACTTCTGAAAAATAATAAAAATTAATTAAATATGCCCTTGCGCCAAACGGAACAGTCAATAGTTATTTTTGAAACTAAGTTTGCCTAACCAAAAAATCTCACACTGAAAAAAGCAGATAAGTAAAAAATAACAAAACTCACATCACTATCGCGCACTTCCGTATTATTGACGTTTCGAAAAACTATCTGTTTTCGTTTTCAAAATAGTAGCAATTTGGCCTTTTACTGTTACAGAATTAAATGAATTTTTAAACGATATTAACAATTAAGAACCAACAATAAAATTCTCTTTGGAAATAGAAAATAATAATATGTTACCATTTTTATATGTTTTAATTAAAAAACACGATAATTCTGTGGAAACAAGTATTTATAGAAAACAGACTCACACCAATAGATATTTAAATTTTAAATCTAACCATCGATATTAAGAAAGGTGTTGTTAAATGTTTATATGATAGAGCAAAATTAATTTCATCAAACAATGATATTTTTAACAACGAACTGAAATTTATTAAAAATGTTTTAATAAATAATGAATACTCTCCAAATTTTGTTGATAGAACATTAAAAAATATTACAGATAAAACTAACACTTTAAGACAAATAAAAGAAATTAATCATACAATAAAAATTCCATACATTCCTATATTATCAGAAAAGTTAAGAAGAATCGGTAATAAATTTAATATTCGAACAGTTTTTCAGACAACTAATACCTTACGATCATTTTTGTCAAAAACGCGTCCAAAAAATGATATACAAAATTCAAAAAATTGCATCTACAGTATACCTTGTGAATGCAATAAACATTATGTTGGAGAAACGTATCGGCCTATGAATGTTAGAGTTGACGAACATAAAAATTATATAAAAAGACGGGAATTTGAAAAATCCAAAATTTGCGAACACGCTTGGGAAAACGGTCATGTGATTCAATGGGGTTCGGCCAAAATTTTAGAGAAGGAAGATAACACGCCAAAAAGAAAATTAAAAGAGACCGCGATTATTTTATTGAATGGAGATAAGTGTGTGTCAAACTGTTCAGTAAACATCGATCATTGTTGGCTACAGTTGTAACAAGAAGAAGTAAGTAAAAATAAAATAAAAATCATTTAATATCTTTATGGAAGCAGATAAATAAATTTTAAACTGTCAAACTTGACATACGTTTAATATTTTTACTACTATTTTGAAAACGATAGTTTTTCGAAACGTCAATAATACGGAAGTGCGCGATAGTGATGTGATTATTGTTATTTTTTACTTATCTGCTTTTTTCAGTGTGAGATTTTTTGGTTAGGCAAACTTAGTTTCTAAAATAACCCTTGACTGTTCCGTTTGGCGCAAGTGTGGCAAAAACCCAATAAAACTAAAGAAAAACTAAAATTATGCCACAAATAAATAGTTTCAGACAATACAAATTGTTTTTTTCTTCAAAAGCAACTTTGAAGAATTTATCGATATGTTTCGAAGCTTAATTATGACAACTTTATCGGAAATTGTTCAACCATTAACAGCATATTATCTACATTTCAAAAAAAAACACTTTCATGTGGCTCTCATCGCTTTTAGATTTATCATTCATTTGTCTGTTTAACACAACACAATCTCTGTGTGTGACTAGCTTAACGGTCGTACGAATACTGCATCCACCCTAATTGGCATTAAGGTAGAGTCGAGCAACGTGTCCAGAACTAGTTGGAAACTCCATCTTTAGATTGTACGCCTTGACATTTAACGCAGATCGGAGAACTTTAGAAACGGACAAATTCGTGCCGATGGTATGACTTTATAGGAATGCACTTGCGAGATGATAGACTATAAGCGCTTTTACTTGTCCCGATTAAAGTGGATGGAAATAGGTATGGGCAATTGTTATAGGTTTACGATGTAACGTACAGAATTTCGATGTAATTTCCTACGTATTTTATTTCATTGCTGAATTGTATTAATTCGTTACTAATTAATGAACTATAGGTATTGCATAATATTTATGTATATTTCACTGAACTTGATTCATTAATACAGTGCAAAAATCTCCTGGCACGTCGATTTCGTTTTTTAAAAAGGCACTTTTTGACATAGGAGCCACATTTGTGACGTCATCGTTGTTCGAGTTATGATGTCATCGACATTTTTTTTAAATAGCAACCTCCAATTTTGACCATGCAATTTGAAAGAGCGTGTCATTCTACATACATACATCATGAAAAATTTTGGTGTTACATAACAAAAATTTCAAGTAAATAATGTTTGAAGATTTTAAAATTTAATTTTCACAATACTGAAAATGATAATGATTATGTAAAAAAATCGACTAAATTATATATTCTAATTGTGCACCGTTGGCTGCCTGACAGTAGCCAAGACGATTAATAAATTCTTTTTGGACATTATGATTACTTCAGCAAGTATACGATGTATCTCGTGACGAATTCTTGCTTATAAATCTTCTAAATTAACCGGTCTAGTAACGTATACTTTGCTTTTTAAGTATCCCCACAAGAAATAATCTAGGGGTGTCAAACCAGGCGATCTGGTTGGCCACTCAATCGGCCCCCTTCTCCCTATCCAACGATTCAGGAATAGCTCATCTAAATAAGCACGGACAGGCGTTGCATAAAGGGAAGGTGCACAGTCCTGTGAAAATTAAATTTTAACATCTTCAAACATTATTTTCTTGAAATTTTTATTATGTAACACCATAATTTTTCATGATGTATGTATGTAGAATGACACGCTCTTTCAAATGACATGGTCAAAATTGGGGGTTGCTATTTAAAGAAATTGTCGATGATGTCATATCTCGAAGAACGATGACGTCACAAATATGGTTCGTATGTCAAAAAGTGCCTTTCTTAAAAAACAAAATCGACGTGCCAGGGGATTTTTTCGACAATTTGTCAATTTAAAATAATTTATTCGTTACTTTTCGAAAGCACTGTATATCCCTACGAACATATTTGTTTGAAACACGTTTATTCCTCAAAAAAGGAAAAAATGTCAAAAAGTTTTATAATTTTTAGCTCATACAAAATTTATCCGTTATAGAAATATTTAATAATGGTTTCTAAGCTTTCACGACCGGTGCTGTTATTTGTTGTTGTTTTTACACCGGTGTCTAGGTAATTAGTTACTGATAGTAACATAATTAAAGTCCACAGCTTTAACTTTAGTTGGGATTCTTTGAACTGCTCTTGTTTTTCTCGTGCTAGGTTCTATAGGGGCTCAGTCGCGACCAAACTTTTGCACAGTGGCTATTTAAGATGCTGACAGTAAAGAGCGATGAAATATTTTGAAGCATAGGATACGACCAGTTACTACTATGGGATGTCTCGGAAGATCACCATTATTACGTATTTTCGACTGTAGCACTCGTAATATCAACAACAGGAAACGAATATACGGACGGGTCCAGGGATACTGACAGCGAGTCTACAGAGCCTAGTTCGAGAACAACAAGGGCAGGTCAAAGAATGACGGCATAACAACCCGGAAAATCGCTATAGATCAAACAACATCCAATACATAGTATATAATTCTCTCAATGCGGTATTATTCATTAACTTTAAATCGGTCTGACCTAGACTTTTTTTTGGAGTGCATCTTTATTTGTTTCAACCTATAGTATAATATATGAACATTTCATAGAGATCGTTACTTTTTTGGAGCTCCTTTTCTTATCTGTTTTAAGTACGCCTATGGCTATCTGATTTACATTATAAAAAAATCATTCTATACTTTTAAAGTCGCCGTATTTCTCGCCGTAAAATTATCAAATTTGTAGTGTTTTTTAGATATAGAAATCTCGGAAAATAAAACACGTAGAACGTACTATATACAACTAATATAAAAAAAATCTTGATACTTTGTTTATCCACTTTTACTATTTAAATGTTCCTTAAATAAAATAATGACTTTTAAAAAGCATTTGTAAGGCACATTATTTTACCATTCTATCCCCATATTTTAATATACGTATAAACAAAAGTGAACAATCTTATATGTAGAACTATGCAAGTTTATGATGTAATAATATTCACATATGCAGTGAAATTTGAAAAAATACATATTTTGAAAGATATCTGTACCTAAAAATTTGTTGGTTAAACTGCTTTCTATCGTTACATATTCATCTTACTTCGGTGCCTTTGAATATTCGCAGGTGGCATGAGATACCTAAGATTCCTGTTATTTACTAAGTTCTATATTATTCGGTTCTTAAATGTCTAAATTATTTGTATTTGTAGAAAATACTATTTCAAGAATACAGCGCCCTTACAATTAAATTTCTGAAATCAGTAACTATTATAGCATAAATTACTTTTTCTTAATGTCATGACATGATAATTAAATACTCCTATGCAGTGATTTATTACATGTATATGATCGTTATTTAGGGCATTTAGTAAACAACGATATTAGTCAGCCTAACAGTCTCCTACACATATATCTCAATATTTATAATTGGCTCTATATATAGGTAGTCCAAAATTACTTTCTTTTTTTTATTTAATTGACTCTGCGTTTCATAATATGCAGATTACTTGCAAAAATCCAAAACTGATAACCATGACACACTTTTATAGAAATCTTAAAAGCACGAGAGCCAGTTTGACGCGAATTTATAAAAATATCACGATCCGGTCACTTACGCATGCATGCCTAATACCGTATATTCGAAATAATTCAAATGTCAGCCATTGTTTAGAAATCAATTTATGGTTACATAAAGCACATTTTTGTCAAGTTTAGCTTTCGAAGTAGGCCATACTTACTACGGCTCGTATCGAATTGCTGAACGATGTTTTTTAAGCGGTTATGTACTTCAGGTGAAAGTAAAACGTTGTTGTTTCGGGATTTATTGAGTTGATAACTTTGGAATTACAGGTTCTGAGAAGAGAAAAAGTTCCCTGCCCCTTCGCTACGTAAAGTAAATAAAAAAAACGACATAGTAGAATTGTTTAATAATTTATATTTATGTAGTTTATTTTTAAATCAAATTATTTAAATTGCGGCTAACGAAATTAATAATAGTAATTGTAATGAATGGTAATGATAATAGTAATAGTAACAGTAACAGTGATAGTAACAGTAACAGTAATATTAACAGTAGATTGCTACTGTTACTATTACTGTTATTATTATAGTAGTAGTGCAGTAGCAGTAACGGTAGCAGTAAAAGTCGCAGTAGCAGTAACAGTATCAGTATCAGTATCAGTATCCCTATAACGGACAGTAAATGTGCAGTGTAAAGGGTCCGTTGAGGAGAAATGTCCGTTGTTACGAGAAATATATCTAAATAAAACAAAATATTATTATTTTTAATTATGCTTAACTTTGTTACGTTTTTATTATTGCAATTATTTTTACAAGATAAATATAAAACTGGTCAATTTTTTAAGCCTACAATAACATATGTAATATATTATTTCTTTAAAAATATATCAATTGTCGTTTATTTTAAACCAATCAATTTGTTTTTAATAATTTTGAGTTTCTGCTTTACCAACAACTTCTGATAAGTGTTCTGCTATAGCAGAGCAAGTTTAGATGCTTAAATTCCATAAAGGTCGGGTATTGCCTGGATTATTAAATTTATAATAGGGTATTGTAGATATCAGGGCTTTACAAAAATAGGAATTTCGAGTATTCAAGTAACCATGTAATATAATTAAAATACAATTAAGAAATGTATTAAACATCTGTCCATAGAAGGGAATTATTCTATTATTTCCTCAAAAATATATACTGTCCGTATCCGTTGCTTAGAATGTACGCTGAAAGGAGATTTAAATGTAAAAGGAGGCCTATAATAGCGAATGGTGCTTTAAAAACTGTCCTTCCACCGGAGATGTCCACTGTTCAGAGATGTCCATTAAGAGAGAGTTCACTGTATCAGTATCAGCATCGGCATCAGCATCAGCATCAACATCAGTGGCGGTATGCACTGGCACAAAATAACAATTTTCTTTTTGAACTTTTTATTTTATTATATTGAACTTATTTTTAGTATTTGTAAGTCGTAATCCATTCTGAGGGTAATGTAGATTTGCTTATAACATTAAACTAGGAGTTCAATTGCAATTTATACATATTTAACTGTTTTAGGTTACACATAATTATTGTTCCAACGCAAACTAATATTCTTTCGAGGCATTGAAAGTTGACCTTTTATTGGCATTGTAACATGATGACAACATTCTGAGGCAATCACTTTTATTAGGTACTGAACTGGGATATAATTTTTAATATACTTCGATATTAACCATGAAATTCCGCCTGATATTAGAAAGCGTAGCATATTTTTGTAGTTGACAAAACATTATGTAATTTTTATGATATTATACGAAGTATTTTCTGTCGGTCCACCTTGGCTTTTAAGGACACATGTTCTTTCTAGTGTACTTGATTACCCAGTTAATTATTTTATTTTCTAAAAACTTTTAAAAATGTGTTTGCTACGGCAGCGACGGTTTGTTTTGCATTATTTGTCAATATGAATTATTTTATGTGATTTTTTGTTCTTGTTGAAATTAAATGCGAACATATGCTTTGAAATTTTGTTTAGTACTTACCTAATTTTAAAATAATATTTCCGTAAATGCAAAACAGCAGCGTATGTTTTCCAATAAACTTTGTTATTAGGATTAAATAGTTTGTTTTTAAAGAAAAATGCACACTTCTACAGTTTCCTTCACACAACTTGTTCGATGAATGTAAATTTTCCAACCATTTTCAAATAGTAGCAGAAATAAAATAGTTTTATTACTGTCAAATTTTGAAGACAAAGTCTTGAAAATAAAAGTTTTTTAAAATTTAACAAGAGTTAACCAATGTTTGAAATTAAATTTTGCGCGCGATATTATCATTCTTTTTAAATTCAATTAATATTATTTTTTTTCGAAATATTTAGCCCCACTTTTAAAGCTTGTAACTCCACCTATGTACAGCCTTGTATTTAGGTATGTATGGTTAAATTGCAATATTTTGGAATTCCTATATGCACCTGCTCTGTGTCAGTTCTTATGCGGAACACCGTGTATATAATCATATTTTCTTTTCTGTCGATAACTATCAAGGTTTCGTTTTCATCTTTGTTTGACACCTGCGCTGTTTGATGTCTGTCTAATCTAAGATTATCTAGTGTATATAGTCAAGGGTATTAGACATAAACTGGCTATAATACATCCCTTCTTTGTGATTTTATATGTCTGACAGGATAACTCTATTAAAATCCTTTGTTGTATGAACGATCTCATTTTAACTGGGTTTATTAAACTCAAATGCTTTCATAGTTAAATTATAATATATATGACGTAATGACTTGCTCTTCCTAGATCCTATTGTAGTTTCCTTGTTTCACTGTTATGGATTGACTACACTCAGAACAAGTCTGGTAGCTCAAGACGTTTGTCAGGTGTAATTTCTGCAATCTTCTAGTTCTACCTGTTACCACTGAGTATACTATTTACAAACCAGCTTACATAACCACAGATGTTACTTAATATTAGTGTAAATATTTATGTTCATTTATTTTTTTATAGCTAACGTCAAAGTTGCCTCCCATCTACTAAAAGTCGTAGATAAAGCAGTACGATACTTTAACCGCAAATGTAGATAAGGTTGGCACCAACGATAGATAAAGACCTTTTATTTTTTAGTTCCTATAACCACTAATTTCAGTAATTACCTACTATTTGTGAATATAAATGTTGATATTACAACTAACTAACTACCCAACCAGCTTTACTGTTACCAAATCTACCAGAATTTGCTGCAGAAGGGGGTAGCAATATCCAGTATACATTTGAAAACTGAGATATCTTCTGCAAAATTTTATAAGTGGTGTTTATTCCCACAGGTTGAACAGTGTATTCTTTCTGTCGATATTTAATGAAGAATTTGTTGTGGGTCAAGTTCAGAGAGCGTTGAGCGATGTATTTTCGTATAATTTTCAAGTCGCTGTCTCCAGATTTCTTATTCGTAATGCATCAGAATGAACGGTCTTTCTTGGTTTTTATGCCGAGAAGAGAAAAAAGTACTACAGATTGTCGACCGTCAATGTTTCCAATTTTTAATTTGTGCAGCTTATCCGAACAGCGAGAGATATTCAGAACAACCCTTTAGTAGTAGTGCATCGGACGGCATCAGCCTGACAATTAGGTCACACGTGAGTCCTTTTTGCCTATCCTACCATTCCATCACCTCTTCACTATCTGCCCTCGGCCTTCCTCGAATCTATCCGACGCCCTGATGAACGCCAGGATCTTGGTCCATGGTAGGGCCCACATCTCTTCCCTTTGCAGCTCCTCGGCGCCAAATATCCTATATTTTAGTCTTCCAAGGGCCGCACAATATCGTAAGAAATAGATAGGGGTGAGCCCTCTCGACATTCCGGACATAAGGGACTCTCCTCTATGCCTATCATATTCAAATGCCTTTTGAGTTTGCAGTGGCCTGTCAAAACCCCTACCATTTGGTTAAGGGACCTTCGGCTAAGGCTCATCTTCCATTTCTTCTCCAATGTCTGTCTCTTAGTGTTTGACAGCCCCATTTATTAAGGGTACTATTCATACCACCTCGCGTAATTCCAAGAATGGGTTCGGGTCCCTGGCAAGGTGCCCCAGATCCGAGAAGAGCTAACAAGTCAACCGACTCATTACCGGGGATTCCTTTATGGTGAAAATCTCTGTCGGATGTCCAAGTTTTCCACATATATTCCTGTCCCAGAGAATTCATTCTCTACTGGGATCCATCTGTATAGCATATCAGAGACCCCGGGGGAAACATGTCCTCTGCTCTCTCCCAGCGCTCTCTCGAAGGGAAGGCAGTGGTATACCTCCTTCCCAACATTAATTTATCATTCGCTTCAATAACCCTCAAAGCAGAGACTGGAATCTCATTTTCTGCCCTGAAAGCTATAGCAGCGTGACCCTCCACTTGACGTTCTCAGAACAACCCTTTAAACCATATCGAGGTACTCCATCTGAACCCGCTGCCCTTTTGGGTTTTAATTTCTAAAGTAGTAAGTTAATTTCTTTTTTATTCTACTTATTATAGTCTACTTCAGAAATTTGCTCTATGGGTGACATTTGGTAACATGATAAAATATTTGTATTAGTTATAGATAGCAGATTGATCAAACTATACAGATAAAAAATATTTAGCAAAATAATCAGAAATTTCATCGACCGGTAGAGATCAGTAAACTTTTTTTCATTATGTTTTTTTTTAACTATTAGCTTACTCGCTATGCTTTATTGCATAATTAGACACGCTAACGCAGATACACAAACGTCACTTCAGCCATTGAAACATAAAGTTTCACTTCCCTGTGCAACAATATCATATTTGGTTGTTTACGTACAATCTACATCTAATTAAAAGTCAATTTTCTATTTGTTTCAGTTTTCGTAATGATACCTTTTTATCCTGTAATTATGAACGCAAATAGTTTTCTTTCTGCCGTTCTAAAGTACGCAGTTTATGTAAGTTAATAAGTTACTGGACCATAATGGTTTACAGTTTGTTTCCGTACTAAAAAAGATCATTTTCGTTGGCAGTTCGTGACATGAAGAAACCTTGCAAACAATGTGGAACAGTTATCATTTTCCTATTATTTCGAATTTCGTGCAATATGTTCCATTAAGGCAAACAATCGATACTTAGATACCGTTTATGCTAACAGTGTTTTCCATTCTTTATGATACATGATGCGTTTTTAATGACTATAAATGATAACTGTAAGTTGTTTTTAGTACAACGCTTTGATGGACTACTCTTGTTAGGTTAGTTGTAAAATTGTTATACCAGTAAACTGATACAAAATTTATTAAAAGAAAATGAAAATACTATGATAAATTTTGCAAATAATCGTATAGTAACTGGTAAAAATTGTAAGGCCCTGCGCAAAATGAGACGCAGCTTGGTGAGGTGACACAGCGTGAGTCACGGCAAGTTTTTGTGAATCTAAGTAATAATACGAGGGTTGTTCGTAATTTAAAGTCTCCAATGTTTTTTCAAATAGTAAACATCTTTTTATTGCAAAACTAAGTACATACTCTGAAAGCTTGGACTTTTAGCTATTCTTCAACGTAGTTCCCGTCACGATCAATGCTTTTTTGGAGTCGTTGTGGGAGCTTTTTCATACCCGCATCGTACCACTGTCCCGCCGACTCGCGCAGGAAGGTATCGACGGCTGCCTTCAGATCTTCGTCTCTGGAGAATTTCATTCCTCCGACGTGTTGTTTCAGGTTGAGAAACAAATAGTAGTCACTAGGGACCAAATCAGGGCTGTAAGGAGGATGGTCTATGATTTCCACAAGCAAATGCTCCTCAAATTTCGTCACTGACTCGTCCGAAACTGATGGACGCCCGCGGCCGGCTTCGTCATGCACATTTTTTGTGTCCATACACTTTTCTCCATACACATTGGTCGACTGACGATGAATTTCAATAGGGGGTGACCCCTTAAACCACAAAAATCTAATCACCGAACGCAATTCACACTTGTCTAAGCCAAGACCAGTGATGTTAACCTTTTAAAATTTGTCTCCCTACGACGAAGTATGAAATTTCCCTACTCTACTATAAATTTCCCTACGCTGCCTGCCCAAGCCATAGACCAAGCCCAAGTTAGAAATGTAAAATTATGTATAAAAGATAAAGCGCTGTTGGCATATTATTGTTTACAAACGAATTTGAGAAATGATCCATAAAATCTTATTTTCTTTTAAATGGTAAAATAGTAAGTATTTGCGAAACTTATTATTTTGTTAGTTCTTTTTCCCTTACAAAATAATAATATTTTCCCTACCAACAGATTTATTGACAAATTTTTCCTACGAGTAGGGAATTTCCCTACGTGTTAACAACACTGGCCAAGACTCCAAGATTGACCGTCACAGCGAGGCAGTGATCAGCTAGATTAGTGGTGGGGGAAGCAAGGAACACGGTGCTATTGTCAAATTTAAGCTAGGGGAGCTTGTTGGAGACCTGAATTTACGGACAACCCTCGTAGTTTTTCCGCATATTTCTTCGCGGCGTGACGTGACGCAGTTTTGGCTCAACGTGATTCTGCGGAACGCAGTGTAGTTGCCGCAGTTATTAGAAATCACGGCGCGTGTTTGAAAACATGGAAAAAAAATTAATCGAGACTGTGCGAATTCGACAAGTTTTGTACGATACAAGCCATGTAGACTACATGAGATCAAAATCGTCACTAAATTCTTTAGTTAAGGCAAATTATGAGTTTTTGTTTTTTTTTTTCAAGTACAAGCTTTTCACTGACATTTATTACTACCCATCTGGGTGATACACGATGCCATTTCGCATTCAAACTCGTCTTCTGAATCAAATTCAGAACTAAATTGATAATCAATGAGTGCAGTAGCAGTTGCCATTTTTCAATAATATGGCTTGTGTTCCGAGAAATTCGTTAAAACTGTAACGTACGACAACGTAGCAGTGTCAGGCTGCTGGTGATAACCTAAAAGTAATATTAGTCATATTGGTGCGTACAGCTAGTGCGATTTATTTTTGTCTATTTTTTCTTTGATGTTTGTGAGTGTACATGAATAAAAGTGGAACAATTTATAGTAACCATAACCAGCTGCATCGCATTTTAATTTATGACGTATCTAGCCAAAAAAAATTGTTAAGTCAAATATGTTTTATCCAGTACAACTTATTATTTGACAAAATTAAGGCACTCGTATTCCGGATACCCTGTATATTGAACGAAATTGCAAAAAATTATTATTTTTAACGCGACCAAATATCAAAAATTATGTTGATAATAAAAACAATTGCATAACGTCAGTCGTGACGTAAGTCGTCTGAATTCTTGTCGCGACTATAATGCAGCTCAAAGTTTAACAGAACCGTAGTCAGTTTACGAATGAACTTATTAGTATGTTCACAGAAAAAATATAGCAACATAGTACTATTACCAAATAATAAGGTTAAGTCGAGGATACCTATATAAACTAAGATAACACGTAAAAAAACACTCGAGAAATATAATGTTGAGACAAGGTTTCCATGATTTGAAGTGGTTAAAACATGTTATTACATGCTTTTCTAAATTTTCTGCAGTAAAACGGTGGTTTATTACTTAATATTAACTTGTATAGGGAAAATTACTATCCAACATCTACTGTTCACAACGGACAGTATGAAAAATCATTGAGGCATGAACTCATATTAATATATTTGCTAGTAACACTTAGTATGTACCAGTTAAAACTTTACATGTTTTCCAAAATGGTGTATCCTGGATTTTTTTTCAACACGCTTTGCATTTTTCTTTTATGGTACTGATTGGGTGTATGTTATTGGCATCTTATATATTTTTTATGTATCATCCATTACGTCAAATTGTTTATTTATGATATGATTTATCCAACTAATTCCAATTTTCTTACTGCACTAAGAAACCATAGTATCTATTAATGTAATGTATGTCATCGCGAATATTTTGGTCCATCAGTAAGTTCTGCAGTATGTGTATGGCTGCTGCTGTCTACAACTAACATATTTTATGTCATCGAAATGTTTATCATAATATGCTATGGTTTCTAACCAAGTACCCCATCTAGTTGTAACTGGCACGGAAGGCAGAGGTATGCCTAGCACAGCCTGCCTAAAGACGTGCCTGTAGGTGCCTTTTTAGGCAGGTATATTTTTGACACTTGTTATAAAAATGTTTACTAAAGGGAAACTTTCGTTTTCTCAGATACCCGAATTAAGTGCGTAAGATAGATAAAATCTGTCCTGCTTTTAACATGTACGCGGCTGCATTACAAGGACTTTATATGAAGCATCTTGGGGCCATATTATAGTGAAAGCAGTCAATAACAAAACTTATAATAGTTTCGTGATTGTTTTTGTCCAGCACCTTAGAAGTCAGTAGGTGGCTGTCACTAGCAGTGTCACTTTTTAACGCAGCAATTAAAAAATTGGTTGCCGAACGGCTACAAACATCAGTAGCTTTGTATATATGAAATAAACAAAATTGTTCGCAATGCCTTAGCGTATTGATGTGAGTACATTGATGTAAACCCTATCGACCTATCTCAGTCTTAACGTACTTTCATTAAGAATTTTTTGGTCCATATATTTTTGTAAAAACGTACGTAACTTGGAGTTCTCTAGTTTGTTTAATAAAATAAAGGCGTCTGTAAGTTCATAGAAAAATACAGTCTTCAGCGCTGAACGAAGCATGGCTCTTCAAATGTCTTGCCACTTTAGTTTGGTCAGAAGAATTTATAATGCGTTCACACACAGTACAAAACAGGTCATTTCCTTTAATATGTATGTCCCTATAACCTTCGGGAGCACTGTCAAACCACATTTGAAATAATTTCTGTCCATTTCTTCTTTCCTTTGGCATGTTACTTCACTTCTCCTCTCAACTAATAGTTGAAAATTTCAATTATGTTACTATTTATAAATAGTTATTTAAATACACACTGCGAATACAACTTACAGCAGATGAAAAAAACAAACGTATCGACGCGACACCGACAATTACAGCGTTCCGTAAATAACTAAAACTAAATACGCAGTTTGAAATGCGAGCCAGCTGTGAAGGCCAACGACTCGACAAGTCTGACAGCATAAAGTTTATTTGTAGTTAAATAATATATTTTCAATTTCATTGGTAAGTTGTTACAATTATTTAGTTGTTCACAACTAATGTGGTGTGTGAGTCCTATATTTAATCTTTCAGATCACGCATTGGAAGTTATGTTCCTATGGCGTGCTATTAAGTTTACGGCTTAGCTCCTTAAGAATACGCACCCACAGAGTATGCGTGGGTACCCTTTGGTACCTTGCGTACTTTTTGGTACCTACGTGTGCCTACGATTTCATATTTTAATTTGGAGTTAATTGCAATTGGAAAATATAAAAAAAGGAATAGTGAAATACAATTAAAATTTACTAAAAATGTGACATAATTTTTATCACTTTTCATGGTACCTACTTAATATTGCTGAGTACTTTGAATATAACATATGCGTACGCATATTTAATGTCATAAAAAAATGTAATATATATTTTTAGATATAACTATAAAAGCTATTGAGGGATTTAGTTGCTTATAAATAAATAAATTAAGTAAGAACTTTTAAACGCTGCTACCCTATACCTTTATGAAACAGCTTAAATAACTCTCATTTGTAACAAGCAAAACAATAATTTATATTACTTCTTAGTAGTGTAAAACGTTTAGTGATTATAAAACTATTTATAGACATTTAATATCATAGTTATTAATAATAGTTAACATTAATTACAAATAAAACCAATAAAATGTTTACCTACTATGAAAAAAGGTTATATTGTTATTTTATATGGCAAGTTCTGGTTGAGACTTATTCAGGGAGGACTATCTAAAAGGTTTTCTTTATAAATGTTAAAAGTATCTAAATATTTGTAAAATTTAAGCTATTGAACATGGAATTGTTAGTTTAAATTACTCTCAACATTCGTGATTCATTAAAAAGTTAAATTTTCTTCAAATATTTACATTGATGAATAAAAACACACAATTTATTTTATGTAACAGCTTTATAAAAACTGTCAGTAAACTTGCTTGTAAATTGTGAATAAATTAAAAGTTTTTTTGTTATTGAGACAGCAAAAATAGCGAAAATTATATTTGTTAACTTTGTATTATTTCTTTTCAATCATTATGAAACAGTTTCTATCCTGTGGAATTAAATTTTTTGTGTTAAAAAAATAAATACCTAACCTCATTTTGTAAAATGTTGTCCTTGTTCATTTGAAAAATGCCTTGTGTTACACACAAGCATATGAATATAAATTACATTATTAACTATGGAATTCGAACAATTTGAGCAGTATTGCAAATTTTCAAAGTAAATACTTGAACAAATACTCCGACAACTATCTATGGTTTGTCATTTAGAACAGTAGCGGAAATTGACAAATACGCATAAATTATTTCATTCTAAATAAGCACCTTTATAACTATTTTGACTTCATTTATTTAGAAGAATAATATCCAACGCAGCCCAGAACTGGAAGATTACTTTAATTAAAATGTAATTAGCGTCAAATATGACACTAAAATCAATAAATTGCGCAAATTTTTTTAAAATATGTATTATATTTTTATAATCAAAATTCAGAATAGTTCTTGCTTCTACTGTAGCACATAATGTGTGTTTAATTATTCGTGATATTGTTTTTATTTTATTAAATACTGCGACTACGATAATGTTATAATGGTATCACATCATTTAAAGTAACAACTACCTTAAAGCAAAAATTAGGATTTATAAATATTTCAAATTTGCTGCTTGGCTTAACAAATATAAATTAAAATAGAAATTAAAATTAAATTTTTCATATAAGGCTGACACTATGTGTGTAGCAAAGAAAGTTATACTAATAGCAAGATTAATACACCAACGCTAGGTTAATTTCACTATTCCTCAAGTATAGAAATACTTTATTGAAAGATTATCTTATTATATAATAAAATTATATCTTCTTCATTTAAGAATACAAATTACTTGAAACCAAGGAAGCTACTATACTTAATATGAGAAAAAGTCATGATTATTTAAAGAATTGTTTTGTCTAATTTAGATAATATAAATTACTTGCGTCAACAATTTTTACTCTCAAAATAAGGTTTGAAGTTTTAAGTGACTTGAACTGCAAATATTTGAAATAATATTAAATAAAGTAAATAATAACAATGCTTTAATAGAAAACAAAAATGAAGTTAGTATAATTAGTATTCCAGTATTCTTGCTATATAAATTATTAAATACTACCGCAATAATATTTATATAAGAAAGGAAAAAGTTATAGTAAAATCTCAGTCATTTATTAGCGGCAAACCAGACATGTATCGCATTTGAGCTTGTTAGCTATCCTCAGTATGCCATTGGAGGCGATGCAACCGACGACTTATCCTGCAGAAGGACACGTGAGTAGACGTGATGCACACACAACTTTAATACAACTTATAGTAAATTATGCTAATAATGTATATTTATATCATCTACAAATATTATTTTGTTCTATAACCACATTTTAAATTTTACAGTATGATATTTATTATAAAATATTAATAAATAATGCAAATCTATTAACCTATAATTTATTGACGAATAGCTTAATCTATAATTAATAATACTTTATTCATATTTTAACAAAATATTGTTCTTTAACTAAATCTTAAATTTAGTGTCATTTTAAGAATACATACTGACTTAAGTGAAGTGTATTATTATACTTAAATACATAACAGATTTTTTTCGTCTCCTTCATACTAAAGAAAGTAAGTAAAACATTTAATTTATGAGAAGCAGTGCCACAGTGCAGTCGAAGAACAATTATTCAAAAAATATCCTCTGTTTTGCAACGCAAATGTGACCATATTGCAAATATTCACAGACGGGACTGCAAAAATGAGGTTCTAGAAAGTAGTCCTCAGTCCCATTTTTATTAAATAAACAATAAATATGCCATTTTGTGGACGAGTGGGCACGTTACGGTAAACGCCAACTCGCTGTAGATCGACTAGAATATCCAAACACGAAAGCTATTTATAAAATTCAAATTTATTGGCATCGTTATTATCACTTACTGGTGAAAAAATACGTCAGTCGCATAAATTCCTACTTATTTTTAAGACGTTACATGTGTACCACCTTGATATTTAAGTGTAAAGTTCAGCAGCGCTTGACACTCTGAACCTTGAGCATTTGAATAGAAATGCGTTTCTCTCACAGTTTTGTTTATTTGATAACTTACTTTCTAAGGTTGATATAGGAATAACTATTTTTGTTTTTCTGTTGTATTGATATACTGATGTCATAAGTTTATAGCTGTCTTATTAAATAAAAAATGTAGGTAATAAAATACTTGAACTAGTCACTTAAAGTCGCCTTATAGTCTGCAATTCTTTCTGCAAGTTGCAAGTCTCTTGCGTACTGAACAGCAGCGTATTTCAAAAACCTTTGAAAATATAGATCTTGCTCGGTTTCTATTGCAGCTTTTCTGTAATTTTGGGAAATAATTTCGTGATTTGTATGGTGCCTTTTTTTGCTTCTACTTGATTATTGTTGAGCTTGCATGTATTAATTGAAACCTTTGTTTTATATGTTATGCTGTGTGTTATTGTTACTTGTCAAATTTGGATAAACAGTTTAGTTTTTAGTGTGCATACGGATTAAATTGTTGACATCACTTCCACTGCAACTGCGAATTTGACGAATGTAAAACAAACTGCTAGTCAGACTTTTGGAAAAGATGTTGCAAGTGCAAGGGTTTGTTGCGCGCCATTGCAAAGAATTACGGACTGTAAAATGGTTTTTTACTTATTCTCCTCCAGTGTTTAAGATGGCCTCCCAATAATTTAGTAGTTTTTTGTTCCACGTTTTAAAGAATTAAGTACCTTGGAAGTGAAGAACAATAAATGAAGTACACCTTTGTTATTAAAGATAATATTTTTAAGATCGTTCGATAGATAGAACATTTAATGGCGTAAGATCAGGAGGATAGGGCTGACAGCAACAAAATTAACGTGCGCATTTCTAATCTTAGTTGAAAATCTGAGACCTGATCTTGTTGTTCTCGGGCTAGGTTTTGCGGAGGACGCGTCCGCTATTAGTACTCCTGGTCCTGCCCACATTGATTCAGGTTCTTGTTGTTACTATTACTGCTGCTTAGTCGCGACTGAGGCTGTTTGAGACTTTGTCAGCAGTGTTTTTTTATGTTTGCAGTACGACGAGAGCAGTTGATGAAGTTTTCTTCGTCAGCAATGATGGAAACATTTTTGGAATTTATTAATAGTAAACGACGTCATCTTTATAACACTATATTGGCATTAGATTGACCAGGTAGAACTAGATTTTTGTCAGGAAGTTGTTTTTTATGTCAGGGTTAATCTATTCTTTCCTGTTCTTGGTGTTGACGTAAAAGCAGTTTTTATCAGTAAAAATCCATCGACGTTGTTGACGAACTAAATGACTATATATCAGTAACGAGTCTGAAATGAAAGTTGTTCTTTGTTGTTTTCCATTGCAACATGCAGTACCTTACAAATTTGTATATAAACTGTAAATGTGTGTTTATAGTTGACGGATTTTTCGTTTTAATAGAAGGAGAGCATTAATAAAAAATTATTAGATATTTGTAGACGTTGTTTTAATGTTAAAATCGTTTGGAAGCTATACTTATGTGATCTATAAACAAAAATTGGCTATTGTTATGCATTATAACCACCAGTCCTATAGAAAAGCATTTACAGTATATGAACAAAGTTGCATCAAGCCAATATTCGTTATTCAACAAGAAATTTGAGAATTTTAAGAGAAGCAACATATTAGTTACATTTGGTATGTTTAGAGACTTTTGTTATAAAAACTAATTCTCATTACAGGTTCAAATAGTTCATTCAAATTATTTGTGTGCTGGAATAATCTGATTATAAGCAGTTCATAAGTTCAAATTGTGTAGAAAACGCATAAACACTATATAATAAGCATTACTTATGATAACATTGCGTGCTAAACTAAATACAGTGAGTTTACCTTAAATATTGTAATCCGATGATATCAAATAATTTAATACCATCATAAATTCAACTGCCTTATGGGGCATCATTAATTTAGTTGTCAGTGTAAGCCATAATAACTATTTTTATCATATTACATATGCCCTTATGTGTTCTAGAAACCTCATTACACAATTATTGAATCATATCATACCAATTAGCATTATCATTAAACAAGCTCTAAGTATCTGTAAGAATTGCTTGGTATAGGAAATTCACACTTTATGGTTTCGACTTATAAAAACATAAAGGTCAGTCACTGTCAACATAGAACCCTCCCTTCTATTCTACCTTTACGAATACCCATCACACATTCATTCATTAAATTTCTTTCCACATTACTCACCTTTTGAGTGTGGATAGTCACTTCCTTTACCTTATATAGATCACTGTGAAACAAAAGAAGTTAGCGTTATTTAGATAAATGATCTGAAAATAAAGAAAAAACACTTACCTCTATTTCATAACTATTTCTTTTTATTTTTTTATGATGTGAGATAAAGGAAACAGTTATATAATCTGTTTTGTAAAAGTCTCTTGAGTGACTCAAATGGCTTAATTTGCATGCAAATCATCATCCTGTCGATGTGCCAAATCAGCACGTCGCTAAGTCTTCTGCCATATGGCGATCTTGATTCAATTCCGATTTTGTCGAAGCTCTTAAAAGCTTTTTATTTTATGAGTCAGGAAGTTTGTAATTCTTACGAATGTGACCCAAATAAAGCGTCTGATAATTTTAACAAACGTCAACTCATAACTTTACTAAAATCTTTATTTAGAATTAACATATGTTTATGACTGCACTATAACATAAAATTTAAATGCTAGACATATTAAGAGTGTTACAGTACTAAACTCTATGCTAAAACTAAATTTCAATTATGATACCAGTTGAAAAACGTAAAATTTAATGGCAACAATCCATTATTAATAAAAACTTAAAGGTCTGTAATGGATTTCACAGTCACTTAAATGATAGAGACGAGTTAACTTTCTGTAGGAAATCTACATACACACAACGTCAAAAGTTTGGACTCCCCCTCATTCTTGTTAAAGAAATCGTTTTATCAGAAAAATCAAACATTTATAAAAGTATATTATTTTCTGATTTTTTTTTGTGAAAAGAATATGTTCAATAAACACTAAAAAGAAGTAACAAAGCAAGTTCTCTACTTGACTAATAGTCGATATGACCTCCACCACGGTCCAATAGGATATTGACACGTCTGTGCATTGAGATAATCAACCGGTTAACGATCTCTTGCGGAATATTGTTCCATTCCTCTTCGACCATCACGAATAACTCATCTGCAGTCTGAGGTGAAGGAATATGATTATGAATGGCTCTAGCAACGAAATTCCACATGTTTTTAATAGGATACATGTCAGGAGAGTTGGCTGGCCAATCTAATTTATTGATATATCCTGTTTCGAGTGTCTTTTGAACCCTTGTGGTCGAACGTTGTCGTCCATAAATACAAAATTATCACATAATTCATTACGTAGGGGCTAGATAATAACTTGTTCGATGTAAATTTGACTGGTCATATTCTGTGGTATGCGAATTAATGGGATGCGGCGGTTGAACATTGCTCCACCCCAAAACATTACGGTACCAAAACATAGATGAAAATAAGTATATTGTTGCCACTTTTCTTGATTTTAAAAGGGCATTCGAAACCATTGATAGAGATACATTGTTGAAAAAGCTTAAATCGTATGGATTGCATGGCCTTGCACTTTCCTGATTTGAAAATTATTTAAATAATCGAAAACAAATAACAAAAATTAATGATACTTTTTCTGAACCTATTGTTAACAAATTTGGAATCACACAGGGTAGTGTTCTAGGGCCCATTTTATTCATAATATATTTAAGTGACATTGTGAATTATACTAAGGCAGATTTTGTACACCTTTTTACTGATGATACCTTGATTGCCATGGTAGACACTGATCTGTATGCAGCTGTAGATAAAATGAATGCTGTCCTTGCAAATATTGAAATTTACTGAAGTAGTAATAAATTAAAACTAAATATAAATATTCTAAAATTAATTTAAACACGTTTAAAGTTACTTTTGCTAATACAACTATTGAGTTTGTAGATAAAATAAAATACCTAGCATTTTACTTGGATAATACTTTAAACTTCAAAGAACACTTTATATACATAAAAATAAGATATTAAAAAGACTAAAATTTTTTCCGGACTCTTCCTCGATTGTCATCAGTAACTAGCCCAACATATTCGATATCTGATTATTACAATGTCCTGCATCATGTAAAGCAGTCATTCTTGCTCGGGTAAACGCAGAAATTTCATGTCCTGATATTATTATATATAAAAATTCAAAGGGACACTTGGCCGAATCCACTGCCAAACTGACCAGATTTGTTAAAACATTGGTAATAAAGTAAAGGTTCATGGTTGGCAAATTTTTTATTGTCTTTTTTGTTTCCTAAGTACATGTACTTTTTTACCACATTAATAAAAACCACTTGGTTTTATCGAATCATTTTATATAGGGGGGTCTAAGACTTTTGACGTTGTGTGTACGAGTTAGATATTGGTCTAACTGATTTACATAGTTCTTGGACTAAATAAATTTATTCTACAGTTTAAAAATTAATTTTGAGAATTATGGTTATGGCAAAATTTTTACAAAACTCCCATGTTTCTTTTCAAAATTTATTCTAGGTACAAATCCAAAGTCCATGTGAGATAATTTAGGTGCAATAGCTAGTACTCAACAAAAATATGATTTGAAAATTAGTTATTTTATGTGCCTAGTCTAAAACTAATTTATTTACATAGCATCATGACTTGTCAATGAAGTCACGTTTATGTATTATGTTTAAATGGGACTTCATTGGCATTCCGAAGACGCTGCGGCTGTTTCAGGTTATTTAAAAATGAACAAAAGATGCTGCTTACATAAGAGTGTTAAAACAAAACTTTACCCAACATGATTCATTGTGGTGGTTCATAAAAATGTAAAGGAGAATGTAGTACCTATTGCAATTTTTGCATTAAAAATCAGCGAGTTAGATAATGTCAATAAATTTATTTACGTTGTTGAATTTATGTGTTGGTGTTTTGTTATAAAAATTAGTAAAAGTTGTTTCTTATTTTTAGCATGGGTAAACCTAAAGTGAAAGTATTTGCTATTTATATATTTATTTATTTAATTTACGGGAAACCCCATTAATATTAGTGACAACAATGTTGTTACTATGACAACAATTATTAATATTGTATTATTTAATTAAATTTATTTTATATTACCTAGAAATTGTACTACATATTCAATAAGAAGTAGAGCATATTTAGAAATGTGATTTTTAGTTATAACACATTTTAGAAACATCCAGTGTGTAATAAATAAATGTAAATGATATAAAAAACTTCTGCATACTGAAGATGAAATAATACACTGTCAATCGATATTTTAATTCAGACATAAGTGGAATTTTTTTAGACATCTATTTCTTAATACCTATTTATATTAATTAGTATATATCTACAGCTTATTAATTGCTACTGACTTACAGTCCTGAATGATGTTGAAATATTAATCTTAACGATATCGTAAATAATTAATAATTAATTAAAGTTCTTCAGATTTATAAACAATATAATTATTTTTTAGTTATAACACATTTTAGAAACATCCAGTGTGTAATAAATAAATGTAAATGATATAAAAAACTTCTGCATACTGAAGATGAAATAATACACTGTCAATCGATATTTTAATTCAGACATAAGTGGAATTTTTTTAGACATCTATTTCTTAATACCTATTTATATTAATTAGTATATATCTACAGCTTATTAATTGCTACTGACTTACAGTCCTGAATGATGTTGAAATATTAATCTTAACGATATCGTAAATAATTAATAATTAATTAAAGTTCTTCAGATTTATAAACAATATAATTATTAACAAAGTACCATACAAATTTGTTTTAATCTTATTTATTTATAATGTATGTATTTCCATTGGTTATAATTATATTTGTACTTTATGTATTTTGATTGACATATACATGCTAATGTACGTATTGATTATGTACTGTGTTTAGACACAAGTTCTGGTTTTATTGAATTAAAAATGTATTTCCTTTAAATAAACAAATAAATAATATAAATGAACAAGTATATGAAGAATACTAAAGTCGGAATGTCAGAAATTCTTATAGGTATTTTCTACTGGTGCGTAAGTAACGGTTCATAGAGCCATGCTAGATTGTTTACGTCAAAATATTACGATTGAAGCCAACATGCCACAATAAAATAATGATAATAAAAAAGATACAGAAGGTCAAAGTAGGAAAATTGAACTTTCATAAAATTATAACGTTTTTCAGTGCGTATTTGGGAGCAGTTGTTTTTGGATACGAGAAATCATTCTATTTCAATGTATTTTTTTAGAGGCCGTGTTTACGACGTAAATATAAGCGTAATTTGGTTACCCGCAATGTTAATGCTTTGTTAGCTAAAAAAATGTACTATTTAATAGCAGATTCTCTTTCATGAATCGTATGGATAAGTACATAGAGGCGAATGGTAGATATATAAAATTTACATTGAAATATTTTAATTTTTTCCTTACGCATTCCCTTTCAACTGGTTTTGTAAAGGATTTTCTACCACCCCGTATGTACAGGGCAATCCGTAAATAATGACCCATGGATACTAGATTTTTCACTTCAAAGTATTAACGATTGAAGTCAACTTGCCTCGATAAAATGTTGTTAATAAATAAGATATAGGGTGTCAAAGTTGGAATTTAAAAAGTGATTTTTGTAATAATTATATTATATTGAATATATCAACTTAAAACTTTGGGAATAGATTTTTTTGGATATGAGAAATCATAATCTGTTGTCTAATTTGATGAGGGCGTCACATACGCCAGATTTGTAAGCGTAACTTTTTTTTACCCTAACGTTATCACGTTTTTTATTAAAAAAATCTTAAGCATATATTTTAAATACAGAAATTGACAATTTTCGATAAAGTAGCTTTTCAACAATCCGCTGCATAGTTCATTGTACAATATTGTAACCTCGAAATTGGGTTAGCGTAGAAACATGTCACGTAGACAAACAATACAAGATTATGCAAGAAATATCCTTCAAACAAACTTCGCAACTGTCAACGCTTTACTTTGACGTTTGTTACTCGCGTTTGGCTGCTCAATATAAACTGACTCCAGCGGCGAAAATTATTCGCTTATATAGGTTTTTAGGGTTATAGAAGTTTTCGGCGGTCTCGAGAATCAAATAGAATATGGCCGAGAATGTTCCAGAAAACGTCAAAATAAAGGCATCACAAAAATTATAAATTCTAACATATACAGAAACGTAATTAACAAGTTAAAAAGGTAGGTGAGTTTCCGTAACATTGCCCCCCTCTTAGAACTCCTCAGGTTACCCCTTTGTCCGCATGGCCTTCTTGATAAGGTGTCAAACGATCGATGTGGACAATCTTCATCTTGGCTTGGGGATTCCTCTGGATCCTGTAGACTACGCCATTCAATCTTGACACGACTGTATAAGGACCTTCCCACGATTCCTGCAGCTTCAGAGATTTACCCTTGCTTCTTTTTGGGTTATACAGCCACATTTTCTCACACTCTTGAAACCCGCTGCTGTTGGCACGCAAGTCTGGTCTTCATTCTGTCGCTTTCGATTTTTAGGTTCTCTCGTACTTGTTCATGTACTATCTTTATTCGATCTTTCAGATGGCCGAGATGATCATCTAAGTTTTCCTCGTGTTGCGGTCGGTTCATAATTAGATCTATGGGTAGCCACAATTCTGTGCCAAACATCAATTGCTGCTCGGTAAGCCAGTAAAAATGGAGGAAGGCCGGCATCCCAGTTCGTCTGTTTCTCGTTGACGGCCGTTCTCAGGAAGTTCTCGATGGTGCGATTGAATCTTTCCACCATTCCATCTGATTGCGGGTGAAGAGGTGTAGTTCTGGTTTTGTGAATGCCTAGCAGCTCACAAGCGTTCTGAAACACTTCAAACTCGAAATTTCGTCCTTGGTCGGAATGGATCTCTCTGGGCACCCCATAACGGCGTATCCAATTTTTGAATAAAGCTTCAGCTACGGTGACTGTTTCTTGATTAGGTAAGGGATATATTTCTGGTCACTTACTGAAGTTGTCCATCACTACCAAAATATAACGATTTCCACTGCTGCTACGAGGAAATGGTCCAGCTATGTCAATTAGTAAGTGCAAAGTCCCAGAAAACTCCTTAATTCATGTTTGTTGATCTGGAAATTTTCAGATGGTTTCAGTTTTCACTGGGACCTAAATAGTTTGAGCTTCCGTAACAATATTTTAACATAGTAGGTGCCAAAATTCCCTTGTTGTTGAAGGTAGATCGACAAGCGGAAAATGCTAAGCACAGTAGTATTCAACATGCAACGTTTTTAAATGGAAGTCATACTGATTCTTGCAGCTCCAGATACTTGTTCTAAATTAGTTTGCGGATAACCGCAATGTGAACAATTTTTTGTCTGTTTTTGTCTAAATTACTAAACAGATTTTTTAAATTGTTGTTAATAGGTTGTAATCTATTTGGAAATCCTCTCAAATATTCTCGTTGCCCAGCACGTCAATTGAAATTTAATTGCCAGCAAATAAGTCACCTCTCATATCTAAATATGAAAAATTATTGTGTTTCAGAATTTTTCGATTTTGTAAAGTAATTGAAATTGAAATTATTGTATAAGGAACTATCCAGCTAATTATTGAAAAACTTATCTCGAAAATGGTCAATTTCTAAGGCTAATAACAAGAAGATCTTTTTTGCTCAAAAATAATGTAGGTTTAAAAATTTTTAATTTGGGCCAATATAGTTACGCTCACATATAGGCGGATGTGGCGCACTCTAGGGAATATGCCGAAATAGACAACAGATTATGATTTCTCATATCCAAAAACATCTATTCCCAAAGGACTCCGCAATAATCTTATGGAAATTGGGTTTCTGTCAAATTGTCTGAATTTTTGATATGTTGTAGATTTTGTCATCCTGAACAAAAGTCTCCATGGGCACAAAGTGCCAAAATGAACATTTTGGCAGCTACGGAGCTGCCAAAGCTCCCCTGATCCGTTGCAAAACCATTCATTTTCAATACTATTTACAGATGTCAAAAGCATATTTTAATTATTCTAATATATAGGGTAATGTTTTTGAGGTCACTGGATTCAACCCTCATGTCAGATTGGACAAAATGACCGTTGACAGCTGTCAATACACTGTCAACTGAGAATAGAAAAGTAAATATTCTCTTTTCACATTGAGAGTTTGGGCTTTTGAGAGAGTTGAATTCAATTCTCATGCCAGATTGGCAAAATTGACAGTTGACAGCTGTCAATTGACTGTCAACGAGGAATATAAAAGTAAATATTCTCTGTCGACATTGAGAGTTTAGGTTCTTGAGGTCGCTGAATTCAATTCTCATGCCAGATTGGCAAAATTGACAGTTGACAGCTGTCAATTGACTGTCAACGAGGAATATAAAAGTAAATATTCTCTTTTCACATTGAGAGTTTGGGATTTTGAGGGAGCTGAATTCAATTCTAATCTCAGATTGGAAAAATTGACAGCTGACAGCTGTCAATTCACTGTCAAAGTAGAAGAAAATATTCTCTTTTGTTATTGAGAGTTTGTCAACTACCATTTTCTCCAATTTTAAAAAGAATTGAATTCAGCGACCTCAAAAACCCAAACTCTCAATGTGAAAAGAGGATATTTACTTTTATATTCCTCGTTGACAGTCAATTGACAGCAATCAACTGTCAATTTTGCCAATCTGGCTTGAGAATTGAATTCAGCTCCCTCAAAAGCCCAAACTCTCAATGTGAAAAGAGAATATTTACTTTTCTATTCTTCGTTGACAGTGTATTGACAGCTGTCAACGGTCAATTTGTCCAATCTGACATGAGGGTTGAATCTAGTGACGTCAAAAACATTACCCTATATATTAGAATAATTAAAATATGCTTTTGACATTTGTAAATAGTATTGAAAATGAATTGTTTTGCAACGGGTCAGGGGAGCTTTGGTATTTTATAGCTCCGTAGCTGCCAAAATATTCATTTTGGAACTTTGTGCCCATGGAGACTTTTGTTCAGGATGACAAAATCTACAACATTCAGACAATTTGACAGAAACCCAATTTCCATAAGATTATTGCGGGGTCCTTTTCAAGTCGATACAGTGAAACACAGTGTAATTATTACAAAAAACATTTTAAATTCAACTTTAACACAAAATTTTGGCATATTGGCATAAATCGTAATATTTTGAAGTGAACGGACCACCTTGTATAACAAAAAGCACACTGTGAATTTACGTTTCGCACAGTTCAAATTTTATTTCATAAATATCTAATTTTATTTTATTATGTGTGAGACAGACAAGCTTTTTAGAATAACACTAACTCTAGAAATGTAAATCAGTACACAAATATTGCATGTCATTATTCAACTTTAAATTTAAAGTAGAATTAATAGTTACAATAACGGAGGCATTTTTTTAATGGAATTATATAGTATCTACCAGTAGCACTAGTATTCTAATTGAGGTTCTTTCATGCAATTTTTTTCTTTGTAACCAGTGCTTGTTGCGACAGAACAGCTATTCATTAATCTAAAGGAACCACTTTTACTTTTTTAAACTTGGTTCAGAAAAAATCAATTAGCTTTTAATAATTACTTTGAGCTATAAACATTTGTTTAGCATTTAAAATTGTTCATAGGACTATCGGCTGCATAAAAACAGAATTAGGTAAATCTTAAAGGAATCTAATCTCCAGCAAGTTTGTGTATTTATTTGATATATAGGCAGCATACATCGCAAAGTTCATAACGTTTCAAATTTTGATTTAAACATGCATATTTATGTCATAAAATACTTGTATAGATATTTGTTTCCAAAATATATTACCTAAACATTAAGCAATTTTAAGCTAAACAGTTAACAAGATAAACTATGACAATGAATAGCAATTAGGTCCAACGTGCTAAAATAAAATTTTACATAAACTTTTCGTGAAACATTTTTATGATGTAATATGACTTTCAATCAATTTAATTTTAAATTGAATGTGTTGTTTAACATAAGATACTAAATACATAAGGGTGCCAGACGGGCATTGACACAAATTAAACTAAAAACTGGCCAGTCTATTATGGAAATGATATTCACATTTATTAGTGGTTGGCCTTGAGTTTAAATTCGCTAGCTATTAGAAGGGTAGAACTTACAGTTGTGATTGTTTGCAAGTAGTGTTATCTATAGAAATTATTTATTAGACATATATTACACGTGGTTCAATAACAGCTTGCGATAGCCATATACAGTTTGAGACTTTTGAGGATGTCTACACAAAATTACCTAAAGAGAAGCCAAAATGTTAATACATTACCTAATTTTAAGTAACATATAGAAAGAATATTCCGATATTTTGCTTTATTTAAGAAATATACGCCCCTTTTCATTATCTAAATGTTCAGTTCTCCTTCTTTACATCATTTTATTATTAAAAGGTTTTATACAGACATTCATCAAAACGTAGAAATATAGAAACCTTCCGTCTACCTATGAAAGGTACGAGCCTCATCAAGACATTGTCTTTGTCATATTAAATATTTAAATATTTTATTTCCAACGAATTCATAACTGATTATAGAGATAGTAAAAATGGGTGTGTAATAGTCACTTAAAATAAGAGAAAAGCACATGTTAACTTATGTGCCAATTGCACACTGAGAATATTGTATACGGCATTACAAACATTATCACATCCTGCATAATTAAAAAAAGCTAATAACACTTGAATTGTGTAAATTATTAAGTATTTTACATTCAACAAGTAGGAAGTATGTTTGCTGAAATTCAGTAAAAATTTTGAAAAAGCTCATTTTGAAGCATTTACTAAGATGAATTTTTGACTGACGTTTTTGTTCTAGAAAAACTGCTTTTGATGTATTTTCTGCCATTTTTTTAGTATTTTAATTTTCTTAATGCTTTTATGTCTTGGTACTTAACAAACCCTAACATTCTATTAGTATCTTCTACACTGAAAAATAAAGAATAGTAAACGTTTATACAATTGTACACCTGTGTACTACAATTTGTTGTGATTATAGCTCCAAACACAATTTGTAGAATTATTTCACTTACTATTATGCTTACAATTTTGTAGTAATAATCTTCAAACACTATTTTACTACAACATAGAATTTACCAAATACTACATATATTGTTGTACCATTTACTAAAAGCTTTGGAGTTTATTGACACAGAGACTGCAACATTTTTGTAACCTCCACTACAAGGTTGTACAAAAGTGTTTGTTAAATACATTAATAATTATCATTGAATTATTTAAAAAAATACACATTGGTAGACGTATACCAATCAGGTTGGCTCTCATCGGTATGCAATAGAGTTGGCAAAAGATGTCTAGATGGATCTCTAGCTGTTCGTGTCTGTCACACCCAATAGAAGTGAATCTGAGTACACTTGATGTAAAACATATCACCCTGGCTGGCTGCTTGGTATTTGTCATATCCAACGGAAGGTAAAGAATGCGCGAGATGTGCGTTTACATCTAGCGGCCACTGGCTATCCCATGCTGGACTTGGCAGTCCCACAAAGTACTACTACACTAACTACTTTAATACAATTTGTAGTAAATAATACTACAGTTCTACCTCTGTATTTTTGATTATGATAACTAAAAGTGTTGTATTAATACACAATATTGTTATTTTGCACTATACCCAAATCTTACAATATGACATTTACTACAAAATATAGCAAGAAGTTTTACAATTATATTACACAACAACCTAATTACTATAACTTTAATTACTTAATTACTTTTGCTTTTACCACAATAACGAACTTATATGGTTTACTACATTTGTAGTTTATTCTACGAAAAAATTATTAGCACAAATTTATAGTAAGTGTTTCAGCAGTATTTCTTTCAGTGTAGTTTATTTAGCAGATGTAAAGGATCCTGAACACAACTTGTTTTAGTATAAAACTATCTTGCAAGTCGAATATCAAGGAATATTCGTTCAATCTCAAATTGTCCATCTTAGAAATATTCATAGAAAAAATTTATACTTGAAATACTGTAAGGACATTTTTTTAGCTCACGACTCTTTATTATTTTGAAGGCATGTGTACAGATTCCATTTTTCTCTTCGTCTTTTATTCCAGTTTTGAAAGGTTATGACAATTGAATTTTATAATCTTTCTATCAAGCTTGATATCTATAATTTGCTTTACCTGTAGCGTGTTTTTGACCTGTAACCATAATGATATATACTTTTATGATCATTACTATTCCTGATGCAATGTGCCATTATTCTTATTTATCTTTCTTCTCATTTCTAAGGAAGATGTGACAAAATTTCCAAAACAGCTGTTAAATTTTTCTCTTACAGTTTAGTGCCTGACATTGAGCCACTAAGACATTGCTGCATAAAGAAGCCTATCCAATGCAATATCTTCTGTTTGAGTTGCCTTTCTATTTGACTTATTTTATTGACTTACTTAATCCACCAATGAAAATTGAAATTTTAGATCTGCAACATTTCTAATTTTCCAAATTAACTTTAAAAGGCGTCCGCCTGATTCGTGAATTCCATTTATTAAAACTGTTGTAAAACCCGGACCTCAATTGTACGAATAAATTACTGCATGCGTAGGAACCGAGTCAATTAGCATAAGCAACCGGAAATGCTCATTGACAGCAGGCGTACAGGTGCAACAATCACCTGCCGCTACTGAAAAGGTTAACGAATATCAAAAACTGTACAAACGTGCAGAAAAACGAACTGTTACGGTTTATAATAATGGAAATAATGACGATAATTTGTGTCAGAGCTCTAACGTTACTTCATAATTTCAAGAAGTGTAACACTGTGCGGATTACTCAACATTGTACGTAAATAAATACTATGTACAGACACAGGTAAAGATTAAATTATGACATTGTATTTTGAAGATAAATTCACTATATTTCATTAGAGATAATTCTTTGTTAAATGTAGTTCTAGCTTGTGGTAATGAAAAATTTTAATGATTAAATAATTATTTGATCTGCATCATCACCATCGTCGCCCAAA
The DNA here is from genome assembly GCA_037114965.1 of Monochamus alternatus. NCBI lineage: Eukaryota > Metazoa > Arthropoda > Insecta > Coleoptera > Cerambycidae > Monochamus > Monochamus alternatus. The sequence goes on along the minus strand of CM073426.1, from coordinate 26,118,112 downwards.
GACATAAATCAAATGCATGGAGAAAAGTAGCAGCTTATTACTTGAAGGTCTCACAGTTTGTAACAAACTGTAAATGAAAGTTTATGTTGTGAAGAAGAAACAAAATAACAACTGTAACATTTATACTGAAATGATTCTATTATTCAAAGCTGTGATAGGAAACAGATTTTATTCCAGAATAGAATAGAATGTTATCAAAGATATAAAAACTATGGAGACAATTATCCTATATTGTTTTAATTTTAGTCAAAATATATGGAACAATAGCTTTTTATAAAATGAATATCGGCAGTAATGACAATTGCATTTATTAAAATAGAAGATGGTTAATTGGAAGAATTTATATACTCGCGTCAAGAATTCAGACGTCTTACGTCGCGGCTGACGTTACACATTTGTTTTTATTGTCAACGTAATTTTCGATATTTGGTCGCGTCAATAACAATTATTGTTTGAAATTTAGTGCAATATATAATGCAAACTTTCAGTGTAGTATATAGTTTTATTACTATCAGTTGCAGTTTCTTAAATATTTTGATGAAAATATAATGAATTATTCATTTGTTCATATGACGTAAGTCGTCTGAATTCTTGTCGCGAGTATAGTTGGAACTGAAGTTGTTGAAAAATTGTCCTTTGAAACAACCTTTAATACAGTTTGTGTATATATAAAATTATTATTACAAAAAATATACTACCGTCTAAAAAAAATACATAATTCCTTAAATAATTTACACATTTTACGAGCGAACTGTGTTAAGAGAGTGACTGAATGACTGCATCATGCAATACCCTGTATATTTCTTGTAAGACATGTAAAAGGTCTGAGTAACTCCAGCAGACATTAATGATACCCCAGGGGCGTAATTTGCTGTTGATACTAATAGACAGTTTGTGACTAATGTCTGACTACAATGCTAATGAAGATATATTGACAGTATAGCGGCTCGAGTCCAATTTCCGAAGTTATTAATACCTATAACGAAATTACAAGGCAACATCAACAATAAATTGAGGAAAAGTTAAAGAACATAATGAAACAAAATTTTATATAGTTTTATAGATGATCAAAGATGAATTAATCTTAATAAGATTGTGTCAAAGTGTTGGATATGTAGTGATGATGCAGATTCTTTATGAGAATATTGAAATTATTTGTAAAAGAAAATGAGTGTCGAGAAGGAAACAATAAGCATACATGTTTGTGTGTAAATTAAAACTCCTTATGCTGTTTACGTAGTAAACGCCACTGGGGAGTAAAAATGATTTACTCGTTTTAAAGAAGGTCATTTAATGATGAATTCTTCTCTAAGTTCAAAAAGACTATCTAACTATGAATGATTTAATTCTTGTAAATCTAAGTCATTAAATTGTAGAATTGAGTATGGCCATGATGGTCTCCAATGTTTAATCAGAGATTTAGTTTTGTGTTTCATAAACCAGTATGAAAATAATTGCTTAATGGTCAACGTAGGGAAAACACAGTGTTTGTATTTCCATTGTTTGAATTCAGCTCTTCCTCTAGTAATTTCTGTTAGAGATACCCAAATAGTGTCAACTAGAAGCACGAAATTTTTAGGCGTGCTAGTTGACAATAATTTTAAATGGTGTGATCACGTCAACTCATTAATGAAAAAAATTAATACATATTATGCAATATCGCGAATCAAACACTGCATGCCACTGAATGTATTAATAAATGTTTACTACAGCTTGGTTTATGGAGATTTGACATATAATGTTGTCTTGTGGGGTAATTCCACTGACAGCAAGAGAATCTTTATATCTTAAATGAGGATTTTAAGATTGATTTTCAACCTACATCGGCAGGGATTCTTGTAAACCTGTATTTATTAATAATGGCATCATGGGTTTTCCATGTATTTATATTTATCGTACGTTATTGTACATTAAAAGAAATATTAAATTAAAAAAATATGGAATTTAAGGGTTTTAAAATTAGGCTCAAGGAAATTATATTGAAAAAATGTTATTATAGTTTACAGGAATTTTTCTCTGAACGGGAGTTTTGATTACTTCTAGTTGTGAGTATTTTACATTTTGTTTGTTTTATTTTGGTTTGTTTTATTCTGATTTGTGTGTACTCACGAATTATGTTATGTAGATCATTTGTGTTCTTGTGATCCACTTTATTTTGACTTGTCCTATACATTTTTAATGTCCCAAAGGATTAATAAAGATTATTATTATTATTATTATGGATTAGGACTAGTCGACCATGATACATTTGCATTACATAGGAAAAGTTAAAAAATTGAGTGTATGGGTGGTTTATCTCACTGTTATTGTTGGCGAAAAGTAATGGCAAAGCTAAGAACAAAAAAATTATGGCTTAGTCCTAACAGGAAGGCAGCTTTCCTATAAAAAGATGACGCCCATCCACGTAATCTGTTGTTATGCAATGAAAGATGCAAATGATAATGCTTATCCACGGCAAAAACATGGCTGTTCAAGGGCTCTATTGGAAAATCGCCATCCTCCCTATTTTATTGATTCTGCTACATCAGATTTCCTTCTGCTCTCTATCGAAGAATTTTATTGACATCGTCCCAACTAGCACAACTAGTCATTGGAACGTTGCTACGACTATGTGTTTTACCACAAGACACGAGCACGTAATAGAAACATTCCCAACCAAATATTCAGAATTTACGTTATTTCATACAACCACCAACATGGAACGCACACAGGCCGTGATCTGTTAATGTGATCCGATATTTAACCTAAAAACTGCTCTTTGCCAATTAGGATAGAAATCAGATTGCAACAAACTGATTTGTTAATTTCCCAAGTATTAATATTGGCAGTGAAGTGTCAAAATCAGCTTTTTGAAATCATAAAATATATAGAACTCCATCTATCTACCTATGGAGAAAACGCGAGTGGTAATATTGCAGTAACTTAATTTTATTAGTTGGTTGCATTAACAGGGTAGTTTTACACTCATGGGCACTAATTCATAAAAATATATGATTTCTATGGACCAATTACAAACGTTTCGTATTGGTTTCAATTGTACGTTGGGATTAAAATGCAGTATTACCAACAGCGTTCATTAAATTTTTCCTAAATAGCTATTTTCTAACCTCCTCCATGGTCTAACTATTTTTAAGTGCCTAACGTAAAGGCTATTTGCTTTTTATATATTTTATAATTTCTATGGCATCAACTCAATACCTAGAACTACGGAGGAAGATATGTTTTCGAAACCCGACCCACAAAAATGTTAAAAAAACTGCGTATAAAGTTAAGACATTGAAAACAGTAAATATTAAATTTTGCTACGCGTTTGCCGACTGAACCTCATAATTACTTAAGATTTAATTTTATATCTCGCAAGGCAGTAACAATATTTCATATATTCCTGTAAATAACATGACGTTTTGCAGCCATTATGCAAATAAATTTTGCGATCTGTCCAATTGATGGTCTTTTATAATGAATTGTATGAGAAGGATTAAAAACTAACTCCGCCTTGGAAGTAAGGATACTTTCTAAAACGAAATCCTTGAGAGGCATTGTGAGAATTGTTAAGTCCAGTGCGATCGGTCAAGGCTCGTATAATTGCCAAAAGAATAAGTAAGGATGTATCGAAATGTGTTTTATTGTTACGAGAGAAATTACCGGAAACTTGGGGCAATAATGAATGAATAACAAAAGTAAAACAAGTAGTGCATCACTCTTATATTTTAATAACACTTAATAAATAAGTGCGGATGTAGTAGCAGTTATTTCATTCAATTATACAATTTATTAATTATGCTGCATTTAAGAGTTGTATCGATAGTCTATACTGGATGTTTGAATGATATATGAGAAACCTGTTACAATAGGTTACTTAAGAGTATAAAATAGAATTAGAAGCAAAGACATCGTTATATTATTGCCAAATTTTGACATATTTGAAAAATATGCAATACCTATTACACATTAGCTTATATTTCTGGTAGCAAGACTTTGTAGTTTTGAATCGTGGTGATGATGGTATTAATATTATTATTATTTTCTACGATGAATAAGAAAAATCATATCTAATCAATGGTCCCTTTGAAGTCATTCTTTTTCCTTGTGTGGATCAAGTTTATTTATTGTACATAGTCCAAAAGTTTGTGTTTGAATTTCCAGTTCCAACTTCTGCTAATTGAATTTTCCACCAACTTCTTAAAGAGATAGTACCCTGTTAAAAGTTCTGGGATCTATCTGCTCTGATTTTGCTCATATTCAGCTTTCGAGTTGTCGTTAGCTGTGAAAGATCCTCAGCTTTCTCTGGTCTTCATCTATTTTCCTCTGAATTTGGGAAGCCAATTTCTGATTTCTTTTTTATAAGCTTATTGATTTTTCATGTCCTTATACTCTAGCAACATAACCTAATTGTATTTGTATTGTCCATTTTCAATTGCAAAGGATACCAAAAGTTCTGACCAAGTTTTATTGATGCTAAAAGAGTTTATTCAACCTAACCCTCAAATAATATTTAGAGTGAAGAGAAACAGTAAAGCAATATCTTCTTTATTTCATTAAAATTATACTAAATGTGATTCTTTTATTAATAACAACGACAAGAAATGCCTAAAAGTGCTGCATCTTCAAACAGTTTTTAAATTTCCAAAAGTTGTTTTTCAATTACGACGAGCTAAAATCATTGAAATTTTGTTACTTATTTGCTTATTTGGCGTGGTTTTACTGAGACAGAATTATTAATCACGAGCATATAACGTAGTAAAGGTGACGGTCAGTGTTTTTATGAGTCAACAGGTCATGGACGTATTCTTTGTTTAAAATTATCAGTTACTTGTTCCTTGTCCATTAATAAACTATAATGATACATATCATATTGTATTTGTATTTCAGATGGCGTCTGAAACTATATTAGAATTATTTATAATTACAAATTTAAATTTGTAGAATTATGAAGTATTTAATATTTTCATGAATAGTTCTGATATTTGAAAAAGATTCAAGGAATATATTGGAAATGTTTTCAAAAGTAACATCAATAATTATAACAGGTATTGGAATATTTCAGTATACAAAGATTCAATAAAAAATTTAATTAAAAATGTCTTCTGTCTCATTTTCCGAAAATGAACGGAGTTTTGAACACAATCAAAATCTAAAGCAATGAGTATTTAATTTTTGAAGAAAGTGTTGTAGATAGCAATACAACGTCGTCTTCTAAAGATTTTTTTCTTGCTATTGGTTTGTATGTTCTTTTACATTTATAGAAACAAAATACATCAAGGAGTTTTAGAAGAGAAAAATTTATGATGACACTACCAAATACATTTGTTTCTAAGTTAAAAAATTTTTGTTTTTGCGGTTTGTAACTCTACCGACACAGAGCAGGCAGGTGTAGGGATCTTAAAATATGTCGTTTTATTTTGTAACATTTTTTCTGGGATGTACCGTTAAAGAGATATAGACCTCTGACGATGTGCTAAATTTTAAAAAACGATAATATTTCAGCATTGTCTTAACATAAAGCAACCAAATTTGGTACATGATTTGCGTTTATTGTCATCTTTAATTGGTAAAAATACAAGTATGTTGGAAGCCCAAATAAGGGACGGACTAGGGGTAGGGCGCCCTTTAAACGATATCAATTTTTTTATCAGTATGCCAATTATTAAATAGTTTTACCAGTATTACAGATTTTTCGAAAAAATAACGATTTCTTAGAAAATCTGGATTTTCTGAAACAGCGTCATTACTAATTGTTGTCCGATTCAATTAGTAATGACGGTTCAATAAGTATTGCAGTTTTACGACAAGTAGGTAATAATTTCATATTTCATTTTTGACATTTACAAAGATTGCACATTACCTCATACTATTTCGTGAAGATGTTGACATGTTGTTAGTACTGAGGTTTTGTGAGGGCAATTGTCGACGAAGTGTACAAGAGTACCGACATTTGCTAATGTTGCTTAACAAAGCGGTATATTTTAAGATCCTCTACACGCCTGCTCTGTGCCGGTAGAGCTATGAAACATCCAGTATATCGAAATAGAAGATGATTATTTACATGCCCAAAAAATTAAATTTTCTGTTACTTTTTACGCTTTTGTTGTAGATAAGAAGTTGTTGTTCTTCCTGTACATATCATACTTCTGCTTTATCATGCACATCCTGTACGTTGCTTTGTCGGAATTTTAGTCTTTTGCGATATAGATATAAAACGTAGGAGGAAAGTGTTACCATTCACGCCATTCAGTAGCAACATAAAAACTATCGAGATCTCTATTTTATTTTCCTTCCAGATGAATGATTGAGTTTTATTGGAAGCATTTAAATATTGTAGGTCGTTCTTCGAGAAATCTATAAAATTGTCACAGGTCTGCATATTTACTACTTTACTGCAAGCAAGTGGTCTGTAAAAAACATAGTCTACATCAGGTAATTTATTGCGGAAATGTAACCAGTTTTCACAAATATCAATAAATTTATTTCGATGAAGCCATTAAAACTGTCGATTTTTAGTGAGCTATAAAAATTTAGACACAGTCTGATTGGTATAAAAATATACCTCTCAGTGGGACAAGTAAGTACAGGATGTCTGGAAATGATGCGTCAATATTCAGATGGGTTTTCCTACAGAAAAAATGTTAACCACATCGTTATAAAAAAAATTCTAAATGATAAATTAATAGGACAAGTCGTTAACCACATATTCTTTGAACTAAAATAATGAGAATTTTCTTATGCTACTTTTTATTTCGGAGCTCCGTTTTCAAAATACAAAATGTCAAAATAAACATTTTAGAAATAATTTTTATTGATTGCTTCGGTGATTTTAGAAATATTTGTATGAAATTTAACAGATATTTTTACCTTAAGTCGGCACACTTTCTGTGAAATTTAGGTCTAAAATATCAAAAGAAGGAACGGATGGAAGGGGGGGGGGGTGGTACTACCTATGAACCCCCAATTTTTTTTAGTACGCTTATTGTTCCAGAATATTTTTTTATATAGACCGTGTTTTTATTCTATTTTTTCACTCTTATACAATTTTGATTCGAGGCTCGGTTTACAGATATTGCAACTTTTTTTGCATGCATTAGGTTTGGTTCAAATTAAATAGCGTTAATTATTAGATGGTTATTTCCATTTTATTCAGTAAATTGAAATAAACAAAACAGCACAACTAACAACAACAACATTTAACTCGGTTAAACTAAATCTTCAATAAGGGTACCACCTTCACTTTCATTTGGGGCTCTTTTAATGAGAGTAGCGAATATTTTAGAAAATATTTCCATCTGGCTGAGGTCGAGCATTTAACAAGTGCAAGTCGTCGTCTATCAATCCACCAATTAGGAAAGATTTAATTTAAATGATTCTGACATAAATTTATTAAAGATTTCTCTTATATGATTCCAATATAAGTAAACAACAGGTAACACAACGAACTGTAAAAGATGGACAGCACTTTATATTGAAGTCACATATTTTCCAAAATATTCGTTACTCTCTTATTAAAAAAGCCCAATATGTATTCGTGAAAGTGATACTTATATTGTTCTTATTGTTTGTTGTCAGTTGTGCTGTTTTATTAGCATTATCTTATATATTACGTGTAATAAAAATATAATAAAACACGTTATATCCAAAAAAATATTCCGCTAGTATAGGCCTACTAAAAAAATGGGGATGGGGGTACGTGGATATTACAACACCCCTTTCTTCCGTTTGTGCTTTTAAACCAAAATTACACAGAAAGTGCGCCGAAACAAGACAAAAATATGTGCCAAATCTGAAGCAAGTATCTCTAAAATCACCAGAGTTATCAATATATAAAAATGATATTTAAAATTTTAACACTATTTTGAAAATGGAGATCCAGATTTAAAAGTGTGGCATAAGATTTTTAGTGGCATTTTTTTAGTCTAAGGAATATGTGACTCGTTAGTCAAGCCGTTGCTTGTGATTACAAAAGACAATAGTGTGTACCTACAATATACTTATGAAAAAGTTATTTGAAAAACATTTCTTTCATATTTTCTCATTCTTTTCATACATTTTCGCCCTGTACAATGACATGACTTAATTTTCGTAAAAACTAGTCATGTTATTTGACACGTGGATGTATAATGAAAAAACTCTATAAAAATATTTAGACAGCATATTGATAGAACGATAAATACATCAACACAGTTAAAATTGAAGATAAATATCTCATGACTTATATATGAGTTATGCAATATTTAGGTGTTACAAAGAATCTCATTAAATGGTTTGACATTTGCTAGCTGAATTGATTATCTTCCTTTATCGTTATGTTCAAATCTCTTTGTATTTACCAATAGAAAATATTCATGGGTTTGTCTGACACTAACAACTGGTACGATGAATTCTTCTTATACAAGTACATTTTTTATTGCAACAGGCGATTGTCAAAAGTAAGGGTAAAAGGAAGATGGGATATGTATAAATAGTTCTAAACACATACATAGTTATGCTATTTTACTATACAGTGCTTTCGAAAAGTAACGGATAAATTCATTATTTTTGAAATTGAGAAGTTTTACAAAAAATCCCCTGGCACGTCGATTTTGTTTTTAAAAAAGGCTCTTTTGACATACGACCCATATTTGTGACGTCATCGTTGTTCGAGATATGACGGCATCGACAATTTTTTTAAATAGCAACCCCCAATTTTGACCATGTCATTTGAAAGAGCGTGTCATTCTACATACATACATCATGAAAAATTATGGTTTTACATAACAAAAATTTCAAGAAAATAATGTTTGAAGATTTTAAATTTTTTAATGTACATTTTTATCACACATACATAAATGTGTATGTGTGATATTTATTTACATTTTTCTAATAACGCGAAATAAAATGTTTATTATTATTGTTACTATTATAATTATGCTTATTATTATTATTTGTGAAAAGCTTTTCTTATACTTATGTTCTGTGTATGTGGTTAGTCAATCAAAATTGCTGTAAAACATTTAATGCAAACATATATTTGAATATTTTTTTATACTGAGCATATATATATATATATTTGTTATGTAAATTGTCCTCAATTTTTATTGTTGTTTTTATTAAATTTTTATATAAATATTAATTAACTATTTATTTATAATTATATGACTTGATATTCATCAATAAAGTATGTGTATTTTGTAAGATAGCATGTCATACCTTTCTCTTTATAATATTTAATTATCAGAATTATAAGTTGGTAAATTTGTAGTCAATTTTCAGTAATATATGTTCAAGTCAAATCTTCTACTGTATAATTCTTTCTAGGCTTAAATCTTTATGTTCTTCCGAAGTAATAGCAGCTTAATGATAACTTAATATTTGTTATTAATTTCCGACTGGTTTATAAGTGATCGATTCCCATTAATTAACCATTAGGAGCAAATAATGCATACTTTATAATAACGGACTTTTATCAGGAATGTACGTTCTCCAATAACAGTGTATAATATATTTACAAACCCGTTTGTTGTATATTATTGAGAGGTAGAACAACAGTAAAAATATAGGTAACTGTTTTATTTCTAGCGTAAGTCAAAAAAGTGTAAAGAAAATGAATGTATTGTATCAGTGTGTATATAAACTAAATAATACTTCTAAAATATATTTAGGCAGGCGGGAAGGTAAATTGAAAGGAACAAACAATGTTTTGGTGTTATTATTTAAATTTAAGATTCTGGTTGGCCTAGATTGTCGTTTGAATCTATGAGTTCTGGAACTGTCTAAGCAATGTATCTATAAAGCAACGTATAAATTCATTATTAGCTAAACAAACAATACTATTCAAAAATCCTAAAATAGGTCGATTTTTGATTTTAATGTACTGTATTTTCAAATAATAATTTAATATACAGGGTGACCTACCTTCGAGTAATGACTTCATCACCGGTTTGTTTAAATGGGACACCCCATTTTTTACATTTCCGAATTTCCCTTGCTGAGCTGTTTCCAAAAATGTATCATAAGTTGCTTCAAATTGATCCAGAGTGGGCAACAATACCAAAATTACAAGTTAATTGCATATCATTAAATATACTGAAAATGAAATGAAATTATGTATTGTTATTACAACTACTATAATAAACTAGCCATGAAAACTGAAGCTGAAGACAACGTTGATTGAAGAACTGGATTCTGGGCATATATGATGCACCAAAATAATCGAAATAACAATTCCATTGCTAACGTTTTAATTTCCGACGAGCCAACGTTTGCACGTACATTGGATTCAATAATACCATACGCAACGACCACAAAAGATCAATGTTTGGGGTATTGTAAGAAATACAATTGTGAATTCACATTTATTTGATGAACATTTGACGATCATTGTATCTGGATTTAGTAATGTATAACATTCTATCAAATTTGTATAAACACATTTGGTATTGTTGTCCACCCTGTACCATTTTGAAGCAACTTGTGATACAGTTTTAGAATCAGCTCAACAAGGGAAATCTGGAATTGGGGAAAAAATTCCATTTAAAAAACCGGTGATGACGTAATTAATCGAAGGTAGGCCACCCAATATATTAAATTATTATTTTAAAAAAACAGTAAAATAAAATCAAAAATCGATCTGTTTCGGGAGTTTTTAATAATATTGTTTATTTAGCTAATAATGAGTTGCGTTACTTTATGGACGCACTGTTTATTAACAATCTTGAAATGTGAAATTTTACATTTTATTATTACCTAGATACATCATAAAATCTAGTGCCATAAATTAATGAAATTTTTTAATATTACTTAATCATTATATCGCAAAAGATATTTTTATTGAGTCAATTTGAATTTGTATTTGATGTTTTACAATTACATGGTTCAATATTGCAGCCGTATATTATTTGAATTAATGGTATTGTAAAAATTTTACCAGCTTCTGCAGATGTCCTCATTTTCTCCAAAAAATTCTATAAAACGAATTTCCAAATTTTCATAAACTATTTGTAAAGGTTTTTTTATAGACCAAATTTATTATCATCATCGTCATCATTATCATCAATTAGTAATTATATTATATTATATTATATTATATTATATTATATTATATTATATTACATTATATTATATTATATTATATTATATTATATTATATTATATTATATTATATTATATTATATTATATTATATTATATTATATTATATTATATTATATTATATTATATTATATTATATTATATTATATTATATTATATTATATTATATTATATTATATTATATTATATTATATTATATTATATTATATTATATTATATTATATTATATTATATTATATTATATTATATCCAGAGTGATTCAGATATACTTGGAAAAGTACTTTTTACGTTTTTTTATTTGAAGCTTAATTTTCCAGAAAAGGTGCTAAAGTTGTGGTATTATCATTGACAAACTTTATAATTATTAATGCATAAAATGAACAAGGTGGCTGTGAAAATAATTGAAACAGATTGATTACATATGTCTATTGGTGATTACGCTCTCACTTTATTTTTTTCAAGAGATTTAAAAAATTACGTAATTTTAAACATTTCTAATTATCCGTTTATTTGCTAAACATGTAGTATCTATAGCCAGTTAATAAACCTTAGATTTTTTTACCAAGCCTTCAGTCAGGAAAACATTTGTTCTACCATTTAGAAAAATATTCGTTTTGTGATATTCTTATGAATTATAGGCTCTTCATCTTGTTTATGGATTTTTCAGTTGCATTTGTGCACTACAGCTTTAGCAAATTTTTCTGGAAAATAAAATTTCAAATGAGTACTTTTTTGTGTAGAATGAAATGTTGCTTCGAATGCAATGCAAAGAATTTGTAAAAATAAATGGAAACAAAGTTTTTGAAAAAAAAAAAACTGAGTAGAATTACACATAACTAACGCCTTGTGGTACTTGACAAAACTACTATCTTAATAATGTTTAGATATACTATATATAGCCTCATATCAAATTTCATTAAAATCGGCTTAGAGGTTTTGAAGGTATTTCCAAAAAACAAAATTATGAACCCAATTTCAAGGTACCGTAGGGTCTCCAAAAATGAGAATCCGGAAAAATATAAAATACGGGTCAAATAATCTCTTACGTAGATAATGTATTTCATTTTTTCCTAGTATATCTGAAACACCTCTTGTTTCGAGTCAAAAATAAATTGTGTTCATATTTTTGAGATTATGTGCCTAATCCCACAATTTTGATCACAATAAATTCATTTCTCATGGAACACCCTGTAGGTTATGCTCTAACACATTAAACGTATAATTTCGGTGCCAGCTAGCTTTTTAATTATTTCCAGTAACCATTTTGAAAGCAGTAGTAAAAGTATAATTAACTACAATAAAGATGAAATTGCCAATTTACTGAAATTACGGAAAAAATGCGCGAAGAAAAGGAATCGATTGTAGTTAGATTTATTGTTTCCGACAATACGAGCAGAACATTCTTGGTGAAATAATTAACACAAAGGCGGCGTTTTACTCTACTAGGCGATCGTGGGAACACCAAGAGCAGAAATTTAAATGGATTTTACTGTTAGAGTCGTTAACGACAGTACAGTTTACCTACATAATTATCCTTTATTGTTGAAAGTGTTTAAGTTGCCCAATTTCGATCTCAAGTAATTTGCTGCTCACAGCTTGTTATTTGTGAGTCCATATGAGTAATAACATGTAATTTTCCAGCAAAAATACGCTTGTTTACACTTCGCACGAATTTGGAGAAAATACTTTGAAATTGCCCAAATATTTATTCACCGTTCTTTATATTTTGTAATATATTATTACTTAGAGTTAATGCCAGCGCTGAGTATAACCACGTCAAACGCGCGGGCGATGACCTTTACAGTCGAACTGCACTATTAGTTTTATTTACGAAACGCTGCAATAGTCGGTGTCGTGTCGACACGTTTCTTTTTATGTCTATTAAGTTGTATTCGCCGTGTGTATTTAAATAATTATTTATAAATAATAACATTATTTTAGATTAATAATTATTAGTTGAAAGGATAAGTGAAGTAACATGTCAAAGGAGAGAAGAAATAGACGAGAATTATTTGAAATGTATTAAAAACGTATTAAAGGAAATTACCTATTTTGTACCGTCTGTGAACGCATTATAAATTATTCAGACAAAACTAAAGTGAGAAGACATTCGAAGAGCCATGCCTCGTCCAGCGCTGAAGACTCTGTATTTTTCTATGAACTTACAGACGCCTTTATCACAAGTAATATTTCATTAAACAAACTATATAACTCCAAGTTACGTAAGTGTTTAGAAAAATACAGTATGCGCCAAAAGTATGGAGTAAATTCAATAAAAACGGAACAATTATTTTTTGGGAAAAATCCTCGAACAGGTCGATTTTTAATTTAAAAAATACATATTTTAGCGTAAAATGCGATTTTCAAATGTCATTTGTTTTCGAGTAATGACGTCATCGATTTTTTTTAAATGGCAACACCATATTTTTTCCTTGATTCTGAAAGATCGTTTAATTCTCTATCAGACAGTACTAAAATTTTGCCCTCTTACATAGGAAAGTTTTCGAGTAAATGACGATTGAATGTTCCTAAATTTTATCCATAAGAAAGTAACAATTCTGAGGTATGTAAAATAAAATACAATTGATTAAATTTTATACTTAAATTAAATGTTCGAATTGCCATCCACCAACTTCTTGACAATGCGCAAGTCTGTGAAGAAATTCTTCTTGCACATTATGAATGATTTCTGGGGTAACTCTGCGTATTTCGTCCCGAATGCGATTTTGAAGTTCTTCTAAATTACGTGATTTGTTAATATACACTTTTGACTTCAAGTATCCCCATAAAAAATAGTCAAGAGGTGTAAGATCTGGCCATCTTGCAGGTCATTCTATCGGTCCGCGTCTGCCGAATCACCTCCCAGGAAAACAGTTGTCCAAAAAATCTCGTTCAGGGCGCGCATAGTGCGGAGGTGCACCGTCTTTCTGAAACCATATGGTATCGTCAGGAATGTAAGGGTCATTATCGTTAGGAAAAATTACTGCAAGGGCTGGAACAAGGTCATTTTCTAGAAACTCTAAATATCTTGGTTCTGTAAGGGTTCCTTCAAAGAAGAAAGACCCTACTATTCTGTCGTCAACTATTCCAGCCCACACATTTAATTTCTGAGGGTGTTGGGTATGTGCCTCTGCCATCCAATGAGGATTTTCCCGACTCCAATACTGTACCTGTACTGTACCATTCAGACAAAATGTGACCTCATCTGAAAAAAGTATTTGCCGGTGTAAATTTCTATTTCCTTGACATAAATCCATTAGAATTTCGCAAAAGTGTAAGCGGCGATCGGGATCATCTTCATTGAGTTCCTGCACAAGTTGAATTTTGTAGGGATGATATTTTTCCTTCCTCAAGATATGTAGCACTGTGCTCTGACTAGTGTCATTGTTTAATGCAACCAATCGTGAAGAATTATGAGGATTATCCACCATACTTATCGAAATGTTCTGTTTCTGATTTTCATTAATGCTTGGACGTCCAGGTTTTGGAATATTTACAACATTGCCAGTTTTTCTAAATTTAGAATCTACCTTACTGACTGTTGATTGGCTGATAGGGCGATCTGGATATTTTTCATTAAATAAATCGCAAACTTCCTGGTGAGTTCTAGTCATATTCCCGCATCCGATAAGAATTAAAATTTCAATTCTTTGAGTAACAGTTAAATGTGCCATAATACTTTAAATTGAATAATAATTTCTATGTCGCTTATAATACTTATTAGAAAGTCGGTGTGACAATGACACTTTGCAAAGATTTTCACCTACGTGATCCATAAAGGAACTATGGAATTCGAAAAACTAAACTTGATAACGTTTTTGCTTTATTTTAATTGATTTACGTTTTCTAACATTCAATCGTCATTTACTCGAAAACTTTCCTATGTAAGAGGGCAAAATTTTAGTACTATCTGATAGAGAATTAAACGATCTTCAAGAATCAAGGAACAAAATATGGTGTTGCCATTTAAAAAAAAATCGATGACGTCATTACTCGAAAACAAATGACATTTGAAAATCGAAGTTTACGCTAAAATATGTATTTTTTAAATTAAAAATCGACCTGTTCGAGGATTTTTCCCAGAAAATAATTGTTTCGTTTTTATTGAATTTATTACATACTTTTGGCGCATACTGTATATAGACCGAAAAATTCCTCATGAAGGTACATTAAGACTAAGAGATGTCGATAGGGTTTACAACAATATACTGACATCAATCTTCGAAGACATTGCGGACAATTTCATTTATTTGATATTGACAGTGCTAGTAACAGCAACCTACTGGCTTCTAAGGTGCTGGACAAAACCAATCACGAAACTATTTTAAATTTTATTATTGACTGTTTCCATTATATATAGTCCCACGATGCTTCAGATAAAGTACTTGTAATGCTAAGTGTTACAGCCGCGTACATGTTAGAAGGAGGACAGATTTTTATCTAAAAAATATGCAGAAATGATACATTTCACTTGTGCTGCTCACGCACTTAATTGTATAGCTGAGAAAATAGAGAAAAGTTTTCCTTTAATAAACACTTGACACTACTAACTGTCAAAAAGGTTTTCATCTGCCTCCCGAACCAGTTATAGCTAGATGGGATACTTGGTTAAAAGCTGTTGCGTATTATGATAAACATTTCGATGACATAAAAAGTGTTATCTGTAGATTTAATCCTAATGACAGCAGCGCCATACACACACTGCAGGACTTACTGAAGGACCAAAATATTCGCGATGACATACGTTACATTAATAGATACTATTATCTCTTAGTTAGATAGAAAATTGGAATCACATGGACTATTCCTAAATGAAGAATTTGACATAATGAATAATGTACAAAAAATATATATATACGATGCCAAACATATACACCCAGACGCTAAAAGGAAAAATGCAAAGCGTGTTGAAAAAAGACACAGGATATACCATTTTGGAAATGGCATGCAAAATTTTAGTTGCTACATATTAGGAGTTACCGGCAAATATATGTTCATGCGTCAACAATTAAAAACCGTTTCACTAGAAAAAATACGTAATCATATATTTTAATTGTGTCAGATAAGTGTTGTCATTTTTATGTGTTATCTTAATTTATATAGGTATTTTATCCTCGACTTCACCTTACGATTTTGTAATATTACTGTTGCGACATATTTTTTGTGAACATTTAATATACTCACACGTAAACTGATGACGGTCCTGTTAAACTCCGCGCTACACTAATAACAGTAATTTTTCACCAAAAATAGGCTTGTGTACACTTCTCACGAATTTTTAGAAAATACTTCAAATATTTATTCACATTCTTTATATTTTGTAATATATTATTACACACCATATAATTATTACAAACATGTTAACACTCCACTATGTGGCAGTGTATATTCAATACATTTTTAAACTGTTCACAGTTTATTTAGCTGGGAAAATATTTTTCAAAAAATATCAAACATACATCAAATATCATGGTAGTAATTCTATTTCTTGTTTCAGGTAAACATCAAATTATTATTATTAGCATAAGACTGGTATGCACTTGGGAATCTATTCCAGTGAGTATAAAATATCTATGGTATGACATGGCTAGATTAATAATTTAATGCAATAAATAATGATTTCACAATTATTGCTTTGCACGATGTTGCTTGCGTTCTAGAATGCAAGGAATATTTGTAGAAGTGTTCAGAATTTGAATGCAGTGATTAACCATTTTATTGCAAAAATACGTCAGTGATTGATTTAATGTAGTAACAAAATAAAAAAACATATTAAGATAATTGGTCCATCTACTCTTGAACAACTCTAGTTTTAGAATTTTAACAGTATTAATTTCGTCACATAATCTAATATTTCAAACTATTGCAAGATAGATGTTATATAATATTAAAAAGTAGCGAATTTGGTGAATATGGCATCTAATCGATGTGATTTGTACACTTACTATATGTATAATAATTTGCAATAATAATAGCACTTTTTAAAACTAATTTGGCGATTTGTTTTGAACTGCTGACGTATTCATAATGAAATCTACCTAAAATTTTCAAGATTAGTACTTAGTTGTTTCCTCCCACCAAAAGAAATTTCAACTTCGAACTTCCGAAAGTACTATAACTGTTTTGACGGAGTTCCATTATCATTGCATGTATTGTACATATAACATTTTGGAATATAAACTTTACCACACTTGTGACTATAAAATGCCAGTTTAACACTATTTACTTAATACAGTTCTTGATTTTAGAGCATGAGGATTATGATCTAGTTTATTGCATTGATTGAATAGTTTTTAATAGTGATGATGTCAATGAATAAATAAAATGGTGTGGTTACCCATTTTTTATTGTCATAAGCTACAATAACAATGCTTAATCCAATGTGCTATAAAATTTTAAAAATATTGAGCTACAACTGACTCATCCAATCTTTAATGAGTGTAGAAAATCTATAAAATTATAATGTTATTATATTGTACAAACAAAATGACGCCTGAAAGGTGAAACAACTCTTGTAGAAGACAAAATTTGTTTTGATATATGACCTTCGCTACCTATTTTTGGAGCAAGATGTATTATAATTTCAATAAATTTCACATGCAAAGTGTTTTTTCGATGGACAGATACGAAATATTATTAAGAAAAATTTCTCGGAATGAAAAATTAAACAAGTACCCAAAATTTCAAGGCCTACTTTAGTTAGTTTGATTTTGAAATTTTTGTGTCAGTGGTGCCGTCTTTGTATTGGATACGACAAGATGTTATTAAGAAAAATATCTAAGAATTGAATACTGGGTATGATGGCTTAAGCTTAATGTTCTGGGCCTTATTTCTACTGTTTTGTTATTAAAGATTCAGTTATGTCTACAAATAAAAATGCTCATTTGTTAAAAATCGGATTCCTAATTAAGAACGCTTCATTTCATATTTCAATTTTAATATCTTCTGATATGATCTCGAAAACAAAAGAAGATAAATCTTCCAATGGCATAAAAATATGCAGCGTTTTATTAAAAAAAAACAGAAGTTAGCTCTACATCACGGAAATTTGATACTCAATTGTCTTTGTAATATACAGGGATAGGATAGGTGAATCTTGTAAGAGAAAAAAATTTATTGTGGAAAAATAGACTTCTGGAATTCAGATCTACTAATTTAAGAAACAAAATATACCATGATTTCAAATCCAGTAAGCCCTGGAAATTTGGAAAAAACTGATTATTTTTACTAGTAGTGCTGTTTCTGTTTGGTATAAGACAAAATATTATTAAGAGAAGTTTCTTAGAATGAAAAGCTGAGTATAAATGTAAAATTTCAATGTCCTAGGCTTACTTTGATATTTTGCTCGATTTTCAGATTCTCCGCTAGCAAAACACAGTTTCTGTATGATATACGAGAAAATGTTATTATGAAAAATGTTCAATGTCCTGGGCCTACTTTTATTTTTAGCTTGATTTTAGATTTTTCTGAAAGGAGGCATTGGATACTATAATTGTGCACACGTCCTCAATTTTTCATTCTAACAAACATTTCTTAATAACATTGTATCGTATCTGATACAGAAACGGCACTTTACTGGTGAAAAAACAGTTTTATTTTTAATTTCCAAGGTTTACTGGATTTTACGCATTTCAAATCATGGTAGATTTTGTTTCTTAAGAGACCTCGGTATGTAGTTTCAAAATAACTCCTGTAATAATGATATTTATTTATTTATTTATTCACTGACATAATACAGACACTTGGGTCTAAATTTACAATTATGTCAAAACTTAAAGCACTAATAACAAACTATAAGTGTAGATTGATAACAAAAAAAAAAATGTAAGTACTACTACTAAAATAATTTAGTATGTTAAACATATATTAAGAAAAGATATTTAATTTAACGACGTGTTATAAAGGTGACTCAGATAATAGAATTTTTAAAAAATGTAATAAGATCTTTTTTTAATTTGTTTGATTTTACATCAAAAATATTTATATGAATATCATGACAGACATAATTCACAGTCAAAGACATTTTACTACAGGGAAGCTCTTTCTTAAATTAGTGCGATGACTCTCTTTAAAAACTATACTCCTTGGTCGAACTCCAGCAGCAATATAAAAATTTAATCTGCATAATATTTCAGCTGAATTTACCTCTCCATTTATAACTTTGGCTATAAAATAAATGTTTCCGATCCGCCTTCTGATTGATAATTTAAAAATGTCAAATTCCCTCCTCATGTTCTCATAATCGTTGTAATTGGGATATCTATGAAATTTTCTCATACATAAATAAGCCAAAAATTAATTTTGAACTACCTCTATGCCATTGTCCCATACTAGTGCGGCAAATTCCAGTCTGGATTTAACAAAGCTAAAATACAACATTTTTATAGTATTTATTGAAAACTCCTTTGTATGTCTCATAATAAAACCTAAGTTCTTGTAAGCCCTATGTACAATAGTATCAATATGTTCACTAAAATTTAGGTTTCTCTTAAAAATTACTCCTAGATCTTTCTTATTATATACTTTTTCTAAAGGTTGACCATTTATGCTGTAAGTGAATTCCTGAAAATGTGTTCTCAAAGTATATACCATAGAAGTACATTTTTTTAATTTAAAAATAATTTATTAGCAATGGTCCACTCATATACACGATCTAGATCTTGTTGCAGCAACATAGCATCGTCAGTATTCTGAATTTCTCTATATATTTTTATATCATCTGCATATAATAGACATGATATGATTTGGATGCGGCTTGCACCAGTTTCATTTGAAAAAATTTAGTTTCTTGGACGCCCTAAATCATATTTTTTACAAGAATAAACTATTATGCGATAAGACACGAGGCAGGCAAAGACAGAAGATGTAAGGAAAGTCGGACGGTTGCAATGCGCGTAGCGGAACGGTCGAGTTGACTTGCATCTAGTGTGTTTCCTTAACAAGCAGCGCTGAATCCTAGAAAGTCATTTTTCAGCACCAAAATGTTTTGTGTATTATAAGAATCGTTTCACCTATCCGGGGATACACTGTATATGCACTAAACACAATTAAATGCCCCTACAGCTTTCATTCTTCAATATTTATTCATATTTCAAACAATAAACAAAGAAAAGGATGTAATTTTTGCGTAATCACCCTATACACATTCAAGCTACTCTTGGCGGTGTTTATGCAGTGGATTGCAGTTTCTAAGAAGGAAAAACCAAGTTCCTTTTGAAATACTAAAAAAAAAACAACGCTTTACGCGGCTTAAATTCAATGCTAGCCGATGCGCAGTTTGAAACCAAACATGCTAATTGATTATTCGCGACAAATTTTCCGCAACCAAACTATTGATCAATACCTGAATCGCAAAAAAGTCTATAAAAAGTCAGTTACAGTTTACCCAGTGATTAAGACCTCCGTCGTACTATAGTCTGTTTAGAAATGAAAGAGAGTAATACAAGCTTATTATGTATGCAAATCGTAAATAAATGTAGTACTGGTGCTTATATTCAATATTTTTATATCGTATTATCGGTATAGATGAGGCGTACTTTTAAAAAAATTTTGTGTGATCGAACCGTACTAAATTGTAGCAGGTAGCTAAAATTTAATCCCCGACAATCCGTCTTTGTCTATGCCGCTTCAATTTCTCGATCCATTTCTCTTATAAGTAAATAATATAAAAACAGCATTTCAAAACTAGAGGCTGCTTTAAGCATCACAACCGAGTTAAGAGGGTTTTTAGTAATTCAAATAAAATTATTCAATATTATTATCAAAATATTTATTTAAATTTAATGAATAGACTTTTATTCCACACAAAAATATATGTATTTTGAAAATTCAAATTATGGTGAGTAAATGTAGTGTTGTATAAATGTACAATAAAGAAAATAAAAAAGTAGATACCTATATTAAAATTCATCCTCTGAATATTCAGATGAATTATCTTCGTCTCCTAGATTGATAACCATAGGTTCTACAGTAACGTCAATTAATTTATCGAGTTCCCACATTATCTCCTATTCTTTTTGTACATGATGTATACATCTTTGCCAGTTATCTGCAGTTACTCGTTCCAAGGAATTTTTTAACAAAATTTTCACGTCACTTAATTTAAACGTCGTATTATTTCGCGCTACATTTCCTTTTACCTGCACCCAGACTAATTCGATTGGGTTAAGTTCACAGTGATAAGGTGGTAACCGTAGTACCGTTATTTGGCGATTTGTTGCCATTTCATTGATAACATATTTTTCTGATCTTTATTAAGATTGACAAGTGTCAAAAGTTCCTTTGTCACTATATTTGTTTCAAGCGAAATGTTTTGTCCGGATAACCATTGAATTATATAGGCTTTCCTTCAAGCAGTCGTAGGCGTCCATTCGGTCTGCTGTGAATGGTAACTGGCATTATCCATGACAATTACAGACCCCGGAGGAATAAGATCCAATATCTGTGTAAAATACTCTCGAAAACCTGCGTTCATGTCTTCATGATAGTCACTTGTATTTTTAGATTCAAATAAAAGTAAACGACCATATACAAAACCACTGGCACTACCTATATGTGTCATCATTAATATTCGTCATTTGAACCCTATTGAAGTCCATCCAAAAATGCTTGTCGAAAACTTTTTACATTTTTATCTTGCCATACTTTTGTTACGCAGTATATCCCTCGTTGACCCAAGTTTCGTCTAGATAATAAATATTCCTCCCTTCGTCACGGAATTTTCTAATTGATCTTAAGTACGATCTTCGCCAACAAAATAATTTCATCTTTATCGATAAGAACTGACTTCCTGTTCTGCTTTTCCCAGCAAAAATTCAACTCTCGTAAGACGGCCCATAATTTGCTTCTACTGATTTTTGGCAAATCGTTGTCCTCTGAAAGTTCACTTAAAATTTTGTTTAGTGTTGGTATTTCTCTTTTAAAATAAAATAGATTTTGGTGTTTCAATGCATTAAATACATTTAATATAACAATCTTCTCATTCTTAGACAGCGCACATCTTTTCACGCGTTTAGCAGGTACGTAATCTGATAAGCTCGACATTTTACCCAAACAATATTATATCCACTGGCACAATAGTCACTAAACACAAGTCAAATTTTACTCTACTGCAGTAGCACGTTTTCGTATATGCAGCTCTAAGATCTGTCACAATACACTGGCTCCTGCCCTATGATGTATCCAGTAAAATATACTAATGTACACCCATTACCTGTTAGCATTAGTGTTACCCGATAATTACCTGAAACGAAATATTACCACGCCCATGGCCGGTTCTTATCTTGGGGTTTTATTAGTCTCTTTCATTTCCAAACAGACTATAATTATAGAAAAGTTATAAGGATGGCCGTAATCGCTTCCTCTAGACCGTAACTGCATGTGATCTAATGCAGCAATCGAAGCAGAAACAGATAAGTTAGCGACCGTAGTTAATATTAATTATACATAGTAAGTTACCCTACGGACTGTGGTCGACGGGGACTCGCAATTTGCCTAATGAACGGAAGAATGTTCAATATTGGTAATGACCATACAAGGACACCTAACGCTCAGTCCGCACTGGAAGAACCGTTACTGTGCTAAAAATGCGGTTAGTTTACTGGTCTTAAATTCTAGTAATGGTGTGGTTTCCATCTACACTTCCTGGCAGATCTCGACTTTTAAGTAACTCGTTTAGGCCGTCTGGTTTTAAATATTTTTTGCCATGCCGATTCAGGAAGTTAACAGAAATCTTTAAACATACAGATATGATAAACATGTAGCTTCACATTTTTTTGTTATTAAAAATATATTTGTTTAAACTTTGGCATATTTCTATATTATGTACTGATTGATTACTATTATACTGAGGTATTAGTTCTTCCTATAATTTTCGTAGACCATTTTGAAAATTAAAATTTTATTAAAATTTCATTTTTTTTGTTTTGATTTTAGCGTTTAAGAACAGCGTATTTTTGAAATAGTGTTTTCTACAAATACAAGTAATTTTAGGCATTTAATATGGATAATCTAGTGTTAGCAGTTAAGAACTGAATAATATATAGTGTAGCAAATAACAGGAATGTTGTTTCATGCCGTCTACGAATATTGAGAGGTAACGAAGTAAAATCAATATATAACAACAGAAAATGGTCTAACCAACAAGGTTTGTATGTACAGAAATCTTTCAAAAAACGTATTTTTTTAAATTTAACTGTAAAAGTAAATATTGTTATACACATAAAGTTTATATAGTTTGCATGTAAGTATGTGAAAATAATTGTTACATTTACATACAATACATTTTAAATGTTATTATGTTATTTGAGGAGAGTTTAAATAGTAAAAGTGGATAAACAAAACATCTTTAATTTTATTTTTGATATTACTTTAGCTCTATGTGTTTTATTTTTCTGTACCTATAAAATATCACACATTTGATCATTTTACGGCGAGAAATACGAAAACATTATTGATTCTTCTTCTTAATTTATTATAGTTTGTAGTAGTGTAAAAAATAGTTGAAAGAAGATAAAGAATGATTTTAATGTCACAAATATATACCTTTTATTTTGTTCAACCGCGCGCAAAATACGGCAAGTTATAACTTCATAAGTTTTCGAATTTAATTAATCAGATTACCTTGTGTGTTTTTTGACAGCAATTTTAAAATAATCCAGGAGAAATACCTGTAACTTTTTATTTACGTATACAAAGGACAACTGCATTTTACTGGTTTTAGGTTTTCACAGCCTGCTGATGTTATTTGTGCTATAGTTGTTTTTTTAACTTAAAATAGGCAAAGGTATAGTACCTAATTTGTTTATACTATTTTTATAAATTAGAACCAAATTTTAAATAGGTAGCTGGTGTGTTCAGATTTTTGTTGTAAAAATTTACCATTATTATATAGGGTGTTAAGTGAAGAATGGGTCATACTTTAAGGCTAGCTTTCTTGGACAAATAATGTGAAATAAATCAACTTATTTTAATACAATTTTCCTTCCTCAAGAAATTATAGGCCTTTTATTTTTTTATAATTTTCTTATTAGTTGGGTAACTGTACTCAAATTTTAGAAAAGAAGTTATTTTTGTGAGATAAACACAAAATTCCAATTGTTTTTTAAGTTAAATGTACAGGGCTTTCTGAGCGCCTGTACCACTGTAATATTCCTTTAAGATTTTTTTTTAGAAAATGATTAGTTATTTTTAAACAACCTTAGATTAGTTTTAAAAAAAGTATACTTCACGTCACCAAAATGCACTATTTAGGAGAAAACTACGTTTAACATATTTGTTAAGCTCGGAAACCACTATCATAATATAATTTTCTCATCTGTATTGAGCTTTCTCATCTATATTGAGCCTTCAAATTAGGCTCTATAAATTTCATAGCCGGTTTTCACCTAATATCCAACTGTCAAAGTATGTTCCAGCAGCAGTCAGGGACTAGTTTCAAATTGTTAAAAATTATCGCCCAACTACTTATTGAGTTACATTTACTGAGAACACATTCACAACGCAACTGATCGAATATTTCTAACAGTTTGAAATCAGTCGCTGACTTTGGTTGGAACGGACCTCAAGTTATTCTCTTCTGCACTTTTACTGCAATTCCACGTGAACTGCAATGTACTTTTTCCTCCTCTATTATATTCAGAAGTTTCATGCCACTATTTTTTCGTCTCATATCCATCTCTGAACAAAAGTGTTCATGTCACAAAAAACTCCATGTCCATGTAAATTAAGCCACAGAACAACCTACATTTGAATTAAATAATCAATAAAACCTGAGTAGATATTAGACCACTCAACATATATCCGTAAACAATTAGTTTTGCTTCTCTTGTCTTCTATTCAACCAAAATCTCAAATCCTCGACCTCATTAAACGATCAAAACATTCGCGTTTTTCATGACTCATCCGCGCCAGTGTTTGTCGCCAAAACCAGAATAACCCAGAGCCTGATCCATTACCATAATATTAGAATTAGAATCATAAACATTGGAGCAAGCAAAGCGACGCCTCGGTACGCCTTTGGCAGCAGGAGTCGCGGAAAGGTTAATAAACTCTTCAAACCCGATTCGCGCGTTAGTTCTTTGTCTCGGTGTCTTATTTGTTTACCTATGCCTCGTCTCCTGCAGACTCTTCTCTGTGCTCGCAGGACGTCTTTGTCTTCTCGCGTAGTACTCCACTTTTAATGAGACCTAATGCCATATACGCTTCTAGAAACCTCTCTCATGACATAACTACGTGCTTTAAACGGATGCAGGTAAATAAACCTTGCTATTTATAGTGCGTATAAATTACACGTAATGATAGTGCACACGAAATAACTTTTGCATCTTATAAAAGCCAGAATTGGATCTATTGAAGCGTCGTTCAATAATTTTCTAGTGAATTCATCTGTGAATGATAAATATACAATCTTTGCAGAGTACTTATCATACATTCTGTAATGTTTTCACATCACAAACATCATACTTTTCAGTTAGGCTGAATCAATAAAATTTGAGGTTTCACTACAAATGGCTTAAATTACTTTTATCCACGACCACTATATTTGTTTAATACAGGTTTAATACATCTATTTTCCGTGGATTAACGGTCTTTTAATGCACTAGTGGATTAGAATTCATAATACCACCATACCATATTATTAAAATTAAATTCATTCGATAAGCATATTATAAGCAACTAGAAGGACCCACAACTTCGACAGGTAGGACCTGATTTTTTTCAGCAATTGTCATATTGCTGGAGAGTGAATCTTCAATACAATTTTCTGCTACCGTAATCGATTTACAACCACCATGACTCTTCACAGTCACCAGCATTGTCCAATATTGTTGCCGAAGAACGCCTAATTACATGTCCGGGAAAACTTTCTGGATCAGGTAGTCTAATAAATTAAGCCACTTTTAAAAACGTTTTCGAAATTACGTTGATGCTTATATGTTGTGTAATACATTTTCCAGCCACATATCGCAAGAAAAATCTTCCACTGGCCTTTTTAGGTCGGAAATTAATGTATTTTCAACACATTTCTACAGTATTGACTGAAAAAGCTCATTCCATGATCGTGAAACTTCTTAAAATATTTGTTTTCATATCTGGAATGAGTACGTATAAGTAACTGTCTTTTTTTTTTGGATATGGCTGATATTCAAAAAGGTTAATTCATTGCATCAACAAGCATCTGCGACTCTCATAAACGTTGCAACCTGTAAACAATTCAAAATAAAACGTTTAATGAATAAATTGAAATATTAAAATCGTGTATTTTCTACCTTAACTTGTAAATATTCCTCATCCGGTGCTTTTTTCAAAAATTCTTCGATTTGGTTTCTCTCCAATTTTTTTGCCTTCTTTGGTTTATAATTTTCTTGATTATACTTTCAAATATTAAGTAAGTTTACTATATCAAACAACAAATATCAATACCTTTGTGCACTTTCAACACTGATTTTAACATGGAATATTTTATCGAGCGGCTCGAGTGTCTATTCTTTTACGTCGAGAAAAGGCTTGTTAATGCCCTTATACAGGGTGGTCGCGATGTAATGGGCCAAAATTCATGACTAGATTCCTGACGTGAAAATATTGCGATTTAGACAAACTCACCTTAGTCCAAAAGTTGATACTTACAGAGATACAGGGTGTTTAATGCAAAATATTATTTTAGTTTTTTCTTATTTATTTCATAATAAATGCTCATATCGAGATGAAATTTTGGTGTTTGGGGTTTTCTGGGGCGAGAGATTGAAATATATCCATGGTTTGCTTGTAGCTCATAGAGAGCGCCACCTGCACTAGGTCGAATGCGTTGAAAATTACACTTTGACAACTTTTTTATCTTTCAAAAATTTAATTCTCAGGTAGCAAATTCTGATTTTACAACTTCTTTTACACAAAAAAGCTATATTTTTTGGTAGTCGCTATCTTGCACCGTTCTCGTAAAATTTTCCATTGAAAATTCCAATGTATTTGCATTCAATTACAAATCGGCAAAAATTTTCAAGTAGTCTTATGTTAATATCCAATTTTGACATTTTCCACTTATCTTAGTGCTGTCAGTAATATTACAGTATTATTCGTGCCTTATTAAAAGTATTCTTTACTTTATGCTCTAAATCGTAGTGCGAGATAACATACCACGCCATAATTTATTTTCAAATGGAGAAATGCGCGATATGGTTTGGAAGGAAACCAAATCGGAAACTATTTCAAGAACTTTTTAATAGACTTGGAGAAACTGGTAGTTTTCGTCCTAAAAGAGACAACGCAGGGTGTACTTGGTCGGTCAGTGGTCGCGCGGTTTAAGGCGTCAGTACTTGAATCGAGGTGACTAGATCGGAGTTGGTTCGAGCCCAGCTGCCGGTAGACTGTATATAAGCTATATTCGTGGAGAGGTTTGGCGCCCTCTCTGCGGGTATGGTAGGGTGGAAGAATGTTGGCTTGGGTCAATGTGAGAGATTGATACCGGTTGATATTTGACTACCCCCCTAATTAATGAGGTTTTCCAGGTTTCCCTCATTCCTGCACTGAATAGTGGTTAGGGCCTACCAACGTAACTCGTTCCTGGGCGCAAATGCGGCCTGCTTAATAATAATATGCCGCCCCCTCTCCCGCACAAGTCTCCGACTTCTGGGCAAATCCCTGTGATTAGAATGAGGGGTAGAGATATTATTATTATTATTATTATTATTATTTATTATACTGTTACAGTTCAGCAAGAAGAAGAAATTTTAGAGAGTGGAAAGAGCAGGAAATCCAGAAGTTAGCAGCAGGCAGGTAGCTAGAGAAACCGGTGTTAGTAAAATAACAGTTCTCAAAATCCCTATCATTTTACATCCGTGCAAAATCTTTTAGCAGCAGACTTACCCGCTAGATTACAATTTGCTCATTTTATGCGCAATCAGCAAAAACTTGACCAGGAATTTTTGGGTAATGTACTATTCACTGATGAAGCGACCTTTACTCGTCGAGGAATTTTCAACTTTAGAAACTCCAAATCTAAATGGTGACTTGTATTTAGAATTCCTGCAGCACCATTTAGTTGACTACCTCGACGATTTACCACTGAATACACGGCAAAATCTATTTTTATGCAAGATGGAGCTCCCCCTCATTATTCTGTCAGAGTACGGAACTATCTTGACCACATTTTTCCGGATCGTTGAATCGGCCTCCTTGTCCTGACTTTAATCCTATGGATTTTTGTTCCTGGGGCTACATGAAATCAGTTGTCTATAGAGAAACTATAAACACCCGCGAAGAGCTATGGCAGAAAATTGTAAATGCCGTCGAATCATCTCGTAACAAGAATCTCTATTTTAAAATACGGCAGTCTTTGGACAAACGCGTTAATAAATGTTTTGAAGTTGGAGGCGGACATGTTGAACATTTATTGTAATATTCGATATTCAATTGTTCATCACAATTTATAATTTGAAACAAACTCTTGTTCTTTTTGACATTCGTACCTTATTTTGATTACTCGAATTACCAAAGCTAAATATCTTGAGAACAGTGCAAGATAGCGACTATCAAAAAGTATAGCTTTTTGTGTAAAAGAAGTAAAATCAGAATTTGCTACCTGAGAATTAGATTTTTGAAAGATAAAAAAGTTCTGTCGTTTTCAACGCATTCGACTTAGCGCAGGTGGCGCTCTCTATGAGCTACAAGCAAACCATGTATATATTTCAATCTCTCGCCCCAGAAAACCCCTAACACCAAAATTTCATCTCGATATGAGCATTTATTATGAAATAAATAAGAAAAAACTAAAATAATATAACACCCTGTATCAATGTAAGTATCAACTTTTGGACTAAGGTGAATTTGTCTAAATCGCAATATTTTCACGTCAGGAATCTAGTCATGAATTTTGGCCCATTACATCGCGACCACCCTGTATAATTAATAACTAAAAATGATCTCCTTGTTTTAAATATCTTAGAATTAGAAGCATGATTGATGAGTTTTTAAATTTACAAAATATTATTAGATTTGTATTTAATTATACTCTTTCTAAACATTTTTCTGCGCGAATAAGGAAATTTTTCGGTTTATAAATTTTGTCAAAATTGACTTGCGTGTTCCGGTTCGAATATAGGACAAATAACATTTGTGTAATAAATTGTGAAGTTCAAAAGTTTTATTTCCTGGTTAGAAGATACCATGCGAAGCTGCTTTCGGAGACCAAGGTCATTTAACTCATTAAAGCGTCTAAAATTCGTTAAGAAATATTGAGGTCAGAGGTATGGGTTGTTTGCCGACTGCTTAAGCCTAAAAATATTCTGGTAAATAAGAGGAAAGGTGAGTCAGTTGAATTAAATTATAACCGTGGTACATTTGAAGGAAATATACAGATATCATACCGCTCCTTTGTCCATAGAGGTATATTTTGCATATTAATCGTGTTTTGTGGTTTCTTATAGAATCAAGCTGTGTTTTGGAAATTTGTTTTATTTGATCGTAGTACCAGGTGCTATTTTGTTTTCCGAGAGGGCCAAAATTTGTAATGTGGATAGCAGTTCATATAGAAAATATTACAAATACGTTTAGGTAATATGATGCTATATATAATTTAAATTAGCTTAGCATAGCAAACGCCATAGCAAAACAAATCAGCATATAGTAACATTATTTGCATTTTATTGATATAACAAATGGTAATATTAAATTTTTACTTAGGTATTTCAATAATAGAATGCAAATTTGAAAGCACGAAACAACAGGTATGAACGTAACAATTTTTTATGAACGTAAGATATTCTCTACATCGTTACCAATCGTAAGTATCACCTGGAAGAATTTTCTTCAACTGACATTTTCAAAAATGTACTGTAATTTATCACCTATAATATACACCAAGAATCTTGATAATACCGAGATAATTTTGTCATTGAGAAAGCTTGTTGCTTTGGTAATTCTTCGAGGATGAGGGAAATTTATAATCTATCAAATAATATTACATAAATATATTTATTACAACTACATTTATTAAAAGTACAGTTAGTGAAGTTGATAGTGGAAGCAGAACTTGATGAAGTATTGTTACTTTCTGATCGTCGCTGGATGCATTACCAAATCTTTGCAACATTTTTATAAACACAAAATAAATTAATTATCAATCTGACATTTGTTGATTTTCAACTCAGTCATATTTGCTAATAACATCGCATATGTGGTATCATATCAAGAAAACTTCCCTAGTTTATGGTATTATCAGCTTTAATATCTCTAGGACATTGTAATGTGCGTGATAATTTTATGATAATCAAAAGCACGTTGCTTATTATCAAGCAACGTTCTTGAGAAATTTGACATAAAGTTATGAAATATTTGTCAATGTCAGAGGGACATTGTGTTAGAAATTTTTTAGACAAAAAATCGAAACACGACAAAACTACTAATAATTTATTAAAAGTATAGCTGGTAAAGGTACAGTTATTAAAATTTAACGCAACATTAGATTAGATATTCTCTTCTACTATAGAAGATCTATTACCACGCATACTATTTATGATCTTATTGTGATGTTATTGTATAATTTGGATTATTATGGTCAGTAATTTTCAGGAGTTGTTGTTCTTGCACATCATTTTTTGCCAATTCGCAATTGACCTGTTCGAATGGTTTGTTATATTTTTGTCCTTTCCATCCAATAATAGTATTTTTTCCATCACGGATCAATTATCGGTTTCCGTTTTCCAGTGTCGATTAGGTTTTAAAAAGCCTCATTTTAATACAACTTTATGAAAAAGGCGTACAGTGCAGCTTTGACTTTCACTATTGGCAATCAACCATTTACTATTTGTACAGCTTTTTGAATCGCCTTGACGAATTTTACTGGTCACCGGATAATATTCGATGCGATTTGTTATTTTTCGTGATTTGAAAAAAAAGAGGCAGACCTCGCCTCCTCGCCACGCTAACAACAAGCTCTCCACAACAGCAAGAAGATGGTAGAATTTACGCATAAGACCTGCAGGGGTATTTTCACCCCAGACCAATATTATTTGGTTTACCTCTGACAAAGTTAACGAAACTGAACTGGTGTTACGTTTACATGGATCTGTTTGCAAATCCTCCTGGTTGCATCGCGTGCATCTCGGGCAGGTTTATATACTATGCTGTTAAACTAGTCAATCATAATCTTATATTCATCATAGTTTGCACGAAAAGTTTCACATGGTCTTTAGTGTTGCTTCTTTGAATTCTGTGACATCTTTCTTCCTCATATAGACCACCCAATCTTTTAGTATCAATACCCATCAATGCCATTGTTTAACTCGTATGTTAGTTCACAGGAAAACTCCATAAATATTCCCCACGTGTATTTGTGACTGTTTGTGGTATCTTTTGGAATTTTGTTTTTAATTAGTACAATAATAGATTGAAAATTTGCAATGCTAAAACGGGAAATCTTGAAATTTATTAGAAATATGAAGCTGTCAAACTTAAACAATGTTGGTGACTGGAAAACATCCCTGAAAGCTGTTATCAGTTAAATGTTTAAATTATTAGTGATTTGTGTCACATGACTAAGCAAACTCTCAAAATTCTTTTACTATAATCTGATTGCTAGTTATATACAGTGATAAATTGTCGCTGTAATCTATCCATGATTGAATGGATATTGTCATATGACCTGAAGTACAGAAATTTGATTACTAGCTATATTCAATGAAAAGTTATAAGATAATTTGATTCATCTCAGAGATAGGGGCATGTCTTAAATTCTTATTTTTAACGTATCGTTAAAGGCAAAACCGTTACATGAACTACTCCAGTTTTGAAGGAGCAACTCACCCAATAATTATGTTAAATTATCAAAGCCAAAGGTCAGAAGTTTACTTGTTGGCGAATTTTAGAAATATCTTGTTATATGTGTAGCCGATTCAATACTGCTAATAAATCTATGGAAAAAGCGTCCGCACAAAATTAATGCAATCCTGCTTTATAAAGAACCAAATGCAACTTAGATGGGAAATCATTTAATGATCACATTCTTACATACATAAACAAAAACTATAAATATTGTTACACTATGACAGTACAGATTTTAAACAAGTTATTCGGTCGCGGATGTGTTGCTTTGGTACTGAGTAAGGTATATAAATAGTAATAACAGGATTCCACGCATTCCTGCTGATTTTCAAGACCCATAAACTTTCGTTGTTAATTAGAAGTGGGCAGTCCAGGCGCTCATAAATACGGGGTGACTTATTGACATTATGCAAGGATGTGGGATTACTTATGGGGCTCTTGGGTTGTACTTGGTTTTCATTGCTTATTTTCCCTTCACGAGAATATATATTCCATATATTTAATATTATGTGGTCTAGACACCGTCGCAATGATTTCTATAGTACATAAGTACTATTCCGACGTGGGGTGCATGGGCGCCGGCAGAAAAAAATTCAGGGGGGGGGGGGAGCACAAAAATAACGCGAGGTAGATTCTTTCTAAATTTTAATGAAAAATAAAAATAACTTAAAACAAGAATCTTTGGTAACTTATTTGGTGCTGAACTGCATTCATATAATATAGCTACGTTCTTTATAAAATTATAATATAACATGTTTAATAACAATTTATATGCAGAAACAGATGCTTGGATATAATCTTAGACTGTTCAATTCGCTTCCAGATGAAGTTAAAAATTCTGTGAAAACGAATATGTTTGTTCTAGCGAATTTCTCAAATTTTGATTTAAATTATTAATAGCGGGAAAGTGTCAATTTATCGTGAATTTCGCAAAACTTGAATATTGTCGCTATTTTCATCATTATGTGGGGTTGGTAAGTTCAACTTGAGCTTCTGACGATCTACCGTGACAGTTAGTGACAGTTATGATGAAAATGATAGAAAGTATTGCAGTTGTCAAAATTCACGGTCTATTAACTACATCGTTGGGGTCATCAGCAAGTAGGCAATGAAAACTGAGAACTTTTGTGACGTATGACCTGAGAAAGACTATATTTTGTCTTTATTTCCGGGAATTTTGTGACGTCATCTGACCCCGACCGTATAGTTGATAGACTGTGGTCAAAATTGGCTAAAAATTGACACATTTCCCGCCATTAAAAAATTCCCCAGAATTTTCGCGAATTTCGCGCCCATAAGGACAAGGCCTTAAACTCATAAATAAAATGGAATATTACACTTGCAAACGTGACCAAATCATAAAAAAAATCACATAAAACTAATTCTACATTATAAAATAAACATAGAAACAAACAAAAACAAAAGTAGCAAGAAATAACTGTAAAAGTTTTTAAAACTCTTACCTCTTAACCGTTATATTTAACTGGAATATTGCAACTGCACTCCTTGTCCTTCCCTGCCGGCGCCTATGGTGGGGTGTATGCATATATTTTCTTCCTGTATTAGAAAGGTATTTTAAGCTAATACAAATCAAATATCCTACAATTCCTATCAATGAAGTCATATGTATGTTCTCTGATACCAAACATCAAAGAACATAGGAATTGATAGGAATTGTAGGATATTTGATTTATATTAGCTTAAAATATCTTTCTAATACAGTAAAAAATGTTACAAAAGCTAATAATAAGGAATATATGGGTAGATACTGTGGGTGTAATTCAACGCAGGCTAGGTCTTTTGTCCACTGAGTAGTTAGTTTCACACAATATTATTAATACCTAAAAATATATAAAAATATATTTTCTTATTGCTAACAAAAGATTTTATAATTTATTTGGCCTCTACATTAATAATTCTATTTGCACTGGCTTTCAGAAGATATTTTACACATTAAGAAGAGCGTCACTGTAATTAAAAACCAAGGGAAAGTTTTATTTGACAAATATAGTTATTCACATTCCGATTTCCTTGTACCTACATACTTTGGTTCTACAGGGTGTCCCATCTAGTATGTTACAAACTTTGGGTGGTGATAGTAAATAAAAAAAATAACTCTAATAAACATAACCAACATAATTGGAAAACGGTGCATTTAAGAGGTTATGTTTGTTCGAGTTTTTAGTCACATTTTTTATGTACTATCACCACCTACAGTTTGTAAAATATTTTACGAAACACCCTGTATATTTGATAATATTTGTATTAATTCATTTTAGTATTACTATTGATAATGAAGAAAAGTTATAGAAATTAGAATCATACAGATTTATCTTCAATGAGTTGTAGACACCTATAATATAGAAAGTGCTATGTATTTATGTCCTGATAATGTAGGTCAATCTTGTTATCATGCGCAAAGTATTTTTCTTCTCAAGTTATAGGTGGTAATGCGATGTAAGAAGTGTCTTGTCTGATTTCTATACATAGTTAAGGTACACTTAAAAAATTTCACCTCCTAGATGGTGCTACATGTTTTTCTTGTAAGTAATACTGTTATCATGAAAATGATAATTTTAAGTAATTACCAGGTGGTTTATGTCAAATAACAATTTACCAATAAAAGTTCATGGGTGTCAAATCAGGATTTCGGGCTGGCGATCTAATGGATCCTTTTTTGAAACACCCTGTAAAGAGTATATCACGCCGTCTTAAAAACCAACTGCAAAAAATGTTTCGTTCTAAAATATTTGTACTCACTAATTTTGATAATTTTTATGAACTATTGGGAAGAAATCCATCTAAATCGTTGTCTTTCCAATTTAAAAAAAATGTCGCCGTTTTTTACATTGAGCTAAATGATATATTGTGGGCCTAAGTTCGAAATACCTTGTAAATTAATCAGAAAACTTGCTTCTGACTTATCCAATGTCATATTGTATGGTAATAGTGGATCAATAGCAAAACAATTGAATAAATACTTAAACTTATATTTCCTTTAATACCGTATTATTAATAAGTTACTTATTTACCATAAATAAAATAAAGCATTTAAGAGCGTCGCTAATTTGAATTTTTATTTTTTATTACTAATACTACCAATTTTAAAACATATGGGTGATAAAATATTTTACGACCGTTTCATATAATGCAACAAACCATCCTATCCACTACCTGAAATCGGCATATGCAGGAATTTTGTCCATCCATATTCATATTTGCTAAATAAGTGGCAATTATATGCTTAATACACTCCTCTTAGATACTATAAGGCATACATACATATAGCATAACTGGAGGGCCTTCTCTAACTAATTCATATGAATATGAAATTATTCCTGTATGTACTTTTAGATGAATAATATTATTTCTCGTTAAAGTGAAACCTGGAGTCTTGTTGTCAGTCGATATAATAACTACTGATCATGCTATAAAGCATTCAGTTAAAGCAAAACATTGTCATGGAATGTTAAATACTATTTAATAAAGATAACTGCATAGCTACCGTTCAAAGATATCTGAAGAACAGTAGTGGTAATTACTTGATATGACCAAACAATGCGAATGCTTACTTTTAGGTGCAAGGTATATTTGAATACCTCCGAGCACCTGAGCTTTTTGCAGCGTGTAATGTATTAAACTTTTCATTCTCCCCTCGATTTTATATAAAACACAAAATTTAAAGATGCTGAAAATTCTCTGTAGACTGTAATAAATATTGCCTTAAAAATATACTCGCGACAAGAATTCAAACGACTTACATCATACGAACAAATGAATAATTCACAATATTTTCATTAAAATATTTAAGAAACTGCAACTGATAGTAATAAAACTATATACTACACTAAAAATTTGCATTATATATTACACTAATTGCAAAAAATAATTGTTTTTAACGCGACTAAATATCGAAAATTACGTTGACAATAAAAACAAATGTGTAACGTCAGCCGTGACGTAAGACGTCTGAATTCTTGACGCGAGTATAGTAGTATTACAGTGTGTTGTTAACATTACTATGGTAACATTCATGTCAATA
Source organism: Monochamus alternatus (assembly GCA_037114965.1). Taxonomy (NCBI): domain Eukaryota; kingdom Metazoa; phylum Arthropoda; class Insecta; order Coleoptera; family Cerambycidae; genus Monochamus; species Monochamus alternatus. Next base: position 26,082,193 of record CM073426.1, on the reverse strand, counting down.
ATAAATATTATTTTGACAGCTACATTATGGCCAGAATACTCAATATTGAAAATGACGTTTCATTAAATAAGAGCCAGGATATTTCGAAATTTGGCCGTTTGAAGGCATTCATAGAAAGGAAAAGTGACGGACATTAACCTCGAAAATCTCAGGTATTTACAAAGGATGAAATATCAAAGTTTTTGTTAGAAGCTCCTGATATATTTAATGAAAAATGTGGTAGCTATTTTTGAAGTAGCTGGGGCATGCTGAACTGACGAGCTATACAGAGTGAGTCAGTTTTTTGTAGACAAACTTTAACAGAAGATAGAACACATCTTTTTAAGAAGAAAAGTTCGTATAAATATAAATACAGGGTGTTGAATATAATTTTTTGTTCTCGAATATTCATTAGAACTTGGGAAGGAATGCTTAGATTTTTTTCATATTTGGGGATAATACCTATTAATTAAGAGACATAAACAAGCGATAAGAACGTTCAAAAACTTGCACAGTAGCGGAGTGGAGGGGGTGCTCAACCCCTTTCTTAAACAGAAATATACAACTGAAAAAAAATTATATAACTTTAATCGGACAAAGTTAGCTTCAAAACGCCTTTTAATCGTCCATATTATTTGATCTTTACTAAAACTACAAATAAAATTATTTCAAAAATCATATTATCTCAAATGTTAATTTCTGGTACTTATTTTGCGGAAATGTAGCGCCAGTAGGTGGTATATAGGAAATGTAAGCTTCTAAAAGTTAATATATGCGGTTACAAGATTCATAATTCATAAGACACTTCAAGAGTATTGTTACGTACAATTAGCGATATGTTTTGACTTTTCATCGACCGAGATACAAGTCTTTGTGGGCCGCTTTACACCTATAACAATTTCACATAGATATTTGCAAGCGATTGCATTGAATCTATTGACTGTCTAAGTTGCGTATTCGTAAAGCAAAAAACTAAATATCAATCGTATACAGACCTTCGTCAACTTTCATTAATATTAATACAGTTTAGGAATCTTTTAAATTTGTTCAGTAATAGCTGAATATACAGGATGTCTGTTTTCATGGCTCATGAAAATATGGCAAAAGAATTGAAAATAGTAATTTTAGAAAATGCCGTGTAGTATCATTATTTCTTAATAGAAATAGCTGAAATTTGGAACAGATGGATAAAGTATACAAGAAATCGATTTTCTAAAGTCACTAGTTTCGGTTTTTATGGACGGCATATTGGATCTTGACAGTAACAGATGTAGAAAGAAATACACGTGAATATGTAACACTACCGTTATATTTGAAAGGTAACCTATAAAATTTTAAAAACATAGCAATTTAAGTAAAATATCTAAAAATCAATAAACATTTGGACAGATTCAATATTTGCTAACTTTGTTTTTATTTTTGGAAGCCTTGCTTCTCAGAAACATTTAAATGTTTTAAGGATGAATATGGAAAATGCATTGATCATCCTCCATTAAATTATAAATATTAGAAATGGTTCAGCAAAATGGTGTAGAGCCTTCTAATTTTGCAATAGTATTCCAATATTTAAATCGACGCTTTTCAAATATGTAACTGGATTGGTACTCATATGCTTGTTGCTTGGCCTCCACGATGTCCATGTCTCAACCCATTATTTTTTTTTCTTTATGATAGTTCGAAAGATAAAATTTCTTATAATCCCAGGGAAAATATAGAAGACCTACGCGACAAAATTTCTGTTGTTTTTAGGCCTATTTCAAAAATATTCAAAACGTTGTGGATAACATTAGATTAAGAATTGAGCTTTGTGCGCGCGAAAATGGGCACCACTTGGAAGTATTTGAGCATTCTGTTATTAAGTATTGCTTTTATTTATTTTATTACAACATTGTCTTCTTAAAATCCGAAAAATTAAACTTTATTATATAGGGTGATCCAGTCATAATGTCATTAATTCTAACCACGTATTCGGAAGGCTTAATACAGAAAATTGAAAAAAAAAATAATTGTCCTTTCATAAGATAAACACCACCCCATAACGACGCTCCTGGTACGCTACAGATCTTCTGATGACGCGTTGGAATGTTAAAGCTATATAGAAGTCCAGCAGCGTTGCCATTCAGGACCACATACATGCATGTTTGTTACTGAAGTGATAGATTTTTTTCTAATGACAAATTTATTGTTTGCAATCTAAAATGTATGCATTTTGAATATTCGTTAAGGTATCTTTAAAACTGTTGCATTTGTAAGATACTTATTCATTAAGTGTTTTGTCAAGTTCATTCATCATGCTATCATAATGCAAGTTCAAAAGCTCCACAAATTTGTAAAAAGTAAATAATTTTGGATAAAACATTAACTACATACTTTTTCTCACCTTTTTGTTTTATTCTTCAAAGCATAATCAAGTTGAGCTTGTACGCTGATATTCACAAATAATGCAAATTGCATTTGAGTATGAATATGAATCAGAATCAAATCCATTGCTCATGTGATCAGTAGGTATCTAATAACACAGATGTATACTGAAAACACAGACGCACATGTCTTTTATACATCTGTTCACAGTTTCCCTCTGCAGAGGACAACCGCGGTCTTCCACTACTTCACTTTACCCAACTTGAATTGCATTTTTATTTAGGAAAATATCAAATTTTATTAATAATTATTAACTGCACTGGCGACACAAGCACACGAAATTCACCATCCTTTATCACGCGAAAATGATAACTTATGAATAAAGAAGGGAGAGCAGCCGGGCTGCGCGCATCCCTTCCAGATGCAGTTCGGCGGCGGGCTCGCCTGCATAGGAAAACGCCGGTAACGTAAATGGGAATTTGAACTGCCAACTTTTTAGTGTGCCGAATGTACCGATTACAGTCTAATATTTTAACATTCTTCATATACTTCGCTTATATTCAGAACAACAGATATTTCAGAGTAGCGATATTTGCTTATCTTACCTTTCCTTCGTTAAGTGTATTGCAGGCAGACCTTGGTCTTCCACTTGACTTTTTCAACCGTGTACTCTATTTATGAATGAGCCAACAGAGGGGTGAAGCTTAAAGATAGAAATGGCGGAAACAGACCTGATAATTGCGTCATCTCACATTTCTCCACACAAGTCTCTTCAAGTTATTGTTAGTATATCTATATAAACTAAATAATTGAAACAGCGTACAGTTTGTTACTAATGTTTTTAAACATTGATATTATGAAAATATATTATCAAGCTTATTTATAAGTTTTCATGTACTTATTTAAGACATTCATTGAATATATGTAAAGTTCGTTGCTTTAATCAATATTTACATGCCAATATAGTGATTCAACGAACACAGTTATAAACTAATTAATCAACAGTTGTTCGTTATATTAACAAATAGAATCATTTATTTCATAAACTTTTGTCCAATAAACGACAGTTATTAATATTATGAATCATATTTGTTTCGGTGTCGCTAACACATTTTTCCTGACCTTGTGTAAGTGTATGACTTGATAAAGAACTTCACTCTAAACTTCAGACTTAAAGCTAAAGCTCAAATACGAATACTTACTCCACCAGCTGGTTTATGATTTGGGTTTCTGGCACTTAGCAGCTGGAAACTTTATTTTGACAACTCCGACTCGGGAATTATGCTCATTGGAAATTACAGCTCGCTGTCGTGACCGATATGCTACGGAGATTATACGTTTAAATACCGTATAATATCCTCTAAAAGTGCTTTATGGAGTTCCCTGTCGGGCAAGAGCAATAAATAGCTTTCCTACATTTCGTGAGGTAAATTTATGGACATCATACGTTACGTTTATTACATATTTCATGTACGTCTGTAATCCTTGTATTGTGCATCGACTAGGCAACGTTGCTTAATGCGATTTCATGCGGGCAACTTCATAAATAACTTATGGGAGTAAGTATATTTCATTAATAATGCGATGGCTATCTGAGAGACTCTAATAAGGTTCGTCTCTGTGAAAGGCAAAACGCTGATCGAGATGATATATCAGTATTATATTCGCAGAAGGAGAGACGGAGCATTGTATTGTCTTCAATTTCCAACAATGTTTAAGAAATGGATAGTGTAACACTAGATGTACAAGTGGTCATTAACTTTTAAAATAACATTTCTGCACATGTATGCTACTGATAAGCGATTACATCACTTGTGGTCAGTAAAGTAATTAATTGAATTTAAAAATTCACTTTCGGCCATTAGTTTACTTGTAATTATTTTATGTATTTATGCAATTACTATTTTATTTATTACATAAACTGGAATCCATTGCAGCATATTGACATACAGATCGATGCAGGTCGGTTCAATTTGACGTCATTAATTTTTGTGTGGCTATGATGTGTACTTTGAGGCGGTATAGTTATGTGTTTTAGGTAATTTCATTATTATTAATTAATATTATATTAGTGGGATTCAACTCTAGTTCATGCATCAATTCATTCAAGAAGGGTTATGACTGTTACCGATCTAGCCTTTTTTATTATTTCTTTTACAGTATATTTTCAGTGTATTTTCAACCATTTTGCCGTGATTTGAACTGTCTCTAAAATAGAAGTTACAAATTAAAGAGTATTGCTGTAGCAATATAGCATGTTCAGTTATTACTGCATTATTTATTCATTGCTGGTAGCCACAGTTAGATCACCTGTTCACTTGTGACTGGTGACAAGTTTTCAGAAAACTTGATTTAGCTGCTCCAAGTTTTTTTGCTGGGGCAAGTGAATTTTTAGCTGCCAGTGAATTTTTTTCTCAGTATAGGTCTGTAAACCAAACTAATAATAATTGATCAGCCTTTCCTTTTCTTCTATGCTCAATATTTATGTTACACAGTGTACTGTTCGTTTTAAAAATGAAAATATGTTAGTCATTTGAAACATGGAGACAGTTTGACAGCAACAGTATAGTGTCCAATCAGGAAAATACAAACATTTGGAGACAGCATCTACGAAATAATTAAACTAAATAAAATATTACTGGATATATTTCAAAGCAGAATATGAACTAAGAAAAACGTAATTTGTATGCTTAAATTATGTAGGTAGGTTCAAAAAGTAATAGATCTTACTTTAATATTAGAAAGAATATAATATACGAATAGAAACTTGAAATCAATAGTTCTTCTAAAATAGTGGTTGAATATGTATTTTAAACTGAACCTTACGGCTTTGTCAAAAACTGGCGGCATCTTTAATAACAGCTTTGTGGCATGTTTTACAACACGTGATATCCGTTGATTGTTCATTTGTATTATTAAGAAATATACAGGGTGAACCTTAAATAAGTACAAATATTAACACTGCAGGTGTAGTTTGTCATCTCGATGCGTCAATTGAAATATTTAAATACCCATATTTTGAGGTCCGCTGGTCAGATAGATCACTGACGTAATCTAATAAACTATTTGATTTACTGAAGGTGAGGTTGTCATATCGTCTGTAAGATAAATAATTTTTTATCTTATGTAAATTTTTGTGGCTGATTCTTATTTAAAAATACTTGTTTTTAGCAATAAATAAAGTAAAATCCAAACTGTAACTTTTTAACTGACCTTACCATAATCGATTAAAAATTGAATTTCCAGTAGACGAAATGTTCGGCACCAGTCCTATCTTCTGCGATTAATAGTCAGCCATCAAGGTCGATGAAGAGGTTATGTTGACACCGGTGCACTGGTACATGGCAAAAAATAAGCTGTGGCGAAGGCAAGCCACAAGTGGAAACAAAACATATAATATTTGTGAAAAGGTATTTGATACTTTCAATACATGCAAGCTGAAAGTTCATAATGGTTTCTTTAGTAATGCACTGCTTGAAGAATCTGGTTTAAGCGTTGCGGCACTAACGTATAAAAACGTATTTAAATCGTCTTATTATTTTCACGGGCAGCGTTTTTCTCTTAAATGTCTTGTATATTTAATTAATATTGGTGAAATATTGGTATAATTAAGTGAAATATGGCGCATTATTCGAACAGTGAAAAGGTTGACATGCTAAAAGAATATTTGTTAAGCAGTGATAATCATTGATAGTGATAACCATAACGCATTGTGATAAACCAGTTGGAGTGTAGAAAAAATGAATAATGACCAAATTTTGGATAACTATGATTGTGAGTAGAGAATCTGGTTTATATGTTCAATTTATTGATGAGGTATGGGAATGACAGATGGGAGAAGGCGGCCATTAATATTTTGATAAATAAACATATTTCAATAATTCTGACAAGTCTAAAAATTTTAGCTAACTTTGGGTTAAGCCTATTCCAAGACATTAGTGTAATACTGACAACGCTGTGAAATACACATCCACCATGACTCTTAAAAATATTAGTATCGAAATCGGATCAGCGGTCCTCAACAAGTTTTCGACTGAAAAATTACGAAATTTATTTAAAATTTGACATTTTTATTCCTGATTTTTTTGTAAAAAAAATCTATTAAATATGTGTTCGACACAGTGAACTGTACCGCTGGTTAAAATATTTCTACTTATTTAAGGTTCACCCTGTACAGGATCCACACTTAATAGCACATACTCCATTTGGCACTAAAAAAGATGAACACAACTTTTATAAATTCTGAATAGTCGCCAACAATCCTGTTACTGTCTGTTTACATACGTTTCCCTTAATTCTTAAACCTGTATTTGTTTTTGAAAATAATAAAGAGGTCAATTGCTTTACAATAACAGCAATTTTTTATTTTCATTATCGCTTATCATTAATATTAACAACGCATATAGCTTACTAAATTTATGCACCTACGCTGCTAGCTGTTTGTGTGTGTTCAAATTAAAATAATATATCGTGCTTCCTTCATAGATAGCATGTAATGTGAGTGTGATGATAAAATGTAAATTAACACGCTTTATTCTTTAAAACAGTAGATATGAGGAATTGGTTCTGTTTAAATTACTGTTGATTAAACTTAAATTGATACAGCACATGTCAACACCTAAAATTAGATACCTATACATAATTAATGATGATGAAATCAATGTTATTGTTACTATAACACCACATAATTTAAAAAAAAACTAAATCAATAAAGTTGTAAGCAGGTGTATACCTAATAGAAGCTTCTGGACATTCACTGATGTAACTTTTATATTTGAGTTGCCGTTTGGAGAAATAAACAAAACTGTGTCTAAAAGTTTTTTCTATTTGTGTAGTCTGACGCACGTTAAGGACTCATTATGGGAATCTACAGATTCATAATTAAAATACTACGACGATTATGAACAACTTTTTAATTGTTTTGAATCTTTAAATGTACAGGGTGTCTCAAACTCGATAGTATATTGTTGTGAGGATATAAAAAATTTAAATAAAGTTTAGGACACATGGGGTTAAATGGAAAATGTTATCTAAATATTGCTGCACAATCCTGGCCTTGTGGGATGGAGCTCCGTCGTGTTGAAACCATAGGCTTCTCCTTAGCGGGAAAGGCACATTCTCCAGAAGTGCAGGAAGTTCTTCTTGTAGGAAATTTTGGTAACTTACGCTGTTGAATGTATGTTCGTAAAAATAAAGCCCAACTAAATGCCTACCGATGATACCGCACCATACATTTACTCCAGAATGACCTTGGTTTTGGACTGGTACTCCAATGATTATTATTCCATCCAAAGGACGTGCCGAAAAAGGATGTAATCAACACATTTACTACAATTTGAGCTATAAAATTAAGTCTGTTGTCAATGTGACGCTCAGGTAAATACTCTAAATTGTAAATTTTGTAGTCATGACAAATTGGTCTTTAAAATTCGTTGATCAGTTGATTTATCCAAAGTAGAATAGCTATGCCGATTCTGCTCCATAATTCAAGATGGTTACTGGAGCAGGATCGGCATAGCTTTCAGCCGTCTACGTCACAATGTTTGGGAGGGGTTACGACTGTGTAGATAGACGACGCTAAGCTAATAATAATAATCATATTATACTCGTGCTGAGCGAAAGTGTTTAACACTTGAAGTTTATTGTTTAATCGATTTCTTCTGATACAATGAGTGGTCAAAAGCGGGTTGTGTTTAACTTAGGCAATAATAAAACCATTATACTTATGGATCCTAATGGTTGGTTCGAAAAAGCAAGAAAATCAGATTGGATGCAGATGGCTAGAGATAGAGCTCGCTTCCATAGAAGAATCAATGATGTCTCATTTAGTTATAAGTAGTGTTTTAGATAATAATCATCGATCACGTATTTACTATGAAAGGTTTTGTTGCATGTCAATTACTACAAAATAAAGTTTTATTTTCACTTTGTATATTATTTTGAAGATACCTAGACTGTTTAGTGTATGGGCTGTTATAAAAGTAGGTGACGCTCAGTTATTTCAATTATTATCAAATTAGAATCGTGCTGAGCGGAAATCAACTCCCGGTTAGCCTGTCGTATAGAATTTCGTGGAATTTATTCGAAATACTGTAACAGTTTCTTACCCTTCGGTCAAATCCCAAAGATAATACTTTCAATTGAAAATGGTGCTTATCCTCACTGTACATTCTTAGGAGTCTATATCTGTTTCTGAAACTTGGACGCTGGATATTTAAAATAAATAAATATTACCAGTATCTTCTTCCCCTTTTCTGATTATGTAACAATTTATGAAAAACGTCAAAAGCCTCACGAATGAAAACGACGTGAGTCACACAATACTGTTACTTTTAAAGTTTAAGGTCGTATCTTGAAATGATATGCCACATTCGATTAGTTCAGGCGAGAGAGCATGTGCCAGCATACTAAACGATATGAATTATTGATGATGCGGCGAACTGCTTGTGACGTTATTCCTCTATATGAAATTTTTATTGAAAAACTGTTTTAATGGAGAGGCAGCGCAGGCTGTGACTAGTAATAGAAGTACGCAGCAGTAGATTGTAAATGGATAAAAATAAATGTGTATTTTACAGCCGTACAGTTTAATAAAGCAATTATTCTTGGGTATTACTAACATTTTCTGTTTATAAATAGAATTATATTGTTTGCAAATAAATAATAGACATAGGAACAGCGTAACCAACGTTATAAGTACAATATTAAGTAATTGTTTGAGCGAAGGACATTTTCTTGAAAATCGTATCTACTATTGTTTAATGCTGTGGGAAGAAATTTTTCTTTCTTTGTGTACAATGCAAGTTTAAAAATTTAGTAAAAAAAATTTTAGATATACTTCTGTAATTGGTAGGTTGAATTTAGTAAAGATATTTTGCCAGTTCCAAATTTTACAATGATTAGTAGCGAAAAACGTCCGGATACAATATTATTTTGACTATATATGCTTACGCTTCGAAAGCTTTTCTACTTTTGGTTGGGGATGTTTATGATTTTTTTTAAAATATGCAGTGAAAATTGACATCTTTCAAATGATTGCAACTTTCCAAGAGAATGGAAGAGATAGATAGCAAAATCTAAATTTTACTTGCGCTGCTTATTTTCGCGACTGGGTGATTTAGGTGGGGGAAACATCAGGGTTGTATTTATAAATTTTAGTGACTAATGATTGCTCATGTTTATGAATAATTCATGATTAAAATATACATAATGTACATACGTGTTTAATAATAAAACTTTTTTTAATCAATAATAAATTACTTTTTGTATTTGTTTCTCACCTACACAAAACTCAACAGTTCTTAACCAATGTCGGTTATTACGACCATTCTTATATAGTTATACTGAAGAAATAAAACAGCGCTTATAGGCCAAAGGACCCCGTAATAATCTTATGGAAATTGGGTTTCTGTCAAATTGTCTGAATTTTTGATATGTTGTAGATTTTGTCATCCTGAACAAAAGTCTCCATGGGCACAAAGTGCCAAAATGAACATTTTGGCATCTACGGAACTGCCAAAGCTCCCCTGACCCGTTGCAAAACTATTCATTTTCAATACTATTTGCAGATGTCAAAAGCATATTTTAATTATTCTAATATATAGGGTAATGTTTCTGAGGTCACTGGATTCAACCCTCATGTCAGATTGGAAAAATTGACCGTTGACAGCTGTCAATACACTGTCAACGAAGAATAGAAAAGTAAATATTCTCTTTTCACATTGAGCGTCATGAAAAATCGAATCAATATCGTAAACAAAATTTTGGTAAAAACTTTATAGTTTCTGACTAAAAAATTATTGACATTGCAGTATTTTCAACCCTTACATCGCTGGACTACAGTAGTCTCTAGCCAGGGGATTCCGAATATTGAAATCCGATTACTATTTTTAGGTATTAACCTTTTTTTGTGATACGAGTCTTTACATTAGTAATTATTAGTATACGTGCAGTTTAATTTATGACAATGTAAAAAGGCTTTAGCAGAACGATTTCCCGATAAACATGTGGCAAATACGGCTACTTTTACCGCGGTGTGTATTGAGTGCAAGTGTAGTGCCACGCAAGGAAAATTTGAAACCTAATCGTGGAAGAAATGGAGGTCCAGGACGTCGATGGCGTATTGCAGCAGTGTAGCTTATCATATACGAAGCTTAATTATATCCATACCATGTACAGCATGTCCAAGCATTAATACCAAGGAATTAGACGAGGAGGATCGGTACCATGGTCGCCATGATCTCCTGACTTTATATGATTTGTTGTTCTTTTTGTGAGGATATTTAAAAAATGAAGTGTGTCGCACTAGTTGTGGCCAATAAGTTGAGTTCAAAACGGATAAGAAGCAGAAACATTTGTGTTAGTTTGTAGTTTGGGTAAGACGAACCCAAAATTTTGTTAAAACCACAAATTATTAGTTCTATTAATAATTAATAATAATAACGGCAAAACCAGCTGAATTTGTGTTATAAAATGTTATTTATTTCTTTCTTTGGGAATCTCTTTAGATTTTTTGTCCAGTCGCCGATTGCATGGTTTCCACTGTCGTGCAGAAGTGTATTTTCGAATCATTTTCGAACTGCTCTTTTTGATTTTTTTTTATAAGATTGTATTGTGTATATTTTAAGCCTATTAAATTATAATTAAGAGAACAGTACTTGGGTGCTGATTAAACATTTTTGTTATACATTTAAAACATAAGAGAAGAATGTCAGTGATCCTTAAATAAAAATATTTAGGGATAATTAGATTTGAATAGTGACAAGTAAATACATTTTGTTCATCAAAATGAAAATGTAAAATTTTACACAAATTTTGATGAAAGATTGTCCTTAAATTTGTATGTTTATTTCGTTTATATGAAAGTGGCTCACATAGAATAAGTATTGAAACATTATCTTTCCTTAAATTTAGTGCATTTTTTTGAATGTAAGGTTATAATTCTAAATAAAAATTCAGCAACCAAGCAGCAAAAGTTCTTGTAAATAATTTAACATTTTATTTTATTTTTTTTTAACAAGAAAATATATTACAGACAGTACTGTCGTCCTTATAACAACTGAAAACGGAAACAGCATGACACATAGCACATAGTTCCAAAAATATCAAAACAAAATATATTTCTTACCACCACCACAAATTAAAGGCATCAGATAACATAAAAATTAACAATTTTTTTCTTGTGTGTCATACTCACAATCCCGGAAAAAAATTTCGATACCGGGATTTCGGGATTAGAAATTTATGATCCCGAATTGCGGGATTTATTCCGAGATTGATTGCTGTCGACAATGTCGATATATTATGAAAAATTAATATTATGTTAAGTTTTATTTATTATTATTTAAAAAAAAATAGATGGTAAATATAAAAAAAACATTATATTCTAATTAATACGAATAATCATATGTATGAAATTATTTTTTTATTTATATTTTGGAAAACATATATAAGCAAAATTAATTCATCCAGCACATTCGGATTCAAACTCGAATGAATTTTATTAGATTACATTCCAACCGTCGAGAAGGCCCTCTCCGATTTGACACTTGTAGGTGAAATTGATAATAAAAAATCGTAGGATACATCATTTTTATATAATGCCGTTTCTTTGATTAAAGTAGAAAATAACGCAACTTTCTTATTTGTATTTGAATCTGGCTGAAATGGATCCATAGATTCTTTCAGACCTTCGTTTTATATACCGAACAAAGCCGTATTTAAAATATCTATTAGACGGTAAAGCAGTTAATACTTTGTAAACATGTGAATGTTTAATTTTTTAGACCTGGTCACTAAATTATATATAATATTGTACATTAATTCATAATTCTGTAGCCTCGTATTTCACAACATATCTATAAAATTCTCAAGGTCAAACCCGAAAATCCCGGGAACAAAGCTGGCGGCATTCCGGAATTTTTGGGACTGAAAATTGCTGCAGATTGACAGCCCTAGTCATAAGCCTATCATCTTTTGCTTTTGGGGTATGTCTGGTGTTAAATTTTAGTCAATGACAATGACATACATTTTCTTACTTACAACATGCAATCAGGGCACAAAACCCCAATATATATTCTTTAAATAACAAAAATTACTGGTATTACTAATTTTTAATTAATAGTCTTGTATGCGTGTTTTGTGTTGCTTCATCATTCTTACTATAGTCCGCTCAACAGTGTAGTAGTTTTATTTACTTTCAACAAATGTGTTTTATATGGTTCTCTTTTGCCAATAATTTACTTTTACATTTTTTTACGTTCACGCAAACTTATAGATGCGGTTTCATAAAAAATGCATTGTTTGTAGAAGAATTACTCTTGGAAGATAGTTTTCTAAATTACATTGTGTAATACAAAACAATTGTATCGAAATACGCTTTGTCGGAAGCTTATAGACATGCTAAGACAAATTGGATTTAAACCCATTGTTATGCTTTATTTGAAATTTGACACGGTTGAAGAATAATGTCTTAAAAAAGTTATTCTCGAATCAAATTCCAGGGAATCATAATTTCAAAGGTATTGTAATAAAATTAATAATTATATAAAATTTCAAAGATGTTTGATATTTTCTATTTTAAAGAAAGTTCTAATCACTTTTGTCTGTTCAAAATTAAATATCATTTTTGTGTTAGGTAATGTTTAGTGTAACTATTTTGGAATTATTATTATTTTATTTTATAAAAACCGATCACACAATTATAAAAGATCGTAATAACTAGATAAACCGTTTTTTTACTGTTTTAGAAAGGTATTTTAAGCTAATATAAATCAAATCTCCTACAATTCCTATCAATGAAGTCATATGTATGTTCTCTGATACCAAACATCTAGGTATGCATACCTAGACCGTACCGTAAAAAAATGTTACAAAAGCTAATAATAAGGAATATATGGGTAGATATTGTGGGTGTAATTCAACGCAGGTTGGGGCTTTTGTCCACTGAGTAGTTAGTTTCCCACAATATTATTAATACCTAAAAATATATAAAAACTTTTAGATAAACCGTTTTACAAAAATCTGTACGAATTTGGTTTTTAATGGAATTTAAAATACATATAGGGTGTCTAACTTTATTTGTGTACAAATCCGTATAAACTTTATTTTTCAAGATAATCAAATGGATGGGTGTAAAAATAATCATAGCAGGCCTTGGGTCACCATCTTAAACGCCTTGATAGGATTAGAAGTAGCGGTTTTCAATGACATTTAGATAAAAAAATATTTGTTGCGTTATTTTGAAAAAAAAAAAAAAAATAAAGTTTTTACGAATTTAAAAAAAAATGAAAGCAAAACGTATAGAAGAAAACAGTCTATATAATTTTTGTTCAAATTTCACACATAGGGGTTTTGAGGGGTCCTGATTAACACCACCTTATCAGATTTTAAATAAAAAAATTGCTAAACATTTTTATTGAATTTCGAGGGAAAAAAATCATAGCAGTCTTAGATCGCCATCTTAAATGCCGTGGTAGGGTCAAAGGAGGCAGTTTTCGATGTCATTTAAAAATAAAAAAATTTTTTTATTATCTTGAAGAATACAAATTTTACGGATTTGTACACAAATAAAAGTAGACATTCTATATAAATAAATTCTCAAAAAAACTATAAAAAAAATCATTGGTCTAAACATTTCGTTTTAGTAAAATTTTGAAATAAACAGATATTCAAATGAGCAGCCAAACGCGAGTCATATACTAGTCACAGAAACGTCAAAGTAAAGCGTTGACAGTTGCGAAATTTGTTCGAAGGATATTTCTTGTATAATCAAGAGTGACAATAATTTGATTATCTAGGCAGGTCTTATCGAATGATGCGAGAGACTGATGCCGCTATTTTCAATGGTTTTAAATTTCGTAATAATAAAAAATTATATCAATTAAAGAAATACCAGTACAATAAAAAATCACATGAAAAAATGAAGCGTTTCCGGAAAAAACAGTAGGTATTTACTGACTTAAATAGGTTTCTGGTTGTAAATGAAGAGTGTCCTTTTTATTTTAAATTAGGTGGAGCACTTAAATATATAAACAATTGCATATTGAAAAAGAGAAAATGTGTAAAAGTTTACGGTCACTTTACGTTAAGAGTAGCGCATTCCTGGTGAACAAGATATATGTTGATATAATTACCTAATCCCAGTACCAACAAAATCTACTTTCTACATTTCATTAAAACTGATTCTATATTTCGGATGTAACTTTAATATACGAAAAATTCCGAAAGGCAGAGTTGTACGAAAAATAATTATACACTCTAGTCATATCTTTGTTTCAACCAACCGTTCTTAAACTATCTCTCAGTACTTCTGGGACAGCATTTTTGAAAAATAACTTGTCTGAGTTCATTGGTCTCTCATTTGAATTTTAAAAAATGATCAAGAGAACAGCCATAGTAATTTGAAAGCTCACAATAAGTTAACATATAGCCGTTTAATATGTGATCATGATGAATCAGTTACTAGTTTGAATCTCAAAGTTGTGCTTTATTATGGAGCATGCTCAAATGCACCACTTCTGGTTAATCTCTTGTATTCCCCTAACTTTCGGAACCAAGATCATACATTGAAAATATACAAAGTGCGCGGTATATAGTAGAAGTATGTGATCGGAACATTCCTAGATTTGACATAGGTAAGCCTGTGGTAGTAAAATGATGCTTTCAAGGAAAGGTTCTAGACCAAATGACCTCGCTATATTAATAACTCACATCGTGTCAAAATTGTAACACAGGACCTTATAATTTTAAGGCAGAGAAAAGCAAATAAACTTTTAATGGGACCACTTCTCGAGGCCTAATCAAACAATTGATAAACCGTAACAAGCGAGGATAATAGCACATAATTACGCACGCCTCTTTGTTGGCGGTCGGTCACATGCGAGTTCAAGTCGTCGCAGAACCGTAGTTCGCGGTCGATTTGACCCGCGATGGTCATCCGGGTCACTCGGCGCGTCTCTGTGATGTAACTTCTCCGCAGAAGTCTCCGTTCTTCTGGTGCGATAGCGTTGTTCTCGTTGGCAAGCCAGTCACGTCGCCATGTGCTCCAAGTCGCTCCACGGCGATATGGCAGTTATGTACTAGCATTTTTTCGTCTGCTGAAACAAACACCGCGAATATTAGTGACCCAGTTGTACTTTTTGAGTGGTGGGGTGTACGGTGTCAGTGTAACCTAAAAAAGAGCTTTTGTGAGGAATTTCAATTAGGTAGGATATTAAATTGCGGTGCAAATACTTGTGTATTTAAACGATGTCTCTACTAAATGTATGTTCTACTTGATCTGTCTTGGGTAATTATTTGTTGTAGCATAAAACTATTCAATATTAATTGACAAATTTCTACCCTCCTATTTTCAAACATGCAGAAGGCGAATTTTAAATTAATTTTTAAAGGTCGAAACTAGTTTTAAAAAAATTGTTGAAAATTGTAACCTCTACATGTATGCATTACATTAAAGTTGCAATATAGCACCTACTTATTTTGATAACAGTATGATGTTATAAAATGAAGAATAAATTGATGAAGTTGTTGAAAATATTAAATGTACAGGGTGAGCTAAGTTTAAACAGTCAGAAATAGATTCCTTAATAAATTTCAAGTAAAAAATGGGAATGTAAATACAACATACCTTTTATATATACAGGGGGATCAAGTATTTGTAACATTTAACAACGATTCTACTTAGAGGCACTGGTTGTTTTAAAGCTAACCTGCCTGGATATTTTATGTACTTATTTGTATAATTTTACATTTAATATACAGTTGTCATAAAAGCATTTCTACGGGAAAACGGTGTTTTTAAAAAATTTCTACCCCCTATTTTCGAGGGTACTGAAGACAAATTTGAAATTACTATTGAGCGGTCGAATTTAGTTTTCGAAAAAAAAAAATTGTTGAAAATTAAAAATACCTACTTATTTTGGTACTAGTGTGACGTCATAAAATGAATGAATTCGAAGTTGTTGAAAATATTAAATATACAGGGTTAGTCAATTTTAAATAGTCAATAATTCCTTAAGAAATTTCAAGTAACAAATATAAATACAACATACTTTTTATCTTACTCTCCAACAGATATATACAGGGTGATATAGTATTTGTAACATTTAAAAATAATTTTGCTTTAAGGGAGTGATTGTTTTAAAGTTAACCTGCCTGGATATTTTAAGCATTTATTTAAGTTTACTTTAATGTACAGTTGCCATAAAAGTATTTCTACGAAAAACGGTGAGTGTTTTGCCGCTGAAGCTGAATCTAAATTTAGTTTTGAGCATCGAATTTAGTTTTCGAAAAAGAATTGTTCTAAATTGTAACCGTTATGTATACACTATATTAAAGTTGCAAAATAACACCACGTACTTTGACTACAGTGTAACGTAAATGAAGAATGAATTCGAAGTTGTTGAAAATATTAAATATACAGAGTTAGTCAAGTCTAAATAGTTAACAAGCAGTTAGCAAGGTAAAAGGTATGCTGTATTATATTTTTTACTTGCAACTTTGGAACCTATTCCTAATATTTTTCTATTTAGACTTGACTCATTCTGTATAACATTTTTCCTCAAATTTGAGGAAATATATTTAAACGATTTTACTAACTACTTAATTAATGCTTTTAATGATGTTAATAAGCATGCTTCTCAACGGCGGCTTAAAACCTGCAGTTGCTGAATATTATAAGGATGTATCAACTCCTCAGTAGTAGTTGAAACATATATAAGAAACGTTGCTGTATTTCTCGTCCACAGCTTTCGTAGTTTGGATTCACTCTAGCGATGTCCTATAGTAAATGCAACGTATCACTAATATACGTTAAGACAGGAGTTTTTGAATAATATTTTTCATTTTTTTGTTTTGTTAAAATATGTTAACTTATCATTGAATAAAGACTCCACAATATACAGGGTGTCCCTAAAAGGTCTTTACAAAGTTCCACCAGATACAATGCGGCTCAAAATAAGTCGCATAAGGCGTTTTAAATTTATAAAAAAAAATAATTTCAAAATTGCAACTTCAGAGTCATATAGCGCCTAAATGGAACAACTTTGAACTAAGGTAAGTTTAGCTAAATCAACTTATTTTGAGCCGCACTATATCTGGTGGAGCGTTGTAAAGACCTTTTAGGGATACCCTGTATAACACTGATATACTTTGGATTTTGGTTCAAAATAAGCGATACAGTTTTTCATATTCATTTTTGAATTTTGTCGACAATAATGAATGAATCGTTATGTTGCTTCTTTTTGTATCATCCATATTATCGTTGTAAGCAGAAAATTCTGACATTTTTCATAATTCACTGACATAATAATACTACCGAAAACCTAATAAACAAATTATTTTCTATATCAACATTACCTCAGGATTCTTTATTCACATTTTTGAAATTCACAATTTTCGATAATAAAATGATAACTATAATTGTTTGAGCTAATTTCAAAACACAAAAGTGACTTTTCCTAACGTATTGCACAAATAGCTATGTCGAAAATTGATAAAAAAGAAACACGTTAGTACAAATTATTATGTAGATAGATAACTGCTCATAATCAGAGAAATTTTTAAAAATGTGTATTAAACTGAATACAATTAATCAAACCTATTATATATAAATAAATCTCGATTATCTAAGACATAATATATGGAACCTCTTCCTACATATAACTTATTTAGATAAGTGATCTGTTACTGTTGCGTGGTTGTTAAGAAAAATTTTGTTTAGAAACAAATTAACATATTTCTACAATAATTTTGTTAAATCTATAGATTTTTTATTTTAACAATAACAATCATACACACATCAAAAAATTTCAACAAGCTACTGGCTATTTTGGAAAAATAAAATATTTATAATACTTAAAATAAAAAAAATGTTTTCCAAAAAAAGAAAATATAGAAAACAACCAAATATGAAGAATATCCTAAATTTCCTAAATAGTTGAAAAATTAATGTGGAGTTTTTATCCTTGAATTTTTCTTGACAATTATCTCCATAATATTTTAACATTTTTTTGCCTATCTATTGGAAAATAACATCAATCCATCGACTAACATTACATGGAATCAATTATTATTAAATAACGCAAACATTTGTGTATTGTGTAACCTTTACGAGAAAATAAAGTGAATATTAAATAATGTATAATAAACAAAATATGTTGCAAACGTAGACAATAGCAGTATCTAAGTATGCCTAGGTGTTGTTGACCTTCAAGCTGGATAATTGCTGTAATTGTGTTACCTAAAGCTACTGGTCAATTTAATAACTAGTTCATTAGAAAATGCGTGTGCAACGGAAATTTAAATATGTTATCACTCGAGGCACTCAAAAAGTTAGTGAATATAATATTTAATTTTAATTGGAAGTCAGTTTTTTTATGATAAATAATTACAGTAGACATATATTTTTTAAATTATAAATAAAATAGTAACGTTTTTAATTATTAAGAAAATTGTTAATAAAAAAGTAAAACATACTCGTATATTCATAGAACTTTGACAGAAGCAGGAGTAAGATAGTTCTATCAATAATTAGAATAAATGCATTAGAATAGATAATCGTGTAAAAAAAGATGTAAGACCATGAAATTATGGCACGTAGCACGCAGTCTGGGACACATATCATCAGCTTTTAACAGTTAGGCCAGAACATTTATTTGTATAATACAATTTAATAATTTGTACGTGTCATGGAGTCGTGTAATTTTCCATGATAATTTGGCACTATCTACACGTACCAAATCTCATACCAATGTCATTGCAAATATGACTAGAATTATTTTTAGAAGATATATTTATTTATTTAGTATGTAATAATCATGTATGGGGTGTCTCAAACTCGATAGAATGGGTCTACTGTGAGGATACAAAAAAAAATAAATAAAATTGTCCCAAATTTGTGGTGTTAAATAGGATGAGGTAAGCTCCATTTTCAATCAAATGTATTATCTTTGGAATTTGACAGAAACGACTATAGTCTGTATAGAAATGAAAGAGAGTGATAAAAGCTTATTATGTATGCAAATCGTAAATAAATGTAGTACTGGTGTTTATATTTAATATTTTTATATTATGTATTATCGGTATAGATGAGGTGTACTTTTAAAAAAACTTTGTGTGATCGAACCGCACTAAATTGCAGCAGGTAGCTAAAATTTAATCCCCGACAATCCATATTTGTCTATGTCGCTTCAATTTCTCGGTCCATTTCTTATAAGTAAACAATTTAAAAACAGCATTTCAAAACTAGAGGCTACTTTAAGCATCATAACCGGGTTAATAGGGTCTTTAGTAATTCAAATAAAATGATTCAATATTATTATCAAAATATTTATTCCACACAAAAATATATGTATTTTGAAAATTCAAATTATTGTGAGTAAATGTATGTTGTATAAATGTACAATAAAGAAAATAAAAAAGTAGGTATATTAACATTCATCCTCTGAATATTCTGATGACTTATCTTCGTCTCCTAGATTGATAACGATAGGTTCCACAGTAACGTCAATTAATTTATCGCGTTCCCACATTTTCTCCTCTTCTTTTTGTACATGATGTATACATCTTTGCCAGTTATCTGCAGTTACTCGTTCCAAGGAACAAAATTTTCACGTCACTTAATTTAAACGTCGTATTATTTCGCGCTACATCTCCTTTTACCTGCGCCCAGACTAGTTCGATTGGGTTAAGTTCACAGTGATAAGGTGGTAACCGTAGTACCGTTATTTAGCGATTTGTTGTCATTTCATCGATAACATATTTTTTTTTGATCTTTATTAAGATTGACAAGTGTCAAAAGTTCCTTTTTCACCATATTTGTTTCAAAATAAATGTTTTTTCTGGATAACCATTGAATTATATATATATATATATATATATATATATATATATATATATATATATATATATATATATATATATTTCCTCCAAGGAGTCGTAGGCGTCCGCTCGGTCTGGTAACTGGCATTATCCTTGACAATTACAGACCCCGGAGGAACTTGATCCAACATCTGTGTAAAATACTTTTCGAAAACATCTGCGTTCATGTCTTCGTGATAGTCATCTTTATTTTTAGATTCAAATAAAAGTAAACCGACATCTACAAAACCACTTGCACTACCTATATGTGTCACTATTAATCTTCGCCCTTTATCTGAAGGTGCCTTGAACCCTGTTGAAAGTCCATCCAAAAATGCTTGTCGAAAACTTTTTACATTTTTATCTTGCCATACTTTTGTTACAGTATATCCGTTGTTGACCCAAGTTTCGTCTAGATAATAAATATTCCCCCCTTCTTCACGGAATTTTCTAATTGATCTTAAGTAGCATCTTCATCAAAAAATAATTTCATCTTTATCGATAAGAACTGACTTCCTATTCTGCTTTTCCCAGCAAAAATTCAACTCTCGTAAGACGGCCCATAATTAATTCTTTTCTTCTTTAAAATAAAATTACGACAATTACCTGAATCGAAATATTACCACGCCCATGGCCGGTTCTTATAACGTAAATTAAAACTTTCCAGTAAATATTATGCAAAAAGAGCATACAAATCATGGAAATTTTCACCTATTTTTATCAGTGTACGCAAACAATGTTAAAACTTTAATATAATCTTAGCCCGATAAAAAAATGTCTTTTGGCCATCTGATTTGAATTTTGCTAAAGATAATAAATACTTAAAAACAAGTTCTATACATTTAAAAAACCAGTGATGAGTACTGTTACAACTATCCTGACAGGTATGTGTCTCAGTCAAGCTAATTTGTCTATCTGAGAGAAGATAAAAATACCATTATGTGTATTAATTGTTCAACCAGACCTCTGAAACAAACCTTTTCCATTTGGCAAATATTTAGGTGATGGGAATAGTTAAAGTTAATCATGATGTAACTGTCTACTCAGGTCACGAATTCATTTTGACTTTAAAATAATTTGACAACTTGAATTGTAATTTTTATTTTGAACTGTACCCCTTGTTACTTCTAATAAAATGCAAAATTTGAAAGCCACTGAATTTCTTCAACTTTTGGTGTATGATTATGTTATAATATCTGCAATTGTATTTTTAATAAAAATATTATATTCACTTCATTTGAGAATTTGTACGTTTATATGTGTTTGCTTACAATAATACAAGCAAACATTGGTAGCAATAAATTTTTAAAATATTCATTGCAATCAAATTTTTAGTTTTCAGACGAAGCTACTCTCACATATTTTTTTATTCAGATGGAATAAATGTTGAATTATTAACACTAATTTCGTTATTCTTCATGAAATGTCTTCAGAGGTAATTTACAAAATGTAAATTTTTATAAGATTTCAACACTCTGTTGTTGATTTGTCGTGTTTATATAAATTTTTTGTCTAATTTTTAAGTTCTTGCTTTATATACAACATCTTGTAGCTTTATAAACTTTTTTAGTTTTTCAAAATTCGACCTTCAAATGAACAATTTTGTGTTATATTATAAACAAAACTAAAATATTATTTTTCTCACAGGTAATTACACACAGCTCCAACCTTTTTCAATTATTTGTAACGTATGGTATACCTATACCTAGTGAAAAACTGGCGGTATTGTTTTTAATTCAATATTCATTAAATCAGACTCATAATGGCCAAATCTGGACTCCGAGACGGCCAAGATCTATATATTTGTGTCCATTTGTTGAACTGAATGAAAAAGAAAATTTATTTTCTATAGAAATTAAAATTTATACTCAGTACAAATCATTTTGATTTTCATACATTTTTCTTTCATTTTTATTTATCTATGGATATTTAGAACAAAAACCCGATTTTGGTAATAACAATTAATGAAAAATAAAATTAGAGAGAGTATTGTCAATATTTCACTAGAAGCAAAATAAGGCTTTTACACAGAATTTGAAGAAAGTTTAGAGCTTACGGGCGCCGTTTTCTACAGAATCAAATAATTTTAGACACGTAAGAACTGAATAATAAAGAGTCTAGCAAATAATGAGAGATATGAGAATGTTATCTCATGTCACCTGAGAATATTCGAAAATGAATATATAATGACAGAAAGCAGTATAACCAACACAATTTTAGATACAGAAATCTTTGAAAACTTGTATTTTGTTAAATTTAACTGTATATGTATATAAACATAATATGAATAAACAACCCATCAAGAATTTTAATTTTCATATTACTCTTGTTGTACATGTTTTAGAGATTTCGGTACCTAAAAATATCACAAATTTAATCATTTACCTTAAATAACTAGTTAGATTTGTTATGTTCCAATATTTGTTACTTAAAAAATAAAATTATTAACGTATATGGATATATCAAACTTCAAATTTGTTTAAATGCAAACACTTCAAATGTCATTTACCCACATTTTTTTATTTTCTGAACACCCCGTATATTAAAATTTAAATTTATCTATGATAATTGATAGATTGTTCTTACAAGTAAAGTATTTTATGAATAATGTCTACTGAAAAATATATACAGCTTATGTAACTGTGTTACAAAATATGAAGGATTTATTGCTTTACGAGCAAGTTTATAGGTACTTAATAGGTACAGTTTTTATTGTACCTAAGCATAGCAGTCTCCGAGTTATAAACAAATCAGTGTCATATCATTAAGTAGAACAGTGGCTGTAAAGGGTAATAATCTTATAAATTACACTTTCTTCCACATCATTGAGGTTTTCTGCATTCACCGCAAATAAAATAAATCTACAAGCATCTAATACCAACCTATATTTAAACAAAGAGGCCAGCTGCTTCTTCTTTGTTTATGTTTTATAAATACGCTGTTCATTTGTGCGTTTAAAGCACTGTAAATTTTTAGATATGTATACAGTAAAAAATAACACTCATTTATGAGTGAAATTATGTTAGCATTGAATTTTGAGTAATTAAACATTTTAATAAAGAAAAAATGAGCTTATCAACACAATTTTTGGCCGGAAAGATAGTTTGCGAAAAAACAACAAAATATAATTATAATGCTAACTCAAAAATTATTCAATGTCAAAAATTTATTTAGCTAATAAATGACTGGGTGATCAATCAATGAATTGTGATATTATTTTAACACAATTTGGTGTCGATTCGTTTTAACAACTAGGTAATTGTGTTGATTTTAAGTGAAATTTTACGGTGTAGAAGGCAGACCGGAAACTTTCTTGTATAAATGTCTGAATTACTAAATTGTCTTAACAAAGTAACTCAGGTATTTCTGTTATCTTTTTAAATTGTCAAATATTTTCATCTTTTGTGTTATTTTACAATGATAATATTATTAACGATATTGCGCGGTGGATTGTTAGTTATTTATTATCTATTAGGTCAATAATGTGAAATAAAACACAAGCAATGTTACAACTGTAACGGGAAATTAATATTATGAATATACAAGTTTCATAGTAAAACCATATATTTGGACATATGAACTGTAATTTCATAACGTTGTTATGTAATTTTAGAATCAATCATGCACCGTAAAAAAATTAAGTAAAGTAAAATTAAAAGGTAAATCGCTGGGTACCCCTTAGGGACTCTGTATCTCCATTAAGGGGCACTTTAGAATTTTTTTTATGACAAACTAGTGTTATTTTGACCTCCCCTATACACCCACGGAAGTATGTCGTGTACTTACCGGACACTCTGTATTTTAGTTTCTGTAACCAAAAATTGCGCAGATAAGCTCATTTCTTTGTTAAAATGTTAAATTTACTCAAAATTCAACACCAAACTCATAAATGAGTTTGAACTTACTTAATGCTATTCATATGGAGATTCTGGTAATATAGTCTGCACTTGATATTATTTACATCGATGTACGATGTGAACAACGTGTACATTTACAATCATTTTTATCAGTGTACTGCAATAAGTACTTACAGAAGTGTTTATACATGTCAGGTTCTTGTAAAGAAGCTAAAACAATATGTGTCGAGTACGGCTATATTATTTTATGCTGCCTGTTTTAATATTTCATGCATCAGAGCAGGAATTAATTAGAGATATTAATGCTGGATCAGACAGCAAAACTTGCGACGCGAACCTTCGTAAAGCACTAGACAGTTAATAATTAATATAACTTACCCTTGTTTGGATGTAAAGTATATATACGTTGTTTTATAGCTATAGTAAAGATAACGATAGGCATAAAAGGTATGAAGTGAATATTTGTTTATTTTTACTTAGGTATAAGTTTAGTAGGTAATAAGTACTTCCTACTTTACCTATTACAATAGTTATTTACTGAGTTGTGAAAAGGTTGTAATACTAGATATTAAAGAGAAAACGTCAAAAAATTAAGTTAATGCAACTAAAAAACTTTTTAGTTGCATCTGAGTGGAATGGGAGTATTGGATAATTACGTTGGCCACCATGTGGGCTACAGCTAGCCATATTTTTAAATCAGAACATTTATTATTACAATTAAATTGAATTAAATTATTCAGAAAAAAAAATAAATTAAAAATTGCCAATCATTAATTTTACAAGGCGTAGATGTTCAAGGACATTTAATTAATATACCTAGGTGAGACTTTTATGTCCCTTATAAAAACTATTATTAACTATGATATTTTTACTGTTATATTTGAATGGTAATTAAATGTTAATGTACCGTTTTCTTAAATATTATTGCCATTTGTTTCAAAAGAACCTTTGCTGATCCTGATAATATTTAAGTATCTATTCTCATGTATATACCTATAATTCTGAACATTTTATTAGATATACCTGTCTAAAGTATATATTTCAGTAAAATTTCGAATTTACCTAAATCATTATATAATGGAAATGTGGGAGGATTTTTATTATTCGAATGCATCCTTAAAATTTATTGTAGTCATTTTCTACATCTACCTATATCAATATAATTCTTTTTTATATCGAAATCTTGTTTATGTAACTGTACAAATAAAAAATATATATAAATCAGTATTATTGCGTATAATATAACTGTTAAATACCACCTACTATTGAACAGTTGTTGAAAATTTATAGTTCCTAAAATTAGCACATTGTCTTTGAATTTCTTGAATTTGTATACATTTGTACCCAAAAGTAACAAACATTATTCACATGTTCATTAAACATTTAATAGTATATTCAGTAACGAGATTAGCATGAAAGAAGTCGATACCAGTCGAATTTTCACTGTAACCGAGTATAACAGACTATATTTTCTCAACGACCAAAAAGCATAAATCAAAAACAATTAAATTAAATCTAAACAAAATAAGTTACTTATTGAGACCTAATCGTTTAGTTCGATTACGGGATATTCATTCTGCACCTTGTTGTAGGATGAAAATACATGTAAAACACATAATAAGCAAGTGTTTCAGAATAAATATCACTCAACTCAAGAGTGATAATTTTTACATTTTATTATAAAATAGTATATTATACTATAAGGGAGAGAAATTCGTTATTTTGGCAGAGGTGCAATGCACCGAGGACAAAATAGCATCTCTCCCGAATGGTATATACTATTTTTTCCACGGTCTCATTAACTTAAAAACACATATTTTGTCATTATGAAGTAAGTAGCACCAGAATTATTGTATTCGGATTTGAGCATTTATTTAGTAGTCGTTGAGTTATTGTCATAACTACAAAATAAACAAACAAAAAGAATTGTCAAATTAATGTGTTAGTTTGGTTTAGTTTAAAGTTTGTTTAGTGCACAATGAATAATTGTGAGTCGGAAGAGATTGTGGAGACTGCAAATATTGCAATAAGCAATTTGCTGCCTACGAAGTCAATCGGTTCAAAAAGTGGTGCGCCGAGAAAAATGTTCATGTATACAGCGAGAATGTTTTGTTGGCATACTCCAGTGAAAATGCAAAGAATTACAAGTCTTCCTCCACATTATGGGCGCAATATTCTATGGTTAAGTCATGCTTGATAATTTACGACAACATAGATATAAGCAAATTCCCCAAGCTGATCGCATTTTTGAAAAGAAGAATACCATGGGAAAAATTTCGAGTGTAGTAGCTTCGATATTTAAAATTACCTGATGCTGCACGTTATACTGGTCACTGCTTACGAAGATCTTCAGCGACATTATTGGCAGATGCTGGTGTGGATATCACGACAATAAAGCGTCATGCTGGTTGGAAATCAACGACAGTCGCTAAGGGTTATGTCGAGAACTCCATTGAAAATAAGACCAAAATTGCTAATTAGGTTTTAGTAGGTACCACTACTAGGGCAATCACAAAAACTGTAAATGTAAGCGAAAGTAATATTTCTTCTAATATTAATTTTGAAAATTGTTCAAATGTAGCATTTAATTTAAATGTCAATAAATAATTGCAATGTTATCTTTTTTTTTGCATAAAAAACGTTCTCCATAATGTAAACTTCCTTGGGAGCATTATACTCCCTTGGGAATACTCGACTACTTCTGTTTTAATTTTGATGTCATAGAAACTGATTTCTACTCCCGACCGTGGAAAAAATTATTTAAAATTATTTGCTAATGGTCGTGGAGAAAACATGTTTATTAAACATATAAAACTGCCCAAAACCATTTATTAATGAAATTTGATTAATCGCACTACTCTCAAATAAGCCTACATTTAACCATACAAATATCAAGTTCTGTTTAGTTACTAATTGATTTTTATTAAATTTTTCTTTTTCCTATACTTAATTTTTTGCTATAGTTATCCTTGTAAGTAATAACTTAATTGTTGCTATAATTTACAATATCAATTATTAATTTGAAAAGGTGGAAATACTCTAGAGCCCATGAATGTGATCTGTAGAAGAAATAAACATAGATAAAATAAACATGACATTTTTTTTCAAAAAAGCAATTGTATCAGTTTCTATTAGTTTCTTTGGTGTGATGATACTGGGCTTTCTGTTTATTTCCAAAGAAATTGAAATACCTCTTACCTGCTCCTTTCATTTCTTTTTGGTGACTGACGACAATAAAGAAAGCAGACCATGGGGACGGTGTGAAGGTTACCATTAAAATCTGTAACTGCTAAGTAGTCTATATATAACTCTTAATCCTTAAAATAAATCTGGTGTGAGGATGTTTGTTGTGTCTCAGGAATTATGGTCAGAGAGAGGATAAATGAAAGGAAAATAGTTAATATAATTATTTGCGCTGATCTTTTTCACATATAATTATTTAAAATATTTTTATATATTTTTGTCAATTGAAATGTTAATTTGAATCAATAGAACTGCAGCATCTGGCACACGGTATCCACGTATGTACATGAAAACAAGAAGAAAAAGTTTTTAATAATTATTGTCACATGTTGTTTTACGATTGATTGTCTTGCTGCTGTAGATACTTGTTTCTATATTATGTATTCTGTATTCCGTGTCTGTTTGATATTAGACACAGCTGACATTAAAGCATTACATCATGACAGTCACTCTTTAATGTTACTGGGACACGTTTCTCAGCGTTTACGTTAAAACTGCTTTCTTGAATTAGAATAGCAGTTTCTTTTCATGGTCAGAAAATGTCGTGTGATTATGATAAATCTAGACATGAAGAAGTATTTCTTTACAATCGTGTGGCACATAATTTTCAGTAACAGTAAGACCAGAAGAAGTCGAATTTTTACTGTCACAAATAACATCCAAGATAATTCTATTAGTTTTTTGTTATTCTATGGGAAGTATGTAGCCTTGAGTTTTAAAATCGAAAACACACCAACACGATTATTATAAGTGTTTTAATCAAGTGATAGGAATGAATGTTATTGCTAAAACACCAAACGATTTTACTAATTATCTTTGCATTGCTTTCGCCGGCTACTTCATTCGTCCATGGTGGAGGAGATATTATACCATTGAAGCGACACGGGAAATGGAATAGTTCTACAGTTGCAGAAGATGAATACATACGTAGATAATCTCTACCCCTCATACTAATCACGAAGATTAGCCCAGAAGTCGAAGACTTGTGCGGGAGAGGGAGCGGCATATTATTATTAAACAGGCCACATTTGCGCCCAGGAACGTTGTAATAAGTTAATAATTGAAAAGTTTTATTTTGTTGAGTGATTGAGAATCTTTGTATGCAGCATTACGAGCAAACAATGATATTACTGCAGCAATAATGTATCACTTTTCGCTCTTAATACATAAATAACTATTAAAAATTTAATATTAATTCAATTATACCTTTTACGGTGCTTTTTTTGTCGATTTATTTTTAGACCTTCTTTTGGATTTTGCAGAAACCTCTTAATTTTGAACGAACTTCAAAACTACGTTAAACTTTTGCCAATATATCTACATTTTAAGACCTGATATATACCTAGTAATTATGTTGGAATGTAATCGTATTATTAAATATTAATTTCGTCATACATTTTTCCTTGAACAGATGCCTGGAAAATATTCTCAGGGAAACAATGACAACGCCACATGCACTTATATACATAATGCTCGAATCATTTTTATGATAATTGGCTTCCACAGTGTCAGTGATATGTAGGTACAATGATGCGAATTGTAGAAAGTTGTTTTTATAAAGAAACTCATCAGTACATCAACTTGCATTGTGTTTGTCTTAAATCTGCTTCATATCAACGTATTTTTAGTGATGCCAGGTATCAACAATATTTGTTTAGTTGCTTTAATTTTATTAATAGAAAATCAAAAAAAAAATCAGATATATTGATAATTAACTACGCCATAAATAAATTACTGTGTTTATCTACAATCACTAATTAGAGTAGGGTTTTTTTGCTTGACAGTGGCAACGAAAAGTTGACGTTCATTGAGAAGTGTCACATGAGTGTCACTTTATTGATTGCTGAACGATAAAAGCTAGCAATCGCTCGTAGTCAATAGCAACTAAGCAGTAGACAGCCTCCGTTAATAGTAGTTAATTTAACAATTGTCATATTTTGAATAGTTACTATTTTCCTAATTTGTTTACTTCTTAGTTTTTATAAACAAAAAATGCCACTTGATGAATTTCTACCTCCGAAAATAAAAATGTTTTACTACATTTTTTGTCACTATTCGTCATTATTTGTCCTCACCTATAATTTCAAAAATTTATGGGTATTGATTAAGAGTCATCCTGTATATTATTTTGTTTAAAGTTATATATTTATTTTAAATTCACCTTTTAAGAATCTTTCTGACTTATATTTGGAGGCGCCTTGTGCCCATTTTTTGCTCATACTCTATCTTTAATTCCCGTTGTTCCTAATGGACTGCCTTACGTCATTTTGTAGGTCGAGCTAGTAACGAGTAACGATTTAATCACTTGAAAAAAATCTAATTGTCAAGGTCGACAGTCGTTCCATAGATGTGCCTTTCAAGACGACTATCAAATACGTTTTTACCAGTTTCTTTCTAACCGGTAAAATGATAATAATCGGCCATGCTCGTAACGGTACGCCTGTATCTTCAGGCGTATATTTTTTCAGGATTGCGTGTTGTGTATTACGTAACTAAAATGTTTTTAGTGATGTCGGTACGTGTGTGTGATATTATACGGATATGTAGTGATCTCCTGGAAGAGAAATTATCCGCTGTCCTTAAATGAACATCGTATACTGTGCTACTAGGAACTTCTTGTTTGGGATTGAAGGAATTACAGTCATGTTTCCACATCGACGTTTATAGCATAATGAACTTTATATGTACTGCCTTTTGAAAGACTACTTTGAATATACCCAAAATAGATTTGCTAAAGAGGTACTCAAAGTATTAATAAAACCAAAATGGTTTTCCATGTGCACTATATTACTAAAGTACGTACAGAACTGTTGGAAAAGTATTCCATGATTACTACTTTCAATGGAGCTTAGCGATAGCTAAAAAGTTATACAGATGATGAAAGAGTAGATTAGATATGACAGATTTAGGAAAAACTGCAAGTAAAATGTGAGATATGATACGAAGGTTTATATAAGGTATAGTCAGTTTGATATGCAACTGTTTTGCTGCCTTGGTAAGGCGAATAAGTCAGAACTACGTGACATGAGTGAATACTGATGAGTTAACCAGATTGATCTAATCTACAGCCTTACAGAAATCTGAAACTTCTCGCGCTGTTGTTAAATATGTTACTAAACACTTGCAGGAATAGACGGAAGAAAGGGATTCTAAATGGTAACAAGAAACTCCTAGATAGAAAAAACCCAAGAGTTCCTAAAAAGACCATAGAATGTAACGGTAGAATTTCTACTAAAGTCGCAGATCACTAAAGATAGTAGCTAACAGGATAGCACAGATTTAAGAAGAGAATACTGTTGTGAAAACCGGAGGCTGCAAGCTGTAGATTCTATTTCAAAGAGTAAAAATAGATGAAGAAATCTAAGCTAATGGAGGACCACAAGAAAAACAATGGTTACAATGAGAAAAGAATGGAAGTTTCCTCTAGTCTACAATAAGAGAGAGGCAGTGCAACAAAGAAATTGATATACTCATGGTTGCCAAACTTGGGAAAAGTCTGTTTGTTTAATTTTAAGTAGACTGAAATGCTCCCACTACAAATGGGCAGAATTATTTACATCGTGAACTATTGCGACGTCGCAACAAAAGCAATGGAAAGACATGAACTTTCCAATACTGTATATCTAAAACTTAAAATACATCTAGAACATATGACTAAATCTCAACAATTGAAGATATATCTCTTTTATCACTGTCTTTATACAATGGTGAAAGAAATAATATGGCAAATCAAAGACATTTCAGTGGAGCTATTGCTTGTCTTTGCATGTAGTATGGACCTGTTTTAAAATTTTTGGCGCATGCACAATGTATCACAAGATATGTTAAAATTCTATATGACATGACATGAGAAGAATTTTCTTCTTCAGTTCAGCAATTGGTTGAAGATTGTTCTTGATTTTACCGTAGCCCTAGAGAAAATGGTTTAGTCATAATCTTGGTTTTTAATATAGCCGTTTTATGAAAGGGCAAGTTCAGAAAATGTTTATCTCAATAACTAATTGTGTTATTTGCAAAATGAGGTATAGCTCCATTGTTTTTGAATCAAATGTTATCCAGATTACGTATCAATTTAGGCAACAAAAACTTAGTTGATGTCCCACAATATCGAAGACCATTCACAGTTGCACCAGCAGCATTTTCACAGTAGTACAGATCAGTTACACCTCTATACCATAATACACACAAAATAGTGACTTGTTTTGCATTTATACGTTTCTTATGAATCAATCATGAATTTTCCTCATCCCAAATACATTAGTTTCAAGTTGTTCTTCATCTTTGATCCAGTTGACTAGTGTACGATGTTTTGAACGATTCTATGGCCTTAGTTTCCATGTTATTTAAACTTTATGTGCCTTCAAAATTAAATCCTTGTGTAAAATACACCGTATTGTAGATTTGCTGCGTCCAACTTGTTCTGAAAGTCGACTAATGGAAATTCTGGGTCTTCCGTTACGAACCAAATCTTGTGAATATATGCATAGTTATATTTTTCTCTTATTTTATCTTCCATCTAGGAACAGTTTTCACTGAACGCAAATTTTCATAAAATAATTCAATCATTGAACGTGCTGTTGCATCATATATCACACATTTTTTATAAATATCATAAGTACATTAAATTTTTCAAATGATCCAGGAAAATTGACAACGCCATTTGTCGTTTATTGAATAATTACGGAAACCTCTCAATTTGAAAATTCTGTATATAGGACGAATTTTATTTATTTTTTAATTTGTAAAATCATACTACTCCGCCCAAATGCATCATTGTAGCTAAAATCTTAAGCCAGTGAAATATTCGTATCATGATAGCTGATTTAAAGGAAAATTATGATTTCTTCAATGAAACCTTTGACAAAGCAGCATACCCAGTACGTAGCAAATAACAGCTGAATACATGGGCGTGTACCAGGTAAAAACCTTCCAAGAGGAACAACAACATGATGATGTGATGTGTGAAATTCCCCCACGTTTGAGGACGTGTTTATAAAAAGCGCACCGAGAGTTATATTTAGAAGGCGTGTGTCTCGATCATAGACCTACATTTATCATACTTTGTAATTCAATTAGGTACATCTATTAACATCCATACATTTACCTGCTAGTGCTACATAAATAAAACAAACGTGAGTGGAATTCAGTAAAAGAAACGACGAATCATCAATTATGTTCGTCGGCAATTATGCGCTAATGACGTATTAAAAAGTAGATATCTGCCTTGGAAAGTATCACAGGTCCTCATGTGTGATTCGTAAATAGAAATAAATTGTATTATTTGGTTTGACCGATATTCTTTAGTCACTTAGAGGAAAGATGGAGAGAGGAGATACTATCCCGTTCCATTGTTAACCAACTATAAAATATTTTTTAAACTTTTCAAGCAGTTCATGACATTTGCTACTAATTTAATTAAGGAATTTTAATATTGCGAATTTATTTTATTTTGTATACAGGGTTAACCATGACTAAGTATGTCTAAGTATGTTAAAAAAATGGGGCAAAACCCTCTTCTCCTATGGAAAGTCGGCGCCTATGACAATCAATCATTGTCCGAGATGGCTAGATATGTCAACTACCGTGCAGTCGTTCTTTGTAGCGTTGTCAAATGTAGAAACGACGAAAATACACATTTTTATTAATAATAATAATGCAATACCTGATACATAACAGTTAATCCGGTTAGCTGCAATATTTTGTATTCGTTCTTCGTTCTTTCGTTGCACACTGCCAAAACTACATTTTCACTTCGACATAAAATATTTTATTCAATTACTATAATACGTTTAAGATTAGTCACTGTTCTAAAACAACATAACCTAGAATACTGTATTGCTAGTTGCATACTCTCCAAACCTCAAAGAACATGCGAAGTTTAGTTTTATCTAAGGGTCTAAGAAACATTTTTACAGAATACCGTAAACATCTTGGGATGTTATGGTTTAAAATATTATTAATTATTTTATACAAACATCATCGATTACTGCTAATATTGTTGCTATTATTAGTATTAACAGAATTTAATTTCCCAACAACACAAGAAGTTTAAAAATTTATCGCCGTGAAGTGCACCTTGCATGAGATGGCGTCTGCAGATGTCAAAAAATATTACATACGGCTACGGTACTCTGATTAGTTTGAAAAAATTTTTCAGTACTTGTTTATCGCAAATTTAATTATTCGCGTATTTTTTGATGTATTTGCAAATATATCATATTTAAATGCCTAGATGACGTATAAGGTGTTGATTTATGGGAGTGTGACAAGTGCATATTATCGTGTGGCAGCGTAATACCAAAGACGGTTTCCGAGTACACAAGATATTATTCTGAATACTTTTTGAAGCACATTGACCACTGTTATAATGCCTTGGCGGTAAACGTGTAACAATGCTTTTATGTAACGTAAGTAATCGGCGGCCGTGTCAACGTGGTGACCTGTCACTAGGTTTGACACCTTTGACTTTGGTCAAATATACCTAACCTCGTGGGTGACAGAAGTCATAGTTAACCCTGCATAATGTATTGGGATAATACTGGTATGATTATTTCATATACAAAAAATATGACTCATTCAATAAATACAACAACTTTGTACACGAATGCTGTAAATATTCAAAATTTTTAAATCTGACATGCCAAGTAGTAAAAACGATTTACATAGTTTCTTACTCACACTGAAGGTTTACGCCCATATATCTAGGAAACCATTGTAAGGCCGATTGTAAGCAATTTGTAATTATTTGATGTGTTAAAAATCAATATACAAAATATGCTGTTCATATCTTGAAAAATATATTGCAGAATATATTTCTGAAGCTGGTGAGGATTGCATTTTCATAACTTGTAGCCTATCACAATATGTTAAGTGTACAAGAAAAAAGATGTACCTACAAATAAACATATAAATTCCAGAAAGCATGGCATTAAAACTAATGCGTGTCAGTGCGAATTTTCCAGTCATCTTCTGTACAGAAATATTGCAGCAGTAAAATACCAGATATGCCTACGTTGACATTAAGTTATTTACAACCAAAAATTGCAGGAAATCTGACATGCATTAAAAACAATTACATATGGATAATAATTTATGAAACAACTGATATTCAGAGGTGTACTATCGAAAATATACTCTACATACTCACACATTGTGACAAAATTCTTAAAAGTTAAAAAATACGCGGTGTTGTAATTTTTTGTTCAAATGCTTCGTTTTGGAGAAAAAACGGCAATTTGTAGTGCCCATAAATAAATCTATACTACCATTTTCAAGTGCAACTGAAATTTTGTGGATATACCTGTTATTGCACTACCTTGGCAACTTAGCAAATCGTACTACTACTGAATGAATGCATAATTGCTAATTAAAACAAAAAGATAATTTCTTTCAAAAGATAAGGTTTTCGCTTAAAAGGGCACGTACATGTGTTAATAGGAGGGTGGGCAAGTAGAACGTTTGTTAAATTAGTAGTAATTAATTAATTATTTTATTTAATGTCATTTAGATAAAAAGTTATTATGTTGATCGTTTATTATTACTATTACTAAACAAGACTATTATTTGTTGGTTGATAAGAGAACTGTATTACAGATTTTAATGCCATATTATTTTTTCAATTCATAAGTATTCCTCATTTTATAAAATTTTAAATTATTCATTCTGTTTTAATTAGCAATTATTCATTCAGTAAGTATTACGATTTGCTAAGTTGCCAAGGTATTATAATAAGAAGTACATCTACAAAATTTCAGTTTTACTTGAAATTGATAGTGAATGATAGATTTATGGGCACTACAAATTGCCGTTTTTCTTGAAAATGGAGCATTTGAACAAAAATTGCAAAAGAGATAAAATGATCAGAAGAAAATTCTACATTTGATATTTCAAGAAAAAGGTGCATAGGCGTACTTAGAAATAATTGGATAAAGGGTACTGCATTCCTCAGATACCTCCATTCACCCCTTCGATTTTTTTCACCAAAATTACATGAAAAGTATGCTGGAATAAGATAAAAGTACGTGCAAAATTTCAAGTGTGTATCTTACAAAACAATGGAATTATTAACAAAAATAGGTTTTTAACATGTATCTTAACACTCTGTATATTGAAACAGGGGTGCCCAAATAAAAAACGGCATAAGAAAAGTCGCATTATTTTTGTCCAAAGAATATGTGGTTAATGGTATGGCCTTCTATTTTGGGACACCCTGTATAATGTGAATTATAAATTACCAATAAATATTATGAAGAAAGAGCATAACAAAACATGGAAATTTCCACTGTTTTTTATCAACATATTTAGAGTTTGTGCTACTGGTAAATATTTGCGTACATACTATGTTTTTAATATTTCAAAAAATTTTACATTATGTATCTCGATAATTGTTCATAATATGAACTTTTCTTTTTAAAATAATCAAAGTATCAAGTTCTTATGCATATATAGTACATCGTACATGTTTGTGAATTTAATCAGCTTATGAGTACAAAGTTTAGGTGACTGGCTTACTAGCACAAACTGATTTACTAGACTAGCTCTTACTTGGATATTTCAATATATTGATTTATGATGTGTACAGTATTTATAAGACCAGAAATTAGCAGGAAAAAATCGATAGACTGGTATATTTGCATTTGAGATATGTTCTCTTATCTCCACCTGTTCTTGTTCAGCTAGTTAGCTAATGGTTTAATAACTCAAAATATTGTTAAAAACATGATAAATCATTACCTGTAGTAAAATATTAATTTCGAACCGCCTATTAATATTTCCATTACAACTTTATGGAAAGGTTTTCAGCATAGTTAATTAAATTTAGCTTTGAATATTCATGCGATAAATTATAATAATTAATATTAAATTAATGATGTCCGAGGACACTGATCTTACCATCTATCATTTAGTAAATGGTAATAATATGGCATATTAAATAACCAAATGGGGGGAGGAAGTTAAGTGTTTTATTAAAACAAGTAAAGGATCTTGCAATAAGGATGCAGTGTATCATACGTGACACCTATTTACCATTTGTACCAAACTCTGATGGATTCCACAACGCGTACAAATTGTTAGAATATATCATGTAAATACTACAACAGCAAAAAATATCGGACAATGATAATCAAATATTTGTGTATCAGATTGAATTGCGTATTATACTTTATATGAAACCATTACTTTGTTTTCGATCTTCTATGTTAAGGGAAATATATAGAGATTACATTATTTCTCATGGCGCTGATGTTAGCTAACCAAGGTATTGCGATTTAAGGTCCATTTACACACATCAGTGACGTATCAGTTCAATGTCAGTTCAGTATCGGTGTTATTTATGGTCGACCACTGATGCCAGTTTACACATATCCGTCCGTAGACCGTAGAAAGGAGTTAGTAGATGATCAAACAAAGTGATCTGAATATATTTATCATGCAATTGATCAAAGTTTTGTGCTAGCTCGATAAGCTTTTCGTCCATTCTAAGTAATAGAGAAATCTGGTCAGTTCGTCAGTAGAATTGCAAAAATATCGTCGCCGGTGTATTTAAAAGCCACTGAACGGACACTGAAGCAGCACTGACAGCACTGATACGGCACTGTGACGGATGTTTATAAACACGCCCATTTAAGGTCCATTTACACACATCAGTGACGTATCAGTTCAGTGTCAGTTCAGTATCAGTGTTATTTGTGGTCGATCACTGATGCCAGTTTACACATATTCGTTCGTAGTCCGTAAAAAGGAGATAGTAAACGATCAAATCAAGTGATCTGAATATATTTATCATGCAATTCATCAAAATTTTGTACCAGCTTGATAAGCTTTTCATCCATTCGAAACAGTAAAAAAATCTGGTCAGTTCGTCAGAAGAATTACAAAAGTATCGTCGCCGGCGTATTTAAAAGCCACTGAACGGACACTGAAGCAGCAGTGACAGCACTGATACAGCACTGTTACGGATGTGTATAAACACGGCAATTTAAAATCTAAGCAACGATTTTTTATGTTTCACTGATACTGATACGGAACTGATACGGCACTGAAGTGTGTAAATAGACCTTTAAAGTCTAAGCAACAATTTTTTAGTTTTCACTGATACTGATACGGAACTAACACGGCACTGATGTGTGTAAATAGACCTTTAACGGGTTTAGATTTTTTCTCATGAGAAAACCCGATGTAAACAACTGCAGATTTATTGATTAATACACTGTTAACTCTTAACTGCTCACATTGAGTACGTGGAACTCTCCTTAGTACCGGATGTCCCGATACTCGATAGTCTGGGCTTACTGTGAGGATACAAAAAATTTAAATAAAATTTGGGACACGTTGTGTTAAATGGGACGAAGGAAGCTCCATTCTCAATCAAAAGTATTGTTTTTTTTTTATATATTTTTAGGTATTGACAATATTGTGTGAAACTAACTACTCTGTAGATTCAAGCCCCAACTAGCGTTGAATTATTTAGTCCGCAGAGTAGTTAGTTTCACACAATATTGTTAATACCTAAAAACATATAAAAAACGATTACATAAAGGGTAAAATTTTGTTATTAATTAAGTAGTTCGTTATGACATTTAAATTCATCGACAGGTTCACTATTGACATTGTCCATATTTAATTTCAAACAAAATTTATTGGTATAATAATTTTTATAGTTAGATTTTTGACTTAACTTAAGGGAAGCCACCTGAAGGAGCAATCCTAAAAATGCAGAAATAGGTCACATTTTCAAGAGCGAACTTTGATATTTATAGAAAGTTTTCATTAAATCAGGTTAGTAATTTAGCTAGATTAATTTTTTTTAGATAATTATTGAATAGAGCTTTGTCTGTGGAATTGTTCATTAGCATACCTAGATGTTTGGCATCAGAGAGCATACATATGACTTCATTGATAGGAATTGTAGGAGATTTGATATATATATTAGCTTAAAATACCTTTCTAATACAGTAAAAAACGAAAGTATCGTCTTTGGATTTGACAGAAACGACTGATCAATTATATTTTTTCCAGAAATATTCCCAATTTTTTTCCTGTTAAAAACCTCTTTTCTTTTCTAATAAACCTTACAGAAATTCTGTATTACTTCCCGTTTAAAAGTGATATATTTTTTCTATCAAATAATTAATATCATACAAAGGTGTTCTGTAAAATCGAAGGGTGTTAGATCTAGTAACTTCCATTTTCTGGGGAAGTATTATCTAAATATTGCTGCACAATACTGGCCTTGTGGGGTGGAGCTCTGTCGTGCTGGAACTATAGGTTTCTTTCTCCTTAGTTGCAAAGACACATTCTCCAGAAGTGCAAGAAAGCCCAATTAAATGCCTACCGATGATGCCGCACCATACATTTACTCCAAAATGGTATTGGTTTTGGACGGAATTTACAGTATGGGGATTTTCAATGGACCAGTAGACTTCGTTGCGTCTGTTTGGCAAACCATTACTGACAAATCGATTTTTGTCCGCCCATAGAACGTTCCGAAAAAGGTTCTGATCAACAGTTTCTTCATTTACTGAAATTTGAGCTATAAAATTAAATCTGTTTTCAATGTGACTCTCAGGCTCCAAATAGTGAATTTTGTAGTCACGATACCCATTGGTCTTAAAATTCGTTGAACGGTTGAATTATTCAAATTCAATTCCCGGTTAGCCTGCTGTACAGAATTTCATAGATTTTGTTCAA
This sequence comes from Monochamus alternatus, assembly GCA_037114965.1. Lineage (NCBI taxonomy): Eukaryota > Metazoa > Arthropoda > Insecta > Coleoptera > Cerambycidae > Monochamus > Monochamus alternatus. Next base: position 26,043,203 of record CM073426.1, on the reverse strand, counting down.
AATACAATAACAGTCTAGCTGTATTAACATTGTGTCTTACCCTTCGGCCAATTATTTTATTATTCCGGACAGAAAATGGATCTTCTTATCGTCGCAAGGTCACCTCCAATCTTGTAAAGGTTCTATGATCAGGAATGAGGCACTCTGGATACTTTTCTCGACATAACTCTACATCTCTTTTTGATTTTTGTTGTGACTCGCCGTAACATATCACCTTTTTCTAAATAAGAAAACATTTTGTAAGTAAGTTTTACGTTTGACGTTAGTATTGAGTAATGACAAGTATTTTGTGACATTTATGTATTTCAACATTCAATTATTCCAACGACTATTTGATCCTTCCACGGCTAATGTGATTTTTTAGTGGTATTACTTTTAAGACGCTTTAGGACGATATGCTTATAACTTTTAAAATAAAATTTTATTAGAAAAAAGAGAGCTTTTTAATAGGAAAAAATTTTGGGTATGTTTCTGGAAAAAATATAATTGATGACGACATTAGTCATTTCTGTCAAATTCCAAAGATAATACTTTCAATTGAAAATGGAGCTTACTTCATCCCATTTAACACCACGTGTCCCAAATTTTATTTAATTTTTTTGTATCCTCACAGTAGGCCTATACGATTGAGTTTGAGACACCCTGTACATTGCCATTTGGTTTCTTCCATCTCGAACTTTGGAGGGACAGTGCACCTAATACTTTCTTGAATATTAGTGTCAGCATTTATAGAACAAAAAATAATACATAAATGGTTGAAGTGGTGATTTTCAATACTATATTTTTCAAAAAGTAATTAGAACAGAAGTCAAAAATTCGTATAGAACTTGTGTCTTTTCATCATTTCGACTTTAATTCATCAGGCTGTTCTTTAATTCGCTGCAGTAATATTATAACAATGCTTCCTTAATCAGGGTAATAAAACCTAAATTTATTTTTATAACTGGTTGTAGTGGTGACCTTCGTTACTAAACTTCTCAAAGAGCAGTTACTTCGGACAGAGGTGAAAAATTCATAGAGAACATTTATTTTTCTACAACGTTTCGACTTTTATTAAACCTTGCGCAAAGATTTTAACAACATGAATTTCGAAAATAAGATGTACTAGGACATATGTCCATATAATTTTGTTTTTAAATAATATAATAACATATACAGGGTGCCGTGAAAATGCGAGAAATCTCTCGGGTGCAGATATAACATGAAAAAGTAAAATGACAAGCTCGTATAATTTTTTTTCCTAAAGGCCCTCCATACGGAGATATGTATCCCTAAAGAACGCCGCTAGAAATCGATTTTTAACACGCTTATATTAGCTTCACCTGTATGTATGTATGTATGTATGTATGTAACGGAATCTTTCAGTGTAATTTTCACCAATTTCAAGAAGTCTGATCAGCTTGAAAATTTGCACAGGGGTCAAAGACTGATGACAATACAATTATTTAATAACTTTGTTCTAATGTCCTGACTAGGATCATCAGAATAAAAACTATTTAGATTACTTTGCAGGTTAAGTGTATACAATCCATCAGTGTTGTTTCCAAGCAGGCAAGGCAGGGGCAGGGGACTGTAATAGATTCGTGCTCTTGCTTTTCACGTATAGATGGCGACCTGACAGAATTAGTTTTCGGTTTTCGCCTAATTTTAAATTAAAAATTTTTATAAATAAATAAAAATTTGATAATTTATAACAAAATTCAAATAAACATTTTGATTTAAAAAATTTCGAAAAAATACAGAATTCAAAATTAAAAAAAAAATTCTAAATATAAAATTTTGGAGTTTAAAAAAGTTTTGAAATACAAAATTTTGTAAATAATTTTGGATTGTGGAATTACATGATAAAATCAAATTTAAAAAATTTTAGAAATAAATAAAAATTTGATAATTTATAAAAAAATTCAAATAAAAATTTTTGGAAAAAATTTTCAATTGAAAAATTTTAAAATCCAAAAATTTAGAAAAAATTTCGAAAAAGACATTGAATTTTAAAATTTTGAAGAGCGTAAATTTTCAAATTCAAAGAAATTTTGATTTGAAAATTTTGGCAAGAATTTTGAAGAAAGTTTTGAATCTAAAATTTTGTAAAATTAGAAAGAAAAAAAAAAGATTTTGATACGAGAACGTTGACAAAAATTTTAATTTGCATATTTTATAGAAACAAACAAAAATGAAAAATGAAACTATAACACAAAGAAAGAGGAGACTGGAAAAAAAAATGTATAGAAAAACTATATGAAATGGAAAGGTTACGTAAACATGAATGAAATGAATTTAGATTTATTGTCAAATATAAGATATTTTAAAAATTAAGGCTCTTAATTATAATTACTTTTGTTATTGTTTTGAGACTAAAAATTAAGAAAATAAATTATAGTTTAAAAAAACTAAAAAAACACGCTTTAATAGTAAACCGAACTAAAAAGTAGAAAATAATTTTGAAGTATCAAGAGTTTGTTACAGCAATAGAAAATTCCGACAATCAATTACGACTAATTAATTGGGAATAAGATTAAATTAGAAATTAAATTATTAATAAAATAATTCAATTATAGTAAAAAAAAGCGTGGGGTGCTTGATATTAAATGTTACCATTATTTCAGTAGTGCAGCTATTTATAAAAATAAAGTCATTATGAAAATATAGTAAATTGCACCCCACGCTTTTTTTTACTATAATTGAATTATTTTATTAATAATTTAATTTCTAATTTAATCTTATTCCCAATTAATTAGTCGTAATTGATTGTCGGAATTTTCTATTGCTGTAACAAACTCTTGATACTTCAAAATTATTTTCTACTTTTTAGTTCGGTTTACTATTAAAGCGTGTTTTTTTAGTTTTTTTAAACTATAATTTATTATTGTTTTGAGACTAAAAATTAAGAAAATAAATTATAGTTTAAAAAAACTAAAAAAACACGCTTTAATAGTAAACCGAACTAAAAAGTAGAAAATAATTTTAAAGTATCAAGAGTTTGTTACAGCAATAGAAAATTCCGACAATCAATTACGACTAATTAATTGGGAATAAGATTAAATTAGAAATTAAATTATTAATAAAATAATTCAATTATAGTAAAAAAAAGCGTGGGGTGCTTGATATTAAATGTTACCATTATTTCAGTAGTGCAGCTATTTATAAAAATAAAGTCATTATGAAAATATAGTAAATTGCACCCCACGCTTTTTTTTACTATAATTGAATTATTTTATTAATAATTTAATTTCTAATTTAATCTTATTCCCAATTAATTAGTCGTAATTGATTGTCGGAATTTTCTATTGCTGTAACAAACTCTTGATACTTCAAAATTATTTTCTACTTTTTAGTTCGGTTTACTATTAAAGCGTGTTTTTTTAATTTTTTTAAACTATAATTTTTCTTGAAAGTATTAACTTTAGTGTACCAGGGGTGGGCTAAGCTTTACAATTTAATGCTTAAATTTTTAACACCCTCTATGATAAAGACTTTACTACTCTTGTGTACTCTTGTTTATTGTCGATAAAATGAGCAATTTTTCAATATTTTCGTTAAGGTGCCTCCTGGGACACCACTGCGTTTTTAAATTTTGTATTTTTCGGAATAATCATCTTAAAATAAAACTTTCCTGTTGTTTGAATGACTTTCATATCGCACTTTGTTATCGAGAAAAAAAAAATAGAAATCATGTCTTCCCTTTTTATTAAAAACAAAACATGAATTCGTTTATTATTCTATCTCTTGTAAACGGTTCATTTTATCGACAATAAACAAGAGTACCTTTTTTTAGTCTAAGTCTTTATCATACAGGGTGTTAAAAATTTAAGCATTAAGTTGTAAAGCTTAGTCCGCCCCTGGTAAACTAAAAAAGCTAAATATGTTTCAAGGGCACTATTTTAAGAGGTCTTTATTACTATTCAACACATTTTTATGAAATTATACTTTAAAAGTTATTCAAGAAAAACAGATTTCCAGCGGCGTCCTTCAGGGACACATCACATCTCCGTAGGGACGACCTATAGGAGAAAAAATTATAGGAACATTTCATCTTATTTTTTATCTTATATGATCTATATGTATAATTCAATTTTAAAAATATCATTTTTCTTGCTCCGGATTGAAAAATGTATAATCTGTTTTACAATAATACAATATTTTACGTACATCATGAAGACTAATAATTTTTCTTCTGTTGCAGGTACATGAACGAAAACCTTCCGATAGTGGATAGATACATGTAAGTAACTACTTGCATGAAGTGTAATGACAAATTAAAAAATAATGCGTCATTATTTTTAATTGCGAAGAATTTTTGCTTCGGAATGAAGTAATGTTGTAAAACCAGGTTTTTCAAGTAATAAGAAGTAGTTGTCTGACGTAATTATAGACACAACTCTTCATCATTTCGATGCGAACACAGCGCGGTATACAGGGTGATCCGGAATGAATGGGTCATAGAGTAACCATAGACTATAGACGTTAAAAAAATACATGGATGCCTTAGCAAAATTTATTCTATAATGTTGACGCCTTTTTTTGTTGATTAAAATGGATCATAAATTTTCAACAGCAATAATTTGAAATCCGTAAAAAGCAGGTACAAAAACTCCTATATCATTAGGAAGGTAATCTAAGTCATTGTGAAGTAAATATATACAGAGTGTCCGGAAATTATGTCATTTAAAAGAAATATGAAGTGCCACAAGTGGCGCTGCTATCTACTAGTGACGTCAAAATTAGAAACATATTTGAATTTCTCGTCCGCAAAAACCCCTGATTTACAAATTTTCTGTAAATATTTGGATTTCTTAAGAAGTTATTTACAAATAAATATCGAAAATAAAATTCCCCTATTTTTTTGTGAGGAATCATCTCGTAAAGTCTTGACGCATAATTTCCGGGCACCCTTTATAGTTCTTTTTTACTGTTTTAGAAAGGTATTTTAAGCTAATATAAATCAAATCTCCTATAATTCCTATCAATGAAGTTATATGTATGTTCTCTGATACCAAACATCTAGGTATGCTAATGAACAATTCCACAGACAAAGCTCTATTCAATAATTATCTAAAGAAAATAATCTAATTTACTTACCTTCTAATGAAACACTTTATAAATATCTAACTTCACTTTTTGGCAGTGGGAACACGACAAATTCAACCACAATAGATGAGATCTGACCTATTTCTGCATTTTTAAGATTGCTTCTTCATAATAGAGCTTTGTCTGTGGAATTGTTCATTAGCATACCTAGATGTTTGGTATCAGAGAGCATACATATGACTTCATTGATAGGAATTGTAGATTTGATTTATATTAGCTTAAAATACCTTTCTAAAACAGTAAAAAAATGTTACAGAAGCTAATAATAAGGAATATATGGGTAGATATTGTGGGTGTAATTCAACGCAGGTTGGGGCTTTTGTCCACTGAGTAGTTAGTTTCACACAATATTATTAATACATAAAAATATATAAAAACCCTGTATAGTGTTTTATGTAAAATATCCAACTTCCAAACAATTAAATTTCTTTAACTTTGAACTCCACAAAGGAGCACCCTGTAAATTGGAAACTGCACCGAAAAATAAAAACAGCAAACAATTCAATTTATTTAAATATAAATTGTTCTCTGGGAACAAATCTTTTTTGATGCAATACTCACTTTTTTGTAAAAAATAAATTGATTTATTCAGTAAGAGAATTCAAATTTTTTGATGAGAATGTGTATAAATTAAACAAATTATAACATTTCAACATCTTATGAAAATTTAATTTTAAATAATGATTTTCAATAAATACATTTTTTTCATTTCCCTAAACAATTTCTTCAAATTTGTATAAAAATAACGTTTAGAAATAAAAAAATGATTTTTGATTGAAATGAATGTGCGTTTATAATGAAATAATGCGTTTATTTAATTTAAAAATGCATATTTTAATTGAGGGATGGAGAATATAAAAATATGTAATCTTTTAATTATTTTTGTTTTTAAATAATGTTTTATTAGGTTATATAATCTTTTGAAAAACTGTAAATTAAAAAGAAACTTAATTTCCTAAAATAGCCGTATCGTTGAAAAAAGTATTTGTTTGAAAGGAAAAATTCAAATTGTTTTCTATAAACGAAAAATAATTGGCAATAGATGCCCGCTAGATGTAGCTGTACTATATTTCGCGTACTCAGGTATTTCGGGTTTGAGAGACATGAATAACCAGAGTCAGTCGTCAGTTAACTCACCACTCCCAGTGGCGTACTGATGAGAGATAATAAGCTAGAAACCGGTATCTGTTAACTATTTCCTGTAGATTTTTAGGTGTGATTCAGTGCTGGTGGTGGCAGTTTTTTCGTGAAATACTTGAGAAATAAGTTGTTGACTTAAATAAGCAGATGTTTAATTTTGTACTAATTTTTTTTAAGTGTGTTCTAATTGTTCTAATCTCAGTATAACATTGTCCAGCATGTCCATCGCCTCGACCATAAGTTTCATTTCCTTATCGGAAAAACTGGGGTAGCAATGTATTTTCCAGAAAAGTAATGGTTTCCTATTTTTGTGTAATTTTCAAAAAAACTGCCGTTTGAAGAAATTAATTTGTCAACATACATTTGAGAAATATACAGTGTTCTATAAAAAAAATAAAATTTCACATAGCCATGTACAAATGCAACGCTTCATATAAAAATGTAAATAACATTATTAACAAATTTATTAAAAGCATTTTTTGATGATAAATTTTACATAATACCACTGTACCTAGAATGGGAGAAACTTAAAAATGTAAATATCATTATTAACAAATTTATTAAATACACTTTTTGGTGATAAATTTAATATAATACCACTGTACCTAGAATGGGAAAAACTGAAAAAATGTTACAGAATAAAATAGCAGCGGAATTGCCAGCGTCCTTTACTTTCTACAAAAAAGAAAAAGAAACTATTACGCTAGCGTGTTCTCCGCCACCAATAACGTAAAACTGTGTACCAAATTTTGGTGAAATTTGTTGTGCTCTAAAAAATTTACGTCCAAAATAGAATTCCCAAAAATAGGTGGCAAACATCAAGAATTTTATTTTCCATATTATTATTAATTTTAGACATTTATTAAGAACTGAATAATATGGAGTATAGCATAACAGGTACCGAAGTAAAATGAATATAAAACGACAGAAAGCGGTCTAATCAACAAATTTTTAGGTACAGAAATATTTCAAAATACATATTTTTTAAAATTCAGCTGAAGATGCGAATATTGTTATACTCACGTCAAGAATTCAGACGTCTTACGTCATAGTTGACATTAGGCATTTATTGTCAACGTAATTTTCGATATTTGATCACGTTAAAAACAACAATTTTTTGCAATTTAGTGCAATATATAGTTTTATTACTCTGAGTTGCAGTTTCTTAAATATTTTGATAAAAATATAATGAATTATTCATTTGTTCGTATGACGTAAGTCGTCTGAATTCTTGACGCGAGTATATAACATAAACTTACATAGTTCTGCATATAAGATTGTTCACTTTTGTTTCTAAATATGTGAAAATAATTGTTAGAATGTGGGGTTAGAATAGCAAAATAATGTGTCATACAAATGCATTTTAAAAGTTATATTATTTGAGGAGAATTTAAATAGTAAAAGTGGATAAACAAAACATCAATAATTTTATTTTTGATATTACTTTTACCCTACGTGTTTTATTTTTCGAGATTTCTGTACCTAAAGAACACCACTAATTTGATCATTTAACCGCGAGAAATACGACGACCTTAAGCAGTACTAATTACTTTGTTCTCAAACATTATTTCCTAACCTGTGTGGCACGTATTTTTGTGCCGCTGTATCAGCTTATAATTTTTTTCAGTAAAAAAAATATGATACTGCAGCATCGACGTTAAAACCTTGACGACTTTTACCAGTTTACCTGCGAAAGCGATCCTTTGTATATTGTGAAACTTTGATATTTAGCATACTACTGTGACCCTGACGCAACATGTTTATACAAATAATGGGCGCCAATCCAAATAATAAATTGTTCAATGTCTAAATAAGTAATTAGTGTGACACATATGTTAGAACAATATACAGCAAAAAAGTAATTTAAATTTATAATTAAATGATGCATGTTTGAAGAATTATGGTTTTTTCACGTTTATGGAAAATTTTCAAAGTAAATTAGTACGTTACTTTAGGAACTCTATTGCAGATATTACAATTTTAAAATTGAAGTAGGTACCTATTAAACTAGTTTTTGGCTTTTGACAACTTGCTCGCAAATCCGTGTAATTGAAAATTATTTTTGTTTTTCGTATTTTGCAATAATAATATACCATTGTAATGATTTGTCTAAAAATAGATCTTTTCTGCTTCAAAGCCATTTTCTTTAGAAATTTGTTAAAAGGATAACAACATTCATTGGTTAAATACAATATCCTATTTAACAATAAAAACTTGATTCAATTGTTATTCGTGATTTACCTCCATTCATATAGTGGATACTTTTTTGTATTCTACAATTTTGAATTTGAATTTCTAATTTAAATATTTTAATGTGAAATTTGCGTTTTAGGATTCGATTAGTTTTTTATGATCTCATCAATTTACATCAACAATAAAATAGAAGGGTCAATGATTCAAATAGTAAATTAAATTACGGAAAACATGTGCTACTTTTACATAGAATTGTTTTAAATAATAATTAAAAATCAATAGGCATGACAGGTTTATTATATCAACTTAACAAGTGAGGTTTTTTATAGAATAAAAAATATAGTTTTTTACGTAAATTTCGGCTTGAGAAACAATGAATATAATAATTTTTTACCTAAAATATCTTTAAAATGTCTATATATTACCACAGATAAATAATTTATCTGTGATATTACTGATGGAAAGTGCGGCAGCGTTATGGAAAATTTTTAGGAGTAAATCCTCTTGTCAAAATAAAAAGAAGATAATAGTTGAAGACACAGACTTTAAATACTACCTTTAAAAATTGTTTACTGAACAAGAAATTGGAATAATTTGCCAATTTAGTTGTTATCGTTGCATACAGGGCGTTTCAAAAAGACATGGCAATATTACTAGGACTGATAGAACATTGAGGTATTGCTTAATAAACATATGTTCTAGAGCCACCAATTTATGAGATACAGGATGTGTAAGATAATATTAAAAAATCAAATTTTGGATGTAAATTTTTTAAAGACCAATGAATTTGGTTAAAAATTGTCTCAGGCTTGTTTCTGGTAGTAGCCTTGTTATTATGTAAAATTAAATTTTAGAAAATAACGATGCTCTTAGCAAAAAATGCAAAAAATTGTGCTAAAGTCAACCATCCATCTCTTGTGCTTTGTTGAAAAATGGTTTCAAAATAAAACCTCGCCAATCTTCTTAAAATTTTGCACATCCCCATAATTTACCGTTCTGAACAACTTTTTCAAGTAAAATTTTGCTGTATTTTCAGTAGAAAAGGCACTTTACGTGAAACGATAACAGTTTTCAGTCGGTGCACTGAATATTTCAAATAGGATTATTTCGAAAACTGTTACTCCTACCGACTTCAACAAGGTATACCTTTTTTAGATACAATCGATTGTTTCAATAGACAGATGGATATACTAAACAGCAAAAAAGTTCTGCCATTTAAAAAAACATGCTGTGCCATAAGTGGCGCCCTCTATTTGCCGTGCCAAAAAACATAATTCTGCCAATTTTTTTTTAATATTCCGACAGGTTTCAAAGTTATTGAGCATTGAACACCCTGTATTTGTTAAACCAGCAGCATTCGGATAAGGCATATTTGGCTCAATCGCCATATTTTGGTGTGTAGTATCTCCAGTTCAGAGATGGCCCATTCTTAATGAATCACCCTGTATAGATAACATAAGTAGTAGCTGACGAAAGAAACATTGAATTCTAATATTTTTTACTTTGCACATTTTCGTATATGTTCCATTTTTGTCAAAGGGTTCTTTCTTCAATGAATAAGCAACTTTAGATGGTAGTATTATGGTACTTTTTCAGGTACTTTTTCATGTATGTAATTCTCTGGAACTGCATTTCATTTTGCACCTATCACACAAACTACAACACAGAACAATATTTAAATGTAATTTATTATAACGAGTTCGACAGAATATCAAGTGTCCCACCAAATTGCTAATTCGTTTGGCTGACGCGAATGCATACCATGTTTTTAAATTCAGAAGTTTGGTGCGGTAGATTCCATCTAACCAATCAGAAATCAGAATTCTTTAAACAAACCAGTAAAAGTGTACTGGATTGGAGTGGATTCTACCACACTAAATTTGTGAATAAATAAATAATAATAATAAACTTTATTCCTCAGGCACACTACAGTGTATATAATAAGTCACAAGAGATAAGAATAGTAAATAATATATCACATTGTCAACAAATAAAAGGTAAAGCACAAACTAAATACAATAATATCACAAACAACAAAAAACAAATTTAAACTTTAAAAATGGCATTCAAAATATTCTTGTAAATTGTAAAACGAGTTGACTAACAATATACGACTAACAATTTTTTTAAAAGCCTGTAAATTTGTTAGACTCTTGCTGGATTGGGGACCTTGACATATGTAACGCATGCAAGAATATGCATGGACACAACTGTCAATATTTCCAATTCATTAAATAATTGATGGTAAGATTGTAATTTAGATTTAAACAGCATGCTACGAATAATTCTTGTTTGTGTAAGTCTTGTAAGTCGTAAATTGTTACCCCAACAAATAATTGAATAATTCAAGATTGGATACAGTTGTCCATAATAGTACATGTTTAAAACGTCAAGACTGACGATTTCCCTTAAATTATAAATCACATAATTTTGAGCAGCTAATTTCCTACAGAGACCCAATACTTGTGAGTCCCAATTCGAATTGTTGTCAACTGAAATGCCCAGAGAGATAACAGTAATAGACTTATAATTTAAGGGTACGTATAAATTGAAGATTGACTGAAGTATGGAAAAAAGAATCATTTCTGTTTTTGAAATATTTAAAGATAGAGTATTTTTATCACAATATTCAACCATAATTTCTACGCATTCTTTGCCTTTTTTTGATAGCTAGTTTATATTTTCCGCTTGAAATACAACGGTAGTATCATCAGCAAAAAGATATAAACAGCCGGTATTAAAATATGGTTTTAAGTCATTGATGAAAATTATAAATAAAGTTGTATGATTATACAGCTCATTGGTTTGCAGCTAAAGTGAATTGGGGACATAGTATGATGCTGTGACCTACCTGCAACAATCCGATTTAAAACATGTGTCATATCTACTTATACCAATTCAATTATGTACAATTTATCGTACAGCTAAATGAAGAAATTCTTATTCCGGACACCCTGTATTTATTAGCAAGTCACTAGGTAAATTAAGCAACTATATCTACTTAAAATAAACGAAGAGTTTCATGTGACATATGCTATTAGTTAAGTGGGTAACAAGTAATCTGAAGTATTTGTTCCTTTTAGCGAACAAATTATTTACACGCGCTAGTTATGTAACGTATTGTATAAGTATTTAAACTCTAACCACCAAATAAGGATAACCGATAATTTATTCAAATCGATGCGTGCGGCTTCCCAATTAGGGGCATCTCAGTGAAAACAATTAGCTGATTATCGTAATTGATGAAAGGCACGGTTGACTTGATGTTAGAAATAATTGCCAGTGAACTGTGAAACGAGGCCGGGTCAAAAATTACCTTTTTACTTTCTCTATGATCTTGGGATTCTAAAATTTATTATAACTTTCAGTTTTTGTTGTACCGAGGTTTATGGGAATACTTCTATTTCATGTTCTGTGTAATAAGCGTAATTTTTATGTTTATAACATCATTTTACCTAGCCATTTATTTTAATTTGTAGAAATGTAGTGTGTTTGTCCTATTTTTAAGATAGGCAGGATTGGAATAGAAGTACTAAATGTTTAAAGAATTCTTCTCAGTAAAACAACATCTTGATTATTGGTTTGAAGTCCTTTGGTCGAAATTTATATTAGATATGTCGTACTTGTCCATCATGTTTCGGTACATGGTTTGAAGTAACTGGTAAAGGTATAACATGTCGAACCTTAACATTTACGTATAAATTCTATCCAAATCCTCATTTGATTATTCTAAATTATACTTAATGTTATATTGTTAATATCCGTAAACTTGTATTTAGGAAGGAATAATCGGAAACAGGACACTATAATTAATGGTCTAGATTTTCTAACTAAGCCAACGTTTCGATTTATTTTAAATCTTCTTCAGGGCTACAATAGAAAGCAAGAGATAAGAATTATATAAAAAAACAATATTGACAATGTAAAATTTAAAAACAAGACAAAAGAATAGTTATACATACATATGAAAAATTTTGAAAAAACATATTAAAATACTATTCATTAAACAACAAAACATTAAATTAAAACATTAATTTAAAATTTAAAAAATTTTTTTTTTTTATTTAAAATTTTGTTTAAAAAATTAGTAGCACCCTTACCTAGTGAGACAAAACCAGAGTCAAAAACAATAAAATTATTATTCATCATATAATGAACAAGTCAGTAGGAAATGCTTTTACTAAACGATATAAGTATATAGTGGTAAACTGTAATGTTTCGAATAGTCTTCTAAATTAAATCAGACATCGAGATACTAATTAATGAAAAGTAAAAAACCCAGTAAGAAAAAGCAATAAAAATAAGACGTTGGTAACAAAAGAAAGAAATGATGTACTGAATGTTCATATTATAGGTATTTTCATTTAATAAATTTCTTAATGATACCATTATAGATTACTCTTAAATGTTCAGTATCATCTCGCTAATAAGCCTTTTTGGTAATTATATTCCTTGTCAAAAATCTTAATTGAATCATTATTAAAATTAAAATTATGGTTATATTTGAAATGATGAAGAGCCAATGCTGTATGTTCTTTTTTGTTAATATATTTAGGGTTACATGACGATTTATACGAGCTCATTCTATGTTTAATATTTTGTTTTGTCTGTCCAATATACATAAATTAAATTAATGTTTTAATCTAATGTTTTGTTGTTTAATGAATAGTATTTTAATATGTTTTTTCAAAAATTTTCATATGTATGTATAACTATTCTTTTCTCTTTTGTTTTGTTTTTAAATTTTACATTGTCAATATTGTTTTTTTATATAATTCTTATCTCTTGCTTTCTATTGCAGCCCTGAACAAGATTTAAAATAAATCGAAACGTTGGCTTAGTTAGAAAATCTAGACCATTAATTATAGTGTCCTGTTTCCTATTATACTTAATTACACTAATACTGACTTTTCTTGTTAAGTTCAGACTTAATCTTGATTTATATTTTATGGGATATTTTATTTCAAAATTTCCAGAACTTTATTACGTCTTGACTTGTCTTGACCCGCCCTGCCATTCCTTTTCTTGCCAAATCTTGCTTTGTCTTGCTTTGCGTTGTCTTATCATGTTTTGTCTTGCCTTTTCTTGCCTTGCTTCGCTTTACCTTGTTTTATTTTATCTATATTTTTATTTTAGTAATACTCCATCCAAAAGTACCAATTACAGGATGAGAATCACAACCAATAAATACAATACAGGAGTATTAAAAATATGATCTACAAACTAACTTAATTAAAGAGCGTGACATAGTATTTTTCTAACCTACGTTCATATTCTGGAATTTGATTTCATTTTCTTTAGTACTAAATTAATAGTTTATCCTGCAGGCCATTATAATTATTGTTGTAAATAAAATTTAATGGAGAAAAACTTCAAAACGGTTGATATGTGGCAGAAAAAATAAGTTTTTTTAATTAATTGCGGACAGTCGATGCTATTGTTTAATAATAATACTGCCTATTTCTCTCTACGCAATTGAAGATTATCAATGGAAGGTGTGTTAAATAGAATTTCCTTCAAATGGACAAATATTTCTAATAACTAAATCTATTTCTTTATATCACACCAAACAACAAACTCCATGCCTTTATTAAAGGTAGGCATTTCATCAAAGATATCTCCAATATCTCTAATATACTCAAAACGTTTCTATGCGACATTGTCTAATTATATTATAAAAACCGTACCTTTTTTCTGCTGTTAGATAGATATCGTTATCACACCATAATTTTGACAGAATCAGTTGTAATTGGACTCAAATAGTGAGTGAAAAAATCTGCATCATAGGCATAGAGTGGAATGTAAACATCTAAATTTTCAGCGATGTCGTTAATAAATAATGATAATAATAAGGCTTCAGATAGAGCCCTGCGGTACTCCAGAAACATCTTGTAAATCAACACTAACAGGCATGAACCACGGTGTTCAATAAATTGTCATCTATTATTTAAATAGCGTTTGAAGAAAGTCAAAAGTGAAGGAGATAGACCACCAAAAACTATTGAGAAATCAGTGTCGACAACATCGATCTGTACTCAATTATCTAGACCTCCCCTGTATAAAACCATATCGGTACAATATTATTGATGTTTTCCATAAATTAGGAAAAATATTAGTTAGTAGAGACAGATTAAAATTTTTTAGTAATAGATACTGCAAGAATGTGAGCGTAGTCTCTTGTAACAAATGCAGGTATATGGTATCAGTATTAATATGAATCTACACTTTTACATAAAAACTTATTGTTTAACGCAAGTAAGAGCTGAAATAATCTCTGCTGAAATCGAAATGCCACAGTAATTAGTATATTTATTTTGTTGTGGCAGGAGAAAGTAAATTGCACTATTTCTTATGCCAAGCTTATGTAAAGCAGTTACTACTTTCATTGCTTTATATGTAAATAGAAATACTAGACCGCAGATAAATCCAAATTAAAAGGTGTTTTGTATACGCTCCTCTAACAACCGATGTGGGTTACCAACTCTGGCAAATAAAAAACACAATAATAGTACGAGTGGCATGTTTGCACCGTTTTTATTATAGAATAGAAATTTATGTTAGGCACTACAGCATGTGTCAGGATATTGCATCAAATTTTAAAGTGAAGAGCATCTGTTGTAACAGATTACGAACATCTTTATGGTGGTTTCGAAGCTCTCACGGCCGGTGCTGTTATTTGATATATAGAGTGATCCTGAATAGTGTGTAAAAAATTGAGGGTATGACCGGTTTAATACGGGTTCTTCATATGATTCTTTTGTGAAATTTGGTAAGATGAAACTTTTGGAACGAGTTTTTATTTTTTATTCATAGTTGAAATAAAGTACCCCCTGTTTCATTAATTTTTTTTGGGTTAACTTTTTCGATTAGAAATATCTGTTGAACGTGGTGTTTTCTTTTGCTATACAGTAAGTAGTACAGGTTTTAAGTATGAAAATATAGTTTTTCTACAACCGTCACAAAACTATGGCATTTCTTGACTGTCAGGACTCTCTAAAGTTGATATTTTCCTTGCTGATTAAAAAAATTGGTATCTTAGCAACAAAAGTGTTCACTTTCAATCCTAGGAGCTAAAGTTATCTAAGGATTAAAAGTGTTAATCAAGTTTTAATTTATTGTTTTTCCAACAATATTTACAATAATTTTTGTTTATCCACATTGATATTAAATACACAGTTTGAACAAATATTAAAATTAAATAAACCACTGAAACTGACACTACCCTCATTCTTGGATCAATTCGCAAAGCAGTCCAAAAGGTTTTCATTAATAGGTTTATTATTTTTAGATGTTGTGAAATCAGAAATGATAGCAGTGCTTGGTTTATCATTACCACTATCAACTGTCAGTATTATGTTCGCAATATTTTCTTTGTTCAAAACTGAGTCTTCAATGTAGTCTTCCACCGCAGTGCTCGATCTCCATCTTCTGATTCTTTTAAGACAAGTGAGGTCATTACCTCCGTCAACTAAAAGGGTAGCAGATGTTCGTCGTAATTCGGGTCCACTGTACTCTTTCCAGTTGTCCAGCTTCAAAAATGTTACCACTTCTTGCGAAACGGCACTGATTTCAAGAATACCGACCATCATTCCATGACACTGTCCACTAACATATCTGTGAAATAATCGACGTTCTACCAATCCGAATGGGCGTAAAGCAACATATTTTCGATAAAAACTTAAATAATTGTCTCCCAGCATAGTAAAAGAACTTGATTGCGGTATTGGGAATGTTTATAATTAAGGCGGATTTCTCACCTTTCTTTCACATAATTGTTAAATTGACTAATTCATTAGAACGACATGCGTCTGCAACCCCCAATATTAGGATCACCACCACCATTACCTACATCATCAAATATAAATTATCTGGTGCACTATTCAAAAAACAGTCCACTTGCTTCTTTGTAAATACTCATGATTTTTTTGGTTCATATTCCTCATTGTGTCTCTTGAGAAAAGCACGTAATTTTTCATATTTTCTTATATCAATTCCCTTCTTTATATCCAACGTAGACCATATAACATTAAATATTGCAACCAAATCGTTGGTCGCTTCATTTTATATGCTAAGTTTGAGAAATACACCATCAATACATCTTCTGGATACAACTTAATGTTTTTTTTGCACCAATCCATAAAACGTTGGTAGACACATTTATAAATATCTCGAAATTTCTTTGAGAGAAGATTTAAAGAACTCTCTTTTGCACACTTCAGTATCTCCTCATATACACCTAAATCTTCATTAGATTCTATTTTTACAGGCTTTTTCAGCAAACTGAACCACAATCACAAATAAACTCCATCTATCCAAATTTGGTTTCAATAATTTTAAAGCACACACGGTCTTATGGCTTTACCATAACATATTTCTGTATTCTTCATTTAAAAACTTTAAATTATCAGGTATTTTTACTTGAACCTTATATCTTTATTACTAAAAGCTAATACACAACAATATTTGATATCATATGATAGAATGAACCATCAACTGTCATCAAATGCAAAACGATGGAAACCTACTATACAGGGTGTAACTAGATAAGTGTAAAACATTTAAGGGGGTGATTCCTCATCGAAAAAAAGATAGGATCTTTCATATAAAGAAACTTCATTGGAGCATCCCTTGTTAAGATACAGCCCCTTAAAGGGGGTACATAAAATTTGTTTAACAATTTTTTTCACAAGCACTAAACAAGTTACGATATTGAAATTAACCTGACATTTTCTACTACCAAAAAGACACTTAGCCAGTAATTTATTTGGTTTACCCCATGGTTGTAAGGAGTGGAAAACGCAACCCCTAAAATTTATTTCCAACATGACTTTTTGTCTTATTATTTGTTTACCATTTAAAAATTTATTTCCGATAGCCTGTTTCATTCTAAAAAAAAATGTCTCTTGAATTTTTTGCCCAAAATAAACCAGTACGCAGCAAAAAATTATTTTACGAATAAGATACATATCGCCATAAAATGAAAATACGAAACTAATTTATCTAGTAGGCCGTTATTAGCGATACTGACAATTAAATTGGAATCAAGCTGTCAGTTTGTAAATTTTTGAAATTGAAGTAATACTAATTGTGTATTGTTATTCTGTTCTTAATTTGTTACTTTAATAATTCACTTGTTATTAAAATGGAATACACAAATGAGGAAATGGCTGATATGCATCACGTTTACGGTCTGTCGCAGGGGAATGGGTTAGAAGCTTCTAGAAGATATGCTGAAATGTATCGTCAACGGCATCATCCTTCACATAGAATATTTGCCCGACTTCATTAAGGATTACGAGAATATGGTTCATTCAATAAAAGAACTCAGGATTGTGGTCGCCATCGAGAAGTAAGAACAACACAACTTGAGGAAGCAGTACTTAATTTGATAGAAGAACAACCTACTACCAGTACTAGAAAGATTGCTTTCCAGCTAAATGTTGATCATACGACAGTATTTCGAATTTTAAAGGAACATCTCTTATACCCTTATCATCTGCAACGAGTACAGGCACTGTTACCGCGGGACTTTCCGAACCGTCTTGAATTTTGCAATTGGATGCTGGAAATGATTAGAAGAAATCGTGACTTTCTGAAAACGACCGAATTCACAAACGAATGTAGTTTTTCTCGGGACAAGATTATTAATTTTCATAATTACCACATATGGGCTGATGAAAACCCTCACGCTATTGTCGAAGCTAACCATCAAGAACAGTTTTCTCTTAACGTGTGGGTCGGAGTTATTGGGGATTATTTAATTGGGTTTCATTTTCTACCTCCTCGATTAAATGGTGAGGCATACGTTCAATTTTTAAGAGAAGTGCATCCCGTACTGCTGGAGGAAGTTCCTTTGGGCGTCAGTAGAGATATGGTTTTTATGCATGATGGGGTTTCCGCCCATTTTAGTCAAGTAGCACGTCAGCATTTAACTGAAACATATGCAAATCAGTGGATAGGTCGAGGAGGACCACAGAATTGGCCCGCTCGATCCCCGGATCTCAATCCTCTCGATTTCTCTACTTGGAGCCATTTACAGCATTTGGTTTATCGTATTCCTGTTCGCGATGTAGAGGACTTAAGAAACTGCATTATCGATGCGTGCAGGGTAATTAGAGAGACTCCAGGAATATTTGAGCGAATACGTGGCTCAATGCGCCGACGTCTAGACGCATGCGTAATGTCTGAAGGTAGACATATTGAACATTTACTATGATTTCTACATGTTGTATGTTTTGTTATTAATAAATTAGTTTTGATTATGCCCCTTTAATCATTTAATTCAGGTAGTAACTACAAAATAACAGTAAATCCAGTTCGCATTTATGACGATGTATCTCTGTAGTTGTTCATAAAATAATTGTTTGCTGTGAACTGGTTTATTTTGGGCAAAAAATTCAAGAGACATTTTTTTTAGAATGAAACAGGCTATCGGAAATAAATTTTTAAATGGTAAGCAAATAATAAGACAAAAAGTTACATTGGAAATAAATTTTAGGGGCTGCGTTTTCCACCCCTTACAACCATCGGGTAAACCAAATAAATTACTGGCTAAGTGTCTTTTTGGTAGTAGAAAATGTCAGGTTAATTTCAATATTGTAACTTGTTTAGTGCTTGTGAAAAAAATTGTTAAACAAATTTTATGTACCTCCTTTAAGGGGCTGTATCTTAACAAGGGATGCTCCAATGAAGTTTCTTTATATGAAAGATCCTATCTTTTTTCGATGAGGAATTACCCCCTTAACTGATTTACACTTATTTAGTTACACCCTGTATACAAAAACCTTATTAGTTCAGAAACTGTTAATAACAACCCATACATAAATTTTCGTGCTTCTACTATGACTGATTGTTTACTCTCAGATTAATGAAAAATTGTTTTATTCCCATCAAGGGTCGAATCGTGATTTCCGACTGGGATCTTAACATTCGACCCTCATCTGCAGACTCGAGATGTATCGGCTATTATGCTATGGTGTTGTGAACGAAGCACTGGATACAAAACTGCATGCTGAGATCTTACAATGTACCTAATTACGTGGAGGAAGGCATAATTCAGGCAATCTGAAGAACAAATAACGAAGTTATAATAGGTATTCGTAGTTCAAGGTTCATATTTAACAAGTCTTATTTACAAATTTTTCCTCACCTCTCGCAAGAAAGAGATAGTAAAGAAAAGTTTTAACTTCACTTTTCAGTTTTAATTTAAGAATTAAGAAGTTTCATTAAATTATAGAGTGATAGAAATAATCATGATTTACTATTATCTAAATTACATGCAGGTGGTTTAAATGATCGTTTATTAAATTTTGTATCATGTTATTTAAGCAACAGAAAACAATTTGTTAGTTATCAAGGTTTAGGTTCAATATTTTTTTCAGCTGTCTTGGGTGTACCACAAGGGTCACATTTAGGACCTCTACTTTTTTTTGTCTCGTGTATGCCGATGATTTGAAATTATTTAGATAAATTGATAGTATTAATGATTATATGTTATTACAACAGAATTTTGATGAAATTTATAATTGGTCTATAAAAAATAAAATAATTTAGAAGGTAAAAAAAATGTAAAGTATTTACCTTTAGTAATGTTAAAACGCCCCAATAATACAGTTACACCATTGATAATGTTGTTAAAAGAGTTGATGAATCCAAAAATCTAGGAATATATTTTCAGACAAACTTGAAATGTATGTGAATAACAAAATTCGCCTCAATTTAGTGCTACTGTAAAAGATTTTTTGAATTTTAAGTTTCCACAAAAATGATTAGGACGAGGAAATATTGGTCACCACGATATTCATTCCTCGCCAATTGAATTCCTGAATGTAACGTTATAAGAAACGGTCATTATTTATTAGACAGAGTACATTCCAATTTCGGCGAAGATTAAACTTATGTTTCAGAAAAAATGGTACCCATTTTATAAAACTTATTTAGTTTTAAATTTATTTTTTATAGTTTTATTATTAACTGTTTAAGAAAGACAAAGCCTACTACTGACTTTTGATTTCTTGTAATAAATACTATTAAAATCTTGTTTTAATTAATGCATTGTTTCTAGCAACTCTTTATGTAAAATAATCGAAAAAATAGTTTGATATAATTTTAGGGGTGAGTCACCCTCAATGAACACCTTGTAGTGTGTCAATTTCCTTGAACTCATAATCAAATAACACCAATAATAAACCTAAATCATGTATCAAATTTGGTTTTTCGAAGTTAAAGTAATTCAAAGATATTGATTTTTTTTCGAAATATTTGGCCCCATATTTAATGCTTATAAATCTACCTGTGTGCAACCTTGTACACTGTAAAAAAATAATTACACATTTTAACACAAAAGAACACAATACTGTGTTAATCGAGGTCCACACGGAATTCTGTATATTCTTACACATTTCTCTGTATGTAGCAGTGTGTTAAAGGTTTAACACAATCCACTGTGTTAATATAACAAATGTCATGTGTAACTTTTACATATTTCTGTGTTATTTGTATCATTGAAGGTGTAGGCTTTACACATTAACATGTAAATTTTATTGTATAACAGGTATTGATGGAAGACTCACATATCTTTTTAATTTGTTAATTATATTCCTGTTTACTTTCGAAATAATTTATATATAGCTGTTTACAAGCCTTATAGGCCCAGAGAAATAATTTTTAATAAATATAATTTTTGAAATATTTTTATTTTGACATTTTCTAGAGGTTCTGCCTATCGACGAGAATGCATTGAATATAGCCTGAAATGTTCTATTAAACGGCAGAATATATGTATTAAAAATTATAATTTCAAAAGCAAACAGGAACATAATTAACAAGGTAGGTGAGCTTCCCTATCAATATAAAGAGTTGTCTGAATTATGGTATAATTGTAAAATAAAAGATATTTTACTTTTCATGATTTTATTAAAAAAATAAAATTCTGTTCTATCAACCAAGTCTGCTAACAAAATATGTATGTATTAAAATTAACAGTATTAGTACATATTGTCAGGGATTTCCTAACCCGTCTTTTTCTTACTGTCAGAAAAACAATCCGTTAATTAATTACTTATCTTTATTAACTACTCAGTACACTACTGAACACTTATTTAATTAATCGCTATCTAAATCGCTTTGATCTCTCTAACTAAACACTTGAATTCAACACTGTAATACAAGACTAACTAACTCGGCCGTTTATTCTTCTTTTATAGACCCAACGAATATTCCAGATATTTTCTAGTATCTCTAGATCCATTTTCCCGTACGACTTGAATGCTTCTCGTCGATTCCTCATTTTTTCAGTCCCGTCTCGATCTACGGCTTTTTGATCGGGACAATCTTAGCATTGCGCGATACCACAGTCGTCGGTTTGGGTGTGAGTGGGGCAAATTCCGTGACAATATTCTAACAAGGGACTAATAATGTTCTAGTAAATCATAAACAATGAAACAACAAACAAAGATGTATTTAGGCACTACATAATAGGAGTTTACGAAAATTAACTGGTAGTAATTTAAACATATAATTTTCTTTCTCTAAAGTTACAAAAAAGTTAGATTACAGAGTAATCTAAAACGTCAGAGTAAACTCCTAATATTTTTAATAGTTATATTCTAATTAGTTTTAGCTTTATTACAATTATCAGTATGTGTTATAGTTAGGTATGTACTTACCATTTTCCTTAATTAAACCTCAATTTAAATTTAAATATTCTCTATTTAAACACAATGAACGAGAGGTAACTGTACACAACACTGCTACATAACCAATATGGCGTCGTGACGTGTATTGGATCAGCTGATATATTGCAGTTGCGCAGTTGTGCTCAACCAGTCAGGAGTAGGGATATAGAACACAATTAAGTTGTGTGCGTGTTAAGTTTACACAAAATGGTGTACTTTTAACACACAACTGGTAAATATTATACAAATTCAGTATATTCTATTATAATGCTAGTAATTTTAACACATTTTGTGTAAAACGTACAAAAAAGCCGTAGTGTGTAAAACTATTAACACGGAATTTTTACACATACTAAATTACACACCGAAAAATCTCGCTTACACAGCAACTTTTTTTTCAGTGTATATATGTATATTTTGGTTAAATTACAATATTTTTTGCACTTGCTTTGAGTCGGTTCTTATACAGAACACCTTGTATACTATTAAGTCAATTTTGTTGGGTGGAATTTATCATACAGCAAAATAAACGCCGGACACCCTATATAATGGTAGGGTTTTTGTTGAATTATATTTTCTGAGAACAAAAATTGATGTTTATACCAGTATCCATTGGAGTAAGGTACATGTTGTTTTTTGTTTATTGGCAAAGTTAAGAAACAATGTTCATAAGTAGGCCACATCTTGTTATTAATTACGCAAGCATTAATATTTTGCGTTAACACACGCAACTACGTTTTGTAAACCCAGTCATAAGCTAATTCTGATACTAACGGTTTTTTTCTCTCTATGCTTTTTGGTTTTACAATTACAACGAAAGTGAAAACAATGCCTTACGTTTTTAGTCCATTACCTTGCGAAACGTGTATAAAAATGGTTGCATTATGAAAGCAACAATTATCATATATAGCTTCAAACGAAGAAGTTTGTTAATGGACGTATTTCTTCCGGAATTTGTGAAATAGGAAAATTAACAAATGTTGAAATTGAAACCGGAATTGCAGTTTTTCTTCATACATTGTTGTTTATCTGTATATAAATCAGTTTTTATTAAAACATGACTTGAAATAATATTTTATTTCTTGATCATTTTTTTTATTAAACATCGAAAACCATTTCTAGTTGTTATATAAGTAATATAAGTACTTATTACCTGTCTAACACATAGGCTATAATTTATTGCTTTTACGTAGTGAAATTATTGCCTAACATTATTTAGAATTTCTTCTCTACCTTGCAGATGATGTTCCGAAAATTTTCACTTATTTTATTTTGACAACATCTGTTTATGCCATATGTTATTACTAATAATGTATACGTAGTTACTAATATCTTCGTTTGAGTATATTACATTTATTGATTACTTCTTTACAATCACACTCTGAGGGAAATTGATCAATACTACTCGATCAAGTTTTCCAAATATAATTTGTATTACCATTGGAATTGTTCTTGTTAGTTTTACAATACAGTGCAATAACAAATGATTACGATTTTATTACCTCAAGTTGGTGTTTTCCTAAAACTTAGCTTGCTCTAATCAAATAGAACCGATTTAGCTTCCTCCAAAAGTGCCTCGTATAGAAGTTACAGGGCTTCAAAGAAAAAAAGGTTTGTTATTGTCATGTTCAAATTTGGTACTGTTATGTTATGCGAAGGAGTAAATAGTGCTGCATATCGTAGAGGGCGCTCTTGGCAGTTTTTTTGTTAATCATTTTTATCATATTTTTTTGTTGGTCCTATTCTGATACGTTTGACTGCAATATTGCAATATTTTGGGACCTCCAACAAGCACCAGCTCTCTGTCGGTTCTTATACAGAACACCATGTATATACGAATACATAAATTTAGCCACAATGGATGAGATCTGACCTATTTCTGCATTTTAGGATTGCTTCTTTAGATGGTCTCCTCAAAGTTGAATTAAATATCTAACTATAATAATTGATACATATAAATTAAAATTATTTGAATAATTCAATTTTGAAACGACAATGTCAAAAGTGCTGATAATCTGTCAATATAAATTAAAGACATTCACCTACTTCATTCAAACATTTTCCCTTTATCATATCATTTTGCAAATAAAGAATATATGGTTATTATTAATGTGTAGATATTATAAGTGTAACTAAATAACTAATATGAAATGTATAAAAATATATTATATAAAATTTTAGAAGAGTAATCAATAAATGATGTATGAGTGTATGTGTAAAGTGCCAGTGTATATAGTGTAAACTTTTATTTTATATCCAAAAAGTAAAAAAGTGAGATAAGGGTCATTATGTCCAAATTGTAGGTATCCTGCATTTTACTTGTAACATTCAACGTAAAATAAAAAATTCAAAAAGTTGACAATTGAACCGATCTATAAAGTTAATTATCAAATATCAGTCAAATATTTGCTGATTTGGAAAAAACCAAAAGCTAAATAAACTTTTTAACCACTAGTAGGTTCTTTTAGCAAAATTGTTTTTATTATGACAGAAACGTAACCTGTCCAGAACCTATTTAATGCAGACGTTTTTCTGAGAAAATCAATATCTATCGACTAAGAGCTAAAAGATATTTTTCTCAGTGCAGTGTAGGTATAATTACACCTTACAGCTTTCAAATTTGCAAATATTTGGTTCCTCTACGACTGCCAATGCCAGTCCACGCCTGGTAATACAATATTATGATACGTAAGGATCTGTTGATCCTTCTAGAAATTTATCTCACCGATAAATTTTCTTTGCGCAACCCAATAATCAGCTTTCTTGCAAAGTCACTAAGCTGGATCCGCTCAAATCAACATACTCTAGGCATAATCAGCTGTAAAAAAATGTAATTTGCAGCAAGCTTCGCTACACAAATGTGGGCAGAAATTTTTAAAACAAAATGGTACGTTATCAAAGTACGATCTATGCAAACTCCAAAAAAACTTAACATTTTTCACCGAGAGAAGTAAAGATGTACCTACCTTTCTTTGTTAAGTAGTATATTTTATATAGATACAATGTGTCTATAAAATCAAAATCTTTTCTAGTGACCTTTAAGGGTTTGAATTATGATCGGTTTCTAGTAAATCATTAATAGCATATAGAAATAACAGCGGTCCCGAGATAGAACCCTGAGGTACTCCTGAATATTTGTATGTAGAGCGCATATTATAGTAATTTACGAGAAATGTTTGATCTCCTAAGTATGAAGTAATTAATAAAATTAATTCATTAGATGTGCCATACTTAATACGTATCAGTGCCGTGCGAAAAATTCACGTATATATTTTTAAATACATGTGCATATTTACGTATAATTTACAACATATTTTAAAAATTTCATTTTGACACTCGAACTTCTACATTTTTTTCTGTAATTTGACTGATCGATTCCTTCTATAGCATTAATTACACGGTACAATAATTGTGACGGGAATGAAATAAGAGTTAAAACACAGGAAACCGTGGTATTTTTTTAATTGCAGTCGGCGTTTTTACGTAGTACCATAAACCACTTGAAAACCGTTAAGCAATGAATGTTATCTCTTGATCGCTGATGAGCAGTGGCACAGAAAGGCCAACTTTTCCTTTTGTTGCGTATTCCCAGTGGCTATCTAACACCCCCATTCTTAAAAACAGCTTCTTGTAAGTGAAATCTCATTCAGTCAATTAAGAGAGGATTGTTTGTTATTATTTTTATTGTGTTCACACCACTGACCTAGACCATGATCTCGGTTTCACTAGAAAAGTGAAATAGAAATAAACATTAGATATTCTATAAAAGCTTATTGGAGTGTAAAGTAATATTTAGAAAAAAAACAATTGTAAATCTAAATATATGAAAAAATTAGTTGAAAAATTAAAAAGATAGTTTACCAATAAACAACAGCCGAAAATCTAGAGAGGGACTAATCGCTAGCTTGTAGATAAGCACGACGGCCGAAGCGTGCGAGGAGCAACATTTCATAGACGTACTAAATTTGAAGACGATCAAATATAAAATATACAAAAATGACAAAAATAATTGCATTGAATAACACCCATTATTTTTAGTAGAAACAGTGATATAACAGTTATTTCCAAATTTAAAGTTTTTATCTTGTATTATCAAGTAGCCAAGGTCGAAAATAATAGTGAATTAGTCACATTCACAGTACATAGATGAGGACGGGATGTCAGAGTTTAATGATTACCTAGGCATGGCAATTGAGAAGGCTTCAAAGCACACAAAATTATCAAAAATAAGTTGGCATCTAGTGAACCTAGCACATTAACAGTTTATTTTAAATATTCCCCTGTGCCATCCTCTCCACAAATTAGAATGCCGTCCTTTTCGATGGCGATGGCCCGCCACTACACACATACACCTACATGATGCGCACTTTGCGAATATCATACTTCAATACTTAAACCTTGGATCATGGATGCGAAATTCACAGAATTTTGCACGAATTTAGCATCTTTTTTTGCAATTATTTGTGGTAGAACCTCAACCTTCGACAAAGTTTGCAAAATAATACAAATAGTATTGCTGCTTTCATTATTATGTGGTGCTAATAAGTTTTTTTTGAGCTTCTAACAATCTACCACGACAGTTTCATGATGAAAATGATAGAAAATGTTATAGTTAACAAAATTCGTTACTAGTAGAGATTTTCCCACCATTAAATAAATCTGGCAAATATTAGCGAATTACGCATTTATAAGAAAAAAAAAACGGCTTTAGAATACATTGCGCTATATATACAAACTATTCATATGTTATGCATAATTCGCAAAAAGCACCCTTTTATGTATTCTAGACAAAGTGTTATCTTGTAAGCTCATTTTTAAAATACCATCTTCTTTCCGCGAGTTTCCATTATTTTCCGTTTTGCAGTTGTACTTCTTTGCCACTTTTTATTGCACATACTACTCATGTACATTCTTGTTAATGAACTATATATTTCAACATCACTTACATTCATGTTTCGACCTCGCGCCCTAAACCCTAAACATGTCATCGTCCGATATTCTTCACTTGTTAAATTAGGACGTTTACGATTTTGAGAATATGATCTAGAGCTTAAATTACTCTCCAATCCAATCGTCCTTATTTATCTGTGACTTGTTTAAAATTTATAAATACTATTCGATGGGAAATGTAAATCCAATCAACAGAATGAAAATAAAACGTTTTCTTGTCTTTCCTTTAGTCCCTCTTAAACTACGAAGATGTGTTTAACGGCCAATTGCACAGCGTTTTAGTCAGATATTAGGTATGCTGTATTTACAATTTTTTCTTAAAATATCGTAAGGAATCGTGAAGTTTGGTTATTTAAACTTGGCTTACCCTGTATAATAAAAATAATTGCTAGATGGCGGCGATTTGAACAACCCAACTTTACTGTCTGAAAAAATTATACACATAAAATAAAAAATTAAACTCTTTGTATGTTCAGTCCTTGACTGTTATTGGATATACCATTCATTAAGTAGCAAAATGAAACTGATAGCGTTCTAAATTTAAATTGACGGACTTTAAAAGCCACTGGCTATATTTAGAAGGTCTTGCTTGATAGATCAAGATAAGGAGTGCAAAAAAGCCGGATATTCTATATCGCTGTTTAAATCTGCAAGCTAGTGAGGTTTTTATTGAATTAAATTAACGTTTCTAAAAGGTGGGTAAGATAGTGGATACTATGTCATTTGGAAAACTTATATCTGTCTCAGTATTTAGTAAGCGCTTGTTTGGAAATCAACCCCTTATTTAATTTTATTTTATTCGAAGGTGCCCGGTTCTAGAATGAAAAAGGAGTATAAATTTTATCATACAATCATTACAGTATTTTAAGTTAGCAATACCAGAAACGATAAAGGAGGAAGCGCCCTATGCGGTCACAGTCTAGGCGCATCACGGACCATGCTATTTCTTGTTTAGTGAAGACTCTTCTAATGAATTTAAACGTACACGTTTGCACTTGTAGGTCGATGACTCGCTTGTATCCCGGTCTCATCGAAAACTTTTCAGTGAATTTCCACCAGTCGTGTCAAGTAAAGGAGCTGATTTAAATACGTCTTCCACATAACATATTTTGACATCTAAATAGTACAGAAGAACAATTTGAAAGTACATAGAGAACGACATACAACCGTTTTACTCACAAGAGATTTCTTCCGAAAATTATAACGAAAATAAGGGTCAAATTTTTGTTAAGAATTTTGATTAAAGTTTGTATGTATATTTCAGCTCTCTACGTTACTTTACAAATTGCCAAGCTGGAGATTTACGCAGATTCTGCCGCATTTTTTCGATTATAGTAAATATAGAACATGTTCTATATTTTTACGAATAAAAATTTTCAATAAATTATAGATATAATTCTCGTATGTATAAAACAGCTAAAAAGTTTCACGAAAATTTTTAACAAAATTAGGAGATAAATTTTTGCTATAATTCTTATGTATGTGTGTAAAAGGGTTCATAGGTGACTGATACCGTTAAAGGCCGTGATCAGCTTGGCAAAGAACGGTCCACGATACGCCTAGACCGCGACGGCATAGTGTCCCCTCTCCTTAAATGTGAAAATATCAGAGACATATTCTGAAGTCAACTTTTTCTTAAAAACCGTACCCTTCTTACTCTGGAACCTATTATAAATTGGTATTCTACACGAAAAAGTAATGCCACAATGTCAACTTTTCTCCGAAAATTCTAAATTGTTTGTAATCAATTTTTTCTTAACGATTTCGCAACGAAGTTTGTATAACAGCATTATGTAATATGTTAAACTAAATCGCTTTCTTCACGGCCTGGTTTGTTCATTTTGAAAATGAGTTCAAGTGACTTGCTGTTATTTAAGGCATAAACTTTTTTAAGCTATTTTCCCCGGAAACGGTTTATTTTAATGTGATCCGCTAAAAGGATTATTTTTAAATATTTTTAATGTTCTCTAATTGCTTACTGTCCTTATTTATAAATAGGTTCAAACAAGAGTGTTTTTATTTTTAAAAATAAAACTAGAAGGCCGCGACTGGCAGAAATTGTTTACTTTTATGATGGATTTTAAAAATCGTTATACCACAAAATTCAGAAAAAATCCTTTATTAAAAAATCAATAGGGCCCACCCTCTTTACATTTGAAAAAAAAATAGTTTTTAAGGAAAAGAATAAATCGAAGTTTTTTAGTATTAATAACTAAAAAAATGTACAAAAATATTCAAATTTAGAATTCTTCCCGTAATTACAAACAAAAAAGAAAACAATTTCTGCCAGTCGCGGCCTTATAGTTTTATTTTTAAAAATAAAAAAAAAATACTTACATCCAGAAAATGTGTCAGAAAATTGATTCTACCATACGTAAAATAATCCGCTGATTCCAAAAATGTCAAAAAATATAGAGTGTCCCATTTAAAAATATAAATTTACGGTCATTTCCGGTTAAACCGGAAATGTCATGAAATCCGAAGTGACCTCAAAGAATTCATGGCACCATTTAGTATAAACCCACCCAATTTCAAATTTTTATCAGCAGTCATAAAAAAGTTAGAGCGTGTTCCCACTTTCCGTTGTCACCCTGTATAGTAACCTCTTATAGTTATATAATATATAGATGAAATTAGCTTAATTAGACTTAAATAATGACAAGTAAATACATTTTGTTCTTTGATAAAGGATTATCTTTAATATTTTGATGTTTATTTCGTTTACATGAAAGTGTAGTAGAATATTGAAATATTGTTTAAATTTAGTGCAGTTATCCAAAACTCATTTCTTTTTTTTATCTTTAGGAAATCCAATACTTCTAAATAAAACGTCAGCAAGCAAGCAGAAAGTTGTAAATAATATCACATTTTATTTTATTCACAATAACACTATTTTCTTATCCATAAACTAATAATGCGACGCGTTTTTCTCTCTCTCTCTTAATTTGAAATTGTAACAAGTTTTATTTAACTATAAAGCTTAATAATAATAAAAAAAAATAAATAAAACAAACTATAAATATTTACGTATTTCAAAATCAGGACAAAATCTTAGAAGTGAACTGCGGTTTAGCGTCGCAACAAAACTGCTGAATGCACGGTACTCAGTCAGTGAGTGGAGTGAGTGAATTAATTCCAACCAAACATAAAAAAAAGGAAATGAGGCGCCACTAGCTTTCTTTACCGCTGCAGAAAACTAGAAAGCCTCGATATATTTAGAAGTCCACTTCAGCAAATATTAATAAATTTACTTGTTTATTTTTTTTCCCAAAATTCCAAATATATAAGTTGTTAAAAATTAGTAGCACAAAAGGGAAAAAAAAAACTATCTGTGACAAAGTAGCTATCGGTATATTAAAGTTAAATTGTATACTACAAAGTTCCAGCGTATCGTATTATTATAAGTAGATATGCACTTATATTAATAAAAAAAAGAGTATTATGACTTCCCACCGTACGTGTACACATAGGGTTTACAAGAATTCACATAAGTCATAAATAACGTTCTTAAAAATAATAATAACGATAATAACATATAAGAACCACTACTTTTATTTATGTTACGATATTAATTTAATGAAGTAAAATATAAGAAGTATATAGAATAAAAAAAACGAAAATAAATTTACGATTGCATTTGTTACTTAATTAGTTTGATTTGATACCATACTAAAAAAAAGGTTTATAGGAAAAGTATTAATACCTAACAAAGTTGTAAAACTTTGTATACGCGCTCTATTTTAATTATCTCAATTGAGTTGTACATATATTATAATGTTAGAAGATTTTAAAGCGTATATTGAATTTATGTGTGAAGTACGAATTAATCTTAAAATAAAGGAAAAAAAAATCATGCAGCTTAGCTGAATTTCCTTAGGTACGCCAATGGTTCCTTCTACGTTTGTGGAAATTTTGAAATAACTCATGTATTTCTGAGAGCACAATCTGGACGAAATTTCCTGGATAGCACTGTATATCGTAAATATGTAATACTGTAGCAAACCAAACCTCAAGTACCATCAATGTGTGGACACCAACGGGTAGTAATACTCCAAACTAAAACCCAAAAACAATATCATTCCCATCGCGGACTTGCACAAGCAAAAAAAAGTATTATGAAACCTTACCTCTCTTGGAGGGTTTTACTTCTGATAAACTATATGAAACCAAGTAGGCTGATGTGATATAGCCAATAAAAATGGTGGAAAGCCGACTCGTAAGAAAATCCTCCCACGGAGAACAATTTCCAGAAATATTTCAAAATTCTGAAGAATCACAACCAACTGGACAATTGTATTTCTACACAAATTAGCGAGAAAATCCCAACAAATGGATACATACTAAAACATTATCTGTACTCGCTAACAGTTCGTCAATGGCTCCCTCGTGTTGAAAATCTCTTCGCCGCGCTGTTCACACGGCTCGCGGAGGTGTCCGATAAAAGATATTTTCTATTTCTTTTCGCCTACCAATTAGACCAATTAAAAGAAACTATTCAAATAGATTCGGTACCGCGCAGTCTACAATATTTATCGCTTAAAATGTGTTCCACACATAGGTAGCAATATATACGCTAATTTTAAATATATGAAAGATGATATTTTCGATAGCTAATTCATAATAATACGATTATTGTTGTAATGATTAAAATAAATCGTTACAATAATTATTAGGTACATTTTTATTTGTATCAAAAGTACTAGTAAACAACATTATACCACCATTATTAGTAAATGATTAAACAAGCGGTAATATGTCATTATTCAAATTGGTGTCTATGGTCGGTAGGTGAGAGGAGTGGGAAATTGGCGGGAAGCTCAATAGTCTTTGGCTTATTTCCCTCTTCCTAAATCTATCTACCTATTTTTTACTAACTGCCAAAAGTAGGTACAAAGAATTTTAAAACTAGGCAAAGATTAATTCATCTATAATTATAGTGTGAACCGTTCAAATAAAATAACAAATAAATTTCTTCCGTTTCAAAATCTCTTCTCCAGTTTTGTTAGTAACTAACTTTCTAAATCCCTTGTTCGAATAAAGAAAATATTTCTTGTATCCGTGGCGGAATACGTCATCCGTCAATAAGGATGAGCGTATTAACTAGTTATGTAAATAAGCAGGCACTAACTACAAAATCCCTGATATTTATGTAACAGTTTCTAGTGCTTGATTGTTTTTTCGTGAGCGTCTGGCGTTGATTGGTTTTTCCTTGAAGTATTAATCGCGGTATTAATTTAATTTTAACACTCACGACGTTGGAAGATAATACATTCTTGTGTAATTCTTTTCAGTGCGAAGTAACTTTATTGTTGGGTACAAAAAATATATAATTATGTCCGGAATAACTACAAAAGCAGGATTCTATTTGGCAACCGGGTGAAATACAACGTACAAGGTGTCCCAATTTCGTTGCAATTGCGGGCTATCTTAGGGTACGTTTACATCTGACACTTGTGTCCCGATATATGTCTCAAGCATCAGATATATATTGTTAGTGACCGTTTACATTATAGACAGAAGTTACTATATATTTATCTCATGGATATGTGTACGACACTTCTCGTCGCTATATGTGTACGAACCGTTCATACATATATATTAAGTAAATACACTTGTGTCATACACATCAATTCATAGTAGAAAAACTAAGTTCAGTCGTGGCACGATGAGTATCGAAACAAAAAATTGCTACCCGTGTGATTGCCCTGGATATGTTACTTAAGAAAAAAAAGTTCAGTGTAGTTTTGGGAATGAATTTTGAAACGTGATGAATTAGGTGTCTATGAATTAGTTAATCTCGGAACTAAGTGTCGAGAATCCGCAAGAATTCTCAAATTATTTGAGGATGACACCAACTCAATTTGAAAAGCTTGTTTGTAAAATAAATAAGGAAGATACCAAATTCAGAAAAACTATTAGCGTAGCAGAAAAAGGTTAGCTGTATCTACGTATATCCAGTTAAAAACACTGATAATATAGATATATACAGGGTATCTCAGAATAAGCGTGCATTAGACGTATTTAGGTAAGGATAGAAATCTGAATTTTCTTTTCTAGGAATTTTCAATACTGCTAAGTTGAAATATAATATTTACAGTAACGTGGCGGTAGTACCGGAACTAGACGTCAATGCGTTAATTTTAAACGAAAATTAGTATTTTTATTTCAATTTTAGATTCTACGTGCAATTTTAAATCAACTTTATTAAATATACCATATGGCCAAGCTCAATAATTTTTGAATTATTTCGTTTCCTTAATTTGTTTTCTTTTTCATCATGACTGACAATTATTCAGTCTCCCAGATTAATTAACGACTTAAAAAGTCGTGTGAAATGACTTAGAATTACATGTAGAATCTGAAAATTAAATAAAAAATACATGTTCCATTCAAAATAAGTGTGTTGACGTATAATGTAAATATTTTGCATCAATTCAGCAGTGTTGAAAGGAAAACAAAATCCTCTAAAAAAGAAATTTCAGATTTCTATAATTTACGGTTTCCTAAATACGTCTAATGCACACTTGTTGTGATACATCCTGTATATACAGGTCTAGTTTAATTTGTGTACAAATCCTTAGAAACTTCAAGATAATCTAATAAATATTTTTTTTGTTTCAAATGTCTTCAAAATCCGCTTCTTCTAATCCTACCATGGTTTTTAAGATGGCGATGAAAGGTCTGCTATAATTTTTTTATACCTTTGAATTTCAATAAAAACGTTTAGCAATTTTTTTATTTAAATTTTCTTAAGTTGTTAATCAGGTGGACCCCCAAAATATAGTATGTGAAATTTGAATAAAAACTATACATAGTGTTTTCTTCTACACGATCTTAAAGTTTTATTAGTGTATAAATCTGTAAAAATGGTTTTCTTCGAGATATTTCAACAAATATTTGTTGGTTTTAAATGGCATCGAAAATTGCTTCTTTTGATCCTATTAAATATCTATATCTATAGTGTAAGTTGAGCATAATATTGAATTTGAACGGTACTAAATCAGATTTAATTTTCAGATTTATAGTTTTTTATTCCCAGAAACATTTTCTCACAAACTGTTGAATACAAACAAATGAATTTTGGCAAGGATATTTTACTGGAATATTTCCCATTTTCCTGGTTTGTTGTAAGGGGTGAAATAAACCACCCCTTCCATGTTTATTTTCAAAACATTCTTGTACTTAAAAATTTCTTAAATTAAGATTTTTTCTTTGGACTTCACTTTCTTTATTTGATTTTCTTTTAACATTCCAGAGTTCAGGTTCGTGGTATAAATTAATCGGTTCATCAATATCGCATTTTACCAACTCTTTTTTATCATTGTTTTTGAATTGCTGCCGCCACTTTCACGAAAGTACACGACTAGATCAATTTGTCAGGCGAGTGCGAATATGAAAATAATATGTTTTTACATCTAATCGCATAGATGTGTCGATACATATCGTAGACGCTTGATACATATAACTGACAGAAATGTTCGCGCTGAATGAAAAATCGTTCAGTATGGATTTGAGAGTTGATTTTGAGACGAAAAAAATTAGTTGCTTATAGTCAATTAGTATGCTAACCCAGTGTGGAAGATCCAGCGCAATTTTAATTTTTTTTTTGAGATCAAATCAGCTTTGTTTGAAAAGCATATTTGTAAAATAGTCATATAGTTAAAGTTTACTGTGATATAAATTAATCAATTCATGAATATCGCCTTTTATCCATTATTTTTTATCACTCAATATTAATAATTTGCTGCCGACACTAACACAAAAGTAGACGATTAGTCAGCTACAGTAATTTCTGTCAGAAGATTCCGAATAGGTGTTTACATCTAATCATATAGATGTGTCGGTACATATCGCGGACGCTTGAAGCGTATCGCTCTGACAGAAATTCTGCACTGTTTACATTAGGTACAATTTCTATCCGACATAAATATCGAGCAATTAATGTCAGATGTAAACGTACCCTTAGAAATTTTTCGAGAAACGCCGCAATCAGAACTTTCATAAACCTCTTAGTTTTTTCAATACAGGGAAAAATTTTAAAAAACTACTTTAATGGGATTTGTATTTCAGAGAATAGCTTTTTACGTTAAGTTCAGTATCGTATCTGTAATTTCTCTACAGGGTGTTTCTTTTTAAAATATCACCAAAACATATTCTTTTTTAAATGGAGCACTTTGTATACTTTTATGCCATTTAATTACATTACTTTTTTCCTTCATAATGGATAATAGTTGTTATTTTATATTTCGAAAATTCTCAAAGAGCGTTAAATTAATAAAACTGATGTTGTGTGGTGAAAAATTGGTGCAATAACTCTACCTTAGTTACTTATAGAAAAAGGTATGCAAAATGTAAATAATTAAGTACCTAATAATAAATAGTCAATATTTTTTATGCTACATCTACCGCATCTGTAATAAAACTATATAATAATTTGATGTGTGTTAAGAATAATAAGTATTCAGTTATACTGAACAAATACTCACAATACATACTTTCATTTATCTCTATTTTGTAATTTGTTGACTATTTTCATGATTATATTCAGTTATACTGAACAAATACTCGCAATACATACCTTCATTTATCCCTATTTTGTAATTTGTTGACTATTTTCATGATTATATTTAAAATCTGCACCAGAGAAAAAGTTTAAACAGTTTTTAATTATTTTTTGAATATTAAGTAACTTTTGTAGAGTATTTTTTAATGACATTGTCGACTGATTTTCTTCTTACTAATTATTTGTTTGTGTTTATTTTTAAAAAGAAAAACATTATGACAGGTCGATTATTGATGTTAAAATACTAGAGACCTTTTTTACCTGTAATCGAATCATAAGATTCAAAACATTAAATTTGGTATTGCCTTTTAAACTACTTATCTTTATCTGCCTGTTTTAATTTTTAAAATTTTGTACCTATGCAAACATA
Source organism: Monochamus alternatus (assembly GCA_037114965.1). Lineage (NCBI taxonomy): Eukaryota > Metazoa > Arthropoda > Insecta > Coleoptera > Cerambycidae > Monochamus > Monochamus alternatus. Next base: position 26,007,223 of record CM073426.1, on the reverse strand, counting down.
ATATGAAGAAACTTTAAAATTAGTTCGTTAGTACTAAAAGATTAAATTTAAACAGGCATATTTTAACGATTGAGCATACAACTTGATACCCTCTGAGTCGTTTTACACACATTGATGTCACTTTGCAGCTGTGATCGATAAACCATATATAGACTATAATAATTACTGTAAGCATGCTATGGTTGTATCGATGTCGTAAATAATTGTATATATTGCAGACAATCAATAAAACAAAATAAATCAGTAACTGGGAAAATACTGTATTTGTGGCTTTCTACGTATCTGTTAATATTCGCAATGTATATTCATAGTGAACAAGTGAATTGCCTGTAACACTATTCGTTATTGTTGTTAGCAGAGTTGTAATGCTATTAAAGTGTTTAAACTGAAAAAAAATCTGAAACTCTGAATTAAATCATTTTATGCATCCTCACTCTATTTACTGCTAGTTGCGTTACTACATAACCTCCTGCTCAGTTATCTGTCTAAAAGCTATTTCGTCAAGGTCCATTTTACAACTAAATCAATTATTTCGCATATTCTGGTTACCTGCAGACACTACCGTTGCGCACAGTGAGATATGGCAAGGTCAAAAAATAAAGCTCGAAGAACAAAAATAACCACACAAATAGAATCTTTAAAGTTCTGTATATTCATTATTACTATTTAAATATAGTTTAAACAAAGTTTTAACTTTTAAAAAACGTATTTTCATATTGGTCTTTGCTGCTAACCCAATGTCACATTTTTATCAATTAATTTATCGTGCATATACATAAACCTAAACAATTTTATATGTAACACTAAGTAAGTTTATGTTATAGGAATATCTAGAACTATATATCAATTTTAAAAAGTAGTTAGTTTGATAAATTTCAGTACCTAAAAATTTATTAGCATTTTTCTATAAGGGTCATTTTCTCAGCAAGTTCGGCCAACTTCATTATCTAGAAGTCTGTTACAAACTATAAAAATTTGACACAATTTAGCAATAAATAGTTCAGCCTCTGACTAAGAGGTGGCGGTAAAGTAAATTCTGTTTACAGGGCGAGCAAAATTTGGAATTAAGTATTATATTAGAAATCAAGAGGAATTAAACATACCACATTTGATTGCATTGTTATTGATATAAATTTTTGATTTTTCCACTTCGGAACGGTTATTGAACGTGCGAAAGACGTTCTGTATGCAGTTATGAGAAAATTTTGACCTTTAAAAACACCTCAAAATTATGGGAACTAAAAAAATCTCTTTAATATTAACTAAGGGCTATTGTTAACGAAAAAATACAGGTGTTTAAAACACCAAACCAAACTCCTGCAAAATTCAGAGAATTAAATCAATCTGATTCAAATTTTAAAATACAGGGTGTTGAAAAAAATGTAGTCAAAAATCTCAAAATTTACAGAATTTGAAAGTTTTTAAAGTGAAATGACAACCACTTCAAAATTATAAATTTCAAAAGGAAAATCTTACAGTTACAGTTATAGTTATCTGTCCACTGATACTGCTGGCTATCGTAATATGGAGTATACAGGGATGCAGAAAACAAATGACGCTTACATGTATATTAGTATACATTGTTCTCATGCCGTCAGGGGATTTTTTAACATTTACTTTAAAACATTTATTAGCATTCGTAAATTAGATCTCAGCAATATATTTTGACATCTAATTTTTGCCGTATAAGTTTGCTTACATATTTTAAACCCACCACACAAATAAAGATGTAATAGATATCAGGGTAAGGTTGAAACATAAAACGATTGTTTTTACTTTTATTTTGCAGGTACACAAATTTTTCAAAAAGTATATTGCTATTTGTCTTCTGTGAATTATCTCACTATTCATTATTAAATACCTATTATAAAAGGGATAAATAATGAATTAAAAATATATTTACATTATACAGGGTTTTTCGGATATGATTTCGAGAGTTCAGTTTACATGAAAAATTAATATCACACTGTTCTATAAAATTTTCGTTCGAGTTCCAAGGCGTCTAAGAAATTATTTTTAGTTAATGTTTTCTAATAACTTTATTGTGAGTAAGAATATCGTTTTTCTTTCAATTTTGTTCCCTTTACTAATGTTTCTTTGCATTCACGTTAATTTAATGCTTTTCCTGATTTAGAATTTATTTTTTTTATAAATTTGGATAATACGTAACTAGACAGCATATACAAAAAAATTAAAAATGGCACTGAAAACTGAAGAAAAACACAAAACAACAACATAAACACGTGTTGTCCACTCGGCCTGACGGCCTCGTAGGACAATTTCACGTCGCGTGCAATAAACACTTACTTTTTGTACTTGTTGCATAAATAACTATCATGTATTCCTAAAATTTGATAAATTAAAAATTCGAATCCCCTCCCCTGTTCCTGTTACATATAAATATATAATTATTAAGTACCTATTATTTAATTATTACTTGAATTCAATTTACAAATAATGATATACATACCTTTCTAAATCCAACGAACTTTCAATTAATAAAAATGTTCTATAATTTTCACTAGTATTACACACACATAAAGAATACAGAAAACCACTGCTACTGCAAAGCACAGATTTGCAAAGGATAAACTGCATCTGAACGCTGAAACTTAGAATACGGAAAAATCGATATCCCATTTAGATGATGGGGTTGTAAATGTTTTGCCGCAGGATCGAACGCATGACCTTCAAACTCAGTTTCGGCTACCCGTTATTTTCTGCACTCCAACTGACCGACATTCTTTAAATATTTGCAGTTCAAGTATTCTCCGCTAGATATCCAGCACTTCCCGGTATACAGTTTTATATCATTGTCTGTCAACGATCGAGGTACTTTCTTATTTAGAATACCGCAACCTTAAAGGTTGAAGAATTTGCATTGCATTTAGACAAAAAATTCAATCATTCAGATATTTACATTTGGTAGCGCAATTGGTAGCTCTGTCACTTCTATGTTGGTGAGAGGCCCTAGGACTGTAACTGTAATACAATTTTTTTCAGCGTTAATTTTAGCACTAAAATTTCTGATGTCGATAGTATCTTATTTTGTCGCCTCCAAATATCGCGCTTGAGTATCTGATTGCTCTCTCTTACTGAGCGTCTCAGTGAGATATAGTTCTTAAATATAAAATAGAATACAAGCCACAGATAAAGCTCAAATTTTATTCTCATGAGTAAGAAATAAAATGATAGCGTAAATTCGTGTGGTAGAAAGAAAGTTGCTGCTGTTATCTTACTGCCACAATTGCCATCCTCTCACCGCTATCCCTATCCCTATCCCTATAACAATAATAAACATATATAGTACAGTTTAGATACATTATAATAAACTCTACATTTCAGTACATAAAGATACACAAATTAAACCATTTTGCTTTATTAAAATATATTTTAAATGAGTACGTAGTATTTACCTATTTTCTAATTATTGAAATTTTGACTCTAACAAATTGTTTTCACTGACTGACTGTAGAGGAGAGGAACCGATCCATTTATATATTTTTTACGTTGTCAAAGCTGCCTCTGTCTTCGAGAACGCATTTTGAACTATATCGAATATAGCCTAGAATGTTCTACAAAACATCTAAATAATGGTATCACAAATTTATTATTATTATTATGTAAAAACACTCACAATTAACAAACTAAAATGATGAGCTTCTATATCGGTGTATTTATTGTGCAGGAAAATGATACCTCAGTTTTAAGTAATCTGAATAAATAATATGCACAAATTTGTACTTAACAGTAAATAAAGGAAATACGCACATTTTACGAGCACAATTTAATAAATATTTTTAATAGAAATCAGTACCTACTCAATTGTAAGGGTTTTCTGCACAATAATGTCTAAATTGTACCTATGTATATGCCAGGATATTTCTAAAGTGTATACAGTATAATTCCAGACTGATCAGCCCTGTGTAAAGGTCATGCCTCATGAGCAAAGAAATATTAATTGTGGCACATTATGAAGGCTATCTGTTAAGGATTTCAACTTTTAAAAATTACAGACAACTTTATAATCTCATGAGAAAAGAGAATAGATCGTAAATAGACAAATAAAATCAAATATAGAAATATCATACGTTCTGTATATTAGAAATTTTCATATTTTATTGCGTAATAGAGTTGTGCTGATTAATATTCAAGTTAGTTTCAATACTATGTTGAAATTTAAAGTTTTTCTAAGGCAAAGGCTTATTAAAACATCAAACTTTATTAGGCGTATCGTAGAAACCCATTCGTAACACATCTAAATTCGCGAATGGTGAGCGTTTTTTACGTTTCTCAAGTGTTTTCGGATGGGAAACACGTCAGTCTGACTCATGAATTTTAACGAAGTTTAACGCTTTCTGCGAATTGTGAAGATCTTTTGTAAGACCTTTTAAATGTTTCATGCTAGTGGTTATGTTATGAAAGAGTTGGTTATCAAGTTTGCTAGGCCAAGGTGAGCCTCACTTGTAACAGTATTAAATAATGTTGTAAAGAAGCAAACTGTGACATACCCCAGTTCCCATTTCAATGTGGTTTAATACGATTATATGTCGTGAACGTAACAAGCATGTATTGAAGATCTTTCAGTATGATTAAATATCTGTTATTTTCAGAGTGTATTATTATGATTAATGCATAATTATTAATATATAGTCTGTTTAAAAATGATCGACAGTTGGTATTTTGGAAGAAATAAGAGATATGAAAACGGGGAAGTTTTAGATAGTTCTGCTGCTAACTTAATGGCGCTTGCAGACCGGTCCTAGCTCTTCTGATTTTAAAGTAAATATGGCATTTTCGAAAATCATCTGTAACTTTTTTATTTAGAGGAATTTTTAAAATCTGAATACACTTTTTTCGCTGCAGGTTTTTTCCAGGAATTTCACTGTATATTTAGATTTTTATTGGGGACTTTCGGTGGTGAGAAACCATCATAATTTTTTTTTTCTTAAAGACACCGAAACACAATTTTAATATTTTATAGAATATTGGAACTTCTAATTGCAACAGAATATATTATACTATTATATCTATCCTTTCAAAAAATTGTTCATATTCTTCCATGAACTTTAATTTTAATAAAGTTTCTCATGAAGACGAGTTTACTAAATTTTATTTTTCTTTTTCAGGTTAACATTTTGGTCTAGGTAAGTCAACTATTTTAAGACTTTATTAAAATTTTATTTCTTGAAAAATCTATTTAAATTTTCAGACAATTCTAATGGTACTTAATACATAAAAATAATATCACATACCTTATGAGATTGGGCATAGGCAAATTTATTTTATAATAGATAGCACTTGTTTTCGTTTTATAAAAAAAATTTTTTAGAAAATAGAACAGAGGAGTGAATTTGAAAAAAAAATGTACTGCCTTATAAATGAAAAAAAATAATACATATATTATTATTAAAATTTTCTGTAATTCTAAATAGTTTATTAGCAAGAGAAATTTTAATCTTCAGAGGGGGTTATTGGACGAAGTTGAACTAACTTTAACTATTTTACAAAATTTAGTCTGTGAATCTATTCAAATTATTGTCCAAAAATAAAAAAACTAAATTATCAATGATTTCTAATGATAAAAAATGGATTTTCTTTTCAACAATATTATTCTAATCCTACGTAACCTGCGCTACTTTTATTTGTTAAACAATTTTGATATCCATTTATCTATGTGTATGCAACTTTAAAATTTAAATATTAAGCACAAGTCTTTTACCTTCTATTAGGTTATTTCTTTAGTTCTTAATTTGTCATTTCCAATTATTGGATTCGCCTGATTCCTATCTATGTTCCACTGTGGTCCCTTACTAATAGCTCCTTTGCCAGTTATGGCACTTGTCCCATAATATTGCATGTATTGCTTCAGTTTCTAGATCCAGGTTATGTTATTAGTGGGTTTCCTGTTTTAAAAGAAAATAGTGTTTAGCTCATGAAATTTAACCTGTCCCTGACGTTTTACAGCTATTTATAATCTTTTATTTGTACTCCTGATGCTCTAACTCTCCAGATTATTATAAATACATATTGTTACCAGTACTTGACAATTTTATTATCTTCAGACGCCTTATTCATCTGCCTGTGAAATTTACTTCTTGTTGATTGTTTTGGAATATCTTTTCTACGAATGAGTACAAAATTCAGTGTTATATATATATTATACCAATATTTTATCAGCATCCTTTTTTTATTATCATGAAGATACCGAAAGCATGGGTAATTTTTTTTTTCACTGCACTATCTAAACTTAACTACTATTCTTCAATCATGTTTTTTAATAGTGTTTTGAAAAATTACGTTTAGTAACTAATTTGAGTTAGGAAACGTTGAAGTAGAGGTCGAATTTATATTTATATTTATTTCTCTTTGACCCAATATTTTTTATGCTACTTGAAGTTTTTGTTGGCACCATACATTGTAAGAGTGATAATGTCTATTCCTGCATTACCCGGTATTCTGGCAGACTTTTCCTGAAACGGTGACCGGTGTAATTCCCAGCATTCGGCGATTTCAGAAATTCTGAAATTGAAACTCTCTATACCTATCAATATAATTCTTTCATGTGTTCAAGCTGAAGAAATGTTAGTCATTCACGACGAAATGTTCCACTGATGCCATAATAATCAACACTATCTAAAATAAGAAATAATTTCAATAATCGGAGAGAAGTGTGAAAATTACACTTTACCATCACCATAAAGTAGGTTTCATCATCTGCTTCTTTAAAAAATTTCTCAATTTCTGATTTCCTTAAAACACTAGACTTCCTAGATGTTCTACCGATTAAACTTGGACATTTCATTGTGTCAGTATTCTTTTTCACTGACAATGTTGTTCTTATCATTGAGCAAAAACTCCATTGTGTAGAACTCTGGTATGATCTGGATTTTGTCGGCAATAACGACAATATTATCGTTGTAAGCAGAAGATTCTGACATTTTTCATAAATCTGTGGTTAATGGTCCATGATCAGATTCAGAATTTCATTGTTTGTCAGGACCGGCTTTATCATTAGACTTTACAATAAAATTTTGAAATCTATAACAATGAATAGGTTTCATTCTCTTGCAAATAAAAAAAACAAAATTACAATTTTGTTTAAATTTATTCATAAAAATATAGGTCTATTAACAAATATTATTATCCTTTTAGAATGTAACAGTTTATTCTTAGTTTTACATTTAAAATGTCCGACATCTAAAAAAGAAATGGAAGGCATTTCAAACTATTGAGTTGAAATATTAAATTATCGCTCTACAAATGGTAATGATAATAGTTGCAACGGAAAGAACATAGAGTATGAAACTGTAAATAACAGCAAGTTGAAAAAGATCTATATATGCAATGCGGTTAATGAAAATTTGAGTGGTCTTATTTTGAAAACAAATCTTGAGTCAGTACAATGTTATAATTTATACGCTTATACAAGAATTTTGGTAAGATTATCACAATGGTTGTAGATAAATGTAATGAAGTGTTTTTTATATTTCACAAAGTTGATTTCACAGTTATCCTTATTTAAATTTTAATGTAATACTTAAATTTTATTTTTGTAAATTCATAATGCTGTAACTTTAAGAAAAAATAAGAATTTTATGAAAACTGACCAATACCTACTTGTTTTTACTTTGTGGAAAAATTTTTAACGTCTGTAAACCGTCCAGATTCACAAGATATTCCAATCAACTCTGTTAGAACTGACAAATGACACATCAATACTATTTATGCCCCTTACTATATATACTACACTGTTATATTACTTTATGCAACAAATTCCCTCTTTTTTCAACATAATTTATATCTGGTGGAGTTGAACAAAACTTACAGTAAACCCAATATATCACATCCAAAATTAACCTATAAAGTTCCACACACAGATTACTGAACTACTTTTAAACAACAACAACGTTGCTAGGAAACGTTGACTATACCATAGAAGATGTACAACTTCAAACAAACTATTCTGGATTTTCAGTGTGGCCATGATGATTTTAAATATATGGCTAACTTTACACTGCTGTTAACGCCGCTCGTGGCACTAGTCAACATTACAAGTGCACCCCCCTGGTAATATTAAGGAAAACCTAATAAATACACTCGTTTCCATATCAACATTCGTTCAAGATTATTAATTCACATTTTTGTACGACTCGTAGGAAAAGTGTATTTTCCGCTCATAGCGTAAAAAACCTACGTCTGACAAGAAAAAAGTTATATACCTAAACTCTCTGTTATTATTTTTAAAATTATGTATTCTATATAATTTTATTTTAAACCCTTCATAGTTTATGTCTCTACTTTTCTTATTAACATTTCTCTTCTTTCTATTCTATTTTAATGCTAATCGTCAATGTCAAATTTTATTTAATTATCCAATTTTAAATTTTCATTTTACTAATTTTCATGTCTTCACAATTATATTTGTACCTAATTTTTAACATTGCAATATATATTAACTAGTGCTGGAAAACTTTATGTTGTTGTCAGTGTAGATACATAATATACTGTATTTTACCATAATCTAAGCTTTAATATTCTGCTTAACCATCCATATGGTATTCCGATACTCTTGGGAATTCCTTCCACCCACATAAGGGAATTCAGATACAAATAAAATGATCTTGGAGAAACCATAAAATAAATCAGTTCTATCACCATTGCTTTTCTATCTCATAAGAATATGTGCTTTTATGGTAATAGAAGGTGATATATATCGAGCTAGGCTTATCTCAACGTGCTAGGTGCACCATATGTTCGCTGCTAGGACAATCCTTGATATGTATTGCAAGTGTATTGACATACGACGTTACGAGGGGACTAAGATGTTTTCCTAATTTCAAAATCTAGTAGGTTATGGATTAAATTGTATATAGGATGTTTCTTAAGTAGGGTGCGTAGTTACAGACTGTAATTCCTTTCAATATTTTTTGAACAGTTTGTATAAACTGAAGACGTTTATATATTTCAACATATATGATGTTGAAATGATAAAAAAATAATATTTTTGCAACTTAATTTTGAACGGTCAGTATTACATTCCCAAAATTTTGGAGTAGCTAATGACCAGGAAATGTAGTTGTTACATTTCGTTTACCCTGTACGAGTATGTTCTCTAGTTACTTCATTAATAATATATTGCATCAACCACATTAACAGTCGGCAAAGAAAGAGAAGACCAGGTGAATGTCAGAAGATAAACCCTTACCGACGGAGTTTGTCAGGCCAGGAAGAGCTGGCCCCTAGTAGCTGCCGTTCCCATTGGCATCGTTTGCAATAGCGAGGTTGACCCTGGAAGAGGGCCCGGCTATACGAGGCGTTCGAACCTACAGCAATGATGAGGGTGAAGAGACAGACAGCCTTCATTTATCCTGCCAATATAGGCGCGCACTATAACATTTTAAAACCGTTCAGACAAACACAAAATAACATTTTCGAATATGATGTTTAAATAGAAGTTTTGTAATTGTTCTCTGAAATCTTTATTTCAGTTAATATAATCAACATAGTGCATTGAATAAATATATTTAACATTTAAAAATTGTTAAAACAAACATCGTGGAATGAATGAACGAATAAAATGATGGAATATTGAATTAACAAAAAGTTGTTGATATTTTTAAAAGGTTAACTGAAGCAGTTTTTCGGTTCGAGACATAAAACCGTGAAAAGCTGTTAATCTAAAAGCTGTTAATCTAACAGATTTTGAGTAAATTTACTAGTTTGTTTTTTTCGATATCAAATCAATTTTTATTTGAAGCCAGTGATGTACGGATTTACTAAGTGCGTGAGCCAATGTAAAATAAAACAAAACGTGTCTTTTATTTTTTTTCCTAGGATTAATCGATTTTCAAAAAAAATACCAAGTAGGTATTACAGACAATAATAAAAATTTTCAATTCCTACACTATTCAGAGCAAATGTAAGGTGAGCATTTTTTTTGTTACCTGTTTGATACCATGGACGTAGAAAGAACAGGAACAGAACACAAAATCGTTTATTGTGCATATAGTTCATGCATGACAGTAACCCCATTATAGTCTTGCTGCTCATCAGCACCTCGACAATCCTAATCGCTAGAATAAACCACGTCTCCAAGTTTGGTCAGCTTGCATTTCTGATTTGAACCCTTTATATTTTTTATGGAACCACCTATATTAGGTCTAACTACGCGACGTAAGACATACCTGAATTAGAACTGAACTGACTAGATAACTGAAGGTTGCAATGCCACACGAAAAATTTTGAACATTTTTGGAAGTGTGAGGCAACCAATGATGAAATGGTTGGAAGCGCGTGTTTTATCAGAAGATGGTTATTTTTAATATTTTTATCAATACTGTTTAATATTGAGTAAGACATTTTTTATTGTGCATTGTTAGAAGTGTTTGAAAATAAAATATTTTTTAAATTGTTGCAGTTTTACTTTTAACAAAGAAATCTGGCTTTAAATATAAATTGATTTTACACCAGAAATGTAGCACTGATCGTTAAAAATTTATATGCAAAAATATTTTCTATTTTTGCAATTAAGACCACCCTGTACCTTAGACTATAAAACTTTGTGTATGTTTATATAACCTTTTATTCTTAAAATATCGCTTTATAATTTCGAAAACACCCTGTATATTAAATTGTAAGAACTTTATGATCAGAATATAAGTAATTGATTAAATGATTTTTCTTGTTTTAAGATTTATGATGACCAATAAAATATAATCTTGACAGGAAATGCCTCATTTGCTTATGTATATTATACATATCATATTACCTGAAGTAAATATGCAAAACTTACGGAGATAATATATTCGTTTCCATGACGCATCATATAAAGCATAAAATTCAACTTTCGACTGCAATACATCTATTGCTATGGAAGAACATAGATACTTTAAAATTTATAATCAACATTTTACCATTCATTTCTACTTCTTCATTATAATCCAGATATAAATATAAAATTTTATAATATAGAGGCAAATAACAGGAATGCTATCTCATGCCATCTGTGAATATTCAAAAGTGCCACAGTAAAACAAATATACCGGGTGTTCCCTTCAAGGCTTTCAGTGCTTATATCTCAGAAACAATTATAGCCTGCGCGACGAAATTTGGTATACAGACACTAGATGGCGCGTAGAATCTGATTATAACATCAATTCTTATATATAGTGTTCCATTTTGCAGGAAATCGATTTAATTTTGATTTTTTGGTAGTCAACCCCGCTAAAACTTATGTTTAAATTGAAATATATATAAACATTCAAAAATGTTAAAATTAAACATAAAAAACCCCTCCAAAAAGTGCCCAAATTACATTGTTCATGTAAAATGTGTATAGCCTTGAGCCAGACTTACACGGAAGAAATTAATATTGATAAATTAGAATCAGAGGGAACATCTGATATAACAATTTAAAGCGGTCTAACCGATAAATTTTTAGGTACAGAAATCTTTGAAAATGCATTTCTTTTAAATTTAACGATAAATGTAAATATTGTTATACCATAAACTTACACAGTTCTGCATAAGAGATCGTTCAATTTTGTTCAAAAGTACGTTAAAATAATTGTTAAAATATGAGATTGGAATGGCAAAATGATGTGTGTCTTACAAACGCTTTTTAAAAGTTATTATTTTATTTGAGACACTGTAATACAGGCATCCATATTGTAGGGATTTAAAAATAAACCACGATGGAACTGTCTACTGACAACTTTCTCTTTCTTACAGTTTATATGTCTCAGAACTACTTTTCAATTTATTAGTTCATATGTGTCAAAACTTTTCAAATTTCTTTTATTCAACAAAATTAATTTGGTACAATTAAATTGTTTCAAATATGTTGTAAGGTGGTGTATCATATCGTATTACAATAATTCTAAATAAAATCTAAGCCTTGTAACAAAATCTCATCGTATGAGGTTATACAAAGTATGAATGAGGAACTTTTTTTCATAACATAGCTGACTGGACTACGTACAACATGGAAGTTTTGTGAAAGAAATATTTCGCCAACATTCGTATCACGACTTGTTTTAAGACTGTTCGAGTCGAAGTTACGCAACGAGGTTCTGTTACATGTAATTTCCATATACATAGACTTAGATAAAAACAATCAAATTATGTTCGAGTAGAAAATGAGATATTTCTAGCTTCCCTCGTAAGACGATTGGTAAGACGATTGGAAAGGCAAGTGCAATGCTGTAAAGTAGTATAAAACTATAAAACTAGAATGTTCTAACTAACAAAAGTAATTGGCACTCCTTCTTGACCATCTTTAGACCAAGCGAGGTTATCTAATTCAAACTACCCGGTAAAAGTATTCATGGGCTATATCAGCTGCGGTTTGTGTTGATTAATATCAGCAAAAGTTTTCGAAGGTAATCGTTAACGGTATTATGTAAAATTGTTTGTTTGTGCTATGAAATATACGAAACGTCTATTCTTCTTTAATTATGCTAGTATTATGCCGCGGTTTTAATAGACTGCAATTATCCTTAATTAATGTGTAGTTTATTATATGTTTGTAATGGTATGTTACAGGTAATAGCCAAATAAGTAAATACAATTAGCGTTCATATTGTCACATAACGCCATTATCCATGTTCTCGTTATACAAACAAGGCGATTAACATAGACAGTAATGCCTTAGAAAAATGATAAAATTTGGGCTCTAATTTGTTACAGAAATATGGTTACTACGGTAACATTATTGTCAGATTCTATTTTTCGATGTGAATCTTCTACACATATCCACTGTAAAATTATGTTGATGGAAAAAGTATTAATATTATTGTTAGTGTGAATAGTAATTGATATTATTTTTGAGATTATTACTATTGAAGTTATGTGGAAAATATAGTAACTTAAAATGTTGGGTCTCATTGGAATATTTTAGTGGAGTCAACTAATGGACGCCAGTAAAGTGGACTTGAAATGTCCATTCTGGGTCTCACTGGGTGATTTTAGTGGAAACAACTAGTTGAATTTAGCCACTGGAAATTTTAGTTTGCTCCTGGGGCAAATTTTTGTGTCAAGCATCCACTTTCTAACACAAACTTCAACTTACTTCTCAAATTTCAATCAATAAACGGTCTAGTGTGATCAACACCTGACCTGATAGCTTTAAAAGCATCCACTATCGTCAGATTTCAAAATAGTAGAGAATAATTAATGTTATAAACCCGCTCAAAATGTGTGAGCAGTCAACACGAAAAGAAATACATGTTGTCCGTATATTTTACTATAAAGTTGTATTGAATTGTAAGTTCTGCATACCTGGCAAAGCATACCCGATTACACAGCTTCTGCTGCAGCAAATTCGTCACATCAGAATGCTCGATTTTTATTGATTATGATGAGTCATCTCTAAAACATTTTTAAATTTTGAATAAATGCCCTAATTTGTTACTAAAATAATGAGAATTTTCAGGTAGCTTTATTGTCCGATTCAAGAATACTTGTTATGACAAAATGACGGATCTACCTGTTCCATCTGCAGCGGACAGCATGGATAAAATTTTGAGTATATCTGTCGGCTAATTTAATTGTGATTGTTATTAATTTATTAGTGATTTTGTGTTTGTGTTCTTGAAATTATTGAAGCTGTACAGCAGTTATCAAAATCGTAAACGCTATAATTTAACAAGTGAATGAATATTGGATGATAAAAAACTTGTATGAAAGAATTAGGACTCGAGACCAAAATAGATACGAGTGTCAGTGATGCGGTTGAAACATATAGTCAACTGACAAGAGTGTATGTGAGTAGTGTATATCGTTAAATAAAGAATGACAATCAAGAATATGCAACTGTGAAACAGAAAATGATGGAAATTCGATGAAGGAAGAAGTTAGAGGTTGATGATAGAAAATACGCCTTTCGTAGAACTATTCATGGATGATACTTTAAAAATGACTTTCCGACGATAAAAAAATGACGAAACTTTGCCTAGAATATCTAGAAGGGTGCTTTTACGTATTATGCGTGATATGAATTTTCGTTATATAAGACGGAATTGGACGAATATGGTAAAAGAGATGAAATAGTGTTATGCCGAAGAAACTGCACTGCAGAGCAAAATTAAGAGATATTAATTTTTGCCTTCCGACTTAAATTTCTAATAATTTGCAATTATTTTTCTTTAAATGCTAGGTACATCCTAGCCTTTTAAATTATTAATAATAGAATATTTATTTTGACGCAATTTAATTATACAGGGTGACATAGAAGCGTCTGTTTTGAAAAAGGATTTTTATTTGAAGTACGTCAAGTAGGCAACATCTGTACGACTGATATTTTCAGCTAAATAAATTGACGGAATGACATGCTAGCTTTTGAAATTTCTCCCTTTCTTGAATAGTTTCAGAATTATTATTTTTCCCCAAGTTGCAGTGTATTTAAAACGAATTTTAGGTCTAAATCTGAATCGAAGAATATATTACATTGGCAATATAAAAATATATGAAAGTCATATATGATAACGAAAGTGTGACACTGTTTTCTCACATATGGAATCCGGTGTTGCGGTTGCAAAGGATAGTACATTCTATAATAGCCGATGACAAATCTCAATGTGTGATCGTTATAGTGACGATGCATAATGTGTATGTAGATAGTGCAGTATATTATGTGTTAAAGTGTGATATCGGTAGGGTACGCATCAGGTAGGTCTAAGTGGCTAGTGGTACGTGGTACAAACTTTTTAAAGTAAACTATTAAAGTGCTAGGTTCACTCATCGTCAACATATTTTTGGTAATTTTCTGTTCTTTGAACCCTTCTCAAGAGGCACTCCTATGAAATCTTGTACCTTACAACCCTCACCTCTCGTACTTATCCAAAGCTTGTGAATGAATCACTCTCTACTATTTTTGAACTCGAGTATAGTTGAGTCGACTAAAATATCCCAGAGTCAGTCTCTACTATTAGTAATTTGTGTATACACTTCAGCTGATCAGTGCATATTCAATAATGGTTTTGTCCACAGTTGGATCGATTTTATTTTACGGTCATTGTAGGTGTAAACATTTTTTTGCCTTTAGAATGTCGTAATAATTTTTAACTTATTAATATTAAATTGAAATGAAATCATAACCACAAGAAGTTATAAACACCATTTTATTTTACCATTCTCTTTTTAATATCGATTAAATATAGGTATAAAGCTAGTCAATAAAAATATATAATTACGTTTTATTTCCGTATAACAACCGTAGCAATCTGCGACATGGTGAAGTAACTGTCAAAAAAGAAATTGTTTAGTTTAGACTGTGTCACTAAATAAGTAAAACTAACATTACGTAACAGCTACCACTAACCTTTCTTAAACGTGGTGAAGTATCAGCAAGTAATTATTATTATGCCAAGTATATATTTCCTCTACTTAGACTACTCTTCTCACGTTTATATAAGGAAGCAATTATCATCCTCGGTTTCCTTATAAGGACATAGGATTAGTAACATCACGTTTTGTTCAACATCCGGACCAGAGGACTCATGTGTTTCTCCACTATAGAATAAAAACAGTTAGAAACGTATAGTAACTTTATTGTTTATGTTATGATCATTAACAGAGCTTTTTTAAGTTATTTAGAAGTAAATAAATCAGTCTACAGGTTGTTCTCCATAAGAATCGACACAGATGCATGTAGGGGATTAAAAAATAATGCAATTTAACCAAACATATTTATTTATACAAAGCTGAACACAGGCGGAGTTACAGGCCTTCAAAGTGAGGCCAAATATTTCGACAAAAATTTAATATCTCTTAATTATGTACACTACTATTTCTAACACGTTGTGCAGAATTTTAACAGAGTTTCATGTCGCTATAATTTAACACATACAGGGTGTTTATTAATTGAATGCAGATACTTAAGGGTGTGAATTTTAAGAAGAAAACTTAATATCAACATATGTCCTAAACCTCTTAATTTTTGAACTACAGGATGTTACAGTTTTAAGAAAAAAATATTTTTTTATTATAATTTAATGCCTAGTACAAAAATTTTAGGTGATGAAATACGTCATTTAATCTTGAAATAATGTAAATATTATTATGAGCAAAACTGGATACATATTTGGGCTGAATGTCTATTATGCCGATGAACGAAAAACAATAAATTGCATTCGTGCAGGTCGTTACCTTTCGTAGAAATCTATTGCGTAAATTTTATCGTGTCATCTAAATTAAACTAGTAGCAAAAAATAATAATGTAAGATATCCTAGCGCAGAAATGCGTATACCCTTGTCGGGTATGCAACTAACTGCAGTTTTTAAAAAAACTTGCAACGACTGCATAGTTCTGACGGCACGTGCACCAAGATGTCCATTGCCGCTTTAAACTCTTATGAACCTACTAAGTTTCTTACTTTGTTGTCGTTACTGTTGGAATCCGGTAGGAGTATTATTTATATGGACCGGTACGTAAACGTGTTGCCTCTTTAAATGTCAATATACAGGGTGTCACAAACTCGACGCCCAAATGATATTACGGGGTAACGAAAAATGTTACTGAATACTTGAAGAATGGAGTTGAAACGGCATGAAGTGCATTTTGTACCAAAAATTAAAGTTTTAGATATTTCGAAAATTGTGTTTATGACGTCATGAAATATTTTTTTTCCAGAAACATACTTGTATTTTTCCATATTTTAAAAAACATATTTTTTCGATAAACGTTTATTTAAAAAAAATCTATCTATTTTCATTAAAAAATCATGATCAGAACTAAAAATAATAATTACGAACGATTAATAATAATTATTTTAGAATTCATTGCTTCGTTAATAATAAGAGGCCGTTGAAAGCATTCATATAAGGCTTTCTATAACACTGTTAATGATGCAAGTTGCCAGAAGTCCTAAAAATGGTAATACCAAATATATATTTAAATACTAAACATGTCTTTAATTAATCAGAAAAAAACAATAAAAGTAGAACAATGAACAACAAATATTTTAGATATATAACTACAATTATTATTATAACATATTTTATTTATGTCCACTCTCTGTAGCTAAACATAAATCTAACCGACGCGACGCCTAAGTTCTTTTATAGTTGCGTTTCTCAGCATGTTAGGAGTAATCTCTTCAGAGGCATTTGGAATTTTTTTTAAAATGTTCTGCATTACGTTACATACTTTTATAACCTTTATTCTTAAGGAAACCCCATAAAAAAAGTCCAAAGGGGTCATGTCGGGAGATTTTTCTGCCCATATATGGGTCCATATATTCCAATCCATTGTTCCTCGAACACAGTATTTAAATAATCCTGCACAATAAACGGTTTCTGGGGCGGGGCTCCATCATACTGGAACCACAAACCCCTTCGCAGCTCCAAAGGGATGTTTTCGTATTCTATACTATTCAACATACCTTCATAAAAGTACGGTCTTATGAGATGAGATCCAATGACACCACATCACACATTTACACCAAAATGTCCTTGATTTTGTATAAGGTTAACGAAGTGTGGATTCTCAATGGACCAATAATGTTAATTTTTTTTATTTGGTAAGTAATTTCAGCAGCTACCGTGATTTTTGCAAGGAAACTCAATCTTCTTTCTAGATGAATTTCAAATAAGTATTCCAAGTTATGTATGTAAAATAATGGTAACCATTAACTTTTAATATCCGGTGAATCGAGGATGTTTTCAAATTTAGCTCATGACTAGCTTGCCTTATTGAATTTCGCGTGGTTCTCAAAATTTTGTACCACTTGTGCAGTGGTATATTCATCTCGAACTCTTTTTCTTATTGACTTTTCGAATCGAAAATACATTTTGATTGTCTCGTAAGCTTCTTTCCAGTGTGACAAACATTTTGTGGTCAGGGATGTGACGTTCAGGAAATCTTTTTCTATACAACTGAACAGCTCTTCTTGAATTTTTCTGGGATTCTCCATAAATTACACATCAACTTTTTCTGCGTGTGATACCATTATCACAAATAATCGAAAAACACTGAAAATTGCTAACTACCCTATCTGTAAATACTTGGAAGCGCTAAGCAGTACTCGTTTGACACTTGGATGACAATTAAACATAATCATGTAACTCGATCAATTGTTTTCCACAGATCCGATCAGGTCACGGCTAATGTAACTTTGACTTGTAATTATTATTTTTACTTCTGATCATAACTTTTTAATGAAAATAGATATAGATTTTTTTTTAAATAAAAGTTTAAATGTTTTTTTTAAATATGGGACCAGGTATTTTCCTGGAAAAAAGTATTTCATGACGTCATAACCACAATTTTTGAAATATCTAAAACTTTAATTTTTAGTACAAAATGCATCTCAATCCATGCCGTTTGAACTCCATTCTTCAAATTTTCAGTAACATTTTTCGTTACTCCGTAATATCATTTGGGTGTTGAGTTTGGGACATCCTGTAGATTATTGGCCTCGTAAAAGCACATTACGAAAATACGAAATATTAGAAAATCTAATGTTATTAATGTTACTGTTATGTGTTACAAGTGCAGGGAAAATATTTGGTAAAACTCAATTCTTGCTTATAACATGGCAAGAGCTTAAATTATTTCCAGACATTTTGAATATTTTTTTTTTAAATTTTCGTGACCGAAAAAAAATTCCAAGAATAATTTGCTCTAGTGTGGTATTCGATAAGAAAATTTTACACCCCAAGTATAAATCAAGTTCGACATTTTAAATTAATTTCAATGGTTAGTTCAACTTGAAGTAATTGTAATGAAATTCAAAATGTGGGTATATCCACAATATTTCGTCAAATAATAAAAAAAACGCTTTAGTTACACCAAATGTTAAAACTTAGATGAGTAGTAGTTCAATATATCGCCCTTTGGCAATTTTATGTCACTAAAGGTGGTAGAAATATATTTTTTACAAGTAACACGACGCAATTTCGAAGAAATTCATATGTAGGTATGTCCACCATATTTCGTTATATAAAAAATTACATCAAATGCTAAAACTCAACTTCTGGAATTTTTTTTGAGGTCAGTGTAGATATGGTGATGAAGACTTTGTATTGAAAATAATTGCATATAGAACATAATAACTTACTGTTTTTGTTTTAGTTGACCATATAGACCATTAAAAAGTTAAGGTTAAACCATAATTAAAATATCAAGTACTGTCAAACAAAATATCAATCTATACATAAACGTCAAACACATTACAGTGTAACCACATGCAGCTTACTTGAAGGAGGGTGAAAATTTTCAGAAATTTTTTAGTCACCATAGTAACGAAATAGCATCTAGAATAAGCCTCTAATTGGTTAGAAAACGTTGCTGTGAAATTTTCGACAAAATTATGAGCAGTTTTAAAACTAGTATTTTTCACAGTTCTGTTAATTACTTCGTTTACTATGTCATAAAGTCACAATTATATGGAAGTATTGGTGTACTAAATTAATATAATCCTGCAAGGCCTTTCAAGGTTCACATTTTTTTTATCTTGCTGTATTTTCATTGCTAAATGAAGCTAGTTAGAATAGAGATAAGTAAATTAATTACGCTTAATTTAAATTACACAAAATATTGGGGCTCGCTGTATTTTAGTGATTAAGTCTCATCTTAAATTGGCTGTCTCCATTTCAACTGTTTAATTCTTTTTAGTTTTTGTAAATATAATTAGCATATATGAAAGTGTAGATATGATTGGATATGCTTACACTCGTATGAATAAATTAAGCATCACAATTTATTTAGATTGTACTGCAGTCTGTCACTTTCACAAAACTATTTTTGAGATGTTGATGGGAAGTAGTGTATAATCGCTGTAATAATTTAATAATTTGCGTAAAAATACATATATGCATGTCAATATTAAAGTTCAACAGATCTAAAATGTATAAACCGCAAACTAGTTTTGGAAAGAAGCATTCAAACTCAGATCTACTGTCATACTAAATATTCATACTGAATTTGATTACATTATCCCAGGCTGTTTAGAAATTAAAAGTATAACTTTTTTTTTATATTTGACACGCTGTAGCAAGAATGGCTGTCCTAAGACCCCATATTTATATAATAAAATAACCCTTATTTTTGATCCTACTTAAGAAACACCCTGTAGTGCATACATGAACTCAGGCGTATTTAAGGCAAGAAGAAAATTGAAGCCATAAACTTATCTAGAAATATAATTTCAAATATATCAGTTGATCATTTTTGTGGTTGAATTAAGATGAATATGTCCTTAATTATTGTTATATTTTAAACATTAACAAGGAATTCTTTCGAAAAACTTTGATATTACAAAGAGAGTCTTCTAAGCTGCTGGCCACTCGAACTTACACATTGAGATTTTTAGGCAAAATTTAAAGTTCAATATTTTCAACAGGAATGCAAATTTTTGAACGCGGCTTGCAAATTTTAAGAGCTAGTTTTTTTCGGATTAAGCTGCATGACGTATATCTATCCTATAACCATAGGTTTATTATATACGGGGTGATCAATGAAGTCATGCAAAAAATCAAAAAGTTTGTATGACTGAAATATCCGCAAAAAATTTTTTTTGGTCATTTCAATATGATTGTTACTAAGGTAACATTAATATCTCTAGACATTTTTGTTAGTTTTTGGATTAAAGCCCATAGGCCTTGTACACACTACTTAACATAAAATTTGGGCAGCAAAATTTTTAAAATGCTATAACTTGACATTGGATTGACGGTTCTTGATGATTTTTGCAGATTTGGAATCCTTATGTTAAGTAGATTTTCTATGGTCTAAGCATTTTATTTCAGGGTTAAAATTTACACATTATACCGGGTCGATAATAAACAAAAACATATTGTACGACGCCCTCTAAAGTTTGGAATTATTTAAGTTTTTGTAACAATAAATTCTCACCTCAAGTTGTTGTTATTTAATATTCTTCTCACTGTTCTGTCCGAAACTCACACCCCAGTTTCGTGTCTCAAAGAATCATTCAGGTTTATAGAGTTCTTTGTCCACTCCCATGCCCATAATTATGATCGGGTGTAATTTCTACGTGACGCGTCCATTTCAAAGTAGTTAACATTATTTTAGAAATAAGTGAGAAGAACATTAAATAACAACTTGAGGTGAGAATTTATTTTTACAAAAACTTAAATAATGCCAAACCTTAGAGCGCGGCGTTCCCTACGTTTTTATTTCTTATCGACCCGGTATAATGTGTAAATTTCAACCCTCAAATAAAATGCTTAAACCATAGAAAATTTACGTGAAATAAGGATTCTAAATCTGCAAAAATTATCAAGAACCGTCAATCCAATGTCAAGTTATAGCATTTTAAAAATGTTGCTACCCAAATTTTATGTTGAGTAGTGTGTACAAGACCTAAGGGCCTTAATCTAAAAACTGACAAAAACATCTAGAGATATTGATGTTACCTTAGTAACGAACCATATTGCAACGACCAAAAAAAATTTTTTGCGGAAATTTTACCCATACAAACTTTTTGATTTTTTGCATGACTTCATTGATCACCCCGTATATAATAAACCTATGGTCCTACGATAAATATACGTCATGCCGCTTAATCTGAAAAAATATCTCTTAAAATTTGCAAACCGTGTTCAAAAATTTGCATTCCTGTTGAAAATATTGAACTTAGAAATCTCGAAAAATAAAACACGTAGAATAAAAGTAATATTAAAACTAATGTTTTGTTTATCCACTATTACTATTTCAATTCTCCTCAAATAATATAATATCTTTTAAAAAACATCTGTATGACACACATTACTTTGCTATTCTAACCCCACATTTTAACAATTATCTTCACATATTTATAAACAAAAGTAAACAATCTTATATGCAGAACTATGTAAGTATGTTATAACAATATTTACATCTACAGAATACGTATTTTGAAAGATTCCTGTACCTTCTAACATTATATTTGACAATAAACCTGTTCTTATAAACATATCTGTATAGATACACCGTTGCATTAAATTTTTTATTTTTTTTTATTATATTCGTTCAGCTGTTTGATTACGCAATTTCGGACCCACGCTATTTTACATAAGACCCATAATTAAGGTAAGTAATTAATGAAGTATGAAATAAAAAAGTGGAAGTTATGTTAATTGAAATAAATTCAGGTTGAAATTGCGTGGAATGATCATTAGATAACATAGGATGGAGTGTAAATTATTCAATTAAAACACTTAATTTAACATTTACAGTATATCAAATGCCAGGTGCGATTATTACATTACTTTTTTGTTTTTGCTAGAAATATGTTTGTAATAGATCCATCTCAAAGTATATTGTATCTGAAAAGCTGCATTAAAGATTAAATGATTCAATTACAGGAAATGAGTAAGCGATTCTATTGCAAGTTCTGTGTAAGAACTGCTCTAAAATAAACAAAAAAATAATTAGAAATGATTGAAAGTGACTGGTATAGATTTTCTTCGATAGAACTATACGAAAGGTGTAGAGGCGTTTACATTAACCAATCCAACATATTACTAATATAATTTTAAAAAAATCCATTATTCAACAAGTATAATGGGAACTTACCTATACTCGTTTAAGATTGTACTTAAAGTTATGACAAAATGCTATTTCAGAATAGATACCTATATACAGGGTGATTCAGGTTTAATCTTGATAACTTCAGAAATCGATAGAACAGGTTAAAATAATGTTCATTTGCCATATAAACTTATTTCCTAAAACGCATCGTTTCCGAGATAGAGGGCGTTGAAATAGGAATTTTTTCTAGTTTTTCCCTCATATCTTTGGAACCACTTATCCGATTTAAGTGAAATTCGGAACACAAACACTCCTTATGACCTTACATAAGCTTCTTAAGTTTGAACTACCTACCCCTCTTAGAAGTGTATTTTGTATGCTACCCCCCTCTTACTTTATTTCAAAACTACAAAAAAAAAATATAATAATAATTTCAATAAAACATCTACACACCACTTTGACCTGATTAATTTCGAAACTTTTTCATCTCCTGTTTTTTTTTCGACGTTTGGTCTTGTTTCTGAGATATT
Source organism: Monochamus alternatus (assembly GCA_037114965.1). Classification (NCBI taxonomy): domain Eukaryota; kingdom Metazoa; phylum Arthropoda; class Insecta; order Coleoptera; family Cerambycidae; genus Monochamus; species Monochamus alternatus. The sequence continues at coordinate 25,984,216 of CM073426.1, read as the reverse complement.
AAAAGAAATTGGTGACAGTGTAGCGCACCAGCCGCGTAAATTTCGAAAATTGCGTAGACATAATTAAATATAAATATATAAGAGAGCGGAAGGGTGTTTCTTTATCACCCAACTTTGCAAAAAATAAAACAAAATAAATGAAATAGTAATTATCTACAATATGTTTAATTTTATTTTAATCAACACAATATATGTTCTTTGTTTTCTTCTATTTTCAACAATATATTTTTTCTCTCTGATAAATTAGAAGTTTTAATATATCGGGTGCTCCATAATGGTATGTCAATATTGAAGGAGGTTAATCTACGCATGATTTTAAGACAAAAGTGTCATAAAACATAGGCCCGTTTCCGCTTTATTTTTGATTTACAGGGTGATAAAGATTTAAAAACAACAAAAAACAACACAAAACAAACAAGTATTTAGTAATTTCTAATTGAAAAATTACAGCTCACTATTACTATTCTGCTTTTAGTACACACAGGGGCCTAAGAATTATTATTGTTCTTTATTTTGTTACTGCAAAACCGTTCAAGATACGAAAAAATGTCATGTGTCTTTGCGTCTATTTTACACCCACCAAATTCCACAAAAATATCTAATGCAGTTAGTAGGAGTTATTTAAAAAAAATAATTAAAAAAAATATTTATGACCCTGTAAATCAAAAATAAAGCGGAACCGGACCTACGTTTATATGAAACTTTTGTCTTAAAATCATGCGTAGATTAACCTCCTTCAATATTTACATTCAATTATGAAACACCCGACATATTTCATTTTTTAATACTGTTAATTTGTTATTATACTGGGTACAATAAATTAAAACATATGATAGGTTTTTGTAAATCTGGCCCTGACCGAATTACAACAATGTGTATTTTAATTTTGAATAATTTTTTTGGCTTGAAATAATCATTCATAATTCACGTTTTCTTTCATAACAGCCCCGGACAATAAGTGTTTTGTTTGCGTTAAAAATAAAACTATGTCAATATCAGCGAGAGAATAGCGGACTGCTCGTAATGTTTCAATAAAAATGAGTGAGTAGTAAAAGCGACTTACCAGGAAATCTTGCCGTGGGTACGTCGGAGAGGGTCCTCTGATATCGTCTCGATCGTTCTTCGAAGCAGGAAAAAATGATTTATAGGAAATAGAAAATGCGTAAAGCGGTGTCATAAAACACTGGTTTTCACCAAGAACGGTTAGAATTATTTCGAAGGTAATTAACAGCTAACTGGGAATTTCTGGAGGGATGTCGCAAAAAAACCCATCTCATTCTGTCCGCGCAAATAAAAGAAAAAGAACGAAAATAGTTTTTAGTTACTTTGAACAGAAATACAGGACGCGGATTATTTTCAAATGTAAACTAATAATAATTAACTTATAATTAAACTAAATATAAGACAAATACGTAACAATAAGTAAAAGGAGCAGAACAATACTACCTGATTTATAATAAAAATGTAGAAGGTGATACATCTGTAGGTAACTGAAAACTTATTCCAGTGTACAGTGGATTAATGAATAATGTATTGGGTTTCGGACGATGTCGTTGTTTATTTTCTTACTTATTATTGGTAGCAATGCCAACTAATTTAGTAGGTTGGAATTGATATATTTTTAAGTAACTTATATTGTGTTGATCAGCCTTCAGCATTTTCGACTCTTTTTCATTGGTTAAATTTTTGTTTGTTCTAACCTAACTTTACTTCCTTGACCACCTGTTGAGCTTAGAGAAGTTTTTTTCCAAATTTTGTAATAATGTTTGAATAATCTGTGTTCACCTTGGCTTATTTGCCAGTTTTTTAATAATTGTTTTAATATTACAATGGATGTAACAAGTTGTGACTTTGTGTCAATAGTTTTTTAAATTTTTTCTGTTCACCTGTTTTTGATGAATGGTTTTATTGCATTTTTATTCTCAATCTTTCTCGTAAGTTCCGTTAACATATTTTATTACATTGTTTGAAAATTATTATAAGATTTAGTAGTTTTCTGATGACGAAATAATAAAAGCTTCGAAAACTTGAATAGAGATAAGGAGTTTTCTTTTTTTTCTTGCTTGTGTGACTGCTATACTTAGATTAATTTTTCAAGTCTATTCCTTACTTATCAGTCAGATGTTCAATATATCAATATTCCGGAAATTATGCGTCAAGACTTAAGGAGGTGATTCCTCACAAAACATTAGAGTCACAAAGTCCTAAAACAATTTTTCGAAAACTCAATATTAACGGAAATACAGGGTGTTCAAGTTAAAATTTTATTTTTGATATTTGTAAATAACTTCTTAAGAAATCCAAATATTTACATAGAATTTGTAAATCGGGGGTTTTTGCGGACGAGAAATTTAAATATGTTTCTAATTTTGACGTCACTAGTAGAGGGCGCCACTTGTGGCACATCATGTTTCTTTTAAGTGACAGAACTTTTTTGCATCTTAATGTATCCATCTGACTATCGAAGCAATCGATGCCCCTACCTGTTTTATTTGAAAAAGGTATACCTTGCTGAACTCGGTAGGGGTAACCATTTTTGAAATAATCCTATTTGAAATGCGCAGTGCACAGTAAAAATTGTTTTGGTTTCAGGTAAAGTGCCTTTTCTGCTGAAAATACAACAAAATATTACTTGAAAAAATTGTCAAAGTCGCAAATTATGGAGACGTGCAAAATTTGAAGAAGATCGGCGTGGTTTAATGAAACCATTTTTCAACAAAGCACAAAGATTTTATCAAAGCAGGCTGATTTTTTTTTAAATTTTGCACATCTCCATAATTTACCATTCTGAACAACTTTTTCAAGTAACATTTTGCTGTATTTTCAGTAGAAAAGGCACTTTAACTGAAACCAAAACAGTTTTTACTCGGTGCACTGAATATTTCAAATAAGATTATTTCGAAAACTGTTACTCCTAACGACTTCAATAAGGTATACCTTTTTGAGATATAACAGGTAGGAGAATCCACAAAAACTCCCGATTTATAAATTTTATGTAAATATTTGGAAGAAGTTATTTACAAATATCGAAAATAAAATTTTAACTTTAACACCCTGTATCTCCGTTAATATTGAGTTTTCGAAAAATTACTATAGGACTTCGTAACCCTAATTTCTTGTGAGAAATCACCTCCTGAAGTCTTGACGGATAATTTCCGGACACCTTGTATATATGAATACTGGACTAAAAGAAATGTATGTAAATAATGCTGAATCATTCAGCCCTTTGCATTTTGAAAGTTTACATAAAATATTTTTGTAGAATTTTTTAAGTAGAAAATACGATCCAGGGTGACAAAAAAATCCTTCTGCTTTAGGGATTATATACATATTCTGATTATTTAGCATCCCTTACAGCAGACTATTCCCTGAAAATTTCATTATTGTCACGGAATTTGCCCCACTCACACCCAAATCGACGACTGTGGTACCGCGAATTACTAAGATTGCCCCGATCGCCCCTACACGATTCTGTTAAACAAACAGAAAGCCGTGGACGAGACGGGACTAGAAAATTTGAGAAATGACGAGAAGCGTTCGAGAGATGCTAGAAAATAGATCTAGAGATGCTAGAATATACCTGGAATATTCGTTGGGCCTATAAAAGAAAAATAAACGGCCGATTAAGTTAGTCTTGTATAAGTCTTGTATTACAGTCTGAATTGAAGTGTTTAGTTGGAGATATCAAAGTGATTTAGATAGTGATTAATTAAATAAGTGTTTAGTTGAGTTCTAATTAGTGTTCAGTAGTGTACTGAGTATAGTTAATAAAGAAGTAATTAATTAACGGATTGTTTTTCAGGAAGTAGAGAAATTCGGATTAGGAAATCCGTGACATTATGTTTTCTTTTCCCAACAAAGAGTTACGTTTTAAAAACTATTTTGTAGTTGCACTTTTTAAGGTCTATAACTTCAAATAACCACTCACAATTTGTAATATGCTTTACGGGACACCCCGTATAAAATTATTATAGTAACAAAAATGCGGACACCAATAGTATTTTCGCAAACAAAAAAGTTGTTTTTGCTAAAACCATATAACTACGATATTTTAAATTAAGACAGCAACAAATAATATTTGCCGTGCCATTTTCAGCTTCCTGCTCTTGTGCCATAATTAAAGAAACGTTGTTATAATTTACAAGACAATATCCTCTTTGTGATCACCTACCTAGACATACCTAAGCCATACACGTATGGACAAAACCTCATATTAAGTACAGTTATGTAATGTCAGTAGGGCAAGTCGGTATGTAAATAAGAAGAACGAGGTGTGGTCCTCCAACGCACGTCTGACATTAAAACTGAGCCGCTCTTTTATTTAGTGATGCACGATTTTGCTCAGCCCTGGGTATAGTCGCGGACGATAAGTAGTTTCTAACCTAAATTGCGTATGGTCCTTTATGTTTTCGATTTTGACCCCCCCAGTGGCGGATGGTGACTTTTTGAGGCCTTATTTTTATTATGGACATGATCTTTCAGTATTTCCTCAATGTACTCATTAAGCACTTAAATAAAAATTTGTGATATTTAGAAACGATATAAAGATATCTCAGGATAAAATAATTTAATTCATCTCCGGTTTTTTTTTGTGAATAGTTATTTACATGTACTCGTAAGTAAAGTTTTATATTACAACACGAAATATTATGTTATTGTTGTAATATGTAATTTACAACAAGAATATTGTACAAAATTGTATTTACTTTCAATGTAATAATACGAAAAAAATATATCTGACAAAATGTGTCAAATGACAAGACAAGAAGCTTGTGTATTTTCTATAAACAGAAAGAAGTACCTGCTATTAAGTTTACTGATGAAATTTTTTTATGTTATCTTTCACATGGTTACTGTTAAAACTTTGTTAAACAAACTCATAATTATAAATAACGTCTTTCAAAATGAGTGACTGTGATGGAAGTTTACCCTCTGATATAGAAGCAGCAGCAAACGCAGCTATCTCAAGTCTAGTTGAGACAAAATCCAAGACACGGTATGTGTTGGAGTGCCAAAAGATTGAAGATTGGTGCAAAGCTAACAAGGTAACGGAGGTGTTTGAAAAAAGAAGTTCAGAAGGTTACCTATACGGCCGAAACTTTTACAAAGGAAGGAGTATATATGTTTCTAAGTACTTCGAATGATGAAACATATCTGCTCATGAAGGTTGCTATGATAATTGGTATTTTTGGGGCTGTTGTGGCGAAGAATCAACTAAGCTAATGTTGGATCATATTCAATACGTGGCAGGTATCAACTGTTTAAACATTTTTCGAACATATTTTGCTGAATATCGTCCTCTTAATGCAACTAACAAGCGGTTTCTTGTATTCTACAGACAAGGAAAATGTACCTTCCAGTCTGCTTGGATTTAAGAATCTTGAAGTAATACACTGAACACTGTTTTAGATCCTCAGCCACCATTCTGGTTGATGGCGGTACAGATATGTAGATGTTAAAGTATCATGGGGGCTGGAAAACTTCTTCTCGGGCAAAAGGCTATAGAATTCTTTAGATAATAAAGAACATATAGCAAAAAAGATCATGGGGTCAAACACGGATTTAACATATAAACTTTCGAACTTGAACAGCTTCATGATGTCTATTTTTGCTATACAAATTTATAATTGTAAAAAGTGTTGTATTATTAATTAATGTTTATAACAAGCCATAGGTTTTATAATAACATTTATAATAATATATTTATTATTATTCTAAAAAGCTAAAAGTTATTTAACTTGCGATCTCTCATATAAAAAATAACTATTGCTGGTTATTAATTCATTTTATTAGCAATTTTAGGTAAATTCAAAAGCAGTAGCTGTGAATAATTTCATCATCCATCTTGTGTAATGCCTTTAAAAACTGATAGATGAATGTTGACAGTATGCAAATTTGGTGACCTTATTCAAAGTTTTACGTCATTGTGGCGCCATACCAGTACACTGGAGCAGTTTCTAGTTTATTATCTCGTTCTGTTTGTAGGATGAACAGATATATCTACCTATTACACACCTTTAACATTTGAGGCATGTGGTTTTTTGGTAATAATTACATACATTATGAAAGAATGCGAGCCGAAATCTTATTCCGGGATAATTCTCATTAATATTATGAAAATTTATACCTTTGTATTAGCATCTAAAAATAATAAATAACACAATTGAAACGTATTTTACATTTTTTTTTTATTATGAAAAAATAAAATCCAGCAAATAATTTCATGTTTACCCAAAACGAAACAGAATATTAAAAGATATTTGTGAATTCTTTAGTCAAACAAAACTTTACAGTATAAAGCCTCACCTCAAAAGTGTTGCTTTACAAAGTGTCTCTGGTAAAAATAGTAGCTAGCGACCTCTAGCAGATGATCTAAAACTAACAACAGTATAACATACTCAGTAAAACTTACCTATTCAAAATTCTAATTCAATCCAGTGTTTTGAAAAAATATGGCTAAAATTTGACTTGGAAAACCCTTCTTTGACGGTGACTCATAAGGAAAGTCGTTTATTTTTTTGATGTCCTATTACCTCGTAAAGTGCTGTGTATACAGGGTGGTCTATAGATTATAGATATTAAAATATACCGGGTGAGACATATTGTTTTAGTCTGAATGTCAATATTAAAAAATGAACATCAATCTTTCAATGCACGTTCGATTTATAGTAACAGTCAACAATATTCATTAAAACTAACTCAATTGTTATTGCGAACAAATGAAATATTGTGCCTTTGCATGGCAGCAAGCGTTAGAAGTTACCGAAAAACTACGTTGCAGTTGTTTTTGTAAAAAAAATGCTGCGACATAATACCTTTGCGAATTCTGAAATGCCACATAATTTGGGTATATGCTCAAGTAAATTACAATAGCTGTGCCTCAACTAGAATGTATTTTCAACTGTAGTCAAACCGCAGACAGCCAGATCATAATATTTATCATAGACTTTTTATCTGATTGGTAGAAACGGGTGAATTTCATCCCAAGTGAGGGATTGGTCATTGAAAAATGGTGACTGTCCAATAGGAAGAAGAAATCTTAGCGAGTGTATTTGATAATCCTAAACAGACAATTGACAATTCTAAAAGTTCTCCATGGCGAAAGACTTTATCCATATCATTTTACTTCTTTCCAGAATTTGTTGCCTAACACCTATATGCAGGAACAAACTTTTGCAACTTTTATTACAAGAACAAGGTAATGAGCTTGCATTCTTAAGCAAGATAGTAATTGCAGACGAGGTTTACGAGACGTGAAGTATTCAGCTGGATAAATAACAACACTTAACAAGAAAATTCTTTTCTTTTTTCTTTTCCATAAATATTCTGTGTGGCATTGTTAATGATTTTATAGTTGCACCCTATGAATTTACTAGGTTAGAAGACGTTCAACAAGCAGTTAAACAAGAAATGTGCACGATGGTGCACCTACCACTTTCTTCTACTGGTTAGAAACTTACTAAACAAACATTTTCCACGTAGATGGATAGGTAGTGGCAGCGAATTTCCTTGGCCACTTCGTAGCCCTGACCTTAACCCCTCAAATGTCTTCTTTTGGGGTTATTTGAGAGATTTAGTTTATAAAAAAGAACTTTTATCCCGCGAATACTTTTTGCAAAAGATTCATGATGGTATCAATGTAATTCGGAACAAGAAAGGTACTTTTTTTAAAGTAAGACGATATTTAAATAGGGGCATAAGAAAATGTATTCATGTTAATGATGAACTCAATTATTAAAGTAGTTTTTACTGTAATAATGCTGTAAATTTGTTGTTCATTATAAAGCTATTTAAACTTTTTGTTATAGTTTTAATAAGTATTGTTGACTGTTAACATAAAGTCAACGTGCATTGATAGATTGAATTACGAATATATCGAAAATAGAGCGGTTTATCGAAATGAAACAAGTATATCTATTTTGCTTAAAAATGATTGGTGATTCATATGTGTTAATATTTAGAATCTACAGTTAATCTATGGCGCATTCATTACGTACCATCCTGTAGAACAAGATATTTTTGACAGTAATAATAGATGATTACAAGCGCTACCTCAAAAACTGATTAATATTCTATATACCCCTTCAGCTAACATACTGTACTAAATTTCATTACAATCTCTTAGAATTTGTAATGAATAAGTATGAGCAAACATTTGTATTGAAGAAAAGCAAAATTATTGCGTCTATTTATCTTCATAAATCGGCAAATATATTGCGTATAGATTTTCCTGAAAAGTGAAAATCATACATCCGTCTTCGTTCTTGCTCACTTTAGTTAACATTGAATTATATTTACATTACGACGACAGGCATCGTCTAGAATAAGAATAAGGATAGGATGCCTTTACATACATGTTATTGTTTACATAACCGTAAGTTCATGATCAGGGACGCGGCTCTTCATCAATTTATTATTTAGTTATTCAATACTGACCTACAATTATGAGGTACATTGTTTGTTAGCTTTATTTAAAATTAATCAAATTTATTGGTATCTTCTTAAAGTTAATCTCTTGAATGTGACTTATCAAATAGGTATTTACATAACAAAATATATCTATCTATTAGTATACTGTAAACTATATACTTGTTATTTATTAATATATAACGGAACTATTCGACATCTGTTATCAAGACTTTGACTGAAAACTTATGCTGCTATGGATTGAAATATAAATCTATGTGTCAGAGATTCTGTTGACCGTAAAATTCCTACTGTTTTTTTTTTCTATCGCATATTTTCATGCTTAATAAGAAAATTATAAAAGGACATTAAAATCCGATATGTAACAAACTCTTTAAACCATTGAAAAGAAGGTTGTTGCATTTTTCACAAATATTTTTTATTATTGTTATTAATTATTAATAGAATCAATTTAGTTTAACATACGTAATGTTGTAACAACAAAATTTTGGACCCCTCTTACCCATTTTCCACAAATTAACAATAAACGTTTCTGCTTCTTGTCCGTTTTCAAATTGTAAGTGATTGGCATGATACGTTTGCGTAAATCATCCATAGAGTTTACTTCAGTGCGATACACTTAATTTTTTAAATATCCCCACAAAGCGATGTCCAAAGGATTTAATCAGGAGATCGTGGCGGCCATGGTACCGGTCCTCCTCGTTCAATCCTTTGGTATTAATGCATGGACACGCTGTACATGGTACGGATATAATTGAGCCTCGTGTATGATACGCCACACTGCTGTAATACGTCGTGGACGCCCTGGACCTCAATCTCATCCATGATACGGTTGCAAATTTCCCGTGTCACGCCCGCGTTGGCACTCACTGTACTCCGTTGTAAAAGTAGCTGCATTTGGCACATGTTTACCGGAAAATCATTCTGGTAAAGCATTTTTACTTCACCATAAATTACAACGATATCCATCACAGTTTGGTGCACAGGCCGAACCAACCAAGTTCGTACATTTCGCAACTTCACGCCGATTCGAACCCCAGCATAGTAAAGGAGAATTCCAGCCCTCTGTCACGTCACAGATGTACCGTGAACCACGTCTTCGAAGGAGAATCTCAAGGAAGCGTACAAGCAGCCAGGTCCTCCCACTCGAAAGAAATCTTCCTCAACCTGAACGCCAAGGATAAGGATAGTGCCTCCAAGCGAAAAACGGCAGAGGCGAAATCTGCGAAGAAGAAGAAGGTCCTGAAGCCTCTTCAAGTGTTCAAGAAGAGCAGGCACTTGAGCAAAGCTTGCGAGACGAATTTGCCGCCACAGATGGTAGCCGGAGCGCATAACGAGTGGGTTGAACTTTCCGATTCCGGTAACGAATCCGACGAAGTGAACGCCATCACGAAGAGAAAGAACCCTTAATTATATAAATGTGCATAGATAAGTAGTAGTAAGGATAAGTAGTAAGTTTCTTTGCTTCAATAATTATGTATAACTTACATACCTATTACTTCTTAATCTCATTTAGTTTGCTCTAACGAGAAAGCTGACAGAGGTTATTCGCAAAGTCTTTCGTATACCAGAAAAATATCTCGGATGGTTTCGTCGATAACGTTTTCACGTTGTTTGATAGTCAAATTAGATAGCAAGAAGCACAGGTCCAAAGGTTCGAGAGACAGCATTCCATTTAAGACGGCATGAAGACGTTGTGTTGTGATCCCAAAGACACTTATCAAATTATAAATAACACCTTAAAATGTAAGGAAATGCAACTGAAGAGGCAGTTTGGCCAAATGTGTGTCTATTCAACAAAAGAGGGCAGAGATAAAGCAGGAACAAGTCCTTAAAGTATAGATAGGAGGAGGGATACTTTACATAAGCAAGATTTTGAAAAAGCGAGATGTAGGAAATAAGAGACACGTATTTTTGTTTTTGACGTACTGTGGAAAAGATAAGACTCGAATATTTTAGAGAACTAAACGATTACAAATATAAATGAGTGAAAAACTACTTTCATTTTTTTAACCATGAAAATACTGCTAAAATTGTACCTATTTTTATGTAGTGGAAATAAAACACAAAAAAAGTAAAAAAAATCAACTCCGAGTTACACGTAAGCCATTCTTGATACTTGAAAAACTAATATGAACACTCGCATCACAAAAACTTTAATACCACAAATAATAGGATATTTAAAATCGCCTGGCTAGAGACTACCCAGCGATGTAAAGGTTGAAAATACTAGAACTTTCTCGGCAGCTGTAAGGATTTTACAATTCTTTTTTACGTACTTGACTCTCTTTTTCATTACGCATATATTCCCAATTTTTTTTTTAGATTTAGTTGTGAGACTGAACGAAATCAAGTGGAATACTTAAATCGTTTTTTATTAAAATATCACCTTAAGATAGTCCTAAAAAAGTTCTAACAAAAACTTTGTCGTTAATGTTCTCAATATTTAAAATTTACAGTTAAGACCTTGCACAATAGCTACAATTGAAATTTGTTTTTCATTTTCCATAAAGGCTCTAAAAATAGTCATAGTGTTTAAATATAAAAGGTTGAAAAATTAATTTATTTTCTTTATAAACTTACGTTATGTTTTGTTTTTGAGCAAAGTCCCTCGTCTTAAGAGACAACTATCCACAGTACAATACACCACAGGACTTCTTAGAAAAAAAAAACAGTGCTAGCGACAGCGCAAAAAAAATTTTCCCTTCAAAAATCTGAGTAGACCTTTTTCGTGCAGAAATTAATTATATTTTTTTTAAATTTGATACTTCTTTTATTAAATTAATACGATTCACATGAAATTTTGGTGCTCATTTTAAATTTTTCTCTCCTCAAACAAAAGATACAAGTAAAAAAAACTTCAGTAGCAATTATTCGAAGTCCGGCTATTGTCAACCTCTGACACCTGGATTATATTACTCGTAGAATATTTATTGAATTAAATATTAATTTCTTTTCATTACATAAAATGTAAGAAATAGTAAACAAACCACATGAATTAATCACGGATGTTCTCCTCCACGCTTACGATTACCTGCACTAATTTCTTTTTTTAATCCGCGCCTGAAGAAATCCGGTGGTTTGAAGTGAAAAATTCACCAAGCCAAGTAGATTATTGAAAGGTCATTAGAAAGCGGAAGCGATTGAAGTTTATTAAAGATCAGGAAAATAGGGCGGATGTGGAATAACATGACAGACGACGTCCTGAAATCCCCTTTGTAATGTTGGCAGTATGTAGCGCGTGATCATATTGCAGAATTACTGAAAAATGTTTTCTTTCTTGAATTACGGCCTCTAGATAATGGATTTGTTGGCAAGAATCTTTCACAGCGGCTGTACCAACAGTACAGTACAAGTTTTAGTTCAGGTATTTGTATTTCTGTTAGGGCTACGCCATTATTTTTTTGGCGTTTCTGCAAAAACATAATTTCTCACCATAAGAAACCTGATGAGCCACAACAAAGACACAAATGTTGACACACTGTTCTCTTTGTTTTAGTTCAAAATATGCGCACTATTTTTCAACGTTACCCATGTAATGCAATTGGCCTATGATCGACTGATCACAATATATCATATTAGCTAGTTCCTGGATTAATTGAGGTGAATCATTACAAATTGAAACGTTCAGATGATGAACGTTATTTCGGTGGTGTACTCTCCCCAATAGCATTATTTTCGTAAACGGCACAAATCTCTTGACATCCGTTGCCTTAATTTCTCTATTGGATTCAGACAAAAAGGTATGTCGTTTGTTTCTACTAAATTCTATTTCAGTTCGCAGATAATTATGTTTACAACGACAATTAAGAGACTACCGAATTTTTGTGTAATTTATTATTCTCTCTGACATCAGTTATACCTTTGCCACATCTTAAAAACCCTTTTGTCCAAATACATATGTAAAATTTGAAAGATGTGTTTAAAAGTCTAGGAAAGCCTAATGTTGATAAGTATTAGCGAATTATAGTGTTGGAATTGTATTCAAAAGCCTGAAGTAGAGTTGAGCATAGAGTAAATTCTGCAAAGAGTTGGTTCCTCTAGTGGGTTTTTTAGGTGAAAAATAACAAACAAAAACAATGTTGAATTTCAAGCTAACGTTTCGAAAATTTATTTTTTCATCTTCTAAAGCTATACTAAAACAAATTAGAAAAAAAAACAATTAGTAACAAAGAAAAATAGAGAGTACAAGTCATTTTCCTTTTTTTAACATTGTTATCAAACTTACATTCATATAGTTGTTCTTTTGTCCAATTTTCAAACCGCTCCTTAGCAATAACTATCCTTTACTATAAATATAAACATAGGTAGGGTGTCCCTCAAGAACATTACACTACCAGCTCAAACATTAACTAAGCATCATCATAAAAAATCCACTGGAAGAACCAACTCTGCAAATTTTACGGAAGGTCACTATCCTACACTCATAGAGTAAACATTTCATAAATTCTATCAGAACCTACCTTAAATACAATCAAATATGTTTCTCATAATATCAAATATACAAAAGCATTCCGTATTTATTTTGATTTTACTTTATGTGTGCAAGTTTGACAAGCTCGACGGCGTACTGACAATACATCGCATTGTGTGTCCTTTGTTCTGATATACGGTTCAATAAATGTCCATTCAGCTCTGCATGCACATTCTTCAGACAGCCTGGAAGCTTGTGCCCAATATAGCGGTTTCTCCGATGACATTTAGGTCAATGAGGTATTTGGATTATGCGTGTACTTATGTACTATGTACAGCGCGCTACACATGTCTTCATTGCCTCTTATCCACTACTATATGTTTGCAGACTGCGTAGTGCAATTAACTTTCTTCAAATGTTTGGAGAACGATTACATATTTTATAAGAATGATATCACAATGTTAGAAAATAAGTTGTGAAATTATGTTAATGTTATCTACTTTGTTAACATTTTTCATACCCTTACACCCATGCATGAGCCTTTTCAGGGTTGTTACACATTTTTTAATTATCAAAGATGTAAACAGATTTTGATTAATCACTCAAGGACTAATGCAAATACTTTGTAAAAAAAAATAATTCACATTTTATCACAATACATGTTAATCCACATACATATCTCTGTATGTCGCAGTGTGTAACTTAACCACAATCTAGTGTGTTAATATAACAAATGTTATGTGTAACTTTCACACATTTCAGTATTATTTGTATCATTAAAAGTGTAGACTTTACACATTAACAATCATGTGTATCGCTATGGAAGCTCACCTTCCTTTTTATTTTGTAAATTATGTTCCTGTTTGCTTTCGAAATAATTTTTAATAAATATAATTTTTGTAGTACCTTTATTTTGACGTTTTCTAGAAATTTTCCCAGTCGTCGAGAATGCATAAAATATAACTTGGAATGTTCTAGAAAATGTCAAAGTAAATCTATTACAAAAATTATTATTTCAAAAGCAAACACGAGCATAATTAACAAACTAAAAGGGTAGGTGAGCGTCCGTATCGAAGTATAGTATTTTTTTTTCGGAATTATGATGTTACAGTGATGATAAAATAAAAGGTTTTTTTATTGAGTTAGTCCTTATTAGTTTTAGCTTTATCATAATTATCAATAATATTTGTTAGAGTTAGGTAAGTACTTACCATTTATTGTGATCAAACCTCAATTTAAATTTAAATGAACACAGCAAACGAGAGGTAATTGAACACAACAACGCTACACGACCAACATGGCGTGTAGTAATTTTAACACAATTTGTGTAAAACCTATAAAAAAACCATAGTGTGTAAAACTATTAACACAGAAATTTTACACGTCCTAAATTATTCACTGGAAAATCTACCTTACAGAGCAACTTTTTTTACAGTGTATATACTTTAAATTTCAGGTTTCAAACAATTATCTTTTAGAACTTACAGTTTTCAATATGCCTTCTTCAGACGTTTTTATCTTCTCCAAACGTTCTGGTACTTTGGTATTATTAGTTTTTCACAATATTTCAGCAACGGCAGCAAATGTCTTGGATTTGTTAGGTTTATCTTAATGGCCAAGAAAAGATGCAACTTTTTTCTAATTTGATCCATCCCGAATATTTTACTGTTTCCTAAATACCAATGCCAAAGTTTACAGAAACATTTTATTCTATAAAATTAGCTAATAGTGGGCCATGGAAAATTAACTCCCTATAAAAGGACAATCTTGTGGTCTAACTTAATTCACTTTTAACAAAGTTTAGATAATGCATTTTAATTATTTTTTAATATATGGAAAATGTCCCACTCTTCTTGTGCGATTTGTTTCAATCCGCAAATTTTGAGAGATCCTGTATATTCAATGGGCCTTGACTAATTAATTCAAATTCTTCTATTTTAAGTCAATAATAAAACAGCTTTTGGCTCAGATAATGAACGTAAAAAACAGTAATTAGTGCTAATAATAAAAACAGACTTATAAATAGTTAAGGTTAAATTAAAAGCTAAGTATATCTGACCTTTTAGCACAATTATTATAACGGAAGTTTATAGCAATTATTAATGTTTTAGTTTACCTATGTTCTCTAGTTATGTTACAATTTCAGTTATGTAATAATTGACAATATATGAATACATTATGTATAAGTATATTATTTCATATCGAGTTATTGTTTGAAATAATATGAATATGTTCATCATTTACGAGGGTGGATCAAATATAAGCCGGATTTATTTAACACTTGCTAATCCAGTGGTGCGATGTATTGCTATTATACTAGGTGAGAATCTACGAAGGAGGGGGGAAGGGATATCATAAAATGGTTAAAAATAGTCATATAACCACATCTGCATCCACCTTAAAAGGTTTTCTCTTGATTTCTTATTGAGGATCCAGGTTTTACTGCCATACAGCCCTGTCGGTCTCAAAATTGTTGTATACTTTCTAAATTTTACTGATATGAAATTTCTGGAAGTTGTTGATTGCTGCCGAACATCTGTTTGCTTTTATTCTTGATTTATCTGCAGTTCCACTTTACGTGCTTGCTCTACAAGTTTTCTCGTTACTTCTTCTAATTCCCTACTGTCTCTAGCAATTATAGCCACGTCATCTCCATAACTTACTATTCGGCGACCTTTAAACAATATGTGTCATTCTCTGTTCAAATGACTCTTATGACCTTTTCTAGTACTTAATTAAAATAATAAAATGTATTATACTGTATAAAAATATTAGATTTTAACTATCGGTGTAAATTTGGAGTATAAGTATAAAATCTAATACTTTTTTCCCTTGTATAATATACAGTATGCGCCAAAAGTATGGAATAAATTCAATAAAAACGAAACAATTATATTTTGGGAAAAATCCTCGAACAGGTCGATTTTTAATTTAAAAAATACATATTTTAGCGTAAAATGCGATTTTCAAATGTCATTTGTTTTCGAGTAATGACGTCATCGATTTTTTTTAAATGGCAACACCATATTTTTTCCTTGATTCAGAACGATCGTTTAATTCTCTATCAGGCAGTACTAAAATTTTGCCCTCTTACTTAGGAAAGTTTTCGAGTAAATGACGATTGAATGTTAGAAAACGTAAATTTTATCCATAAAAAAGTAACAATTCTGAGGTATGTAAAATAAAATACAATTGATTAAATTTTATACTTAAATTAAATGTTCGAATTGCCATCCACCAACTTCTTGACAATGCGCAAGTCTGTGAAGAAATTCTTCTTGCACATTATGAATGATTTCTGGGGTAACTCTGCGTATTTCGTCCCGAATGCGATTTTGAAGTTCTTCTAAATTATGTGGTTTATTAATGTACACTTTTGACTTCCCCATAAAAAATATTCAAGAGGTGTAAGATCTGGCGATCTTGCAGGCCATTCTATCCGTCCGCGTCTGCCGATACACCTCCCAGAAAAACAGTTGTCTAAAAAATCTCGTACAGGGCGCGCATAGTGCGGAGGTGCACCGTCTTGCTGAAATCATATGGTATCGTCAGGAATGTCAGGGTCATTATCGTTAGGAAAAATTACTGCAAGGGCTGGAACAAGGTCATTTTCTAGAAACTCTAAATATCTTTGTCCTGTAAGGGTTCCTTCAAAGAAGAAAGGCCCTACTATTCTGTCGTCAACTATTCCAGCCCACATATTTAATTTCTGATGGTGTTGGATATGTGCCTCTGCCATTCAATGAGGATTTTCCCGACTCCAATATCTGCAAATTTGACGGTTTACTGTACCATTCAGACAAAATGTGGCCTCATCTGAAAAAAGTATTTGCCGGTGTAAATTTCTATTTCCTTGACATAAATTCATTAGAATTTCGCAAAAGTGTAAGCGGCGATCGGGATCATCTTCATTGAGTTCCTGCATAAGTTGAATTTTGTAGGGACGATATTTTTATTAATGCTTGGACATCCAGGTTTTGGAATATTTACAACATTGCCAGTTTCTCTAAATTTACACTCTACCTTACTGGCTGTTGATTGGCTGATAGGGCGATCTGAATATTTTTCATTAAATAAATCGCAAACTTCCTGCTGAGTTCTAGTCATATTTCTGCATCCGATAAGAATTAAAATTTCCATAAAAGAAATATGGAATTCGAAAAACTAAACTTGATAACGTTTTTGCTTTATTTTAATTGATTTACGTTTTCTAACATTCAATCGTCATTTACTCGAAAACTTTCCTATGTAAGAAAGCAACATTTTAGTACTGTCTGATAGAGAATTAAACGATCTTTCAGAATCAAGGAAAAAAATATGGTGTTGCCATTTAAAAGAAATCGATGACGTTATTACTCGAAAACAAATGACATATGAAAATCGCATTTTACGCTAAAATATGTATTTTTTAAATTAAAAATCGACCTGTTCGAGGATTTTTCCCAAAAAATAATTGTTTCGTTTTTAAGTAGTTTATAAGTATTAAAAATTCACTAATTCTGAAAATGTTGATATCCTAGCGATTCATTTTCATTTCAAGATAATTGCCAGTATGTGCTGGCTACTTCTAATACTATAAGTTTTATATCTTTTTATACCAGGTCACTGTGATTTTAATTTTCTATGTAAATACCCGTTTACTTAAACCTAACGGTTACCTTCTATTATTACATATAACAGGATTTTTCCTTACAGCTTCAGCCTGTCATTATGCAATTCATTGTCAGCGTTTCCACAGACAACTACATAAATTACTACTATTGCTGCTAAATCAATTTGATTCTCCGCCACAATTTATTCGACACGCTCGGCTGGTCGTTCTGCGTTCAGAGATAGAAATTATTGTTGAGATATACAATAGAGACGTGAAACAGATTACCATACAGACTGTGTAAAATATTTAGACGGGTACCAATTCAGTTCAGTGACATAATGAGGAATGTTTGTTATGACATTAACGTACCGAGCGACCCAGAAATACCTTTTTAAATGATCGGATAGTTGCATGTCAAATAGGGTAATAGATCAACGCCTAGGTGTGTTTAAATAAAGCTAAAACAGATGTGATAATTCCTTGGACACTGAAGCTTTAAGTACTCATTTAGTTTTTTTATTCAGAGAAACATTTTGTCATATTTCATACAGGAAGGGTGAAATTAAGCAAAAAATATTAAGTAGGTCTCGAAAATTGAAATTTTGTACACTTACTCAATTTTACATTTTCAGAACCTTTGAATATTAGCAGGTGGCATGAGATAACATACCTGTTATTTGCTAAACTATATTATTCAGTTCTTAAATGGCTAAGATTATTTGTATTTGTAGAAAATATATTATTTCAAGAATACGGCGCCCTTACATGGAAAATTGACTTTAAAAGTCGAAATATTTGAAAAACGAAGCTGCTTAGTGAACTTGCTCAAGAGCATTTTTCAGAAAATCAAGGATGAAAAAAACCCATACCTACGCCAATGGCTTTAATTAAAAAAAGTTATTAAAAATATTATCCTTTTATTATAATTACTGGATACCAAGTTTGAAGGAAAAATGTTTATTTTTTAATAGATAAAATAATTAATAATATTTTCTCTTTCTCTGTTTTCGTTCTCAAAAAAGTAAATGTATTAAAAATATGTCCCAGTTTGACATACTTTTAATACATTTACTATTTTGAAGACGAAAACAGCGAGATTTTCGAAACGTCAAAAATACGGAAGTGCGCGATAGTGATGTGATTTTTGTTATGTTTTACTTATCTGCTTTTTTCAGTATGAGATTTTTTGGTTAGGCAAACTTGGTTTCAAAAATAACCCTTGACTGATCCGTTAGGCGCAATTAATTAATTAATTAATTTTTTGAGAAGTGTGGCAAAATCCCAATCAAAATAAAGAAAAACTAAAATTATGTCACAAATAAATAGCTTCAGACAATAGATTAATCATAATTTAAGTGAAATATTGTATCCTCTGTAGATGCGATATAACTCACAGAAGTGAATACCTATGCTATGTATCCCGAAATTCTAACAGTGTTTATTGTTCTAGGTTAAAGTAAATAAGGATTACGAACGGGAGAAGGAGGAGCAAAATCAGGGATAAGGTAAAAATATACTTACATTTATATAATTCTGCTCGTTAATTTACTTGTCTTGCAAGACATTGTCAGTTTCATAAATATAATACACTTTCACTTTATAAATATTGAAATACCTACTTATGTAACAAAATTCAAATTCTGCCGTAAATTATATAAATTAAATGAAATTTGACAGACATTTCCATATTAATTTAAATTGGTTACTTTATAATAAATTGTTATGCTAAATCAACTTCATTTGTTTATTTAAATTAAGCTTTAATATAGTTAATATAATAGAAACGTAAATATATATAATATATAGTGACAATAAAATATAAAGAAACGAAAAGTAATTAACGTTTGGCAAGAAATACCTTGGAATAGATTGAACTAAATCAGACAGGGATTCTAAATTGTTCAATTTTGTAACACTAAATAATCTTTAGGATCAGTTTCGCATTGTCAGATCAACTTTAGTGGTTTTAACATGCCACTTTTGACAGTTATAACTAGTACAAATAAAGTTTATTTGGCGTTTATAAACGCAAGAATATTATCAATAATTATTAGTACTATACTTATTTTGATATATTTGGTATAGTTGAAAACATTACCATTTCCTTTTGAACCATCAATTTTTACAATCTTTTCTGGTAATTGAATTGAAGACAAGACAACGTTTACAAAATGTTTCTTTAATAATAAATTATTTCCTATTATGGCTATGCAAGCCATAATTCAAAATAGTGCAAGTTAATCATGATATGAATCAAAGAATGAATAAATTGTTATCAATATTAAACAATATCCGAGCTGATAGTCGCGTTATGGGTTTAAGCTTCTTGATGTTTCGATTGCTCTCGTCAGAAGGAACTTTGGTACTAAGGATTCAGTTGAAGTTGAAGTTAAGCAAGATAACTGGATCTGAAATCGAGCAGTAGAGCAGTTCGAATTTTTAAAACTAGGAGAAATATGCTTAAACTTGCAAAGATTATAACTGAACAAGCGTTTGATTCTTTTGGAGACACTTTTTATCTTTGAGTACCAAAGCAGGCCAATACACGACCATGCAGTAAGCCCAGCTGTATAATAACAGCGATTCACCAATTTTTAATTTAATTTCAGTACTAAGAAAGTCTTTATGCATGTAAAGAACTTTCAGTTTGCCGAAAGATTTCTGCATTAATCTGGACCACAGCAGAAGAAATGTCAGAAGGACTAGAAGAGAAATATATTTGAGTATCATCAGCATACTGATGGGACTGACAATGTTGAAGGTAGTTAGGTCTGCAGTATAAATTGAAACCAGAAGAGTCCCTAAAACACTGCCTTGGATGACTCCAGCTCCATTATTAAATCTAGATTTCAGCGTTCAAACTCTCTGGCGTCTACCCGACAGATAATTTTTAAAGAATGTGACAGCAATGTTGCTAAATCCGAAGTATTTTAATTTGATACAAAATGTTGCATGATCTAAAGTATCAAATGCCTTACTAAAATTAAGAATACAGAATGAAACAGGGGCATTTATTCCCATCGATGTCTCTTATTATATCATCAGTAACTTATAGCAGAGCAGTGCAGGTACTATATTGAGCTCGAAAGCTAGATGCTCAGAAATAACTTTTTATTAAGGTAGGAAGAATACTAATAGGACGAAAGTTTGAAGTAGTTGTTGGGATATTAATTTTCGCGAAGAGTATAATGTTAGCATATTTCCATGCAGAGGGAAAAACTCCATCCAAGAGACATTTATTTATAAGAATAGCTATATAATTACTTAGGTACGAGGTTACAAGATACATCATTTTTAAATCAATGATTTTATCAATATTATCCGTGGTAACATTAGTAACTATGATTTTATCATATCCCGATATAACTTATTTATATATTTATCCAAAATAAAGATATTGATATTCTGAGATGAATGAGATAAAAGAGTAACAAAAAAGTAAGAAAATCATCGGAGTTAACTACATTTATAGAACTAGTTGTATGTTTTGAATTGTGTTTAGAGTTTTGAGAACTTTCAAAAAAATTTTAGGATCAGTTATGTTATATGTATGATTTAAAAATGCCTTTTTCAAATATCACGCGTATAAATAGCAAGTATCATGAGTATATAATAACAATACCTTATACGGTTGCTCTAAGGATATTCATTCAGTATTTCATGCACAGTCCAAGGTTATAGACATAGAGAAATTAGCTAAGAAGTATTATCATACATTTATGTGTAATAGTATGACAATCTTTACGCTCTAATTCATGATATCCTGTACTTAAACAACAAACAAATTTAAACTGTGCCGATCTTGAAATTGCTGCTTATTTGTTCAAATCAGGCCATTGTATGCATATGCGCCAATTTTATGTAAATCCGTTAGAAACCTACAACTTCACGACCTTAAGAGTAGTATTCTATTTCTCGATTTGAACCTTCATTAGCTGACGTATTACAAATCACGGGTAACCGACATCTAGACTATATAATCTTCTGAATTTCATTGCAATTTGTTCCGCTAGCCACTTATCCGCCTTGAAAAGGCAAAATGTTTGCAGTTTCAGTACCTTTGAATGAAGGATGAGATGATTTGAAAATTTTCTTGTGGTGTGCCGGCTGGAATTGCATTTGATTTGTGGTATAGCTGATAAACAGAGTAAATCCATCAATTGAGTCAAGAAAATTGATCTTGTAGACTTGGTTGCTATTGCCTCTACCTTTATGTTAACAGTGTTAATAAATGACATTATTAGCATCAACTTTTTAAATTTTACTTCACTTCGTTAATATCTGTCTGTCTATTAAGTTTCCCTTGTTAAACTTCGATCAAGACCTTTTCAAGAAATTCATATCTAGTATTCTTTTTTGGCATAGTTTAAAAGTTTGTTTATTTTAGCGCGTGTGTATGTATAAATGATACAGGGTGCTTCACATTTAACTAACAGGATTTCAAGAGTCTTTAGAGCATCTTATTTTGAGACTAAATGTTGCTATAACTAAGGATCCTAAAAGACTTCGTTTTTGAGATACAAAGCGTTGAATATTATTTACTTATTTTTCAACAAAAAAATCGTGCTGTATGGGCAAATAATTCAAAAGCGAAAATCATAGCATATTGATTTCAGTTGTGGAGATAAAGGGAGAAATATTTAAGTCACTTAACTGAATAGAACAAGAAATGACTCTAATTATTGGGGTATTAAATATTATAATGCCTTACCTACACATATCAAAGTTTTGAATATTAATTCGTTTAAATATAAAGTTAAGCAGTTTCTTTTCAGTAAAGCGTTTAGGGATGAATATTTATAGGTCTTTTGTATCTGTGCTTAATTTTAATTTGTAATTTATATTCTCTTTGATAATTTTTTTAGTTACATTTTTATTTACTTATCTCATTACTCATATATTTATATTACCCTATCTGTGTTGTTATACGTATTTTAGTTATTGTATTTTAACATCATTATTTGTCTATATTCTAAATATTATTTTCGGTTTTACTTGTAAACGCCATGTCCTGTCGACTTCGGACAATGGAGACTTTTCGGGATAAAATTGAATGCTCTTTCATATTTTTCGAAAAAAATTGCAAAATTTCGGCTATACTTTTTTGACAAAAAGATTCATAGATACGCCTCTATCTCCACCACTGGAATTAATATGCGATGATTTTCTGCGTCATTTGCGTTTAAACACTGTCTTTCGCCACATCATAAAGATTTTTTTTTGTTAGCGGGTTTTTCGTTAAAAAATAAGTAAATACAAAATAAATGTTAACGCCCTGTATCTCAGAAACAAAGCGTTTAGGATCCATATTTATAGGAACATTTAGTTTCAAATTATTAAGGACAATTAAAATATTAAAAAAATAACATATGTATGGGTCCTGATTTCATTCCCTCGTTTTTACTCACAAATTATGCTGTGGTTTTTTTGTAAACCTTTAGTCATTTTATCCTCAGATCTGGTGTGTTCCCTGGATTGATGAAATTATTATCATACTTCTGATACTTTTAAATCTTACTCATTTCTTCAGTCTTCGGGTGTTCCTCAAGGATCCATACTCGGTCCTCTATTTTTTGTAATTTTTATTAATGACATAGTTGAAGATCTAAATGCACATTATCTTCTGTATGCTGATGATATTAAAATATTTTTTGGCATTAATTCTTCTTTGAATTGTGAAAACCTTACAAAAATATCGTTTCTCTTAATGACAGGTGCATTGAAAATATGTTACCACTAAATATTAACAAATGCAACATTATGTTCTTTCATCGGAACAAAACTCCTATATTTTTTTATTATATTCTACATAACAGTATTCTTAATAGACCTGATTATGTCAAAGACTTGGGTATACTTTTTGATTGCCAACTGAGTTTCACACAGCATAACAATGTCTCAGTAGCCGATGCTTATAAAAGTTTGGTTTTTGTCTAGGGTAACTCTAACGGTTTCAAGAAATTTATTTACACCCTAGTTATTATATACCTTTGTAAGATCAAAACTACAGATAATATTTTTCAGTTTTTACATTTATTTTAATGTATTGTATATATGTTTTAATTTATTTTGTTTATATCTGTTGTTCCTATTGATGTATTTACTTTGATTTACTTATCTTTTAATTGGGCTTTGTGCCCGTTGGATATTTTATAAATAAATGAATTGAGTTTCTCTAAAGACTCTTGAAGTCTTGCTATTTAAAAGTGGAGCACCCTGTATATTTGCAGTGAAGGTTTATAGCTTTTTAATATTTAAATAAAAATCGTTTCATAATTTCCTCATCAGTCATTAGCTAAGTTGTGATCTAGTACATCCTTTGTTACAAATATTATTTTATTATGTTACATCAGATAAAGCATTTAATGGTTAATCCATGTAAATAAGGCACGCTCTGTAGTCACGTCTATCTGATTGTTTTAACATTTTACACAGTGACTATACCCTTCACCGAATACGAAGCTGATATAATCCATTATACGCAAGTTATTCCTTGCCTTCAAACATATCTTTTACAAAATCTTGAAACAACGTTACAATAATTATTGATGATTTTATTCATTAAATTAAATATTGTCTTCGTGAAAGTTGTTGAAATTTGCAGGATTTTAAAATTTGTTCCTGGATCTTCTTATGGACACTGTACGCGAGAACAAACTTATGATACGAAAGATAAAGACTATATGAGAACGAAATATGGGATAAATTTGCTGTTAAATTACTTATCACAAAATTATGTAACTCATCAAATTGGTGTAAATAAATTTACACGAAAATACATTTCCTTTTGATTATCATTTGGTACCTTAAGTTAAATTCTTCACGAGTTGCCTCAGATTTTTAAAGTTTTTTAGTATATAATATATATTTTCAAGATCTTTTGGATTAACTTTTTTCTAAAGTCGTTTCATAAAAGCTTTCGCAACTGTCACTGTGACAGCTGCGAATACGTTTTTAATAGTGTTTTGAATATTTGTACATTTAGTAACTAATTTGACTTTGGAAAAGTCTAATTTCGCCTAACTAGTGAAAAAAAAATGTTCCCGCGTGCAAAAAAATGTATCTTAATTATTGAACTAACTATTCATTTATTGTCAACTTAAAACATTTCTTTCAGTAGAAGCCGAGTTTGTATTTATATTGATCTCTCTTTCACGCAATTTTTTTTAAGCTATTTCACTTTTTTAAAGTTTTTGTTGAACGGAATCCTCTATATATCCTTCTGCCTTCTGCTTTTCATCTACCATGCCTTTTAAGAGTGGTGGTGTCTGCTCCTGCCGATCGCAGACGTGCTCCGGAAACAGTGGCCGGCATAATTGCCAGCATTCGGCAATTTAAAAAAATCGACATATTTTTAGAGAACCCCGTATAGAGTTTATACCAAGGCATTGGCTTGTATATTTTCCATTTCTATATCCTAGGAACAATCTTGAATGCTGAGCCCTCTTGGTATATTGTGTGATCTCAGCAGGGCTTTCGACTGCGTTGACATGCCGATGACACTTCATTGATTATATCAGAAAAAACGGATGAAGCAATGGAGAAAAAATGTAACTCAACTCTCCAGGAAATGGGTAATTGGTTTGGTGCTCATTCTTTATATTTCAATCCTATTAAAACATCAATTATCAGATTTCATAACTATCAGAAACATTGTTCTAAAATGAATATTAAAGTGCACAATACCTCTTTGTCAGACACCGATAATGCAATAACTTTTCTAGGTTTTAGATTAGATGCGTGCTTGAATTGGAAGGAACATTGTAATAAATTAGTATCAAAATTAAATTCTTTATGCTATCTGTTTAGAAGCTTAAACCCAGTTCTTGGTAAGGATCAACTTATAAATTTGTATTACGCCCAAGTAGTATCCCGGTTGAGGTACGGTGTGTGTTTCTGGGGCAATTCTACTCTGGCACCAGACGTATTTATTGCTCAAAAAAAGATATTACGATGTATAGCGAGTGTCCCGAGGTATCATACGTGTAGAGGCTTATTTAAGGAATATGGACTGCTAACACTCACAGGAATTTTTATTTTTGAATTGTGTACCTATGTGTATCTGCATCGTTATGAATTTCCAACAAAAAGTACTATTCATGGAATGAATACCCGGCAGAAAGATGATTATCATATACCGTACTATAAATATAAAATATCCTTAAATTCTCCTAATTGTTTAGGATTGCACGTTTTTAGCCACTTACCAGTGGAAATTAGGCAAATCCAAGTTTTTAAATCTTTTAAATATAAATTAAAATTGTTTTTAACCGATAGATGTTTTTATAATCTTAATGAGTTTTTGTTGTCTTAGTTTTAAGTGATTAATTGACTATTCCTATATATGTATCTGCATATCTTAAAGGAAAATAAAGAGTTATTATTATTATTATTATTATTATTATTATTATTATTATTATTATTATAATTGCTGACGTGTGAAGAGAGGAATATTTTCGAAATGTTTCAATAAGATTGACTCGATATTATCGTTAGAAACAGTAAATTCTCTTCATACGTTCGTCTTTGTGTTAGGAACCTCTCTCAATATATATTCTCTCATGTCTTTTATATGTTCAGACTAAAGCAACAATTTCAATATTTGGAGAGAAGTGTGAAAATTACAATTTAACTTCATTATCAAGTAGGTGTATCATCTACTTCTTTAAAAAATTTCACAACTTTTGATTTTCTTAAAACACTAAACTTTCTGGATCTATGTCCTACTGATAATGTTATTCTTGAGTAAAGACAAAATAGGTTAGTAGAACTGTTTCAGTGATAACAGTTACTCCCTTTTGATGGCTTCAATCTTCAAATGAGCGATCTATCATCTTCATTATCGCTGTAAACAGAAGATGATATCATCTTCATTATCACTGTAAACAGAAGATGATATATTTCAGAAATCCCTGACACAATAATATTAACAAAAACCTAATAAACAAACTCGTTTCTGTATCAATATTCCCTCAGAATTTTGAATCACATTTTCAAAACTCATAATTTCAATAAAAAAATTAGATAGCTATAGATATTTGAGCTGCTTTCAAAACACTAAAAAATCATGTGTGCAACTCTTAGGAAAAGTGTAATTTCTGCATATGGCATATTTTTTGTTCTCGGTTGGCGCCTCGGTCAAAAAACCTAGTCTTGACCTGGAAAAAGTCACTCTTTTTAATTATCCTTATTGCACAAATAGCTATTTTATAGCGCGCTGAAAATATGTACATGTTAGTGGATCTTCTGAAAAATCTAATGTTCCTATTTAAGGATCGTCATTATAAATGTATTGCAATGAGGAGGGTATCTATCAACGGAATGCATGCCAACTGATCACGTTCCGTCACCACGGCCGAACGCCTTTTAGTTGCCATCATCCAACGCAGGCTCCCAGTTGAAAAAAAATATATAAAACGTTCACTTCTCTAGGCGGATGCTGAGAGCAGACGCGGAATCATACATTTTATATGTCATTTGTGCGAACACTAAGGAAGGAGGTATGGGTGGAGTTAGTGAATGTAACTGTAACGAACCCACTCTTGTCCTTGATCAGGAAATATCTGAGGTCAGTCCCTCGCCCCCAACTGCCATCGGAGAGCTTAGTAGTAAAAATAAAGCGAGCTCGCGTCCAGGGTCGGCTTAACCTGAATCCAGAAGGCTCGCAAATAAAAACCCTTGTTATCAAATTTCAAATTTCCTTAGCATAGGTGTATTACCTATCTAACAGAAAAATAGGTATTGTGTTGGCCAAGACTACACTGAGAAAAGACAAACTCTTGAAGCAAGAGTTTACTTGATGTCTACTGTTTTATTGTTGCCGCAATAATATTTTTAAATAAAATTATGTTTATAAAAAGCTATAACTTTTTTTATTCTTAGTGGATTCATGTTTATGTTATACCCAGCGTTACAACTTTTATTGAGCACGGCATCGGCCACGGTGTTTCTAAAAGTATTTAATTTCAACTTTGATAGGTAGTACATGACCTATTTAAAAAACGTAAGACTGAAGATTTTAACTTTCTTATATCAGATAGAATACGCTGCATATTTTTAAATTTTTGGATTCCTCTTGTAATTTTATACACATTTCATATAACTTTTTCTATCTCTTACCGTTTTTGCAATATTTGCCATTAGATTGTGACTTTTCAACATAAGCAACGTAATAATCTATCCGGTAACCGTCATATACCGAAAATCGTTATTTATTTTTGAATTTATTTCTATTTAATTAATTAAAAAATTATAATTGGACAATCTAAACATTATTTTCCGTTTTCCTTGCATGTTCTATTGGCTTCGGACAAAAGAATCTTTTCTGGGGAAAATTGAATGCTCTTTCATATTTTTTGAAAACAATTGCAAAATTTTAATTCGGCTATGCTTTTTTTTACAAAAGGATTTATGATACTTCCCTATCTCCACCACTGGAGTTACTATGCGGTGATTTTCAGTGTCGAATTATTTACTCTCAGCAACGATTTTTTTTTTCTTAGCGGTTTTTTCGTTAAAAAATATATAGGTAGATAAATAAAAAACAAAATTCAACACCCTGTATCTCAGAAACGATGCATATTAGGACCCATATTTATAGGAGCGTTTAGTCTCAAAATGAGGTCCTCTAAAGACTCTTGAAGTCCTTCTATTTAAAAGTGGGCACCCTGTATATTTTCCAGAGTATTTCTAGATTTTTTATATTCCATCTAAGTGCTGTAAACTGTCATACATAATCTTTTTAATAACAAAATTTGTATTTTATACAATGGATGTACAACAACTACACGGATCTAATTAGATATGTACAAGACACATACCTTGCCTATTCATCGGCATGCTTGCTTTCAATAGTTCCAAACTAATTAGATATAGTTGTCAATATATTTACATCACGATCGATTATATTCTCGTAAGGTCAAATGCTGAAAGCCGGTCCTGGATATACATCGACGTTGTACCAAACAATGTGTTTGTCGCTACATATCCTGATAGAAAAATGTCGGGTGTGGCTAATCAATAAAAATATCTCAAGGGATATTGCAAATCTTAATTTGATAATGATAGCGAATTATAATGTAGGAGTTATATTAATTCGATTATTTCCTTAAATTATTTATAAATAATTGGTATTTAAGGTATGACATACCTACACACTGAATTAATTTCGTTACTATATTAAAAAATTCTTTTGATTTGATAGCAGAATTTTAATACAACTCCGAAAAATCAAACGTTCTTGGTGGCCCTATACTGATAAAAGTGATTGTAAATAACACGTTGTGCACATAATACATTAATGTAAAAAATACCAAATCCACACTGTATTATAAGAATATCCATGTGAATACCACACATTTACATTTTTCATGTAAAATTGCAATTTTTTTCTAATTACATTGCATGTGTACAAAATGCATATACATATTCTTGTGTGTTATTTCACATTATTGACCTAGGCAATAAATAACCAACAATCTACTATGTATATCGCTAATAATTTTTATCAGTGTAGAATAATGCAAAATCAGTATGAACTGTAAAATATGGGAGAAGGTTTTGGAAATTAAATAAACGAATTGAATCATAATTTTATTTCTAAGAACAAGGTACCGTTTACTTTATTTGAGTTATTTTCACGTTATTAGCTTTTTCTTATATATATTTATATATTTTTTAAATCGCTGGTTGCCTTAAGTTAAACTGAATAATTTGTCAGTCATGAGTTTTACTTCATTACACATAGAATCTGAAAATGAAATAAAAAATATCATGTTCTATTTAAAATAAGCGATTTGACGTCTACTTTCAGTATATACCAGAAGTGCCACGTCACTGTAAATAATTTGCTTTAACTCAGAAGTGTTGAAAAGCCTGAGAAACGAAAATTCACATGTTCATCATTTCCAGTTTCCTAAATACGTTTAATGCACGTTCGTTGTGAAACACTCTGTAGATATACATTATTTAAAGTTGTATATTTTTTGGAGAAATGAATTATTTTTCAGATATTAAAAATTTTACTGTATGATAATCTCTCAGATATTCGGAGAAATGTGATATTTGTTTCAATTTCAACATCCTGTATCTTGATAATTCGTTGTCCTTGGTTCATTAAGATTTTGATCTAAAATAGGAATAACCTGAAATTAAATTATACGCTGCATATACAGGGTGTATCTTAAGTGATGATTTTAATTTCAAGAGGTGATTCCTTGTCATATTTTAAGCAAAAAAGTGCATATGAACATCGGTCCGCAAGTGCTTCGTTACTGAGATACAGGGTGTCAAAGTTGGGAAAATAAATCGCATTTCCTTAAATATCTTTCGACTGATTCGAAATAATTTAATGAAATTTCATACACGAGGGTTTTTTGGAATGACAAATTCAAAGCTGTAGTCAATTTAGGTGAATTACGTAAAATGCGATTTATTTTCCCAACTTTGACAAGCTTAAAATATGACAAGAAATCACCCCATGAAATTAAAGTCATCACTTAAGATACACCCTGTATAATGGCAGGAGTTAAATATTTGTATCTGTAACTGATCACAACTCGTACTTTCAAACGTTTCATCAGTATTTACTATCAGCATCTTCAGTTGTGACTCAACAAAAGCTTCGACGCGACTGAGCACGCTACGGCTACCAGAAATCACTATGCTTCAGATAAAAGTACTACTACAATAAAATGCAAAACGATGTTAAGGAATTAAGACTTAGTAGAAGCCTTTGTAACATAATTTGTTAATGATTTGTGTTTTTCTGTATCATTAATGAGTAAACAATAGAAAAATTACAACGTGAAGTTTTCACTTCGTAGTATCATAAAATTTAACTTAAAGTGTTAAAAAATGTATTACTAAAAACTTCTAGTCTATAGAAAATTATTGAACAATTTACTCATTGTCTTGAAGGCATCAATAAACCAACTTTCATTGAATCGGAACTGCTCGCATTGTTTAACGATCTCATCAATATTGTAAAAGTTTATTATTGCATTCATGTAGGTTCAACGAGTTTTCTTTGTTGCCTCTTCGGGAAAAATGCGGTGCATTGCACCCACGTACACATCTTAAATATTTGAAGCGCTGCATGCATTAATTATTGAACGGATAGTCTCTTGTACGAGCAATGAAGCGTGGTAGGAGCTTGTAGCAATAATCTTTCATAACTTTACCCTTCAACGGTTTGATGAGCTCGTTGCTGGAGCATAGCTTTCTATATTTATGGAAAAGGGGGCCCTTGATGTGCAGACATAAGAATGGCGGATGAACGATGAGTATAATAGGTATTTTGAGTTAGGTCTATTTTATCTTACGTTTAAGTTGCTATAAATAAAAACGAAAGTAAATTTACACGTTGTTCAGCATGCATTACTGGAAAAAATTACCAAATACATACGATATTACTAGAAACTCCAAATAAATGCAGTAGAATTACATATTTTATGCCAAATGACATAATTTTTATTAAAAACACGTATCGATGTTGTAAATTTGCATTTCATGCTCACCAACATATAAACAATAGATAATAATGTAATAACGACCAATAAAATTGACCCATATCACGTATTAACACGAAAATGACACATTTACGTGTATACTATTCTCAAAGAAACATACTTGTGATCGTTTTTTGTGCATTTTACGAGAATATGTACAAATGACCTAAAATATTTTTATATACCTACTTATTCACTCTTACAACTATTAGAAAACAATAGTTTTGAGAAATACGTAGGAAAAAACAATATCGCAGCATTTAATAGTATCTTAGAGGGGCAGAAGTAGTGCTTCGACTTTATCTTTACGTCGAATCTAAAATTTCTAAATGAGGTAGCAGTAACGCTGCAAATGCTACAACGTTTCTATTCAAAATCCATCTGGAAAATACTGTATTTGCAATGTATAGTTGAATGTTATGTTAAGTTAGTTAAGTTAATCACCAGCTTTAGAAATTTATCAGTGGCGGAGGTGTGGGTATCAAATACCATTATTTGCCAAAAAAATATATCACCTTGTATAATAGGTAATACAAGTAAAATAAGTCATCATGTGCACCATTGTATTATCTTCAGTTTTTGGTTCTTTGCACTTTTGTGTATTCCAAACTGATTAACAACAAAATTTATTTATTTTATTAAGTGTATTTTTAAACAGTTACTTGGAAATTTTCTTGTTGGACCTTATTTTTTACCAAGAACTTTAACCGGTACCTCCTGCAGATATTTTCTTGAAATCATGTTACCTGGACTAGGTACTTGACGATGTTTCCTATGCGTTAAGACAAAAAATGTGAGATTTATGTATGAAGGGGCTTTCCCACATTTTAGTTTGACTGCTGGCGAATTTTTAAATAAAAGGTTCGGTAATAATGTGATTGGACGAGGTACTTAAGAACCAGGTCAACCTTGGCCACATAATTCAACCGATATGAACCCTATTAATTTTTTTGTTTGTGGACATCTCGAGACATTAGTTCACAAGGTTTACATTGGATCTTTACGCGTGTTCGAGCTGCAATTTCAAGAAGATCTGAAGCATGTATTTTGGCTGAAGGTGACCATTTCCAACATGTCTTATAATAAATCATAGTAAAGTTATTCCATTGCTAATTCATTTTATTACTAATCGGTTTGGAATACAAAAAAGTGTAAAGAAACATAAAATGAAGATTATACAACAATAATTGTAATATTATATAGGGTGATATATTTTATTTTGCCGAAAATGATCGATGGTACCTACACCGCCGCCACTGGTAAGTTTTTAAAGCTGGTAATTTTTTGTTTCATATCTACAGTTATACTAAATAGGCACACCGAATTTGGTTAAATTATCTCCAGCGGTTTAGAAATTAAAAATTAAATACTGATTTTTTAATTTTTTTTTACGCTGTAGCTGAACAATGGCTATCCTAAGACATTTACATAACACAAACCCTTATTTTTGACCACAAAATACGCCCTTGGATCTTTGACCTCCGCTTAAGAAACACCCAGTATATTTATTTCCTCTAAATATACCTAGACATTTTCAAAGCAGTCTATTAGTCTTCTTTTTTACTTTAGTTACTTTTAAATTTTATTATAATTACCTAAAGACATTTCTAAGAATGCAATGCTACTATTTTTGTTGGTAATATAATGTCTAAGTTTCTTATTGATATTAATTTCACATCCACAGTACAAGGCTGATTGAGGGGCCTTATGAGTTAATAATGCAATGAAATTGGAAAAATAATTTGAAATTAAGACATGCTGCATATTTACAAACTGTTAGTTGTTATTAATGCGTGGTAATAAGCTTTTGAATATAATTGTTGGGAAAGTAAATAGGTATTATACAAATAATCTTTTATTTTCTCTCAAGGTCATTGTCTCTAGAACGAAACCGAAACTCCGGATGTTGCACCTTTCTATTTCTCTGGGTATAATATAATAAATAGTGTATATAAACAGTTTAAAATTCTTATTAAAGAAACGTGTCTTGGATATTTACCATTTACCAAATCATGTTGCTATAGACACTTTCTAAATACTTAGGTATACACTTTTTTTATAAAATTTTGACTATACACCATGACATATTGCATACTCAAAACAGGAATAGCAATATTAATAACGTTTAAAATTGTATACAACTGAAATGTGTGAAAATAAAATATTAGGACACCCTGTATACAGTGTGGGCCAATAGTGTGTGGACGGAAGGTTGTGATTATACGATATATATTTTTAAATTCTTCTGTTGGTGGGGGGTGGGGGGTAGTAAGAGCTACAAACTAAAAATATTTTTTCTGATATTCCTAGACATATACGGGGTGATTCATATTAAAGTAACATTTTTTTAAATGGAACCCCCTGTATATTATTGCATATTTGGATTCCTCGGTGAATTTTAGTGTGACTTCATGTACCATACTTGGTGCCTAAATCGTACCGTTTGGACGTTATTTGATATTTTGTCAAAAAGTGCTAGTTTGTTAGTTTGTCTAGAAATAGTTGAATATCAGAGGTGGGCGGCAACATAGGAGGCTGTGATTGGGGAAAATTATTGACCACCCTCCATACTACCAAGAGCTAGAAAGTCAATTATGGCTGATATCGTCGTTATAATTTTGAAAACTTCAATCATGGATAACTTGATTTTTTTAAATGGAACCCACATATTTTTTTCACGTCACCAGATAACATATTTCATTACCTTTCACCCAATTAGTTTAAATTAATTGGTTTGCATAAATCCATCATAGTAAAAAGTCATTGTGGATTAGAAGAAAAGTATTAGAGATAAATACAGATAACTTTATATCGGGTGAAAGGTAATGACATGTGTTATCTGGTGACGTGAAAAAATATGTGGGTTCCATTTAAAAAAATCAAGTTATCCATGATTGAAGTTTTCAAAATTAGAGCGACGATATCGGCCATCACAAACAGAGTTCATAATTGACTTTCTTGCTCTTGGTAGTATGGAGGGTGGTCAATAATTTTCCCCAATTACAGCCTCCTATGTTGCCGCCCACCTCTGATATTCAGCTGTTCCTAGACATCAACTTTTTGACAAAATATTGTTAAATATTGTAACGTCCAAACGGTACGTTTTATGCACCAAGTATGGTACATGAAGTCACACTAGAATTGACCGAGGAATCCAAATATGCAATAATATACAGGAGGTTCCATTTAAAAAAATGCAACTTTAATATGAATTACCCTGTATATGTCTAGGAATTCCAGTAAAAATATTTTCAGTTTGTAGCTCTTACTACCCCCCACCCCCGCCAACAGCAGATTTTAAAAATATATATCAGTATAGCTACAATGTTCCGTCCACATACTATTGGCTCACCCTGTATAACTATATTGTTGTCCTCTAATAAGAATACTTGGAATTGACTTAACTTATAAATTTATTTAATATTTTTACCTATGTTTATTGTATTAAAAAAAATGAAAGCTTAACACGATATTCCTAGATTGTTAAAAATGGCGGATGCGCTAATGCTAATTTTTTTGAGAGAACTTAAGTTTTGTGTTCAAACTGAATTGAAAAACAAAAATATTAAATTAATTAAATGATTCGAATTGGATTGAAAACAAAAAAATGCATTAATGAAATTATCAAATTGGATTGAAAAACAAAAAAAAAAATTATTAAAATTTAAATGAAAAGAAATAAAATTATGATAATGCGGTCTTAGAAAAAACGCTTGGACACTCTTTATTTCTGTTCAAGCTTTTAATATATATATTTTCTTCATGAGGAGTAGCACTATATTCAAAATATTAAAGTATGATTATATTAATATTTGTTACAAAACCTTCTTCGCGATATGAAAGATATATATAAAAATTGATAAATTTAAAATTATTTCAAGTTGACATTATGTCACATTATAAAAATTTTGTATACCTACAAATATTGTTCTATATAGTAGGTTAAAAATACTCCTGATAAATTTTATGGAAATTCTGAAATTAGACTCATATCACATTTCAAAAAATTTATTAGAAAATTAGCAGACGAAGAAAAAATAGATTCGTACTCGAATTGTATGTAATGGTTTATACCGGGTGTTCCCTCTAAGACTTTCAGTGCGAATATCTCAGAAACCATCATAGCCAGTGCGACGAAATTTGGTATACAGACACTAGATGGCGCGTAGAATCTGATGATAACATCAATTTTTATACAGGGTGTTCCATTTTCCAAGAAATCGATTTAATTTTGATTTTTTGGTTGTCAGCCCTGCTAAAACTTATTTTTAAATTGAAATATACTTAATTATGAACACATTCTGATAAATAAACATTCAAAAATTTCAAAATTTAACATAAAAAAACGCCTCCAAAAAGTACCCAAATTTCATTGTTTTGTAATGTAAAATGTGTATAGCCTTGAGCCAGACTTACACAGAAGAAACTAACATCGGTGAACGTCAAAACTATGAATTGTCATTGAATTGTCAAATATTAATGGCATGAAGTATTTTATTTTACATAAATAACGCTAAATAATGTATTTAATGCAATTTACGTATGCACAATGGTGTTATTGAGACTTGTCGATAAAAATTTAGACTTGAGTTGAGGCTTTTGGAGCATTGTGGTCGCCGTGCCGGCGCAGTCTACCGCTACAGCTAGAGTTACAGCGTGAAAATTGTGTAAAATATCTGTGAAAATTTTTAAATTATTCCATTATAATGTAATAAAACTTCAGTAAATTGTTTTTTTTTATGTTACTACAGTGTACAATAATAATTAGGTACACGTATTTTTTATGACAAAATAATTTACAAAATTGTATAAGTACTTAAAGAATATCCCTGTTTTCCAACTGCTGTAATAATTATTGATTACTTATTTAGCAACAAACAAAACCATTTCTAAAACTTTTAATTATAATGTGAACGTGTTTGTCGTTGAAAGTCAGATCTGAACCTACCCTGTACTACTGTCTAGCTTTAAATGAATTCTTG
The DNA here is from genome assembly GCA_037114965.1 of Monochamus alternatus. Taxonomy (NCBI): domain Eukaryota; kingdom Metazoa; phylum Arthropoda; class Insecta; order Coleoptera; family Cerambycidae; genus Monochamus; species Monochamus alternatus. Next base: position 25,948,291 of record CM073426.1, on the reverse strand, counting down.
ATTAATTAACAATAAAATAAATTTACATTATTACATCTGATTTTATATTAAACACTTATTCTGTATTCTAATTCCATTTACAGAGCAACGTTCAATCTGAGGAATGTACATGCATGTACGATTAGAAACAAATCTTGCCGTTTCATCGTTCAATACCTACCTTATTATGTTATGTTGTGTATATGTTGTAACAACAGTTAGCTTTCAACATTTTAAAGATATTCTAACAAGATGTTTTCATACTGTACATAGAATTATGAAATTAGTTTATTTTTCTTAATTTTATTCGTTTAGAAATTTTAAAACCCACGACAGACAACTGAATTTAATGTCTTATAGAATACTCTTCAAAGAATGTGAGTTACAGACTTGTTTATAATATTATCCATGTTTAGAATTATTTCCAAGAAAATGTCCGTAATATTTTTCGCTTATTCTTTCTGGTGTCTGTTTTAATGTAATTTGTGGCACTGCACACACATAACTGAAAGATAAAAACAATTACAACAACAATTACAAATTATTATCTAGCTTTAAACGACTATTTGATAGGTACCTACCTACTGGGTATAGTACATTTGCAGGTGATTCTTCCTAGCAAAAACCAGTTGCTTTATTTCAGTTCTGTATCATGAAATACAGAAATAGTAGTTCATTGTTTACTATTTTACAGATGTAGAGTTCTTCTTAAACATAAGTACATAAGTACAGTGCTGAAATATGTGGATACAAGAATCAATCATTTCTAGGTTATGCTTTCGTAATATTTTCTTTTGTGGGGCTAGGGTAGGTTCAGATCTGACTTTCAACGACAAACACGTTCACATTATAATTAAAAGTTTTAGAAATGGTTTTGTTTGTTGCTAAATAAGTAATCAATAATTATTACAGCAGTTGGAAAACAGGGATATTCTTTAAGTACTTACACAATTTTGTAAATTATTTTGTCATAAAAAATACGTGTACCTAATTATTATTGTACACTGTAGTAACATAAAAAAAACAATTTTTATTACATTATAATGGAATAATTTAAAAATTTTCACAGATATTTTACACAATCTTCACGCTGTAACTCTAGTTGTAGCGGTAGACTGCGCCGGCACGGCGACCACAATGCTCCAAAAGCCTCAACTCAAGTCTAAATTTTTATCGACAAGTCTCAATAACACCATTGTGCATACGTAAATTGCATTAAATCCATTATTTAGCGTTATTTATGTAAAATAAAATACTTCATGCCATTAATATTTGACAATTCAATGACAATTCATAGTTTTGACGTTCACCGATGTTAGTTTCTTCTGTGTAAGTCTGGCTCAAGGCTATACACATTTTACATGACAAAACAATGAAATTTGGGTACTTTTTGGAGGCGTTTTTTTATGTTAAATTTTGAAATTTTTGAATGTTTATTTATCAGAATGTGTTCATAATTAAGTATATTTTAATTTAAACATAAGTTTTAGCAGGGCTGACAACCAAAAAATCAAAATTAAATCGATTTCTTGGAAAATGGAACACCCTGTATAAAAATTGATGTTATCATCAGATTCTACGCGCCATCTAGTGTCTGTATACCAAATTTCGTCGCACTGGCTATGATGGTTTCTGAGATATTCGCACTGAAAGTCTTAGAGGGAACACCCGGTATATGGATATGTAAATGTTTCAATAAATAAATATATATGCTAACATCCTAGGAAACAAATATTTTTTAGATTAAATATGTTACATAGCTTATATATTCATTAGTAAAACTTAATCATATATTGATTTTATTAACATGTATATTTATTTCTTACATTGCAAAAAAAATATTAGCTGCTTCGTAAACTATACAACCGAAAGTTGGAGTGATCAACCTTTACACTATCAAAACGGGTTTCTTACGGTAAAACTTTAAAAAATGGTATATGCATCAGAAATGAAATGTCATTTCTTAATTACCATGTTGTTGTTTCATGCTTTCTAAAAAGTAGGTAATCATTTAAAAGCAAGCAGTAAGCAGTCATTTTGTTACATTGCGGCTATTAATAATGAACACTTTTACAACATTAAGAAAAATTATTATCATCATTGACGTTAAAATGGCCAGTAAATGAAGTTTTACGTATAATAATTGATACCATTAATACTAATGACCATTTAGTCTATTTTTTATACAAAATTCTTTGATTAGGTATTTGTTTTTTACCAGAATATCAACTGAAAAAAAATGTTTAATAAATAAATTATGAATGTCTAGTCTATTACTTACTATTAAAAATAACAGTGCTAATTTGTTTTTATCGTTAGTATTCTATTGTTACGAATCGTATATTCTAGTACAAATGCCCTCCTTATTTTTGCTTACTTCTAGCTTTTAAATGAATTTAAAATATAGTCGAAATTTTCGTCATTTTCTAATCTTAGGAAATTCTACTAAAAGGGAGTTAATATTGCGTTGCGATGAGATATCACTGCAGGTGTTTACCTTTTCATTTAAATAGCTCTTCTCCTATCTTATGCATTGTTGACTGGATTATAATACAGAAGTAGCTCCAAAAAAAAAATATTAAAAAAAAATATTACAATTTTAAAAATTTAAGAAAATATGGATTACTTTCATTGAAATCATACTTAATATTGTCTCGATCATTTTTTGTCCGTACTAAATTGAAGGAAATTTTCATACTGTTGATGTAATTATTATTTGATGAGTAGTGTGTTAATACATGAATATACGAGCTTATAGACAAATTCAGTTATGGACACTCCTTTTTATAAGAAGAATACGTATTAGGTTTGAAACCTTTATGTTGCTGCTATTGTACATATGTCACAATAGGTCTAGCCATAATTAATATATATTAAAATGTTTAAAATTATTCCTTAAACAAAAGTTTATTTGAAGAAAAAAGTAATTGGAAATACAGCAGAGACCCAAGAAATTGCTTGCCCCGTTTAAATGAATTTGATGTTACATGCTCACTGTCCAGCCTTGTGTCTAGAGTGTACGATTATAATAAGCCTGAACTTATGATATACTACAAAAAACGAATTTTAACCTCTCGTTGACTACAGCGTTAACAAGCTCACTACAAATTAAATAAACTAAAAGCATATATAAAGGAACACTATAGATGGTAATCTTAGCATGGTACACAACATAAGTAACAGCGCTCTAAGCCGTTGCGCCGAGAACTTTAATTATTAAATGCGGGAACTTTGAAATCTAGTACTTAGATATTTCATTTAAATGTAGTTCTCGAACGACTGTTTATTTAGAGTGATCGAAGAATACCTTTATCCTCTTTTATTCTTTAAAAGAAAAAGAATTGCTATACTTTGAGAGCATGCGGTAGTACTTATACATATTTTTTTAATTCAGATAATAAATCAAGTAAACAATAGAAAAATAAAGTATTTAATAAAAAAAAGAGTATATATTACAATGGATGCATATACTTTATTTTCTACATAAACATATACATTTTACAAATGGCGTCTTGTGAAGTACTTGTGAAGTACTTGTGAATGGTTACACCAGTTTTTTAATAAATTTATTATTGATAGAACTCTATAATGTGTTAAATTTTATGCAGGTAAGGCCTGATTTTATGTACCATTTCAGTTTTGCAATTAGAATATTGATAGCTATCAGTTTGCATTTACTAGTTAGCTCTTTTTTTTGATAAATGTGTGCACAACGTGGTAGCTTTACTTTGTGGTGCCTCTAAAAGCTGTAAACTGGGCTTTAGGGCCCTTGGTTTCTCCCTGGAAGCTCTGGACTTTGGTTGATCACAAATTTCTTTGCTGGAACTTTGGCTTTATTATCTACTCGTTCCTTTTGGTTTTTGACACATGTCCGAAAAAATGTTATAAGGTTTTGATGTATTAATTTTTTGTGTAAAATCATTCCCCAAAAAATATTGACGCTTCATTTTCTGGCACCCTATATTAATATTAAAACCAATTACCATTAATAACCTTTTTTTCACTCGTTACATCTATCACTGGCTGTCACTGTAATAAAATTCAAATTGTTGATCTAAGAAAATTATTATGTTATTAAAAGCCTTTTTCAAATAATATTAAAATTTTGTGATCAGACCTACTGTTTGTTAATCATTGATCTAGAAAGTTATGATTTTAATATTTGCAAAACTAATTAGGTTCATTAAAACTAATGTTAATAATTTTTTTTAAATTGAAATGCCTGGTTCGACCAATAAATAACATTTTGGTAATTAAATGTGAAGCATTTATGATTTAGCTCCTTGGTTACACGTTAAATCAAAGCTTTCACTTTTTAACAGATTTTTTATGCGCCCATAAAAACAGCAGAAAAATTCAGATCGGTATAATTAAAACATTTTATGCATGGACGGACACAAATCAAAATTAACGAGAGCTATAAGTTCATTTCGCATAATTTAATTAATGGCTTTTGTTTTTCTCCGAGAACTCTGATTTTATTTCGGACGCCGCAAATTTCCATTTGACCCAGTTGTGAGATTAGAAAGGGAAATACAGAAGAACCGATGCAAAATATGTAGTGTTTTGTGTAATAAACTCCAAAATACTGCTTGCTTTTCCGGTAAAGTCAAGCATGCATGAAACTGACGTTTCGATGGAAAAAGTTGAATGCACTGCGATGTATTCTGCGTAAAACAACATAGAATTAAATTGGCTAATGCTGCATCCAGAGAAAAAATGTTAAATTAACAGTTTTTCACAGTTATATATGAGAAACCGAAAAACTACTTCACTTAGCCTTTTAAAAGTGTCGACAAATATTTGTTAATTCAATATTCCATTATTATTTTAGTTCGAGGTAAAACTATTGGTTAGAGGAAACTAAAAATTTATTTATTAAATCCACGATATTAAACTACTAACTGAAATAAAGATTTTAAACAGCAATTACAAAACTGTTCTATATAAGCATCATATTGATAATTTAGCATTCGAAAAGTTAAAATTTTGTGTTTGTCTTAAAAGTTTTTAAATGTTATAGTGCGCGCCAATATTCTTGACAGGATAAATGACGTCGGATGTGGGAGGGTCTCTCTTCACCCACATTATTGCGCGGTAGGCCCGGACGGCTGGATACCTTGTAAAGGTGGGCCCCCGGACCCCTTTTTTGCACCCAGCCTTAACTACAATTGCGACCGATGCCGGCGGCTCTACTAGGGGTCTTCTTCTGTCTTGGCAAACTCCACCGGTAAGGAATTATTCTTTGGCCTTCTACAGGGTACACAAAATGCAAAAAGCTACATTTAGCGGACATTATCTACTCCATGTCGGACGAGGCACGTGCAGTACAAATAACGGCAATGGCTTTCATTGGCCAACAAACATTATTTTTAAGTAAAAACCAAGATATTTGAGTCAGCATTTCACAGTGTTAAACTAAAATAGTTTGCATTTTGAAATATATCTTTTTGGTTGGAGAATTAATTAGAAACTTTAATTTAACAATTTGATACCGTTAAGTCAAACAAAATAACACTTTATTTAATGTCGGTGCAATTTTATGTCAAATAATAAAGAAAATAAAAGCAATAAAGAAAAATCATTGAATTAAATCATCAGAAGTTATGTCCAAATATAAAAGAATAACACAACACGTAGACTAAACAAATTATGAAGCTGATTTAACATCAAACATGAGAAATCGTTAATTTAAGCACTAATTCGTCAACAGTTTTTATTTCTTAGTTTAAATAATCAGTGAAATTTTATTTTAATTATCTTTCAAATCAAATCAAATCAATCAAAATGTTAACATCAAGAAAATTATTGCTCTAAGTGTTTGTCCTTTCTCAGTATAGAATAATAAACCGTATGAAAGGTTTCGAAAATAACTTTTAAACTGTTTCGGCTTAGACCACTCTTTCTAATGGGCTTTTGATATAAAATTCATAACAAAGTAATGACTATGACAACTAGCTAGTTAACAAAAAAATTTTAGAACTTATCAAAAAGTTACCTTATGAAATTATTTACAAATATGTAGTACAACTTACACTCGTAATTAGGACCATATCAAGGTATTTAAATTTTCTATAAGTTTGCCGAATCTATACGTTAAAATTCCTAATAATTTTGAAATGATCACTAGCAGAAAAACCCAACAGTCATACTAGATCTGTGATACATTCATTATTTCTTAAGGAACATTCTCTATAGACATGATTCCTTGTAGTTACATGCCATGAAGTAAAAAGGAAATTTCTTTAGAAATTATATTTCAAGTAATTTATCTGTTAATTTGCATTGGTGTGGTCGATTCCATCTAACCAATTCGAAAGTAAAATTTTTTAAACAAACCAATAATAGTCCATTGGCGGATTCCACCAAAATACTGAATTTAAAAACATACCCATGCCTAAATTTCATAATACGTAAAAACGGCATATGTCCAGAACATGTGCCATTTTTGCTGGTTAAAAACAGCTCATCATATGCAGCTAAAATGACAAACAACACATGTCCTCTACATGTGTTGTTTGTCCGTAGCATGATCCGATGATCTATGTGGACTATTTTTTTTGCAATAATCCGATTTTAAGCAAAAATGGGCATCTGTCATTTTTGCTTATACCATTGCAATTAATCTATCTTTTTATTTTTTTTTTGTCCATACGATTTACTAAATATAGTAAATTGTTTTTGTTTCTCGATTCGATATAACTTTTTTGCATCTCAATTAATAACAGAGCTGTTAATCTTGAATAGGCTAATACTAAACTTGAAAAGTTCGATTCGATATAACTTTTTTGCATCTCAATTAATAACAGAGCTGTTAATCTTGAATAGACTAATACTAAACTTGAAAAGTTTAGTTAAACGTAAGTCACAATTTAATTATAACAAGTAAATATTTTATTAAAATATAAGAGAACAGAAGCAGTAGTTGAATGCAGATATAATTCAACATCGATCGGGACATTCAATATTGTTGTAACGTGTGTAACGTAAAAAAGGTACAAAAGATAATAATAAAGAATCTGTGGGTAGATTTGCGTATATATAGATAACAAGATCAAAGTTTTTTTTTTTTTAAAATAGGCCATGATTGATGTAATTTGTCTGGAAAAAATATTATTTGTAATTATTGTATAACTGACAAAAATTTGAATGACGGATGCTTGATAGTAAATGAAAGAAACAGAAAGAAGTATTAAGTATGACTAAAATATAAAAAAAATAGAAAAGTACATCCAATAGAAAACGTATATCAAATAACAATTTAAAATATTTTGATTTAGTATCTATAGTTTCATTACTGCCATAGATTGTTTGTCTAATTCTAATTTTTATAATTTTATAAAGCTGCTTGTAGAGCAAATCACGGATAAAGACATCTTTAAATGTTGCAGTTGCAAACCTGTTTATACTTGAACCGATGTATGAAGAAACCCACGCCCTCAAAAGTACATTATGAGGAAATGGAAAAAACATTTTATTATTATGTACAATACATTTTGTTTCATTTTACTCATTAAAAATACCAATATGAGTATTTCTAATATAAGGAAACATTGATTTTATTTTAGAAATAAAAATTATATTTTCTACGATATTTTTAAATAATGGACATGTGAAATTTCTGCATAATCTAAAGTCAAAGTGTAATCGTTATTTTTGTTCAAACAAGTTTGTATTTCAAAAATTTTACAAAAAAAATATAGCATTGAATCAGTAACAAGTGATCAAAGAAAAATTTAATTGTAATAAATATTGTGATAAGCTTCTTCAAATTTTATATTTGTTCCATTTTTATCGATTTGATGGGAACTTTTTTCAATGGATAGGTCACTTTAAATGGTAGTAGTATGGTACTTTTTCATGTGTGTATTTCACTGGAACTGCCTCTTTCCTTGGAAAATATTATTTCCCATTTTGCACCTATCACACAGAACAATATTTAAATGAAACACATTACAATCAGTTCGTCAGAATAGCAAGTATCCCACTAATTTGATAACCCGTTTGGTTGGCGCGAATGCACACTATGGAACCTGTTTTTAAATGCATTTGGTTGGTGTGGTCGATTCCATCTAACCAATTCGAAAGTAGAAATTTTTAAACAAACCAATAATAGTCCATTGGTGGATTCCACCAAACTGCTGAATTTAAAAACAGACTCATGTCTAAATTTCATAATACGTAAAAACGGCATATGTCCAGAACTTGTGTCATTTTTGCTGATTATAAACAGCTCATCATATGCAGCTAAAATGACAAACAACACATGTCCCCTACATGTGTTGTTTGTCCATAGCATGATCCGATGATCTATGTGGACTATTTTTTTTTGAAATAATCCGATTTTAAGCAAAGATGGACATCTGTCATTTTTGCTTATACCAATGCAATTAATCTATCTCTTTATGATTTTTGTCCATACGATAATTGTTTTTGTTTCTCGATTCGATATAACTCTTTTGCATCTCAAATAATAACAGAGCTGTTAATCTTGAATAGACTAATACTAAACTTGAAAAGTCTAGTTAAACGTCACAATTTAATTAACAAGAACGTAATAATACAAAATTAGAAACGTCACCAGGTATTTAGAAGGTTATTTGTGGAATTTCCGAAAAAAACACTTTACCTCAAATATTCTTAAATCGTCCTACATTGCACTTGGAAGGTACGATGTGGTTCAGTGGGTAATAACCCAAAGGCAAAGAGAAATGTTTTACAGTAAATAATTATAAACAGCATGGGCACACCCAGCCATGCTCAAATAAAAATAAAAGTGTCCCTATTAAGATACTGATCTAAGGGAAAGTTAGGATTCACTTTTCAATTTCAAATCGTCCGTTTACTGGCGTTATTAATTATCATACTTTTAAACAACCTGTTGCTGCATTCTTTATGCACTAGGAAACAATGGCCATTCGTTTCTATTTATAGCTCTGCAATTATGCAATATGTATTTCCAAAGGTGAACACAAATCTAGTAAGACTTGTTTATTTCTTATATTTCTTAACATAGAAGACATCGTGTTAATTTATTTTCTACATTTAGTGATAATATTGTTAACATACTGATTTTTACGTCAGAATAGGCAGTGACGCAGTTATTAAAATATACAGGGTGGTCTGTAAGTATTGGCCTATAGACATTTCAGATTTTTTACTTCAAAATATTATGATTTGTCAACTTTCCTTAATAAAATGTTGGTAACAAAAAAGAAACAGTGTCAAAATCTCAGAGCTGGAGATACTGGGGACCAAAAAAAGACGATTGAGCCAAATATGCCTTATCCGAATGTTGCTGGTTTCAAAAATACAGGGCGTTCAATGCTAGAATTTTATTTTGAAATATCTCAATAACTTTGAAACCTGTCGGAGTATTAAAAAAATTGGCACCATTATGTTTTTTGGCACGGCAAATAAGAATTTTTAACTAATTTTGACGTCACTAGTAGAGGGCGCCACTTATAGCACATCGCATTTATTTTAAAAGGCAGACCTTGTTTGCAGCTTAGTGTATCCATCTGACTATCGAAACAATCGATTCTCCTACCTGTTGTATCTCAAAAAGGTAAACCCTGTTGAAGTCGTTAGGAGTAATAGTTTTCGAAATAATCCTATTTGAAATATTCAGTGCACCAATTGAAAACTGTTCGTTTCAGGTAAAGTGCCTTTTCTACTGAAAACACAGCAAAATGTTACTTGAAAAAGTTGTTCAGAACGGTAAATTATGGAAACGTGCAAAATTTCAAGAAGATCGGCGAGGTTTGATTTTGAAACCATTTTCAAGCACAAAGATTTTATCAAAGCAGGCCGGTCTTTTTGAAATTTTGCACGTCTTCATAATATACCGTTCTGAACAAATTTTTCTAGTAACATTTTGCTGTATTTTCAGTAAAAAAGGCACTTTACCTGAAACGATAACAGTTTTCAATCGCGGCACTGAATATTTCAAATACGATTTCAAAAATGGTTACTCCTAACGACTTCAACAATGTACACCTTTGTCAGATATAACAGATAGGAGAATCGATTGTTTCAATAGATAGATGGATACACTAAACAGCAAAAAAGTTCTGCCATTTAAAAGAAACATGCTGTGCCATAAGTGGCACCTTTTCCGTCAAAATTAGTTAAACATTCTTATTTGCCGTGGCAAAAAACATAATTGTGCAATTTTTTTTTAATACTCCGACCAGGTTTCAAAGTTATTGAGATATTTAAAAACAAAATTCTATCATTCAACGCCCTGTATTTTTGAATATTTCTAATACACCCTGTATATGTTTTTGGATATGAAAAATTATATGTTTTCTATTTATTTTTTTCTAACGTTATCACGTGTTTTTATTAAAAAATCTTAAACCTACATTGTTTTTGACGAAAAAAGGTATACTTGTCATTAGTCTCAGAAATTGGCCATTCTCTAGAAAATAGCTTTTCAACAATCAGCTGCATAGTTCATTGTACCATATTTGAATGCAGTAGGCACCAAAATTTCCTTGAAAATTGGATAGGTTGAAGGTAGATTGACAAGCAAATACAATTTGCACTGGTGTAAAATTCTAAGGATAGTATTTTTCAAAATGCAACGTTTTTAAAATGGTCATACTGATTCTTGCAGCTCCAGATAGTCGTCCTGAATTAGTTTGTGGATAATCCGCAACGTGAACAAATTTTTCGTTTTTGTAAAGCAAATCATTTTAATCAAAACTGGATAAATACTTTACATTTAGAAATACTTATTTAACATAAATTTTGTCTAATAATTGTTAAAATGTAACTTACAATGGTGCCTATTGTACAAGAAACTATGCAGCTGATTGTTGAAAAAGCTATTATCTCGAAAATGCTCAATTGCTAAGACTAATGACAAGTATATCTTTTTTCCTCAAAAATAATCTAAGATTAAGATTTTTTAATAAAAAACGTGATAACTTTAGAACCAATACCAATACGCTCACATTTACGCTACAAATATGGCGAATGTACTGCCTTCTAGGGAATACGTCGAAATTGACAACAGATTATGATTTCTCATATCCAAAAACATCTATGCCATAATACAATCAAACACAGTGCAATTATTACAAAAAATGACTATTTAAACTCAAACTTTGACACTGTATCTTTTTTATTATCAACATTTTATTAAGGTATACTGGCTTCAATCCTAATATTTTGAAGTGAAAAATCATTTACGTATCACTCATTAAGCTTACATTCAGATATGAGGTATATTTACAAGGTGTCTCTAATAGGTAGGTTTGTTACCATATATAGATTCTGAGATACAGGGTGTTGAAGTTACAATTTTATTTTATAAAACGAAATTCCAGGAAACAACTCTGCCATACTAATGCCCCGACCGGTATTGAATAGGTATGTCCACAAAATTTTGACATTAGTTGAAAAAGGTAGGTTTATAGGTGCTCTAAACAACCATGAAAATAAAAAGTATGTAGTATTTTTTTTTTTAGTTATCCGTAGTAGAAATATCCGTAAAAAGCGAGGATAGTCGTATGACGTCACATGCTTGCTGAGGTAGTTGTAGACGCTACCGCTGCGCCCGCTTTTAATACAGGCTGATGATGATGATGATGATAGTCGTATGCTCTAGCTAGACCTAGACTAAAGGCGGGCCAGCGAGCATGTGACGTCAAGCTAACGAGCGAGACGCCCGGTCTTTTAATCCGCTTCGCGTGTACAGTTGTCACCAAGTAAGAGCGTGTAAATACACAAATCGTTGAACAGTCAATTGCTTGACAGACAAGAAAATATTTCTGAATTTGTGGCACCTGAATCTACAAATTCGAAATCACAGCACATTTGCTTCTCTTGTCGGGTATTTTTTTAGAACTGATATGGTTAAATGGTAGAAACTCAGTAACCGAAGAGTGTTAAGGAAAATGAAACAGAAAGTAAAAAATGTATTTAATTTTTACATTGCATTAATTATTCTGAAAACGTTACTAGGTTTTAAACGCTTTTGTTACTTAAGATCGGCCTTCAAATGTATAATTGCTAATTATACTTGCAATTATAGCTAAATTCTAAATGCAATTCATGTCTGCTAAATAAAAGTTTTCTTTATCATGTCACTGGTATTAAATCAGTAGATACGCATTTGATTGAAAAGGAGATACCAGTTTAAAGCCTTCGTTAAGTAGTTCAATAGTTCTTTGCACAGATTTTTCTTCCACATCAGAATTATATTGATTTGTTTATGCGTAGTAACAGCTGCTGTTAGAAATGCAAGTAATTAAAATCGAAACAAGTTTTTGGGCATTATTTTTATGGAAGGAATAATAAAAACGAAAAAGTATGTTACTATCTCACGATGTTATAAACAATCGTTGGAGGAAATGGGATGTAATGTAGTTATTAAATAATGAGCTGCCTGGTTTTAATTCTTTTATTAGCAGGTATTTATCTTTTCTGGGTTTCTTGAGTTTCACTTTTAAATAGGCAGCTCTCACAGATAACCGCGTGCTGAGGCTGATTAAAGAATTAAATACTGTTCCTTCCTACAAATAATTCTTGGTTACAGTAGTAATTATTACTTTTCGATAGTTAATTGTAAGTCTACCAGATTGCCATTCTGATATACTATAATGAAGGTTTTATCATTATATTAATTATTATTTTATTATTATTATCATTTGCTATCCAAAATTTCATAGAATTGGTATAGATCTGGTCAATACCAAGCAAGTTTACATTTAAAATATACACATTCATAAAATACATATAGTGTATACAGTGTGTAGTAAGTAACAATATACACTGATAAAAATTATTAGCGATATTATACGGTGGATTGTTGGTTATTTACTGCCTAGGTCAATAGTGTGAAATAAAAATACATGTTGGTGTAATGTTACAACTGCAATGGAAAATTACTACTAATAGCAAAACTGTGTTTTGTACACATGCAATGTAATTTTATAACGTCGTTATCTATTTTTAAACAAAATTATGTAATGTCATGAAAAATGTAAATGTAGAGTATTCACATGGATATTCTCGTAATACAATATGGATTTGGTATTTTTACGTCGATGTATGATGTGAACAACGTGTCAGTTTGCAATAATTTTTATGAGTGCAATTTAAAATAGAAACTGAAACATGTATGTCCATGCAGTTTTATGCATGTAAATAATTAACAGCGATCAAAAGCAAGAAAAATTACAAAAAATAAGAAGGAGGAACGAAAAATTTACCCAATTATAAAGATTATTACTGTAATATTTCTTTGATAACTGTTATAAGGATATTTTCCCTAAAAATACCTTTTTCTAGAGCCATAGCAATTACGCCTCCTAGCAACAGAATTAGAAACTTAAAAATTATTTGCAACAATTTGTGTTGACCACTTTCCTCCGCAGGATTTCTTCAAAACCCCTTAACTATTAGTCCTTGAGATATGGTACCTCATCCTCCATAAGGTCTAATTCAATGTTGATAAGGACAGTTTTTCGTTTTTCTTGATTTAATTACATTGGTTTATACGTTTCGTTCAGTGTGGCATATACATTTTATTTATTATACTTTATTTTAATATACAACTGTCCAACAGCAAAAATTATTTACAGGCAAATATAGATATACAAATACATTCTAAATAACAACGACAATAAAAATATATAAAAAGAGACAGAGTAAAGCAAATAAAGGCAAGTAAAATCAAATTTCAGAACAAAAAGAAATACAGAAATAAGCATGCACTAAGATTTCAACATCACAGATTTAATGTAAGTAGTAGTGGTATGAAACAATTAAGTTGAGCCTGCAGGGGTAGGAACATATAAATGACGACTTGTAAACAAGTAAGATTAAATTTCACAACAAAAAGAAATACAGAAATAAGCATGCACTAAGAATCCAATATCACAGATTCAATGTTAGTAGTAGTGGTATGAAACAAGTAAATTGAGCCCTGAACGAGCAGGAACATATAAATCAAGACTTGCACCCTATTCTCACGTGTCCTGCGAACACTGATTCGCAATTCGTGCTGCGATCGGTATTGATGATGGAGTCAGAAGGTAGGAACTCTCCCGGCCCAAGGGAAACAGGCCCAGTTAATTTTCTTTTGTTAAGATTTTTTATTTGTTACATTTTCTCCATATTAGTTTTTATAAAATAAAAATAAAACTCATACATTCGTTACCAGGAGGCTTATGACAAAAATCGTGTGTTAATTTATTATTATTATTATTTTTTTGATTAGCAACTTTTGAGAGAAGGAAATGATCTTGAAGACACCGTAGCAAAAAAATATGTAGAACTGATATCTAATAAACTATTCTAATGTTATAAGCTCTCATTTTTATACATGGTGATTTACAATTTATCTAAAAACAATTTAAAATAGATGTGTCATGAAAACTGGAGTCAATATCGTAAACAAAATCCTTATACTTTTGGAGAAAAACATTATTGATTTGCAGTATTCTCAACCTTTACATCGCTGGGCTACTTTAGTCTAGTCAGGCGGTTTCGAATATTGAAATCTGATTACTTGTGGTATTAACGTTTTTGTTAGGCAAGTGTCTACATTAGTTTTCAAGTGTTAAAAATGGATTACGTGTATAGCAACTTGGAGTTGATGGTTATCGTGGATATGGTGAAGTTAAAACACTTTATCAAAAATTTTAAAAGAACATTTAAAAGAATGTGGTGATTTCTAGAACATTTATCTTGAGTCAACAATATTTCACAAAGTGTGAATTATATTTTTGATTTCGAAAATTTGATTTTAGACATTTCATTTACATTTCGGAAAGTGTAAATTGTTTACCCGAAATTGGCCCATCTTGTCGGAGAAAAAGATCATAGAATGTACGCGACAAGTGTGAATTTTGAATCATGTTTTATATCATGAAATACTAAACTGAAACGACTAAAATACAACTGACATTTTCTGAGTTAAGAGTTAGTGCCGAAATTCAATTAACGCTAAGTTTGCAAAATTAAATGCAACAGACGTTTTCTGGAATGCATATGGAAAATATGCAGATCAGACAGGATAAGCTGAACATAAACCTCGACACACACACAAGCTGAGACCATTACTGGAAACACCGTACCTAGTTCATCGACTTTACCGTAAATTTTCCTCGGAATAGGTGTCATCAAATTTCAAACAGAAATTACAGTTTCTTCCTCCTACTCAAACATCATAAGGTAACTTTTATTACACACGGGATTATGACTTTATGGACATGTGGTGGATACCAGGAAACGAACCAGACCGAAGTGCAGAACAAAGAATAAGGTCAACAGTTTAATGACCTGGGAGTATTGCATTTGTTATTTCTATGACTGACGTTGACAAATGTTTGACGTTCAAATACAAATTGCAAGTTATAGCAGATAAAAAGTAAATAATTGCTACTAGATGATATTCTAAAGGACGTGGGTACATATTCGATTGTGATCTTTATTAATGCGGCTAGAAACATGAGTTCTGAGTCACCTAGTGCGATGAAAGTGACATTATAACAGTAAAAAGTGTATATGCAGTTTCAACGTTTTTAATAATTCCTAAACATTTTTTATGCAAATAATTATGTACAGTAACACTTTGTTATGGCGTGGTTCCCTGGGTGGAAAATTCTCAGTACTTTATTCGTGTATAATAGTTATTTATATATCAAAGGTATTTAATAGGCGTTTAATACCAGTAGCGTAAAGAAAATAGCCCGAGGCCTAAGCCGAAATTACACTCTTAGGGTATTAAACGCATTATGACGCAGATTTATACAAAACTATATACACATTCGATATTTAAAACATATAAATTTGCATCATATCATCTCATGTTATATATTTGTGGAAATAAGTGCCTCGATAACTAATTAGAGTCGATTGACAGTTGTGGCGGATGCTTAACAATAATATCAACAGACGCGGTTTTCATGTACGCCATATATAGTACGCGAAAAAACTAGCAAAATGACTCTTTATACATAATTGGTACAATATGAATTTCAATAGTAGTACAGAAAACATTCCGATTATGTCTCCTGAAATTTTTATAGCGGCGGAGGAAGCGAAAGGAAGGCTGTTGCCGGAAATATTAAAAAAACTTATGATAATAAAATCCGTTGTTTTTTCTCGCTCCCTCCGGAGGGGTCGAAAAGTGGCGTTTTGCCGCCACAAAGGCTTTTGAGGCGAGCCGCGCAGCGGCGAGCACGAGGGCGCGAAGCCCGGTCGGGTCCTTCGGTTGTCCGGTAGGCGTATTTTGACGAGTTCTTTTTACTCTTTTCCGGGCGAATTTTGCGTTTTTCCGGAGGTCCGCGGACGCCGGTTTGCGATTTTCGCGAGGAAACGCGACAAAAGTGAGATGGATATAGCGCGGGCGGAGCTTATCGGCAGGGAATCGGAGAAACGTCAGTTGTTCAGTGCGAAATATATTTAGACGTCAAACTATTTCGGATTCGATATTTTCGTATTTTCCCGCATTCCTTTTCACAAAGCCATATCGAAACGTAAACTTTGAACCTTCTACAATGTGTCGCGTACCTCAGATCTGGGTGTAAAATTCGATTTTATAGCGAAAATAGTGAAAATATGCGTCCACGCACGTTTGTCCGGCGATCGGCCTTCAGAAACGTCAAACTTCGAGCCCGACGGTGCGATGCGGTGACATCTCCCAAGAAAACGTAAGAAATTTCGCTAAATGGGCCGATCGGAGGCCCGCAAAGGTCAGAAAAGGTAAATTTAAAGTCTCTAGATACTCTCTGTTATGCGAGCGCTGGGTTTTGAGTTCGTTTTTAGATGGCAATGTGCAAAAATAACAACCAAGACGAGAACGAAAAGTTAGGCGAATGGCCGACATCACAAAAATTTCAAAACGATTACATTCTCCAAAGTAAGTACCCCTTTATTTCCATAAAACCATATCGAAACGTAAACTTTGAACCTTCTACAATATCCCGCGTGCCTCAGATCTGGGTTGAAAATTCGATTTTATAGTGAAAATAGCGAAAATTCTCACGCCCTTCAGAAACGTCAAACGGCGACTGGGTGACAGTTCAGATTAAAACAGGAAATTTCGCTAAATGAGCCGATCGGAGCCCCCCGAAGGCCGAAAACGGTAAATTTGAAGTCTCTAGATACTCTCTGTTATGCGAGCGCTGGGTTTTGATGTCGTTTTTGTATCGAAATTTGCATAAATCCGCACCCAGACGGAGTAACAGTGACGTCAGCAATGTGGCGCTCTTCAAATTTTTCGAGGCGCTTCACGTATATACAGTGCGACTCAAAAAAGCTCGATGTACGGGGTGTTCCGATAAAAATTGACAAGAAAAAAATAAAAATTACAGGTTCGAGGAAATTTTCGGTTTTTTCGCTTCGGAGGGGTCGTCTGACGTGCGAAAGACCGTTTTATATACAAAGTGTTGGAAAAATGTCGAACGCTAAAAAAATGTCAAAATTAAGGGAACTGAAATTTTTTTTTTTACGAAATTTCAGTCAGGGGTCTCTTGCCGCACTACTTATCGAAAAAAATACGGGGTGTTTAAAAAAACCGAACCCTTATCTAAAAATCCTCAAAATTCGTGGATTTAAAAATTCTTTTTTTTTCTGAAACTCTTCGTGATAGTCTGCAGAAAAACTATACTAATAAAAAATACAGGGGGTTTAAAAAAACCGAACCATTCTCTTGAAATCCTCAAATTTCGTGGAATTAAAAATTTTTTTTGTAAACACTTTTTGCAATAGGCTGTTGAAAAATATATATATACTAATGAAAATATCCAGTGTTTAAGAGAACCGAACCATTCTCTAAAAATCCTCACAATTCGTGGAATTAATATTTCTTTTTGTAGACACCTTTCACAATAGGCTGTAAAAAAACTGTAATAATGAAAAAATACAGGGTGTTTAACAAAACCAAACCATTCTCTAAAAATCCTCACAATTCATGGAATATTTTTTAATGAAACTTTTCACAATGGTAAGAAAACTTTACTAATTAAAAAACTACTGGGTGTTTACAAAAAACCGAACCATTCCCTAAAAATTCTCAAAATACATGGAATTAATATTTGATTGTTATGACACCTTTCACAATAGGCTGCAAAAAAACTACCCTTATTAAAAAAATGCAGGGTGTTTTACAAAACCGATCCATTTTCTAATAATCCTCAATATTCATGGAATTAAATTTTTTTTTATGAAACTTTTCGCAATAGTCTGCAAAAAGACTATACTAATGAACAAATACTGGGTGTTTAAAAAAACCGAACCATTCTCTAAATATCCTCAAAATTCGTGGAATTAATATTTCTTTTTTAGACACCTTTCACAATAGGCTGTAAAAAAAACTGTAATAATGAAAAAATACTGGGTGTTTAAAAATACCGAACCATTCTCTTGATATCCTCGAAATTCATGGAATTAAAAAAAATTTTTTACAAAAGTTTTCACAAAAGGCTGCAAAAAACTACCCTACTGAAAAAATACAGGATGTTTAAAACATACGAACCATTCCCTAAAAATCATCAAAATTTAAGGAATTAATATAGTTTTTTTGTAGACACCATTCACAATAGATTGTAAAAAAACTGTAATAATGAAATAATACAGGGTGTTTAAAAAAACCGAACCATTGTCTAATAATCCTCAAAATTCATGGAATTAATTTTTTTTATGAAACTTATCGCAATAGTCTGCAGAAAAATCATACTAATGAAAAAATACTGGGTGTTTAAAAAAACCGAACCATTCTCTTGAAATCCTCAAAATACATGGAATTAAACTTTTTTTTATAAAACTTATCGCAATAGTCTGCAGAAAAACTATACTAATTAAAAAATACTGAATGTTTAAAAAAATCGAATCATTCTAAAAATCCTTAAAAGCTGGAATTGAAAATTCTTTTTTGATTTGTGATGAAATTTTTTACAATAGTTTGTAAGAAAACTATAAAAAATACATACTTTGGTATTATTATGTGTATATAAACACATACTTATGAAAAAATACAGGGTGTAAAATAAAGAACCATTCTCTAGATCCACAAAATTTATGGAATTTAAATTTTTTTATGAAACTTTTCACGATTGTAAAAAAGTTATACTAATGAGCAAATACAGGGTGTTTAACAAAACCAAACCATTCTCTAAAAGTCCTCAAAATTCCTGGAATTGAAATTTTCTTTTTATGAAACTTTTTGCAATGTTCTGTAGGAAAAATATACTAATGACAAAATACTGGGTGTTTAAAAAAACCGAACCATTCTCTACTGCTGATCTGCATCTACGATAATTGATAAAAGATAGATAATTTGAGAAGTGTTAAATAATAGAACAGATCATACTGCTGATCTGCACCTACGACAATTGATAGTGATAAAAATACAAGAGTGCATAATATTATAAACAAAAATTTTAAGAAGTGTTAAATGAAAGAACAGATCATACTGCTGATCTGCGCCTACGATAATTGATAAAAAACAGAAAAGCATAGCTAATGTATTTAACAATTTTGAGAAATGTTAAATAAAAGAACAGATCATACTGCTGATCTGCACCTACGACAATTGATAGTCATAAAAATACAAGAGTGCATAATATTATAAACAAAAATTTTAAGAAGTGTTAAACGAAAGAACAGATCATACTGCTGATCTGCGCCTACGATAATTGATAAAAAACAGAAAAGCATAACTAATGTATTTAACAATTTTGAGAAATGTTAAATAAAAGAACAGATCATACTGCTGATCTGCACCTACGACAATTGATAGTGATAAAAATACAAGAGTGCATAATATTATAACAAAAAATTTTAAAATGTATTAAATTAAAGAACAGATCATACTGCTGATAATTGAAACTGTCATGGAAGTATAATACTCCTTTGATGAAACTTTTAACAATGGTCTATATGGAAACTATTTTAATGAGAACTATACAGGGTGTTTAAAAAAACCGAACCATTCTCAAATAATCTTCAAAATTCATGGATTTAAAAATTTCTTTTTCTGAAACTCTTCGCAATGGTCTGCAGAAAAACCATACTAATGAAAATATCCGGTGTCCACCATCCCAAGAAAGGTCAAGTCGGCGATAGCCGACTTGCCACCTTTCTAGTTCTTATATATTAAAATCCGTTGTTTTTTCTCGCTCCCACCGGAGGTGCGAAAAAGTGGCATTTTGCCGCCACAAAGGCTTTTTTCGCGAGCCCCGCGGCGGCGGGTCCGGGTGCGCGGGGTCGAGTTCGGTCCTTCGGTTGTCCGGTAGGCGTATTTTGGTGGGTTTTTTTTACTTTTTTCGGGGCGAATTTTGCGTTTTTCCGGAGGTCCGCGGACGCCGGTTTGCGATTTTCGCGAGGAAACGAGACAAAAGTGAGATGGATATAGCTTATCGGCAGGGAATCGGAGAAACGTCAGTTGTTCAGTGCGAAATATATTTAGACGTCAAACTATTTCGGATTCGATATTTTCGTATTTTCCCGCATTCCTTTCCACGAAGCCATATCGAAACGTAAACTTTGAACCTTCTACAATATCCCGCGTGCCTCAGATCTGGGTTTAAAATTCGATTTTATAGCGAAAATAGTGAAAATATGCGTCCACGCACGTTCGCCCGACGATCGGCCTTCAGAAACGTCAAACTTCGAGCCCGACGGTGCGATGCGGTGACATCTCCCAAGAAAACGTAAGAAATTTCGCTAAACAGGCCGATCGGAGGCCCGCAAAGGCCAGAAAAGGTAAATTTAAAGTCTCTAGATACTTTCTGTTATGCGAGAGCTGGGTTTTGAGTTCGTTTTTAGATGGAAACGTGCAAAAATAACGACCGAGACGGGAAGGAAGAGGAAGGCAAATGGCCGACATCACAAAAATTTCAAAACGATTACATTCTCCAAAGTAAGTACCTCTTTATTTTCATAAAGCCATATCGAAACGTAAACTTTGAACCTTCTACAATATCCCGCGTGCCTCAGATCCGGGTTTAAAATTCGATTTTATAGCGAAAATATAGAAAATTTGGTAGACTGCACTCCGCTGGGAGCGCAACCTTCAGAAACGTCAAACGACGAGTGGTGACAGTTCAGATTAAAACATAGGAAATTTTGCTAAATGGGCCGATCGGAGCCCCCCGAAGGCCGAAAACGGTAAATTTGAAGTCTCTAGATACTTTCTGTTATGCGAGCGCTGGGTTTTGAGGTCGTTTTTGTATCGAAATTTGCATAAATCCAAGACCGAGACGGGGTAACAGTGACGTCAGCAATGTGGCGCTCTTCAAATTTTTCGAGGCGCTTCGCGTGTCGTCGGTGTTCCAATAAAAATTGACGAGAAAAAAATAAAAATTACAGGTTCGAGGAAATTTTCGGTTTTTTCGCTTCGGAGGGGTCGTCTGACGTGCGAAAGACCGTTTTATATACAAAGTGTTGGAAAAATGTCGAACGCTAAAAAAATTTCAAAATTAAGGGAACTGAAATTTTTTTTTTACGAAACTTCAGTCGGGGGTCTCTTACCGCACTAATTATCGAAAAAAATACGGGGTGTTTAAAAAAACCGAACCCTTATCTAAAAATCCTCAAAATTCGTGGATTTAAAAATTCCTTTTTTTTCTGAAACTCTTCGCGATAGTCTGCAGAAAAACTATACTAATTAAAAATATGGGGGGTTTTAAAAAACCGAACCATTCTCTTGAAATCCTCAAATTTCGTGGAATTAATTTTTTTTTTGTAAACACTTTTTGCAATAGGCTGTTAGAAAAAATATATATACTAATGAAAATATCCAGTGTTTAAGAGAACCGAACCGTTCTCTAAAAATCCTCACAATTCGTGGAATTAATATTTCTTTTTGTAGACACCTTTCACAATAGGCTGTAAAAAAAACTGTAATAATGAAAAAATACAGGGTGTTTAACAAAACCAAACCATTCTCTAAGAATCCTCACAATTCATGGAATATTTTTTAATGAAACTTTTCACAATGGTCTGTAAGAAAACTTTACTAATTAAAAAACTACTGGGTGTTTACAAAAAACCGAACCATTTCCTAAAAATCCTCAAAATTTATGGAATTAATATTTTTGTTATGACACCTTTCACAATAGGCTGCAAAAAAACTACCCTTATTAAAAAAATGCAGTGCGTTTTACAAAACCGAACCATTTTCTAATAATTCTCAAAATTCGTGGAATTAAATTTTTTTTATGAAACTTATCGCAATAGTCTGCAAAAAGACTATACTAATAAACAAATACTGGGTGTTTAAAAAAACCGAACCATTCTCTAAATATCCTCAAAATTCGTGGAATTAATATTTCTTTTTTTAGACACCTTTCACAATAGGCTGTAAAAAAAACTGTAATAATGAAAAAATACTGGGTGTTTAAAAATACCGAACCATTCTCTGATATCCTCGAAATTCATGGAATTAAAAAATTTTTTTTACAAAACTTTTCACAAAAGGCTGCAAAAATCTACCCTACTGAAAAAATACAGGATATTTAAAAAAAACGAACCATTCCCTGAAAATCATCAAAATTTAAGGAATTAATATATTTTTTTTGTAGACACCTTTCACAATAGAATGTAAAAAAACTGTAATAATGAAATAATACAGGGTGTTTAAAAAAACCGAACCATTGTCTAATAATCCTCAAAATTCATGGAATTAAATTTTTTTTTATGAAACTTATCGCAATAGTCTGCAGAAAAACCATACTAATGAAAAAATACTGGGTGTTTAACCGAAACCGAACCATTCTCTTGAAATCCTCGCAATTTATGGAATTAATATTTTTTTTTGTAGACACTTTTCACAATTGGCTATAAAAAAACTGTAATGATGAAAAAATATAGAGTGTTTAAAAAAACCTAACCATTCACTAAAAATCCTCAAAATACATGGAATTAAACTTTTTATATAAAACTTATCGCAATAGTCTGCAGAAAAACTATACTAATTAAAAAATACTGGATGTTTAAAAAAATCGAATCATTCTAAAAATCCTTAAAACCTGGAATTGAAAATTCTTTTTTGATTTGTGATGAAATTTTTTACAATAGTTTGTAAAAAAACTATAAAAAATACATACTTTGGTATTATTATGTATATATAAACACGTACTTATGAAAAAATACAGGGTGTAAAATAAAGAACCATTCTCTAGATCCACAAAATTTATGGATTTTAATTTTTTTTTATGAAACTTTTCACGATTGTAAAAAAGTTATACTAATGAGCAAATACAGGGTGTTTAACAAAACCAAACCATTCTCTAAAAGTCCTCAAAATTCCTGGAATTGAAATTTTTTTTTATGAAACCTTTTACAATGTTCTGTAGGAAAAATATACTAATGAAAAAATACTGGGTGTTTAAAAAAACCGAACCATTCTCTACTGTTGATCTGCATCTACGATAATTGATAAAAGATAGACAATTTGAGAAGTGTTAAATAATAGAACAGATCATACTGCTGATCTGCACCTACGACAATTGATAGTGATAAAAATACAAGAGTGCATAATATTATAAACAAAAATTTTAAGAAGTGTTAAATGAAAGAACAGATCATACTGCTGATCTGCGCCTACGATAATTGATAAAAAACAGAAAAGCATAACTAATGTATTTAACAATTTTGATAAATGTTAAATAAAAGAACAGATCATACTGCTGATCTGCACCTGCGATAATTGAAACTGTCATGGAAATATTTCTTTGATGAAACTTTTAACAATGGTCTATATGGAAACTATTTTAATGAGAACAATACAGGATGTTTAAAAAAATCGAACCATTCTCAAATAATCCTCAAAATTCATGAATTTAAAAATTTCTTTTTCTGAAACTCTTCGCAATGGTCTGCAGAAAAACTATACTAATGAAAATATCCGGTGTCCACCATCCCAAGAAAGGTCAAGTCGGCGATAGCCGACTTGCCACCTTTCTAGTCTATACGTTAAAATTCCTAATAATTTTGAAATGATCACTAGCAGAAACAACAGTCATACTAGATATGTGATACATTCATTATTTCTTAGGGAACATTCTCTATAGACACGATTCCTTGTAGTTACATGCCATGAAGTAAAAAGGAAATTTCTTTAGAAATTATATTTCAAGTAATTTATCTGTTAATTTGCATATGTAAATATTTTATTAAAATATAAGAAAACAGAAGCAGTAGTTGAATGCAGATATAATTCAACATCGATCGGGACATTCAATATTGTTGTAACGTGTGTAACGTAAAAAAGATACAAAAGATAATAATAAAGAATCTGTGAGTAGATTTGCGTATATATAGATAACAAGATCAAAGTTTTTTTAAAAAAAATAGGCAATGATTGATGTAATTTGTCTGGAAAAAATATTATTTGTAATTATTGTATGACTGACAAAAATTTGAATGACGGATGCTTGATAGTAAATGAAAGAAACAGAAAGAACTATTAAGTATGACTAAAATATAAAAAAAAATAGAAAAGTACATCCAATAGAAAATGCATATCAAATAACAATTTAAAATATTTTGATTTAGTATCTATAGTTTCATTACTGCCATAGATTGTTTGTCTAATTCTAATTTTTATAATTTTATAAAGCTGCTTGTAGAGTAAATCACGGATAAAGACATCTTTAAATGTTGCAGTTGCAAACCTGTTTATACTTGAATCGATGTATGAAGAAACCCACGCCCTCAAAAGTACATTATGAGGACATGGAAAAAACATTTTATTATTATGTACAATACATTTTGTTTCATTTTACTCATTAAAAATACCAATATGAGTATTTCCAATATAAGGAAACATTGATTTTATTTTAGAAATAAAAATTATATTTTCTACGATATTTTTAAATAATGGACATGTGAAATTTCTGCATAGTCTAAAGTCAAAGTGTAATAGTTATTTTTTTTCAAACAAGTTTCCATTTCAAAAATTTTACCAAAAAAATATAGCATTGAATCAGTAACAAGTGATCAAAGAAAATTTTAATTGTAATAAATATTGTGATATGCTTCTTCAAATTTTATATTTGTTCCATTTTTATCGATTCGATGGGAACTTTTTTCCATGGATAGGTCACTTTAAATTATAGTAGTATGGTACTTTTTCATGTGTGTATTTCACTGGAACTGCCTCTTTCCTTGGAAAATATTATTTCCCATTTTGCACCTATCACACAGAACAATATTTAAATGAAACACATTACAACCAGTTTGTCAGAATAGCAAGTATCCCACCAATTTGATAACCCGTTTGATTGGCGCGAATGCACACCATGGAAATGCATTTGGTTGGTGTGGTCGATTCCATCTAACCAATTCGAAAGTAAAATTTTTTAAACAAACCAATAATAGTCCATTGGCGGATTCCACCAAAATACTGAATTTAAAAACAGACCCATGCCTAAATTTCATAATACGTAAAAACGGCATATGTCCAGAACATGTGCCATTTTTGCTGGTTATAAACAGCTCATCATATGCAGCTAAAATGACAAACAACACATGTCTTCTACATGTGTTGTTTGTCCGTAGCATGATCCGATGATCTATGTGGACTATTTTTTTTTGCAATAATCCGATTTTAAGCAAAAATGGGCATCTGTCATTTTTGCTTATACCATTGCAATTAATCTATCTTTTTATTTTTTTTTGTCCATACGATTTACTAAATATAGTAAATTGTTTTTGTTTCTCGATTCGATATAACTTTTTTGCATCTCAATTAATAACAGAGCTGTTAATCTTGAATAGACTAATACTAAACTTGAAAAGTTTAGTTAAACGTAAGTCACAATTTAATTATAACAAGAACGTAATAATACAAAATTAGAAACGTCACCAGGTATTTAGAAGGTTATTTGTGGAATTTCCGAAAAACACTTTACCTCAAATATTCTTAAATCGTCCTACATTGCACGTGGAAGGTACGATGTGGTTCAGTGGGTAATAACCCAAAGGCAAAGAGAAATGTTTTACAGTAAATAATTATAAACAGCATGGGCACACCCAGCCATGCTCAAATAAAAATAAAAGTGTCCCTATTAAGATACTGATCTAAGGGAAAGTTAGGATTCACTTTTCAATTTCAAATCGTCCGTTTACTGGCGTTATTAATTATCATACTTTTAAACAACCTGTTGCTGCATTCTTTATGCACTAGGAAACAATGGCCATTCGTTTCTATTTATAGCTCTGCAATTATGCAATATGTATTTCCAAAGGTGAACACAAATCTAGTAAGACTTGTTTATTTCTTATATTTCTTAACATATAGAAGACATCGTGTTAATTTATTTTCTGCATTTAGTGATAATATTGTTAACATACTGATTTTTACGTCAGAATAGGCAGTGACGCAGTTATTAAAATATACAGGGTGGTCTGTAAGTATTGGCCTATAGACATTTCAGATTTTTTACTTCAAAATATTATGATTTGTCAACTTTCCTTAATAAAATGTTGGTAACAAAAAAGAAACAGAGTGTCAAAATCTCAGAGCTGGAGATACTGGGGACCAAAAAAAGACGATTGAGCCAAATATGCCTTATCCGAATGTTGCTGGTTTCAAAAATATAGGGCGTTCAATGCTAGAATTTTATTTTGAAATATCTCAATAACTTTTAAACCTGTCGGAGTATTAAAAAAAATTGGCACCATTATGTTTTTCGGCACGGCAAATAAGAATATTTAACTAATTTTGACGTCACTAGTAGTGGGCGCCACTTATGGCACATCGCATTTCTTTTAAAAGGCAGAACTTTTTTGCAGCTTAGTGTATCCATCTGACTATAGAAACAATCGATTCTCCTACCTGTTGTATCTCAAAAAGGTAAACCCTGTTGAAGTCGTTAGGAGTAATAGTTTTCGAAATAATCCTATTTGAAATATTCAGTGCACCAATTGAAAACTGTTATCGTTTCAGGTAAAGTGCCTTTTCTACTAAAAACACAGCAAAATGTTACTTGAAAAAGTTGTTCAGAACGGTAAATTATGGAAACGTGCAAAATTTCAAGAAGATCGGCGAGGTCTGATTTTGAAATCATTTTTCAAGCACAAAGATTTTATCAAAGCAGGCCGATTTTGAAATTTTGCACGTCTTCATAATTTACCGTTCTGAACAACTTTTTCTAGTAACATTTTGCTGTATTTTCAGTAGAAAAGGCACTTTACCTGAAACGATAACAGTTTTCAATCGCAGCACTGAATATTTCAAATACGATTTCAAAAATGGTTACTCCTAACGACTTCAACAATGTACACCTTTGTCAGATATAACAGATAGGAGAATCGATTGTTTCAATAGATAAATGGATACACTAAACAGCAAAAAAGTTCTGCCATTTAAAAGAAACATGCTGTGCCATAAGTGGCACCTTTTCCGTCAAAATTAGTTAAACATTCTTATTTGCCGTGGCAAAAAACATAATTGTGCAATTTTTTTTTAATACTCCGACCAGGTTTCAAAGTTATTGAGATATTTAAAAACAAAATTCTATCATTCAACGCCCTGTATTTTTGAATATTTCTAATACACCCTGTATATGTTTTTGGACATGAAAAATTATATGTTTTCTATTTATTTTTTTCTAACGTTATCACGTGTTTTTATTAAAAAATCTTAAACCTACATTGTTTTTGACGAAAAAAGGTCATTAGTCTCAGAAATTGGCCATTTTCTAGAAAATAGCTTTTCAACAATCAGCTGCATAGTTCATTGTACCATATTTGAATGCAGTAGGCACCAAAATTTCCTTGCAAATTGGATAGGTTGAAGGTAGATTGACAAGCAAATACAATTTGCACTGGTGTAAAATTCTAAGGATAGTATTTTTCAAAATGCAACGTTTTTAAAATGGAAGTCATACTGATTCTTGCAGCTCCAGATAGTCGTCCTGAATTAGTTTGTGGATAATCCGCAACGTGAACAAATTTTTCGTTTTTGTAAAGCAAATCATTTTAATCAAAACTGGATAAATACTTTACATTTAGAAATACTTATTTAACATAAATTTTGTCTAATAATTGTTAAAATGTAACTTACAATGGTGCCTATTGTACAAGAAACTATGCAGCTGATTGTTGAAAAAGCTATTATCTCGAAAATTCTCAATTGCTAAGGCTAATGACAAGTATATCTTTTTTCCTCAAAAATAATCTAAGATTAAGATTTTTTAATAAAAAACGTGATAACTTTAGAACCAATAAAGTTACGCTCACATTTACGCTACAAATATGGCGAATGTACTGCCTTCTAGGGAATACGTCGAAATTGACAACAGATTATGATTTCTCATATCCAAAAACATCTATGCCATAATGCAATCAAACACAGTGCAATTATTACAAAAAATTACTATTTAAACTCAAACTTTGACACTGTATCTTTTTTATTATCAACATTTTATTGAGGTATACTGGCTTCAATCCTAATATTTTGAAGTGAAAAATCATTTACGTATCACTCATTAAGCTTACATTCAGATATGAGGTATATTTACAAGGTGTCTCTAATAGGTAGGTTTGTTACCATATATAGATTCTGAGATACAGGGTGTTGAAGTTACAATTTTATGTTATAAAACGAAATTCCAGGAAACAACTCTGCCATACTAATGCCCCGACCGGTATTGAATAGGTATGTCCACAAAATTTTGACATTAGTTGAAAAAGGTAGGTTTATAGGTGCTCTAAACAACCATGAAAATAAAAAGTATGTAGTATTTTTTTTTAGTTATCCGTAGTTGAAATATCCGTAAAAAGCGAGGATAGTCGTATGACGTCACATGCTTGCTGAGGTAGTTGTAGACGCTACCGCTGCGCCCGCTTTTAATACAGGCTGATGATGATGATGATGATGATGATGATGATGATAGTCGTATGCTCTAGCTAGACCTAGACTAAAGGCGGGCCAGCGAGCATGTGACGTCAAGCTAACGAGCGAGACGCTCAGTCTTTTAATCCGTTTCGCGTGTACAGTTGTCACCAAGTAAGAGCGTGTAAATACACAAATCGTTGAACAGTCAATTGCTTGACAGACAAGAAAATATTTCTGAATTTGTGGCACCTGAATCTCCAAATTCGAAATCACAGCACATTTGCTTCTCTTGTCGGGTATTTTTTTAGAACTGATATGGTTAAATGGCAGAAACCCAGTAACAGAAGAATGTTCAGGAAAATGAAACAGAAAGTAAAAAATGTATTTAATTTTTACATTGCATTAATTATTCTGAAAACGTTACTAGGTTTTAAACGCTTTTGTTACTTAAGATCGGCCTTCAAATGTGTAATTGCTAATTATACTTATAATTATAACTAAAATCTAAATGCAATTCATGTCTGCTAAATAAAAATTCTCTTTATCATGTCACTGGTGTTAAATCAGTAGATACGCGTTTGATTGAAAAGGAGATACCAGTTTAAAGCCTTCGTTAAGTAGTTCAATAGTTCTTTGCACAGATTTATCTTCCACATCAGAATTATATTGATTTGTTTATGCGTAGTAACAGCTGCTGTTAGAAATGCAGGTAATTAAAATCGAAACTAGTTTTTCGGCATTATTTTTATGGAAGGAATAATAAAAACGAAAAAGTATGTTACTATCTCACGATGTTATAAACAATCGTTGGAGGAAATGGGATGTAATGTAGTTATTAAATAATGAGCTGCCTGGTTTTAATTCTTTTATTAGCAGGTATTTATCTTTTCTGGGTTTCTTGAGTTTCACTTTTAAATAGGCAGCTCTCACAGATAACCGCGTGCTGAGGCTGATTAAAGAATTAAATACTGTTCCTTCCTACAAATAATTCTTGGTTACAGTAGTAATTATTACTTTTCGATAGTTAATTGTAAGTCTACCAGATTGCCATTCTGATATACTATAATGAAGGTTTTATCATTATATTAATTATTATTTTATTATTATTATCATTTACTATCCAAAATTCCATAGAATTGGTATAGATCTGGTCAATACCAAGCAAGTTTACATTTAAAATATACACATTCATAAAATACATATAGTGTATACAGTGTGTAGTAAGTAACAATATACACAGAAAAAAAATTATTAGCGATATTATACGGTGGATTGTTGGTTATTTACTGCCTGGGTCAATAGTGTGAAATAACACACCAACATGTAATGTTGCAACTGCAATGGAAAATTACGACTCATAGCAAAACTGTGTTTTGTAAACATGTAATGTAATTTTATAACGTTGTTATATATTTTTAAACAAAATTATGTAATTTTACATGAAAAATGTAAATGTAGGGTATTCACATGGATATTCTCGTAATACAGTATGGATTTGGTATTTTTACGTCGATGTATGATGTGAACAACGTGTCAGTTTGCAATCATTTTTATCAGTGCAATTTAAAATA
Source organism: Monochamus alternatus (assembly GCA_037114965.1). NCBI lineage: Eukaryota > Metazoa > Arthropoda > Insecta > Coleoptera > Cerambycidae > Monochamus > Monochamus alternatus. Next base: position 25,917,934 of record CM073426.1, on the reverse strand, counting down.
GAAACTGAAACATGTATGTCCATACAGTTTTATGCATGTAAATAATTAACAGCGATCAAAAGCAAGAAAAGTTACAAAAAATAAGAAGGAGGAACGAAAAATTTACCCAATTATAAAGATTATTACTGTAATATTTCTTTGATAACTGTTATAAGGATATTTTCCGTAAAAATACCTTTTTGTAGAGCCATAGCAATTACGCCTCCTAGCAACAGAATTAGAAACTTAAAAATTATTTGCAACAATTTGTGTTGACCACTTTCCTCAACAGGATTTCTTCAAAACCCCTTAACTATTAGTCCTTGAGATATGGTACCTCATCCCCCATAAGCTGTAATTCAATGTTGATAAGGACAGTTTTTCTTGATTTAATTACATTGGTTTATACGTTTCGTTCAGTGTGGCATATACATTTTATTTATTATACTTTATTTTAATATACAACTGTCCAACAGCAAAAATTATTTACAGGCAAATATAGATATACAAATACATTCTAAATAACAACGACAATAAAAATATATAAAAAGAGACAGAGTAAAGCAAATAAAGGCAAGTAAAATCGAATTTCAGAACAAAAAGAAATACAGAAATAAGCATGCACTAAGATTTCAACATCACAGATTTAATGTAAGTAGTAGTGGTATGAAACAATTAAGTTGAGCCTGCAGGGGTAGGAACATATAAATGACGACTTGTAAACAAGTAAGATTAAATTTCACAACAAAAAGAAATACAGAAATAAGCATGCACTAAGAATCCAATATCACAGATTCAATGTTAGTAGTAGTGGTATGAAACAAGTAAATTGAGCCCTGAACGAGCAGGAACATATAAATCAAGACTTGCACCCCATTCTCACGTGTCCTGCGAACACTGATTCGCAATTCGTGCTGCGATCGGTATTGATGATGGAGTCAGAAGGTAGGAACCCTCCCGGCCCAAGGGAAACAGGCCCAGTTAATTTTCTTATGTTAAGATTTTTTATTTGTTACATTTTCTCCATATTAGTTTTTATAAAATAAAAATAAAACTTATACATTCGTTACCAGGAGGCTTATGACAAAAATCGTGTGTTAATTTATTATTATTATTTTTTTGAATTACCAACTTTTGAGAGAAGGAAATGATCTTGAAGACACCGTAGCAAAAAAATATGTAGAACTAATATCTAATAAACTATTCTAATGTTATAATCTCTCATTTTTATACATGGTTATTTACAATTTATCTAAAAACAATTTAAAATAGATGTGTCATGAAAACTGGAGTCAATATCGTAAACAAAATCCTTATACTTTTGGAGAAAAACATTATTGATTTGCAGTATTCTCAACCTTTACATCGCTGGGCTACTTTAGTCTAGTCAGGCGGTTTCGAATATTGAAATCTGATTACTTTTGGTATTAACGTTTTTGTGAGGCAAGTGTCTACATTAGTTTTCAAGTGTTAAAAATGGATTACGTGTATAGCAACTTGGAGTTGATGGTTATCGTGGATATGGTGAAGTTAAAACGCTTTATCAAAACGATTTCTCGGTAAACATGTGCCAAATGCAGCTACTTTTACCGAGGTGTACAGTGAGTGCATATTGATGATTTACGCAAATGTATCATCGCTATTGTCAATACCTTACGGGTTCAAAACGGACCAGAAGTAGAAAAATTTGTGTTAGTTTGTAGAAAATGGAAAGACAGGTTCAAGATTTTGCTGTTATGACATCACGTATGTCAAACTATTTATTTCGATCGAGATTATTCTTTAACAATTCAGAATATGTAACGTTACATACAGACCGATAGATTTTTAAGTCGTTTGCATGTAGAAGGTATTTAATATCAAGGCAAGAACATAGATTATCAATATAGATGTTAAGTAATAATGGACCCAAAAATGAACCTTGTGAACTCCAGGCTCCTAAAGTAAAATACAGAATTTTAAAAGAACATTTAAAAGAATATGGCGATTTCTAGAACATTTATCTTTAGTCAACATTATTTCACAAAATGTGAATTATATTTTTGATTTCGAAAATTTGATTTCAGAGATTTCAGTTACATTTCGGAAAGTGTAAATTGTTTACCCGAAATTGGCCCATCTTGTCGGCGAAAAAGATCATAGAATGTACACGACAAGTGTGAATTTTGAATCAGGTTTTATATCATGAAATATATATGATTTCTAAACTCAAACGATTAAAATACAACTGACATTTTCTGAGTTGAGTTAGTGCCGAAATTCAATTAACGCTAAGGTTGCAAAATTAAATGCAACTGACGTTTTCTGGAATGCATATGGAAAATATGCAGATCAGACAGGATAAGCTGAACATAAACCTCGACACACACACAAGCTGAGACCATTACTGGAAACACCGTACCTAGTTCATCGACTTTGCCGTAAATTTTCCTCGGAATAGGTGTCATCAAATTTCAAACAGAAATTACAGTTTCTTCCTCCTACTCAAACATCATAAGGTAACTTTTATTACACACGGGATTATGACTTTATGGACATGTGGTGGATACCAGGAAACGAACCAGACCGAAGTGCAGAACAAAGAATAAGGTCAACAGTTTAATGACCTGGGAGTATTGCATTTGTTATTTCTATGACTGACGTTGACAAATGTTTGACGTTCAAATACAAATTGCAAGTTATAGCAGATAAAAAGTAAATAATTGCTACTAGATGATATTCTAAAGGACGTGGGTACATATTCGATTGTGATCTTTATTAATGCGGCTAGAAACATGAGTTCTGAGTCACCTAGTGCGATGAAAGTGACATTATAACAGTAAAAAGTGTATATGTAGTTTCAACGTTTTTAATCATTCCTTAAAATTTTTTATGCAAATAATTATGTACAATAACACTTTGTTATGGTGTGGTTTCCTGGGTGGAAAATTATCGGTACTTTATTCGTGTGTAATAGTTATTTATATATCAAAGGTGTTTAATAGGCGTTTAATACCAGTAACGTAAAGAAAATAGCCCGAGGCCTAAGCCGAAATTACACTCTTAGGGTATTAAACGCATTATGACGCACAAGATTTATACAAAACTATATACACATTCGATATTTAAAACATATAAATTTGCATCATATCATCTCATGTTATATATTTGTGGAAATAAGTGCCTCGATAACTAATTAGAGTCGATTGACAGTTGTGGCGGATGCCTAACAATAATATCAACAGACGCGGTTTTCATGTACGCCATATATAGTACGCGAAAAAACTAGCAAAATGACTCTTTATACATAATTGGTACAATATGAATTTCAATACAGAAAACAGAACAAAAAACATTCCGATTATGCCTCCTGAAATTTTTATAACGGCGGAGGAAGCGAAAGGAAGGCTGTTGCCGGAAATATCAAAAAAACTTATGATAATTTTGTTAAATGCTGTTCCTTTAAAAAAGTGAAACAATTGAAAATGTGCTCCTGGCATATTTTTTTGAAAAATGCGACAACACATAAATAATGTACGCTAATGAATAATTTCATAGACAATGCTGTATTCAATAATTGTTTACAATAAAAATTAAGCTAGCTAAATTTACTACAAAAATATTCTATAATATTCAGAACTTAAGTTCACTTCTGAAACTGTGGAAACCCGAAACTCCAACCACAATAGATAATATCTACCCCATTTCTGCATATTCGAAATTTAAATTCAATAAATTATAATGTATATAATTTCTATAGTCAGATATTTGACTCAACTTAAAAGAGAAGTAATCTTAAAAATGCACAAATAGGTCATATTATCTCATCTAAAGATCCAGTTGGGTCCAATTTGTTTCTTTTTTTTTTTGATAATCTCAAGGTTTTCTGTGAGGGATCTCTCACATAGCTAAGTGTGTCTGATGTGTGTTATAAAATGCCATGGAAACCAACTTGAACCAAGTAAACTAATACACACTTTAGCCAAGTCCTTTTACTTTTAAATGTCAAATTTGGCGTTATCATATGATTCTCACAAAGTTATATGTGTTGCTCCTGGAAAGGAAACACTCTGTAAGTCATATAGAGTAATTTATTATCACGCGAAAAGGTTTTATCATATACCATCGACAGAAAACAAAGTAGGCTTAGTTGTAAAGGGGTATCGATAGACTTTCATCTGTCTACTCGGTAAATAGTAATATATTACGGTAAAGTAGCTTAGCATACCTTCACTAACGATTTGAAACCTACACGTTTTATAAGAGGCTTTTGAACCATTTTCCTATTTATGGCTTTCACTAATATCAAGCGTGTCATTTAGTTTTGCTTTTTCAATTATGAACATTTTGGCAGGTGCGTGTTTGCTTTTGTTTTTAGCGGGATGTGTTGACATTACTGCTATGAATGATGCTAAGCACCTCTATATATTAAGTGTAGGAGTATAATGAATGAATAATAAAAATTATTGCAATATGTTTCATAATATCTATGGTAGATAAGACTAATACAAATGAAAGGAATACTACTATTTTGTCAAACCTGATTTTGCTGTAGCAAAGTGACAAAGTTACTGTATGTACCTAGCCATTAGATATGTAATAATGTTATGTAACCAATGTTATAAAATTCCAAAGAATTCAGTTAGTACGGTTTTTTCTGTTGATCACAAGAATATTGGAGTTTCAGGCAGGTTTTGCAAGAATTGTTTTCCTAAATTTATATTCAGATCAGAATACATTTTTAGCCGTCAACTTTCAATGTCTCCATTCTTTAAAAAGTTATTTATATATTTCGTATAGTAAAAAATATGTAAATGGCTAGCGGCAGCCTGTGCTGTGGAACCGAAAAATTTGGAGAAAGTGAAAGCAATATTTTAAATAGCTCATTGTTTATAATTGATACATTATTTATGACAAGTAGAAATAGCATTTAAATAATTTTTATAAAAGTATCGTATCTTAAATAATCAGTAAGGTAAACTTTCTATAAGGAGTAGGTATGCATCAGCAATCAATAATTATTAATTCTAATAATAAAAATCATTTTCTAAACTGTAATGTTGCTACATTTGAGAGAGTTGAGAAATAAAAAATTGGAACTTTCTTGTTTTCAACCCTTTTATATTTTGTATTGTTGTAAATTTTAATAAGTTTAGTTGAATGAATTATACTGAATGAATTTTAGCTTGGTATTTAACAAATCATTTAAAACAATCATGTTAAATAAAGTCATGAGGTGTAAGAATTAATGCAGATAACCAAAAAGCTAATCCATTATAACCTACTTGTCTTTTGACATTTAAATTGAACTTATAGCCGGTATATATTTTTCTGACAACGTATACAACGGATTAGAAAGAATTATGTTGTCAGAACTACAACAATTTCTTTTGCTATTCATAGAGTGGGTTGGTGGTTGGGAACTTTTAGCAATTGTGTCGAATTCAATTTCTTTTTAATAAAAAAAAAATACATAAACTGATCCTTTATTATTTACGATTGTCTCGTCGTTTTTTGGTCAAAATTCGTGGTTACATTTCTTGGAACCAATTCATTGTACAATGCTTTCTTTGACCCACCAGATATACAATATTAACTTACGCTATTAGGACTAAGTTATTCTTTTTTGTCCTTGGAATTATTAGTAACAATCTGGGACAAACATGGTCGATGCCGTTGTCCATTTAAATTATGGCGAGTCAACAGAGAACCATGAATGTTGACACCCTGGTTTTGTTTTTCGTTCAAAACAGGCGTTCAAACAGTATTCATCAGTCAAATGGTATTTCTGATGGTGGAGATTCATATTCTAAGAGTGTTTAATTCACAATGAGCTTGGAAATTGAAGATGAGCATTTACCAGAGGAAGTATTGGAAGGGACACAAACTGATGTTTCACAATTAATTTTCAAAAAATTGTGGAGACAGTACGAGATTGCTTATAACGAATTCAAAGGCTGGCCTACTTCAAAGAAAATTCAAAAAACCCTATAATAAGTTAATGGAAGCACAGTGGCGTGTAGAAGTTGAAAGGTACGAGGAACAATAATATATGTTTTAATAGAACGCCCTGTGTATTGTTAAATTTTTCATTCTTTTTTTCTAATTTCGAAAATATGTCGTATTATATTTAAATATTTAACCGTTTTCGTACTTGTCAATTTCATAGGCTATTTTAAAAATTGTAATTTCCGTTCGTATAATAAATGGGTTAAATACGATTTTCAATGTTCAATAATTCGGAAACGATTAAAAATAGAAATAACATATATTATATTTTTGAATTCAGAAAAAAATTCAATAATACACAGAGCGATTCATTAAAAAATAATTAGTGTTTCTTGTACCCCTCAACTTCTGCACGCCACTGTGCTTCCATTAGCTTACTAAAGGGGTTCAGTTACAAGCCCTGTACGATCTGTAAGAAATAGTTATCGTTGCATTCGAGAAAATGAACAGCAATTGAAGCATCATTTAAATTGATTGATTGTTTACAATCTATGTATTTTGTTCGTTTAATCAATTGTTGATTGCAATTTTAAAAATTTCATAGGATATCTGTGATTAGAAGAAGTCAAAATTTCTTTTAAGAAAGCGTATTAATGATATAAATAAAGTAAATAAAATTATTTTTAAAAGGTTGTATCACAAGAACGAAATTTCATAAAAGAAAATGTTAAAGGACTTTTATAATTATCATTTCTTTACCAAAGTTACGGGGACACCTGTATCACACATTATCTGCTATTTCATACATCACTAATAAAATTCAAAATATTAGAATCTAGTACTTTATTAATTATTAATTTAGTTTTTGAAATTTTTATTTCATAATTCATTATCTGTATTCCATATTAGGTAATTTTTTTTATATCAGATAATTTACTTTGTTGTTTTATTTGTTACCGTTTTATTTCACGTGGGTTTAGAATGCGGCCTCTTTAATTTAATATCCTTTTTCATACATAAACCCGCATTATGTTCAGCAAACAATAAATATTTCAGAGTATTACGCACCTCACAGCCCCTTCACGAACAACATCCGAGCAATCTCCGTCGAAAGTTGAGCGCTCATTCGTCAACGATATGGGTAAGTGTGTCGCTACAGTGGAGAGATTCTGGCCTTGGGGCTAATTTCGACTCCAAATAAAGAGGATCGTGCACCTGTTGACGTAGCGTAAGGAGCGAAAGTGAATCACATCGCCCGAGGCCGTCATACATTACCCTGAGATGCGAGAGATTTTTACTTTCAGTATTCGACTGGACTTTAAAAACAATCTCGGAGTAAACCCCGACCGGATTCGAGTCAGCGGTGCAACCCATGTGGGCGGCTGTCAAGTGTTTTTTCCAAGTTTAAAACATGATAATGTTTTGATGCATTGTACAAGAGATTATAAGTTAATATAATAGTTATTCATTGTATGTTCTGCTTTAAGTACCATTTTATCCAGGTAAAGGATACAATACAATTAAAAGACGAATACAATACAACGTTTTATCCCTAATCACATCACAATCATATTTCAGTCAGAATTATTGGAATTTAATAAAAAATATTCTCACGACTTGATATATCTTAGTAATCAATGAAACGTGGTAGGTTTTGTTATATCTACTTACTGCTATGGTAGTTGTTTATTAATTATGTAATTAACAGTTCTATCTGAATTCGGAACAAATGCAAGAAAATAATTGTGTCCCTGTGACTGTTTTCAAAGAAGCTCAACAACAAATTTTCCATTTATTGCCATTGAAATCCAGGAACATTACGAAAAGTGTTTGCCGAATGTAACGAATTGAGGGAAAACGGAAAGTAATGACAATAAATAAGGAATTTATGCTATCATATTTTTAAAAAAATATGCAATTTCATCTATGTGGTCAAAATATTCGATGATGAAGGCTACTATAAAGGTCTACAAAAATATAGATATTGGAAAATATAACATGCTTATTTGAAGAGTGAATTGAGAGGATACAAAGCATAATAATGTTCAGCATTGGAAAGAACACATATTGAAGAATTTTTGACTGGGGCTTCCGATAAAGAATATTTAATGATTAAGATACTATCTCTTACATGTTGTTAGGTATACAGTAAACTTTGAATTAATTTAGGTTGCACTAATATGGGGGTTTCTGGTGCCTGTCGCTGGTGTGAATCACGAACAAGGAAATAGTTCCTTTGTTTATGCTGCGAATTCATAAATTTGAAAATTATTGACGTACAGGACGTCTTCTTTCAATACTTGACACGAATACGGGCATTTCAACAAAATTTGCAATTATAGAAGAAGGATACGTAAATGGTGAAATGCGCATAAAATATATTTCTCTGCACCTAATTCGTTTAACACAAGACAGATTTTTTTAAGATCCATCAATCAAAAATGTAGTTCTCCGCCTGTTGGAATTAACACAATGACGAAAGTACCCTCAATAGTTGCTTCATTCCTGGATATCGCAAATCCAGAAATATATACTGGCCATTGTATGAGGCGCACTTTATTTGCCAATAAAGGTACTGATCTTACAATCATTAAATAGCATGGTGGATGAAAGAGCTCCTCTGTAGCAGAAAGTTATGTTGAGTAGTCCATATCTAACAAACTTGATATTGTAAGGAATATCCAAGGAGAATATAGCTGTTCCTTAGAAGAAGAGACATCCATAACTTGCAAAAATTCTTCACAAACTTCGGCAGATGTTATGCGTTCCGAAAATGATCGCAACAAGGCGGAAAGAAAGTTAAATGTGATAAAATAAAAAACCAAATGTATATTACTATAATGTATAAATGTTACTTACTTTTCTCATTAAGTAATAAAGTGTCGCTTTAGACAGTTCATATGTGTGGATAAAAGTCCGATTATAAGATGATCGTGGATAAATTAATTAATCCTACGGTTTTCATGATAGGGCTGTCAGATTTAGTGTCATTTCTGACATAATTTTGTAAATTTAATTTTGGTTTACATAAGAAAACCCTTATTAATACGAGCGATAGAGAGAAAATAGTAAATATAATTCATATACTTGTTATATCTCTATTATAAAAATAAAAACATACAGAAACAGAAATGTCTATTGTTTGAAATTAAATATTTTGTGCATAGTCTCGACAAATACAGGGTGTCTTACAATTAGCCGAATATGATACGTCTTTAAAATACTCTAGATAATGTTTTGTTTGGTTATGAATATATTTGGGAAGTTATTGCTTATCTTTCATTTAGAGTTTGGGAGTTGTGACATTTATTCTGATGAAATTTTATGATTGATTTTAATATTGAGGGGTTTGTATATGCAATAAACTGATAAATGATAAATTTTGAGTTATGCGTAGGCGAATGTCGATTAATTTGGAGTATTTATCTGATTATAGCTTTAATTAACAATATATTTTATTTGAAGTAACTTCTTTCACATCATTAACAATCTTACAATACGTTTTAACAACAAAATGTTAATGTTGGCTGAGACAACAAACCTTGGAAATTTGAAGTCATGTCTTGTCTATCATAACAAGACAGTTTCTTTAAAGTCTTGTTCTTCCTCGATCTTGCAAGATCATCATGTTTTTTCTTGTCCTTCGATAGTCTTGCAAATTTTTTGTCAAGCAATTTTGCAAGATTCTTGCATTATTATTTATGACCCATTTCGTAACAATAGTGGTTACTCACGGTCGGCTGCGATCCCGCTCGGAACTCACACGTAATTATCCATATGACTGATCGTCGACAATGGTCGATTGATAGACGTTATAAAGTATGGAAACAGCCAGTTTACAAAATAAATAAATAATGGACGAAATTGAATCGGAATGCTATCAGTCAAGTAGCAGCGAATTTATAATTAGTTCAGTTCAGCAGAACTCTAAACTTTGATTTAAACAATAATTTTATATGTTGGACGAATAAATAATGTATATACCTACAATAAGTATATATTTTTTCAGCTAATGTTCCCTTAAATATTGCCGCTTCTTATATTTGTAAAACTTCTTGCCGTAGCAGTATTTCTTGTCTTCTCTCGTAAGGCTTTTTAAATCTTGCGAAATCAAGAAAAGCAAGAAAAGATTGCCAACACTACAAAGTGCTACTTCAACTTTATGCATTCGTACATATATGGCTAAAATCATAATTCACATAAACATAATTTTACACTATCAATATTTACGTGTATTCCATATCGGTCGCCTTGCTATATTAATTAAAAACTGAAAACCGGAGACCATATGTGCGGAATAAAAATCGAATAACCATCAACACAGAACAGTTTTTATGTCAAGCGGCCGATTATATAGATATAAGAAACCGGCGAGAAACTTACAGTATGTTAAGAGTTTCTAATTGGATTGTTCAGAGCTAGGTTCGGCCTTGCCGAAGAAGGTAAATGAGCTGGTCCAGTTCTGTTGCAAAATTGCGGACGGCGTGGTGGTACATACCTTATCCTGTTATACTGTGGCGCCTTATTTGTCAATATATTGTAGTACAACTTTCCTGCTTCGATTAAGAAGGGGTTTCTTTGAAGAAATCACCCGCGCAAAACGATAAATCTTACAGAATTATCAAGAAGTGATTATGAATATGTATGTTTGTATGTAAGGCTTGTAGAACATTTCCACGCCTCTGTACAATTTAAAGAAATATTAGAACAGGAAAACGAAGGGGCTATAAAATGAAGGTTTCCGTCAAAGGGGCGTAATTTTGATCGCATCTTCCTATTTCTATAAAAGTAGTAAGCAAATTGAATTGAAATATCTGTGTACCTGCTATGAGATCAAAATTTTAAGAAAACAAATTAAAGCTGACGTTGAAGTTTATTAAATTTTCTATCTTTGTAAGCGGTAAAAAATTTATAAATCAAATCTGTTGTATAAGCCATAAGAAAATGATTAATACATTCGCATATTTCTATGTCAGATTTGGTAACATTATTCCAGTTTCAATAACATAGTGACGTATATTGTATACAAATAAAATGTATAAAAAATAACATGTCTGTTCAAGCAAGAAATCCGGAATGGTTTCAAACTGTCTGAAATTTTCGACCAGTACAGTTATGAATTAATTTTCAGTAAACATCGTGCAAGAAGTAGTTGGACGAACGTTTTTGGCAGTTTGGAACCAGCCTGGATTCCTTGCTTGAACAGACTTAATGTTTGTAATTCTTCTGCATGATCGACCAAATTATCATACTACTAGAAGGTTAACTATACATAAGCATGATTTTGGAACCACCACAAATTTACTAAACGTTACAGTATGGATTATAACTAAAATTAATCTATTGAAGCGATAAATAACCAACAATCCACCATGTAATATCGCTAATAATTTTTATCAGTTTACTACACAGACAATTCTAGCATTTCTTACATTTATTTTAAACTAGGTTAATATCAGCTTGTACTGTATCTCTGTATAGCTCGGACAAATATTTGAATCAGTTTTCCTTTATTTCTTTCACCATGAATTAAATAAGCAGCTACACAGCCTCACAAAAAAAGGTGTTCCGACTTGTGGGTCAGACATATGTATTCCCATATATTTTTCGACGCTGAATCCGATCCCGAGCTCAGAAATGGCCCTACATGTCTAGAATAAGCCCCAGGGGCCAGAAAAGGCCTCTATAGGGCCTGAAAGAAGGATTCCGGGATGAGGAGAGATGCATTTTAAAGCCAAAGCCGGATTTGTGGTCGAAAAGTTTATGTCCAACTGGAATCTCCTATTTGGGACCGGGAAATGGGAAAATGATGGGAGGGACATTTCTGACCTCGGAATAGGATTCAGCGTCGAAAAATACATGGGAATACATATGTCCGACCCACAAATCCGAACACTTTTTTTTTGTGGTGCTGTGTTATATGTACATGTTATCTGTATTTAAAAAATTTAATTAGTTATTTATTTGCAATATTAGGTATATTTTTGATGTTTATTTTTCTGCAATTAGTTCAAACTGGTGAATATTGTATGCTGTAAAAATACTTATTATATAATTAACTTGAAAGAACAATCCACGTTTTTTACAGATATTTCTGTATGCAGCAGTGTGTTAAAGGTTTAACACAATCCACTGTGGTAATATAGGAAATGATATGTGTAACACAATACAGTGTTATTTGCGTCATCAAAGGTGTAGACTTTACACATTAACATGATAATTTTACTGCCTACAGTATTTACAGAATTATGGTGTTACAGTAATAATAAAACAAAATACATTTTACTTTTTATGATTTTATTATTCAATTCAAATGAACAGCAACCAAGATTTTTAACAAAATATTTAACGAAATTGGTAGTAATACATATTCTTATAAGGGCCAGATAAAATAATAACGTTCTAGTAAATCAAGCGACGAAACAACAAACATTACATAAAGATATATTTATGCACTACAAAACAGGGGTTTACGAACATTAACTGGTAGTAAGTAAGTATCATTTTCTTTCTCTAAAATTACAGGAAAATCAAAATACAGAGATATTAATCTAAAACAAAGTAAATTTCCAATATTTTTAATATATCTAATTAGCTTTATCACAATTATCAGCAATATTTATTATAGGTAGGTAAGGTACTTACCATTTTCTTCGATCAATTTAAATGTTTTCCATTTGAACACTGCGAACAAGAGTTAACTGAATACAACAACGCAGTACGACCAACATGGTGTAGTGATGTTTACTGGAACAGATGATATGCTGCAGTTGTGCTCAACCTGTCAGGAGTAGTGATATAGAACAGAGGTGTGCTTAAATTTTACACATCCTGAATTTCACACTGGACACTCTCATTAACACAGCAACTTTTTTAAAAGTATGCTATTATTATACATTCAGGTGTATAATCAGGTGTGTTAATGATTGAAACAATTCACTGTGTTATCGTATTTATTACCATAAAACCATCTAATTTGTGGTGTTTTTAGGTGCAAAAATTTCGATAGTTATAACATGTGACACAAAAGTAATATCAAAAATTAAATTCTTGATATTTTGTTTATTGTTACTATTTAAATTTTCCTCACATAAAATAATAACTTTTAAAAAGTGTATGTAAGCCACACATTATTTTTTATTCTAACCCTACATTTTGACAATTATTTTCACATACTTATAAACAAAAATGAAGAATCTTACATGAAGAACTATGAAAGTTTTTGTTATAACAATATTTGCATCTACAGTTAAATTTAAAAAAATACGTATTTTGAAAGATTTCTGTACCAAAAAATTTGTTGTTCTCATTACTTATTCGTTTTACTTCGGTATTTTTGAAAATTCGTGGCATAAGATAATATTTCTATTCTTTGCTAACACTAGATTATCCATATTAAATGCCTAAAGTTATTTGTATTTGTAGGAAACACTATTTCAAGAATACGGCGTCTTTAATATAGGTAACAAATATTATGTTTAATTTTTACACATGTTCTGCACAACCAGTCAGGAGCAGGGTTATTGAACACATCACTATGTTAAGTTAACATGAAATCATGTACTTTTAATTCATTGTTTGTAAATATTATACAGTATGCGCCAAAAGTATGGAATAAATTCAATAAAAACGAAACAATTATTTTTTGGGAAAAATCCTCGAACAGGTCGATTTTTAATTTAAAAAATACATATTTTAGCGTAAAATACGATTTTCAAATGTCATTTGTTTTCGAGTAATGACGTCATCGATTTTTTTTAAATGGCAACACCATATGTTTTTCCTTGATTCTGAAAGATCGTTTAATTCTCTATCAGACAGTTCTAAAATTTTGCCCTCTTATATAGGAAAGTTTTCGAGTAAATGAGGATTGAATGTTAGAAAACGTAAATCAATTAAAATAAAGCAAAAACGTTATCAAGTTTAGTTTTTCGAATTCCATAGTTCTTTTATGGATCACGTAGGTGAAAATCTTTGCAAAGTGTCATTGTCACACCGACTTTCTAATAAGTATTGTAAGCGACATAGAAATTATTATTAAATTTAAAGTATTATGGCACATTTAACTGTTACTCAAAGAATTGAAATTTTAATTCTTATCGGATGCGGGAATATGACTAGAACTCAGCAGGAAGTTTGCGATTTATTTAATGAAAAATATCCAGATTACCCTATCAGCCAATCAGCAGTCAGTAAGGTAGAGTCTAAATTTAGAGAAACTGGCAATGTTGTAAATATTCCAAAACCTGGACGTCCAAGCATTAATGAATATCAGAAACAGAACATTTTGATAAGTATGGTGGATAATCATCATAATTCTTCACGATTGGTTGCATTAAACAATGCCACTAGTCAGAGCACAGTGCTACGTATCTTGAGGAAAGAAAAATATCATCCCTACAAAATTCAACTTGTGCAGGAATTCAATGAAGATGATCCCGATCGCCGCTTACACTTTTGCGAAATTCTAATGGATATATGTTAAGGAAATAGAAATTTACACCGGCAAATACTTTTTTCAGATGAGGCCACATTTTGTCTAAATGGTACAGTAAACCGCCAAACTTGCAGATATTGGAGTCGGGAAAATCCTCATTGGATGGCAGAAGCACATACCCAACACCCTCAGAAATTAAATGTGTGGGCTGGAATAGTTGACGACAGAATAGTAGGGCCTTCCTTCTTTGAAGGAACCCTTACAGGACAAAGATATTTAGAGTTTCTAGAAAATGACCTTGTTCCAGCCCTTGCAGTAATTTTTCCTAACGATAATGACCCTGACATTCCTGACGATACCATATGATTTCAGCAAGACGGTGCACCTCCGCACTATGCGCGCTCTGTACGAGATTTTTTGGACAACTGTTTTCCTGGGAGGTGGATCGGCAGACGCGGACCGATAGAATGGCCTGCAAGATCGCCAGATCTTACACGTCTTGACTATTTTTTATGGGGATACTTGAAGTCAAAAGTGTACATTAATAAACCACGTAATTTAGAAGAACTTCAAAATCGCATTCGGGACGAAATACGCAGAGTTACCCCAGAAATCATTTATAATGTGCAAGAAAAATTTCTTCACAGACTTGCGCATTGTCAAGAAATTGGTGGATGGCAATTCGAACATTTAATTTAAGTATAAAATTTAATCAATTGTATTTTATTTTACATACTTCAGAAATGGATAAAAATTTTTTATGGATAACATTTACGTTTTCTAACATTCAATCGAAACTCGAAAAAAATATGGTGTTGCCATTTAAAAAAAAATCGATAACGTCATTACTCGAAAACAAATGACATTTGAAAATCGCATTTTACGCTAAAATATGTATTTTTTAAATTAAAAATCGAGCTGTTTGAGGATTTTTCCCAAAAAATAATTGTTTCGTTTTTATTGAATTTATTCCATACTTTTGGCGCATACTGTATATTCGATATATTTTATTATACTACTAGTAATTTTAACATATTTCTGTAAAATGTATAGAGGCCAAACTATTTTGCACAGAAATTGTCTTTTTCTTGAATTAATACCTTTCCTGGAGCTCTATTCTGAATAAAGTACCTATTGGTTTATTCATCTTTCACATCCCGTTATAATTTGACTGTAAATGCTCTTAGATACGTCACAGACTAGACGACTAGACGAGTACAGCTACATCCTATGTTTTAGTGACATTCATCATACATTATTAATTAGTATGTCCTCTAGAGAAACGGTACATTCGTATTATTAATTACTGAAATTTTAAATAAAACATAATAAGTGAAATTTGCAGTTGCAGTAATATTCTTATTCAGTGATTTTTATACTTTATGTACAGATTTTTTAAAATATATCATGCAGATTTCGCTAGGCAACTACTTGATATATAGACACCAATCTTCCTCTTAATATTATAGACCAGGGTCGATAATTTTTGAAACCAAAAAAAATAATAGTAGGATGAAACCCATTGGAAAAGGAAGAGAATACAATAAAAATGAAAGGAAAAATAATTTACGGGCGATCTGAGGTCGAGAAGTGGAAGAGGGTGAGTTTTTATGGGTAAAAAATGGTTTACCTCGATTTCTGGCAAAACTACAAGTCCTATGGAAAAAAAGTTAAATAGCAAAGTTGTAGGCAATAAAATGATCTACAACTTTTACATTTGCACTTTTTTCACATAACGTCAAAATCTATGTGAAAAATTCAAATAACCAAATTTTTGGTTTTTAATTTTTATCTTCTACAAAAAATATTTTTTTTTCACAATATTTGGTTTTTTATATCCCAAATACACTGTAATTTTTTTGATTTAAAATATTTATTTTTTCACCTTATTTTAACTTAATATCGAAAAAAACACCCTAATTTTCAATCGAAAATTCTCACGTCAAAATATCTGCTTTTTTAAAAAAGTCGGTGGGCTTTTTGTTTGTTGAAAACTCTACTTTCCGATGGTGTAAAAAATATATATTATTTTGGTAAACGTTCTCAGAAAATGCAAAGAAACGAAAAAATATTGTAGATGTTTTATTAAATTAACTTTATTAACTTATTTAGTTGTTAATTATAGTAGTATATTTCGACTTGTATTTTTTTTGTTTATCAGTGCAATATGGAATCTTACGTTTTTCGAGTAATTAAAGTATAAATTTTAATAAATAGCCCAAAATTGTACATGATTTAAAAAAAAAAAATCGGATTCGAGTTTGTCGCATCATTTCTTTGTTTTTTCTGAGAACATTTACCATAGTAATGTATATTTTTTACACCATAAGATAGCAAAGATTCCAACGAACAAAAAGCCAACCGACTTTTTCAAAAAAGCAGATATTTTGACGTGAGAATTTTCGATTGAAAATTAGGGTGCTTTTTCGATATTAAATCAAACTAAGGTGAAAAAATGTATATTTTAAATCAAAAAAATTACAGTGTATTTGGGACATAAAAAGATAAGTTTTCACCAAATATCGTGAAAATTTTTTTTTTATAAAAGATAAAAATAAAAAACCAAAAACTTAGTTATTTGAATTTTTCACATAAATTTTGAGGTGTAAATATAAAAGTTGTAGATGTTTTTATTACCTACAACTTTGCTATTTAACTTTTTTCCATAGGACTTGTAGTTTTGCCCGAGATCAAGATAAGCCGTTTTTTACCCTTAAAAACTCACCCCCTTCCGCTTCCCAACCTCAGATCGCCCGTAAATTATTTTCCTCTCATTTTTGTTGTATTCTCTTCCTTTTGCAATGGGTTTCATACTACTATTATTTTTTTTTACTTTTCACCATTTTCAAAGGACATTTACTCGGAAAGTTAATTATCTCAATAACAATTATTCCATCGTTGGTTCTCCTTTATCTAGAGCTACCGAGATCAGAGATCTAGGCGTGCTTTTTACTTCGAGTCTTACAGAACATATTAACAAATTAACAGTTGAATGTTCCAAAAGCTTTGGATTTGTTATTAGAAATTATTTTACAGGCTGTCGCGTGTTAATACGCTTTTGTTCTTCCTAAATTAAAAATCCACATTATTCGAATGCTATTAATAAGCTGGAGAATCTCCAGAGAATATTTTTGATGTATATGTGTTTTTTAAACTCGATAGCTTTTATCCGGAAATTGGCACTGATCACAAAATGTTACAAAGACGGCACGGCGTGCATAGTCTTGAAAATAGGTCTGCTATATACTCCCAACTCTTCCTTTTTAAGTTGATTAAAAATGTAATTGATTATTCTACTTAATTAAAAACTTTAAGTTCTTAGACCTTAAGGCACCAAGAACCAACTTACTCTCAAACTCTCCAATGCAGGTGCCCCAGCCCATTTTAGCATTAATGTACGTCGTCACTTAGATACAGTATATCCAAATCGTTGGATGCATCCTACGAAAAAAATTGAAGATACCAATTTCATTCAGAATTGATGACGGATTTCTAAAAAAAATATCAAAACGGGGAAAAGTCAGTAGCGTACATTTTTTTATTAAAAAAGATTGTGGCATTCTCGCACGAACGACACTGGTGCAAGTAGAAATATTCGGATCACTTCAAAAATGCACATTTATACCTCCAAGGTGTTTTTCAAATTTCGAGTCAATATCTTTAAAACTCTTTGAAATAATAATTAATAAAAATAAATAAATAAATAAAATTTAAACACTGTATATCGGAAACGAACATATTTCGACCTACGTTTATATGAATCTAAAATAAAATAAAATATAAAATATTCCTGATAACTAATTAACCGCAATATTAAGCCATAAGTATAAGAAATTGTAACTGAAATGTGTCAGAAATAATTTATTACCAAAAATTGGGTTACTTTATTCAATATTTACAGTTTATGGTAAACTGTTATTGTGTGTATTATTTACTACTGTATGAAGTTGAATAATTAAGCACATAATGAGTGCAAGTTTAATGACTCCATTGGCACTAATATAATTGTAATGAAGAGTGAAAGTTCAAATTTCCACTTTTCTTACTTTTACATGTTAGTAAGTTAAGATTTATTTATACATACTCTCCTACATTCATACATAATTATGAGTATTAATACCTTCAGTGCCAGTGACGGAAAAATCCGTCGGAGTCGCTATCACTCTGGTGCCGCTGACGGAATTTTCCGTCGCTTCTCTGGTGTCATTTATAGCTGGGTTATTTATGTCACCACTGCATTTGACGAACGGTGATTTACATAGGCACAATAAAAAGATTTTATAACATAGTTTTTTGCGTACGGTTTATAATTTTTGCTTGTCTTTTTTTAGTTAAATTAATAAAATGATCAGTTATAATATTAACCCAGTAAAAATATCATATTTCAAAAATAAATGCGGACAAACTGATTTTTTTCAGTGAATGAAAGGCTGTCTTCAACCAAAAAATCACTCTCGACACCTTTGTGGTTTTTTTGCTATTTTGCTTTTATTTACTATACTTATTATGATTCAGTAAAGATATAACAAAAGGCTGACCAGCTGGTTTTTGCACGTTTCTTCAAGCACTGTCTTCTGAGTCTCCATCCAAAAAAGCACAGTCCAACCTCTTCGTTGTTTTGCGCAATAGGGGTGGTTTATTATTATTGTGTCATCTCTAAAATATTTTGTGTACATGTACTTAATAAAAGTCATTACTTCTGTTCCGGAGGGTCCATTGTTTTAAAAACATTTAAGCATATTTAATAGGGATGTTCAAATTAAATAGGTATTTTGAGCTACGCCAGTTTGAACCAATGGGATGTAATATCCAAGTAACTTTGTGCTTTCAGTGCTGTAAATTGTTAATTGAACTCGTTTCCTTACCATACACATACCACCACCCTTATTGCGCAAATCACCGAAGAGGTAGACTGTCCTTTGTTTGGTATCCACTCAGGAGACAGTCCTCTAAGAATCCTCAAAAAACCAGTTTCTAAGCCTTTTGTTTGTATCTTTACTGAATCATAATAACTAAATATCGTTTGTTTTTTTTTTCATTTAATGAACGGTGAAGCGTCAAATATGTAAAAAAGTTAATATATTAATATTATTATGTACAAGTTGGACAAAAAATTCCAAAAACAAAGTAAATAAGAAAGTGCCGCTATTGCAAAAAACGCACAAGGGTCTCTAGTGTAATTTTTTTGGTTGTAGACAGCCCTCTATCCACCCTGAAAAAATCAGGTTGTGTGCATGTATTTTTTGCAATATATGAGTACTTTGTGTAAGTACGGCAGCTTGTACAAGCATTCGGAAAAGGGTTTAAAAGATAGGTTTACACGGCTCGAATTTCCTGTCTTTTTTATTAGAATAAGACTGGAAAACTAGCAAGGCTGGTACTATATCAACCTCAAAAAGAATCAGAATAATCCATTACCATACAGATGAAGGGTTCTTGCAATTTTCAGATTGTTGTTCGACGGAGACGAAAGCGACACTTGGTATCCAGATGAGGCAGATGATGCAGATGAGGTAAATAAGCAGGTTCTTGCAGGCGACAAAATAATGCAATTTACTCAACTTATTTTAATCTAAAAGACACAGGATCTCAAATTAAAAGTTTTTTATTCAAAATTATTCAAATTTTTTGAATGGTTTCAATGAATTGCTTTGAAAAACAAATCCGTACTTTATTCTAAACGCTAAAAGGCGCTACAAAATGTACACGCGGATAAAAATTGGTCATAACATTTTTCTCACTGTATGTATCAATGTTGTAAAAGAAAAATATTATCATACTAATTTTTTGTCGCTAAATTTAACCATTTTCTGCTAGTTGTAATTTAATTTTCATGACATCGTCGGTTTTAATATACCTAGCGGCCACTAGTGTTTAGAACAAAGTTAAGTAAAAATTCATTTTTCTTGTCTCAGATAATCCCCCAATCCAAATTTTCAGAGTAATTCACTGAGAACTTATGCAGACAAGATTTGCGCCGTAAAATACTGTCACTGGCGTATAACTTGCAATTTAGTTAGACGTGCAGTGCCACTGACGGAAAATGCCGTCGAAATTAAAATTACAGTCCAGTCAGCAAATTAGCTATTACAACTCATATGGACATAATTTAGATAGTTTTCAACTATCAACTTTCAAATTTTATAGAAAAAAAACCACTGGCATGGACAACATGTTATCGAAACTGCCACCGGCAGCGAACCTGTTAAACTAATTCCCTTATCACGTTAAGAACGCCTACATCGGCGGTTAAATTTTTTTTCTTGTTTGTCAGAGATAATTTAATAAAAGAAGTGTGGTTGTAATTTATTCTCGAATCTCTTACAACATCGGGAACAGGTGAAATTATTAGGTTGTGGAAAATGTATACTTTCAAGCCGAGCGTGAAGCAGTGTTTATTTATTACTTTTCTAGATAATAATTTTTGTTATGTAATCAGTTTAAACAATGCATAAGCACGGAGGCGATCGGTATAACTTAATTATTAGGGCGAGAGTATTACATGCATGCATATTATGTATGTGAAATTTCATATATTTTATCATATTCATTCCAATTTCTTTATTTTATTAAACAAATTAAATTGCTACTGCCCTAATTTTTATATTTTAATCACATTTAGAGCCCATATCTAGTTTTTCTACAGATTATAATGTTTTTAATTAATATAATAAAATAATTACAGATTTTGCCATCAGGCGAATTTCTGACAGATTGAAAAAGAACGTAATTATCAAGGATAAAATAAAATATTGTAACCTCGAAATTGGGTTAGCGTGGGAACACGTCACGTAGACAAATAACTTTATTGTCACTCTTGATTATACAAGAGCGACGGAAATGGAGGAAACATTCAAACAGTTAATGGAGATGATGAACGATATGAAGGAAGAAATAAAGAAGAGTCAGGACGAAATGAGAGAAAAATTAAAAAAGAAAATGGAAAACAGTCAGGACGAAATGATGAAGACTTCATCATTTGGTCCTGAAAAGAGAAAAAACAGTCAAGAGGAAATGAAGAACAGTTTAGAAGAAATAAAAAATTATCAAGAAGTAAATAATAAAAAGTTAGAAGAAGTAATTAAGACCAATCTCAAAGAGTTTGAGGAAACCGTTGAAGAAGAAATTAATCTATTGAGGCATGAAGTGCAAGATAAAATCCAGGTCGTAGAAGAAAGTGTTTAAATTACAGAGTGAAGTCGTCAAAGTAAAAGTCATAGAAGAAAGCCTAATTAAGTTAGAGCATAAAGTTACAAATTTACAGTCACAATGGTCCACGAAGGAGATTGTTAAGGCTGACAACAGTTGCATTTCACGGATTAAAGCACCAACGTTTGATGGAATGGTGTCATGGAGTACTTATCTAAAACAATTTGAGGCAGTTGCCTTAGCAAAGAAATGCTCAGAAGGAGAAAAGGCCACCTCACTAATAGTGGCTCTACGAGGTGAAGCTATGGAGATTTTAAGAACGCTAGCTGAGGATGAACAAAAGACTATCAAACATTGAAGAATGCCTTAGAAATGAGATATGGTGAAGCCCATCTGCAACACGTTTACCAAGCACAACTAAAAAGCCAATGACAACATTTCGAAGAAAATCTGCAGCAATTTGAGGCAGATATAGCACACATGGCAAAGCTAGCCTACCTTACCACACCAACAGAGTTCCAGGAACAGTTAGCAGTAAGCAGCTTCATCGATGTCCTGCGCGACTCCGAGATCAGTCAAGCGTTAAGGTTAGCCAGACATAAAAACATATCTGAAGTTCTGGTTCAGGCGCTGGAAATTGAAGCCGCCCAGCAGGCCAGAAACCGTCAAGGCAGAACAAGGCAAGTTAGGTTTCAAACTAGCAAACAACGAACAAGTGAAAATGACATGGAAGGATTTATGAAGAGTTTGCAAGATTTAATGAATACCCAGTAAACATGATCACGTTAAAAAAAACGTTTAAAAAAACCATAACCAAATGTTTAATAAACGTTAACGTCATTTTAACACCTTGATTAGTAGTGACTAGAAAACGGTGATTTAACGTTTAATAAACCTTACATTTTCACGTTGTATCACTGTTATAAAATTGTTTCACAAAAACGTTATTTTGCCAGTTAGAAAAACTTATTTTAAAAAAATGCGTTAATTTATACGTTTTATTAACATAATTTTAGCACGTTGTTTACTAGTGAATGGGAAACGGTAATATAACGTTTAATAAACGTTATATTTTCATATTGTATCAATGTTACAAAAATTGTTTCACAAAGACGTTGTATGGTGCCTTAAATACTCTTATTGGTAATAATTACGTCAAAGTTATATGTTTTATTTAACATAATTTTAACACGTTGTTTAGTAGTGAATAGAAAAAGGTGCTTAAACGTTTATTAAACGTTACATTTTCACGTTGTATCACTGTTATAAAATTGTTTCTTAAAAACGTTATTTTGCTAGTTAGAAAACCTTATTGGAAAAAATTGCGTTAATTTATACGTTTTATAAACGTAATTTTAGCACGTTGTTTAGTAGTGAATAGAAAACGGTTATTTAACGTTTAATAAACGTTATATTTTAACATTGTATCAATGTTACAAAAATTGTTTCACAAAAACGTTGTATCGTGACTTAAAAACTCTTATTGGTAATAATTACGTCAAAGTTATATGTTTTATTTAACATAATTTTAACACGTTGTTTAGTAGTGAATAGAAAAAGGTGCTTAAACGTTTATTAAACGTTACATTTTCAGGTTGTATCACTGTTATAAAATTGTTTCTTAAA
Organism: Monochamus alternatus; assembly: GCA_037114965.1. NCBI lineage: Eukaryota > Metazoa > Arthropoda > Insecta > Coleoptera > Cerambycidae > Monochamus > Monochamus alternatus. Next base: position 25,894,815 of record CM073426.1, on the reverse strand, counting down.
AATGTTATTTTGCTAGTTAGAAAACCTTATTGGAGAAAATTGCGTTAATTTATACGTTTTATAAACGTAATTTTAGCACGTTGTTTAGTAGTGAATAGAAAACGGTTATTTAACGTTTAATAAACGTTATATTTTAACATTGTATCATATTTATTTAACATAATTTTAACACGTTGTTTAGTTGTTAATGAAAAACGGTGATTTAACGATGTAAAGTAATTGACTGTTGAATACTGGTTTATTTAAACGTAATATTAACGTGAAATATATAACGTGAGTGTTCAACTAGTTATCAACGTTGAAGTTATCAACGTATAACGTTGTTTCAATGATGTCAACGTTTAAAAAACGTTTAATAAACGGATGTATGTTTACTGGGTAACTTCCAGCAAGAACAAGACGGTACTAATTTCACTGCATATAGCAGGAGAATACCCATTTGGAATCGTGGAGTTGCCTAAGGGTATCTTAGGAATCGATGTCCTAAGTCAATACATCTAGTCAGGACCAGGAAAACGCCAACTAGTCACCTTTGAGGGAATACCAAGCCCCACCAACTATTAAGATCGAGGTAACCCGTCTGCAAAATAATGGAATGAGTTTGGCAGAACCAGGGCGTATATGCGGACGGGATTGTGAAATGGTCCTTGATACAGGCTCTAGTCACACCATAGTAAGGCCGAACATCGTCGCTCACTGCAGAATACAAAAACCAGACTGGAAGTACATCTTGGAGACAGCAAATGGAGGAGTCATATCAGTGAAAGGCATCCATCTGGCTAGATTAATCCTGGGGGCAACCACTTTCCAACACAACATCTTTGTAGCAGATATAACTGATGATATCATTCTTGGACTTGATGTTATGACTCAACATAATTTTTTATTGGACCTTCCACGAAGAGTATTGAAGACGAAAGGTGATGAAATCTCATTATGCAGTTTCCTGAAATCAGAAACCTTCCTGAAAAAAGTGCCTTTTTCAAAAACAAAATCGACGTGCCAGGGGATTTTTTTTGAAAACTTCTCAATTTCAAAAATAATGAATTTATTCGTTACTTTTCGAAAGCACTGTATGCCTAACTACACCTGCAGTTGAAATATTTATACTTATTTGAGGTTCACCCTGTAAACATATATATTTTTGTATTTACACGAATAAATGACAAATAACAATTTAATTGTTTAATTGATAACAAAACAATAAAATCCTTCGAACATCTTAAACTGCTTACATTTATCATTGTGATAATATCATCGCTTCAGTCTTGAATGCTGTGTGATCGTTAGAATTATATTGGTAAATATATGAACAATGGCACCAACATACAATTCCTACGGAATTTATCGGAAAATTTCTAATTATGAAGGAGAGGGGGATAATTACCCCCATTACCTCCCCACCTTGGATGCATTAATGATGATAATATAGTGTGAAACAATGGCTCTGTATACTGTTACCCTGAACTCTACCTTTAATATTTTTTATTCATGTTTTTTATTATTAGCCGTTGTTTACGTTATTGTAAATATTATTGATTCGTGTAAAAATAGTAACTGAAGTACTACTTAAATATTCAGAATCTTGTAATCATTTTCCAACTGCTATCTTTTATGTTTAAAGGATAAACATTTTTCAAGGCAGACTTGAGCAACCAAAAAGCAAATGAAATCAAATATTTCTTAACAGAATAAAGCTTTACGATCTAAAATGCAAAAAAGACCTCAAGAATTTATTTTTTAAATTAATTTGCAGCTTATGTAATGATAAATGTTTCAAAACGACTTTTAATTTGCAGAAAATTATATTTCTATAATTAATCATACATTCATTAACGCTTTTAATTTTCTTAAATGTCTTGATACAATTAGTTAGTTTCAAGATCCGTATCGCACCTTAAGAGTTTGACCCTGGTTTTGTGGTGACGGAATGAGAACCGACCTCAACATACACTGATAAAAATTATTAGCGATATTACGCGGTGGATTGTTGTCTAGGTCAATAGTGTGAAATAACACACCAGAATGTACTGCTACAATTATAATGGAAAATTACTAACTGTAGACGACACGTTATAGACACTTTTTGTACCATTAATAAAATAAATGTTTAATAGATGTCTGTTAATTAGTGTTAATTAGTCTCATCTAATTTTCATCTACCCAGACACATTTATTATAAATATAATATCGACCGTATCAACACACGATATTAAACAACAGTACTGTTGTTTTTTGAATATGATATTTGATAAAAAATATTTATATAATCTTCATATATTGTTTAATATTTCGACGATTTATTTTTATGCTAGTAAAGTTATATTAATTTTTTGAAAGGTAAATAATAAAATATTGGGTTCAAATTCGGATTAATTTCTGCGTATAGGTGGAAGCGTATGTCTCACTCTGCATACTTATTAGTTGTATTCTTACACTCAGCGATCTGTTCGATGCAATTCTACGCCCTTCGCCCTTCATCATTCGTTGTAATATGTAGATAAGAGATATTGTGAAGCTGCTAATATTAATTAACAACAGATGCCTAACAAATTTCTGCACTGTAGTAAGTAAGTTATCATGAATCATTTTAGATAATCTTGAGGGCACAGAAATTAGACTGGATAATGTTACTGAATATTCAAGTAATTTGGAGATTAATCAACATTAGTATTTGAAATAATTTGAAGATGGGACATCAAGGTACATGTTTGTATTTAACTGGAGGAAATACCAATATAGTTTGAAAGTAATCAAAAAGGTAAACTGATTTAAATATAAATTAGAAAACATTAATGGGTAATAAATAATCTGTTTTCTTTCAGAATTAGTATATTTCACATATCCAACACATCAAAATATAAAAGATGGTTGTGGTCGAGACTGGCCAATTATTACAATAACAAGAAATCGTCCGAAAAGTACTATTGTAAATAAATCTTAAAATGGAAGAATGGCTTGAATAAAATCATAAATTAATCTAGAATGTATAATAATATAAATTTACCTACTACCTCTGGTTAAAGTACTTATAGTAGTTTGAATATGTTAAAATTATTTTAATTATAAATTTCTTTAATTTTGCAACAACATGGGGCAACTTGTAACAGTGTTAAAATGTTAATAGAATATGTCTTTTCGGCTTGCAGTCTTCAGTGGCCAATGGTTGAATAAATTTTGGATTGGTTGCCATGTTGTCGGTGTAGGTTTCTTGATATTTTGAGATATATTACTCTTCAGAAATAACTCTGAAAGTTACTTCAAAGCCGAAGGAAATGGCAATATGTCTCTCTAAATGTCAAGACATCTAAATCGACAACACAGCAACCAACCCGAAAATTATTCAACAATTGAAGAGGTCTATTTAATTTCAAGCTTAGACCAAAACTAGACTACTGCAAAAGCCAATAGAAAGTGGTCCACTGAGGACGTGTATAGTTAACGTAGATATAATTTATACATAGATACAATATTCTAAAAGAGATGTCAATTTAGGATATATATGGTTAATCTAGCATTGATATAATGTATGCATACATAATTATTATCAAAAAGATGTCGATTTAGGACATATATAGCTAATCTTTTATAAATGTAATATATACGTACATAAATATTACCATAAAGATGTCGATTAAGAACAATTATATTTAATCTAATAAGAACATCTATTTATCTTCTATTTTATATGAAATATATATGTCTATCTTGGGGACATTTAGCGGTTGATACACAGTCTACAAAAGATCATCCGTAGACCTCCCGTCTAGCCGTAGTATTAACGTTAATTAAATGAACTTGTGTTGCCTGGGTATTACTTTATATTTTTAGAAAAAATCATGTAATTTTACGTGAAAGATGCAAATGTACGGTATTCACATGGAGAATCTTATAATACAGTACAGATTTCATATTATTTACATTAATGTGATGTGATGTGAACGACATGTATAAATTAACAATAATTTTAATCAGTTTGCTATGTATGAAACACATTACATATAGTTTCAGACATATCTCTCTGATTTCTAGATGTTGTATAAAGAATTAATATATTCTATTAATCTATTAATTCTATTATTCTTCTTAATTCTAATATATCTATTATTCTATTAATAAAGTATGTGCCATTTAAATAAAATTATGTATAAAATGTTATACTACAGCATAATATTATTATATCAAAATGAAAAAATGATGATGTCTCTACTTTAGAATTAAAAATTTGTATTACTTTTATATTGGTAATTCTTCCACCTCGTATTATACTTATATTACTTACCTGCCAGTGTTAGTAATGGCCATTAGTAGTTGCTAGTTATAATGAATACCTATGTGCCACATATTTAATTTTATTTAATTTTAAAACAGGAAAAAAACTATAAAAATGAGAACTGACGTTTCAGTTGCCATTTCTGCAGTTTAATATAATCTATCTACTATATCAATTTCAGAATGCACAGCTGTGTTATGTAGTAGCCTTAATTACATGCTATTCAGGATATATTATTGATTCGGCATCAATAAAAATGCCCAATAATGGTTTTTCAGATCTACGTGGAAATGTTCCAATTGCCGCTTACTTGATCGATAACCTCCGGTAGCAGTACTACCTCGTGGAATAGAATCAGTTCAGTTAAATAAATTCTATCACGCCCTGATCAGATGTTTGTTGTCGTGTATTGTATACATAAATATTTTTTCTTCCTCGTCCAACCTAGAAAACACAATGAGTCAGGAAGCATGAGGAAAATGTGAAGGTCAACCGATATCTTTAGACATAGGTGTTGGTTTGTCGAAACGGCAGTCACTGATCTAGTTAAGTTTTGTAGGAAATAAATGAAAAAGGGATAGTAGTATTATTTTTTTTATTAATGTTATTTAATAGAGGATTTATATGCATTATTATTTTATATTTTAGACAATAGGGTAGGGAAGAAATTCTCATTGCTTTCCACAGTAGTTCGCATTATGACTTATTAGAGAGAGAATGCTTGTTTTGGTTCCGATAGCGAATTGTTTTAGAACGATTCAAAATAACTGACTGTTACAGTAATAGGAACTATTTAGCTCTGATAAGCTGAGAACGCAAGTAGGTACGGTGATGAATATTTAGAATGGTCAATCAGATTCGAAATCAAAATAAGTCTTTAGATAGCTTTGCTGTAATAATATTTTAAATACGAAGTAAGTTACTGCAAATTTAAAGTTCAAATCAATCTGTGATTGAACAATTTTCTGGTTGTTACGCCGTCTGTTTCAACCAGGTGATGTTTTTAAAAACATATAGTTTTCTTCAGAAAAAAATCATAAATTTGAAATTTGACGTAGTTAGAAGGATGAAACCACTGACATATTCTGGTACTTGATTTTTACAAAGGAAGAGTTTCTAAGTTCCAAGTACCTAATTCTAAGTCTTTAAATTAGTTGATGTTACTATGTTCTGGATTTTTATTGCTTTTTCACAGAGTATTATACTCGATTCAAGCATTCAGACATTACACATTTGTTTTTATTTTCAACGTAATTTTCGATATTTGGTCGCGTTGAAAACAATTATTTCTTGCAATTTAGTGCAGTATATAAGGTAAACTTTTAGTGTAGTATATAGTTTTATTACTATCAGTTGCAGTTTCTTAAATATTTTGATGAAATTATAATGAATTATTCATTTGTTCATATGACGTAAGTCGTCTGAATTCTTGTCGCGAGTATAGCTAAGTGAGTAATTCCAAGAATTTGATAGGAGAGGAAGAGAGACAGACAAATAGGTGACACAAAGATTTAGACAAAAAAAGACTATATAAATCCTGAAAATTCAAAATATTTCGATTAGACAAATGCTTAGAATTACAATTCGGTGATAACTCACACGTAAAAAGACTGGAACGTCACAGAATAGTGACAGTAGTAGGTATACACAGTAAATATAAACACCAACCAAAGGACTTAAATCATAGGGTCAAAAGTTGATCTCGAAACAAAATGAGTCTTAAAGCAACGAAGCAGCAACTAGCCTGAAAGTTTTGAGCCATTAACCTTAATTCGTATAAAAACAAGACACTTAATACAAATCTTGCCAAATTTATGAACTAATTCTTTATTGTCTTTGGTAATATAATTTACGTATTCATTTTTAACTCGCAAATGAATTAAGGTGATTTTGTTTTTAAACTTTATTCAAAATTCAGGTAAATATTCAGAATAGTTCTGCATATTTCAGTTACGTTTGTGTTGGGTTGCCAACTTGAATTAGATTTTTTTAAGGTTTCGAAGGACTTCTGTTGAAAAATAAAAGAACCTTACTGCGCAAAACTTATATCAGAAATACTTGTACAATTATTATTTCCTAATATATCTGTATTCATTTAATTATTGTTTATTTATATATTTACATAAAATTTCATGTTTGTTACAGTAATGCAGAAGTACTTGCACTTCCATGGCTGCAGTGGTTAGCCATGCAATGCGACGATTTCCAACATCACCACCCGACACCGTGTATTCGTCTTACGGGTTAAGGGTAAGGATTTTACAACCTCAGATTTTTTTTTAAATTCATCGACTGTGTACAATTCTTTATCCATACATAGAGATTCAGAATGTCAGAAGCTGCCATAATGTGCCACAAGTAATAAATAAGAATTTTTTAAAAAAGGAGAAATGAAATCAGTAGTAAATAGCAATAAAAAATTATAATTGTTAATTATCATTATTCATTACATTTACTTATTATTTTTAAAACAAGTAGTTTAATGTGAAATCAGATGGCATAATTTTATAAATTTCTCAAGTAAAACCATCTATCTGGTACTTATCTAACAGCTTTGTCGTTGCATTGTACCTAAACAAACGAATAAGTTACGTTTAACAATACCTTACGTTCACCACATCGCCACTAATAATTACGGCATTACCTACACAGTATTTACACTATGTATCTGTCCCACAATTGCCACAAAAACGCAAAAATTCAAGAAACAAACGCCTGTTTGCATCAGCATCACCGTATCCACGAAAACAAACCGTGCTGACGGCGTGTAATGTCACACCAATGATGTCACGTTTTCGGGCACATGGGTTTGTTTACATTCTATGGCAAATTATTAATATTAATTTTAATTATTATGTTATTATTTCCGCCAGACACATGCTCTTACCTCTCAATATGTTTGAAAAATTATCCTGTAATACATTTCAAACCAATGTAAAATTCATGCAACTTCCCCATTGGTTTTTCGTTTAATGATGCATTATTGTATGTCATCATTGGAATTCCCATAGGATTCCATTGAAAGTTATAATATGAAATACATCAATCATCATCCACTTACAGCGTCACAACTAATTTAAGTTACTTAGACATACAGGGTGTCCGGAAATGATGGGCAAAAAATTCAAAGGATAGTTCTAGACCGACAATAAATGCTACCTCTTTCTATAACATTTTTTCCAAAATTGATTATTAACGAAGTTACAGGGTGTTAAAGTTAAAATTTTATTTCCGATATTTGTAAAAAAACCCAAATATTTACATAAAATTTGTAAATCGAGGGTTTTTGCGGACAAGAAATTCAAATGTGTTTCTAATTTTGACGTCACTAGTAGAGGGCGCCACTTATAGCACATCATGTTTCTTTTAAGTGACTTTTTTGCTGCTTAGTGTATCCATCTGACTATTGAAACAATCGATTCTCCTACCTGTTATATCTGAAACAGGTATACCTTATTGAAGTCGTTAGGAGTAACAGTTTTCGAAATAATCTTATTTGAAATATTCAGTGCACCGATTGAAAACTGTTATCGTTTCAGTCAAAGTGAGTTTTCTACTGAAATTGCAGCAAAATGTTCCTTGAAAAAGTTGTTCCAAACGGTAAATTATAGAGATGTGCAAAATTTTTAAAAAATCGGCCTACTTTGATAAAATCTTTGTACTTTGTTGAAAAATGGTTTCATCAAACCTCACTGATCTTCTTGAAATTTTGCACGTCTCCATAATATACGATTGTGAACAACTTTTTCAAGTAATATTTTGCTGTATTTTCAGCAGAAAAAGCACTTTACCTGAAACCAAAACGGTTTTTGCTCAGTGCACTGAGCATTTCAAATAGGATTATTTCAAAAATGGTTACGCCTACCGACTTCAGCAAGGTATACCTCTTTCAAATAAAATAGGTAGGAAAATCGATTGTTTCGATAGTCAGATGGATGCATTAAGATGTAAAAAAGTTCTGTCATTTAAAAGAAACATGGTGTGCTACAAGTGGCGCCCTCTACTAATGACGTCAAAATTAGAACATATTTGAATTTCTCGTCCGCAAAACCCCCCCGATTTACAAATTTTATGTAAATATTTGGATTTCTTAAGAAGTTATTTACAAATATCGAAAATAAAATTTTAACTTTAACACCCTGTAACTCCGTTAATAATTAGTTTTAGAAAAAATGTTATAGAAAGAGGTAGCATTTATTTTCGGTCTAGAATTATTCCCTGAATTTTTTGTTCATTATTTCTGGACACCCTGTATAGTTTAAAGAATAAAATATCGAAAAGCCATTGTGGTATTTTATCAATTAAGTTATCAAATTAATCTAGATTTAATTTAAAACAGCCTCCTGAGCTTGTGAAAGACAGATTTTTTATGTCCTGCTTAAAATGCACAACTTTTACCAATTACCACTGCAAACATTTTCAGGGTGAAGGTTCTCATAAAGAAGGTGAAAGCTCGTTGTCGCGCTCGATGCGATACGCGGATCCATGGCTGTACGGTAGCGTTAGGGCACCTGGGGGTTTACTTCTGGCACCGGCTTTCGTACTCTGCACTTGCCCCGATTACGTCAATGGAACGAAGCGGTCCTCCAAGAAGTCGCCCTCGACATGTAAGAAGTGTAAAGGTGGGTTATAAGGTATAGATTTTCTCTTTTAATTGATAACATGTAATTTCAATTGCCTTCGATCACTTTCATAATTAGATATTATTTTCTTCATATTGTAATGTCACTTCGGAAGTCTCCTGAGGAATAATGGTGATCATATTGTGTGCAATACGAGTTTACAGGGTGTCTTAAAATAAATGCAAGAGTAGACTCCTGACGATAAAATAATGCGGTGTTATCAAACTTACCTTAGTCAAAAGTCGATAGTAAAAAAGATACAGGGTGTCAAAGTTGAAATTTTATTTTCAATATTTGTAAAAAACTTTTTAAAAAATCCAAATATTTGCATGCATTTTGGAGATCGGGGATTTTTGGGGGCGAGAACTTCAAATTTGTTTCTAATTTTGACGTCACTAGTAGAGAGCGCCACTTATGGCACATCATGCTTCTTTTAAATGACAGAACTTTTTTGCTGCTTAGTGTATTCATCTGACTATTGAAACAGTCAATTTTCCTACCTTTTTTATTTGAAAAAGGTAAACCTTATTGAAGTCGCTTTTGAAATAATCCTGTTTGAAATATTCAGAGCACCGAGTAGAAACTGTTTTGGTTTTAAGTAAGGAGCCCTTTCCGCTGAAAATACAATTTTACCTAAAAAAAGTTATTCAGAATGGTAAATTATGACATCGTGGAAAAGTACAAGAATTACGATCTTGTAACATCGGCTAACAAGCCCGAAACCGGTCTATGTATGGTGGTGTGTCCGACAAGGATTCTTGGCTGTTCACACAGATACTGCAGGAGTAATTTAATGCCGGTCGGGGCATTAGTCCGCGGAGTAGTTGTTTCCTGCAGTATCATTTATAATTTATAGGAACTTGTCATCTTATTTTTTTCATGTTCTATCTGCACCTCAGAGATTTCCCATAAATTAAATTATATTTAAAAAAACTTAGCTGTAACAGTAAAAAGTTACGGTTTTGGTAGAATAATCCTTGTTAAGATACAAAATTTCAAACTGTTTAACAAGGCATTCATTAACATTTCCACTTTTTTCTCTCCCTGTCCAGGTACCAGACTTCCTCTATCTCCGGGGGACTCGACCAAGTTCGGCACGGTGCGATGCTACCCCACAAGCGTGCACGCCTTGCCGTCGACGCCGCTGCGCGCCGGGACGGTGCGCGTGAGCTCCTCTTCGAGGCCGAGCATCCTGCCCTCCGCCGACCCTTACGATCTCATGAGAAGGTCCCGGCTGTCGGTGGCGGAAAGCGCGGGACATTTCAGGGCCAGGTCGATATCGCCAGGCAAATCTCGCAACGGGGAGGCCAGGAGTCACAGTGGAACCAGATCGAAAGGTCAGTGAAACAATAACAATACTATTTTGTTTTAGATACTACCTAGCTGTGGTGTCCTTAGTTATTTAGTTTTTCAGTGCATAATTGGTTGGGAAAGAGGTCTAAAATTGTATTGGTTTTTTCTTTCTGTACATCAATGTTTCGACTTATATCAAATCATCATCAAAATGTGAAAAAATGTGTTTCGTTGGTCAGTAGTGATTAGGTAGTAATATGACAGGTAGACGGAAATAAATTATTTCTGATTATCTATTCTGTCAAAATTATATTTAACATAATTACAATTTTATATTTTAATAATTATTTAAGTAATTCTCGACCTACATGTTATATTAGTATTGATGAAAAAGAATTTATATTTGACATCCTGATGATGGCTTAATATAAAATATTATTGAAGAAAATAGTTTGCAATCATCTTTTACCTCTTTCTCGATCTATTATACCACTGAAGATAATTAACTATTTCATGTAGTAGTAATTGTAAAACATAGGCTTGCCTCTACTTTATATAAAGTGTTCTAATCTTTTACAGTTAAAGAGTAAATCTGAGCTTGTTATCTGTACTCTACTGAGTTTACTACAGTTCATTAAACAATGTTTCACGTGATCACAAGCATTAGGAAACCAAACTTAATCTGTTGGCAGAACTAACTCAAAATTAACTAAAGATAAGAGAATTATTCTGTGTAGTTCATACTACATTCTCTGACGTACAAAATAATAATATAATAATAATAAAATTCTATCCTAACCCATTTTCAATCAAGGAAACTGAAATCAATATGAATATTCAAATCAAAATTTGGTAACGATATGTAACATGTATAGACGCGCGCCGTTTTTTTTTTCAAGTTTTCCTCAAGTAAGTATTGCGGTGTAAAACATTAAGGACGCATAACCGTTATTAAAACAAACAAAAATTTGCGCTTATAAGATGCCATGTCTTAACTATTTTCTATAAATACAAATAATTTTAGACATTTAAGAGCTGAATAGCATAGAGCTTATCGAATAACAGAATTACGTACAGAAATCGTTGAGAATACGTATTTTATTAAATTTAACTGTAGATATAAATATTGTTATAACATAAACTTCCTGCATATAAGATTGCTAACTTTTGTTTATAAGTATCTGAAAATAATTGTTGATATTACTTTTGTAATGTTTTGTGTGTTATTATTGCAAACGATTGTATATTCATAGAAGCTAATTTCTTAAATATGTAGGTAGCTTAATTTTAAATATTTCGTTCTGCTTTATGAATGTTTATTCAAAATTGTGTTCTTACTTTTATTTTAGCAGAAAATTTATTAACTAAGTAATTTTCTGTATTTCTGAATTTAACAAATTGGAACGACTGAAATTGCGTTGGTCATATCTTAATTTGTCTAAGAGATAGCTGTGGTATGTTTTTTATATAACAACTATTTTAACTGTCGTTTTTTCAATACATTTTGTATAACTTTCACTTATTCGCATTTACAATTCAGTTATATATTAAATTTGGTTTACTTTTAAAATTTTTTTAACTGTTCATGAAATACAAAATCCTTTTTTTTGTCTGTTCTTAGCTCTTACCTATTATTTACAGCTCTCAACTAATACTTTATTTTTTGGGACTCAATACAGTTTACATTTAGGTATTTTATTATCTTATAATATAGGTATTATGCTATTATATATTATTATAAGTTTTAAATGACTTGTTCCATTCACCTGTGACATCTTATGAAAGTTTAAGAGAACGTGACTTGAAGGAAAAGGGATATATAAATTAATTACAAATTCATATCGATCATAAATATAAAATTATGAATATTCCTTTATACTTTATGCATCTGCAGGTTTAAAAAGTTTGTATAAAATTGTGTACCTATACTAGGATAACATTAGGACAAACTATGTTTTCTTGGTAATCCTGTCAATGGTTGTGTTTCACAGTGTGGCAACTGAAGAATGTTTTAAAATTAAATGATGAAAAATATTAAATCAAACATTTATATTATAATTTATTTGTATATATATAGTCAGTGTTCTGTTCAGTACGATTTTTTGTTATCAAACATTCTTGAAAAACTGTTTCATTCAGATTTTGCTTTTGATGCACATACACGATTTTTCAATAAGATTGTTGACGACTACTTCCAGTTTTTCCAAAAATAGCCGAAAGTAAAGAATGTTTTCTTTAAATCATCCCTATCTGATATACTCTGTACGATAATTTTCAAATTTATATACTTTGGTTTCCTTTATTTTAAAGTCGTCTTAATTGACTCTGTATATAAATACAAAAAATATGTGTAACAAGTGAAATTTTGAATTTACCTTGATGATGTTGGTTGGTAGATTTTAAACTTTGCGAATTTTATTTAAAGTAGACTCTCCTCTAAAATTTATATTTTTTGTGATTTTTATTATAATCCAATGGCATGGCATACAAACAACTGGATAGTATATAAAACTATTAAGTAAAATATAAACAACGTATTTGTGTAGAAATAAATAAATATTTTTAGTAAGTACAGATAATTGTAAAAAAGTAGCGTAAAAAGCGTAACAGTCCACTTGTGGTTGTCTTTACAATGTTTACTTAGTAACGAAAATTTATTAAATGGGTTCATCCAAAGAATTGAAAATTTTGTGTTACGAGAATTATTTTTCATTCCAGGTAGGCCAAATTGGATAGTTTATAAACTAACCCAAGAAAAAAGTTATTTTAGTATCTCTGATTATTTCATGGCATGTACTAAGAGCTCATCTAAATAGTCCGTATTGATTACATCAGAATTTGAATCCCTACTTAGAGCAACTAACATCTGATTTCCTAGATCAAAATCAGCCTAGAAGTGGTCGATGAACAGATTCTACGATGTATTTACCTTTATTGACATTGACATACATACTGATAGTAACTAGATTCTATTATTAATACATGCAGCCACAAGATGTAGTTACATATTGCATTACGTCTACTCAGGTTCCCTTCCGTCGGACAAGTCGTCGGTTGCCTCGCCTCCTTTGGCACACTGAGGAGAGCTAACAAGCTCAAAAGCGGCATATGTCTGGTGTGCCGCTAACTAATGACTTTGACAGTTTTCTATAAGTTGTTCTTTTCTTATATAAATAATTAAATACTATTGAGTGTGTAACATTCAATTATTGGTGGGGTTGGTGGAGTAAGTAACAAAGAAATATAGTATAGCAAAAATACTGAAATACTAATTATATGTACTTCAGTTTTATTTTCTCTTAATGCAATGTTATTTTTTTATTTTATTCTTTATGTAAAATTATTTAATATTATTTTAAATTTACAAGTCACTTCTTAAAACTTCAAATAAAGAAAACATAACTTTATTTGAGAATAACGTTTATTGACTGAATATTTAGACATACTAAGTATAGTAGTTTTCTTGGTTTCAAGTTATTTTTATTCTTAAATGAAGAATATGTAATATTATACAAGAATAAGTTAATCAATATTAGTACTATACTTGAAGAATAATGAAACTAAGCTGACGTTGGAATAAGCGTATTAATCTTGTTATTAGTATAGATTTATTTCCATGTATGTTCTTATGTAAGCAGATACAGTGAGGATAAAGTGATAATCCAGACTGTATTTTATCTTTTAACTAGTATTTCGGAAGTGTGTTTATAATGATTTGTGTTCCACTAGGTGCCAAACCAGAATCCTACAACGCAACGTGCGGCCGTCGTTCCATCCTGGAATGTAACATCAACCCCTACGAGCTCATATCCTCCAACAACGAAGCCACAACAAAAGAATCCAGCATCACCTTCGTCAACGGCCAGAGGATCCGCATTCGACCCTCCCTGACCAACCAGGACGACTACGAAGACGTGCAGGTCAGACAGTCGCCGACGTCGAAGTCGCCTACGACTCAAAACAAAACGACATCGACATCCCCCGGCTCGAACCAGAACAAACCGAGTAAAATCAGGAGCCCTGTGTCTTCGCCAAAGGTGAACGAAAAGGAGTCCGAATTCAGCAACCGGTTCAAGTCCATCTTAAAGAAGCCTTCCTCCACTTTCAGCGACTCCGATTCCGGCGGGCCAGAGAGGAGCCCCTCGCCGGCGCTAAAAAGAGGATCGCAATTTTACATTCCCATGCCCTGCACAACGCCGAGGAAAAGAGTTCAGTTCTTGGTGGAAAGCGAACTCGTTCGATGTCAGCAGCTGGACAATCGAAAGGAGCTGGTGAAGTGTCGCGATGAGGATGACGACTTTGAAGAAGATGAGAAAATTCTTTACGAGGAAAGGAAAGAAGAACAAAAGAAAGACGAAGGTGAGTAGGGAGTTCCACGATGTAATAACTGAAACTGTGAAGTATGTATAAGAAAATATGCCACGTTTTACAAATGCAAATGGAATGCAAATCAAATGGAGCATTACAGTTCATTTAAATTTAACATTTTTATCATTATTATTCGATTCTTAGGCATCTGTTACAAGGAGTGGATAATTTTGTATTACAAAGTCTCAATTCAATTAAAATAATTAACGACCCTGCATTTTTGCATTTTTCAATAAGATATGGCAATATTATTAGGGCTGATAGAACATTTTAACGAGATTACAATTCACTAAAAGAACAAAATACCTTCAAATCAAAAAATAAACTATTTCACACGTTTACACTTGATAAATAAATACTATTACTAGGATCGCCTGGTTGACTTCATCACAGTTTTTTTTTTATTTTCTTCTGAAACGGTACATTTTTAACAAATTTATTAAGATCATATTTTTTGTGTAAAATAAAATTCTGCACAATATAAATTTAGAATGTATAAATCATAACACAACAACATCAGCGTATTCGACTCCACCCAAACGTACCTGTGTCAAACATAAATGAATTTGATGTGAAAAGTATTTGAATAAAAAGTTGTTAATTTTGGAAGCATTATTGATGCGTTTTCTGAAGTATGTTACTGATACATTCACGTCATCTGTCAGCTATGGAATGAGGTGACTTTTATCTTTTAAAGAGCTCACTATAGAAAATTTTGTAAACACTAAAAGTTCTTCTTTGTTCAATATTGTTTTATTTTATATTTGTTAGGATATAAATTAGATGATGCTCCTTACTTTACCGCACCTGGGTTGGCATGGGATGCAATGTTAAAATTATCTAAAGTGGAATTACTTACCGATATTGACATGATTCATACATTAAAAAAGGGTCCCAACCACTACCTACAGATGGTTTATTGTTATGGAATATCAGAAAATAGTCGTTTTGGGTTTATTTTAGGAGTCGATGTTGATTATCCGCAAGAACTACATGAGCAAACATTCAAATTTACTGTTCTTAGTGAAAAACATAATCCAAATTTAAATGATAAAAGTCATTAGGTGCATCATAGAAATTTGCATCAAGCTAATGAAAACGGTTTAGTTAAAAAAATAATCATTGTGTGCTGAAATTCAATCAACCTCGTTAGCTCAAAAAATACATAGAGTATTGGAATAAATGGTGAAAGGTGGTTTGTTTTTGTAGCTACTAGCATAGATGCTTATAGATACTGGAAATGTTTTAGATTCAATAGCGTGCATAAGGATTAATTTTAGACTACAGACTGTACAGATTCTAGAGGAATTATTAAAAAAAGCATTCTTAAAATGTGTTTAACTCTTGCCAAATTGGATCATGGGAGAAAATAGAAAGTATTCAGTAACATCACAAAACTTTTAAAAGATGGAATAAATTCAAAAAGATATCTAAAACGTCATAAAATTCTTTATTAGAAGCACGATTACTGCATCAAATTATTACTGACATTATTAAGTTTTTTTTGTCATACTTAGAATTGAAATTCTGAGATCTCTAATTCAAATAACAGATTTCATACACTGAGAGAATTACTTTGCTACGGTTAGTAAAAATCCATTAACCGTAGCAAAATATCTGCATTAAATAGGCGTCAAGTGAGTTGCCTTCTTACCACAAGAAAAACTGCTTTGCTGGAAAGAACTCACTTGCAATAAGTAGACAGTTTTGCTAGGATCCCTTTGCTATCCCAAGTGAGTCAACTCATTAACATCAAGTGAACAGCTTTGTTGCCTTAAGTAAGCCAACTCAGACAGTTGAGTAAAGGATGGATCTCATTGGGACATTTCAGTGGAGTCAACTTGTGGATACCAGTAAATTGACCTTAAATGTCGGGGTGTGATCAATAAGTTACGGTAACTTATTGATCACACCCGGACCTTGCAGGATAACTTTATTGGTATCCATAAGTTGACTCGACTAAAATGTCCCAGTCAGACCCAGCCTTAAGTGCAAGTCCTTTGTCCAGGTAAAATAACAAATTCATTTTGAATTAACAATGATTTATCCTAACAAAGTACTTACTTATCACAGGAAACTTTTTTCTGTCACAGGTGGCTATTTTGTTACAATTGCAGGGCACATACAGGGTGATTCGGTATTAATCAAGATAACTTTGAGAACCAAAATAAAATTCAAAGATAAAAGTGCATTAAAAAAAATTAATGAAATGCGCCTTGAGCGAAGTACAATGCATTAAATTACCAATTGTTAATCAATTTTTTGAACTTCCAAATGAAGTACCTAGGTGCACAATATACAATATCAACAAATGTAAATACGGCAATACGTCAATAACAATGTTACAATTTGAAATTATCGAGCTGTTGATCTTTTTTTTTACCATAAACCCTTTCTCCTAGGCAAAATTTTTGTCATTATACATCATTAGATATTATTGGTATTAGTAGTATACATAGGAAAATTTAGGCTTAGCTCACTAATAGTAAGTTTTAGAGCACTTTGTACATGGCTATTGTCAAAACCTAGTTACCCTGTATAACATGCTATTAAAATAATGTATGTATATAGCTAATGGTGAAAAATTATAGTTGTTCTATGAGTAATTTTAAGCAACAAAAACTTCATATATCCTGCCACTAGTGTTGAAAATATATTTTTGTAAATTAATTGTCAAACTAATGAGAATAATATCAATGGACATTTAACTTATTTTTAAAAACTATTTTGACCAAAAATTAAGCCATCGGATCTATAGCTTAAAAAAGTAAATATTGTCTTTAAAGCGAAAACATCATTAAAAATAGAGTAGAGTTGGTAACATCAAATACAAAAATGCCCAATGTAAATCAGCAGCTTAACAGTTCTATATAAATTAATCAAAATGTGAGCAAGTTAACCAGGTGTAGGTATCGCGAAAAAATTTATTGCGTTTGTCTTTTATTTTGTGATGTTATTGTAATATTGTAATGTGCTGGATGAGAAAATAAAATACCTTAAAATATAAAGCACAATTTCTGTTTATTTTCATAAATGTTTCTACTAAAGCTATAAAACTCAACAGAATAATACAGGGATAATACGTGTATAATTATAAAAGAAGTAGCAGATTCGCTATTTAAGTATAATAATATATGTCTCCAATGGAGCATTTTCATATACAATCTGCAAGATGATAACCAAATTAACAAAAAAATAAAAGATTTGGACTGTCGACGAGAAAATTGCACTAAAAATCACAGGAAAATTTGCAAATACAAAGTTGAAATATGAACTTATAGCAACAATTATTGGCAATTTATTCCTAGCTAACCATTTTCAAATTTATTTTGGTACCACCTTGTCTAAAATATACTTCTATATTTATAATAAAACAACAAAAATACTAACCCATTGCACAAAAATCACAGGAAGTTTCATAGTTAACAAATTGTTCTGTACGAGCACAAAACGTCTATAACTCTAAGTTAGGAAGGAGGGCGAAACACAACTGCATGCGCAACATGCGGCGCTCGCAATCGGGCATGCGCACTGAATCGAATTCCAGTTTATACTGGTAATTATTAAGTGAGGGCTTACTTACCCTAAGTGAGCCCTAATTTGCTACAAATAAGGACTGACTAACCCCAACTGGATGAATTCTAAAAAAGTACATTGACTTACCCGAGCAAAGCAACTCACTTGGGACAGATAGACCGCCGACTAAAATAAAATTCTAACTGAGCTATCCTATAGCCATAAGACTTTTTTTGCTATGGTAGCAAAGACGTTTCAGCAAAACGTACTTACTTGTGGCAGCATTAATTTTTTGCTGTGGGTGCAAAAATTTTACCTACTGTAGCTAAAATATCTTAGTAAAGCCCCTCACTTGGTGAATTTCTTTCAGTGTACCCATTGCTAGTAGCCACTCTTCTTATTTCAGTGTTTATTCATACAACTGCTTTAATAAAGCCTATCTCAGATACAAATAGGATGCGTGGTAATGTAAGTGCAAGCATCAGATACATCTGCATACATTTCCTTTGAATGGCTATGTGTAATGGTAGTTACATTCCTTTGTTATGATATGTTGTAATATAACTTAAGTAATGTCATATTTAAATTTAAATTATAAATAGGTAAGGTCTTTAACCTTTGAATATTTTTCAGTAAGGAATATTCTAAAAATTTTGTTTTTCCAATATATCACAGTTAAATCTGGTTCTCTGTTGCACAACAATTTGTAGTTTTATGGAATGGGAACAGAATATATTAATATTAATTAATATGTAGTAGGCAGATATATATTATTATTAAAAGAAATATGTGGCAAACATAAGGTTTGGAAAAACATACGAGTTCTTTTAGTTGTTTCAAGTCCGTGTTGCTATTTAATTTATTTCATACTAAAACAGTATAAACAAAGATACTCTTAGTTACTGTAATTATAAACAACTTATAGTTATACTAAGTAGTTATAAATCCTCAACTCTCTCTAATGTATTTACAAAAATAAACAGACAATTGTCGAATTTTTCACTGAAATTATTTCCTGAATTGCAAAAATTTTCTGTTGAACTGTTGTCACTGCCTATAATTGTAGTCAAACATGAAGTTGAGATTTCACTTCTTCCATGTGACATACCAGCCAACATTTTTCCAGTTTTATTTTTTAATTCCATGCTGTCGGCCAAATACCCTTCTGCTACCATTGAACTTTGCTATCCACCATGACTCTTCAATGTCATCATATTTGCTCCTGCATTGACAAGGCAGTCGCAGTTCACCGCACAGTGATAGCTTCTGGCAAACCCAAAAAACTAGCAATTTTGCGTGGCATTTTTCCAAACGTATTTTTCCCAAAGGGCTGAACAATGCTTTTCGCGATACGTCAGAAAAAATCTTTTTGAACCCGACGGACAGAAAGATATATACTTCCTCACTAGACCCAATGCAGCGAACTCGTTTTCTTCCACAATGGTAAATTTCTTACGGATATCTGTTTTACTTTCCGGAATGTCAACCACCATACCGAGCCCCTATCTTCAATATGATTAATCTTCATATTCAAAAGTCCCAGTCATACAATTAATGTTCAATCGTTTGCAATAATAATAGTACTCTTTAAAATAAATTTTGTGATTTATTTTGAACTGCTGACTTATTCTTAAATGAATTTACTTTTTACTTTTAACATTAATTCTTAGTTGTTTCACTCACCAATAGAGATTTATTGAAATTTCTACTCAGAAGTTCCAGAAGTCAAAAATAATTTTTAGAGATTATCATTATTACTGCAAAAGCACCTACCTAGTCTTAACTTAGGGTATTTTTGGTATTATGGTCGAAGCCGCTCCTAAGAAAACAATAATAGTCCTCTTACACAGGCCTTAATAGCCTATGAACTGACCACATCCAAACGCTTTCACTGTTGGCATTTTCAGTGGTGGGCCCTAAAATTTATAAAGCCTAATGAATAATAGAAAAAGAATCATCTTGAAATAGATCAAACTACATTTATTGACTTATTTCAGATAAACCTGAAGAGGTTAAGACCTGCTCGCTGAAACGTAGTTACAGCGACAGGATCCCCAATGAACAGAAGAAAGTTCTCTTCCACGACACAATGGCCCTACGGCAACGCATAAAGAGAACTGATTCAAGAGCACCTTTTGGTGAACAGGATCTTGAGAGATTAGATGGAATAACTCCAAGGACAAGAAAAATCAGTCTCACTAAATCTCGTCCTAGTGCACCACCACCTCCGCCACCGCCAGTGAGCATTGTTGAAGATGAAGAAGAAACATATTACAGCTTACCTATTGAAGTAAACGATAGAGAAGAAAATATAGAAAAACCCATTGAAAAAGTCTTGAATACTCAAGCAAAGGTACAAAAAGTAGATAAAATAGAATCAGATGAGCATCCAGCACTTACCACTTTACCAAATATGAACACTGATGTTAAAAGTAAAAAGTCTACAAAAATTCATGATGTAGAGAAATCAGTTTTAAAAGAACAACCAAGTCTTACCATTTTACCAATTTCCAATGTTGGAATTAAAGGTGTGCAGTCGATCAGTTTTGAGCATAGACATATTCAAAAAGATGACAAGACAAATCCAAAAGGACAACCTGTTGTATCTCCAGTCTCACCAGTACTCAATGTTGGAATTAAAAGTATGCAGTCAGTTAATTTTGACCATAAACATAGCAAAAAAGATGACAAAACAAATCCAAAAGAACAACCTGTTGCATCGCCAGTCTCACCAGTAGTCAATGTTGGAATTAAAAGTATGCAGTCAGTCAATTTTGACCATAAAAATATTCAAAAAGATGACAAAACAAACTCAAAAGAACAACCTGTTACATCTCATGTTTCTGCAAAAACTGCCGATGATAAAAGTGTTCAGTTAAAGGAAAAAATATCACTTGAAAAGTTAGACCACTGTATAAATAACTACAAAATTCAAAATGACGTTTCGCCTAATCTCATACCACCTTCAGCTCCACCAAGGAAAAGGAGTAATAACAAACAGCCACAAGTGGCTATCGCCAAAACACCTTCCCCATCAATGCACAGAGTAAGGATTGAATCTCCTCCAGTGGAATGTAATAAAACCGTCGTCCAAATAAATGGAACAGCAGCTGTCCATAAGCTTCAAATTAAAAATGAATTTTCAGACGTGTCAAACGTACATACTGTTTCTATCGTAGAAAGTCCCCAAAGAAAAACGTCGATTTTGATAAATGGAGATGATTGCTATTCGACTGTTAATGTTAATGATGATATTCCCCTTTACCAATCCTCTGTAGTCGTTAAGGATTCAGTGGTGGAAGTGTCACCGAAACCACCTAAGAAAAAGAGCAGTACTGTTTATATTACAGGTACCTTCATATCGAATGAATCGCCGACATATGAAACAGGATCAAAAAATAATACAAATGGATTTGACTATACAACAGTTAACATGAAAACTGACAACGAGGTTACCAAAGATTATATTAAAGTCGATTCAAGAGAAAACAAAAGGACACAGAGTGAAGTTAATGGAAACGTCGTAGACGATTTTGAGGAGAAAGACATACCTTCTTCGGACTTACTGAAAGAAATACTACGGGATCCAGTGGAAGCAGTGCGCCGTAACTTAGTCCCTCACGTCTGTGGAAAATCAGATGTGCCTAGGAGACCACGCGACATGAAAATATTCAACAACAGAGTACCGAGCTTAATGGGAGAATCTCTTCTCGAGTCTCCCCTTGAAGATAAGACTAGTACAACCAATTTGATTGAAGACTCGTTCTTGAGGTTGAGAAACTACGACACTATAGGGGAAGACATCTCCTCTGAACATAGTTCCTCTACTCAGTACGAGCTGATGGACCCTGGCTCAGACTGTTACACAGATCACAGTAATCGCAGTTCTGTAACTGAAGAAGAGTTGTCAAACAGAACTAAGTTCTATGAGTTACTGGCTGAATCTGCTGCGGTGGAGGTGTCGGAAAGCGACGATCATCATTATGAAACTATTAAAGTGAATAACGATCCTATTTATGAGGAAATCGAAATTCCACCTCCCTTGCCAGCCAATCCACCACCGTCTAGTCTACTCGATGACTTGAACTTAGATAAGGAATTTACCACTAGGTAAGTAGTTTATATTAAACAAAATAAAGGTTTTAAATTTGATTTCATCTATTTTAGATCAATTTTTGAGGGTGCCTCAAAGTATGACATTCTTAGTTATTTGGTGGACGCCAAGGAACGAGGCATAGTGCAGGAAGACAGCTACAACTACAACTTCAGCAACAATGCCCAAACAACCGAAGAAGAAACCAAAGAAGCTTATAATAGAGTGTCACAAATGAGTACAGTCAGTGATTCTAGTGAAGATAATTCGTTAATAATATCTGGAGCTTTAATAGACGATAAAGCAACTTTCCAAAAAGCAGCTGAAGTGGAAAGAAATGATTCAGGTGTAGGTTCAGAAACCAGTAAAAGTTCGTTGAGCAAATATAGGTCCAAGCAGGAAGTAGCAGTTTTATGCGAGGATTGCGACGTTACCCTTGAAGCGAAAGTAGAAAATGAACCACTGATTTGTAGAAAATGTATTAAAAAACGCACAGAGAGAAAGGAGATTATCATGGAAATTGTAGAAACAGAAGAAAAGTATAGCAGAGACCTTCAGATCATTCTGGAAGAATTCTATCAGCCAATGTTGGTAGCGGGGCTGCTTACCGCCGACCAGCTCTCTGCTATATTTTTAAATGTGGAAGAGTTACTCGAGAACAGTCAAGCTCTCGCAGAGAGACTACGAGATGCTGTGGAAATAGCTCTAGAACAAGGAGATGACGACTTGCTAAATGTGAACATTGGCAAATTATTCCTAGAAGCAGCACCGATGCTTCACGGTTTTGAAACTTATTGCATCCGGCAAGGAGCTGCAAGTCTACTACTTGCTAGTTTAGAGAAAGATAAAGAATTGCTTAGGATATTTTTAAGAGTCTCCCAAATGGAGAACACTATGTTGAGAAGGATGAACCTTAATTCCTTCCTCATGGTGCCTGTTCAGAGGGTTACAAAGTACCCCTTATTGCTTGCACGTTTATTCAAAGTTACGCCTTCTCACCACGACACCAGAGATCAACTTAAAGAAGCGCAGCATAAAATCGAGCTTCATCTGAATCATATGAATTCGGAGACGAAGGATGTTCCTAGTAAGCTGTGGAGGCGGATAGGCAGTAGCTCTGGTAGAAGATCTAGTGCAGAAATGGACCTAGTTAATATCAAATTAAGGAAAATTGCGGTTGATGTGCTAGAGTGGAATCACGAGGAAGCTAAATTTATACTTGAAGGAAAGTTGCTGTTTACTCAACCTTCGGATAACAACTGGAGGAAGGGAAGAACCATCAAGTTGTCACCTGTAAATGCGCTATTGGTAATAAATGGAAAGGTACTATATTAGTTTTGCCTTAGTTTTTGAAAATATTTATGTTATTTTATCATTACAGGCTTCTGTAAGTAAAAACGAGCGCACTGAGGATAACGGTATTATTTTTGCAAGGCATGGAGCTAGGGAAGCTGCTCTCTTGTTAGTTAGGGATAAAAATGGTCGATACTCTCTTCTTAGAGAGCCACTCTACTTAGACCGCTGTGTTATAGCTGCGGATCCTGCCTGGCAGAGCTACTTTGAAGTACAAGAATTATTAGGAAAAGATACATTTATTTTTAAAGTAAGTATTATATTATTTGTACATTTTTTTTAATTTATATTAATTCTTATATAGGCCGAAGATGAAGAACAAACACAGACGTGGTACAAGCAACTCCAATTTTTTGCTCAAGGTATGGGAGCATGGAGAAAACGAAGGAATGCACTAGCCAATATTATGATAAACGGAATGGGACTGCGGTCATAGTCGAGCGAAGATTTAAACACCCTGTATTTATTATTTAATCGGAAGCTTTAAACGAAATGTAAATTATGAAACGATGTGACTTAAACCAATTCTCTATCATTATTTTAAATATGTACATTGTAAATATTTAGTAATTTAGCTGTGATATTTTTGGATTCGGTTTTGGGGATTATATTTTACGCTAAAATGTAGATTTAATCTAACTGTAACACTATTTAATATATTTTAATTATTGCCTTATGTAGAACCTGTATATGTCGTTATTAATAAAAAATATTAATGTTAATATATTAACTATAATAAAGTTGACAAAATTATTAAGTAGTTTTTTGCTTTTCTTTCTTCTTTGGTGGCATATAATGCTAATAAAACTGAAACTATGAATATCAATTATCGAATTTATGTAGCATAGGAAAAAAATTTTGAAGGCAAGAAAGGAATTAACGAAATATTTACCTCAAGAAAAAAATCTTTATTTGTATTAAAAGAGTATGAATTGTTTTGTTCTCTCCTCTAACGTAATTTTTTAGTTTAACTTTAAAAACTTTGCCATTAATAATTATACACCCGTGTCTATTTTAAATAATTTTGTAAAGGTTTTGAAGACTTTTTTATATAATCGCATTTAAAATCCCTTTAATAGAATAAGTGGTAAAATGTTACTCAACACACTTTCTACCTTAGGTTTTTGTAATGTATACTATTAAAGTTGTTTGCAGGTCTTTTAGGCCCAGAGCTGCGTTATTTTCCTCCACTCCGTTCTATTCTTCGCCTTTCTTTTCCAATGCGTTACATTTTTCACTTTACATCTGTTGCCACTGTGTCTCTCCATTGCTTCCTCGGTCTCCCTCTTTTTGTTTTGTGGTTTGGTTTACTACCTTGCTGCTTTACTGCATTGTTCTAGCTTTTACCACTTCGCTTATTTTTAGTGCTTGATAAATTGCATATATTTCCTCACTATTTCTCCTTACACAGTAGGTTCGGGTGGATTGAGAAAATACCTAGACTTCAAAATAGATATATTTGTTCTAACTGAGAGACAAAATAACATCATGAATATGCACACTAATATAATTACAATCGAATACATTCAATATACACACACAATATGTATACAATACCATATAAGAACATTAAATACAATTTCAATTATTGCAGAGAAAGTAAACAATGTATTAAACTAATATAATAACGCACACCAATACCGCAGGTACCAACGATAACTCTATCTACCTCATCTGTACAAAACGCGCTTTTTCGCCGACAATAAGAACTCTTGCGAAATAAATATCGGTACAATACAAACTATACAGGATGTTATCTACTTACTATAGCGAATAATGTATGTATCATTACACCGTATTCATAGCATGTAGTAAGGATTTCCTTCATCATGAAGACTTGGTCCGTTGTTGATCTCCCTTTTCTAAAACCTGCTTGTTACTCCCCTATCTGTAGTTCCGCTATAGGTTCTATTCTTTGTTTTATTAATGTTGCCATGGTTTTATACCCTATATCTAGCAATGATATATCTCTATAGTTTCTGTTGCATCTCTCTTTTTTAAAATTGGTATAATCGTAGCATATCTCCAATCTTCAGACATACATTCTCTTCTCCAAATATTTAGGATCATTTCCTATATTCTTCGCTTAAATCCTCTTCTGCATACTTAATGTGCTCTGCCGTTATTCCATTTTTTCCCGGACTTTGTTATTCTTTAAAGTTTCTATAAGTGTTTATTTCCTTTTTTGTAGACTATTCTACTTCTATTTCCTCTTCCCTTACCAGTATCATCTCCTATTAATCCGTTTCTTCCCTTTCGCTCGGGACGGACCAGCATATACCTGTTAATGAAGGTTCCCATGTTATTCAATGGAGCATCGCACGCTAGACCTACACCAACACAGCACGTACCGCCACCTACCACGACCATCAGTGCAGGTCGTGTTGGTGTCCTGCAACTTCTATGTCGGGCCGCGCTAGTCTTATGTAATATAAACTGTTAGAAATATTCGACCAGCTGTGGATGTGTCACTGAACTGTCGGACACCTTTGCTTATCAACAACATCTATTTAGGTACCTTAAACACACTGCAAATCTTTCGTCACGTGACACTGCTCTGTGAAATCTTGTATGTTGGTGCGATCGTTGAGGGCGATCCAAGAGCTGAAAAAAATGTTTTGTGACATTTAGAAATTTCGTTTATCTCTCTCCAGTTCAAGAAATAAATGAGTAATTTCACCATATACCATTCTCTTTTTATTGATGTTTGTGAACCCAAAACTTTCCAGCCTCCTCCTCCTTCTCTTCATACATCACTAAAATAAAAATTTATTTTTCCTGGATACTCAATTACTACTTAAAAACTTCAAACTGAAAAGTATCTGCACGAAAGGTTCCTGGTCCGTACTGGACAAGTGTACGAAGTCGTGCAGGTTTGCAGATATAATGCGTGCATTCTCTTAGAGCGATGATAGACAAAGCGACAGGCACACACACAGCACAAATAAGACGTTTAAAAAAAAACGAAGCTGCAAAAACTGCTGTATATTTTGGTAAATCTAGCGCTAAGTAAATTACAACCGACTCGGCTGCCAAGGCGGCACAAACCGTTGTGTTTGACACCGCCCTTACTTGCATCCTTCCAAACACTATGTTGGTTGTAATGGTTTTTACTCAAATACCTAGCTATGTCAAATCAGTGATCTTCCTCAAGGATACAACTTGGAGCTCCTGTTATTTTTTGTGTCTATTAATGATTTATGTGACAATGAACTGTAACAGACTGATGTTTGCTGACGACTTGAAATTATGTCTTTATTACCTACTAATCCAAATGAACATTTAGAAAACATGTAGTATTTATATGTTTTTACGATTAATGCGTTCATTATTGTCAATAACTGAATTCGAGAAGCATACTTTTTGCGATTCATCCTTGAAACGTTTAAATAAATCAAATCTTATCTATTGTTGCTGACTGCGTGTTGGCATATGTTCAAAACTGAATTTGAGTTTTAAAAATTATTAATGGTGTTACTTATGCCGGGTATCAATTTTATTAGTAAATTTAGATAAATTAAATCTATGGCTAATCTATGAAATTGTTCCTTAGCATACCAATATATTTGGTACCAAAGAACATACATGTGACTTAATTATTCGGAAGTGTAGGAAAATTAATTTGAAATACCTCTACAATTTCAAAAATCTACAGAAGTTAATAATAAAGAATATATGGGTAAATATTGTGAGTGTAATTCATCACTGGTCAAGGTATTAGCCCGCAGAGTTAGTTGCACAGAATATTATTGACACCTAATACAAAATTTATAAAAATGCATTCAGCATTGTTTGTGTTGCTATAAAACTGAACGAATGCTAATTGAACGAAATTGATATAGTTTTTAAGAATTGATTTTACAGAACTGATAATGTTCATATACCAACATGCTTTGATAAATATTAATATTGAGAATGAAATATGATAGACTACATACAATTTTAATTTTAATATAGGATACCATTTTAATTTAGATTAACAGAAATAATTTTCAAATGACGATATATCCAGTACAAAGAAAACCAAAGGTATGATGAATAATATTAATCAAGGTAGGTAATAGTTATTTATTGTATAAGTAGCATTTTATAAACACAAGAAATACAAGAATGTTTAAACGCGAGATCGTAGTTCAAACGTTTAATATTCTCAAGTGGATAAGAGGCAATTAAAAACGATTGCAATGCAACGTTTTATCCATAATTACTAGAGACCGTATATCGTCCGCACATGACATTATTATCAGGGGCGCACTTAAGACGCTAACGCTAACGTTTGTGGAAGTCAAGTAAATATATACATTTATTGTCAAATACAGTTAATATCAACGTCTTACCTTGTACTGGTGATATGCCAATATGGTAAACATACACACAATAGGAAAGGGTTAGCCTAAGCTATCTTACACCCCACCTACTCTTTATTTTCTAACTTATACATATTATAGATAGACACAGAACGAAAATAAATAATAAGAGCTTCCAAATATAAATACGCATTTTTAAGATTGCTTCTTCAGGTGGCCTCCTTTAAGTATTTATAGAATGTTGAATTTTCGAATTTCGATTCGAATGAGGCATCTAGATTGTAAATCAATTAGTTTAGTAAATACAGGGTGTTCGGAATATGAGCATATTTTACATCACAATTTTTTCTATGACCAACCGTAACAGAATTATGACAGCAAACATGTCTTCATATTAAAATTATTATAATGTTGGAAATATGCAAGTTGTATGCTAGGTAGATATTAAAAAGTTTTAAAGGGTTGGCAGAGACGTAATTTAGAATATATTAGAATTCATATACCGACTTGCAAAGTATTATCGTTTTCGAGACACAAAATTTTGTCTGAATTACATCTGGCAAGAAACACTTATATTTGTTTTTTGAATCGATGATATGACAACTTATTATAACGTATAGCCTAAGTGATAAACTACATAGTTATCGAATAAATGAATATTAGTATATATTAGTATATTATTTTAAAACGATAACACTTTGTATGTGAATATAGGTGCGTACCTATGTGAGGTTTAAAATAGCTCAAATAATGTCAGCTATTATATCTATAAAACTTTATTATCTACCTCTAAAACATTGAAAATTTATTCAAATAAAAAACGTAAGTAAAGTATTTATGAGGTTCTTCTTGTTCTGCCTCGCCTGATTCAAATATCTATACAACCCATTAAAGTACAATGTGTAAATATGGTTGCCTATACAACTACCCGAAAGTTCGTATCAAAATACTAAATAATTAAAGAGTACTTTTCTTCAATTTAACAATTTTAATTCGTATAATGAATACATATAATGATTTTTTACTGCATTTAAGCTATAAATAAGTTTTCCTACAATTTATATAAACGAAGTCATATGTTAAAGAACAATAATTGTTAAAAATAAAACTGAATTTAATAAATATCTAAAATAAAATTAATTTAATTATATACCTGGTTTAAAGAAATCATTCAATGATTTTTAAAACTCAAAACTGTTTAACATAGAGTCGTTTGATTATAAAGGCCTCGAGCTATAACTCTGTTACCCAATAATAAAATTTGAAAGGGAAAGAAGAGTCCTATCAACTCATAATCCTTTATTCATTAGTGACAACCGGTTTCGAGGTCAAATTTTGCACCTCATCTTCAGGCCATACAACAGGCTGCAATATAAATATAAATCGGATGTTTTTTTATTTAAAAAAATCGTTTTTAAAATTTTATCTAATATTGAATTTAATTTTAATTTTACTATAAAGAAAAACTATTAATTTTTATAGACGCTCGAAAACTTAAATTTTTAATAATAGAAATATTTTTAAATACTAATTTTTTTCTCCCGTTATGACTTAGTTTTATTTTATAAAGTGTTCTAATTTCACAATCTATAAAAACTACTACTAAAAAAATGTTGAAACCAACAAATTTAAATCTGATTACAGTTTCCATTTACAAAATACTAATGAATAAAGGATTGTGAGCTGATAGCTGATTTTCTTTCCCTATGAAATTTACAATGGACTTACATGTACCAATTTTTAATTTGTAAAAAAAAACTTTCAGCCTTTGTTTTTAGTTGCAGTGCTCGCTTTCTAAATCATATCAAATAGAAGGCGTTGGAAAAATTTTTTTGCATAATACCATCACACATCAGTTTGTTTGTAATTATTGTCACCTTTCAAGTTTAATTTGTAACAAAATGAATGATTTTAATGAAGAAGTTGATATGATGCAGGATTATTATGAATGTAGAAAAAAACGTTACCCTACAACGTTGACAACGTTACCCTACTAAAATTTCCTCAACAAAAGAAAATTTATTAAAAGATTCTACTTACAAAATTTATGTTTATGTAAGATATCTTATACACAACGTACTAGATTTATAATATGATTCCTACATAATTCCCGTATTCGTATTTCTTGCACACTTAATAGTAAATCTAATTTTTGACTTTTATTGCAAGCATATCCTAAAGAAGCTCTTTTCTTCTTTAGCGTCCCATATTGTCTCAGATTTGTTTTAAGTTTTCTAAACTTTCTTCTGTTAGGGGAAATTTTATTAGGATAACGTCGATATAATTGTAAAGTGTTTTTTCTACATTCATAAGTAAACCTGCAGAATATCAACTTCTTCATTGACATTTATTTTGTTACAAATTAATCTCGAATGATGACAAAAATTGCAAATAAAACGATATGTAACAAGATGGAAATAAGCACAATTATTTGTCCATAGCCTTTTATTTGACATGGTTTAGAAAGCGAACACCACAAGATCTATCAAAATGTACAAAAAAATATATAGAAAAAATATATCGATGTTGTCACCACTCATCTACACTATGGGGAAAAAAAATTGTGCGTGATAATAAAGAACATAACATCCCATTAAAAAATATACAGCGTGATTCAGAACTTTTTAATGTACAGGGGACTTACAAATATAATTTTGTAAAAATGAGATCAGGAAGAGCAGTTCAAAAATGATTTAAAAATACACTTCCGCACGACGACACTGGAAACTGGTTTTCTGTAAAACCTGAAAAGGCATGTAATTGGCGATCGGACAAAAAATTTTAAAGAAATTCCCAAGAAAAGAAATACATTACATTTTACAACACGTATTTTGTTGCAGCAAATTCAACTGCTTTTGCCGCTATTGTTATTAATTATTAATAGAACTAATTTATGATTTTAATTAGTAAAGTAGTTTGACATACCTGATGTTACAACAAAATTTTGGACCCATAAACGTAAACAAAAAGAAGTCCAAGAAGTCAGGAGATCGTGGTGATCATGGTACCGGTCCTCTTCGTCCAATCCCTTGGTATTAATGCTTAGACACGTTGTACATGGTACGGATGTAATTGAGCCTAGTATATGATACGCCACACTACTGCAATACGCCTTGGATGCGCTGAATCTCCATCTCTTCCACAGTTCGGAAATTTCCTGCGTCACGCCTGAGTTTGCTCTACACTTGCACTCACTGCACACCGTTATTAAAGTAACTGCATTTGGCACATGTTTAGAAATGGCTCATCGGTCTGCTAAAATATGTTCACTTCAACATAAATTAGATATTCATCAACTGCGAGTTGCTATACGTAAGCCATTTTTGATATTTGAAGAACTAATGTAAATACTTGCATCACAAAAAAGTTGAAACGATAAGTAATCGGATATTTGAAATCGCCTGGCTAGACACTACAGTAGCCTAATGATGTAAAGGTTGAAACTACTAGACCTTCAATAACTATTTTCTCGGAGAGTATAAGGATTTTACATTTCTTTATGATATTGACACCATTTTTCATGACGCATCTGTTCCCAATTCTTTTAAGATAAGTTGTGATTCACCCTGTATATACTTCATAGTAGTAATACAGTGCTTTCGAAAAGTAACGAATAAATTCATTATTTTTGAAATTGAGAATGACATGCTCTTTCAAATGGCATGGTCAAAATTGGGGGTTGCTATTTAAAACAATTGTCAATGACATATCTCGAACAACGATGACGTCACAAATATGGGTCGTATCTCAAAAAGTGCCTTTTTTAAAAACCAAATTGGCGTGCCAGGGGATTTTTTCGAAAACTTCTCAATTTCAAAAATAATTAATTCATTCGTTACTTTTCGAAAGCACCATATGTACCGTATAATTCGGTGTTGATTTAGCTCGAGGTTCAATTTGGGTAATAATTAATTTGCATTTGTAATTACACAACTTATACAACAAACAGTTTGATTTTTGTAATTCTCGAAATGCTGTTGTTGATCCATGACGCCAAAACATAAAAAATCAACCAAATACAATTAAGTATTCTGGGAATATTCTCGGAGCGTTGCACTTCAAACTTCCATACAACTGCTCGAAGCGAAAGGTTGGCGTACTCCGCTTGCTAAACGCACTACCTACCTTAAAAATTACAGGGCTGGCCACGGTTATTACATTATGCATATTTAACAAGGTGGTGACTAAGGACTAAGATGTATCGACCACACGTGAACAATACGGCAATTACTGCAGAGGTATTATTGTCTAGACAATGAAATTTTAATATATTAAACTTACGTAATGACAGGCTGTGCCGCATTTGCAAGTATCTTTCGTACGATATAAAAAGCAACGCGCAATTAAATAAAATATTGTGTGTTAAGGGGAGAATAGACGGTTTCCGCAAAATTCGAGAGGTAATATTAAGTGCGGTTCAGTATTCACAATGGGTGATTTTGCTGCAAACGACAGCCAAGAAGAAAACCTTTGTACAGTTACCGGCATTGTATACAACATGGAAATACTAATTCTGCAGTTTCATTAAATACAAATCGGGGGAAAAGTCTTATCTCATTTGAAGTTTATAACATGATAATTGAAATCAGCTGGCCTTTATACCGGGTGCCCATTAAGAATGGAACATGGAATGGATACAGGCTGTCTCATGTATTACCAGCATGCTTGGAAGGAGTGATTGTACAGTGAATGTAAATGAGATTTACCCAAATATGAGAAACAGAGTGTCAAATATTTTGGAATTTTTATTATATTTTTTATTTACTTGGAAACCCTTCATGATAAAATAGTATATTTTAAGTCTAATTATTCAGTATGTTTAAATATTCTCATCATCACCAGTTCGTAGAAACTCGTCTAATTATAATAATAATAGTAAGTATATCTTAAATATAAAAAAAACGTAAGATAGTTTTGATTATTTTAATTATTATTTGCAATTTTCTTTAAAATGCATTGTATTCAATAGTTCAATAGCATAATTATGTATCAAAAACTGAAGAATACTTCCAAAATCCACTCTTAAAATTTTGCAAATCATCATAATTAACCATTTTTCAAGTAATATTTTGTTGTATTTTCAGCAGAAAAGGCGCATTACCTGAAACCAAAACAATTTTTCTTCGGTGCAATGAATATTTCAACTAGAATTATTTCGAACACGGTTTCCACATAAAGAAGGTAGAAGCATCGATTGTTTTAATACTCAGACGTAACTGTACAGTCGCAAAAAGTCTTCCATGATGAAGATGATGAAAAAGCATGATATGTCATAAATGACACTGGTAGTGACAAAATTAGAAACTAATTTTAATTTCTCACCCCCAAAAACCCCCGATCTCCAAATTGTACCCTTAAAGTAAGTTTAGTTATATCGCATTATTGTGTCGTCAGGAATATATTCTTGCTCTATGGTGCATTAATTTCGGGACACCCTGTATTACTGAAGAATAATAGGTCTCACCACTCATAGACTACGAAATGCAGAGATATTATACACAACCTTTTTAAACGATAACTTTATAGTTATTTTTATTATATATTGTGATAAAAAAAATATTTAAAAAAAAAACTTATATTTGTTTATCAATGTCAAATGTTTTAGAGAAAAAGGTGAATTGATTTATGGGTGGATTTCCAATAGTATATAACAATAATTGATGACCATTGGTTACAATACCTCTCTCAAAGGAGATTGACAGTGGAGCATCTTGGTTCTCGATCTACAGAAATAAATGCTATCTCCGAGGTCCCTCTAGGATCGGTTCTCGGCCCGCTATTGTTTCGAATCTTTATTGATGACATTGTCCGAAACCTGAATTGCGAGACCCTTCTTTATGCACCTCAAATTGTATCTGTCTGTATCACATATTAGTGATTATACCGAGCTTCAATCAAACATCGACAAAACTTCCTTGATTATTTTTACTTTATATTGGTACCTTTCTGTATCTTTAAACAGAGTCCATAAGAAAAAATCAAGATTGCATGCCACCACTGGCCTTTCCAAACAAATACCAAATGCCATTAAGTTTACAAAGAAGCTGCCAGAGTCCAAGTTGGCAAACTATATTTTCTTAAAAATGTAGATAATTAGATCAATATTCTATACTGTATTTAATTCTTCACAGAAAAACGAAATTTTTTTGTTAAAAATATATATTGACCTTGAATGGACATTAAAAAAATACGTTCTAGGTCAAAAATAAGGTCAGCATTCGTTGACTCTTTCTGTCCTATATAACTTTATAAGCTGCATAGGTCATTTTCTCAGTATCTAGCAGATATGGTGAGTTATAAATTGGAAAAAAAATTATATTTTTGGTAAGCTGTGATTGATTTAAAGAGCTTGGCCTCCATAATTTTTTCAAGGGATTCAGAACTAACTACTCCCAGAATTTCACTCAACTGTGCCTAAATTCAAACTACTTAAGGTGTGTGCAGGGTTTTTTCATTATACTGCTTTTAGTAAAAAAAAACATAGCGCAAAATAAATATTAAGATAATAAGTCAAAATGTCTATCTTCTTTAGGACATTTAGCCTTTTTTAAGTAATAGTATACCAAATCGTCCCAAAATACCCATTATTGGGCTGATGAAAATCCGCATGATTAAAATGAAGTACAAAATCTAGCGTATTTTGCTTAAAAAAATTGTCTAATAGGTATAATATAAAGTCAGACAATATCGACCATTTGAAACAAAATATAAGACTAGTGTATGAGACATTGACAGGAGATAATAATACAAAAAGCCACAAAACTTAATATTTTTAAAAGATTTAATTGTGGTTTGGATAGTAATGGAAGACAAACTGAAAATTGTCTGTAATTATTTTTAAGTTTGTTTGTTTGTTCTTTATTTTTTTTACACTATTAGTGTTACTATTACTTAATATTATTCAATCAATTGCATATGTCTATAACGCAATAATTTAGTTATTTTTTTCTTTTGGACATAACATTCTAACCAGTGCAAATAGCTGAAAAAATTATAAAAGTTTTTTTATTAAAATGAATGAACCACATATAAAAATATAGATGGCGTCACGACGCTTAGCGTCGCCTGTTGTCAACGTCACAAATTAGACATAAACAAAGCTTAGCTTTATGCCTAAAAATATTGCTGATAGCTTCGCCTACTAAAAATATTTCTTCGACAAAAATTCTTGTGGAGGGAACTTTGGGAGACCCTGTACATAGCAAAACATGTCAAAATGATATTTTCATAATTCATAACTGTTCCTGTTCACCCTGGTTCTAACTTGAACGGGACATTGACAAAAATTATTATTACGTTATAATATTGACTTCTTCATGTGAAAAGTTTATACTCGTATTCCTAAGATTGCAATAACGTCACCTTACACTTTTTATAATAGTAGTACATGCTAGTAAAACCAATGCTATAATTCAGTCAACAGTTTTTAATATGTATAAATTGTTTAATTAAATCTCTCATTTATCTAATATTTACCATGACACTATAAAACACAAATAGTTTCTAGGCATAAACAACTTTATTACAGCTAATATATCACAATTATACGTCGTCGAACGTTCTCAACTTTATTATATTTCAAGATTTTTGTAAATGTTTTAACTAAAATTGTTAACTTTTGCTCTAGCAAAATATCTGACTCAGACGATATATTTTTGCTCAGTAACTCCTTAACGGATATTGATAAAAATATGCGTTTTTTCTTAATAGACTACAAATCTTATTTTACGTCGACGTTGTTTTTTGAAATTTTGAAAAAGTGTCAAATTAATTTTTTTAATTGAATTTTGCACTTTTTCAAAATTTCAAAAAACAGCGTCGATGTAAAATAATATTTGTAATATATTAAAAAACCGCATATTTTTATCATTTTCCGTTGAGGAGCTAATGAGCGAAAACTGAAAACATATTTCGCAGCAATAAAATGCTGCGATCACATTAGATGCGAAATGTCCAACACTGAGAGAAGTGATTAAGGATCACGATGAACGCTATATCAAACGGGATATCGTATTCACTCAGTAACTCCTCAACATCGATGCTGTCCTATGAAATTTTGAAAAAATGTTAAATAATTTTTTTTTTATAAATTTTTCAGTGGATGTAAAATAATATTTGTAGTCTATTAAAAATTTTTATATACAGTATGCGCCAAAAGTATGGAATAAATTCAATAAAAACGAAACAATTATTTTTTGGAAAAAATCCTCGAACATGTTGATTTTTAATTTAAAAAATACATATTTTAGTGTAAAATGCGATTTTCAAATGTCATTTGTTTTTGAGTAATGACGTCATCATATTTTTTTCCTTGATTCTGAAAGATCGTTTAATTCTCTATCAGACAGTACTAAAATTTTGCCCTCTTACATAGGAAAGTTTTTGAGTAAATGACGATTGAATGTTAGAAAACGTAAATCAATTAAAATAAAGCAAAAACGTTATTTAATGAAAAATATCCAGATCGCCCTATCAGCCAATCAACAGTTAGTAAGGTAGAGTCCAAATTTAGAGAAACTAACAATATTGTAAATATTCCAAAACCTGGACGTCCAAGCATTAATGAAAATCAGAAACAGAACATTTTGATAAGTATGGTGGATAATCCTCATAATTCTTCACGATTGGTTGCATTAAACAATGACACTAGTCAGAGCACAGTGCTACGTATCTTGAGGAAGGAAAAATATCATCCCTACAAAATTCAACTTGTGCAGGAACTCAATGAAGATGATCCCGATCGCCGCTTACACTTTTGCGAAATTCTAATGAATTTATGTCAAGGAAATAGAAATTTACACCGGCAAATACTTTTTTCAGATGAGGCTACATTTTGTCTGAATGGTACAGTAAACCGTCAAACTTGCATATATTGGAGTCGGGAAAATCCTCATTGGATGGCAGAGGCACATACCCAACACCCTCAGAAATTAAATGTGTGGGCTGGAATAGTTGACGACAGAATAGTAGGGCCTTTCTTCTTTGAAGGAACCCTTACAGGACAAAGATATTTAGAGTTTCTAGAAAATGACCTTGTTCCAGCCCTTGCAGTAATTTTTCCTAACGATAATGACTCTGACATTCCTGACGATACCATATGGTTTCAGCAAGACGGTGCACCTCCGCACTATGCGCCCCTGTACGAAATTTTTTGGACTGTTTTCCTGGGAGGTGGATCGGCAGACGCGGACCGATAGAATGGCCTGCAAGATCGCCAGATCTTACACCTCTTGACTATTTTTTATGGGGATACTTGAAGTCAAAAGTGTATATTAATAAACCACGTAATTTAGAAGAACTTCAAAATCGCATTCGGGACGAAATACGCTGGGTTACCCCAGAAATCATTCATAATGTGTAAGAAGAATTTCTTCACAGACTTGCGCATTGTCAAGAAGTTGGTGGATGGCAATTGGAACATTTAATTTAAGTATAAAATTTAATCAATTGTATTTTATTTTACATACCTCAGAATTGTTACTTTTTTATGGATAAAATTTACGTTTTCTAACATTCAATCATCATTTACTCGAAAACTTTCCTATGTAAGAGGGCAAAACTTTAGTACTGTCTGATAGAGAATTAAACGATCTTTCAGAATCAAGGGAAAAAATATGGTGTTGCCATTAAAAAAAAATCGATGACGTCATTACTCGAAAACAAATGACATTTGAAAATCGCATTTTACGCTAAAATATGTATTTTTTAAATTAAAAATCGACCTGTTTGAGGATTTTTCCCAAAAATAATTGTTTCGTTTTTATTGAATTTATTCCATACTTTTGGCGCATACTGTATGTATGTATATTATGTACTGCCACACGTAAAGGATTTTATAAAAGACTAAGAGAAATGATTACGTATTGTAGTAATAGCTTTATTATAATTACGACTTTGTTAAATCCTTTGATATAATATTCTACGTGTGTACCTAATAAATAATAGACAACAGCTAAGACATTGCAAATAGACTTATTCATTAAAATATAATTAATATTTTTAATAAATATCAAAAATGTGGAATGCAAACCGGTAGTTGAGATATATGGAATATATATATATAAAAAACAAAATATTATTGAAATGTGGTTTTGTTTATTTAATTTTATTTTTTGTCACATAGTAAACTATTGTTTACTTGGTTTACGTGGTAAAGCATCATACCACTCAGATGTAATAAATAATAACATACATTTGTTGTAAATTCAAACTTAGTAGACACATTGAAAGTAAAAATGTGCCAAACGCATTTTATTCTACAAAAGAATAATCTTTTTCTCTCATATTTAGTGAGACCTATATCACGTGAAAGTATTTATATTTTAGCGTAAATGGCGAAAAACAAAATTAAGCATAATTACTGGAACTATTTTGTATATCACAAGAAAATTTGTTATTAATTTTGATAAAAGTGATGTTTTTTTGTTAGAAAGTGTTATACAATGTTGTTCCGATGGGGTAACACATTCTTGTCAACTATTTTATTCTTTATTTTTTATTAAAACGTCATTCTTGATTAAAAAAAAATGTTGTTTGTGTTGACGAGCTGCATTGGCATTACCTGTTCTCAAATCTTCGATTTTCTAATTTTGAGAGCCATATCATAAATGTACTTATCTAACATAATGATAATATATACAATAAAAATATTTTTGTCTTTACGAAAAATATAGATGTTTCTAACTCGCCGAATAAATATGCACTGCCCTATTTCTGAAAACATATTCTGCACCGCAAGTATAAACTTAGCTTGCTCACGGAGCATAAGTATGTACAACATTCAATTTCTTGAAAACCGTAACACGTAGCGAATTAAGCCTTTCTAAAAAACTTTTTTATACTTTTGACTACATTTGCCTCGATATAACTATAGATCTATTTTCAATAATTAATATGGCTCTCTGCATAGTGAAGGTTTTAATGCACAAATTTGCTGGTGCCGACTTTGGAATAAATTTTTTCGAAAAGGCTTTAAATTATCAAAAATTGGTGTATACCATTAGAAGCGCTGACGTTTTTTATATATGTTGTGAAAAATATATGATCAGTTAAATCGTTAATTGTCAAATATTGTCCGAAGCAGCGATAATTTGATTTTATAAAGTTGGCCTCACTGAAAAAAGTTGTAAAAGTCCATTTCGAATGCCCAAATTGTCCCGCTACAAGATGGTAAAGGTTTAATTTAGTTTAAAAAAAAACGGCATAATTGAGAGCCGATTTTACTAACGATCCCTCTATTTCATATATCCATTTTGTCTCCATCCCAAATGAATTAGCCCAGTGGTGACCGTTGAGCAGCACATATTTCAGCGTTTTGTCATAACACGTCAACATAGTCTTACTCTGTGCAGAGATATATCTGGTTTTAACAAAACTTGATCACGTGTTTCACCGTTAGCCTTAAGTCTCCTTTATCACTTTACGGACGACCAATAGTTTCGAAGAGATATGGGTCGACAAGAAATGAAAAACATAATGGCAACTTATATGGTATTTCATTAAAAATGAAATGTACCAACTTTCGATTAAATCTGGAAAACTAAACGTAAATGTTTTAGTGTCAGATTGTAAAATGAAGTTTAAACTAGATCTAATTAAATCAACTAGCAACAACCAATCAAATGTCTCATACTTTAGCAACAAAACTCCATTTGGTAAACTGACTGTTAATTGTATTATTCATGTTACTTAGCGGTTAGAAAAAAATACAAACATAATAAAAAATACAGGGTGGTAGCTTTTTAATGGCTCACCATTGGCATCTCGAAAACCGTGAAATATACAGGGTGGCCCAAATAAAAAATGCACTTTTTGATGGCAATTAAGATAAACTAAACAGATCCAAAGAACCTGCTGGCGTTGCTAAAATATTGTAAAAATATTAAAACAGCCATTTTAGAAAATGCCACCCAGCGTCAATATTTCTCAAAGAAAACGGCTGAAATTGGGTACAGATAACTATAAAACATTTAAAATTAAAATAAACTAGTAAAAACTGAAGAAGAACACAAAACTACAACGTAAACACAGGAATTGAATTAACGCGACCAAATATCGAAAATTACGTTGACAATAAAAACAAATGTGTAACATCAGCCGTGACGTAAGACGTCTGAATTCTTGACGCGAGTATAACATCGAAATTTTGTTTTCTCTTTATAAATAAGTTTGGAATTTTTTTGAAAGGAGATTCCGTTAATACTTAATTTTTTCTATCCCCTCTTAAAATATTTGTACTTAGTCATAGTTAACCCGGTATATCCTAAAGTTTGGTTTGGGTCCCATGTCTTGTTATAGAGATATGACATACCTGAAATCTCAGCTAATACTATGCTTAAATCTAAATATAGGTACTGCGTAAACGCTTCCATAAGAAAAACAACTTTTCACTTTAAACTTGTAAGACACATTTTGTGCTTATATTCAGGCTGCATAAACCCATCTTTCGTCCCCATAGAATGAATCTTGCAAGAATTCAGTCCGACCGATAAAACTGCGGAGTATCTCACTGCAACTGGTCAGGAGTTCAACAGTTATTTTTCTAGAATATCGACTTTAACTGCTCTCCATTGCGAGCTCCCTAAATCCGATATTTATGTCACAATTTGTGTAACGGAACCGAAAGAGCGCAGCCCTCAAAGCAAAAGTTTACGATGACCGTAATAATTTGGAAGAATATACTAGACCGATTTTATTGAAAAAGATATTGGAGATTAGGAAAGTAATCTGATTACTCCCGGTGGAACGTGCTCGACAAAGGACACGATTATATTACATGATACATTCTCTGATTGCGTTCACGTTTGTCGCAATCTGGTGGTAGGGAAATCGGATAGAGAAATATATGAAACCGTGCCAGGTCGTCCAAAATTTATAATTGGAAACAAATTAAATATGAAGTGTTTTTTCAACTGAAATGCTTTATTTTGAAAGGTATTGATGCATATCGAAAAGCTGTCAATTTTACGTTCAAAGTTATCATTATAATTTTACTTAGGATTTGTAAAGTTACAAATGCCCTGTAAAATTTCAATGTAATTAAACTGATAATACAATTTCACAACGGAAATTACGTACTTATACATAATTATCAGATCAAGCGAACTTACCTGTAAGTGAAGTTCGATCATAATAATATGAGACGCTCCGCCCGAGATGATCATATGTAGTATGTTCTCTGTGTCGGTAACATCACACTTTTTTAAGCCAAACCTTCTATACAATACCTAACTCCGTGTATTGATCTAGATATCATTCTTTTTAAAGGAAAATTGTCACAACCAGATGATCAGGGTATTTTGAAAGGGTTGGGAGAGACTGATCATCTCGACAGGAGCGTCTCATATAATTATGATCGAACTTCACTTACAGGTAAGTTCGTTTGATCTGATAATTATATTTACGCTCCGTCCTCTATGATCATATGTAGATGTTTAAAGAGGTTGTGACAAATGTAGTTTTTTTAAATTATTTGTAATTTAATAACTAACATGAATCTAAATTTATTTATTGATTTTAAATTCATAGGCCTGATTTGAATGTTTAATAAACATAATTTATAACATAGAGGAAACTTATTTTATTACGGCTTGAACAAACGAATTTCTAGTTTGAAGTGGCTTATTATAAAATCTTGCTTTAAGACCACCCTGCCATCTTCCGAATAGTGACTAAACTTACACCATTCCTAAATACTGCTGATGTACTAGCATGTCTAGTAGAGTGTACTGAAAATTCTGCAGTATCTATGCCGCTTAGTGCTAAAGTCGTTTTTATCCATTTACTAAGTGTTTGTGAACTTTTCTCAGTAAATGGTCTTTTATAAGTTAAGAAGAGTCTAAAACAGTTCTCCGGTCTAAACTCTGCTGTTTTTCCTACGTACACTTGTATTGTGCTTGCTACACATATTTTGAGTCTTTCAGGTAAAAAGGGAAAAACTAGCCAACTAGGGTTGTATGGAACTTCTTCTGGTGGTCTTTATTCTATCTGGAATTTTAATTTCTAGTGCTTTCCCATCAGCTGACATAGATACATTTCTAATATCTATTAAAGACAAAGTTTGCACCCTGTGAGCCGAAGCAAGGGTTAATAATGTAGTTAACTTCTTAGATAAAAGACCCATATCAATTTTTTTGGTTGTCCAGTATTTTAAAACAATACTAGGATCCCAATGTAATCATACATCGGTGCACAAGGTCTCAACATATGTACCCCTCTAAAAAATCGTTTTTATGTTGTCATCCAGAGCAACATCTTTGTATATCAAAAGAGATAAAGCTGAACATAAAGAATTTAAGGTCCCATAGGACGCCCCCTTCTCAAATTCGTCAGTAAAGAAATTTAACATAATAAGTGGATTTAATTCGAAAATATCTAGATTAAGTTTCTGACACTAACACCACCAGCACAAGTCCAGAAGAAAACTGTTTCACGGTCGACTCAGTAATTGATGCCACAATTACTTCAACTGAGGCCATAGGAAGTCCTCTTTTGATGAAGCCTTGTATGATAATCGGCATGCTACCAGGGAAAGATGTTTCCACAGTGGATGACTCTCTCTGCTTGGGGAAAATAATAAATTAGGTTGGGAAGAAAAAATGATGGGCTCTTCTGTCATTACCACGCACACAAAAAACAGAATGATATCTAGATCAATACACGGAGTTAGGTATTGTATAGAAGGTTTGGCTTTAAAAAGTGTGAGGTTACCGACAAAGAGAAAATACTACATATGATCATAGAGGGCGAAGCGTAAATATAATATTATGTAAATTTACTAATTATTTTTAAAATTATAATTTAATTATTCATATAACGTATGTAACAATTATTATGTATTTTTACCGTCTAAATGAAGATCCTACACTGATAAAAGTTAGGTGGAAATTTCCACGGGTTGTTATGCTTTTTTACATAATATTTACTGGTAAATTATAATTTACATTATCTAGGTATAGCAGTCACACATGCAAGACAAAAAGAAAACTGATTATTTCTATTCAAGCTTTCGAATCCTTTATTCCTTCTTCATCAGAAAACTGCAAAATTGTATAAAAATTATCAAACAATACAATAAAATATATTCAAGCCTATTGTATGTGAAAATAACTGTTAACATGTGGGGTTAGAATAGCAAAATAATGTGTGTTATACAATCACTTTTTATTTAGAATTTAAATAGTAAAGGTGGATAAACAAAACATCAAAAATTTTATTTTTGATATTACTTTTGTTCTATGCGTTTTATTTTTCGAGATTTCTGTACCTAAAACACCCCAAATTTGATCATTTAACGGCGGTAAATACGGCGAAGAAAATTTTATACAAATATTATCTTGAAAAATTTAATTTAAATAATTGGAGTG
The DNA here is from genome assembly GCA_037114965.1 of Monochamus alternatus. Lineage (NCBI taxonomy): Eukaryota > Metazoa > Arthropoda > Insecta > Coleoptera > Cerambycidae > Monochamus > Monochamus alternatus. Next base: position 25,851,625 of record CM073426.1, on the reverse strand, counting down.
TAAACAATTTTAAGTCATTAACATCAGAGTATTTTTATATATTTTTTTAGGTATTAATAATATTGTGTGAAACTAACTACTCTGTGGACAAAATCCCCAACCAGCGTTGAATTACACCCACAATATCTACCCATATATTCCTTATTATTAGCGTTTGTAACATTTTTTACTGTATTAGAAAAGGATTTTAAGCTAATATAAATCAAATCTCCTACAATTCCTATCAATGTCATCAAGTCATATGTATGTTCTCTGATACCAAACATCTAGGTATGCTAATGAACAATTCCACAGACTATTCAATATCTATTCAATAATTATCTAAATACATTAATCTATCTAAATTTACTAACCTGCTTTAATGAAACACTCTATAAATATCTAACTTCACTTTTGGCAGTGGCAACACGACAATTCGACCACAATAGATGAGATCTGACCTATTTCTGCATTTTTAGGATTGCTTCTTCAGGTGGCCTCCTTTAAGTTGAATCAAATATCTAACTACAAAAATTATTATAAAAATTAAAATTAGTTGAAGTTAAATATCGACAATGACAAAAGTGACAGCCTGTCAATGAATTTTTTACTGTATTAGAAAGGGATTTTAAGCTAATATAAATCAAATCTCCTACAATTCGTATCAATGAAGTCATATGTGTAATTCATTGTCATTGTCGATATTTAACTTCAAATAATTTTAATTTTTATAGTTAGATATTTGATTCAACTTAAAGGAGACCACCTGAAGAAGTAATCCTAAAAATGCAGAAATAGGTCAGATCTCATCTATTGTGGTTGAATTTGTAGTGTTCCCACTGCCAAAAAGTGAAGTTAGATATTTATAGAGTGTTTCATTAGCAGGTCAGTAAATTAAATTATTTTCTTTAGATAATTATTGATTAGAGCTTTGTCTGTGGAATTGTTCATTAGCATACCTAGATGTTTGGTATCAGAGAACATACATATGACTTCATTGATAGGAATTGTAGGAGATTTGATTTATATTAGCTTAAAATCCCTTTCTAATACAGTAAAAAATAATCAGTGTATTTCTAGTAACATTCAAGTTGATGTCATTTATAAATGAGATGGCGTTGCATACACTTTACATTGCCATAAGTCCCTATTTCTGAAACTATTTTCTGATGAGTCAGTTTGGTATTATCCAATTATAATGCAAGATGACCAGGGGAGCCACTGCAAGACGGTACAGCTCAATTTAAACAAATTCCACAGCTATTTGCAACAATGTATACCTTAGCTCCAATTACTGTACATAAAATCGCAAATTGCGCCCCGCTGGTCGCAACAAACGACCGCCTCTAAAGCTCATTAAATCGAAGACGGCACTTATTTACATTAGATATTTTTATAAAGTAAATACACGCTGTCTCCATTCTCCCAAAGAACTATAATTTCGTGCACTAACGAGCCCAGCCATCTTCTAAATTACATGGAAAATATTTTCTCAGCAAACAGTGGTTTAGGATGCGTTATCATAATTATTACTCTCTAAACACGGTAATTCCGCCGTGCGACGATAAATTACGGCAGAAGCCCATAAAGGAAAACAGCGGCCAGAAATAAAGTCCACACTTCCTTTCTATATTGTTTGCCTTCTGAGTGGAAGGTAAACAGAAGATACACCTATTCAAACACTACAAAAATGTTGTTTTGCGGTAACCGACCGTATAAAAGAAATGGCACGAAACAAAAGCGAGGCCCAGCTGGCTTCATTCATTCATAAATATACCTTCCTTTTACATTAATCATTTTCTTTTCGGGATGCTGAATTCTAGAATAAAATTACCATCGAAGGCGGAGCGGTTGTTAGTTTTTATTGTGAAGTCACAACAGCGACAGAAGCATTACAATGCACGAATAATACTACGACTTAGGGACAAGTCGTTGAATTTTCCTCAGTGGAATCCAGAAAATTAGAAAATTATTTTATGTTATTTATTGGATTTAATATTGTGTCCTTTAAATAGTATACAGGGCGTCACGTAATGAATGTTACATACTTTAAGGGTATAATCTAGAACCCAAATTGTCTCGATTTAACCAAACTTGCTTAAACGGAAAATGTCGCAAAACAAGTTACAGGGTGTTAAAGTATATTTTTTATTTCTTATTTTCTCCTTAACTCAGAATCCAGTTAACCGATTTGAGCAAAATTTGCTGTTGCATACGAGGTGTGGCAATTAAGCTCCAGGAATTTAGTTAGATATAACTCGGAAACTAATAATAATTTAGTATTAAAGTCTTTTAAAGCAGATTACACAAAGGAGCTACAAAAAAGTAAAAAGTAAGCCCATGACAATTATATAAAATATCATAGTAATCCAACTCAAGCAATGTGGAAAAACATCAATAATAAAATACCGATAGAACAATTATTTTACAAATATTGCTGCAAATATAACTCAGAAATTAACCCTTACTAATGCATTATATACTGATTACATGAATTCTTTCAAAACTTGTTCCCGACTTACCATCTCTCCAGTTTCTGAAGAGATCATAGACTCAGTTATTCAGAAAAATAAAAAGGGCAAAAATGCATATGACATGAATAACGGTTTTAAAATTCATTGCATGTAATATATTGAAGCCTATCACAGCATTAATAAATATTAGTATTTGCCAGGACATATTTCCTGACTGCCTAAAGATCTCAAAAGTTGTAGCAATCCACAAAAAAAGGCAATACTAACGATCCTTCAAACTACAGACCCATATCTATCTAACCAACATTTGCAAAAATTTTTGAAAACGTTTTAAAAACTGAAATAATAACTTATCTCGAGATTCAATACGGTTTTAGAAATAAACTCTCTACAACTTTAGCCATAGATAAATTGGTGTCGGAGATCAAGATGGGTTTTGAGCAAAAAGAATTTATATGTTCTCAGTTCCTAGACCTCACCAAAGCATTTCACTCTTCACATTACATTCTATCTTCACAGAAAAACTGTCTTACTATGGTTTCACATCCCACAGTGTTGGGCTAATATACTCATACCTCATTAATAGGCAGCAATATGTTGTTCACAATAATTCAACATCTTCATATTTCGGTATTGATACCGGTGTACCACAAGGATTTATTCTTGGTCCGGTTCTTTTTAATATATGTAAATGATTTACCTTGTTCAGTGCATGACTCTGGTTTGACCATTCAATTTGCCGATGATACTAATATTACTAACCGCTGTCCTATAATTGATGATTTGATTGAAAAGGTTCGTCAAGCTGAATTAATAATTCAAAACTGGTTTATGTCTAATAAATTAAATCTTAATTCCACTAAAACAGAAACATTAATATTTAGCCTTAGAGAAACCACAGATATTTTAAATCCTGATTCTGTTAAAATTCTGGGGGTTCACCTGGATTTAAAATTGTCATGGAATTGTCACACTGATTACATATGTAACAAAATATATCTTCTTCGTAGCTTAAACCATCAAGTATCTCAACAAAGCTTGAAAACAGCTTACCACAGTCTTGTTCATTCTATGATATCATATGCAATTTTAATTTGGGGTCACTCTACTTCAGGCTCTGACGTATTTGCATTACAAAAAAGAACTATAAGATTAATTGGCGGACTTAAATATACAGATGACTGTAGACTGAAATATTTTGAACTTAATATATTAACAGTTCCATGCATATATATTCTACAATGCCTAATGCATATAAAAAACAATATAGGTAGTTATACGTCCAGGAATGAAATTCATTCCACAAGAAATAGAGACAATTTACAATATGATTATCAGAGACTCTCGAAAACTCGAAATGGTACCTCTTACTGGAGGATCAAATTTTATAATTCGTTACCTAAAACAGTTACTGACTTAAATAATACAACTTTTAAGTACAGAATAATAGATTTTTTATAGTTTTTACTATTTTTAGTGTTTAATGTTCTTAGTTAGTCTATTTTACTGTAGTTTGTAATTTTTATTTTGTGTTTCTCCTTATTTGACCTGTATACATTATTGTATATCAATAAATAAATAAAAAAAATAAATAAACTGGCAACACTGCATTGTTCGTCAACGTTTTTTTAGAGAGGACGGACCTTCTTTTCAGTTTCAGTCCAAGGTTGAAGTCGATAGCACGTTTAGTTTGTGTTTTATGTGTATTTTTTGGAAGTAACTTTTAGTGGTGTGGTGAAAATGAGTGACTCAAATTACAAGCAACGTTTTGTGATTCAATTTCTAGTGAAATCTGGCGAAAAACTCTTGGAAATCCTTCGAAAATTGCAGGTAGTGTATGGAGACTAGTGCATGTCGAAAACATGCGTGTTTGAATGGGCAAAACGGTTCAAGGAGAGGCGTGAATCGGTAGAAAACGATCCACGTCAAGAAGCTCCCGTCACCTCTCGTAGTGACGCGAATGTTGACCGTTTGCATGCACTGATCACGTCTGACCGGCGCCTAAGCCTTCGTGCGTTGTCTGACGAGTTAAACGTCAAGAAAGAAACCGTTCGCAAGGTGTTACACGAAAATTTGAATATTCGAAAGATTTGCGCAAAGATGATGCCAACAGTTCTCACCCGTGAACAGAAAGACATGCGAAAATCGATCTGCGAGGATTTGTTGTCTCGCATTCGGAGCGACGGTAGAGACTGGATGAGTCGGGTAGTCACTGAGATGAGACCTGGATATTTAAGTATATCCCCGAGACCCGTAAACAAAGTCAGCAGTGGGTAAAAAAGTATGGAGAGAGGCCAACGAAAGCGAGGATGTCCAAGTCACGACTAAAGGCAATGTTAATTTTTTTTTCGATATCCACGGCAGCATTAATCTTGAATATGTTCCTGCCGGCCAGATAGTGACTGGACAGTTCTATGTTGGCGTCCTGGAACGGCTGCGGGCCCGTGCGCGATTCGAACTCGCCAAGAACGGCTGGATCTTGCACCACGACAACGTGCCAGCCCATTTCTCGTTCATTGTGCAAGAGTTTTTGCCAAAAAAGCATTCCAATGTTGCCCCACCCACTCTGTAGCCCCGATATTACGCCTCTGCAATTTTTTTCAAGATGACGCAAGATGTCGCACCTCAAGGGAACTCATCATGGCGGCGTACAGGAAATCAAAGAAGTTGTAACCATGGTGCTGAACTGGTTAACTGCGAAGGATTACCAAGAGCACTTCCAATCGTGGGAGCATCGTTAGAATCGTTGTGTAGAGTTAGAGGGAGGCTATTGTGAAGGTCGATAATAAAATTTTGGCGAAATTTAATTTGCTTGTTTTTTCATTGACAAATTCCCGGAACTTAATTGCCACACCTCATAGTTTCTCTTCATGAAGTATGCAGTAGTTATGTTCCTATTAAGTTAAATCATACAGGGTGTTCATATTACTACAACCCTTTGTGAATATCTTTCTGTAACTCTTTTGTACGTTTAAATTTTTACATGCAACTAGACATAAGAAAGGAATAACAGCCTGTAACTTTTTTACATTTCTTTGAGTTCTAAATTATAAGCTTGAAGTAGGTAACATTCATTACATGACACCCTGTATATCATTTAAAGGTCGTAACATTCGTTACGTGATACTCAATCGTTTTGAAGAAATATAAAACACATCATCCTATAATTTTGAAACGATGTATGTAGAATAGGTCCCACACAATGGCGTTTGTTAACCACTGTTACTATTTATTACCACCTTATAACAGTATAAGCCAAAATATTAAAAATGCCTACATGTGTCTGGGCTACTGTTAATATTAACGTTTGTTGGAACTCTGAGTTTGTAAAATATCGTTCTCGCTGAATGCGATAGAAGCCGATAGCTCTCAATGATGTCTACTGCGATGTAGAAGTCTTCGTGTCTGTGGTATTTGCTATATATAGCTTGTCTACACCGCATACATATGTTATCTAATTTGAATAATTAAAATATATTTTCTGCTAGGTCTAGAAGTACATAGAAATAGTACCTACTGCTTTGTGGTTTATTGTACAAGGCGGTTATTCTTGAGATCGAGAGAACTGAGCTCTTCTCATGAGAAAATATAAGATCACTTCCCTCAAAGTTCACTTTATTTCAACACAGTTATAAAACAGCTATTCTTGAAGGTATGTGAATAGGAACGTGGTAGGAACTTGTCCCCACAAATTTTGCAGTGTTGCCAGCGTTCAGATTATAACCAATCAACATTAAGAATTATCAGCTGATTATTCTCTGTGGTTGTTATGTTATTAGGATTTTACGTCAGATACCGTAAATAGATCTGTCATTTGAAGTACTTGACGGTCTCCCTCAGCTTGCTCTTCAGAATCCTGCAGATCACCCAATACAACAAATTCTTCCAATATTTCATCAAGATCCATAGTGTTCAAAGAATATATCTGTCGTAATATTATAAATTAAAATTTTTATTATGATTATTATATACCTATAAATTGAATATGAGTATATAAATTTTACAACTTACTTACTTCATCTTCAACTTCTTACTTAATACTTAAGATTCATGTTCACAATATCACATTATCTAAAAGTTGGGTTAGAAGCGCAATTTTCTCAGGAGAACTTAAACTTCTCCTATAACATACTGGCGGTTATTCTTGACATCGAGAGAACTGAGCTTTTCTCATGAGAAAATATAAGATCACTTCCCCCAAAGTTCACTTCATTTCAACACAGTTATAAAACAGCTATTCTTGAACGTATGTGAATAGGAACGTGGTAGGAACTTGTCCCCACAAATTTTGCAGTGTTGCCGGTGCTACGTTCAGATTATAACCAATCAAAACCAAGAATTATCAGCTGATTATTTTCTGTGGTTATGTTATTAATATTTGTCTATGGATTTTACGTCAGATACCGTAAATAGATCTGTCATTTGAAGTACTTGACGTTCTCCCTCAGCTTGCTCTTCAGCATCCTGCAGATCACTCAATACAACAAATGCTTCCAACATTTCATCAAGATCCATAGTGTTCAAAGAATATATCTGTTGTAATATTATAAATTAAAATTTTTATTATGATTATTATATACCTATGAATTGAATATGAGTATATAAATGTTACAACTTACTTCAACTTATTATGACTTGTTACTTAATACTTAAGGTTATTGTTTACAATATCACATTATCTAAAACTTGGGTTATAAGAGCAATTTTCTCAGGAGAACTTAAACTTCTCCTATAACATACCATGAGAAACAAGTTCTCCTACTATTCTGGGAAGTGAGTACTCCGTGGTTGTCAAGAATAGCATAGCTTTCAATTGCGGAGAACTCCGCCCCTTTCTCAGGAGAAAACCTACTCCCAGATTTCAAGATTATCCGTCACTATGAGAAACAAGTTCTCCTACTATTTTGGGAAGTGAGTATTCAGTGGTTGTCAAGAATAGCATAGTTTTCAATAGCGGATAACTCCTCCCCTTTCTCAGGAGAAAACTTACTCCCAGATTTCAAGAATAGCCGTCCTGATGGGGATATGTAATCAGTTTCCCTCACAATAATTAATTCTTTACACTATCACATTTTTTGATATATTTTTAGTTATACCTTCATCTATTCGTTATAATTCCTAAATATTTGTCATTTGAAAATATTCTTAAAAAATCTACAGACATGATAATTCTAACAAGCAAAATTTAAAACAGAGCAAAAGTTTATAATAATGCGTGGGTGTTTTTATAAAGAACATCTTTAGATAATCAAAAGCTTGACTTATTTGAAGAGACTTTGAAAAAGTCCGTCGAAAATTACTAATGCCTATTGATTAATTTGTCCATTTTTATGGTATAATATCGTAGAAACTATGAAAATGATCGCTTTAATAACAAATGTGCAGCTGAACTTCTTGAAGAAGAATGTTTACCATCCCTATAAGATATCATTGACTGGATAGTCCTTGTAACCTTATTTGTACTTTATAATTTGGTAAATATTATTAGTTTACGTAATATTTTTAATTTAATTGTTGAATAGGAATGGCCCTGTAGATCACAAGAAAAATCATGAAACCTCGTGTTCTCATTTTCTATTTGACATCCAAAAACTTCCGTCTTACCTATCATTAATTTCCATGTCAAGGTCAACGTCTCCCTATGCCATCTTGATTTTATATTGTAGTTCTATTGCGATTGTTCGTAATTTTTGAGTATTTCACTCAAAAGTCTTTTTATTTAGGTTCTATAAGTATGACTGATCCTTATTTACATAACTCTCAACCTCTGATTTTTCTCTTCTGAAATGTATAAAAGATATGCATGAGTGTGTTAACAATGCAGTTAGTAATGCTACAGATGAATTTGAACGTTTGAGCTGTCTTGGCTAACTCATCAGTATTCTTCTTGCCAAACTAAGTTACATATCTAGGTTCCCAAGGTAAGATTAAATTTTCTTTAGCCTTATCAAAACATTCATGCAATTTCACACGAGTACTAACCCAAAGTTGATGAGAGTAGATTATTGTTAGTTTTATGTGACTGATGTAGTAAATATGACTGACCTTTAAATATTGGACCTGAGAAGATAAAATTATATCCCAACTAACACAATTAGTCGCTGGAATGTAGTTACGACTATTGTAGTTATGTATTTTAAAGTAAGTTGACACTAGCCATGGGTACGTAATAAAAACGTTAACATTACGTGCCAGAGATAAAAATGAATAATAAGTTATTGGTACCTGCTACGTTCCAGTGACTGTCACATTTTTTTATAGTTGCTAAAAGTTAACCTTTTCCTAAATTAATAATCAATAATAATAATCATAAATAATAAATAATTACTGGGATCGAATTTATTGAAACATAAACTACTTCTCTCGCAGATATTATATTTTAAAATTCTGTCCTAGTAGTTAGTCTGTCAAAAATACTCTTTATACAGGGTTAACTATGACTTAGTACAAATATTTTAAGAGGGGATAGGGAAAATTCAGAATTAACGGAATCACCCTTCAAAAAAATTCCAAACTTATTCATAAAGCGAAAAAAAATGTTTTTCAAAACCTTATTAGCCCCTAATTTCTCGGCGACTATGCCGCCTGTCAGCTGCGAGGTTATGTATATTCTGCCAAAGTCAAAGTTGTCAAAGGTAGTGACAGAGCACTGCGTTGCCACGTGTAACGATTTACGACGCTTTTAAAGAAAGTTTTATTTACAAAATATTAGATTATGTAATGAGAGACACGATATGGTAGCACTGAGAGTAAAACCTACCTTACTGATACTTCCAGAACTGATATTTGGATATTTCAAGAAAGTTGAATTATGTTCTGTTTTCTAACTTGTCGTTGTAAAAATTGTTGTACTTGCTGGGGACCTCTTGGTTTCCCTCGACCATTTCATAAATAAAAAAATACTTTTTTTCTGTAAGTATATCTATTGTAGTTTAAAAATGATTAATGTTTATTTTTTTCATTAAGTAAAAAATAAGTTTCAAGGAATTTTAAACAGTATGAAATTGGTTCTTTTTTATTTTCAAGTTAGGTAGGTACATACGTATTTAAAACTCCAGCACGTGTAAAACAACATTCGTGGACGTCGTACAAATGTACGAAGATTTGACATATTCTGTCTATTTGGAAAACGTATTTGATATTCTGCTGCTGCACGATATGCACTTTCGTCGCACTTCCCATAAATTAGTACGATATCCGTAATTTCCGCGTTTACACGAATTTGAATGTGCAAAAAGCAAATACTGAAAACTAATAACGATATTAACAATTGTTAGGGTAATATTTTCTTTGTTAATTAAATAAATACCCAATAACGTTTTACTACTTTCTTTATTTCGCACTTTCTATCTTTACAACTTAACTCTGACACACCTCTTCTTCTTCTTCTTACATTCTTTCTGATCTACATTTTACAAAACATATATTTATGCCTACTTTACTACAGTTTAAACTAAGATATTTTTATTAACAAAATAATTGTCCACACAATAATCGACCATGTTTGCATATAATAATATTGTAGTATTATTATTTTAAATTTCCCGAGGCGTTTACAGTGCTCTGTAATATTACTTTTCTGACCACTACCAGTGTTTATACAAGTATAGTTAGTCAACCGGCCTTAGTTGTGGACCATGTCGGCTAGATGGCGGGACTATGATATGTGCAAAATATCTTAAACGAGACCTAGAGAAGTCGGTAAACAGGGTCAGACTAATTTTATTTTAAAAACAAAGTTAGACTGACTACTGCTGTTTGACATTTGTAGAGTATTAGAAACAATGCAACCAACAACACAGTATAGATTTATATCGACTGACAAGTGCTATGTGTGTGTAACCCCCATGTCAGGGAGAAAGTCTCAAAACAATACTAGAATGAAGAAACCCACGATCGTACATAAAAGAAGATAATATTGATTATATTGATTGCCATAAGAATATTTATCTGAAGACTATTAAGTTCTCGGTGTAGGCGGACCGAAGACTGAACGGTGGCGTTGACATTGTAATTTTAGTTTTCCGTTTTTAGTGACAGTTTCAGTTTTAAACGTTTTATTCATTAAATAATGGATGGTTGCGATACATTGGGACATGTGTAGTTTTCCACAATTTTCTTTAAACGTACGTGAAGATATTTCCTAGAGTTGAGAGCAATGCAGTGGAGTGACCGTTATCGGACAAAATTTTATAAATTAAAAACTGCCACGGGTGTATTCGAAGTTTTCTGTTAATATTTCTTTCAATCAATTTTCTTAAAATAAATGGGCAATTTTATTAACTGCATCTACGCAGAGTGTGTATTTTGTGGCGAGTAATTCTGACGGACCTGTAATGAGTGAAAATGAAGTTTTGGCAGTTTGGAACGAAGGAACGAAAAACGAATGCAAAATACTGTAGCTAACCGGATTAACTGTTATCTATCAGGTACTTAGGTATTATTATTAATAAAAATGTTTACTTTCGTTGTTTCTACATTCGGCAACGTTGGAACGTTGTGAGAAACGACCGCATGGTACCTAGTTGCGCAGGACACATGCCTAGTTGACATATGTAGCCATCTTGGACGATGACTGACGACATAGGCGCCGACTTTCCGTAGGAAAAGAGGGTTTTGCCCCATTTTTTAACATCGAGCTAGAATTCCGAAATTAATTTTTTATTGTCTTTTAGGCTTCCCTGAGCACATGGTTAAAATTTTTGTACTTAGTCATAGTTAACCCTGTATTTTATCAAGAACGGTGAATGTCAAACTCTTTTTACTGTGCAAATCTAGCAGTGATATTCAAAATAAAACTCAGCAGATAAGACATTAGCGTACACTATATTTTCATGCAAATAATTGTCTAGTAAATTAATTGCCTCGAATATTATAGAAAATATTAAGGGGGTTACATTATCTTTAAATTAGATTAACTACACATTTTTATGATCACTTCATTAATATTAATAATATTTAAGTTTTAGTTTAAAATATCCTCTTTTCTCATTCGATGTCCCGCTTATGTCTAACATACAGTATGCGCCAAAAGTATGGAATAAATTCAATAAAAACTAAACAATTATTTTTTGGGAAAAATCCTCGAACAGGTCGATTTTTAATTTAAAAAATACATATGTATTTTAGCGTAAAATGCGATTTTCAAATATCATTTGTTTTCGAGTAATGACTTCATCGATTTTTTTTTAATGGCAACACCATATTTTTTTCCTTGATTCTGAAAGATCGTTTAATTCTCTATCAGACAGTACTAAAATTTTGCCCTCTTACATAGGAAAGTTTTCGAGTAAATGACGATTGAATGTTAGAAAACGTAAATCAATTAAAATGAAGCAAAAACGTTATCAAGTTTAGTTTTTCGAATTCCATAGTTCTTTCATGGATCACGTAGGTGAAAATCTTTGCAAAGTGTCATTGTCACACCGACTTTCTAATAAGTATTGTAAGCGATATATAAATTATTATTCAATTTAAAGTATTATGGTACATTTAACTGTTACTCAAAGAAATTTTAATTCTCTTAATTTAACTCAACAGGAAGTTTGCGATTTATTTAATGAAAAATATCCAGATCGCCCTATCAGCCAATCAACAGTCAGTAAGGTAGAGTCTAAATTTAGAGAAACTGATTAATTTGATTTCACTAGTAGTAAGTATACTTGAATATATATATTTTCGATTCCTTTTTTTTGGTTTATTAAATCCGTGGCATGACGTTGCGATTCCGTGAAAGTGACATAGCGGCCGTAACTTTTAAAGAACAAAATTAAAGACAAATTAAAATAAGACTATTTGAAAGTCAAATATCAAATTACTAATTGCACAAGCAATAACAACAAAACAATAATTCGTACTGCAGGCATAAATTTTATTTTTGATTTTTTATCTCTGATTGGAGTAAATGTAAGATAAAATAGTAATTCGTGTTATTAAAGTTTATGTTCAATATATTATTTACTATTATTTACTATTTAAGGTGTTCACATTTAAGGAATTAACGTTTCATGAAGAATAAATTACATTTTGTGAGTAATCTGTACGTATTATTTAAGCTAGTTACGGATGGTGAGCGATAATTATAATATATTTATATCCGATATTATAAAAATGACTAAAACACTAATATTTAGGTCCCTTTGTTCATTGTTGAATGTTCTTTGTTGCATGTCTTGTAAGTAAGTTATTTTTCAAATGTTATTTTTAATTGGTCACTACTTGCTCATAAAGTATAGCCAACCCGTACAAAGATTTCTGGACTTGATAAAGTTAAAGAAATTAAATGCATGAAATAATATGTAAAAAAAATAAATTTTAATTGTTGTATTTGTTACCAATTTTTTTCAAAACCGATTTATCTCGCAAACCGTTCATTTTTTCGAAATAAAGAAAGAGTACTGTTTTTAAAGAAAAACCTTCAGAGTATCTAATAATAATATTTTCAGTTTGATAAAATTACTTCTGTCAAAATTTTGAGAAAAATTGTGATAGGGCCAGTCCGTTTCTGGACACCTGATAATAGCAAAAAGTTGATTTTAGCATCAAATCGTAGAGCTCCATGTGTAAATACAACGTACGAAAATTTTATTAAAATATACAGGGTGGTTTCAAAGTTACAACCCTAAACGTTAATTTCTAGGTACCCCTTTGACCCGTACAAAGATTTCTGGACTTGATAAAGTTAAAGAAATTAAATGCATGAAATAATATGTAAAAAAAATAAATTTTAATTGTTGTATTTGTTACCAATTTTTTTCAAAACCGATTTATCTCGCAAACCGTTCATTTTTTCGAAATAAAGAAAGAGTACTGTTTTTAAAGAAAAACCTTCAGAGTATCTAATAATAATATTTTCAGTTTGATAAAATTACTTCTGTCAAAATTTTGAGAAAAATTGTGATAGGGCCAGTCCGTTTCTGGACACCTGATAATAGCAAAAAGTTGATTTTAGCATCAAATCGTAGAGCTCCATGTGTAAATACAACGTACGAAAATTTTATTAAAATATACAGGGTGGTTTCAAAGTTACAACCCTAAACGTTAATTTCTAGGTACCCCTTTGACCCCCATAACTCCGTTAGGGGGCACATTAGGAAAAACAAATATTGGAAGGACTAGTTTTATTTTTACCTCCCCTATACACTCCCGAGAGATTAGGAGGTACTTACCGGACACCCTGTATAAATATATTATCACTCATCGTCCGTAACTGGCTTTAGATACAATCTATTGCAATAATAATGGCACTCATTAAAAGGAATTTGACAATTTATTTAGAACTGCTAACGTATTCGTAATGAACATTACTTTGAACATTATTTCTTAATCGTTCCACTCATTAATAAGGATCTAATGAAATTTCTATTCAGAACTTCCAGTACTGGAAAATTACGATAAAGTTATTTATTTTGTTGGTATTTATGTGTTAACATTAATAAAAAAATTATGAATCTTTCATGAGTTTATTATATTTATTAAGAAAGTACCTATAAAGAATAATTGTGAGAGATGTATATTAATAATATAAAGGTAATATTTTTCATAGTAGCTAGAAACTAATATCACAAGTCCAGCACGCGACTTTAAAATATACGTTTTAATAAAAAAGTTCTCTAAACTACTAATTTAATAACATTATGTGAGAATGTGAAACTCTAGATGGTGAAAGCTATTTTTTTTGTTCATTGGAAATTACATTAATTTTATATATATATATATATATATATATATAAACTTTATTCAGAAGTAATGGCAGAAGCTTTATTTGTGAAGTTAAGGTTAATATTTTGCACTAATGGCGACTACTTTGAAGCCGTTTACTCTAAGAAACGCAACTTGAACATAATTGATACTTTAGCATCTGTAATGGGAACTACCAATATGTAACTTCCAAGTAATATTCACTTAATTCACTACAAAGTGTTGAACGAAGCAGAAATGTTATTTTATAGACACTGTATGTTCCTACTGCCACTTCGTAACATTTTCCTGTTGGTCAACATGGTACATCCGACGTTTACACTAAACACGTTCCTTGAATTTTATCTCAGTAGTTGGAAGTAGTTTAATACTTATTGATTTTTATTGCATTTTTTGGCGGCGACAAGGACAAAACATGCAACATGGTGACCCCTGTTGCATGTTTTGTCCTTTAGATTTTTTGTTCTGTCTTAAAATCCTACCACCAAATTTATAGTTTAGTATAATTGTATAGCTTTATATGGGATGTTAATGCCCATACTTAGTACTAAGTTAATAATAATAAAAATGATATATATTCACAAACACCAAAAGTACCCTTCACATGTAACTGAATAGGCATAACCATTACCCAGCGACAAACAGTATGCGAAAGTTTTCAACTTGAGAAACCCCATAGTAAAATTTATTTCATGATGAATTGAAAAAGTGATACGCACTTTGCAGTTATTGCGCGTGGTGCTTAATAGTTCTACATGCAACTATAACGTTACTTGGACTAATAAATATTACTTACTTAAGTCCATGACTTCAAATAAATAATTAAGGTTTCTTGAACGTCGCAGCAATGATCAAAGCTACTTGAAAGTTATTGCAACTTTCAAGTGATATTTTAGTAATATGTGTCAGTCGCTGCTACAATCATTTGCCACTTTCAAATTCTGAAAACTTAAAGGTCGTCACCAAATCCAGGAGACCTACTTGGACGTCACATAACTGTTACTAGAAGTAGTCGAAAATATGTAGCAGTAACTGTAATTTTGTTATATGAAGTTATTACTACAACAAAGTAGCAAATTTGATAACGAGTGATAGCAGTTAATGTTACTTTCATTGCTAGTTGGAATAATGCAGCATACTTACCTATTTAAAGAAAAATCTAAAATAAACTAAGTACCCTATAAAATTTAAACATTTAAATGTGTTGCTTTTCAATAGATTGTCCGCGTTTTAACATAGTGAGTAACAGTGACATTGCTTTTGCATTTTATTTTATTACATACACTACAATGTTAGTAGAGAATAATCTAATTTAAAACGCATGTCCAGGATGTAATAAAATACCTACACAATTTTGAAAGTAGGTTACATGTTATTGCAATGTTTTTTGCAATTGTATAAATTACTTACTACAGCGATAGATTATAATTTTTCACCTAGGTCAAAATAATTGTTAGGTACGGTTTAAGCTTTGATAAACAGCTCAACTCATCTGTGAATAATTTAAGCACACTAGGTGAGAAGAACTTGTAAATAATACATATAAATTAGTTCCAAAATTAGACAAGGAAAGAGCTCAAATAATTTACACCCCAAAAACAGAGTCAATTCTATTTCAATCCAGCCTTTTCAATTATTCTGATTACATTATTTTAAAATTACAATGTGACCTACATGTGAAATGCCAGGAGTAAATGCCCATGTAAACGATTTTTATAGTTTGTTTAAATGTATCGCAATATCTTTTTTGTTATCGGAGATAATGGAAATAATTGCCCCTATCAGTATAACATGAATAGTTCACTTGTTTAAAGTATGTTACCTAGTGATCTCAAGAACAAAGGCTGTGGCATAGATTGACCCTTCGTTCCAGTTGACAAACATACTTGTATAGATATAAATAAAATTATCAGCGCTAAGAAGCATATTGAGTAATAGTCAGTGGCGTAGATCATACATTGACGGGAAAGTATAAAGTAAGTTCTTAAATAGTATTTATTTATTCCAAACAGGCATTAAAACCTAACTATAAGGAAGAATTAAGCATATTATGTTATAATCAGTATGCATGGTGAGGTAAAAAACACATACGTATGCAATTAAAAAAAATCAATTGCGTAACAATAATGATGGCATTCAAAATTGCAGAAAGGTTTGTATGTGACATTAGAGAGGTATCTTGACTACTATAGCACATGAAAATTGTTTAGGGACAAATCCATTCACTGCAAGTGCTGCTGTAGTATTTTAAGTAAATGTAGTGTACATTTATGGGTTACTTACTGAGGTTCAACTTACTTGTAACTTAGCAACGTTTTAATTATGAATTTACTGTGACTGCTTTTGGTTTTGACAAGTCTATTTATTTAATATATTAACTTATTTTATTACATATAATTCTGTGGGGTTTATTACTGGAGAAATGAATTCTGAAGAACTTGTAATGTGACAATAATTTGTAGTTCTATTTGTTGGTAGTTTCCTATGTCAGTAGTTTAAGTAGTGAGTGCAAGTGCTAGAATAGAGAGAAGAGGGGACGGGCACGACGCTTGGGAAGTGGCCTGCGTTGCTAACAACACAAAGGATAATTAATAATATAATTTGGTATGTCAATACGTAAATGTCACTAATAAATAATAATAATAATAAATGTCTTTATTTTCATTATCCAAAAGAAAAAAAACAAATTGCACCGTATAATAAAATATATATAATAAAATATATATATATATATATATAT
This sequence comes from Monochamus alternatus, assembly GCA_037114965.1. Lineage (NCBI taxonomy): Eukaryota > Metazoa > Arthropoda > Insecta > Coleoptera > Cerambycidae > Monochamus > Monochamus alternatus. The sequence continues at coordinate 25,834,732 of CM073426.1, read as the reverse complement.
ACAGGTAAAGAAAACCACAAGGGGAAGTTCACAAAATTGTGCTCTACCACTTAACCCTTGTTAAAACCTAGAGAAGATTAGCATATTATATATCTGGTAGATAAGGCAGAAACAAAACAATATTTCATATTCGACGCAAACAACATAATACAAACAATATAACAATATAATAGTTTCAAGCATAAGCAACACTATACTTCCAAATCAGTATCACTACTGATCTGAAAATAGAACATCTCTTAAACATTTCTTAAACATAGATGAAGGATACATTTTGAGTTCGATAGGTATGGAATTGTACAAACGATAGACATCAAACGTGAACCATCTCTCAAAAAGAGCAGTATTGTGAATAGGAGGAGAGATGGAACCCTTATTTCTTATATTTATATGATGTACATCACATCTGAATGTAATTTTGTTATATAAATATGGCGGTTTTTGCCCAATGATAATTTTATGATATAGAGTTAGCGAATTCAATTTTCTACGATTTGTCATATTTAACCATTTAATATCAGCTAGTTTGTGTGAAATATGCTGAAACTTTCTTATGCCAAAAATGAAACGCAAACATGCATTCTGTACCCTTTGAACGCGATTAGAAAGATCCACATCCAAAGAGGGTCCATATAATTGAGAACAGTAATTAAATTGCGAAAGAACCAAACTATCACAGCATCTTTTTTGTGGCAATATTTAAATATCCTCTATGGGGATACAAACATCTTAAAGCTCCATATGCCCTCTGAATATATTTAGAAACTTGTTGACGGTACCTGAGAGTGCTGTCCAAAATAACACCTAGATTTTTGGCCGTATCTGAAGCAGTTATTTGTTGTCCACCTATTTCTAGATTAAAATTATATTTGGATTTTTGTGAATATATTGGGGTACCACCCAAGAGCATAAGTAGTTTTACTGGAGTGACTCACATTGGCAGGGAGACGTTTCTGTTCACCTTTGTCCAGTTTGTGCATCTTACTAAGGTAGGAAGTAAAGTAATTCAACAAAACGACGGGCATTTCATTAAATTCCCTCTCTGTATCCCGACCCAATTAGCAGCTGTGCTGATTACAAACTTTAGAGGAACCAGGAACACAAAGAATATTTTAAATATTTGTATTAAAAATAAGGTGATACTATACTATAAGTACCGATATTGTGTACCATATGTAAGTTCTTGTTTAAAAATAAATAATTTATTAAATATTTTATAATTATTATTAGGTAGGTACCTAAGTACAGTATGGATAAAACAGTATATCTTACTGATAATGTGTATTATTCTATAATATTAAATAAAATATCCTCAAATGAAAAGCAAAAATATAAAAGAAATAATTCAGAGTCCTCCCACCAGGAGCGCTGAAACTTTTATACAAACTCGATCCTAGAGATTCAACTCTATCTAGTTTATACTTTAATCACCCATGGAGACATACTAGATTTTTTACTTCAAAATATAATTTGAGTGAAGATACAGGGTGTCAAAGTTGGAACTTAAAAAGTTTGTAATAATTACAGTCTTTGAATGTATCAACTTAAAAATTTGGGAATAGACGTTTTTTGATATAAAAAATCATAATATGTTGTCTATTTCGACGTATTTCCTAGAGGACGCCACGTCTGTCATATTTGTGACGTAAATGTGAGCGTAACTTTCTTTACCTTAACATTATCACGTTTTTAAATCGTAAATCTACATTATTTTCAGTAGTCCGCTGCATAGTTTATTGTACAATATTTTAACGCAAATATAGAAAGGTACAGAAATTGGCCATTTTTGGGAAAATACTTTTCAACAATCAGCTGCATAATTCATTGTACAATATTTTAACGTGGTAGGTGCCAAAATTCTCTTGTAAATTGGATACGTTGAACGTAGATCGACAAGCAATAAAATTTGGACAGGTACAAAATAGTACTGATAGTATTTTTCAACATGTAACGTTTTTAAAATGGAAGTTATGCTGATACTTCCAGCTCCAGATAGTCGTTCTGAATTAGTTTGTGTATAATCTTCAACGTGAACAAATTTTTTCAAGCAAGTCCATTGAAATTTAATTGCCAACAAATAACAGTAACATCTCTCATATCTGAATATGAAAAAAATTGTATCTCAGAATTTTTCGATTTTGTGAGGTAATTGATTTTAACCAAAATTGGATAAATACTTGACATTTAAAAATACCTATTAACTTCAACATAAATTTTGTATAAAAATGGTTAAAATTTAATTTAACATTGGTGCCTACTACGTTAAAATATTGTAAAAGAAACTGCAGCTGATTTATATACCCTTTTCCCTCAAATACAATGTAGATTTAAGATTTTTTAATGAGAGCGCTAGGTTCAAAGAAGTTACGCTCACATTTATGACACAAATATGGCGGATGTGGCGCCCTCTAGAAAATACATCGAAATAAACAACAGATTATAATTGCCCATATCCAAAACATCTATTTCCAAATTTTTAGGTTGATACAATATAACACAGTGTAATTATTACAAAGAATCACTTTTTAAATTCCAACTGTGACATCCTGTAGGTATCTTTTTATTATACAGGGTGGTCGCGATGTAATGGGCCAAAATTCATGACTAGATTCCTGACGTGAAAATATTGCGATTTAGACAAACTCACCTTAGTTCAAAAGTTGATACTTACAGAGATACAGGGTGTTTTCTGCAAAATATTATTTTAGTTTTTTCTTATTTATTTCATAATAAATGCTCATATCGAGATGAAATTTTGGTGTTAGGGGTTTTCTGCGCTAGGTCGAATGCTTTGAAAACGACAGAACTTTTTATCTTTCAAAAATCTAATTCCCAGGTAGCAAATTCTGATTTTACAATTTCTTTTACACAAAAAAGCTATACTTTTTGATAGTCGCTATCTTGCACCGTTTTCAAGATATTTAACTTTGGTAATTCGAGTAATCGAAATAAGGTACGAATGTCAAAAAGAACAAGAGTTTATTTCAAATTATAAATTGTGATGAACAATTAATATCGAATATTACAATAAATGTTCAACATGTCCGCCTCCAACTTCAATACATTTATTAACGCGTCTGTTCAAAGACTGCCGTATTTTAAAATAGAGATTCTTGTTACGAAATGATTCGGCGGCATTTACAATTTTCTGCCATAGCTCTTCGCGGGTGTTTATAGTTTATCTATAGACAACTGATTTCATGTAGCCCCAGAAACAAAAATCCATAGGATTAAAGTCAGGACTACGAGGAGGCCATAATATTCGACTCCCACGACCGATCCAACGATCCGGAAAAATGTGGTCAAGATAGAATGAGGGGGAGCTCTATCTTGCATGAAAAATAGATTTTGCCGTGTATTCAGTGGCAAATCGTCGAGGTAGTCAACTAAATGGTGCTGCAGGAAATCTAAATACAAGTCACCATTTAGGTTTGGAGGAAGCTCATGTGGACCCAAAAGGTGATTTCCTATGATTCCGCACCAAACATTTATCTTAAATTCATGTTGGAAGTGACGCTCACTGACTACGTGAGGATTTTCATTATCCCATATGTGCTTGTTTCTAAAATTGAAAATTCCTCGACGAGTAAAGGTCGCTTCATCAGTGAATAGTGCATTATCCAAAAATTCCTGATCAAGGTTTTGCTGATTGCGCATAAAATGAGCAAGTTGTAGCTGGTAAGTCTGCTGCTAAAAGATTTTGCACGGGTGTAAAATGGTAGGGATATAAATTTTCCTTGTGAAAGATTTTGAGAACTGTTGTTTTACTAACACCGGTTTCTCTAGCTATCTGCCTACTGCTAACTTCTAAATTTCCTGCCACTCTTACTAAAATTTCTTCTTCTTGGTGAACTGTAACAGTACACCCTGAGTTGTCTCTTTTAAGACGAAAACTACCAGTTTCTCCAAGTCTATTAAAAAAATTCTTGAAATAGTTTTCGATTTGCTTGCTTTCTATTCAGATACAAATCTAAATACCGACGAAGCGCTCGACGTCCAACATAATGCCCGCTACAGACTATGCGTGAATTCGCGATTCGCGATGCACAATGCATGATTCGTATAGAATTCATGCATAGTGTTTACGGTTTTTATGAATGGATTTTTAACGAACAAGACCCTACACACTATTCGCGAATTCCTCACATATCGCGAATCGCGCATAACGAATCGCCAATTCACGCATAGTCTGTAGCGGGCCTAATCTGATTGCGCATAAACGCAAACCATATCGCGCATTTCTCCATTTGAAAATGAATTATGGCGTGGCATGTTATCTCGCACTACGATTTAGATCATAAAGTAAAGAATACTTTTAATAAGGCACGAATAATACTGTAATATTACTGACAGCACTAAGATAAGTGGAAAATGTCAAAATTTTTGCTGATTTGTAATTGAATGCAAATACATTGGAATTTTCAATGGCAAATTTTACGAGAATGGTGCAAGAGAGCGACTATCAAAAGGTATAGCTTTTTTGTGTAAAAGAAGTTGTAAAATCAGAATTTGCTATCTGAGAATCAGATTTTTGAAAGATAAAAAAGTTCTGTCGTTTTCAACGCATTGGACCTAGCGCAGGTGGCGCTCTCTATGAGCTACAAGCAACCCATGGATATATTTCAATCTCTCGCCCCAGAAAACCCCTAACACCAAAATTTCATCTCGATATGAGCATATATTATGAAATAAATAAGAAAAAACTAAAATAATATTTTGCATTAAACACTGTCTGTATCAACTTTTGGACTAAGGTAAGTTTGTCTAAATCGCAATATTTTCATGTCAGGAATCTAGTCATGAATTTTGGCCCATTACATCGCGACCACCCTGTATATAACAACATGTTATTAAGGCATATTAGCTTAAATAGTACTGTTTTGAATTGAAAAATCTAGTACGTCTCCATATACCATATAAAGAGGTACTTTATTCATCTCGGTTTAGTTTCTTTCTTGTTTCAATTGACTTTTTGGATTATAAACATATACTTAGAGATTCAAGTAGAAAAATTCTAGAATGAAAACATGTATGTAATGTAATAAATGGAGATAAAGATGAGATGTAACGGTTGTATAAGCAGATGATGACGTTATTAAGTCAAGAAATTTTTGGAGATAAAACTCTAAAAACTGAATATAGAATTCTAAAAACTTCTGTATTTTGTTATAGATGATATGTATACAGGGTGTTTTAAATCAAGTAGAAAAAATGGTGCCAGTGAATGTAGAGGCAAAAATAAGAGAATTGAAGTAAAAATACCTTATATGAAAGTTGCACCCCGGAGGCGATTGAAATTCATATTTTAATTTTTTTCTTCAACATGGGGAATGTTACAGCTATGGCATGTTTATTCTACTAATAAAGATACAACTGTCCAATATTTTTTCGATCGTTGACGTCTGTTATAAAGGAGAGAAACAGTCAAACCCATTGCAATATTTTGTTAGAAATTTATATATGATGCAAATTATATATTTAAAAATATATGTTGGGAAGACTGACTTCTTGCGCAACTTTTTTACCTCTTGTAATTTTTCGATAAAAATGATAGTTTTCTAGTAAAAAAAATAGATGCGTCATCGTTCACTAAATAGGAAATTGCGAAAATTTGAAAAAATAAAGTAGGCGGATGTCATAACAAATAAATTGTTATTTATCATATTAACAAATTGACACTTTCTGTCAATAAGCTGGCAATTTAATAACATTAATAATAATTTGCTATTAATTAATTAAATATGTTTGATAACTTATGACTATGGGACATGTATTAGGTAAAGTTAGTTATCTGAAATAAAATTTAATACAAACGACAACCAAGAAATACAAAATTAAATTTAAAGAATATTCTCTCGAATAATTTCCATTTTGCTGCATGCATAACCTAATACGTCCGATGAAGTTATAGCGCACTCGCACAAACAGTTATTGGTTATTGCTAAGGTCATCTGCTGCCTGAAATATTCTTGAGTGTAGTTCTTCTAATGAAGCAACAAGAGTGGCATAAACAATACTTTTTGTGTCCCCACAAAAAGAAAACCGTAGATGTTAGGTCAGGTAAACGTGCAGGCCAGCAAACAGGGGCATTACGACCACGACCAATCCAGCGATTCGGTTAACTTAAATTTAACCATTCTTTAACGGCAAGTGTACTATGTGCAGGCGCCCCATAGGGCACATACCAACCACATTATCTAACGTGTAGCGAGGGGTATATCCTCAAGTAATGTTGGAAGATTTCCGTTCCAAAAATCTAAGATACTCGGCCACTCCAAGCCTGTGTGGAAGAATAAAAGGACCTACTAGAGTATATATATTCTACAATTCCCATCCAAACGTTTAAACTAAAATTATGTTGACATCTTGAAACAAATATTCCGTGAGTATTTTCTTCCGACCATGAATGAACATTATGAAGATTTACTGCACCTACTCTCGGAAAAGAGTAACCGCAAAATCCGCCCGTTTTTGCGTAGTGTGTAGCAAGAACGGGGAAGGTTGTACAGAGGTCTCCGTAGGCTTAAATTGTCATGAAAAATCTAGGTGAGCATAATTAGATTTTTCCAATATTTGCCCGACTTACCCCTACTTTAGGGGGAGAGAAAATGGTCTATCAATTCTGGGTAAAAATTGGTGGGATCTTGAATGACAAGGAGATCAGGGATGTTCTTCCAAAAGAGCTCAAGGTGAAAAATACCGGCGGCAAATGATGTTCCCTTTATGAATTGCCTTTTTTGTGCCACTATTCCTCATAGCTCCAATTGATATGGAATTTAGACCCCCATAATTCGTTCTTCGGCCGAATTCTGATCAGTTACTCCTACTTAAGGGGTGGAAACCACTCCTAAAACAAGAAAAATGAGAAAATAGTCGATGAATTATTGCTACAAATTGGCGGAACCTTCTTACATGGTAAGAATAACATCAGGAATGTCTTTCAAATATGCTTAAGGTGAAACACCCTCGCCTGGGGGTGAAACCACCCCTATTGTCGAGAACCGGCGAGAAATGATATTCCCTTTATGAATTACCTTTTTTGGGTCACTATTCCTCATAACTCCAATTGATATGGAATCTAGACTACCTCTTAAATAAGGGTAAGTCGGACAAATATTGGGAAAATCGAATTATGTTCACCTAGATTTTTCATGACGATCAATTTAAGCCCACGGAGACTCTGGATGACATTCCCCGTTCTTGCTACACACTACGCAAAAATGGGCGAAAAAATGGTGTATTTTTGCGGTTACTCTTTGTTTCATCGGTGAAAAGTATATTCATTAGGAAATTTAAGTCATACCTGGAAATATTATCTAACGTACTTTTGACAAAAATCCATGCGATTAGATAAATTGGGGCATTCAATTCTTTCACGGGTTGATGGTGAATAGGGTATAAAAGATTTTCATGAGCTATATTCCACACAAGACTGTGAGAAACTTGCAGTTGCCTGGACACCAGTCTTGTGCTTGTACCACAGTCTTATTCTAGATGTTCCAGTATAGCTTCCTCAGTTTCAACAGTTCGATCATTACGCTTTCTTCCCGCACCCTCACGATTAGGCTGAATTTTGCCAGTTTCGCGAAGACTTCTTTCCACCGGGCCAATGTTTGTCTATGAGGAATCGATCGATTTGGATATCTTTGGTGGTATAATCTTACTGCAGCGTTACTATTTTTTCTGGATTCGAAAAACACTTGTCATTGGTATAAATATTATTTGCTATAATTATTCTGATAATAAATTGATATTAATTATTGGTTGACAGAAAGTGTCAATTTATTAATATAATGAATAACAATCTATTTGTTATGACATCCGCCTACTTTATTTTTTACAAATTTCCGCGATTACTCCTTTAGTGAACGTTGACGCATCTTATTTTATACTAGAAAACTATCGGCTTGATTGAAAAATTGGAAGATATAAAAAAGTTGCGCAACTTTCATATAAGGTATTTTTAATTTCATCCTCTTATTTTTGGTTCTACAGTCGCTGGTACATTTAAAAACACACTGTATAAAGAAGTACACTATTATAAATATTAAGGAGAAATGACAGAGCATATCTGCAGTTATGGGGAATCGATTCAGACTGAAACCAAATGGAGATACTGATGAGTTCAAGGTATCTTATCTGATAAAATTATCGGCGATTATTCTTTGGAGTAACTTTACCATGCATAGAGGATAGTTATCGTGCAAGTCATAACAGCAGACGTACATATCCAAACAATGGGGAGCATAACCATGCAACCGCGACTGTTGCGTATGTCTACCGAATCTGATGACGGGCATAACTATCTCCAAACAATTCGAAAGAAACGGCGTGACCACAAACCACAACACATGAGCTTGGTTAATCAAGCACGAAGGCAGGAATATATAGAAAGGAGTGCATGCAATAAAAGCATCGGTGATCTTTCAGTACCATCTAAATGAGTTAGAAGCATGAATATGTGGAGATAAATTACAGGACTAATTTAGAATCAGCAATCAGCGTGAAGATTTTTTTCTGGGAAATAGATGTAGCACTCTACATTGCAGTAGAATGTTAATAAGTTGGTATTATAAAGCAGAGATTTGCACGAGTGAAGTAAAACTGTAGGCAATCCGATAATTAACACCGACTATCCTCTCTATGGTACCAGTACATAATCGTACCATTGCTGGCATCACAGGCATCATAAGGAATAATTACGTTCAAAATTTGAATTGATTAAACATTTAATGATAAAAAATAAATTATGTTAACATTATTTTATAACAAAATTCACATTTATAATTATAGACCCAAAACCGTACTTTTGGAAATGAGGCTGTCTCTATACATGGTATTGCATAAGTGTATACAAAAAATTAACAGGTAGTTTTTTGACAAATTTTAAGGGATCCTTTATATACAGTGCGTTAGAAAAGTAACTCATGCGTGTCTAAAATCCTTGGACAGGCCGACTCTTTTAAAAATTCCGTTTATTTTGATGTAATATACAGCAAAATACCACTCCAGTTGTTCTGGATAAGACGTTATCGATAATTTTTTTAAACAATATATTTTCCGGTAGAATCTTAATGGCGTCTTTTATATACAGCGCGTTAGAAAAGTACCGCATAAATTCAATATTTCTTAAGAGTGATGTTTCTGTCTACAATACTTTGACTGGCCGACTTTTATTTTTAATTCCGCTTATTTTGATGTAATATACAACAAAATACGTCTCCAGGTGTGTTCATTTTTTTAAATGCTAATGCAATATGTTTTCCGGTAGAATCTTGTAGATGAACTCTTTATAATTCCGGAATATAGCATTCTTTAGAAACAGAAGTTTAAACGAATTAGTAATGTTTAATGATGACAACTCTACGGGTACACAAAAATACCATACTGCTACATTAAAAATAACAATTCGAAAAAGTGTGCTATGGTTGCCTTGAAACAAGACGCTAAAGTAAGTAAATAATGTTGTTACTGTCAAAAAAGTGTTGTTAACCATTAAAAGTAAAGATGTCACCCGAAAAAAAAAATTGAATTATTCTTATGATGATAGGCAGCTGAGGTTAAATTGTTTATTGTGTTTTTGTTAATATTTTGCTCATATTAAATATGTTTATGGACGCCGTATTCTTGAAGTAGTGTTTTCTACAAATACAAGTAATTTTAAACATTTAGCATAATATAGAGTTTACCAAATAACAGTAATGTTATCTCATGAAACCTACGAATATTCAACCGAAGTATAACGAATATATAACGACAAAAAGCGGTCTAACCAACAAATTTTTAGGTACAGAAATCTTTAAAAATACATATTTTTTAAAATTCAACTATAAATGTAAATCTGGTTATAACATAAACTTGCATAGTTCTGCTTATAAGATTGTCCACTTTTGTTTATAAGAATGTGAAAATAATCGTCAAAATGTAGGGTTAGAAGAGCATAATAATTTTTTGACACCAGTAAACTAGGATTTAAAACGTCTTTTAGCAGGCTTTAACTTAAAATGCACTTTCTTAGTTCCAAACCTATAAAGTTTTATGTCTCATTTCATTGTTTATACTTATTCAGTTTGATACAACAGTAGTTTCTTTTTGTCTTTATCCTCAGAAACATCGTACCTATAAAGTTATTATCAATTATTTTCAGAAACAAAGTGTATATAAATTAATAAAATAATTCTCCGCTTCTTGGACTTTACTCGTGTAAAAAATATGATTTAAGGCATCCTGGAAACTAAATTTTTGAGTTATTTTGAAGCAAGTTTTAAGATACCTAAAAAGACCTCTTAAGGCCTTCCAATTGTTATTTTTAATGCAGCATTATGTTAAGTTAGTAAGTGTTTTGTGTACCCGTAGAGTTGTTATCGTTAAACTGTTATCGATTCGTTTAAGCTTCTGTTTCTCAACATTATAAAGTGTGTTATATTGCCGTATTCAGAAAGAGCTCATCTGCAAGATTCTACCGAAAAAATATATTGTCATTGACGTCATATCCGGAACACCTGTAGCGCCATCTTATTGTATATTACATCAAAATTAGCGAAATTAAAAATAAAAATCGACCTGTCTGAGTATTTTAGACAGAAACTTCAATCTTACTTATGCGCTACTTTTCTAACGCACTGTATATATTTTAAATTTGAGCCTCCTTTAAAAAGTTACAGCCTCCCATTTTTCCCAAAAACTGTTCAATACAACAAACGAATTTTGACAGAACATAAATAATACTAATAAAATTATATTTTTATGGCATATTTTTCCTGGCTTGCTATAAGGGGGTCTACTTTCCAAATTTTGTTATGCTTTGAAATTCGACCGGTCGTCGACCGGGCGCTCTCGCTTCGCTCGCATATATTAATTATACCCACATAGATGTTTGTTATATAAATATAAATGTTAAATAAAAATCATGTGACTTTGTAAGAATTCTGTATGTATTTAAAAGTTAAGGTATCTTTTGTGGCAATATTATGACGGATAATGATTTTTATGTTGAAACTGTTTATTTGAAAAATCTCCATATTCTAATTTTATATAATTAATGAGTTCATCCATCGGATCTAGACTGTTTTTCTTACAATGGCGTCTCCACAAATACTCACAGAGTCGGTCTGCAAATTCGTCCGGTGGAATACGTTGGTTTTTTGAATTTTTTTGCAGGCGACTACGACGACTCGAGCCGTTGGGTATGAGCACCGTCTTCAGCAACGAATATAACACTATGGTTAACAGTTTAATGCCATATTTAGTGAATCTCTCATACGCTTTCCACATATCCGAATGGATAATAGACCCTTTCTCTACATGTTGTCCCAAAAGGAGAATTAACGTGCCTGCATACCTTTTATTTTCGGGACAAATTGCCATTCTTAAGTCTTCTGAGTTATCGGCAATCATTTCAAATACCAAGGGACCTTCAACTACACTTCCTCTGTTATATTTTCATTTACCAAATTTGGATTTTTGTGTTCAGAAATACGTTCAGAATTCAAAAATAAAAATTGGTCACATTTTTCCGCTTTTCTACATTTTTTCCATATAGGTAATGAAAATGACGCATTTCCGCGGGAAAATTTTGGCATTTCTGTGTTAAGAAAAATGTCTATAATTCACAACAAAAAATATTTTTTATGTAACTGGTTTCCCTTTTTCTAAAGTCCACAAAATTTCTTTTATAATGGAAATGACGCATTTCCGCGGGAAAATTTTAATGTTTCTGTGCTCAAGAGGTCTCTGAATGCTATTTGTTATTTATTTTTTTTCATAGCTGATTTCCCTTTCACGGGTCTTTTGTCTGAGGAGGACTTCCGCGACTGTCTTCGTCAATGCAGGAGCAAATATGACGACATTGAGTTAAGGATTTATAAATACTTAGTATAGCTCCCAAGGGAGTTATGAACATGTTTATAGATAGTTATGGTAACTAAGAGTTTATTTGTTTACAATGTATTATATAATGAATTAATGAATTTTATAGAACTAACTCAGGACAAAATACACCAATTTACAGAATGGTCAACATATACAATATTAAATTTAATCACATTGATATTTTCTCTTTTAGCATATCGGTTTTTAAGAAAAAGTTAAAAATGGTATCATAATTTATTGTTTTTTAATTTGTATTGTTTTATTTTACTATCTTTCTTAAATAGATTATTTTACACATTTATTTTTCATGTTATAATTATATTTAATGTTAATGTAATTAATAATATTTTAATAACTATTACCTATATATATATATATATATATATATATGTGTGTGTGTGCATATTTGAGTTGTAAATTTATGGTTTGCATGTGGATACATGTTTTGGGTTTTTACCTGTTTTGTATCTCCTTTGAAGTTTTGAATAAATAAATAAATAAATAAATATAGTATGAAATAAATTATATTACATTTTTTTACTGTTTTAGAAAGGTATTTTAAGCTAATATAAATCAAATCTCCTACAATTCCTATCAATGAAGTCATATGTATGTTCTCTGATACCAAACATCTAGGTATGCTAATGAACAATTCCACAGACAAAGCTCTAATCAATAATTATCTAAAGAAAATAATTTAATTTACTGACCTGCTAATGAAACACTCTATAAATATCTAACTTCACTTTTTGGCATTGGGAACACGACAAATTCAACCACAATAGATGAGATCTGACCTATTTCTGCATTTTTAGGATTACTTCTTCAGGTGGTCTCCTTTAAGTTGAATCAAATATCTAACTATAAAAGTTATTATAAAAATTAAAATTATTTGAAGTTAAATATCGACAATGACAAAAAGTGACATCCTGTCAATGAATTAAATATGACAATACCTACTTGAAAAATGTTCACCTTATATGTAAAAGTTTTTATATATTTTTAGGTATTAATAATATTGTGTGAAACTAATTACTCAGTGGACAAAAGCCCCAACCTGCGTTGAATTACACCCACAATATCTACCCATATATTCCTTATTAGCTTTTGTAACATTTTTTTACTGTTTTAGAAAGGTATTTTAAGCTAAAATAAATCAAATCTCCTACATTTATATTAGCTTAAAATACCTTTCTAAAACAGTAAAAAAAAATGTTACAAAAGCTAATAATAAGGAATATATGGGTAGATATTGTGGGTGTAATTCAACGCAAGTTGGGGCTTTTGTCCACTGAGTAGTTAGTTTCATACAATATTATTAATACCTAAAAATATATAAAAACTTTTACATAAAAGGTGAATATTTTTCAAGTAGGTATTGTCTTATTTAATTCATTGACAGGATGTCACTTTTGTCATTGTCGATATTTAACTTCAAATAATTTTAATTTTTATAATTATTATAGTTAGATATTTGATTCAACTTAAAGGAGACCACCTGAAGAAGCAATCCTAAAAATGCAGAAATAGGTCAGATCTCATCTATTGTGGTTGAATTTGTCGTGTTCCCACTGCCAAGAAGTGAAGTTAGATATTTATAGAGTGTTTCATTAGCAGGTCAGTAAATTAAATTATTTTCTTTAGATAATTATTGATTAGAGCTTTGTCTGTGGAATTGTTCATTAGCATACCTAGATGTTTGGTATCAGAGAACATACATATGACTTTATTGATATATGTAGGAGATTTGATTTATATTAGCTTAAAATACCTTTCTAAAATAGTAAAAATGTTACAAAAGCTAATAATAAGGAATATATGGGTAGATATTTTGGGTGTAATTCAACGCAGCTTGGGGCTTTTGTCCACTGAGTAGTTAGTTTCACACAATATTATTAATACCTAAAAATATATAATAAAATTATATTACAGTTCAAAATTGTACTTAAAGCGAAAATTTGAAACATTCCCTCTCTAAAACGTTTTTCTTGCACTATGACTATATATGCTGAAACGGTATTCACTTAATACTTTAAAAACAAATTATGAGACTGCAGCTAAAAGACATGGAATATTTTTCATTTTCCAATACGATGAAGGATTTTGAGACCATAATTGCAATGTAGCCCCCTGGAGCGTGTCCCATTCAATCCGACCCTGATATATTGCCCGTACTTACGAGACTACGATTTCAATCTGTAATTGTATATGTGAGACATATATATTTTGTAGATAGTTTCAACGCCCCGCTCAACGACTAGCATATTGTATCGAGAACGTGGAATGTGTGCACTTTAATATATTACACAGAAATAGTCTTTGTAACAATGTCCGCAGAGCGTGCCGTGCCATATGAACCTTTTTATGTGTTTTTGCATGTCAGAACTAAAAGTGAAACTAAATCTCCGCGTTCTTTACGGCGGGATAATATATATTCGTCTATCGAAAAAACAACGAGGTTTATTTATGTCTGGGATTGAAACACTCGCTGCTGTTGGAGATAAGAATCCGGTATTTTCCAGGTGTAGTGGGAAAGATAATATGCTAAAATATCGCCTATTGGGACAGCGTATGAAATTTAATATCGGAGATGTGTTAGCTTGTATCTGGTTTTATAAAAAGTCGTAACAGTCGGTTTGTAAACACACGTTTGTGTACAGCAACCGCAAATAATTTTGCTGTAATGGAGCCATAAATTATATCGAAATATTTAAACTTTATTGAGTTGCAGCAATATGAAATTAAACTGCAAGGCAAACGTACCTGTACGGAGAAAATGGTAGGTATAGTCTGTTTGGAAATGAAAGAGAGTAATAAAACTCCGAGATAAGAACCGACCATAGGCGTGGTAATATTTCTTTCAGGTAATAATTATTGGGTAACACTAATGCTAACAGGTAATGGGTGTACATTTAACTGGATACATCATAGGACAGGAGTCAGTGTATTGTGACAGATCAATCCAGCCTTAGAGCTGAATATACGAAGACGTGCTAGTACAGTAGAGTAAAATTCGATTTGTGTTTAGTGACTATTGTGCCAACAGATATAATATTGTTTGGGTAAAATGTCGAGCTTATCAGATTACGTACCTGCTAAACGCATGAAAAGATGTGCGCTGTCTCAGAATGAGATGATTATTATATTAAATGTATTTAATGCATTGAAACACCAAAATTCTACCAACAGTGTTGACGACATCGTGGAAAAGTATTCCAAAATGACAGGGATTGGAAAATCGACTACCTACAGACTTTTAAAGGAAACAAAAAATGAACAAGATACTGTAAATCCCCTAAAATCATCTACAGGGAGATCAAAAGTCGTTATAGATGATTTCTTCAAAAATGTCATTCGCAGAAAAGTACACTCATTTTATTTTAAAAAAGAAATACCAACGTCAAACAAAATTTTAAGTGAACTTTCAAAGGACAACGATTTGCCAACAATCAGTAGAAGCAAATTATGGGCCGTCTTACGAGAGTTGAATTTTTGCTGGGAAAAGCAGAACAGGAAGTCAGTTCTTATCGATAAAGATGAAATTATTTGTTGGCGAAGATCCTACTTAAGATCAATTAGAAAATTCTGTGACGAAGGGAGGAATATTTATTTTCTAGGCGAAACTTGGGCCAACGAGCGATATACTGTAACAAAAGTATGGCAAGATAAAAATGTAAAAAGTTTTCGCCAAGTATTTTTGGATGGACTTTCAACAGGGTTCAAGGCACCTTCAGGTAAAAGGCGAAGATTAATAGTGACACATATAGGTAGTGCCAGTGGTTTTGTAGATGGCGGTTTACTTTTATTTGAATCTAAAATTACAGGTGACTATCACGAAGACATGAACGCAGATGTTTTCGAAGAGTATTTTACACAGATGTTGGATCTTATTCCTCCGGGGTCTGTAATTGTCAGGGATAATGCCAGTTACCATTCACGGCAGACCGAGCGGACGCCTACGACTGCTTGGAGGAAAGCCGATATAATTCAATGGTTATTCGGAAAGAACATTTCTTTTGAAACAAATATGGTGAAAAAGGAACTTTTGACACTTGTCAATCTTAATAAAGATCAGAAAAAATATGTTATCGATGAAATGGCAACAAATCGCCAAATAAAGGTACTACCGTTACCACCTTATCACTGTGAACTTAACCCAATCGAATTAGTCTGAGCGCATGTAAAAGGAAATGTAGCGCAAAATAATACGACGTTTAAATTAAGTGACGTGAAAATTTTGTTTAAAAATTCCTTGGAACGAGTAACTGCAGATAACTGGCAAAGATGTATACATCATGTACAAAAAGAAGAGGAGAAATTGTGGGACCTCGATAATTTAATTGACGTTACTGTGGAACCTATCGTTATAAATCTAGGAGATGAAGATAATTCATCAGAATATTCAGAGGATGAATTTTAATATACATACTTTTTTATTTTTTTTATTGTACATTTATACAACACTACATTTACTCACCATAATTTTAATTTTCAAAATACATATATTTTTGTGTGGAATAAAAGTCTATTCATTAAATTAAAATAAATATTTTGATAATAATATTGAATAATTTTATTTGAATTACTAAAAACCCTCTTAACCAGGTTATGATGCTTAAAGTAGCCTCTAGTTTTGAAATGCTGTTTTTATATTGTTTACTTATAAGAGAAATGGACCGAGAAATTGAAGCGGCATAGACAAAGGCGGATTGTCGGGGATTAAATTTTAGCTACCTGCTACACTTTAGTACGATTCGATCACACAAAGTTTTTTTAAAAGTACACCTCATCTATACCGATAATACATAACATAAAAATATTGAATATAAGCACCAGTACTACATTTATTTACAATTTGCATACATAATAAGCTTTTATTACTCTCTTTCTTTCTAATCAGACTATAGACGTATTTCTTTGGGGACGTTAATATACTTCATTAGTAATTGATGTAACTTAAAATACCTTTATCCAAATTTCAGTAATATTCATGTAATTTTAATGTTTTTTGGAAAAAAATCTTTAAAGATGAAGTTCATAACCTAATTGATAATATGAAACGAAATCTGTGATAAAATGTTTTGAATAAAATAAAACTTTCATGTTTTTATAAATTCATGTGTATGTAACTTGAAAATTTGATAATAGGTACATTAAACGTACAAATCATTTGGATAGTTTCCTTCTACTAAATGAGGCAATAAAGTTGTAGGATCAATGCCGTAAATAGTACAAAGCCTCATCGAAACAATAAGAATTATGATAACTATACAGGGTGTTTTATCATTGTCATTACCGAGATACATTTATTGTATCAGTATGCCTTTATATCTTAAAAACTTTAATGTCAAGGGTAGTTATTTGTTATGCCGTATTTTCAATTCATAATACTTGAGTTCTGCTTATTCTAGAGGATCAAGGTTCTTCCTATGGGTTCTTTCCTAAAAGTGTGACAAGAATACAAAATCATAATTTCAGGTGACAACTGCTCTGCGGGATAATGCCTCGACCAGCATTGAATTATACCCGAAAAAAACTAGAAATAAAAATGTGATCCGTAAAATCAAATCCGTAGTGGAAATTCAGAATAATTGTTATTGTTTCACTATTACAGTACCTTTTCTATATGAGCTACGACAAAATATGATTAACAAAAGTTTCTCAAAATTGAGTGAGCACCTGTGCAAAAAATATCTAAAATCTAAAATTAAGTATTAAAAAAATAATTGACTTGGTCTAGAACATTGAAGCGTTAAGCTGGTATTAAATTTTTCATGATAAAAAACTGTGTGTAATAATAATTTGCAATATCTAGTACAAGCAGGGTGCTATTAATAAAGAAATTCGAAATCAAGCAAGCGGGTTTAGGATACTGCTATTTTGCTTACATAATCTTTAGTAGTTTTCACCCTGAGAAACTTTTTTTAACATTGTTTAGTCACCTTATATAGCAAAGGTACTTTGCTTACAAAGAAAATTTCTGAATTTCCCAGACCTACTGCTTCTTACAGAATTGAAATCATGGTAAAATTTGTTTCTTTATCAATAAAATTTTAGTTCTTTATTTAGGTTTAAATTAACTGTGATCTATTTATCTGGATTACATTAAAAAATATACAGAGTGTTTCTTTAGCAGAGGTTAAAAACGCAGGGGTGTGTTATGTGATCAAAAATAAGGATTTTTTTATTATATAAATGTGAGGTCTTAGGACAGCTCACTTTTTAATTTCTTAACCACTTGAGATAATTTAACCAAATTCGGTGTGCATAATTAGTATGACAGTAGGTATAAAACAAAAAATTACCGGTTTTAGAAACTTATCAATGACGGAGGTGTGAACATTATCATTATTTGACAAAAAAATATATTACCCTATATAATTTTACAAATAAAATAGATAATCATATGCGCCATTCTATTATTTTCACTTTTTGTACCTTTACACTTTTTTTGTATTCCAAACTGATTGACAACAAAATTGATTTATTTGATCAAGTACATTTTTACCACTAATTACATTACTTATAATAACAAAATAATTAATTAACAATAGAATTACTTTACAATGATTTATTATAACAAATGTTAGAAATGGCCAGCCAAAATACATTCCTGAGATTGCAGCTCAAACACGTGCAAAAATTGCAGAAGTAACTCTTATTACATCACAATCAGCTATAATCTGTTGACGTAAGTGCTCCTCAGATTCAATGTGAACCTTGTAAACCATCGTCTTAAGATGTCCTCAAACAAAAAAATCAAGGGGTTCTTAACGGGTGATCTGGGTGGGCAAGGCAGACCTGGTTCTTGAGTGTTTCGTCCAATCACGTTATTACCAAATCTTTTATTTAAATATTCGCGAGCAGTCAAACTAAAATGTGGGGGAGCTCCTTCGTGCATAAACCACATTCTTTGTATTAGCGCATGGGGAACATCATCAAGTAGTTCAGGTAAAACGTTTTCAAGAAAATGTCTATAAGAGGCACCGGTTAAAGTTCTTAAAAGTAAAAAGTAAGGTCCAGTAAGAAAATTTCAAATAATACCCACCCATACATTCCAAGAAAACTAATATTGAGATCGAGATTCCATTATGGCATTAGGGTTTTTGTCAGACCAAACGTGTTTATTGTGTAAGTCCTTTATAGCATTTCTAAAAAAATAAGTTAGCTTTATCGGTAAACAATATACCAGCCAATTCAATATTTTGTCCCATTTTATGCAAAATCCATTGCAAAATTGTAGGCGAGCGGGAGAGTTTTGCGGCAGTAAGGCGGCGAACCAAACTAATTTATGATTAACATAAGAATTTGAAGATATCTTCCTAGTACTAGTATTTATGTTTTCTTCAATTTCGTGTAGAATAGCTTCTTGCAACTCAGGCGCTCTAACGTTCAAAGGTTTTCCAGGAACTGGACCTTTCTGAAATGAGCCTGACTCCAAAAGACGTTGAAAAACATTTCCGGATATTCTTGGATCTGGAGTTGGATGATTTGGACATCTTTCCATATAAATTCGCCTAGCCTTAGTACCTACCATTTACATCTACAAGACAATAAATGTAAACCATATTAGCCAGTTCAGTATTTGAATATGGATAAGCCATTATTTTTTTTTTATAAAATAAGCTTAATTTGACAATACACTCTATTAATTAAGATGACAGGTTCTTCTTATTATTATTTTGCATGGCCTCCCTAAGATATGTAATTTAAGTCACTGTATAAAAATGCTCTCGATCAAATAAATCAATTTTGTTGTTAATCTCATGGAATACAAAAAAGTGTATTTTGTTTATAATATTATACAGGGTGATATATTTTTTTGGAAAATAATGATCAATGATATGGATATCATCGATCGCCACTGCTAAGTTTTTAAAGCTGGTAATTTTTTGTGGCATATCCACTGTCATACTATATATGCAACCGTATTTGGTTAAATTTTATCAAGCGGTTTAGAAATTAAAAACTGTTGAATATGTCCTTGAATTTTTGTTTTCTACTCAAGAACACCCTGTATAATATAATTGCTGACACCCTCCACTATACAGAGTGTTTTAGGAGGAGATGTACATACTTCAGTATGTTATTCTACGTTGAATTTTAAGCAAAAAATTTCCTATGAACTTAAGTCTAGAAACACTTCGTTTAGGATATACAGGATGTCAAATTTAAAAAAAAAAATACATTTTCTTTAATAACTCTCGTCTATTTTGAGTTAAATTAATGAAATTTTGTATGCGGAGGTTTCTTGGAACGGAAAATTCAAATTGTATGCACAATTGGCTGTAACTCCAAGAGGGCGCCACAAGCGGCTATTAGGATCCTTTCAAATTGCTTCAACTTTCTTGTGCTACGGTGTATGTCATTTCGGGATAGAAAAACATTTTCCCCTGCCTTTTCTACTTAAGAAGTAGTACATCTTATTGAAGCCTCTAGGAGCAGCCGTTTTTGTTAAAAACTCATTTAAAGATGATGATGCATGCAAATTAACCGATGTGAAAACAGCAGCCAAAGATGGCAGCCTAAATGCACGGAAACATCCGAGCGGCCATAAACGTACGTTGCCGTTGCATGAAAGATCAAAAGTTCGGACTGAGAGCTAATCTCCTCAATAGACTAGTGCGACGGCATACATTTAGGCTGCTCCTAAATTGTAATGTACTATGTATTTACATAGATAGTATAAAAAAATAACTAAATAATTATTTCAGGGACATAGAAGTATTTATGAACAACCATCATCTGTTTCGTAAAATCCATATACCAATGCACTTTAAACAATATTTTATTATTAATAATTATTACAAAAGTTAATGTTGATCAAAAATTTAAATATATAATTATATAATTCTTTTAGTTTGTCACAAAAAATGTCCTTTAGTGAAATACTTTGGTGGGGTCGGAGGTTACTTTGATATAAAATTTCATGAATTCGCAAAAGGTCCATGAAACCCAAAACAGGCAAATACAGTAAATTAGAAAAAAATTCTAACGTTTACACAACTTTCGGGGGAAAAAAATCCGTCAGTAGGATAATCAACGGGGACACAGGCTGTCCTCATATAAAATTTCACGGACTGACAGAGGGTCCCTGGGGTCCAAAGGGTATAAAAACTGTAAATTTAAATGGAAAAATAATTCTAACATTTACACGCTTTTCGAGAAACAAATTTCGTTAAGTAGGATTATCAATTGGGATACAGAATGTCCTCATGTAAAATTTCACGGACTGACAGAGGGTATCTGGGGTTCAAAGGGGGTAAAAACTGTAAATATAAATGGAAAAATATTTCTAACTTTTACACGCTTTTCGGGAAACAAATTTTCTTAGGTTGGATCCCAGGGACCCTCTGCCAGTCCGTGAAATTTTACATGAGGACAGCCTGTATCCCAATTGATAATCGTACCGACGGAACATTGTTTCCCGAAAGGCGTGTTAAAGTTTATTTTTCCATTTATATTTACAGTTTTTACCCCCTTTGGACCCCAGTGACCCTCTGTCAGTCCGTGAAATTTTATAGAGGACAGCCTGTGTCCCCGTTGATTATCCTACTGACGGATTTTTTTCCCCCGAAAGTTGTGTAAACGTTAGAATTTTTTTCTAATTTACTGTATTTTCCTGTTGGGTTCCATAGACCCTTTGCGAGTTCATGAAATTTTATATCAAGTTAACCTCCGACCCCACCAAAGTATTTCACTAAAGGACATTTTTTGTGACAAAGTAAAAGAATTATATATTTAAATTTTTGATCAATTTGACCAGTATTGACTGTTTTAAGTTCATTAGTATAGGGATTTTACGAAACAGATGCCGGTTGTTCATAAATACTTGTATGTCCTTGAAAAAATAATTAATTAGTTAATTTTTTTATAGTATCTATGTAAATACATCAAATAAGGAAATAGAAGATCTGTTTAAGCAACCCAACATCGTGCAGGTAGTGAAGACGCAAAGAGCCAGGTGGTTGGGACACATAGCTAGGATGCCCGACAGCAGATGGGTTAAAAGAATACTAATGGCAGGAGGAGGGAAGAGGAGAAGAGGACGACCTAGGAAGCAATGGTTGGATGAAGTCAAAGATGATCTGAGGAAAATTGGTGTCACGGACTGGAAAGAAGAAGCAAAGGATAGGAGAAAATGGCAAAAAAAATTGCAAAACTTTAAGCCAAGGGTCACTAGGCCTGTAGCGCTAATATATATATGTAAATACATGGTACATTACAATTTAGAGGTAGCCTACATGTATGACGTCACACTAGTCTATTAATGTGATTAGCTCTCAGTCCAAACTTTTGATCTTTCATGCAACGGCAACGTACGTCTATGGCCGCTCGGGTGTTTCCGTACATTTGGGCTGCCATCTTTGGCTGCTGTTTTCACACCAATTATGTATTCGAGTGTTACCTTATTTTTATCTAAAATCAAGGTATAACACTTTAAAGACTAAGAACTATTAGTCCAAATTTTTTGTGAGAATTGCAAAAATAAAATGTCTAAAGAAAATGTATAAAACCTGACAATAAATTTCGATTCACTTTTTAAATTTGGCATCATGTATATCCTAAACGAAGCGCTTCCAGACCTAAATTCTTAGCAAATTTTTTGCTTAAAATTAAACGTAGAATAACATACTGAAGTATGTACATCTCCTCCCGAAACACTCTATATCTTTTTTAAATTAATTGAGTTTATTTTATTTGCAAAACTTCTTACCATATAGCAATATGTCTTGTTTGTCTTGTCTTTTTTATATATCGTCTTGTCTTGCTTGGGAGACCAAGGCAAGATCAAGAAACAGCTAGACCAGATACCAACGCTAGACAAAATGAACACTGCGCGAAATTATTTTAAATATACCCACTTAATTTTAGTTTGAAGGAAAATATGATCAAAATGGTGCAATTAATTTCAGTGTCACACACACACTTGATGGCATCTCATATGATTAAAATTTATATATTCGTAAAACTATAAGTTAGATTTCATTTGTTAATTAAAGTTAGTACTATTCCTGGTATTATACCTCATGCAAATACTGTTGTTTTATAATTTGTACATTATTTATATGCAACATATCATCCTTCACTTTAAGCAAAACAGGTGTACCGCCTTGGTCTTATATCAGAAAAGCTATAATTAGCTCTTTTAAATATATGGTCACGAGCATAAGCATTGGAGATATATCCGATTTATTTTTGTCTCGCATACAGACTGGCTTACTTCAAAAATGTATGTATGGAATATTAATTATCATCCATTTAATCTCTTGAAATATTTTTGTTGTAGCTTTTACTTTTTATCGCTACGTTTATGCCCAAGTATATTACAAGCAAATCAAAGGTTTATTTTTCAATTGTTTATAGTTTTAGAAAGACGTGTCTAATATTTTCATACGAATATTGAGTAATGATCAATTGAAATCAAAAAATTTCTTTTGTAACTGATTAAATTTAAGAAGGATATAAATATATAAGAATGATGGTGTATTAATTGTTTAAATAATGTTTATATAACTTTGAAAGAAGCAGATTTCTGTGGTATTGAAATATGAGAGCTCGAAAAGTATAATTTTTAAACATTCCGAGTTTCTTGAACTTTGGCATGTGATTTTAATTCTCAAAATAAAATTAAAACGTTTATGAGCACTTTTAAGAGCATTAATATTGTAGATTTCGCTTTCTGAATTAAATGAGGGACACCTTTTATTCATGATCAAAGTTCATTATATATTCTGTTTCAAAGAAACATTTTTAAGTGATTGAATATGACCTTTAAAATATATATTTAATTGCCTTTCCAAATGTATTGCCGATACGTCGTTGCCTAACAATCAAACTATTATATGTCCACGCAAACTTTATTAAAATTTGAACCATAGTATTCCAAGTGCAGGCGACCAATCAGATCACAAAATAAATGTTCAATGTTCAAATGATTGCATATGAAATCTTAACAGTAATAAATCATTAGGATAGTCTCTATCAGGATAAATGTTATCTACTTTGAAAAATAAGTACTTCATAAATCTCCGCTGAACTGCCAAATAATTACTGCATACTCAATCTTGGAACGTACAATCGAATAATATAATATCTTAAGGGTTTCAATATTGCCAAAATTCTTGCAGTTTCTAATAATAAAACCAAATAGTTTAAAAGCTTCGTTGACGATTACATTATGTTTTACAAAATCAAGCTTACTATCAAAAATATTACCTAAATCCTTGGTTTCAGTAGTTCTTAAAAATTCAGTGCTATATGAAAAATTTACTGGAGAGGATATTCGTGAGTAAGTGATTACTTCACATTTGACAACATTCATCTCCAGTTTGTTAGCTTTACACCACTTTTCAATATTAAAGATTTGCTGTAATATTATACAATCTGTTAAATTGTCAATTTCAGAATATATTGTTGCAGTCAATAACTTCACATAAGTCATTAATAAATATGATAAATAACGAAGGACCCAGATTCGAATCCTGTGGCATTCCGATGTTGCCAAGTAAATTTGTGATTTAAAACCATTATAATGAACAAACTGCGATCTATTGTGCAGATATGATATAAAAAAAAAATAGTAAAGAAGCATTCCAATACAATTCAACTTCTCTACCTATATATAATGATCCACACGATCAAAGAAAAATCAGTATATACATCAACTTGTCTTCTCCTGTCTATGGATTCTGAAACAAATTGAGTAACGCATGCTAAATTCGATACTGTGAATCATTTTTCCATAAACCCATGTTGATAATTAGATATATAATTTTTAACAGGAGGAATAAACGATAACATATACTGATATTTGAAAAACTTTAGCAAAGCTAGACAATATTGCAATAGGTCTATAGTTCACAATATTATTGACATCCCCACTCTCATGAATAGGGCATATTTTTGCCAACTTCCAGCAATTAGGAAATCTCGAAGTTCGTAATGATAAATTAAATAAAATACATAATGGAGTAACAAACACATTGCAACAATTTTTCAATAAGAAACTAGGAACCGGATCATGGCCTGATGTCAATTTGTTTTTCAATTTTTTAATGGATTTTGCAATATCGAACTCGGTTAGTTGTACATTTTTCCCGGAATTCTATAATTACATTTTTTATTGGATATAAATGACAAAAAACGCCCAGGATCACCAGCTATATTACTGAAATCAAATTTTGGACATAAAAATCAGGCGATTGCAAAAGTTTTTAATTTAATTTATTCTATGTTCAAGACTGTTTCATGTAATTTAGTTTTATTTACTGTGTCTTCTGAAAAACACGTATTATTTATTATTTTAATACCAGAACAGTCACTGAAAGTGGAAAAAATTATGTTGTAAAATAATTCACGGAATTCTCATACTCCTAAGTTTTAAATATGCTCTCCTGTAAAATTTAATAAAATGGACATAGAAGAATGTGATTGTCCGACGACGAATACTAAAATTGATATACTAACAATGCATGTATTTAGTATAAAGTATAAGTAGTATAGTTATATGTTTACTATAGTTATTTTGGCCATATACATTAAAATTAATATACAAGATATTTTTCAAATAGCTACCTGATCAAATTTTTATTAACTTTTTAATAGATTATTTCTTGGAAACAAAGTTTTGTAAATGCATTGACTTAACTACCAATGTTTCGTTAGTACACCCTGTAAAATTTCCTAATAGATTTTGAACTATGTTTGATACGATGAGCATTTGCAGCAAGGCTTATTCTACTTAAGATATATAAAAAATATATACTCCAATTTGGTAGTAGGTATCAGCTAAATGAACAGAATAATTCACACTATGTCTTTAAGAGGATCAAGAATATTGCAAGTTTGCCTTTAAAACCATTTTTAATTAATGGTTTAGAAGTTGAAAGATGATGAAAGAAATAATAAGAGTGTTAATATAAGTTTGGTCAAGCGTATTTTTTACAACAAATATGTATGACGATTTAACTATACTGTCCTATATAAGAAAATGCCCTTAAAAGATACAGGTTGTTGAAATTGAACTTTTAAAATAGTTTTTTCGCAATAACTTTGTCAGCTTTTTTTACGCATCAGTTTGAAATTTAATAGCGACATTTCTAGTGGTTGACCGAATCGTTAAGCGTATACGGTATCTGAAACTGTTCTTTTTCGAGATAATCTCTATTTTTAAAAATTATTGAACGTTAGATATAGCTGCACAAAAACTATTTTAAATTTCAATTTCCAAAGAAACACGCAAACCAATAATTTGTAAACAATGTACCCAGGTTTTAAATGTCCTAAGTATACAGTATGTCTCTCAACATAGGGTTAACCAGATTAACTAATGCTTCAGCTCCGTGAACATGATCACTATGTGTATGTGTTGAAGAGATAAAAGATATGTTATTGCATTTACATTTTTTGCTTGAAATTTTGTAAAGAATTTATTTCTGAAATTTGACTATTTAAACTTGTCTCACCCTAAAATAATATTGCAACTCAAATTTAAAAAAAGTACAGTATTGCATACATTTTGTTGAAATACTGGACAGAAAAGTTATGTGAAAAATACTACAAATTAGAGTACACAAATAATAATAATATAATAATAATAATATCTCTACCCCTCATTCTAATCACAGGGATTAGTTCTGAAGTCGGAGACTTGTGCGGGAGAGGGGGCGGCATATTATTATTAAGCAGGCCGCATTTGCGCCCAGGAACGACTTACGTTGGTAGGCCCTAACCACTATTCAGTGCAGGAATGAGGGAAACCTGGAAAACCTCATTAATTAGGGGGGTAGTCAAATATCAACCGGTATCAATCTCTCACATTGACCCAAGCCAACATTCTTCCACCTTACCATATCCGCAGAGAGGGCGCCAAACCTCTCCACAAATATAGCTTATATACGGTCTACCGGCAGCTGGGCTCAAACCAACACCGATCTAGTCACCTCGATTCAAGTACTGACGCCTTAAACCGCGCGACCACTGACCGTTAAAAAAATGTATACAAATAGTACAAAATTGGTTGTGGAACACTTTTGAACATAGTTTATGTAATGTAATTGCAATCTTTAATGATCAAGGAATTATTTAAAAAAAAGTATTATTGTTTCTAAAAGTGCCCCTAAAACTCCTAGCAAAAATTTCCGAGATTAAAATATGATGATTTAGCCCAATTTACATGAGTTCAATAGTTAATCCGAAATTCCGAAATACAAAGCTACTATTTTTTTAAACTTTTTTAAAATATTTATTTAACAATATCATGATTCGCACAAAATTTGATACTTATGGGTTCTTTAAGATGAGAACTCGGGATCTGGTTAGTTTCAATGTACAGTGAAGAAGACGCCATCAGCAGCGCTTTGCCTACATCTAAAGCTTCATAATTTTTTGTGCTTCAATATATTAAATTTCTGGTTAAAAATGCCTATTCCTTGGCATATTTTGTTCAAAAGAGGCATGCTTAGTAGGTGTCGTTTCGAGCAGCTATTATTGCCCACAAAAAAAAAATGCAGCAAACAATTCACTTTATTTAAACATAATTTATTCCCGGAAAACAAATGTTTTTTCGTGTAATGTTCATTTTTTTATTAAAAACAAACTGATTTATGTGAAGAAAATTTCATTTTTTTGATGAATTGCATGTCCGGTTTGAGAGACATGAACATCCACCACCACTCACCTGTATATGTTGATAATTTGGCATAGATTGAGGTGTAATTCAATGCTGGTCAATGCATTAGCCCACAATTGTATCCTGAAATCCCCGAGCAATAAGTTGTTGACTTAAATAAGCAGTTGCTTAATTCTTTGAAACACATAAATATTGTTTCATCATAGAATATAATTAAATCATGTTTTTAATGGAACCAAATGCTTTCTTTACACAAAATAACTTTGCTTTGAAGAAAAGCAATAATAAATAATTTAGTATCAGAAAATAAGTATTTGTTTGATCCTACATAAACAAATAATATATTTCCATGAAAAAAACATGTTTTACAGGCGTCAATTTTTTTCCAGTGTGGCCATATTATTCCAACATGTTTCAAAATTTGTGACACCCTCAATTTTAAACACTACCAACTTTAAGCAACTGCTTAATTCTTTGAAACACATAAATATTGTTTCATCATAGAATATAATTAAATCATGTTTTTAATGGAACCAAATGCTTTCTTTACACAAAATAACTTTGCTTTGAAGAAAAGCAATAATAAATAATTTAGTATCAGAAAATAAGTATTTGTTTGATCCTACATAAACAAATAATATATTTCCATGAAAAAAACATGTTTTACAGGCGTCAATTTTTTTCCAGTGTGGCCATATTATTCCAACATGTTTCAAAATTTGTGACACCCTCAATTTTAAACACTACCAACTTTAAGACTAAGGTAACTAGGTTAATAGGCTAGTTTTGTACAGTTCTTTTAGAGACACCCTGTATTTTGTACAATTAATTTTGAGAAACAGATCGGTAACGTAATATCCGTAAGGTATCACCCCTACTACGAAATGTTGCTGCTTTGGCTAACAAGATAACCTTACAACGCCGAGACGGATGATCAGCCTCACTGCTAAAATCTCGTAGTGACACCCCCAAGGTGTGGAATTACCTCTAATGCAATTCATCTGTTATTGTGCAGTGGGTCGCGCTGGCATAACACTGATAAACCTGAGATCCCTCTTGGATCGGCCGCATCGGAATCTGCATGTATCTTAATTAAGGAATTAAGGGGGACGCTTGTTAGTTTTGCAGAATTATGTTAGAAGCTCTTATATGCAGAAGGTTAAATTTAAAACAAGAAAAAATCTTAAAATTTAAGTATCTCGATGAAAATGGTACAGCGAGATAACAAAGTATTCTTTGGGATCTTTTGCCAAAGAATGCAAATTTCCCTAAGAGCCATTGAAAAGTGATGTGAATCGGATATAAAATACGTTTGAGTCACACTTGATTGGAAACTAACATGGAATCTTTATTTGGAGAAAAGACTAAAAAGACCATTTTGCAGGCATATACTGACAGTATTTCCTCCAGAACAAACTCTACACGGTACTTATCAGGAATAAGCAGACTGTCAACTAAGATGTAATCAACATCTTCACGGATGGATCAAAAATGAAGGATATCCTTACATATTCGATATCAGTAGGCAATGGATAGGCATGCTACCGTTGTACAAACGGAATAAGTAGCAGATATAACTATAACCGCTAAATAAATTGCCATTAGACATACAATTGGCAAAATCATTAGAATCTACACAGACAGTAGATAATCATTACTGATCTTATTTAATCATAAGATAACAACTAGATCAGTATGGGAGAGCCATCAGGCACTGGTAGTGGTCTCAACCAACAACAGCATATTTGTATGCTGGATAAAGGGATACGACTGGTTCAAAGGCAATAAAGTGCATCTCAATATTTTTGGACCTGGTCCTTTCAGTATGTTGGCAACATACTGAAGGGACCCACAAAAAGTTTAGGAAACGTTGGGATGAAACAAATAGCTGTCAATTTGCTTAGGAGGAGTACCCTTTCAAGGATACAGCCAAAAAGTACTTGGCTATATCTAGAACAAATCCTTACCAGGTGACAGATATTCAAACTGGACATTGTTGGCTAAAGAAACACATGAAGAAGTCTCCCCTCTTTGTAGGGGTTGCAAACAGGAAGACTATACAGTACTCTATGCACTCGGTGAGTGCACTGCCATCTTGTCAATAAGAGAATCCGTGTTGGGAGAACGATGGCATTCTATGACCTACATTAGAGAGATCCTCCTGAGCCACATAGCCAACTTTTTCTTCGTATTAGATTCGTTGGTGGCTCAGGTGGATTGATCTCCTAATGGGAGAAGTTACAAGGGGTCCAATGTGGCCTTTCTTCTACCCTCCACAGAATTCCAGATTCCAGACACCAAATTATTCAAGATCATATTCTTTGTCATAGTCGCCTCTCGATTTCTTCGGTAGCAAGGTTTGTGTTATTTTTTCCGCTGATTTACAAATTCGTTTAGAATCGTCAAAACTTCCCTGCATTTTCACACTTTAATATTGACAACTACCAAAATTTGTATATTCCAACAATTACAGCAGCAACGACAGTGTCTAAATATATAGGGAACAAAGACGAAAGGCAAAGAAAGTGTTAAGCCAAAAAAAGAGAGCAGAACAGGTTCAGAAAATAGATGAAATACGTAACTTCTACAGAGAGATGAAATAGGTAAAAAGAGAAAGGCGGAAGTAATATATGTGAAGGATGAAAGTGGCAATTTAATTGGAGAGGAAACAGAAGTGAGAGGAAGATGGAGGTAATACTTTGCAGATATGTTGACGAAGGAGAGGATCAGGAGATAATACCGGTAATAAAAGAGGAAGTGGAAGTAGAAGAACCTACAAAAAAGGAAATAGACATAATTATAGAAGCTTTAAAAAGTTCAGGAAAAACGGTATAACGACAGATAACATAAAGTACGCAGGAGAGGATTTAAGACAAAGAATATACGAAATGATCCGAAAGATTTGGAGAAAAGAATGTATGCCTGAAGATTGCAAAGATAATATGATTATACCAATTTTAAAAACGGGAAATTCAACAAACTGCAGAAACTATACGCGTATATTATTGCTAGATAGAGGGTATAAAATCATGGTAACATTAATAAAACTAAGAATAGAACTTATAGCAGAACTACAGATAAGGGAGTATCCAGCCGGTTTTAGAAAGGGGAAGTGAACAACGGACCAAATCTTCATGGTGATTATCCTAACTACATGCTATGAATATGGGATTAAAACAATAGTCTTATATGTGGACTTCAGGATTCGCTCAAAAGTAATAAACTAAGAAAAATATTCAAACAATTTAAGACACCAGCCAAATTGATTAGGCTATTGAAAATGACCTTAGAAAATACTAAAAGGAAAGTACGAATAAAAGGTGAATGTTCGGAAGGCTTTACTATTGACACAGGCCTCAGATAAGGAGACCCACTCTCAATACTTATTACTAACTAATTTAGTACTACAAAATGTCATAAGAGATATAGGACACATATTGTTTAAAAGTCACCAAGTGGTAAGTTATGCAGATGACGTGGCCATTATTGCTAGAGATAGTAGGGAATTAGAAGAAGTAACGAGAAAACTTGTGGAGGAAGCACGTAAAGTGGGATTGCAGTTAAATCAAGAGAAAAGTAAGCTTTTGAGAATAGGAGAACAAAAAAAGATACCAATTTCAAATTGAGAACACAGCATGGAGATATGGAGTTTGAAGAAGTTCAAGAATATGTGTATTTGGGGGCGCTAATAACAGCTAACTGTGATGAGGAGCGAGAAATTAATAGAAGAATAATAAAAGCAAACAGAACTTCGGCAGCAGTCAACCACTGAAATCAAAAAATTTGTCTAGAGAAGTAAAATTTAGAATGTATAAAACCGTCAGCGCTCTATGGCAGTGAAACCTGGGCCCTCAATAAGAAGTCAAGAAAAGGAAATATATGCAATGTACCGGGCACCAAAAGTAGACGAAGTTGTAAAAGCCAGAAGAATGCAGTAGCTAGGGCATTTAGAACGTCTGAAAGATGAAAGGAAGGAAAAATTGTAGGGAGTAAACCAAACTGCAAGAAAAAGGAGACAGACCGAGGAAGCGATGGGGAGAGGCAGTGGCAATAGATCTAAGGGAGAAAAATGTAACGGATTGGAAAAGAAAGGCGAAGAACAGAATGAAGTGGAGCAGAATAACGCAGCTGTGGGCTTAAAAGTAACAAGATTTATATATATTTAGGCTTTAGGCTTATATTTATATATTTAGGTTTAGGCCTTTATATATTTATTTTATTCTCCACGTCCTGTCAAAAGGCGTTAAAATAAAGTACCCCCCGTATATTATTTGTTACATTTTTTTGGAGAACTATTTCGATTGAAAAAATTTTGTCTCTTGCAATATTTAGTGGTATAGCTTTTGACTAAAAAAATAAAAGGTCATGGCACTACACGCACATAGTTTTCGTTCCAATATCTAATTTACTCATCGATATCTAGTAGGTTTCCATAATTTTGCATTTGATGATAGTTCATGGTTCTTTGATATCAAATATTTCTGTGTATTAAACATTTATTTATTTATTTATTCAGGTAACCAACAGGCACAAGGCCCAATTACAGGTTACAATGAAACTACATTACATACACTTAAATATATATACCTAAAGTAAGCTACTAATTCGTTAATGATAAAACAAACAATACAAAGAAAAATATATTACGACTGGGAAAACAAGTGACATACTTAACTCCAACCAATAATGAAACAACAACATTATTAACTGCCACAAAGCAGTTTTTAAAAACATTTATCTTAATCTAATATTGTATTCTTAATTAATAATAAAAACATTTATTGTTTAAGAAGGAAACTGAAAAGCTAAATAAAAAAAAATAAAGGCTAATATAAATTCATAATTATATTTGAAATTGGCCCTCTAAAAGTGGTCTCTTCATTAAATGTTTAAAAGAAGCTTTCATTTCGAAATTTGTTCTACATTGTGCGACTGAAAATGTTATACTGAGGCGTCTGTTATAAACTGAAAAGTACTGAAAAGTTGAGCAAACTAAAGAAGTATGTATCATCGAATAGGCCTTGAATTACTTTGAAAATAAAGAAGCCATAGTAACACCCAAACCCTTTATCTCACCTTTTCTGTATAATACATTATTATTAATGTTATATTTAAATGTAATTACATCTTTTTCATTACTAAACGAAATTGAGGAACATTTTTTAATATCGAAATATAAATGTTTTTGTTCTGTCCAAGGATAAAACTTATATCATTTTGTAATTTTTTGCAGTCAGAGTTGGCTCCGAGAATATTGTATAACATCCGGTAAAGAAATTATAAAATATAAAAAAGCATCGGTTCAAGGTTGGAACCTTGTAGAACTCCTGACTTTGCTTTGCTTTGACAAAAATATCTGAAATGCAGTTTTGATATACCACGTATTGCATTATGTCACTAAGGTACGATATGATCAACAGAAGTAGACTGCTGCTAAAACCAAAATAATGTAGCATATGTAGAAATACATCATGGTCCACTGTGTCAAACATCTTCGCAAGGTCGGTATAGACAGCAACCATTTGAGAATTTTTGCTTAAAGTATGATGTAGTTGTTGACCGTTTGGGCATACAGTCATGTTGTTCTGCCAAGTGAAATGTAAGGTTTAAATATGATGAATTCTGTTATATAGAATAGTCTCATAGATCTTGCTAAGAGTAGACAGTAGAGAGATGGATATGTAGTTTTTATATCCCCATTGTCTCCTGATTTGTGGAATGGAAATGTCTTAGTTAATTTCTATTGAAATGGGTCGTCACTTCCCTGAAAATTTTGAAGTTTCGCCTGACGTTTGTCGGATTTCATTAATTAAAAAAAAATAATTAAAAGTACTACGGCAATATATATATATATATATATATATATATATATATATATATATATATATATATATATATATATATATATATATATATATATATTGCGGTAATCTATTGGCATTACATTACATAGTTCTAAATTTTTGTAAATGTAAGACCTTTATAAATTCTGAATTTATACGAAATTTTATTAAAAATGCAACACAAAAATTTCTATTCAAAATAAAACAGGCTATCGATAGATACAAATTTGCCTCCAGTGGCGTGCCGAAATGCCACAGTTTTTTGTAGATAAGATATATAACATATTTACGTAGTTGATTTGGGGATGATACTTTATTCACATACCTACTATACAGATTAAATATTATTTCAACATCATTATTTGTTAGAAAGATGTACGAGTAACTCTTGATGCCAAAAGTTTGGGCTTCAGGAACAATTGTTGATATAGGAAAATATACATATTCATTAAAAAAACTAAAAATAAAAAGACTCTATATAAAATTACGTGAATAACTAAGGTGCATGATAATTTAATGTAGAAGATATACGCAAAGTATAGATATATTACTCTTAAGGAATAATATTATTGCATATCACACCTATTTATATACCTATTTCACTTGAGTGTCCTTGAAGATTTTTGTTTATTTATTAAGCATGCACATTTTAGGAGCCAGGCATTGTTTATATATAAAATTATGGACGTGAATGGAAATTGTTGTTAATATCTATAATCATTTACGCAGGAATATGTTCTACGTTATAATTAAAGTTGATAGTATTCTTATTTAAGCGATAATTTCATAATCGGCACTGTTTCAACCAAGTTAAGTAATTGAAAAAATTTTGCTTGTCAAGATCAGACATTTTTTTTCTTCTCCTGAAGGATAAATGTTTAAAAATCACAAATAAATCATAATTGTTAGCTTAGTTTCCAAACCTGAGGCAATAAGTACTACAACTTTCTATCACTAAGACTTCCTTGGATGAGTAAAAATTCAGAATGCATTTCATTTAATTAACAAAATACATAAACTGATCAAGGATATTCTCCCAAATTGTTTACAATAATTGTTCAGTATGATTTCCAATGATCTAACTATTTTTTTGGATGGGAACCAGTTGAATTTCTGTTTGGGCTAAACCATTGTTTTCTTCTCCTGGCGTTGATGTAAAGACACATTTTTTTGTCATCAATAATAGTATGACACAAAAAACGGTCGATGCTCTTGACAACTTGAAGGCACACATGTTACCCCGTTGCAATGAAAACAAAAATAACATAAATTGCTTATACAATTGTATAGGTCTGTGTATAATTTATTGTGATTATAGCTCTAAACAAAATTTGTATGTATTGCACATACTATTATTCTTACAATTCTGTAGTAATAGTACCAAACACTATTTTACTAAAACAAAAATATAACCAAATGCTCTACACCAATTGTTGTACTGTTTACTAAAAGTTTTATGCTGTTGACACAAATAATACATAAGTTTATCAGCATTTTTGTAACTTCCACTACAATGTTTTATAAAAAAAATATATTAAAAATTACAAGTAAATTATATAATTACACATTGGTAGTAATTTTTACTATTTTGTTACTGTAACTAACTGGTGCATAATACAGTAATCTTTTAGTATTTTGGCTATATTCACTATTTTAACTTACTAGAGATGCTCTTTTCATTTTTAAATTTTACTGGAATATAATTTTTTTTATCCATTTTGAAACAGAATTAACATCTTATCAAAAGAAACAAATTTTATTTAGTTACCTATACATATATTTATTATCTATTAACAATATATTTCTGTAAAAGATTAAAAAACATAAATTCATAAAATTTCTGCCACTACATCATATCTTTCGTGATACTGAACTCCCGACTTACTCCAGAATTGTTCACCATATTTTCTAACCGCATATTATTAACGAATATTATCTAGATACTTTTTTATTCAATAGCTTCTTGAAACTGTTAGAAATATTCGACCAGTTAAGTTTAGAACGAATTACCAGTAAATTTAACGCAAGAAGTAGTTAGACGCACATTTCTGACAGTTTCAAACCGTTTCCAGCTGCTGCAGGGACAAACTTAATATGAGAGATGCACATATGTAGATACACTATTAATTAATCAAAATCATTCATAAACAATGTATACAAGGTAATAACAGCAGACCTGCTTCACCTCAGTGTTCGGGAGTCTTGTCACCCCAAAATGAACTGTTTACCAGCTACTTCAATATTAGTTGTAGTAAATAATACTACAATGGGGTCTCTATAGTTTTGGTACTACAAGTGTTGCATTAACACAACCTATAAATGTTGTTAAGTAAGGTTCAGATAAACGTTAGTGCAATGGCACTGCAGTTGTACTGTTGTATTGTAATTGTATGGTGTTAAATATTATTTACTCTGTTTACATAAAATTACTGTAGACTTAAGAAGTTGGGGAATTTTTCCGCTGTAAGTTGGCGACATGCAAGATTCTTGACCTTCAGAGAGGTTATGTTTATGTTTTGTCAACTACGTCCCTATCAACGGAAATTGTTGGTTTTTATCATTTGTCGAATAGTAATTATTAAAAGCCTACCCTAGATAAAATATAAGCCTACAATCTGCAGAAATAGATGGTCTATTTGAATGTTTGGTTAAATCACAGTATACTAGTATACTGTGGATTAAATGAGGCCCCACTAATTTCAGCAAGTCATCAAACACTGCCACTGTCATTCGGGTGAAATGAAAAAATAATCGCCATTCTCATTTCGCATTTCTTTATATAAATTATAGAAATCACCTTGCATGTGCTATCTGCGGTTAATAGGTCGCACCCACCATCTCCGAGTTCTTCTTTTCATTTTTTTTTGCATGTATAGTTTTTATACATGTTGACGTTGCTGCGAATAAGAGCAGCAAGAGTAACTGTTTCTAAACCAAACAGTCCTCTTCATCTATTTTTTTTAGAAACAAATCAATTCTAAACTAAATATCTAAATTAGAATCTAATTTAAAAACTTAACCTGTAAAAATGTGAATCTTCTGTTTACTGTCAAACAAGCAGTTTTCTGATTGGTCCTTGTATGATTGTTGGAAAAGGATTGGTAAAAGCTAAAATGCTTTTAGCTTCTGCCATACAACTGCAGTACAAAAGCGTTACTGTTAAGTTTATCTGAACGTTACAAAAGTCACCTGTATTTCTCGCCGTTTTACTTCAGTATCTTGGAATATTTGCAGGTGAGATGAGTTAACATTCCTATTATTTGCTAAACCCTAGATTATTCAGTTGTTAAATGTCTAAAATTAGGTATTTGTTTTTAATAACTTTTCTGCAGTACCAATGCAACCACACTAATCTTATGTGAATGAAGCTTTATTTTGTACCATGCCTATACTTTAAATTTTTGAATATGACATTTATTACAAAATACAGTAAAAAGTTATTTAATTATATTAAAATTTACAGCAATCCAATTAGGTGCTATAATACTTTTGCATTTACCATAACGAAGTTTACTACATTTGTAGGTTATTCTTCGACAAAATTGAAAGCACAAATTTGTAGTAATTGTTTTAATAGTATTTCCTTCGGTAGGTTTTCTTTGTTTTCGATCAAAAAATTGAATGGAATGGATATTTGAAACGAAATAGAAATGTTTGTGTTATCCTTGATGCTTTAAAGCCTGTGTTAAAGTCAAGCAAATGAATAGGTGCAATTTTTGAACAAATTATTTCTAATACTATTTAATTAAATAGGTATGACATTGAAACAACTTTAACATATCTAGTGCATTTTAGGTTTTCACAGCCGGTAGTAATATTTGATTTTCCGAATTTTCATGCATCTCGGTAACTGGTCGCTGCCAGTAACATAATTAAAGTGCGCATTCCTAGTTTAGCTCAGCCGCGACTAAGCTTTTGCAGACCATCATTGAAGATGCCGACAGTGAAGAGCGGCGAAACGTTTGTAAGCATTGGATGCGACCAGTTACAGGCGGTTACGGTATGGAAGACCACCATTATCCGTATTACCAACAACAGGAGCCGAAATCATTATATGGGCGAGGTCAGAGATACTGAAAGAGGGTTTGTCCCCACCTCCACAGAGCCTAACCCGAGGACAACAAGGGCAGGCCAGAGAATTCCAGCTAAGGGTAGGGATGTGCACTTTAATTTTGTCACTGGCAGTGACCAGTTACCGAGGTCACGACATAACAATCCGGAAAATTATTATATATCAAACGTTGACATATGGCCGCAATTGAGTTTTAGGCACTTTTACCAATCGATAAAAGCAACTGATTTATTTACTGCAAAGGAAAAATTTCTTTCACCTTTCATAATGCCATAATATTCTTTCGTTGCTATGCAAAGTAAATCGCCCATATCTTGTACTTTTTTAAAGAATAAACTTAATTTTAACCTTATCGAAGGAAAATTAATGTTTGTCCTAATATAACCATTATGTGGTATACCTATGTCGGTAACACGCGCAATATAATTATTGAACTTTCAATTAGTGTGAATAATTAATAATTATATAGTGCATACACTAATTAGTAAGTATGTGATTAACTTGTTTAATTACATGTAAATGCTACACCCAATTTTGCCTGGGGTGGTAATTGCAAAAATGCTATTAAAATTTTTAAAAAATTGTTTGATTATATGTTGCAAACTTGTTTCTCAATAAATCTCGGAAATTTACGCATTATTGAAAGTTTTTGTACCTTAATAACCAACATTCTGAATGAAGTTATTCTGTAAATAAGTAAAGTACAAGGTGATTTTAAAATGTGTAGCCAATCTTATACGGCGAAAACTACAGGTCCAGATAGACTGTTTGAACTAATTTTCCTAGATACCAAAATGTACCTCTAATGATTTACAGCCCCTTACAGTTGAAACAAAAAAAGTAAAAATAAATATTTCTACTAAATAACTGAAGATATTATTTGCACACGACCAATGCTAATAAATAGCCATATTTTTGTAGCGAATATCAATAAAATGCATTGAGTTAATGTAGAGGTCTCGCTCTTTGTCTCATCTTGTATTCTTTATGCTCCATATTTTGATTGTGCAGCATCATTGGATAGATAATTTAATTTTAAAAGTTTTTTTTCTCTAGAAATTTTTTTAAACATCACACTGCATTTAATTTTATTAAGTATTTTTCAAATGGGCTGTTTAAAACAAGTCTATAAACACTATTGAAATGTTATACTGACAGTAGTGTTGATAATGTGTTAGTTCATTTAAAATATCATACTTGTTTATAAAAGGTTTTAATTTAATTTATTAAAAAATGGCGAAATTTGCTTTAAGCGAACTGACTGAAATGTTGCTCACTTTAGGTGAATGTAACGACAATTCGAAGACAGCTGTTAGACGGTAAAGTATATGAACAAATTTTCAAATCATCGTGTGCCAACAGACAAACATTTAGAATATTGTGCGAATTTGGTTCATTTAAATCCACACTGCTGGTCCAGCTCGATATGTTCTAAATGGTACTGAAGAAATAATTTTAAATATTGTTGAGGGAAATTCTACACTTTCAATAATACAATTCAACTACCCCCACATTACCCCCATGCCGCCAATGCATTTTATTGATATTCACTTCAAAACATTGCTTTTAATAACATTGATCGAATGCCATTTTTTACAAAAATATCTTCAGACAATTATGAGAAATTTGCATTTTTACTTTTTTTCAATTTTAAGGGGCTGTAACTTGCTAGGGGTGCATTTTGATATTTAGGTAAATTAGTTCACACAGTATATTTTGACCTCTAGTTTCAGTTGAATAAGGTTTGCAACATATTTTAGAATCACCCTGTACATTCATTAGTTTTTAATAATTTAATGCATTCTACCTTAAAAAATATATATTTTTTATTTGTTGCTAGTGGTCTTTAGTTACTGTAGAAGAAATTATTGCCTGGTCATAGGTCAGTAAACCTATTACCAGGCAATAATTTCCTCTACAAGTATATTTATACTTAGATTATTAAGCTAGAATTTTTTACATATGAAGAATATTATGAAATAGTAAGCCACATTTTTGTCCGCTGAATACGTGCTACCTGAACAAAAACACATGGAAAATGAGGGTATACTTATTTTTAGGAGTGACAAACTGATATTGTTTTTTAGTATTGCATTACAATGAACACTTTAAGCAGAGCTGTATTTTTTGTGAAACTATGACAGACGCATTTATCATAATTAATCGAGGACATAGTTTTATGCCTGGATATTATTGTTATAAATGACATTGAGCCCAGCAGGATCCACACCTAAAAAACCATTAGCCACCATTAACTTATAAGATTTATCTAGCAAAGGTAGACGTTAGTTCAAAAATATACAAGGTATACA